>OU745271.1:8750000-10000000 GCA_916618015.1 Xestia c-nigrum
CCCCCCCACTCTGGGCGGAGCGGGAGGGAGTGTCAGACTCTTACTGACTAAAAACCATCCATGTTCCTTCCTCGCCTTTTACGTTCAGGGGCCGCGGTATCTCTTTCGAACAGGCCCGCAACCCCGGCAGGTGGTTTACACCCTGTATTATTTATACTGACCAGGGGCTAATTCTGCTATTTTAATAAATTCGTCACTCCAACACGATTCCATTCTCATCCTATTGTCATTTTGCTTAAAGTTCCTAATCTGCTAAGTTCACAATGGTCGGGCAATGGTCTCGTAATAAAATTGTGTTTTAATGGCATTGTCGTATTGTCATTAATAAAAAACCCTTAGTACAAATGGTTTTCGAAATCTACTACTAAATACGAACATTTATTCATGCCAGATTTCATGTATGAGATTATCATTCTATGACATTTCTTTCAATGGAGTGTCAGTGAAAAGTCATAATGGCGCCATTATGTTAATAGAAATAACAAACTTGTCAAAATTTGACAGAACTTGATCATTATGAAATCAATGATCGTATATTCTGACACTATTGTAATAGCAGATTCGAGGCCCTGGTAATGGAAGATTCCAAATTCTCAAGCTCTGTAGTCACACTTTAAACCAACGATACCAAATACATCGATGTAGGTTGAGGCGTTCAGAAGTTATGATGTAATAAAGAATCTCAAACACACATACATCTAAGAACCTTAAAAAGATAACATTCCTTTTTCGGACAGTCGTGTTAAAACTAGTCCAATTACATAGTTCAATTTTATTTCTTTAGGCACAATAAACAGCCACAGCATAAAATGTGCTGTTTAGAGATCAACTACTACTGCTTTCGGGAATTACTTCTTTAGGGAATATCACCGCAGTACTTTTATGTGTGTAGTTGTCACAGATATATATCTATCTATACCTAGATGAACAATGCAAAAATACCTACTTCGCACCTCGGCTTAAGAATTTTATGCTTAACGTGGCTACTGTCGCAGCAAGCTTATAATTTGTTTAACAAGTAGGTAACATTAAATTTTAAAAACCCGACACATGGGGTCATAATTTCACAGGCGGTATTTCAGCAATAAGTAGAGTGATTAGGTCTGAGTACCGTAGGTTAGGATGAGCAGAATAAACACTTTAAAATTTGAGTTGCATAATAAAAAATGTTTCTTTCGATAAGCTCTATTTAAATATTGCGTTTAATTTAGTTGGCCGGCAAAAATATACTACCCGAGTCTGGGTGACCTCAGATATTTCGTGGTTGAATAACATCTCGGTGAATTGAGTTACGACTTAGGCCTAGTAATGAAAAATGTTAATTTCCATAAGTTCTGTTTAATTATTGCGTTTATATTAGTTAGCCGGCAAAAAAATATTGCCCCAATCTGGGTGACCTCAGATATTTTCTGGTTGAATAACATCTCGGTGAATTAAGACTTAGGCGTTATAGTGAAAAATGTTAATTTCCATAAGCTATGTTTAATTATTGCGTTTATTTTATTTGACCGGCAAAACAAAAATACCCCTATCTGGGTGACCTCAGATATTTTGTGGTTGAATAACATCTCGGTGAATTGAGTTACGACTTAGGCATAGTAATAAAAAATGGTAATTATGTTATGCTTTATCTACATAATAAGTTTATTTTGCTTGGTTGGCACTTTTGAAAATAGCCCAATCTGTGTGATCTCCTTTGTCCCTTAAAGAACACCACAATATTTTAGCGTCTGCCCATGAAAAATATGTAAAGGTATAGAGTTTGAATTTCTGAACAGTTTTGTCTTCTGTCATACTTTTATACGAAGTCAGGAATTAAAGATATTTTAGTTTGAAGTTGCAAAGGCTATACACAACCTTTACAACGGGACAAAGGACACAATTTTCATTGGGCCCATCTGGCCGTTGCATTTAAAGTTAAACCCAGGGGTGACTTTTAAAATCAATAGTTAACTTTGATTCACCATTGCGTATTTTACACGCTAATAAGGGATCTACCCTTACTTTGCGTGTGTGTGCCAAGTAAGTACTTATTTTTCATTTATCTGTTGTTGTTTTATTTATTGTTTTTAAAAGTCACTCCTGGGTTTAACTTTAAATGCAATGGCCAGGTGGGCCCAAAAAAAATTGTCTCCTTTGTCCCATTAAATTTGGGATCGACGCAACACGTTTTCATCTTCGATTCTCCTCACTTATTGCGTTATCTAGATAAATCTGTATCTGTGGTTGTTACCCTGTTGGAATTACTGACAACACTTCAGTGTGAGTTCTTTAATTTTCTTCGGTTGTAAACATAAGAAGTAAAATCTTAATGTTGCCAGCAACATGTAAAAAGGTTTATGAGGGTTACCATAAAAGTTGTTTTCTACAGATTACCTATGGGGCCAGTATCGAGGTATCTATCAAATATTTTATCACAGACGTACGTATCTTGATCGATCTTCAAGAATAAACAACGCTTGAAGAGGTTGGTCAGATGATGGGTGACCATAATAGTCAAATTTCCCCTGTGTCCCTCGGAAAACACCATTCGCAATAGCTTAACGTGCCTCTCTGTAGTTACCTACGGATTGTCAGAAACTGTAAAGAAAAAAAAAGAAAAAATTTTTTTTTTTGTGTTTGATACATCGATTTATCGAGGAAGGTTATATACCAATAACATCACCCTACGTAATAGGAGCGGAGAAAAAATGAAAAATGTTGCAAAAACGGGAAAAAAATATTTGTTTTGTGAGCTTTTTCTCTCCTAAGTGACGCAGACGAAGTTGCGCGAGTCAGTTAGTATTTTCATATTTCTGAATAATGCTTCGTATATGTTTTGTTCTGTTTTGTGATAAATAACAAAGTAACAATCCTAAGAAAATAACAAACCTTTATAAAATACAGGTTCATTTTCATACCAGTTCAGCAAAATTATAATCGTAAAAAAATATCCTCTACCGGCGAAACGTATCCCAAATCAATATTTTTACATGACACAAGCATTTGCTTTTATATTTTGCTCAGAAAGCATCGCATAAAGAAAAGCATAAAGAAAACCGTGAATATTCAATATTCGCGTTTCCAATGTTTGTTTGATTTTTATTTCTTTGCAACAACAAAGGAAGAAAATATTTTTAAAGCATTGTTGTATCGCCTGACGCCGTGAATAGAGTTTTTAAAGTGTCTATGAGACAAGTTCAATGGAAACTAACTAAAAATTAAGACGAAAATAAACAGTTTTTAGCGACATTTAAAAAAAAGTAGTTAGCATCATCAAAATCATCGTGTCAGCACAAAGACATTAGTCTTTGTGCCAGCGATTTTCCGCAGATTTAACGTCATAGATTCACCTGTAGAATGATCATTTTGTTTCTGAACGCAACCTGCATTGTCACCGATCATTGACAGATGTCAATTTGATTTTGACATCTAACCTAGATTTGTCTTAATCCGGTCCGGTTTTCAAAAAATCTGAAATTTATTTCTTGTTCACCATTAATAGGCTTGTTTCCACCATCAATAAATTGCAAATCTATTTAGTCCGTCAGTATTAGAAAATAATCGACACGTGTTTTTTGTTTTTGCAAATCAACGAATATTGACAAAAATAAAACGCATCAAAACTCGGGAGTGGGGGCTCGTGACGTTAGTACTCAATAAGAATGATACCGAACAGTGACGTATTGGGAATTTTAAAAGCGTTGTGTCTTCGTCAATTTTGGTTTATGTGACAAAAGAAAAAATACGGGTCAAATATTTTTTGATAATCTAAGTGACGGACTAATTAGTTTTTTTCAGTTAACAAACCTATTGTATATCAACAATATAATCATTCTACAGGTGAATGTATGACGTGATTACATTATTAAATCTGCGGAAAATCGCTGGATTAGTCTTTGTTGATATTGATGACGCTTACTATTTTTTTTAAATGTCACTAAAATCCGATTATTTTCGTTTCCATTTTTTCAATTTTTGTTGTTACTACAATTATTTGTTCATTTCCATTGAAATCATCTCGAAGCATTTCCATTTTTGCGAAATATCTGTCGGCCTCAAATTGAAAATGCCTAGCTGATTTTTGTTTGTAATCTATCTAGCGAGATTGTAAACTATCAAAATATAGTCAACTAAAAAAACAGCTTACAACAATATTATGGCGCATTAGTTTTCGGTAGATTGTAATCTTTCAAAGTGAATCATACTGCTTACAATATTATGGCGGATTCTTTTTCGGTAGATTGTAATATGTCGAAGTGAAACCGTAAAATTATTATATGTAACTGTCTACCATTACGGATCATGAGACCCGCTGATAGACAGACTGACGGATGGGTATCGGAGGATTAGTAATCTGGTCCCAACCAGATTACTAATCCTCCGATACCCATCCGTATGCGCATGCAGGGTGTAAAACACCTCTTCACGAAGCCGAAAAGCACTGGTTCTCCCCATCATTGCGATTATTTTTTTGTTCTACACCATACCTGGGAACCTTCTAGTTACGGAGATATGGGGTGTTTTTTTTTTTAAATACAAGTTTTTTTGTAAGATTTTGACTTGTAATTGTAATACCTCCACGACCACCTTACTATTCAATCCATCCATCAGCACAATGTTTTAAGTGCGTTACATTGAGTTCTACCACAAAACATGCGATTACACAACTTTTTTTGTGAGGTTATAACTACTCGTACTTATAACCTCACAAAAAAAGTTGTTTACCAGCAATCATTTTTGTGTAAAGTTACTTAGTTTGATGTACAGAATGCTTGGTTAACGGCTTCGTGATGAGGTGGTTTACACCCAGTATAGGGTTGGTTACTCTTCGGGTACGGAACCACACAGATGTCAAAGTAACACATTTTTCTAAAACATGTCCCAATTTCCGACTTAATTTTCTATCTCAGTAACAGCACTAAAACCGTTTATTATCACAACCCTATTTTAATTATGTATGCAAACTACCGAGCGTCGCATTCAGTACAAAATAGTGTTGCCATATCCTCCCCGGGATAGAAGGATCGTTCTCCGCACTAGAGTGTTGCCAGACTCTCTCGGGATAGATTTAGATAATGGCTCCTCGTTGAAACAAATGGATATATAATTTGGGATTTCACAGCTTGTAGTTTAAGATTTGGGTTTAGAAGATAATTGTACCTATTTGTTATACCTAGGAACGTTGTGATCTGGGTGTCAGTTTAGTGAAGACTTATCACGCTGCCTAGCCTTTTTTTTCGGATGGGAAATCATCAAATAACTACAAATTACTATAGTCAAATGACTACAAATGACACTCCTTTCCGAGAGCCCCGCTCTGAGCGGAACGGAATGGAGTGTCCATAGAAATACAAAAACAGGAGAAGTGGCAAGAGGGCGTGTCAGTATCCAGTCCTCTTGTGTCAGTCATAAGCAAATGGCTATACTATTTTGCAATAAGGACATTGCTCTGCAACCACTACCTAAGTATGTCCCTAAGTGACTGGACAAGCAATGTAAAAATTACCAAACGATAGTTCAATAAGCGGATGCATCGCGTAGTGCGGCCGCTGCTTCTTACCACGAGTTAGTGATGTGCTTGTGTACCGATGTTTTTGTGTGGGTAAATTGTACGGTGCATGGTAGATGCACGATGTGTTTGATGGCATAAGGTTTATAATTGACTGCGTACTACGTTTTGTTTTAAGAATCGCGGGTGTGTGCCCGACTGCATATCTACAGGGTGAAATTGAATAGATGCGACAAATTTAAAAATACAATAATACGTGTTGTCAAGAAAATGTATAAAATATCAAATGTAAAATTAAAAAATCATTGATCAGTAAGACAAAAACCGTTAGAATAATAAAAGTATCAAAAAATCTCGTCCGACTCATCGCAGTGCTCAATATAGCGGTCATTTACCTAATTTTGCCTTATTTTTTCTTATTTATTTTGCATATTACTGGAATAGGTACCGATAATTCCTACTTAAATAAAGATAATAACATCAATGGACCTTTTGAAAACGATAATCGCGTAATTTTTTTAACGATTTAGATTGTAGAAAAAACAGTTTATAATTACTATGTTACTGTAACTGAAGCTCCAATTTCATTTTGTCGCATTTATTAAAATTCACCCTGTATAGCGTTTACTGAACTTCATGTGTAGTAGTTGATATGTGGCAGGGGCAAAGCGGAGACACAGAGTTCCGATACATTTTCGTGTCTAAAGGGAATATCTCCTTCTTTGTTATTACTATGAGAGTGTCAGACTTTTACTGACTACAACCCATCCATGTTCCTTCTTAGCCCTCTTTGTTCCAGGGCCGCGGTATCTATTTCAAACAGACCCTCAGTCCCGGCAATTATAATGCTGAAGAAATTGTCTGTTTGGTTAAACCCGTTAATCTTAGGGACTACTAAGTTGGAGTTGAAAAAATATTTTTGTGTTGGATAGTCCATTTATCCAAGTAGGTAAACAGGGTGGAATTTTTTAATGCCACCTGGAGGGAAATTACTCTAAATACTGGAGATAGGAAATTTTACTTAAAGGAAACATTCCTTTATTTTTAAAAAGAAACAAATCTGCATCCAAACGCTTTCGAAAATTCTTTTGCACGCTCGGGAATCAAACCGACTAAACTTCGAAAAAAATACTTTCCCTCGGTGGCATTAAAAAATTCCATCCTGTATTTATTATGTGTCGCAGGCAGACGAAGTTGCGCGGGTCTGCTAGTATTTAATAGAAATTAATGACACAAAATAAGTCATAAAATTAAAACATAACAGTTCACTTAATAACATACAATTAAAAATATTTTCATTTAAAAACATAAAACTCCCGAAATATTTACAAAAAAATAAAGCATTAAAATAATATTATCTCTAACATGAAAAACCACTTTTCTGCTCACAAGTACACCATATTTATTCTCAGAGTTGAATTAATCACGCTCTGTGAGCATTGAGGGTGAGCACAGTTATATAAATAAGTGCACACGTTTATTTACAAGGATTTTGCATTAAGTAATAAATTAATTTTACTCTGTGTGATTAAGGATTTCAAAATGGAAGTAATTTTAATATTATTTATATACATCATGCCTGTAATTCCTGAAAGGTAAGGTAGAGGTGAGGTAGGACTACTGAAGGTCGTGGCACACTTGATAACCACCGCACCAGCACAGCTGTTGCCGTTGCCTCGAATATAGGCTACGGCGCGCTTATCACGCGTCGTCAGTGAGGTGTAAGCACGAGGTCCTTCCGCGGGGCGCAAGTTCACAGTCCGCACGCTGGTCGTAATAGGTAGCATTGCATTTTAGGTATTATCTATAGTAATTTTATTTTGTTAACGTACATTCGTGGTTTAATTCGCCTACCCCGCAAACATCCTTTCAGTTACAGTTCCGGTGAACGGTCGAAAAAGCTAATTGGTTTACAGTTTAACCAACAAATTACATTGTAAAGTGTTAACCAAATAGCTTGCTCGACCGTACTACAGTTACTACAGTATTTTAAATCCAGTATAAGGTTAACTATTTATAAAAAAAAGTTTTAGTCGGTGTGTTTGTACTGAATTTTGCATAAATTGGGAGTCTTATCATACTAGTTATAGTTTTTTTTAACAGCGCCGCCAGGTTTTATTATGATAATTATATATATCATCTGGGAGTCTTATCGAACTAGGTTTAGTGTCGTGGGCTCTCTAACTAAATATGTAACTGGCCATACTTTACACAAAGAGTACCCATGCACGACGTGGAGACACATGTTCTCAAAATAAACTCGAAAATATTAAACATACCCACAGTACGTAGAGTTGCGATTCCGATACGGTTTCTTAGATGCCTTCGAGCTTGTTACTCACATACGAAACATACTAATACTTAACAAAACATCGCATCCATTAAATATTGTTGACTTTACCAAAATTGAAGATTTTCATAAAGGAAAAACAAACATTAAAACAATTGCTTTCAAGCCTTAAACAATAGCTGGAAGGCGTAAAGTCCCATAACAACAATCTAAACCCGTAGTGGGTATTATTCTGTAAATTTCACTAGTTCACCTCACTCAAGTGAGCGCACACAATTCAAAAGCGAACTCATTTGTTTTTAAAAGTAAATCATTGCGGGTTCTGTAGTGAATTAAGGAACAAAGATAGCCAACGTTATAATTCTTAAAACCCCTACTTAATACATTTTTTTTCCGTTATGTATTTTATCAAAATTGAACTCTTTCCTTTAATTTCCCGTATGTCATTACTTTCCAGAATTTGATCCTTATTAGCGACACTATGGAATTATGAAATGATGCGTTTTTTTTTTTAAATCAATAGGTGCGATGCCTGTATTGTTGTTTTTCTAAAATGGAATGATGTAGTTTTATTTTCATCAAAATCAGATTTGAAACTTCTTCAAGCATTTTTCGCTATTCTTCATGGTTCCGGATTTTGCTATCCATAACATCTACTCGAGAAAATCACCCTGTAAAATCTCCAAACCCAAATAGTTTTCGACTTTGATGCTTTAGTAAAAAATAATGAGTTACACGTGTGCTTTAAAAATGTGTAATAACTATTGATGGCCGCAAAAAAAAAAAAAAAATATCCCAAACTGGATGATCTCTTTTACCTCTTTACAATATTACTCGTAGTATACTTAATATTCATATAAATATGTGTTTCAATTATTCCCAAACGCCTTCCTGCTTGCATAAGTACCTGAAACAAAAAAAAACATGAAACGTTAATACTGAACACCCAGAGGAGTTTCTTTCCGTAAAATTGTATACTTTGAGCCAGGCTCATCTTTTAACTGGAGCGTCGTAAAAATGGGAAATATAATGTAAGGGCTTGTACGAAATTTATCTTAAAAATACAACGAAGAATGAAGCTATCGAATTTTCAAGATATAAAATAATTGCGTGTTCCAAAAATAGGGATTAGTGGCCAAATAAATTTTAGCTGTAAAAAGGCTATTATTACTTTTATACAACCCATAACCTATGCACAGACAGAAGTTTTACTTGTTGTCTGCAAGTAAACTGCTGACATGTTGTTAATTTTTTTCTATGTAAGTCGCAATTTTAGTCATTTACTTTCTAGCCTGAAACACAGGTTCCACCTAGTTCAGGCAATAAGCAACAATGCTCAATTTTACTTTTTTTATACTTAATTGTAAGTGTGCCCCTTTTGATAAATAAACGATTATTATTGTTATTAATATAAGCCGCACGGGTCAATCTTCAAGGTTAAGTAGCGACAAAGGTCACAGACGTAGCCCAAAGAATTGCCAAACTTAAGTGGCAGTGGGCAGCTCACATTGCTCGCAGAGCGGATGGCCAATGGGGCTGAAAAGTTCTGGCGTGGCGACCGCGACCCGGAAGACGATGCGTTGGAAGACCTCCCACTAGGTGGACCGATGACCTGGTGAAGGTTGCGGCAATCCCTTGGATGCGAGTCGCAAGGGACCGGTCAATGTGGCGACACTTGGAGAGGCCTATGTCCAGTAGTGGACGTCTTTCGGCTGAGATGATGATGATGATGATGATGAAGTAGCGTTTGCGGAGGTCGGTTCGCTGATCGGTGATCATCAATAACATTCACAACACCTCCACCAGTTCTTTCCAGCTGTTCGCGAGCGGCTGGCCAGGACATGGCCGGAGATTGATCACTGTGTTGCCCAATTTCTCACAGGTCATGGCAACTTTAAGAGTAAAGAATTTTCCTTCAATATTGTTGACTCGCCTTTTGTGTCAATGTTCCACTGACTGCGAATATAAAAATCTGCAATCACATTTTATGGGATTGTAGTCTTTGTCAAAATGAATGCAATATTTTGTAGGATGGTGTTCAGGTTACATGCGGAGTTATTTACTACACGGACCTACTTGAACAAATTCCCGTGCGTTCAAGCGTTTTTGCCAAACCTATTATTGAAATCAAATAGCTCACAACTTAGGACCCATTAATGTTAATATTTATCAATGGTGCTAGGCAACTGTGCCTATCGCAGTTGTAAACGTCTCTATGTGCTTATTGACCTTGTTTCGTTCTGTCTTCTTCTGAAATGGAGGGAAGTGGAAATTATGGGTTTTTCTTTAAACACCTCTGCTATACTATTCTGATTATTTTCGTTGCGGGATCCAAGATCGTTAAATTCTGGTGGTCACCACTGTCGATTCTGAATTTCAAGAGTTACAGTGATTTGGGAATGGTGTCGCCAGCATGTTTAGTTTAGTTTCCAGTAGTACCGAATGCAGCAGTATTTTACATCAAGCGACTGCCTATCTTACTTCCACAACCCAGTTGGTACTGGACAATACGATACCACTTGGTAAGACTGGTTGTCAGAATTTTTGGGCCACTAAATACCTGTAACGACTGTCACAGATCGACAAATGAAGGCGGGACCAACAGCTTAACGTGCTTTCCGAGGCACGGGAAAAACTCAGATATCATGAACATATATTGTGGTAAGAAAAACTACTCCCCAGAAATCGAATAATTTAGATTATGCAAGCAAAACCAAAGAACGTTCTGAAGCAACTTGTACATTTACTCTAATCCTCAAATACCCAAAGGGTTCTCAGACAACTCGAACGAAAACTATTTTCCTTACATTTCCTTTAACACAGTAATCTGTTTTCAGTATCGATGGTAGATTCAATTTTGAGATAATGTAAACCTCGATGAAGGAAAATAGCCGGTATTCCTTGAGGGAAACGTGCTATTTATGTGCGATTTCCTGTGGGATAAAAATCGCGGCTAAATAGCTTTACCACTACTAATTAAAGTTTTAACGCTTTAGTGTAAACCAGTATAATACAGGCTGTAAAAAAAACTCATCACGAAGCCGTCAATCAAGCATTACATACATCAAACTTAGTAAATTTACGCAAAAATTATTGCTGGGAAACGGCTTTTTTACGTCGTGAAAAATCATCTTTTGTGGTAGAACTCAATATCACGCACTCAAAACGTGCTGATGGATGAATTGAATAGTGCGGTTTGAAGGTGTTTTAAGTAAAAATCTAACATCTTTACTAATAACTTGTGTTTAAAAAAAACTAGTCAAATGGACGAACTTTGACCCCCAATATCTCCGAAACTAGAAGGAATGGTGTAGAACAAAAAAAATGTCACAATAACCGGGAGAACAAGGCCATTTCGTCTTCATTAAGAAGTTTTATATTCATGCTATGTAAAATCCATACAATAACATGTGCATAGCATACGTTTGTGTATGAAAGCAGTCTTAAAGGTGGTTTCCGCTGGACCGTACCGTATTTGCCTCGAAGCGCGCAAGCATGATGCGATTTATATTTTGGGCCACACATTTATAATATCGATCTTAAAAAGATAACAAAAATGTACGTTAAAGACTCTAACGTTGTGAATCCATAAAAATCAAAAGAGTTGGCTTTCAAAATGTTTGCACTCACTTGATTGAGGTGAACTTTAAAGAATAGCACTACTGTATTATAAAACGGTAATCGAGTTATCTTGGTCCATTCTTTACCATCATCATCTGCCTAGCCTTTTCCCAACTATGACGGGATCGGCTTCCATCTAACCAGATGCAGCTCAATACGAGTATTTTACATGGAGCGACTGCCTATCTGACCTCCACAACCCATTGGTCCGTTATATATCGAATCATCGTTATTCATTTGCCTTTAAAGCATGGCTTCTTCTTTCATCCTTTTCTATAACTCGTCACTCTTTTTCTAACCGCCATAACGTTTTTCACAGAGTCCAATCTCTACTGGAAACAGGAAATACAGCAAAAAAAGTTGAGGTATATAAATACAATCTTTGTTTGTATTCGCCAACGTTCCTACATAAATATTATATTGCATGCTGTCGAAATCCAACACGCCATAAGCTTACACCTGTGCCTATCCCCAAAACAGTACAGTCACGAACAAACAAATGTACACACAAAGCAAAATAATATTTATTAAATTTACCTGTAAAATCCTGTAGAATTAAAAGACCTAAGATTCTTTACCTTTTAGTCGTCCAAAAGAAAATTGTTTTTAAATTAAGCTAAAATTTCATCACCCGATTATATTAACACACAACTCGTCTAATTTGCGTTATATAATATAATTACAATCTTTCTTAATATATATATATCTCGTGTCACAATGTTTGTCCTCAATGGACTCCTAAACCACTTAACCGATTATAATAAAATTCGCACACCATGTGCAGTTCGATCCAACTTGAGGGATAGGATAGTTTAAATCTCAAATTATGAGACGCAGACGAAGTTGCGCGAATCAGCTAGTAATATAATATAAAACCTATGTAACTCGGTAAAGATGTAGCTTTCTAACGGTGAAAGTTCTTTTTAAATCGGTTGAGGAGTTCTTGAATTATATCGTACAAAGCAAAAATCTAATATTTTACACTAGTTTAGATTACATTGACCTAAAATTATAAATTCCGACCTGAATCAATCAATCAATCAATCAATCAATGGCGTAGTGGTAGTGAGTCTGCCTTACGTTGTTAGGGTCCTGGGTTGGAATCCTGGTAGGAGCAAATGTTTGTGTGATGAGCATGGACATTTGTTTCCGAGTTATGGATGTTTACATGTATAATAAGTATGTATTTACAAACAAAAAAGTATACATGTAGTATATCAACTATCTAGTATCCGCGACACTAGCTTTGCTTAGTGTGGCACTAGGTGGCGCTGTGTGTTAATGTCCAGCGATATTTATTTATTTATTTTTATTTTTACCAGTTACATTAAATTAAAAAAAGAATCGTGACGCATAGGGTCATAATTTCAAGGTATTCACGTCCTTTTATTTGATACCCATATTGATGGAGTTGTGAAAAACTGTAATTTACCATTTTGTGGTGGGGGCCATCTTATATTTGAAATTTACTATAGCGTATAGTATTCTACTTGTAAAATCCTTTCGTTTGATACCAATATTGAGGGAGTTGTTTAATAAATATGTAATCAGCCATTTTGTGGTGGCGGCCATCTTGGACTGATTTTTCACAAACATAGCTAAGAACACTCCCAACTAATTCACTTTCAAATTAAAAAAAAAAAAAACAAAATCAAAATCGGTTTATACGTTCGGTAACTACGATACCACAAACAAACACACACACACACACACACACACACAGAGACACGTCAAACTTATTATAAAACCCCGTCGCTTTGCGTCGGTTAAAAATAAAAATTAAAAAAATAACCTAACAAATGAACTTTAATATTTCGGGAAATATTCTACATATTTCTGCTCTCAACTGTACAGGTATGAACATAACGAAATCGTTCGCTTCAGAATTATGTAAATTGTTACCGAGCACCGGGAACGCTACACGGCGCTCAAGATTTCATGAAATATTCATTATTTGAGCCTGAATAGTTTCAGCTGAAACGGCGTCACCCGTATGTGAAGTAATTTATATCGTGAATAATGAACTTTATACCAATTAATTGACCTACTTCGTGCCTCCAACTGGAAGACGATGCGTTAGAAGACCTCCCACTATCCCGCGTAGCATGACCTCCGTAGACAAGACAGAAAGTCGAAAAATCTTTTGTTCATCTATCATTTTGTCGATTCAATGACAGATAAACAATGATATGTTATGTGTTATGTGATAGATACGTTGCCCGCGCTCTGTAGTGGCAACATGAACGCAAGGCAATTGCCGGATTTTCATTTAGTCGCGTACCAACCAGTGCCGCGGCAGTACGTGACATTAAAATAACTTTTGTGTATAACTTCCTCAAACAACGAAAAAAAATGTCGTCCTGTATTTTTAGGACATGTAAAAACTATACTTTAACTGTGAAATATAGAAAAGTATCATTTCATGCGTAAGTATCAAGAAAAATGTATTTTATTTTATTTTTTTCGATGCCTTCTAATGGCGGCTGGCGCCTGAGGTAAGTCACGTGCCGTTAAGGGAATATGACAACGGAATTAAAGAAGGATATTTATCTCTCTCTAACAACAAAAAATCCGTAGATGACGTTCAATTTTCTTTCCCTTTCGTGCGTCTAAGTAGCTATCTAGCTACCGACAGTATTTACGCTGTTTTCAACAGCCATGATGTTCATGCATTACGCGTCTATTTATAAATACGTCATTGGTCGAGTCTCTCTTGTTTCTCCGGTGGACCGTTGACATGGTGAAGGTTGCGGAAATCCGCTGGATGCGAGTCGCGAGGGACCGGTCAATGTGGCGACACTTGGAGCAAGCTTGTCTCTAACATAGTGGACCTCTTTCGGCTGAAATGATGAATGAACTTTATACCAATTAATTGACCTACTTTGGGCTTCGTAATGAGTTGAGTTGAGTGGTCGCAAGCGCGACTGTTTGATTATGTTCTGGGTTCGATTCCTGGGTCGAGAAAGATGTTATTGAGTATCGACGCTTTGTTGCAAGGATCATGATCGCGGGAATACTGAAGAGGTATGCGGGTGGGACGAAAATGATTAATTATGAGCAGACAAATCTGTCTACCCTCGTTCTTAGTCTTCTATTACGCGCACTACAGGAACTAGATTGTGACTCACGACAAAACGCACTCACAGTATCACTCGGTTTTTCTTCGTTAGATTTTGTTCTCCCCCTACTCTTTTCAGAACCAAAGAGGCATTCATGTTGTATGCTATAATTACTTGTAAGTTATTCTGTTTAGGACTGCAAGCAATAGTTTCTTCAGAAAAAAGGAATTAACAGCAAAACCAATAAAGAAGTTCTTAAGACCAAAAACTTTTTTAATCACGCTCTTTTTCTTGTACGTAAAAGTTATTTAGGGGTATGCCTATGCTGTCTTATTTGTTTACGTACTCTGACTATACAGGGTGTAAACCACCTCATCACAAAGCCGTTAACCAAGCATTCCATCAAACTAAGTAACTTTACGCAAAAAATATTGCTGGGAAACAACTTTTTTTTGAAGTTATAAATCATGTTTTGTGGTAGAACTCAATGTAACGTACGTAAAACATTGAGCTGATGGATGGATTGAATAGTACGGGGGTCGTAGAAATGTTAAAAGTTAAAATCTTACAACAAAAACTTGTATTTAAAAAAACTTGTCAAAAAGTTGTAATTTTGACTATTATATATTTCTCCGTAACTAGAACGTTCCCAGGTATGGTGTAGACCAAAAAAATGATCGCAATGATGGGAAAAACAAGTGCCTTTCGGATTCGTGAAGAGGTGATTTACACCCTTAATAGGGGCCAATAAACCAAGTGATTTTAATAAGAGTTTCCTTTTAAGGACCTACCCAACTGCCTTGCCTTTTCCCAACTATGTTGGGGTCGGCTCCCAGTACTCTAACCGGAAGCAGCTGAATACCAGTATTTTACATGGAGCGACTGCCTATCTGACCTCCAAATCCCATTTAGTACGGAGTAATACGATACCCCTTTGAAAAGACTGGTTGTCAGACTTTTTGGCCGCTGAATACCAAAAACGCCTGTCAAGTCTCCGAGGCACGGAGGAAACCCGGATAAAATGGGGGGAATAGGGATCCAGGGGTAAATTAAAGGTAACATTTTGAAAGGGGTTTTTTTGCTATACTTATATTGTATATTGCCATCAAGGTACCTTTATAATTAAGTATTATTTAGTTAACACAATAAAATATTTGTTGGTACCATATCACGTGAATTCGACTTTAAAATCCATTCCAAAGTTTTGTTTCTATTCACACCTGGATCTCTATTCCCCCCATTTTACGGTATGTAATGTTGGTCACCAATCCACAAACCGACTTAAGCAAGCCAGCTTAACCTTAAAGACCAACCCGTACAGCTGTTCTTATTCAGCCACAACATCCTCCGTTATTAAATTAAAACAGTAATAGAACATTATTATACTGCCTACTTTTACCTAATGCACTATTAAACTAAATTGGCTTCTCCGCGCACTAATTGAATTATTAAACACATTTGTAGTAGTGATCCGGGGCTGCGTACTTGCAAATTCTATTAAGGCCAATCAGAGTTCACGCCTTGGGTTCACTACTCTATTACTGGCTCGATATAGACGTTATTGCTCAAAGTGTATGTCGGAAATACGCGTCTTGGGAGCAAATGTGGTATTATAAATTGTAAGGGTGTTTATAGTTTTAAAGTCTTGGCAGAATATTTGGAAACAAAGAGATACATACGCAGGGATTTAAACGGATAAAGATTATTTATGAGTTAAAAAAATATGATAACGTTTAGTCAAGGTTAGTTAGATTATCGAAAAATATTGGGTGTGTGTTTTTTGTTTTATAAAATTAATAAAAAAATACTAATATAAAACTGATATAATTATATGAATGGGGGTCTGTGACGTCACTTTCCGGTAAAAAATGTGCTCAAATGTGACATAATACGAGTTTTCGACGCACTGTACCGTCTTCCTTTTATGTTTACGCGAAAAAAGAAAAAATGTGTCCAATATTTTTCGATAATCTAACTGACGGGAAAAAAAATTTTTTTTTTACAACAATATTTTTTCAGTTACAAAATAAGTTCCATGATTGCATATCTCCTTGTCTCGAGAAGCACGCTAAGCCGTTGGTCCCGGCTATCGTTTTTAGATTTACAAGCTTTGTTTAGTGTGGTACCGGTTGGCGCTGTGTGTTAATGTCCAGCGATATTTTAAGTATATTATTACCCAGAACACTCTGCCAACCCGTGTTGGACAAGCAGAAAGTGAGCATCGTTTTAGCCTGAGGTGATGCTATAGGGTGTAAGAATAGACTCGTAGCAAAACCGAAACGCACTTTATCTCGCCATCATTGCGATCATTTTTTTGTTACAGACTGTACCTAAGAGCAAGCAAGTCTATTGGTCACCGTCGACAGGCCCGCGCCGCAACGCCAGTGCCCTTAATTCTTGTCATTTAAATAAGCAGTAATCGCCTAGTGGAGTGGTAGATGATAATTCATCTGCCTATCCTTTTCCTAACTATGTTTAGGTCGGCTTCCAGTCTAACCGGATGCAACTGAATACCAGTATTTTACATGGAACGACTTCCTATCTGACCTCCACAACTCAGTCAGTACTGGGTAATACGGTACTCCTTGTTAAGACTGATTGTCAGATTTTCTGGTCACTAACTAATGACTGTCAAAGATCTGCAAATGACAGCCGAGACCAACGGTTTAAGGCACTTTTCGAAGCATGGGTGAAACCCGGTACCGTACGTAATGAGAGGTCACTCACCCACAGACCAACCTAGGCAAGCATGGCTGAACCTTAAGATCGACCACACAACACGAAATATAAATATTTAAAGCATCCTTCACTATTCAGTTACAATGGCGCACTTCTTGTTCTAAAGTTCAATATCGGTAATATAGTGGGTCGCCCCAGGGCATTGGCGTTGATTGCTCTCTATAACTTGGGCGCTAATATTATTGTTGTAACCTTCGTTGTGGAGTTAACTTAGGTCAATAACTTGTGTCTAACTGAATGTTTATTACATGTACTGTGAAAATACGGATTCATTATCTGCGTAGCATTTTCTCAACTAAAATGAGATCGATTCCTTGTCTCCGGGATGTCATTTATCAAAATCAAAATCAAAGCGTTTATTTCAAGTAGGCCAGTTACAGGCACTTTTGAATTGTCGAAACAAAAATGAACATTTAAAGTAGCTACAGTCCCAGTCACAAGACATAAAAACTGTGAAAGTACTGTAGTTGCCCATTCCCTAGCGTTGATCTCTATGGAGAAGAATAAAATACAACTCAAAAACATAATAATTCATTCAAATAAACCATGGCGACTAAGAGATGACCAGTCACAACTGACAGCGCCCGTTCACGAACATGACGCATGGCTCAGCAACATTCAGCTCAACCATTTTGAAGGGAACTAAATGGTCCGACACACGCGCCACCATCAGCGAGACATTTGAGAGAGCATGACATACTCTCAACCGCTAGGGCACATTCAAGTAAAAAACTGCCGTAGGTTTCCGGTGAATGATAGCTTACTAGTACATAGTACTCACACAATGTGGGCTGGTGGCGCGAAAGGCGAATTTAGTGGACTGTAATTATACTGTGTTGCGAAACAAAAACGATTGACAAACGCTTTGGCGATAGGAAATTCGAGTTGCGGTGGGTGTAGGATCATGGAGTACAACCCGAAATAGTAAGGGAGGGAAGCACAAACCTTTACAGGAGCCACGTGCTCGCGTCGCCGCGTCGTCGCCGGTGCACCGGTTCACGTTCCTGGTCCAGGGGGCTGTTGGGCTTCAAGCCACTGTCCTCACTCACACACAACAAGTTTATTACGAGAGTCTTATTACGAATATATGGAAAATGCGGAGATTCAGTTCAGTTTTGCAATTTCTAGCGGAGCGGGCCGACGCCAATGCACACTTGTCGCGGTGCGTTTCGGAAGTGCGTGAGCGGCGGAAAAAATCGCGAATCAATGCATTTCACTCGCGAGGTATGTGCGGGAAAGGGATGGGAATAGGAAATAGCGGATGTCAATTGATATTTGAATGTTGGCGCAACCATGGGCTATGCGATTATATAATACTTACATTGAATCTATTCAATGCAAAGATAGTTAAGTACAATCTTCAGCAGCTCCAACTTTTTTGCGCCCCTGTCCTTGTGAAGCAGGACCAGCCAAGCACTATTATCAGCGATATAATCGCTCAACTTGTAATATGCTTGTTTGCATAGTGTGCGTTTAATGCATGTTTTATATTATAGATCTTTGATAGTCGTTATAGGTAGTCATCATCATCATCTGCCTATCTTTTTCCCAACTATGTTGGGGTCGACTTCCAGTCTAACCGGATGCAGCTGAATACCAGTATTTTACATGGAGCGAATGCCTATCTGACCTCCACAACCCAGTTAATGCTGCGAAATACGATACCACCTGGTAAGACTGGTGTCAGACTTTTGGGGTCACTGACTACCTGTGACGACTGTCAAAGATGGACAAATGACAGCCGGGACCAACGGCTTAACTTGCTCTCCAAGGTACGGAGGAAACTCGGTATGTAAGGGTGGTCACCCATCCACAGACCAACCTAGGTAAGCATGGCTTAACCTGAATATAAACCCGAGCGGCTGATATTATTTAGCCACGAGTTGTTATAGGTAGTCAGTGACCAGACAATCTGACAATCAGTCTTACCAAGCGGTATCATATTACCCAGTATTGACTAGGTTGTGTAGGTCAGATAGGCAGTTGTTTAATGTAAAATACTGGTATTCAGCTTCATGTGGTTAGACTGGAAGACGACCCTAATATACATGGGAAAAGATTCCCTACATTTTATTATAATGTTTTCATGACCTCTTAATATTATTTTATTAGTGATATTATTATGTTGTACAGCACCACTTGACATGACGTTATTTTTATTTTGCTTTCTCAATTATTGTTATTAAAAGATGCTTTTTGTAATATAATTATTATGAGCTTTTAAGCGTTTTTGTATATAACTGTTAGCTTAAAAAAATATTTTTGAAAAAATAAACAATTGACGATGCCGCTAAAACTTTAGGAACCAGGTACCAAAGACAGAGAAACTTAAGGTCGTCTAAGAACAATCTAGAAAATCCTTCTAATAAATGCGAAAGATTTTGTGGATTTAGAGATGTATGGATATCTGAATGTTTGATAATCTTTCATGCAAAAACTACTAAACGAATTTGGATGAAACTTAGCACACAGATAGTTTATAGTCTGTATTAACACATAGGATACGTTTTATCCCAGTTGTAAGATCCCATGGGACAATTATCAAACTTCACCCAAGCGCAGCCTCTATTCTGCCGGGGTTGCGGGCCTGTTCGAAAGAGATACCGCGGCCCCGGAACGTAAAAGGCGAGGAAGGAACATGGATGGTTTTTAGTCAGTAAGAGTCTGACACTCCCTCCCGCTCCGCCCAGAATGGAGGGGGGGGTCATTTGATGATTTCCCATCCTTAAAAAAAAAAAAAAAAAAAGCGCAGCCTCTATAAGCAGAATCTAGTAAATACAAAAATAAATATCTAAGTATGGGGTACTTAGATACTCATGCAATATAAACCTACCCTTGTAAATGCCACATTACATTTATACCTAAATTCATCCCAAACTAGGTATTTACACAAATAACCGTATGTATCTAGATTTCTAGACCAAGATTACAATTACATTTATACAAGTCCTAGTTTCTACCTAGTCTGTCTTTGTCGCACATACATAGTGATTATGTTCAGATACCTAAATCAAAAGGACTAGACCGAATACTGGGGTGTAGTGACAGCGATAAGTAGAAATGAATTTATTGAAGTTCTGAAAACCCTGATTAGTTTTGTGATGAATAGTGATTCCTTCAAATAGCCTTGGAAATATCTTTTTAGGCGGCTACTTGCGCCGTTCTTCCAATGAAACACAGGTGCATTACTGTATCATCGCTATATTCTTCTATCATATATATAACCGTTTAGACACATATAATTATACAAGCAGATGAAAACTCTTGCTGAAGTTCAGCAAACCTTCTAAGTTTTGTTCTCTCTGACCATAGAGTGAAAACCTCTAGTGTTAGCTACTACCCAATGAAAATAGCCCTGGGAACCATAGATAATATATACAGATAACTTATGGCTCGCCACATCTTTATTGTTTTACTATTCTTTGCTACTTGCAAAATTATTACCATGTGGTTAGTTGCCTATAACCTGGTATCAGAGTTTTCATGCCGCTCATGAGGCTGTTAGAACTTTAGGAATATAACCAAAGACAGAGAAACTTAATATGTATCAGTTTATCCGATATCATTCCGGCTAGAACTAGGTCCAGACAATCCCTGTTGGATAAAACTTAGATTCGTGTCCCGCCAAGCCTTCCGCCCCGCGTCACACTCATAACTCACCGCATCTGCAGCAGCGGCGCGGGGTTGAGGGCATAGCGAGGCGCGCGCCTCCGTAGGATGTGAGTGCCAGGTGCTGCTGATCTACTGCAGGTCTACTAGCGAGTGTGACTCACAGCGTCTGCAGCAGCAGCGCGTGTCTTAGTTTTATATAACAGGCATTGGCTGTACATAGTTGTATCTATGCTGTCGGCAGAGCTTTTTTAGATATTAAAAAAAACATCCAATAAAAAGAAACGTAGAGAGTTTTTTTTATTATTATAAATCACATTGTAATAATTAACACAAATTATAAGGAGTACAATTTTTAATATAATAGGAACAATCAGGAACATTTTTAAACAACAGACAATAGTTGCATATTATAATTTAAAGAATGTTATTATAATTATAAATCACACTTTTATAAAGTAACATAAACTATCCAGGCGCCTGTTACTTGTTTCAACTTGTTTGCATCTAGTTTTATCCAACAGGGAATGGCTGGACCAAGTTGTAGCCGGCATGATGAAGGCTAGACCTAGTTTTACCCGAAAACAATCGGCTCGTATTAGGTTTAACCAAGAGTAAGTGGCTACACCTAGTTCTAACCGGCTAAAACTAGGTGTAGCCGCACTTCGGGTATTAGCCGTAACATATACACTATGATAAAATTTCAAATCAAGATGTCTGCCACCACAAATTACATTCTTTTTTTCACAATTCCTTCAATATGGGTATCAAATGAAAGGGTTTGACTAGTAGAATAATGTACATTGTACACTGAGTATATTGAAAGGGAATGAGGAATACTAAGTAACGAAATGAGATGAAGATAGTGGAGTGATGACCGGTAACTCTACCTAGGACCTAACGAACTATTTTTCATTTAACTTTTAGTACATTATTTACTACATTATTATGTGGGTTTTTTAATTTTTTAATTTAATTTTACTTGTTTAAACATCCGTCTGTTGAGTCCCACCGAATCGGCGTGCCGCCATTGTTAACTATTGTGTCCACTTCGCTAACAGATGAAAGGTTAATTGGGAGACAGCCACTGGACCATCTTTTTTGCATTTGGGGTTCGGAGCAACACATTGGCTTTGTCCATTCACTCCGGTTCCAGGGCTATTTTACATGCAGTGACTGCCTATTTGAGCTCCACAACCCAGTTACTGCATAGAATGGAATAGAATGCTCTTTTTTATGTACACCATTTAAAAAATAAAAATTCAATTATTTTTTACATTTTACCAGGGATGACACAATGGACGGTCTTATTGCTAAAAGCGATCTTTTGAAGACAACCTTTGGATGGATTTAAAGGGGAAGGGGAGACAATGTAATTATAATACTGCAGGTACCCAGATAGCAATATAAAGGCGCCTCATCCGGCACGCTATACCGTGCCGGATGTGCCGGATGAGCCGAATGTCGGACGTAGCACAATTCATTGTCCGTTGCTCGGTAGCGGCTAGGAAGCGTGAGTGTGTCCATACAATTGCACGCTCGACATTTAGCTCGGATCCGACACGGTCTAGCGTGAGTCAAGCCTAAGGCATGTCTTTTGGGTTTTCTTGATCGTTTGGGGGTATGAAAAACAGGGTGTAAAGATCTTCATCCACCATAGAAAGGGGAGGATCCTCCGACCAGACGAATGTTATGTCTGGTGGTCTGGCTGCTCCCAACGGTTGTTGTCGGGTTCTCGTATATACTCTTAAGTCGCAGAGAATGTTGCTTGCGCGATGTAGGAATTCTGACGTTTTTCGCTTGATAGTTCATCACCTTTGTCATAGATGTCGCTGCAGTACTTTTTGTTCAATATAGCTGAAGTACTTTTTGTAGTGCCGCTAAAACCGCAATCCGGTCATTGCGAACTATCCAGGCGCCTGTTACTTGTTTCAACTTGTTTGCATCTAGTTTTATCCAACAGGGAATGGCCGAACCTAGTTGTAGCCGGCATGATGAAGGATAGACCTAGCTTTACCCGAAAACAATCGGCTCGTACTAGGTTTAACCAAGAGTAAGTGGCTACACCTAGTTCTAACCGGCTAAAACTAGGTGCAGCCGTACTTCGGGTATTAGCCGTAACATATATAATTATTATTCTACTAGTCAAGCCCTATAATTTGGTACCCATTATTGAGGGAGTTGTGAAAAAAATGTAATCCGCCATTTTGTGGCGGCGGCCACAACGGTGGTAAAATAACACTCCCGAATAATTCACCATTTAAACTAAATAAACGAAATCAAAATAGGTTCATTTTTTTGGGAGATCAGATGCCACAGACACACACACACACAGACACGTCAAACTTAAAACACCTCGTCATTTTTGCGTCGGGGGTTAATAAATGAAGCATTGAATTTCCATAAGGTGCATAGTGTCCAAGTGGCAGTAGAACACTAACTCCTAAGTCACAGGTTTTCCTAGTTTAGGAGTCAGGGTTTCATCTTTTGTACGCCTTAACTATTTGTGAACTTTGCTAGATATTAAGCATTTGTGTATAAGGATTTGTATCAATAAGGTATTATTATTGACACAAACAAAAACGATCTATAAAGAACCAGGCAAAAATCGCCATAACTGCGCTACTACACTCCAACAAGTTTGTCACAATCGAAACTTGTCCCATCTCGCACCATCTCGTCCCGTCCTACCCAGAGCCGCCCTGCCACGACTCACGCTTGACGCTTCTGAATTAGTTTTTAATTAGAATCCAATCAACGGAAAAGGGACGCCATTTTAAAACTTTAATTCTGTTTCGTTGGCCCGTTCTGTTCAGAATTTTTGAGGATTATTTTGTTTGATGAGTTTTTAAGTGATTGTTTTTTAAGTTAATATTGTGGATAGATATTATTTTATGTTTTAAGGTTGGTAATAGGATGCTTGACAGGAAGTAGACATCTGGAACAGCAACTTTGAGGATTATTATGAGGTATCAAACGTATAAGAAAAAACTGAAAGTAACGCGCTCAAAATATGCTAGTCAATGCATAGAGGTATTTATATTTAAAGTAAAGTCAAAATTAAATACAGGGTGTAAACCACCTCATCATAAAGCCGTTCACCAAGCATTCTGTACATCAAACTAAGTAACTTTATGCAAAAAATATTGCTGGGAAACAACTTTTTTTTGAGGTTATAATTGTTATAAATCATGTTTTGTGGTAGAAGTCAATGTGACGCACTACAAAACATTGTGCTGGTGGACTAATTGAATAATACGGGGGTCATGGAGATGTTATTAGTTAAAATCATACAAAGAAAACTTGTATTAAAAAAAAAAAAAACTTCTCAAAAAGTTGTAACTTTGACCCCCCATATCTCCGTAACTAGAAGGTTCCCAGGTATGGTATAGAACAAAATAAATATCGCAATGATGAAGAAAACAAGTGCCTTTCGGCTTCGTGAAGAGGTGTTTTACACCCTATATTAAAAAAACTTATGAAAAAGTTGGGACTTGGATTATCAACATCTGCCTAGCCTTCCAGTCCAATCGGATGTGTTTTGTCCTGTACGGGCTAATAAATGCTTTTCTCTTTCTTTCTTTCTTTTAATACTGAGAAAAACAATACCACTTGGTAAGACCTCTGCGGTTCATCAAGTGATTTTTGCATGCTGATATAGTCAGCGAAATATGTGAAAGTTTTTAATTTATAAGACCATCATGTAACGTACCACATTTCATGCAAATAAAGAATCTTGAATCTTGAATCTTGAGTCTTGCTATTGCAATGATAGCCAACTCACGTATTATAAACCGAGACATAACCGTGCGCTACACTTAACGTTCGTGTTTAAATGATTGAACTAGTGTCGCCTAGCCGTCAACCAGCAGTCGGTGAGCCGTAAGCACGGCGTCGCCTAGCTGTAGCCAAGTCGATGTGCCGGAGCTTCTGATCCGCTTACGTTACGTGGTTACGTTGCGTGGACGCCTGTTTGACGCCAAGGGGAAAGGTGAGGTGGTGATGATCCCTTTCCGAGTTGATAAGTGTGCTACGACCTTTAACCTAACGATCGACCCGAGCGGCTCTAAAAGTTGAAACTTGGATACCTACCGTAAATAGAAGATTCCTAGGTACGGTTTAGTATAGAAAAAAAAGCCACAACAATGGGAAATAGAAGTAACTTTGGCTTTGTTAAGGATATTTATACACTCATATGTTTTTGAGCAGCGGTGGCCCAGTGGTGGCGGCCCCGACTTACGAACAGTCGTGGGTTCAAACCCAGACAGGCGCAATACTTTGTGTAATTTATTTCATCACCACTGCTCTCAAATCGGTGAAGGAAAACATCGTGAGGAAACCGGCATGTCCTAGAATCAAAAATTTGAAGACATGTGACATCTACCAATCCGCACTGGGCCCGCGTGGTAGATTATAGCCCATTCCCTCTCATTGAGAGGAGGCCGTGTCCCAGCAATGGGAACATTATAGGCTGATGATGATGATGATGATTTTTTTCCCCGAATCTAATGCCATGTATATCAACTATCTAGTGTCCACGACACAAGCTTCGTTGCTTAGTGTGGCACTAGATGGCCGTGAGTGTAATGTCCAGCGATATTTATTTATTTAATGCAAAACAAGAGCTCTTAACAAAATATAAAACCTGTAAGTAATTATGTAAGTTTACAACCAGAGATAAAAATTAAAAATAATCTTCCCCATTTCTTTCACAAAGAATTTCGGAATCCTGAAACTTCACTCTTAAAGTCTCGACCTCAATTTCCTTCAAACTTCCATAAAAATGGCGGATTTATTTTTACAACCGTTTTTCTGCTCCAAGGAAGATATTGAAATTACTAATGAAAGAATACAAGAGAATCCATTTGACATCTGTCAGTTCTACGTAAAGGTTACCTTTTTTCCATTATTACAATACACATGTAATCGTAATTGAAAAAAGCTAAGCAATAAGCACAGCGACGGTATAAAAAATACAAATATATTTAGTCCGTCTGTAAGAGTATTGGAAAATAATGGACACGTATTTTTTGTTTTTGTTAATCAATGAATATTGAATATTGACAAAGATAAATCGCATCAAAACTCGGGAGTGGGGGCTAGTGACGTCAGTACTCTCTTAAAATTATACCTGGTTGTGACGTACTGAGAATTTGAAAAGCGTCGTATAATCGTCAATTATAATTTACCAAACAAAAGAAAAAATACGGATTCAATAGTTTTTGATAATCTAACGATACGACTAATTAGCTTTTTTTTGTCGTCTAACCCTATTGGACAATTCTAACTTTGAAAAAATATATAACATTTTATGCCCATATTATGGTATTTTGATGAAGTGTCAAATATGATCTGTTAAGGGGCCGGCGGAGCAGGCATTGATAATTTTTGCGTAAAGTTACTTAGTTTATTGTACAGAATGCTTGATTGATGGCTTCGTGATGCGGTTGTTTACACCCTGTATAATAATGGTTCTTGGGACTTTTTTCCAATTTATCATCATCATTCACGCAGCATGTCTTCTTCTTCCCAGCAATAATATTTCCTTAGAGTTACTCAGTCTATTTGTTTCCTTGCGTGATCAAATCAGAAATGAAGACATCTGCAAGAGAACCAAGGCCACCGACGTAGCCCGAAGAATTGCTAAACTTAAGTGGCAGTGGGCAGGGCACATTGCTCGCAGAACGGACGGCCGATGGGGCCGAAAAGTTCTCCCACTAGGTGGACCGATGACCTGGTGAAGGTTGCGGGAATTCGGTGGATGCGAGTAGCAAGGGACCGGTCAATGTGGCGACACTTGGGGGAGGCCTATGTCCAGCAGTGGACGTCTTTCGGCTGAGATGATGATGATGACTCAGTTGGATATACAGCTTCGTAACGGGTCTGATTACAGCCTGCCTATCTATTATGTCCGGTCATCCTATTGTTTTCTGTTTAAATTATTATCGTTCTCGAAAGCTGTTGTTTCTCTCGAAAACTTCACCAATTTGTGATTTAAATGAGACTCAACCAAGTTGTTAATCAAGTGACTACTGGCGACAGTAATATACTTAGCTTACGTAACGCCAGTCAACAATATTATAAGTAAATTAAAAAACGGAATTGTTTAATTTATGGGTGTGAGATAAAAAGAATGAAAATGAATGTATTTCAAATAATTACATGAAAAAAGAGAGTTAGATAAATTATAATATGATTAAATTTTACAGTATCAGCCCGCTTTCTTTTCAATAATCTAAGAGATTTTTGTCAACATTTTGCTACACATAGATATAAGCTCAAAAATCTGACACAGATTCTTGGTTTGTTTAGGATTGTGAAGATCAGAGCGTCGCTACTCACAACTTTTATCTATATTTAAGTATACATAATAAAGTTCTAGGAAAGTCAAAACTGTACATTAAATATTATTTAAAAAGAATACTTGGGGTATGACCTTTCGGTATCTTGGTTCACTCATGCAAAGCGATGGCGAAATAGATCGGAGTGTAAAGCACAGAATTAACACGGGATGGATGAAATGGCGGCAGGTCACGGGAACGATCTGCGACTCCCGCGTTCCCCTAAAACTCAAGGGGAAGATTTATAAAACAATTATTAGACCTGCTGTGTTGTATGGATCAGAATGTTGGGCCACAAAAGGGATGAATGAAAGGCATCTGAATGTCGCGGAGATGAGAATGCTAAGGGGGATGTGTGGTGTTACGCGAATGGATAAAGTAAGGAATGAGTATATTAGAGGAAGTCTGAAAGTGGCGCCGGTGACTGAAAAGTTGTGTGGTGATCGGTTGTCGTGGTATGGGCATGTGATGCGGAGGAATGAGGAAAATGTCGTGAAAAAAGTTTTGAATATAAATGTGGATGGGTATTTAAGTAGAGGAAGACCAAAGAAACGATGGATGGACTGTCTGATGAGATGACGAAAAATAGAGGAGTATGGAAGAAAAAGACATGCTGCGCCGACCCCAAATAAATTGGGATAAGGGCAAGAGAATGATGACTTGGGGTGTGACCTACAATCGATATCGAAACCAAAAATATAGTTTTTAGAATTTTTGTCTTTCGTCTGTTCGTCTGTTTGTCTGTTTGTCTGTTTGTCTGTTTGTCTGTTTGTCTGTTTGTCTGTTTGTCTGTTTGTCTGTTTGTCTGTTTGTCTGTTTGTCTGTTTGTCTGTTTGTCTGTTTGTCTGTTTGTCTGTTTGTCTGTTTGTCTGTTTGTATGTTTGTCTGTTTGTCTGTTTGTCTGTTTGTCTGTTTGTCTGTTTGTCTGTTTGTCTGTTTGTCTGTTTGTCTGTTTGTCTGTTTGTCTGTTTGTCTGTTTGTCTGTTTGTCTGTTTGTCTGTTTGTCTGTTTGTCTGTTTGTCTGTTTGTCTGTTTGTCTGTTTGTCTGTTTGTCTGTTTGTCTGTTTGTCTGTTTGTCTGTTTGTCTGTTTGTCTGTTTGTCTGTTTGTCTGTTTGTCTGTTTGTCTGTTTGTCTGTTTGTCTGTTTGTCTGTTTGTCTGTTTGTCTGTTTGTCTGTTTGTCTGTTTGTCTGTTTGTCTGTTTGTCTGTTTGTCTGTTTGTCTGTTTGTCTGTTTGTCTGTTTGTCTGTTTGTCTGTTTGTCTGTTTGTCTGTTTGTCTGTTTGTCTGTTTGTCTGTTTGTCTGTTTGTCTGTTTGTCTGTTTTTCTGTTCGGGCTAAACTCAAAAAGTACTGCATGGATTGACTTCCAATTTTGCATGAATATTACTAAGACGTCGGGTCAACATAATTATGCTACATATTATCACGCTATCACCTACGGGGGAGGAGCTGTGAATCTAGCAACACTGGCATCTTAGGTATTTTGGTGCTGTAGAGCCTTCACGCAGACAACGTCGCGGGCAGCAGTTAGTTTACAATAAATATTGTTTTTTTTTTAGACTGCAAGCCGATTCTAAAATAGATAAGAAAAGGTTTGTCAGTTTCATAAAACGAGACCAAACGCACGTATACGACACGCTCCACGTACAGGGAGAGCAAGGGTACTCGCGCCCGAGATTTGATTGAGATCTCCGCCGTACGTACACGTGGCGACACATCAGGCTGTACATTTCATTGCAGGACTGCCCGAAAGAGATACCGTGGCCCCGGAACATAAAAGGTGAAGAAAGAACATGGATGGGTTTTAGTCAGTAAAAATCTGACATTCCCTCCCGCTCCGCCCAGAATGGGAGAAGTTATTTGATGATTTCAAATCCGAAAAAAAAGGCTGTACTTTTCAAATCAGCGGCAGCGGTGGCCCAGTGGTGGCGCCCCCGACTTACGAACAGCAAGTCGCGGGTTCGAAACCAGGTAATTTATTTCATCACCGCTGCTCTCAAAACGGTGAAGGAAAACATCGTGAGGAAACCGGCATGTCCTAGAACCAAAAAATCGAAGGCATGTGACATCTACCAATCCGCACTGGGCCCGCGTTGCAGATTATAGCCCATTCCCTCTTATTGAGAGGAGGCTGTGTCCCAGCAGTGGGAACATTATAGGCTGATGATGATGATGATGATGATGACTTTTCAAATAAAACACTGACTGCGAATATAAACAATCTGCACATCACATTTTGTGGGAGTGCAGTCTTTGGCATAATGGACGCAATATTATGTTGTATAGTGTGCAGGTTATATACGGAGTTATTTACTACACAGACCTTGTACTGGTAGAAATGAAAACTTTTTTGCATACCTATTATTGGAAACAAATATAACAGCTCAGAGATAAATCCTCGTTAACTGTTTCTGTATAGTTTGATTGGTCGTCGTGCATACGCGTCTATTATGAGTGTTCCTCGTTGTATGAAGTCGACCTTCTGGAATATTCTGTGGGAATAAGGGTGAATATGTTCTGAATAGATAAGCGACCATATGAATTAATATAACGTCTTTAGTGTATGAATATCGTTACATGAATAGCAATGTAGACGGATGCCCTTCAGCGAGTTCGTGTGGCTTAGACATATAAATAATTGATGTGTTATTACTGTACATACAGAAACTAATATCGCTTATGTAACAATGTGCCTAGATACTAAATAGTATGTACAGTATAATTTAATGTTTTAGAATGGATGTAAGAAGATTTTATTAGCATGTCAGAAAAGAACTGAGACAGAGGAATTTATGAAAGTGTGATCCTGTTATTTGTTATTTTGTATATTTTAATTTTATGTTATAGCTCCTTTAGCTCTAGTTCTGCTGATATTGGTTTGCCAACCGTTATATTTAAATAAATTAATGTTAATCACATAAACTCCTTTGAAAGAAACGGCAGTTTCACGTTTTTTGTACTTATTTACAGAGTTAAATAATATATAAACGATGGTTTGAAAACCATGTTACGATAAAAATATGATCATAAAACTGTTTCTGTTGTATTCATAAAACTGTCTACACTAATCCCATTTAATAATATATCCAATTAATTAATATTATAAATGTGAATATAAGTTTGTTTGTCACGCTTTCACGCGAAAACTACTGAACCGATCATCATTATCAAACTTTGAACACATATTCTTGAAGGTATTAGAAGTAACTTAAGATACTTTTTTATTAAAAAAAACTAACCCTTACTAACTAACGAAGTTGCGCTGGTCAGCTAGTAATCCCTACTATTATCCTACTTATTGATAATATTATAAATGCGAAAGTTTGTGAGGATGGATATATGTTTGTTACTCTTTCACGCAAAAACTACTGAACGGATTTGGATGAAATTTTTCACACAGATAGCTTATAACCTGGATTAACACATAGGATACTTTTTGTCCCGATAGTAAAATCCCACGGGACAATTATCAAACTTTACGCGGGCGAAGCCGCTGGCAGAAGTTAGTAATTATAAATGTGAATGTAAGTTTGTTTGTTACGCTTTCACGCGAAAACCACTCAACCGATCATCATGAAACTTTGTACACATATTTTTGGAGGTATCAGAAGTAACATATGATACTTTTTTATTAAAAAAAAATAAAAAATGCAACAGGATCCGCGTACGGAGTCGCGGGCAGAAGCTAGTATCCTTATTATTATAAATGTGAATGTAAGTTTAACAAGTAACAAAGCACAAAATTATGATAAATGAATATAAATTTCACTGATTTACATACATGATTTCACCGTTGAAAATACTGTATTTCTAAGTTTCAAATCACAACACAAAAGATGAAAAAGTTGTAATTTCTTTATAAAAATCCAACCCCAGTGTCGTGGCATAACCTAAGTGTGTCCCCATTTCATCTCAATTATTCTTCTCCATTCTTATTCATTTATGCACCAGAAGCCACTTATTAGTCTTGGCAGTCATAATAAAATGGCTTTCTCTGTATTTACCAGTCAAAGAGAAGTGGGGTACGTTATTAATAGTGTCATGGGGTTACTTACATGCATTGTTAATAATTAGCTAAGTTCGATTCTCGGGTCAGGTAAGCTTTTAATGGATTTCACAGGAGGGACCTTTTTGATAGCAAAGGTCATTGTCTTGGCGAAATGTTGTCGGTGTGTGAGTCATCTGCTTAGCCTTTTTCCCAACTATGTTGGGGTTGGCTTCTAGATGCAGCTGAATACCAGTACTTTACATGAAGCGACTGCCGATCTGACCTCCACAACCCAGGTAATTCAGGTTGATTTTAGTTTTTATAATTACATTTTATTTAAAACTAGCTGACCCACGCAACTTCGTCTGCGTCACATAAGAGAGAAAAACGAAAGGAAAAAATATCCCCGTTTTTGCAACATTTCTTATTGCTGCTCCGCTCCTATTGGTCATAGCGTGATGTTATTTAGCCTTCCTCGATAAATGGCCTATCCAACGCAAAAAGACTTTTTCAATTCGAGCTGGTACTTCCTGAGATTAGCGCGTTCAACCAAACAAACAAACCAACAAACTCTTCTGCTTTATAATATTAGTATGGATTTGTATGCCTTCGCGGCAAAACATAGCGCTCAAATATGTTTAACCTAACACCTTTATGTTAATACCTATGTTGAACAAATAAAGATTCTGATTCTGATTCTGGTAATACTGGGCAATTCGATACCACTTGGTAAGACTGGTTGGTAGACTTTTTGGGCCACTGACTACCTGTAACGACTGTCAAAGATGGACAATTATTTATAGCCGGGACCAACAGCTTAACGTGCTTTCCGAGGCACGGAGGAAACTCGGTATGTAAGGGTGGTCACCCATCCACAGACCAACCTAGGCAAGCACGGCTTAACCTAAAGATCATCCCGAGCGGTTATTGTTTAGACATGAGCTCTTCAAGCTCATGGTGTGTGAGTATGTGTGTGTGTGGGTATTACTGAACGTATTTGGATTAATTAACATTAAATTATTTTTGTACCTGTAGAAAGATTCCATGGGACAATTTTCAAGCTTCACGCGTGCGAAGCTACGGGAAGAAGCTAAAAATAATAATACCACTGCTGCACAAAGACCCCTTCTCAACAGAGGAGGGATGAGCATTGATTACTACGCTTGCGCAAGACGCGTTGGCGATTTGGCCGGAGGCAGAGGTTCCAGGAGGCCTCGCCTCGCGGGCATGAAGTTGTGGGTTCAAATCCGGGAAGAAGTTAGTTGAGGATATTTTGTTGCAGAAAAAAAGATCATACAATTACATCGTGCACTGTATTTCACCGTAAGGGAGAGACAGAACTGTTTCGTTGGTCTAGTAGTCAAAATCGCGATTCTTGAGCATGTGCTCCTAAATGGGTTATTGGTTATAGACTCGCTCCCTATTTAATGGAACTAGAACATTGTGGGTGTTCTAATTAAGTACAAGTAGTAGTAGTTAGTAGTTTGATACAATGATGTTCAGCGACATTTGGATTGATGGTGTACAGCGACTTTAGGAATACTAGTGCACATGTACTTTTGAAATAGTCGTATTTAATGACTTTTGTAAATTTCTGGTGTACAGGCTATTTTGTTTCCTAGTTGCGACTATAACTTATGGCATTTTATTGTGAATAGCTGTTTTGTTATGTTGATTCTGTTCATCGACTTTTGGTGCTGACTGTACACTACTGCTTAACGCGTCGAGGACTTTTCACTCCACTCTGCAAGGATATGCTTCAAAACCCATTTTGACTTTTGTTATAAGTAATTTTGTAAATTTCATATTCAATGGTTTGATTTGACTTTAGCTTTTGACCCTGATAGCATTGCCGATCTTTTTTTTTATGTGTTTTCCGCGATTACTCGAAGATGGCTGGACCGATTTGGATTATTTTTATTTCTTTTGAAATGGTATACTTCACAGGAGGTCCCATAATCATCAAGTCAAGATCTGATGATGGAATCCTGGAGAAAGAGAGAGAACTCTTCAAACTTTATAGGCACATGAAGCGATTTGGGTAGTTTTCGGAAGAGTACTTTTTGTCGTGTGGTTATTGCTTAACCTGGTGTCAGAGTTTTTATGCCACCCATAGGCCTCTGACTTTGCTACATGTTTTCCTTCGCCGAAGCAAATGATAATTTAATTAAATACGCACATGAATTCAAAAAATCAGAGGTGTTCGTTTTGGGTTCGAACTTTAGACCTATCACTTGACAGTCTGACGCATTCTCGATAACGAGATAGAACTCAAAGTATTCCAATCAGAAACTAGTACAAAGTCCTTCAGATATTTGCGTCACGTGATCTAATTAGTGCATTTGATTCCAACGTGGACTTATGTAACTGCGCTTCCTAATGGTAATAGGGAGTTCGGTTTACTTTTTTTAACGTGAGGTGTCATGTTTGTGTCGGAAAAATAAGTTTTTATTATATAATGTCGTGAAGGCTCAGAGATTGAGAGACTTCCCAAAGGAAAAATAAGGTACTGAATTGACGAGTGCTAACTGGGTTGTGGTGGTCAGAAAGGCAGTCGTTCCATGTTAATTACTGTTATTTAGCTACACTTGGTTAGACTGGAAGCCGACCACAATATAGCTGTGAATAGCTAGGCAATCAATCATCAATCAATCATATAATTTATTGTGGATCATAGGTAGGTACATAATACAGGTCTTAAGGCGATTACATGAGCTAAACACGAGTTTAATCATTACTAAAACTATATGATTCACTGCTATAACCCGAGTCGAGCCATCCCGCGCGCGTCAACCGTCAACGTCAGGGGTCCCGCGCTCTTACGTCATCGCTGCTAACGCCGGGCCTCGCGCACTTGTCGTAAACAAAGACGTTTTATGACAATGTTTCTAAGAAAGTGGCAAACGCTTGATGTTTTTTACAATGCTTATGAACAGGCCTTTTGAACTGTATATATTTCGTTAGAGTGTATGATTTGTTTCATTTATAAAATCGGTTGTAAATATGTACATTGAGAATTTTTAGCCGGTTACGGAATATTTTCGAAAACTAAGTACAAAAGTTACTTCTAGACTTGAAATTTTCACTAAATCCTTTACTCTAATAACTGATTATCACACACAAATAGAATTTTAGGTGTTTTTCATGTAAAAAAACCAATTAAAATACGATAATAACTTAACTTGTCGTACAAAGTTGTTCGCGAGCGCGTCACACAATGAACTGTCACTTTGTTTTTTTTTTTTCGAGAGTTGGTTGAATGATTTCTAGTGTTGTCATACCTCGAAATGAGCGGTGGTTAATAAAGAACGAAACGAAATTGTTGCCAGGCCAAAACAACTCTTACTTTAGGAGCAAAAAGGCTATATTTCCAAAAAAAAAGTTTGGGTACTACAGTACCCATGGGCGTTTAACTTCAAATAAATTAGAGGGTACTATAGTCCCGATGGCCAAAAAACGGGATAAACAAGACCAGAAAAATATGTGATATTCTTCAGGATATATGCTAGCAGGATACTGTTTTAAAAACATAATACAATTAATTTGGCTCTATAAAAAGAAATCACGAGCTTATCTCTAAAAATATCTTTCAAACAATAAAAAACATACTAATATGCATGCGATCATTCTGATTTTTTGGCAAATAATTCTACAAGCAATATATTAGCATGATACTGTTTCAGTTTTTTAATCCAATCAATAGTTTTTTTGTAAATCGATCTAAACCACTAATTTCGCGCTATTTGGCCCGCAGTGGCTGACGTAACAACCACTTTTTAGTGCAAGGTGATTAGAACTTTATTCTAACGAAGTTTGAACCACCACAAATAGAGATGCTAATTTAGCTCGTCTAAGCGCCTTAAATAAAGAGAATTAACAATAGGTAGGTGCACATCAATGGGCCACTAAACGCATCATGACTGAGGCAGACTGAATTGGAGTAAAGATTTGCCTTATAGAAAGTAATTCATAGAGAATTTATAACAGTAAGTAAGTAATTTATAATATAATTTTAAATAGAGTAATTTATAGAAACATTTGTTTACTAGCTGATCTTGGAAATGGCGGAGAGGCAGATGGTGAGAACCGACACTCGGACACGAATAGTTATACAGGGTGTAAACCACCTCATCACAAAGCCGTTAACCAAGCATTCTGTACATCAAACAAAGTAACTTTACGCAAAAATTATTGCTGGGAAACGTCTTTTTTTTTGAGTTTATAACTCATGTTTTGCGGTAGAACTCAGTGTTACGCACTTAAGACATTGTGCTGATGGATGGATTGAATAGTGCGGGGGTCATAGAGGTGTTAAAAGTCAAAATCTTTAAAAAAAAACTTGTATTAAAAAAAAAAGTTGTAACTTTGACCCCCCATATCTCCGTAACTAGAAGGTTCCCAGGTATGGTGTAGAACAAAAAAATGATCGCAGTGATGAGGAAAATAAGTGCCTTTCGGATTCGTGGAGAGGTGGTTTACACCCTTTATGAATTTATAATTTCTCGCTAAGCTGTTAAAACAAAGCTTTTCTCTATTCATTGTCTCATAAGATCTACCGATCATACCCGTAAACTGAAAACCCATCTTTGAAATTAGGTTTCCAAATTGCAACGAAAACTGAGCCTTATCACGTTAATGTTAAAGTTTAGAGTGGTAATGACAGGTTAGGAGAACATAACAATCTGTTACTCGACTGTGTAGAGGATGTTAATGCGTTACATTAATCACACTTAAAATTGAGCTCTATATCTTAAACTATAAAGTTTGTATTGCATTGTAGCACATTACATTTTGTGACTCAACTGTTTAGAGGATGTTTTGTGTAACACTAATCCCACTCAATACTCTACTCTATTTCTTTCAGCTTTAAGATTAGAATTGCACTGTCGGACATAACAATCAGTTACTCAACGAGGGTTGTTGATGCGTAACACTAATACTAGTCAATACTAGGCCTTATTACTTTATCACTAAGGTTTAGAATAGTACTAACAGGTTTGTAGAACATTACAATCTGGATAGAGTTGTTAATGCGTTTCAAATAAATTCAATGGCGGTTTCAAGTTAGGACTTGGTTTATGAGGATTTAAGATGTTCAGTAGAATTAGTTGGTAGAGAAATTGTAATCGATCTACTTTGTAGCTATTTAATAACAGCCGCTCAGGTCGATCTTAAGGCTAGCACCCTTACATATCAAGTTTCCTCCGTGCCTCGGAAAGCACGTTAAGCTGTTGGTTCCGACTGTCATTTGTCCATCTTTGGCAGTCGTTACAGGTAGTTACCCAATAAGTCTGACAACCAGTCTTATCAAGAGGCATCGTATTACTCAGTATTAACTGGGTTGTGGAGGTCAGATAGGCAGTCGCTCCATGTAAAATGCTGGTATTCAGTTGCATCCGGTTAGACCGGAAGCCGACCCCAACATAGTTGGGAAACGGCTAGGCAGATGATGATGATGTACTTCGTCTATGGGTAGCGCGACTACTGATCATTGAGAGTCTTGAGTGTGCATCCTGGGTCGGCGAATTGTTACTGGATTTTTCCATTAGGAATTTCTCAATAGCAATCATGGAGGCCCGATTTGTGCCTGGTTGATGTTAATTGACTCGCTCCCTAAGCTGTTGCATGAAACTTAGACATACGAAAAATATAGTATCATTTTGCCTTCGCTTTTTATACAAACGTAATACCAAAATAAAATTAAATCAAACATATTCTTAAGGTAGTGTGTATATATTTCGGTTGTATTGTAGAATATCTATGTTCCCAAATAAATATTTTGAAAGGATAATGATATAAAGACGAGATATAAGGAATTTAAAATTTCTATACAAAATTTATTTTTCTCATAACTCTTGTTTAAATCGGTGTACATTCAAAATATGTAATTGGGAACCTATATATTCGGTAATCCAATCAAAATAAATACACACTACCCTAATAATGTGTTTAATTTAAAAATTATTTTGGTATTACGTTTGTATGAAATTCGCATGCTCCGCAGGCCTCTTAAGGGGCCGGCGGAGCATGCGCTTTTCATACAAACGTAATCTATTTAGATAAAAATCAATTGCTGTTCGTCAGTCTCGCTAAAACTCGAAAACGGCTGGACCGATTTGGCTCATTTTTATTGAATTGTTTGTGGAAGTCCAGGGAAGGTTTAAAAGGTGAGAAATAGGTAGGCAGGTAGGCAGTAGATATGCAGGAAGGACAAAATGCATTGCAACGCAACGCCGGGGTGCAGCTAGTACCAAAATAAAATTGAAATCAAACATATTGAGTGCATATATTTCGGTTGGATTACAGAATATCTATGTTCCCAAATAAACATTTTGAGAGGACAATGATATAAAGGCGAGATATGAGGAATTTAAAATTTCTATTGAAAATTTGTTTTTCTTATAACTCTTGTTTAAATCAGTGTCCAATCAAAGTAAATATTTGGGAGTTTATCAGCAGGAGACAGAGCGAAACAAGGCCAACAGGCACAAAGGGACGTTTACAACTGGAAAAGGCCCAGTAGCCTAGCACCACGGATAAATATTAATATAATAGGGGGCGAGCCTTTTACTACCAACCGTGCTCAAAGCTAGACTCCGAGGCAGCTACTGAAAAATCTCTGATGGAAATCCCAATAACAGGTTACCCTTTTTTTTAGAATGGGAAATCATCAAATGACTTCTCCCATTCTAGGCGGAGCGGGAGGGAGTGTCAGACTTTTACTGACTAAAACCCATCCATGTTCCTTCCTCGCCCTTTACGTTCCGGGGCCACGGTATCGCTTTCGAACAGTCCCGCAACCCCGGTACCAGGTTACCCGACCCGCGAAACAAACCCAGGACCTCGTCTCGGACGCAACCATAATAATAATTTCATAATAATTACCATTAATGCATAAAATTTTAACGAAGCCTTCTAGCCGGGGGCATTTCTTTTATGTAAAACATATACTGCGTTGGAAAATAATTGGAAACAACTTCAAAGTGGGTACTTATTATTTTATGTTTGTTTGAGGATAAAAGGAAGAAGTTCGGTGTAGATTTTATAGTATTTTTAAGTCTTTTTTATGCGTATTTTCGCTCATGGGTTTTGAAGGTCAGATAAGCAGTCGCTTCATGTAGGTAACATATTTGAGTATTCGTCATGGCTAGGAAAGCACATTAAGGCGATTAGACGAGCTAAATTAGCAACTCTATTTGTGGTGGTTCAAACTTCGTTTGAAATGCTGTTAGAATAAAGTTCTAATCAGCTTGCACTACAAAGTGGTTGTTACGTCAGCCGCTGTGGGCCAAATAACGCGAAATGAGTGGTTTCGATCGATTTACAAAAAAACTATTGATTGGATTAAAAAACTTAAACACTATCATGCTAATATATTCTTTGTAAAATTATTTGCTAAAAATCAGAATGATCGCAAACATTTTAGTATGTTTTTTCTTTGCTCGAAAGATATATTTCGCCGGGTTAAAGGCAAAACCAACTAACTAGACCAAAAATGTCAGTTTAAAATTTTCCGTGAGCGCATTTTGAAAGTTTGCTGTTAAAATGAAGTCATTAGTAATAAGATTATATCAGTCGGAAATGTATGAACATGTTACAAAATTATCTTAGTTTCAAACAGTTACATACTAAACACAAAAACTAACTTCATTTGTACAAAAATAAATAAAAATAAAATAAACCCCCCTCTTTTAGTTGGTTTTGCCTCTATAGCACAAATACAAGCATATCTGACAAAGTAATTGCCCTGTGTCTATCAGACTTCGCATTAACGTGAGTTTAAGTATTGTTTTAATAATTTGCTAGTAATTATGATTCTAGAATCATTCCTTATGAAACAATTTTAAAAAATACGAAAAAATAGTTGATTTTACCTTTCTATTTCTTAGTCTTTGAATGTACTCGTAGAATGCAAAATTGTACTAACATTAAAAGTTATTGATTTCTATTGCATAAATCATTCAAATTGTTTTTTTAACTACTATTACTAGCCAGTACATGAAAACACTCAGAAAAACAAACTGACAGGACGTCACAAGAAAAAGCATTTATTTTATTAATTATTTTTTGATCAAAATAATGAAACAAACAATCAAAATTGGCCTTTAAAAATAATTCTAAAAAAATTAATCACTCAGTCATCTGAGTCCTCCGGATCTTCTGATTCTTCAGAAACCGTAATGTCTGGTAACCGATCCACTTTTTGACCATCAGCCCTTAAACTTTGGTACCATCCATGGTATTCGTCAGGAATGACTCCTTTTTCACATAGTTTTATTAGATCGTTTTTTTTTGCTTTGGAAATGTATAATGGTTCTTTATATAAAGGTGACAGTATCTCTGGCAAATATGGGCCATTTTTGGCTTGTGGTGGTGGTTCAGTGACAACCTGGACTGGTTTGACGTGTTTAGATTGGAGTCGCGTACCGTAACGATGATTCTTTGAGGGGCTTTGGTCTTGTGTTTTTGACAGTGACGGTGATTCCAAGGGCTCTACAATTTCGAGATCTATATGAAAAAAGTTTTCAGACATGTCGTAATTATAATAGATTTTTGATTCTCCTTTTATGTATCTCATTCTCTTTATTTTAAGCCACTTGACACGTCCGTTGCTGGTTTTTCCTTTTGTTATCATCATACTCTTGGATAGTGTTTTCAAATCGTTAAAGTCTGTGTATTTCAATTCACAAACATTGTATGGTTTTTTATTTTAACCCTTCCTTTTCCCCTTGCCCGATGATCGGGCCCGTCGAAAAACATTTAACCACTCTGTAATTGAGTAAATATTGGCGTGTTTTTGGGCCGACTCTATGCTGCTGTGCATAGAATCGACCTCCATATAAGAGTGGCCAGATTCTAAAAATTTGTGTTCAATGCATTTTAAGTGGTCTATTTTCTGGACGGCCCAAAATAATACGGCGGCCACATATTGATTGCGGTTTTGTCCGCCACACGTGTCTGAGAACAATGACACCTCTTCAATGTGATCGGGGATTCCGTTTAAGTATTTTAATATAATCGAACCAATCTCTGAGCTCCCTTTCTTTCCGTTTACTTCAGTCCACGCATAACAAAATGCTTCATTTGGAAAAGCGCTCTCATAAATCGTCAGGTTGTATATTGTTAGTTTCCTGCAATAATACAAAAGACCTACATCTCCACTAGGGATTTGTAAAATTGCCTGCAAATCAAAGGATGCCGAAGTGAAGTTCGTTTCTTTTTCTGCTCTCTCCTTGTCCCTTTGTTTCTCGCTATTGCATGCATCTTTTCTTTGAATGTGTTGTTTATACTCTTCTTCAATTTTAGTTTTCTCAATAGTATCCAAACGACGATATTTGGTGCACAAAAGGCACTGGTCTTTTTTGGGAACAAAAAACCCCAAGTTAAATTCGGTGCAAAATACATTTCGATATTTAGCCTCCGACACGGGTGTTACGCTCTCTTTCTCGCATTCCTCCACATACAATGCATACATTTTTGTAATTGACAGACCACAGTCTAGATATTGACGTTTAATATCTTTGCGCACATAATGGCTTTCCATCGTAGGGAAAGATTTGATATGACGGCGAATTTGTTCAGCCATTTCTGGGGGCGTTTTATTTTGGGGCTCATGTCGTCCTCGTGGATCACTATCTCGAGAATAAAATCCCATAGCGTCTCGACATTCTACTGCTTCTAATTACTGAAGCAGAAATGCACAGTGTTTTGCAGAAGAAGTTTTGGCATACCTGAAATTGTACGCCTTCTTTATAGAAAAAGTACTTCTTTGAATTTGATCTCATTGTAGTACGTTTTCTATTAAGCACAGTTGTTTGAATTGGTTTTACTTCTATTAAGGTTAAAATCATGTTTTTCTTTGCAGTATAGTTTTGAGCCCAGTATTTCCTACAACATCTCTCACGATCAGTTTCACTGAAGTTTACGGTGCATTTGAATCTACATTTTGAGCAGTCTACAGCTTTTGGTACTTTGGCCGGTCTATATTTCTTTGCAGTTATGTAAGGGAGACCGTCAGCTCTCCTTTTTTTTTCTATATTTCTCTTCCAGGTGGTAGGTTCTGCCATACGCCAGCGGCTTTTGGGTTTGATAATTTTCCAAGCTCTCACAAAGATTTCGTTTATAGCAATAGTAGCGGCTATAAAGGAATCTTTTTGTGGTGGTTTATTAGCAATGACAATCCAGCTGTTTTGGAATATGTTCATTAAAATTTGAGTAGCAATAACAGAAGCATCAGACAAGTCATTGTCAGGTTCAAGCATGTCAATACCAAAATTTTCTTCATTATATATTGAAGAAACTGGCCCGATGAGGTCTTCTAAGGTTACTAGGTCTTCCAAAAAATTTATTGGTGTTTTTCTTGAACAATGCTCATTTGGGACATTTTCTCCTTCTACGTCATCGTGATCTTTATTCACCTCCTCAGACCTTTCTCGTTGTATACAACCGTCAACACCATTTCTATCCTGCGTTAGTACATCAGCTACTTCTGAAAACGAAGGAAACAAACCAATGTTATTAAATAATAATAGGTACTTACACCTAATCCTATTAGGTCGGTAGGTAGTAGGTAGGTACTATAGAACTCCGAAAATAATCATAAATCCCGCCAAGTTTCGCAGTCATCAGTCCTTTTAACCGACAAATCCCCAAAACTACTAGTTATAATTATTAACTCATTTTTTTTTATAATTTACTACCCCACAAATCAAAAGTTAGGAGGAGGCACCAACTTACGACTTTAAGAGCCCCCAACACACCTTTTTGCATTGTTTTTTTTAAACTGTACCTACCTCCATAAATAAGTACGTAACTTAAATTAAAATGCTGTCTTACCTAGAGATTGTAGGAATTGGTCATATGCTTGAGATATTAACAAGTCTTCATCACCATTTTCAACTTCTTCTAAAACAAAAAAAAATAGAAACAATAATTATATTAATCATCGTCGACATCACTATTTATGAACATCCTTATTCAAATAGCTTTAATTTACCATCTTAAGAAGATATTTAAAGAACCGCTCAGGCATTTCGACGTGATTATAACCAACAATTTTATTTATGTGCCAAATTACCTACCTACTTAGGTATATTATGACTGATCGATTACTACGCATGTTGCTATAATTAATTGTAAACATGCTGTATCAGTATAAAGCATGTAGTTTTAATGCCGGTTTCATTGTTATTGCATTGATTTAGGTACTTAAACTTTGAAATTTATCGTAGGTAGGTATACCACACTGCTCAATAACTCTTATCCTAAAACTATTTTTAACAATGTAAAAGTACTTACTATCTGGAGATCCAGCTGTTGTCATTTTGTTTGTCAAACACAAAACACACACAATATAATTAATACGAAAATCCCCACAATGCAAATGGACCTCGTCGTTCGCTGCGCTAGATTCGACTAAAAAATCCACGTACAGCGCTGCCGCTGTCCCCCTCCCGCGACAGCAGCAGCGCGGGGAAGTACCGACTATAAGAATTTAATCGGTTTTGCTTCTAGGCAATTCGCTAAACAAAACCGAAAAACCGAATGTGAAAACGACTATATCTATATAATATTTATTTAGTTTGAATGTTCAAGAACCAAAAGGTGCTAATCCAAGATATTATTTTTTACGATCAGAGATTATGACCTTCCTTTTGAATGTTCAAGAACCAAAAGGTGCTAATCCAAGATATTATTTTTTACCATTAGAGATTATGACCTTCCTTTGACATTATTGTAGGACTAAAACCCACTAAAAAAGTTTGGTATTTTTTGCATCTATATTTCGAAATATTTAGATAAATTATTACGATTTATAGGTTTTTAATTCTCTAAAAGTACACTTTAATCGGTTTTTACATTCGGTAACTTGAAAACGGTAAGGCCTACGTTTTAGTTGGTTTTACCATTAGATAGAGAATCAAATACCGATTCGAATGGTATAAAAAAGTGAAAAACTGCAAAAAATCGCGATAGTTGGTTTTGCCTTTAACCCGGCGATTTAGAGATAAGTTCGCGATTTTTTTTATCGAGTCAAATTAATTTTATTATGTTTTCAAAACACTATCATGCAAGCATATATCCTGAAAAATATCATATATTTTTCTAGTCTTGTTTATAGCAGTAAATCATATACTTTTAGTAATTATAAAACTCGCGTTTAGCTCGTGTAATCACCTTAAGCCGTTTGGTGCTGGCTGTCATTTGTAGATCTTTGACAGTCGTTACAGGTCAGAAACTCAATGGGTATCTTATTACGCAGTATGAGTTTGTATAAACTATGGCTCAGCTCCTTTCGTGTGGTTCCACCTGCACTCTGAGGGACCTGTTTGAGACCACCCCCAACGCTGTCGAGGTGGCAAAGTACTGATTTCAAAAACAATTTAAAAAAAAAGGGGGGAAATCATCGACACGACGAAGAAAATTACACAGTACCGAGTTGTGGAGGTCAGACAGGCAGTCGCTCCGTGTAAAGTACTAGGGAAAACAGCATCCGGTAAGACTGGAAGTCGACCCCTACTTAGCTGGGAAAAGGCTAGGCTAATGACTCGCTCAGTGTCTGCTCATAACTCGAAAACAAACTCACTTGTTCTTCATTGTTTCATTTACAAAGCTTTTTCAACAACACAAAACTTGGTACGCAAATACCAAATGAATATACAAACTAATTAACAAAACTACAGTCTAATTCCTTAAACCCGGCTTAAATCCCTTCCTAATTCCGACCATACCAAATAATTCCTGATATAAACCACAATGTTTTACCATATTAAGAAGTACAGACGGGAAATCACGACTAAAAGCACCTTTACGAATAATGGGTACTCTGTACCTATGTACGTCGACCTAATTATATAACATGGCGTAAATCAAAATTCTGCTGAAACGTTTTTTTTTTAAGAAATTATAAATAATAAATAAATATCGCTGGACATTAACACACAGCGCCACCTAGTGCCACACTAAGCAAAGCTTGTGTCGTGGACACTAGATAGTTGATATACTACATATATACTTTTACTTTTTGTTTGTAAATACATACTTATACGTATTATACATATAAACATCCATGACTAAGAAACAAATGTCCATGCTCATCACACAAACATTTGCTCCTACCGGGATTCGAACCCAGGACCCTAAGAACGTAAGGCAGCGTCACTACCACTACGCCATTCGAGTCGTCAAATTAATTAATGTAATGATCTAAAAGTTTAAACAAATCTACAGCAAAATTATGAAAAGGAAAGCTTTGATTTTTGTTCACTTAGAAGCTCACTTAAGTGACAACAAACTCTGTCACTATTTAAGTTAAAAGGTTTGTCTTACCTTACGTACAAAGCTTTCTATTTTCAATGTAGTTTTATTTCTTTATCACAAAGCTTGGCACGCAAATGCTAATATTAAATTAAAACCCAAACTAATTAACAAAACTACTTTCTAAGTTCTTAATCCCTGTTAAAATCCCCTCCAAATCCAACCTTAACAAACACGTATACTAATGTTATAAATGCAAATGCAATTTCGTCTGTGTGTCTGTCCATTTTATTTATTTATTCAAACTTTATGCAGAAGTAAAAAACTGTACAAAGGCGGACTTAATGCCTTGGGCATTTTCTACCAGTCTACCTTAAGGTGATGCAGAGACAATACACAGTAGGTGCAATAATAGAAAACAAATAGGTACGAAAATATTCCCACCTTTACAGCTGAACCTATACGGAAAAAATGGGATTTTCGCACATTTTCATGGAATGAATTCATTCCATAATTTTATTGACAATGACATCTTCGTCTTGCAATAATCAATGTGTGTGTGTTTGCCAAAATAAAACGTGCCAAAATGATTGAAAGTTTAACGAATTTCCAACACTTTCTTAGACTTTTAGTCTTCAAAACTTAATTAAATTTCCGTGAGGCCTAGTATGAATTAATGGTGTCGATTCTGTTGTGCACAAACTTAACTTAATTAAGGCTATTGCTATCTTTTACTAAAAGGCAGTGCGAGAAAAGGACGGCAATAGCTATCAACTAAGTTAGAGATGTCAAACTAGTTTATGCTTTGCGCTTCACCGTGTTTTTAGTCGACATGTTTTTACGTGCACCCTTCCTTTGTATGGAAATATTAGTTTCAATTAAATTTGACAGCTCTAAATTACGTCCGTCTCTTTCTCGTTTTATTAGAGAGAAAAAGATAGCAATAGCCTTAATAAAGTTTAGTTTGTGCACAACAGAGTCGACACCATTGTGGCCCTCCTTTCGGCCGGTTTAATTGGTAAACGGTACACCGCAGAATACTCCCGGTACCAAAACCCAGTGGGATAATTTTTATCCTTTACGCGAACAATGGTAGCCCAGTGCCCCGAATTACTAGTAGCTAGTAGTTAGTATGGGTTCGAACCCAAACGTATTGAATGTATTGATGAAACAGCTTGGTGTAGATTTTTGTTAATTTTAATTAGTGGTTAAGGAAACATCAACAGCTGTAAAGCCTAATAAAAAAATAAAAAATATATATATATATATTTGATGGACTCACGTAGATCTTAAGTTACTAATAATAAGCTTAGTTTAATGTAACGTGTCCAATGATGGAGCACGATCGTAGTTTTGACTATTTCTAAATCAATCAAACAATAAATAAAATGTAAATAAGAGCGCGGACCCCCACGTCTGCGGTAGAAAACTAACTAAAAAAAAAAACCCAAACGTATTTCTTTGTGTTATTTATTTCATTAACACTGCTCTCAAAACGGTAAAGGAAATCATGGTGAGGAAACTGGCATGTCCCATAACCAAAAACTTGAAGACATGCACTCCTTTTCCCAGCGAGGAGTCCTGTTTCCCTGCTGTGGAAGAATAGAAGTTGATTGTGAAGCAAGCAAAGCCATGGTCAAAACCTAGTATTAATATTGTACTAACACAAAGGATGAACTATGTTAATGTGTAGGATTTGAATAATATATTAAAATCTCGGTTTGCTTTTATTTCTACACTATTCTTGACAAATGGGTGACGTGGTACTTAGATATTCTTTTGTTTATTTGTTTCTAGAAACTGTTTAGACGGCCTTGAGTTTATTTATGTACAGGAATAAGTAAAATTAAAAACCCCCTACACAATGTACTAAAAGTTAAATAGAAAATAATTCGTTAATTCGCCATTTTGTGGTGGCGGCCATCTTGGATTTTTAATTTATCTTAGTGTATAGTATTCTACTAGTTAAACCCTTTCATCTGATACCCATATTGAGGGAGTTGTTGAATAAATATGTAATCTGCCACCACATATGGCGGCGGCCATCTTGGACTGTTTTTTATCAAACATAGCTAAAACACTCCCGACTAATTCTTCTTCCAAACATAAAAAAATCAAAATCGGTTCATCCGTTTGGGCGCTACGATGCCACAGACAGACACACACACGTCAAACTAATAACACCCCGTCGTTTTCGCATCGGGGCGGGGGTTAAAAACATAGTTTGAGGAAAAAATGCCTGGGGGTGATTTCTGTACCTATGGTGACATTCCTAAAGTTTCATCAACTAAATCATCACTGCCTTTTCCCAACTATGTTAGGGTCGTCTTCCAATATGCAGAATGTAGAATACCAGTATTTCACATGGAGCGACTGCTTACCTGACCTCTACAAGTTAGTAAATGGTAATACGATACGCCTTGGTAAGATTGGTTGTCAAACATTTCGGGCCACGGACTGACTGTAACGACAGTCAAAAATCTACAACTGACAGCATAACGTGTATTCCTCCGGTATGCCTGTTTCATCAGCTATGTTTAGTACCATGTAAAAAAATAGTATATAACGAGAGACTAAACGAAGCTATAATTTACCCGAGGTGGTTTGAATGAAAGCGAGGGTACATTAAATTGGCGTTTACTTTCGAGGTGTAAACTGTACTTTTTACTTCGAGTGCGAGAAAAACAGTTATTTAAAACCAAAACAAATTTACACTCGACAAAAATTCTGAACTGAGCGGTCAGTTTTTTCTTCAATCAGATCTGTCACAGATTAACAATTTAAAACACAACACAAGCTCTTAACATTTTCGCAATGAAGATGATTCACACTACGCAGATAACTGCATTACTGCAGCGGCTAGCAACAGAGGCATAATTGCTGATACTTTTCAAAATCAACGATCCACACAAAAAACAATAATTTTTCATTTGGAGGAGTTCATTTGTTTTTTTTCAATAAACCGCTTTTTATTTGCAAACCAATTCGAAATTTAAATAAAACCTTTGATACGTTACTCTTTTGTTACCATGTTTCAGAGTAAAAGATCGTTCCATTGTTAAATTACTTTTTACTCCTTAGGGAATAAATGGTCACTTTAATGACAGTTCTGTCGCTTCGTAGGGCTATAATGGCGTACTTTTAGAGCATGAGAAGTGAAAAAAACTGAACATAAGATCTGTCTGTAAGTCTGGTGCAAAAAAATATCATGTTCGAAAATGATGAGTTCGCTTTCCAATTGTGTGCGCTCACTTGAGTGAGGTGAACTAGTATTTCCAGAACGCACTTCTACCGTATTTCAAATACGATTTTACTTCAATTTCACCCCCTTTGCGACAGTGTCAGATAAAACCCAGAGCTACTAACACCATAAACGTGTAAACATATTCCCAGAGGACCCATAATTTCCCAACCCGGAAATCTCGCGGCTTCCACATGATAAGTACCCGCAAACGACTTCCGAAGCCGCCCATAAGCCTATGATCCTATGAGCGTACTTAACCACGTATCAGCCTGTCTACTTATGTACTTGTGTTGAATTTATCTTGAATAAAATATGATGGTGGTTGGTTTATTTTCAATTCGTCGGAATCTTTTTTTTTTACGTATTTTCCCCGATTACTCAAAGATGGAGGGTTTCAAAGGGTATGCTTTACAGATGGTCCCATAATGATCAAGTCAGGATCAGATGATAGGATCCTGGAGAAGTAGACAGAACTCTTCAAACACTATAGGCACACATGAAGCGATTTGGATAGTTTTCGGAAGATTACTTTCTCGGAGTGGTCCCTCTTCAATTTGGTAAAGATCTGATGAAGAACTTCGGAGATAGGTAACGGTACTCCTCAATAAATAATAGCAAATAGACTGGGATTGCTGAAATCTCATGACTGTCTATTTTTTACACCAGTTCATGACATAACATCACGCCAGTACGCTGTAAAGGAGTAACCGCATGTGAAACACTAAAAAATAAAACCGACTTCTAAAAAACACAAAAAAGTGATAAATCACTTTAGCCTTAGAAGTCGGTGACCTTTGTTGTATTGGTTTAGTTTTTTTGCTTTTGTTTTTTTGTTGGTTTTATTTTTTGCAAAAATGTTTTTTTTTTTGTTTCTACCCCCTTGTAGAGAAACCAAAAAAATGATGGACGGATTGTGTGAGGAATGATATGAAACACAGAGGAGTAAATGACAGACGTTGACAGAGAAGAACGGAAGAAAAAACAGTATTGCGTCGACCCCAAGTTACATGGGACAGTGGCAGGAAGATGAGGCCCATATGTACGTGTGTGTCTGTCTTTGTACACTGTAGCTCTCAAACGAGTGAACCGATTTAGACGCGATTATTTTTTTGAAGCCTGCAACACCTCCGTAACATGATGGTTCCCAGGAATGGTCCATAAGAAAAAAATGTCTGGGAGAGCAAGTCTAATTTGGTTTCGATAAGGGTATTTTTATACTCCCAATGGTAAATAAAATAATAATAAAATTTAGATACTTACAAGAAAAATACATCAGCTAACGAAAATACACTACAAAATGTTGGTTACCCAATGCATAAACACATCCATGTTTTTGATTTCTCAGTGTTTTTTTGCTTGGCTATCTTTGGTTAGACGTACTGAACACTGTGTTATATTTGAATACACATAAATACCTTCTTATGACTACCAACTGAATAAACATTCCGTTTCGAAAAACTTCCGGAAATCCTTTCATTAATCTTGTAACTCATTCATGCAATATTTAGTAAAGGTAGAGCTTTAACTAATTCGTGGCACGCACGCCCAGCCGGAAATTATGAATAATTGAATCCACCCAACTTCCGTTGTTGGCATTACTGGGTATACGGGATGTTTCATAATTTCTCTTTCTCATTTAACCACCGAGATTTTCCTTTATAATAAATACATGACTTAACATATGATATGGAATGATATTTAATGTTATGCAATATATAAAGTGTTCTTCTTCTTTGCGTGTCGATAGACTCAAATAATACCCGACCAGTATCGATAAACTCAAATAATACCCGACCAGTATCGTTAGACTCAAATAATACCCGACCAGTATCGATAGACTCAAATAATACCCGCCAGTATCGATAGACTCAAATAATACCCAACCAGTATCGATAGACTCAAATAATACCCGACCAGTATCGATAGACTCAAATAATACCCGATCAGTATCGATAGACTCAAATAATACGACCAGTATGTTGCCACCTGCACAGTTCTGTCGTTGGCTTCATTTAAATTCTAGAAGGTGCAGGAGGTCGTGCAAGACGGACAAGAAAGGAGGTAGGGCATATCCATTTACTCAAACTCAATACTTAGTGGTACCCGGTGTTAACCCGAAAGAGAAAGAGTATCCAAGATGCAGGAGGCACTACTTTCCCGCCTACAAAAATTAAAACTTGCAGGAAAAGCAATGGTAAGCATGGTATCACGTTGATAGAGATACCGCGGCCCCAGAACGTAAAGGGCGAAGAAGGAACATGGATGGGTTTTAGTCAGTAAAAGTCTGACACTCCCTCCCTTTCCGCCCAGAGTGGGATTGGAGTTGGGACATTTGATGATTTCCCATCCGAAAAAATAAAACGAAACATATTTTTGCTAGCTGGCGATGCTGCATCTAAGCCTGAATCTTTTCTGTGGAGTTAACACAAAGTACAGTTTCCATAACAAAACATAATGTCGGCTTCACTCAAACGAATTGGCAGAGCTGTACGGTAAAACATTATGTAATTTTTTTGCCAGAAACAAATACTGACAGGGTCTTCCTCTTAAATGGGTAATATTACCATCATCATCATTTCTGCCAAAAGACGTCCACTGTTGGACATAGGCCTCCTGCAAGTGTGTCATCAAAAAACCATAACAAAAGCCAATTAGGACAGGCTGCCACTGCAATGAATTGTAATAGCAAGAGTGACTGACCGTATGTGACCTTTTTACACCTGAACGGTTACGGATTACCTACGATGATATTTGGCACACAGACCATCATCATCAGCTTAGCTTTCGGCTATCCGGCTCGAAGGACCAACTTTATGTTCGGTACTTTAATAAAAACACGAACTGCTATACGAACACAATATATTAAGCTAAACACCAACTATGTAGGGGTCGGCTCACAGTCCAACGGGATGCAGCGTTTGGCACACAGACCATGGCCTGAATTACGACATAAAATCCCAGTATGATATTCCCGAGGGATAATTTTCGTCCTCCATGGGCAACGCCGAAGGGAAAACTTATACTCCTATGCACAGATAGAGGATCGCAAAAGGGTTAAAACTTTACAAACACCCTGTAAATTATGAGTCCATTTTGTATTTGATACAGATGTCCGATTATGTAATCGGATTGTTTCGCAAAGTTAAACCGTGCAAAAATTGTGGTTTTATGCTCTGTTGTAACATTTGCGTTTCAAGTGCAGTACCCTTGTCAGTGTATTTTTAAACATTCTTATTTATTAATCCATAAATCAGTTAGAAAAGTAAGGAAAGTTTTGAGTACGAATATGGATGGGTATAAGAATAGAGGAAGACCATAGGAACAATGAAAGGATGGACTGTGTGAAGGATGATTAGCCAGAAAGGAGGTGTCTCGTAAGATGACTAGTAATATAGCCTTCTTCGACAAATGGACTATCCAACGAAAATAGAATTTTTCAATTCGAGCCGGTAGTTCCTGAGATTAGCGCGTTGAACCAAACAAGCAAACAAAGTCTTCTGCTTTATACGAGTAATATTAGTATAGATGTGACTAGAGCAAAATCTGGTGTCAGAGATTTCATGCCACCCATGGACCTCTGCCTTGGCTTTACATTCCGTGGAGAAATATCCATCGTGCATGCTGATTTCCTACCCTAACTTCTTCTCGTAGCTAAATAATAACAGCAGCCGCTCGAGTCCACCTTCAAGTTAAGCCGTGCTTGCTTAGGTTGGTCTGTGGATGGGTGACTACCCTTACGGGTAGTCACCCTTCCATGCTTAACGTGCTTTCCTCAGTGCCTCGGAAAGCACGTTAAGGCGCTTAGACGATCTAAATTAACAACTCTATTTGTGGTGGTTCAAACTTCGTTTGAAATGCTGTTAGAATAAAATTCTAATCAGCTTGCACTACAAAGTGGTTGTTACGTCAGCCACTGCGGACCAAATAGCGCGAAATGAGTGGTTTCGATCGTTGTACAAAAAAAACTATTGGTTTAAAAAACTAAAACAGTATCATGCTAATATATTGCTTGTAGAATTATTTGCAAAAAAAAACAGAATGATCGCATGTATATTAGTATGTTTTTTATTGTTTGAAAGATAATTTTAGAGATAAGTTCGTGATTTCTTTTTATCGAGCCAAATTAATTGTGTTATGTTTTTAAAACAGTATCATGCTAGCATATATCCTGAAGAATATCATATATTTTTCTGGTCTTGTTTATAGCAGTGAATCATATACTTTTAGTAATTATAAAACTCGCGTTTAGCTCATGTATTCGCCTTAAGTGGTTGGTCCTGACTGTCATTCGGTTAGACTGGAAGCCGACAACAAAATAGATGGAAAAAGGCTTAGCAGACTGATAATGTTCCAATTATTCCACCCTTCTCTTTTACTCGTCATCTTATCAAAATCCTCATTTCTTCTTGCGAATTTTGTAACGATATAGCCAAGACTTATCTCGCCAGATGGCACTACATGACGTCATATTGTTGTGCAAAGTATGGCTGTTTGGCAAAAGTTGAGCCTTTAAAAACCTTGTTTTGCGCGGTGTAACGTGACTTGGATATTGTTCTTCAGGTCCAGTTGAAAAACAGCGTCCGGAGCTAGCTGCTCGGTAGTTTGCTGAAGTGGGCCTATTTGGCGCAGATTTATGTAATTTTTTGGTTACTTAATGTTGTGTCCACTTGTGGCGTGTGCCAGAAAGAGGTGTAAAACTTCGCCAAAATTTCGCCAGTTAAGTTTAATTCTTATGTGATTGGAAGCGAGCCTATTGCTAAACTTAATTGTCTCTTACAGGATATCTTCCGTGATTATTTATTGTGTTGAGCTCCCGATATTTCGACGATAATGGCGCTTACAACTGTGTGAAAACAGTCTTTGAGCCTTTGACCAACCTTGCACAAATCCAAGAGAAACCAGATAGCACTTACTTCGATCCGAGAGTAGAACTCAGCACCACATGTTCAGAAGTTAAAGTTAAAACTAGTAACAATCTTTCTTTCTTTCTAAAATGCAAAATGAATACTCTCGACTAATCTATACTATATGATATTATACATTATTATTCCCTTTATTCAATTTTTCAACAAATTTTTTAGATTTTTAAATATTGATATAAAAAATATATAAAAAAACATTTAAAAATATAAAAAATTGTAGCCCACCGGTATCGGGAACAGGGTCCAAGCTACCGGCGGTCAGGGCTCCAGAGAGAGGAACCTCCTAACGATACGGGCCGTGTCCAGGAGTACCGCTTTCTGAATCAAGCCCTTGATCCAGCTGCCTAACGAGAGCCTCCTCAGGTGTTGGTCGAGGCTCTTGGCAATTAAGCCATGCGCTGACACTACTATCGGCACAATGATTGCTGAGTCCACTTCCCACATGTCGACAACCTCGCGAGCCAAGTCAAGATACTTGATTTGTTTATCTTTCTCGGCTTTCACGAGGTTCTCATCATGTGGGACCGTTATGTCAACAATCATTGCGCGCCGCTCTGATCGATCCATCACCACTATATCAGGTCTATTAGCTATAACAGTCCTGTCAGTGATGATGGATTGATCCCAGTACAGTGTGATACTGCCATTAACGAGAACTGGGTCGGGCACATACCTATAGTAGGGCACTTCCGATTCCACAAGATTGTATTTTAGAGCAAGTTGCTGATGGATAATCCTGGCTACAAGGTTGTGTCTATGCAAGTACTCTCCGTTAGCTAGACGAGAACATCCGGAGATAATGTGACGGATTGATTCGCCTGGACGGTGGCATGCCCGACATATGTCAACCGTACCGTCCTTCACAATAAATCTCCGGTAGTTATTCGTCATCATTACTTCATCCATAATTGCACAGACAAAACCTTCGGTTTCTCCGAAGAGGTCCCCGGAACGTAACCAGGACACGGACGCTAGAAAATCTACATCGGGCCCATGAAGAGCCCGATAAAAGCGCCCGTGAAGCTCCTTGCCCTGCCATTCTTTCCTGCGGTCATCAGTAGTAAGTATTATAGGTTTGCGCCAGTTCTCTTTAGCCAAGGAGAGCGGGGTGAGGCCCTTGTCCATCGTGACCACATCTCGATGCATCCCCACGTCGGCTTCTAGGAAATAATCCCTGAGACTGCATATCTCGCGATTGTGGAGAGTCTTAGCGTTTAAAAAGCCACGACCCCCACACTTTCGCGGGATATACAGTCTCATAACTGAAGAACGCGGGTGATGCATTCGAAATGCCGTCAGCAATTTACGGACCTTCGTATCCAGGGCGTCTAGTTCGGTTTGAGTCCATTTGAGTATGCCGAAAGAGTACATCAAAACTGGCATGACCCAACCGTTGAAGGCACGCACCTTATTTCCGCCCGATAAAAGACTATTAAATACTTTTTTCAGGCGGCCAAAGAAGCGCTCCTTCAACGATTGCTTCATGTCAGCCACATTGATGCCCAGCGCTTCCGACATACCCAAATACTTATAGGTTTCAGTTGCTGAAAGGGATCTAAGATTTATGGAATCTGAGAGCTGGGTTCCCACAGACTCCACAATCTCCCCTCGCTTTACATGCATGACCGCACATTTGTCCACACCAAATTCCATCCTGATGGCGCTACTGAAGGTTTCAGTTACCTTCAGTAGCTCCATCAGTTGCAAATCGTTGGGGGCAAAGAGTTTCAAGTCATCCATGTAAAGGAGGTGAGATATAACCCTACCATCTTTCCGCAACTGATAGCCTAGACCTGAATCCTCCAGCAGTGTGCTAAGAGGATTCAAGGCTAAGCAGAACCAAAGTGGACTCAAACTATCGCCCTGAAATATTCCTCGCTCTATCCTTATCGGCTCGCTATTCCTCTGAATTTGCCGACATCCTGGATAGCGAAGGACTGTCCTCCATTGCCCCATACACGACATCAGGAAGGTGCGCAGAGTTGCATCAACTTTATACAACTCTAGCACCCTCATGAGCCATGTATGTGGCACTGAGTCATAGGCCTTCTTATAGTCTATCCAACATGTCGACAGATCCTTTCGGGAACGGCGAACCTGTTGACTAATAACCATATCAATGAGGAGTAGCTCCTTAGTACCACGGGACCCATTCCTACATCCATTTTGGGAAGCAGACATGACAGAATTGTCATCTACATGTTTACAAATTTTTGTTCTCAAAATGGATGTAAGAACTTTATAGACAGTCGGGAGACAGGTGATTGGTCTATAATTTTTGGGTTCCGCAGTACTACGCGATTTATGAAGCAGGTGGGTTATACCTGTTGTCAGGAACTCTGGCAGCGACCCCGACTCTAAGGCTGACTGGAATAGGGTCGCCAAGCGAGCATGCGACCTTGTGAACCATTTAATCCAGAAATTGTGCAGCCCATCCGGCCCTGGAGATTTCCAATTAGGCAACGGACGGACTGCACAAGCTACGTCTTGGGGGCTGATAGTAATTGCCCCCATTTCTGGTACTGGATCACACGCTCGCTCAATAACCCGAGTCCATTCACCCTCAGCATGGCTGACAGGCACCGACCAGATGCTGCGCCAGAACGATCACATTGCATCATCATCCGGTAGGCGCGTGTCAGCCACACCTTGGTCCGGTCGCTCCCAAGCCCTATAAACCCACCTTTCATCTCTTTGGAATGTGCGATTCTGAGTGTATCGATCCACCCGCCGCTTATACCTACGTATACGGCTTGCCCATGCATACACTTTCTGCTTCAGGAAGTCGATGCGCTCTGTGACACGGGACATGTAGTCTCGAGGATTGATATCAGTCCCCGAGAACGCCCGCCTCACAAAACGCATCACTCTAGGGCGAGTATTGCCCTCCCTGAAGCAGATCAATTTGCCGATGAGTGCTCTGGCCCCACCAATACGTTGTTCAATCCTGTACTGCCATGCCGGTACGGCTGGTTTTGGCCGTGTAGCTCTGTCATCAGAAAATTTGACACGAGCTACACGACATGCCGCTACGGCCGCACAATACAGGATTGAGTGAACATCGGTGAGGTCTTCGCAGTTATCAAAATAATTTGACAACTGCGAATCCAGAACAGCCACCAGCATCCTATTTTTGTTATGTATGGGCAAGCGAGGTAAACGCGGTCTAAGCTCTGGTGTCATGAACCGATATTCTCGAATCGCACCCTCCAAAGCACTCCTCATATCCTCACTGTACTGGGTACCTACATTAGTAATCATGTCACTACTCACGTCGTCATCGCGATATGTTATTGTGGTTGACTGTGGTGGAACCACAGCCTGCAAGGGCGGCGTGGCAATGACATGGCTACTATGCATTTCAGTTCGCAAGCGATCAAGTACGGTGTCATCCAACATACGATTACGTTGGATGACTCGCACCTGATCCGACAGTCGTTGTGCCGACACGTTGACAGCTGGCTCAAGCACCTGAAACAAAGAGAGCATCCTAACACGGTACGCGGTCAGATTGTTTCCCCCCTCTGTAGCCCCATAGTATGCGCGCATGACGTTTTCATTGTTTGATTGCGTCCATCGCATGCGCTGCACACTTCCGCCGGAAGCTGGGACCCTATCAGAAGCCGGTGGGCCTCGAGGTCCTAAGCCGTCCGGCGGCCGGCGTCCTCCCCGTCGACGAGCAGGTGGTGGCGTCGTGGGCGGAGAGAAATACTCGTCGCTTGAGCTCGACGCAACTGCCACGGCCGGTGTCACAGCACTCACGATGGGGCTGGGTTCCAGCGGCGGCGAGGCGGAGCTGAGCGACGGGTCCGGAGGCGGTAGGCGTGCGCGTCGAGCAGCGGCTCTCGTCAACATTGTCTTGATTTAAATTCTGGATTTCCGATATCGTTTTTTGGTTTGACATACGTCATTATTGATCAGGTTTTTCTGCTGTGTTTTTGCTTATTTATGGGCTGCATTTTATTTTGTGCGGTAATAATTTAGTTATTGAATATATTAAAAGGGTTCCAGACTATTTAAAAACTATTTAAATAAATTATTTATAAACAAAATTAGGAACCAAATATCAAGACGTCTGATGACGTTCAGTGTTGCCACTCTTTTATTATTATTATTATTATAAAGCAGAAGTTTGTCTGTTTGTTTGTTGGTTTCGTTGAACTCGCTAATCTCAGGAACTATCGGCTCGAAATGAAAAAATCTGTTTGCGTTGGATAGTCCATTTATCGAGGAAGGCTATGGGCTATATAACATCACGCTATGACCAATAGGAGCGGAACAGCAATAAGAAATGTTGCAAGTGGGAAATTCACGCGAACGAAGTCGAAAGCAGAAGCTAGTAAATAAATTAAAATTAAAACTTTCTCTTGACTAATACAAAGCTTAATAATTCCAATACATTTTAATATCTCCTTTTATTAGAACCCGACCGCCATCTTATTAACCGTATTTCCAGTAAGTTCTAATCTAATCTAGATCTAGGCAATGTACGGATGTACTAGACTTTTAATAGGAATTCCTGGCGGCAATATCTAGTGATGTAATTGAGGCAATATTCTATGGCAATTATTAATCTTTTGTTAAAGGATAGATTTGATGTCTATAAGTTGATAAAAAACATTGGAATTAAACTTTTCTGTTTATGAAAATTGTGATAGTTCAGCTAATTTGCATGATATCAATATTATAATTAATAACCTACTATCTGACCCACGAAACTTCGTCTGCGTCACATAAGAGAGGAAAACGAATGGAAAAAAAACGTTTTTGCAACATTTTTCATTCCTGTTCCGCTCCTAATAATCGTAGCGTGAGGAGCAGCGGTGGCCCAGTGGTGGCGGCCCCGACTTACGAACAGTAAGTCGTGGGTTCAAACCCAGACAGGCGCAAGACTTTGTGTAATTTATTTCATCACCAATGCTCTCAATACGGTGAAGGAAAACATCGTGAGGACACCGGCATGTCTGAGAATCAAAAATTCGAAGACATGTGACATCTAACAATCCGCACTGGGCCAGCGTGGTAGATTATAGCCCATTCCCTCTTATTGAGAGGAGGCCGTGTCCCAGCAGTGGGATCATTATAGGCTGATGATGATGATGATGATGATGATGATGATGTTATTATGCTTTCCTCGATAAATGGACTATCAAACACAAAAAGATTTTTTTAAATTCGAGCCGGTAGTTCCAGAGATTAGCGCGTTCAACCAAACAAACCAACAAACAAACAAACAAACTCTTCTGCTTTATAATATTAGTACAGTTGATCAGCTAAAAGTAATTGCTCCAGGCCAGACCAACTGCATAACGTGCTTTCCGAGGAATATCGGTACGTAATGTTGGTCACCTATTCACAAACCGACCTCTACAAGCATTCTCAAATATAGGTCATCATCATCATCATTTCAGACGTAAGACCTTCACTGCTGGACATAGGCCTCCCCCAAGTGTCGCCACATTGCACGATCCCGTGCGACTCGCATCCAGCAGATCCTCGCAACCTTCACCAGGTCATCAGTCCACCTAGTGGGAGGCCTTCCAACGGAACGTCTTCCACTCGTTATTGGCCTCGTATAAACAGTTTCTCGAGACAAGCCAGCGCTGGCTGCCAGCACTGGCGGGAATAGAGCGCCGGCCTATTTTTCAAGCCGAGTGACCTCCGACCGCATGCCCCGCAACCCCTGCGCCAGCGTGACGCATCGCGCCAGTCACTGGCGCACAAAACGTAGCACACCACAAGAACAATCCAGGAATAAAATAAATCCATTGGCCACATCTAAACAACACGGGCTAGGCCAGCGCTGGGTTTTGAGGATTGGCGCTGTTACTGGCTTCGTCTAAATCTGGCAAGATAGAGCAGCGCAGTTATTGTTATTTAACTACGAGCTTTACAAAGTCAGTGACAATTTTCCAATAACGCACCGTGACGTCACCCAACCAAACCCCATTTCTAGCAGGTTCCAATCTAATCAGAAGCCGTTATCAGCTGTATTCAAACTATGTCATTTGATATTGATAGTGCATTGTTTCCACTTATAGCTTTGTGTGAGATTGCAGTGTTTTCCTGTTGTGTTTTGCGTCATGATAACTGATATTATTAATGCATAAGTATCACATTTTTTTGTGGGACAAGCCCGCCACACTATTCCCAAACCACTGTAACTCCTGAAAGCCAGAATCAACAGAGGCGACCACTAGAATAGCGCCGAAACAGTGAAGCTCGACGAAGTCCCAGAAAAATAATTTATCTGTCTTGGATCCCGCAACGAATTTAATCAGAAAGTATAGCGGAGGAGTAGGAAGAAAAACGTAATTTCCACTTCCCTCCATATCAGCAGGAGACGGAACGAAACAAAGCCAGATGATAGGCACAAAGGGACGTTTACAACTGGAATAGGCCCAGTAGCCTAGTAATGCGTAAGTAAGTTACTGATCGCGGCACGTAAGTTGAACCAGAATGCCGGTCGTCCGCATAGGTAGATTCAATTATTGACAAATATAGAGACCCAAAAATGTGCAACTTCGCAATCAAGGTCATAGTTCAACTTACGGGATGCAATCTGTAAAACATTTTTGGGTCTCAACCGGCTTTTTTCCATAATAAATTGTAACTTCGCGAACGACCGCCATTTAGGTTAACTTAGTAGTAGGTACGTGGCGCGATCTTTAGTTTGTTTGATACCTCTTTACGCCTACACCACTTAACCGATCATTCTGAACATTCACAAATAGACCTAATTTAGCTAGTCGCCTAAGTCAGCCATGAAACGCAGAATTCTTGATGTCAAAAGGCAAGACAGGGTTTGAAACACTGAGCTGCGTTTCAAAATAGTGGACGTTGGAATGAAGGCTGCAATGCTAAATTTTGATTGGACGGGTCAGGACTGCCGCATGCACGATGACCGCTTGGCCAAAGTCTCCACACGATGGTTGCCGGAAGACGGGGCACCGCCGCGCCACCGAGGTCGACCCAAAAAGAGGTGGTGAGACGATGTGGACGCGAGGAGGCACGGAAAAAGAGCACGTGAAAGGAATCCAGGCTTTTTCCCAGTAGTAGGACAGTACAGGCTAAAAAAAAAACTGAAATTGACGACCCAAACAGCGGAGTGGTAGTGAGGCTGCCTTACGTTCATAGGGTCCCGAGTTCGAATCCCAGAGGAGCAAATGTTTGTATGATGAGCATGGACATTTGTTTCCGAGTCGTGGATGTTTTTATGTATAATAAGTATGTATTTACAAAACAAAAAGTATCTAGTAGTAAGTAAGTGTCTAGTGGTTTCCCCGCTACCACGGCTGGTGCAATCCGGTCGAAACGTCGGGCTTAAATTAAAGTTCGCGATAAATACCCGTCTTTATTTATGTTTTATAAAAAGTATCTATGTACTATATCAATATAGTACATAGATACTTTTTATACCATCTAGTGTCCACGACACAAGCCTTGTTGCTTAGTGTGGCACTAGATGGCGCGGTGTGTAAAATGTCCTGCTATATATACAGGGTTATTTGTAAAACACCGGCAACCTCGCAGGAGTGGATTGCTGACATCTTAAACAACAACATTTGTTCTACGACTTTTGGGGAAACAGGCAAAAAAAAATCGACTTCTCAAGCAAAACTCTGTTCGGACAAATGTATGGAGAGTTGATTTTTTTTTGTCCGTTTTCGGAAAAGTCGTAGAACAAATGTTGTTGTTTAAGATGTCAGCAATCCACTCCTGCGAGGTTGCCGGTGTTTTACAAATAACCCTGTATATATATTTTTTTTAAATTATGTACTTTCTGGCATTGTGTTAAAAGTCAAAGCAATTTCCATTTGTCTAGGCCTTCTCTACTGTGTTCTCAATCCGTCCAGTCTGGTTATTTATACCAGAACCTAACGATTGGTCTTGACCCTGACCTCCAGCTACAGATATTTCGGCAACCATTCCAGTAACAGACTATCTTTATAGTGCCGCGATATCTATGAAATTAGGGTTCGTGGCAACATAAAATGAGCCGAACGTATCAATCTTTGAGGTTAAGCAACACATGTTGAAGTCGATCTGTGGATGGGTGACCAGCTATGAAATACCGAATGTCCTCAGTGCCTTGATAAGGACATCAAGCCGATGGTAGCGGCTGTCAATAACAAATCTTAGACATTCGTTACGGCAATCAGAAGTTGTGAATACTACACACACTTACCGATAGCACTACTAATCTCACTATAATCACACACCCATATACGCGCACACACGCACACACACAACACACACACACACACACAACACACACACACACACAACACACACACACACAAATCTGTTTAATCTTGTTTGAACGTGCATTGTTACCAAGTTTTTGTTTTAATTTACTTTTAATTATAATTTCCTCGTTCTTACTTTAATTTACAAATTTTGTCTTTAATCTTATTAATAATCACCGTGTACGTCCGAATAATTTAATGATGTGCAACTCTGATCCTCAAGATACATACTAACGTCTAGTTTGGGGATCCCCGTTAAATCTTATGAATATTATTAAGGGTGTAAAACACCTCTTCACGAAGCCGAAAAGCACTTGTTCTCCCCATCATTGCGATCATTTTTTTGTTCTACACCACACCTGGGCACCTTCTAGTTACGGAGATATGGGGGGTCAAAGTTACAACTTTTTTACTACACTTTTTTCAAATACAAGTTTTTTTTTGTAAGATTTTGACTCATCACACCTCCACGACCCCCGTACTATTCAATCTATCCATCAGCACAATGTTTTAAGTGCGTTACATTGAGTTATACCACAAAATATTATGATTTATAACCTCAAAAAAAAAAGTTGTTTCCCAGCAATAATTTTTGCGTAAAGTTACTTAGTTTGATGTACAGAATGCTTGGTTAACGGCTTTGTGATGAGGTGGTTTACACCCTGTATGTAATTGATTATTAATAAATAATACGAAAATGTAATTTAATTTGAAATTTGAATGTCGCACAGGCAATCACTTCTTGTTAAAAAATGGTATTCCGGTAAGAATGAAAGCCGACCCCAAAGTAGTTGAGAAAGCTTTGAAGAAGATCAATATCTACGAAATTAAACTATTCCCAGTTTCCATTGAAATCCACCAATAAGCATGACATAGACACAGAGACGACGAAGTACTTATGTCCCAGCATTGGGAATGTTATAAGGCTTATAATACTGTACCTATCTTTTGAAACACACAATTCCTTTTAATTTTGTTTCTGAAAAGATATTTTTTCTTCTTTATATCTTGAAATAATGGGCACCCAAAAGTTCTTGGTAAACATCTCAGAATTCATTTTTAATGATGTAATCCTACACTACGGTATTGATTTATTATAATTAATTTGAAGCGAAAAAATAAAAATAAATATCATTAAAAAGGTGCGACGAATTAATACATTTAACAAATATCGACGGAAAAAATCTACCAATGTTTAGCTACACAAGCCATAAGCCATAATCAAACAATGAGACACACCAAATGATTTTTGTTATCAGTATTTCTAAGAAATAGATCATCATCATCATCTCAGCCGAAAGACATCCACTGCTGGACATAGGTCTCCCCCAAGTGTCGCCACATTGACAGTTCCCTAGCGACTTGCATCCAACAGATTCCAGCAACCTTCACCAGGTCATCGGTCCACCTAGTGGGAGGTCTTACAACGCATCGTCTTCCGGTTCGCGGTCGCCACTTCAGAACTTTTCGGCCCCATCGGCCATCCGTTCTGCGAGCAATGTGCCCACTTCCTCTTAAGTTTGGCAATGCCTCGGGCTACGTCGGTTCTCTTGCGGATGTCTTCATTTCTGATTCGACCACGCAAGGAAACTCCGTGCATTTTTTCGGTAGTTCCTGAGATTAGCGCGTTCAACCAAACAAAGAAACAAACTCTTCTGCTTTATAATATTAGTGTAGATTCTTTGTTGATGTCTTCTCGAAGTCTGTTTACACCCCGTATTCACACCGACGACATCCCACCTATTTGCGCAACCCACATAACTGCATTACCCAAACAAAATTGCAAAACTCGGTCACGCAATAGAAACATAAAGCAGATGGCAGCAATGCCATGGTATTAGGTTTTCGTTCAAGGCTCCCTTGACCTCTATGGCCTAATTTGTCATCCATGGTGATGGCGCAAAGGTAGGTCACAAAACAGGTGAAAAATAGTAGTTCTATTCTGTGCGCTCTTAATGTGCACGTCTTTCTAAATCGTTCTCACATATGCCGAAAGGCACTTGTTCTCCCGATCATTGCGATATTTTTTTGTCGTACACCATACCTGGGAACCTTCTAGTTTCGGAGATATGGGGGGTCAAAGTTACAACTTTATGAGTAAGTTGTTGTGAGAAGTTTTTTATGTAAGATTTTGACTTTTCACACCTTCACAACCCCCGTACTATTCAATCCATCCATCAGCACAAGGTTCCAAGTACGTTACATTGAGTTCTACCACAAAACGTGATTTATAACCTCAAAAAAAAAGATTAAGTGATTCCCAGCAAAAATTTTTGCGTAAAGAGACTTAGTTAACGGCTTTGTGATGAGGTGGTTTACACCCTGTATGTATAGTCTCAACATTAATGATGTAATCAAGATTTTGTAACAATATTCTAATTGAAAAGAGTGTCCAATTGTCCATGGAGTTTCTTGCCCATTATTCTCTATAGATATCCACGCTTTGGAATGTGCAACTATAGCACTTTCTCAATGTATTATGCCTTGTGACTGTGACTGTAGCTTCGCTTTTCTCGTTGTTGTTTTTGACATTCAAAAGTGCTGTAATGGTGCTTTGAGCTTGAAATAAGTGCTTTGAGTTTTTTTGATCCAGGATCAAAAAAACTCAAAGCACTTATTTCTCTTTTAAACGTATACAAGGTGAAACAAACCCTCCACGAAACCGTCAACCAAACATTCTGTACATCAAACTAAGTATCTATGTAATAATTATTGCTGGAATGCTGGTAAGTAACTTTTTTTTGGATTGTAAGACCACGTTTTATGATAAGACTCAATCTAACGTACCATAATATTGTACTGTCGGATGAATTTAATGGGGGTCGTGGAGGTATTTAAGGTTCAGTCTAATACCACAAAAATGACACAATGCCAGAAAAAACAAGTTAATTTCGGCTTCGTTAAGATCACTACTTTTACACTCATTAAAAATATTATTTAAATTAAGTTGCTAAGTCATCATCTGCCGAGCCTTTTTCCATCTATGTTGGGGTCGGCTTCCAGTCTAACCGAATGCAGCTGAATACCAGTATTTTACATGGAGCGACTGCCTATCTGACCTCCACAACCGAGTACGATACCACGGTAAGACGCTGTCAGACTTTTAGGGCCACTGACTACCTGTAACGACTGACAAAGATCTACAAATGACAGCCGGGACCAACAGAATAACGTGCTTTCCGAGGCACGGAGGAAAGGAGATAGACACACGACTTTCTGAATCAGAAGCGAGTCGAATGGTTGTGAATAAGGGGCCTGTTTCGGTTCGCGGTCCGCCCGTTGCTGGCCAATGGACTAGACCAACGCCACACGTAAAAATAACAGACACCTAATGAACCTTCTGCATCTACATTTTGGTGTGCCACAAGGGTACTGTCATGTGCTATATCCGCGCCGATCGATAGAACTAATGGAATTGCTCACAACATTGTAAGTAATTGTTTTGGCGAGCCATCAACACAGCTGATCTTATTACTATGTTGCTGTTTTGTCATTAAAAAGTGTGTTTTAATTTAATTAGTGTAAGTAGTATTTTTGTGGGATGGTGACTAGATACATTGTTTCTTACCCGATTGCGGCGAAGATAAAAGAAATTGTTATTATGATTTTAGCAGTCTTTACGTTTGATTTTGGGCCCTATCAGAATACCAGCGCTACCATGCTGAGATAGGAGCCTTTTGGCATCGTACAGGACGAGTTTCGTTTCTTTTAATTTTTAAATATATTTTTGTTTTTTTTTTCTGTGTAAGTTTTATACTGATAATTTTGATGTGTTTTGTCTTGTGCGGGCTAATAAATGCTTTTTCTTTCTTTCTTTCTTTTTTACAGCGTGTGAACAACATCATCACGAAGCCGTCAACCAAGCATTCATTACGTCAAACTAAGTAACTTTATGCAAAAAATATTGCTGGTAAACGACTTTGTTTTTGGAGTGATACGAGTAAATCATGTTTTGTGGTAGAATCAATCTGTCTCAATCAATGTAACGCAATCAACACATTGTGCTGATGGATAGATTGAACGGTACGGAGGTCCTGGAGGTGTTTAAAGTAAGAATCTATACTAATATTATCAAGCAGAAGAGTTTGTTTGTTTGTTTATCTGTTTGTTGGTTTGGTTGAACGTACTAATCTCAGGAACTACTGATTCAAATTGAAAAAATATTTTTGTGGTGGATAGTCCATTTATCGAGGAAGGTTTTAGGCTATATAACATCGCGCTACAGCTATGAGGAGCGGAGCAGGAATGAAAAATGTTGCAAAAACGGGGATTTCGTTTTTCTCTCTTTTGTGACGCAGACGAAGTTGCGTGGCTCTGCTGGTATTACAATAAAAACTTGTACTAACTTGTCAAACAGTTGGAAGTTTGACACCAAGGTTCCCAGGTATGGAGTAGAACAAAAAAATGATCTCAATGACGGAGAGAACAAACTGCCCTTTGGTTTGGTTTTTAGGTTATTTATGAATGTTTATATTTACATATGTTTCTGCGTAGCGTCTTAACTATTCATTCAATTTTGATGAATAAGGTGTCAATCGTTGTAATGGCCTGAGTAACATGGGCTACATTTTCACAAATTTTCAGAAAATAAGGAATCGATTTTACCGTGTAAACCACAATTTGGAGCGTGAATAGCTTATTTTTTTAGTTGGTTTGGTTTAAAACCAGTGGGATAACTATTTGACACGATTGTAATGGCCATACTTTTTATTTACTCGTTCAAAAACAATCGTTTCAGTATTAAAACTGCCCAGGCCGAAAAAAAATCACAGATAAGTTCAAAACCGCAGGTAAACTGTTTTTTTTTTGGTTTTTTGATTTGTTTTTTTTTCCTTTTTTTTGGGTTGTTACAGATGTTTTGTAATTGAAATACAAGAAAGCTTTATTTACTTTTGCTTCTTTACACTTTCTTACACCTAGGTATCTCTTTTCTTCTAATTTGTACTAACTAGTCGTATTCATAAAATAGGCAGAAACATAAAATTATTTTTTCACTTCAAAAATTCAAACGAAAATAAAAAAAAGAGTACAAAAAAACTAAAGTTCAAGTTAAAAGCTCTTTTTAACTTTTAATAAAAAGACTGGGTTTAGTTTTCTGAGAACAGTAAAAAATACAATAATTATGTAAATGACCACATGAACTTTTAAACACATATGCATAGACTTGTAACATCCTCAGTATCGTCGATATATCGGGAACTCAATACAATAAATAATCAGAGAATATATCCCGTAATTCATCCTCAGTATGTTATTTTTTATATATATAAAACTGCTAATAAAGCAACTTTCAACGCATTACACACAACAAAAAACAAAAGTTTAAAAACCTATTTTCCACACAATGAGAACCCAAAAAAACACAATCATAAAATAAAACAGCTACGGTAGCAAACAAACAAACTAATAACAATTCGTTCAAACTCCGTTCTATCGTTGCTCACTCAATGAAAACCTTTTCGCGAGTTTCAGACACAAATATTTACGTTTTCAGGACATTTTAAGACGATCTCGAAATGGAGTTGTATTGACCGCGGGTTTGTCCGCTTTAATTTCGATTTGTTTATTTAAAACTCATGTACAATATTTGAACATGGACGGATGTAGTGCCATAAGGCATTCTCTACAAATCAACCTTTGTGTTAAAATAGGAAAACATTGCGATGGGGTACAAAATCATTTCTTAAGAAATCTAGGTACTTACTTGTTTTCGGAAATGTATAAAGGGTGTAAAACACCTCTTCACGAAGCCGAAAGGCACTTATTCTCCTTGTCATTGCGATCATTTTTTTGTTCTACACCATACCTGGGAACCTTCTAGTTACGGAGATATGGGGGTCAAAGTTACAACTTTTTGACAAGTTATTTTTTAAATACAATTTTTTTTGTAAGAATTTGACTTTAACACCTCCACATCCCCCGTACTATTCAATTCATCCATCAGCACAATGTTTTAAGTGCGTTACATTGAGTTCTACCACAAAACATTATTCATAACCTCAAAAAAAAAAGTTGTTTCCCTGCAATATTTTTTGCGTAAAGTTACTTAGTTTATTATTATCAATTAATAACATTTTCAATCATGGTTTCAAGACACCTGGCGCCCTACCGACTACCCATATCTTCGTAACTAGAAGGTTCCCAGGTATGGTGTAGAACAAAAAAATGATCGCAATAATGGGGAGAACGAGTGCCTTTCGGTTTCGCGAAGAGGTGTTTTAAGTACACCCTTTATACTAAGTCATAAGTCATAAGACACACACACACATACACATATATTATATTATAATATTAAGTATTTAACATTTATTATTAAAAACTTGAGCCTTTAATATTTACATACTAACTAACTAGAACTATATATAATTCCAAAAATAAGACTAAACGTAAAATAGTACCTACATAATATTATATACAACAATGTCAATAGTTATATTATGTTATGTTATGTTATACTATAATATATAATTATATTGTAATAAATATCAAGCATAGTACTATCTGAGTTGATTGCTAAATTCTAAATTATGGCGAGCGAAGCCATGGGCAAAAGCTAGTTAAATAATAATTTAATCAAACACCAAAATTAGTTTAGCGGTTTAGTTGTAAATTAATATAAAGAGACAGACAAACAGACACACTTACACTTATACTATAAGTATCGATAAGATTGTCCTTTTGATAGGTTCAATATTGAGTTCAGTTTGTTTAGCTACTGGTAAGTATTTGTTGAGGTCTTTGATGAAGCATTTTGATCAAAAACGGCTTTTTGGGGTCACAAATGTCTTTGCCATTTTAAAAAAAATATGTTTTGTTTATAGGGTCCTGGGTTCGAATCCCGGTAGGAGCAAATGTTTGTGTGATGAGCATGGACATTTGTTTCCGAGTCATGGATGTTTGTATGTATAATAAGTAAGTAAGTATTTACAAACAAAAAAGTATATATTATGCAGTATATCAACTACTGGTGTCCACGACACAAGCCTTGCTTAGTGTGGCACTAGATGGCGCTGTGTGTTAATGTCCAGCGATATTTATTTATATTTAATCAGTCATAATCGTTATCATCTCATCAGCTGCCTAGCCTTTGCCCAACTATATCAGGATCGCTTTGCAGTCTAGTCTGAATAACAGTATTTTACATGGACCGACTGCCTATCTGATCTCCACAATCCAGTTATTACTGGTTGACAGACTTTCGGACCACTGACTGTAATATATGCGTGTATCCGAACGTAACACAAGTACAGACGTTTGTAAATGACAGTTCAACTACTAACTAATTTGGTACAGACTGTATAGTTTTTAGAATAATGATCTGGGTAACATGGTGGCGTCACTTGCCAACTAACGGATCATGGTACGACGGTAAAGTAGCAGCTCTGTAATAAAACTAATTCATAATATTAATATAATTATGGTGAGTTACCGAACACTTGATGTTTTATTTGTAAGAATACCCTGCTGACTACCTGGAACAACTTTGATAGATCTATAAAGGGCAGCCGGCACCAACGGCTTAACGTGCTTTAGGAGGCACGGAGGAAACTGGGTATGTAAAGCGTGGTCACCCATCCACGAACCAACCCAGGCAAGCGCGGTTTAACCTGAAGATTAAACCGAACACTTGCATTCGCTTCGACTGGAATGTCTGGAATCCGACCCCAACATTGTTGGGAAAAGTCTAGACAGATGAAGATAAGATAATTTGGAGGCCATTGTGATCTTTTTAGTACAGGTAGCTAGATGAAAAAACAAGAGAGGAATAAATATAGTAAAGGAACAAAACAGAGAGTTAAATAAATAAACACAGCCCCAATACAGTTTCAGAATATATTTTTTTTGACAAAGTTCGCCTTTTAACAATCGGAATTTGAAATTCAAATGTTCTTGCAAAGGGGCCATGTTATCTTAACTTCGGTCAATATGTTAATAATTTGTTGTTGTCTTCTAAAAGTAAACCAGAACCCGGTGTGGTGAACTTATAACTTCTGAGTAACAAATCGTAGTGTAGGACAATCGATTTGTTACTCAGTAGTTATAAGTTTTATATTAATTTTCACTTCTAAATCTATATGTCACTTGTAAATATTTGATAGTCTTTGACTCGAACATAGGCCAAATGCGTTTAGTAAAATTTGCTTCAGGACGATTTTATTGAGTGCGATGGCTCCGGACTGTTCGAAAGAGTTACCGCGGCCCCGAAACATAAAGGGCGAGGAAGAAACATGGATGGGTTTTAGTCACTAGAAGTCTGACTGAGTCATTTGACGGTTTTTTGTAAAAAACAAGCTTTCTTCCGCGACTTCGCTAGCATGTTTATTATCACACGAGACAGTTTTTAATAGTTAATGGATGTAAAAATACCCTTAACAAAACCGAAAGGCACTTGTTCTCCTCGTCATTGCGGTATTTTCATGTTCAGGGACCTTTTAGTCCGGTCCCTTTTAGGACCTGGAACCTTTTAATTATGGAGATATTGGGGATCAAAGTTCCAACTTTTTTAAAAGTTTTCAATGTAATCTCTTACTTTACCTCCACAAGTATCAATTAATATTCAATGCAAGTATCAGCGGAATTTTTTGAGTGCGTTACATTAAACCTTATCGTGAAACGTGATTTTTCACCCGAAAAGAAAAATTGTATTACAGCAATATTTTTTGCGTACAAGTCATTTAAAGCGAAGCGTACAGATCGCGTAAAAAACACGACCCTGCGTTCCGTAACTCAGGTTGCAGATGTCGGAGAAAAAACAGCCAAGCTGAAGTGGGAGTGGGCCGGCCACGTAGTTAGAATGCACCCGGAGAGATGGGCAAAGATCGTCACTCACTGGACGCCTGACGGAGGGAATCGCCGTCGAGGTAGACCGCGGCGAAGGTGGTGTGACGATCTGATCTTGTTCGCGGGGCGAACATGGCCAGATACCGCACAGGATAGAGAGGTTTGGAAGGAAAAAGGGGAGGCCTTTGCCCAGCAGTGGGACACACGATAGGCAAGGAAAAAAAAATGTCATTTAGTTTGATGTATGTACACTGAATAGAATATTAGTAGTCCGTTTACACCCTGCATGTATAACTCAATATAATATTCTGCTTAATCGAATGTGTCCACCTGAATAAGTATTTATAAATACCGTAAAACACAATTCAAAATGTATCCACGTGAACCTTAATTTTTGATTAGAAAGGTAAACCTATGTAATTTCCTTAGCCTACAATTACACAGAAATTAAGAAAATTGCTTTCAGTAACTGTTCGAGTAATTGCTACTGTAGACTTGGGTTGGTATTGGTCTAATAATCGTAGCGAGGAATCTAGGTTTTCTTAAGGGGCCGGCGGAGCATGCGACGTTCATACAAACGTATTTAATAAAATAATTTGTAAATCATACATAAAGGGTGTAAAACACCTCTTAACGAATACGAAAGGCACTTGTTTTCCTCGTCATTCTGATCATTTTTTTGTTCTATACTATACCTGGGAACCTTCTAGTTACGGAGATATTGGGGGTCAAAGTTGCAAGATTTTGAGAAGTTTTTTTTAAATACCACTTTTTATGGCATCACTTTAGCTTTGAATATCTCTACGACCCCTGTACTATTTAAACCATCCATCCGCACAATGTTTTGAGTGTGTTACATTGAGTTATACCACAAAACATGATTTATAACCCCAAAAAAAAAGGTGGTTCCCAGCAATATTTTTTGCGTAAAGTTACTTAGTTTGATATACAGAATGCTTGATTAACGGCTTTGTGATGAGGTGAAATACACCCTGTATTCTTAAGGTAGGTGAGGAGCTCGTGGCTAAATAATATCAGCCGCTCAGGTCCATCTTTAGGTTAAGCCATGCTTGCCTAGGTTGGTCTGTTGATGGGTGACCACCCTTACATACCGAGTTTCTTCCGAGCCTCGAAAAGCTCGTTAAGCCGTTGGGTCCGGCTGTCATTCAAAAGTCTGACACCAGTCTTACCAAGTGGTATCGTATTTCCCAGTATTAAGTGGGTTGTGGAAGTCAGATAGACAGTCACTCCATATAAAATACTGGTTTTCAGCTGCATACGGTTAGACTGGAAGCCGACCGCAACATAGTTGGGAAAAGGCTAGGCAGATGTTGACATATACTTAAGGTAGTGTGTATTTATTTCGATTGGTTTACAGAACATCTATGTTCCCAAATATATATTTTGAGAGGACAATGATATAAAGACGAGATATGAGGACTTTAAAATATGTATAGAAGACTTATTTTTTTCATAACTGTAAATAGTTACACACGTTAGGCGCTAGATGGCGCGACTGAGCGCCTATAAACAGCAGCAGGCATTGTGCGGTGTCGTCATGCGGCGGCGCTGGCATCGGTGGACGGTTGTTGTACTAACGTCGTGCGATCGACCAATAGGAAGACTGAAGCAACACGCCACCTCTGCGAACCAATCGGTGAAGCTGGATGTGGCCTGATGTTGGATTACGAGGTGTGGAGGTTTTTGCCACAAGTTTCTTAGTCAGTGTTCTTTGGAAATCTCATCGAATTATAAGGAAATAACAGCAGTTGATAATAATTATTCAGTGTGTAGTAGTACAGTGCAGGACATTTCTGATTTTAAAAGCTAAGTATTTTACCTTTGGAATTGTTACAATTGTTGAATATTGATGTTGTTGCTTTAATCATTTTAAATGTGCCTTTATCAGCTATAAGCAATTATTTGTGTTTTCCTCTGTGGCAGCTTTATTTTAACTTGAGCTTTGAATTATGTACTGGTTATTGTGTTTATTGGTAAAATTATGTCGTTCAACATAATTTCAAATACCATCATACTATACTGCTTGTACCATTGTATATCCATGCTTGAAGATATAAATACATGCCTTTATAAACTGTGTTACCGTTGTTTAATTAATATGATTGTTCTAATGGGTGTAACATAACTCTTGTTTAAATCAGTGTCTATTCAAAATGTATATTTGGGAACCCAGATATTCTGTGATCCAATCGAAGTAAATAGACCCTACCTTAAGAATACAGGGTGTAAACCACCTCATCACAAAGCCGTTAACCAAGCAATCTGTACATCAAACTAAGTAACTTTAAGCAAAATTTTTTGCTGTGAAACAACTTTTTTTTTTTGAGGTTATAAATCTCGTTTTGTGGTAGAACTCAATGTTACGCACTTAAAACATTGTGCTGTTGGATGAATTGAATAGTACGGGGGTCTTGGAATAGTCAAAATCTTGCAAAAAAAACTTGTTATTAAAAAAATACTTGTCAAAAAGTTATAACTTTGACCCCCAATTCTCAGTAACTAGAAGGTATGCTGTAGAACAAAAAAATGATCGCATTGACGGGGAAAACAAGTGGTTTTCGGATTCGTTAAGAGGTGTTTTACACCCTTTATGTTTTATTTACAAATTATTCTGGTATTACGTGTGTATGAACGACACATGCTCCGCAGGCGTCTTAAGGCCTACAATATAATTTTAATTTGGATAAGAGCAAATAGTCGTCGAGAAACTCTCTCTCTTTTTATGATAACAGCCTCACGTGTTGATGTTCAAGGTTAAGCAGTGCTTTCGGAGGCAGGTTTGTGGATAGGTGACCGTCCATTACATACCGATTTCTGGCTATGCCTCGGAAAAAAAACTCAAGTCGTTAATCGCAGCTGTCATTTGTAGATCTTTGACAGTTGTTACGTTTAGGCAAAAGCGCAAGAGTCTGACAATCAGTCTGATCAAGGGGTACCACCAGTCGGCCGGGGCTGCAAGACTGTTCGAGAGATACCGTGGCCCCGGAACATAAAGGGTGAGGAAGGAACATGGATGGGTTGTAGTCAGTAAAAGTCTGACACTCCCTTCCGCTCCGCCCAGAGTGAAAGAAGTTAATTGATGATGAAGTAGTGGTACAACCAGCAACCAAAAATTTGGAATTTATAAATAGGGTGACGCAATGGGTGGTCTTCTCGCTAAAATCGATATTTTCAATCTTACCAGTTCCAGTTAAAGCAGTGGCTCCAGGTGAAAATACTGGTATCCAGCTCTTGTTAGACTGGAAGCCGATCCCAATATACAACGTCAAAAAAAAGGACTTTGCAGGTGGTGAACTCGCAAGTCAACCTAGGAGACTGCTTAAGGCGACTAGATGAGCTAAATTAGTGACTCTATTTGTGGTGCTTCAAACTTCGTTTGAAATGCTGTTACAATAAAGTTCTAATCAGCTTGTACTACAAAGTTGTTGCTACGTCAGTCACTGCGGCCCAAATAGTGCTAAATGAGTGGTTTCGATCGATTTACAAAAAATCTATTGATTTAACTAAAAAAACTAAAACACTATAATGTTAATATATTGCTTGTAGAAATATTTGCCAAAAAATTAGTACGTTTTTTTTTTGTTTGAAAGAAATTTTAAGAGATAAGTTCGTGTTTTTTTTATCGAGTCAAATTAATTGTATTATGTTTTCAAAACACTATCATACTAGCACATATCCTGAAGAATATCATATGTTTTCCTGGTTTTGTTTATTGCAGTGAATCATACAGAGTGGAGAAGACAATACGACAATAAATGAAAACACGCGTAATACTAGTTCATAGGAATAATTCTACACAATTAAAAAAACCCAAAACCGAACATAAAAAAAACAGACAAAATCTAACTCTAAGGATACTCTTTATGACTCTTATTGGCCTGGTTTAAGGTCTAATTTGCAGTAAATCAAATTTAGCGAAAGTTTTAAAATAGCGAGTTGGCAAGGGGTCGTTAACCTGTTAGTGCTTCCTTAAAATCAGATACATCATGTAGCAAATGTTGAAGGTGAAAAATAATTTCCTGTGACTAAACTACTTGATATTTTCAAACGATTTTTTTTGTTTGTTAGGAACGTCTTGAGGTATGCGTAGTTTAATTTATTGTCGTATTGTCATCACCACCCTGTATACTAGTCATTTAAAAACTCGCGTTTAGCTCATGTAGTCGCCTTAACCGGGCTATCCTGTACTGCCTTGAAAGTTAGGCCTCGAAACTAAGCGAATACACGCTAAGGGCAACCTCTGTAGGGTACAAGCCCCTGTTTGGGACATCACTAGGCTCTCGACAGCAAGTGTTAGGCTGGATCAGATCATATTTAAGCTCTGAAAATATATTGTTAATATTTTAAATGTTCACCTCGTTAGTTTTAATAAATAGGTATGACGACAGTGTCAAAAAAATGCAAATCTATTTAGTTCGTCAGCTACAGTATAGAAAAATAATGAACACGTATTTTTTGTTTTTGTAAATAAATGAATATTGACAAGGATAAAACGCATCAAAACTCCGGAGTGGGGGCTAGTGACGTCAGAACTCGCTAAAAATAATACCAAGCTGTGACGTATTGAGAAATTAAAAAGCGTCGTATCATCCTCAATTTCTGAGAATGTAGCAAAAGAAAAAATATGGGTCAATTAATTGTTATAATCTAAGTGACGGACTAAGGCACATGTTCCCCAAAAAGATGACGGACGATTATCTAAAAACAGCTGTTTAAAACACATTTTTGTATGGGAACATGCCACATTGACAGCTGTTTTTAGATAATCAGACTGTTATCTTCTCGGTGAACATGGACCTTAGTATGTATTATTTTTTTGTTTGTCATCTACCCTATTGTGGTCACCAGGCAAGCCAAGCCAAGCCAGTATTTATTCTTTGTTGTTGTCGTTAGGCTCGCTCCCTTTTAAATGGATAACATCTCGGCTTAACCTTCCAGTATTACAATCAGATGTTAAGTTAATATTAACAGTGTGACGGAAATTAATAATTTGTGAAAACAACCTTCTAATGTTTCAGGCCGTAACGCTTAGCTTGCGTGTTACGTCACAATAAATTTCCTACCTTAAACATATTATTAACAACAGAATTAATGGTCCGTTCAAAACAATCAGCACCAAATTTTTTGGTGGTATAACCCCCAAAAATACCGTGAAATAACTGTGAAACGTATTTATAAGCACTCAATCATAGTTATTTATTAACCTATCAAAAAACAGCCGTGTTACTTTAGTGGTAGGAATCGTAGTTCTGTAAAGTTTCACCTCACTCAAGTGAGAGCACACAATTCGAAAGCGAACTCATTTGTTTTTAAAGTAAATCATCGCGGATTCAAAACGAGATATCGTTCGAATTTCGAACGTGATGTTTAGAGAATGACATTACGAGGTATTTTAAAACAGCTCCAGAACAGACCATCTCTTTTTTTTACCTTTAATTTGTATGGTGTTTATAGCAAAGAGTTTTCATCTATCGCAGTCTTAACCTGCACCTCAACAGTTTTAAGGCGCTTAGACGAGCTAAATTAGCAATGCTATTTGTGGTTGTTAAAACTTCGTTTGAAATGCTGTTACAATAACGTTCTAATCAGCTTGCACTACAAAGTGGTTGTTACGTCAGCCACTGCGGGCCAAATGGCGCGAAATGAGTGGTTTCGATCGATTTACAAAAAAACTATTGATTGGATTTAAAAATTAAAACAGTATCATGCTAGTAAATTGCTTGTAGAACTATTTGCCAAAAAATCTGAATAATCGCATGCATATTAGTATGTTTTTTATTGTTTGAAAGATATTTTTAGAGATAAGTTCGTGATTTCATTCTATCGAGCCAAATTAATTGTATTATGTTTTCGAAACAGTATCATGCTAGCATACATCCTGAAGAATATCATATATTTTCCTGGTCTTGTTTATAGCAGTGAATCATATACTTTTAGTAATTATAAAACTCGCGTTTAGCTCATGTAATCGCCTTAACAACATTAAATCTGTCCCAGCCACCTTCGAAAATCCCACGCCACCGTTCACTCCGGAACACATTTGCTTCGTCAGCCATTGATCTTGCAACGAGCATGGTCAGTTCACTACCAGTTGAGCCTGTTCGGCTTATTTCATTTCGGATCTTCTATTTCAAGGAAATTCGGACGATGCAGTTCGTTCCATAGCTGGAAGACGTTGAAGTGGTTGTAAAAGCCAGACATACATTATCATACATTATTTGACGACCCGATGGCGTAAAGGTGGGCGAGGCTGCCTTACGTTCTCAGGGTCCTGGTTTCAAATCCCGGTAGGAGTAAATGTTTGTGTGATGAGCGTGAACATTTGTTTCCGAGTCATGGATGTTTATATGTATAATAAGTATGTATTTACAAACAAAAAAGTATATGTGTAGTATATCAAGTATCTGGTGTCCACGACACAAGCCTTGCTTAGTGTGGCACTAGATGGTGCTGTGTGTTAATGTCCAGCGAAATTAATTTATTTATTTTATTTAGTTATTATCCAATATAATGTCATCATTTTCCAGGTTTTTCCAACTATGTTGATTTCGGCTTAAAGTCTAACTGGATGTAGTTAGATATCAGTATTTTACATAGAGCGGCTGTCTATCTCACGTCCAGAATCATTCCCTGGGTAACATAATAAGTTTCGTTAAAAAAAATGTCAGGCACGCCACTTTAATTCCCTGACCACTCCTAAAAAACCAGAATCAAAAGTGATGACCACCAAAAAAACGCCGAAACAATGCAGCTCGACGAAGTTCTAGGGAAATGATTTAACTATCTTGGATCCTGCAACGAAATGAATAAAAAAAAGACTACCGGTGGAGTAAGGAGAAACATAATTTCCTCTTGATACGACTAGTTGACAGACTTTCCGACTTACCACTGTGTAACAACTGCCAGAATCAACTGCTAAACGTACTTTCCGTGGGTCTTTGGCATGTAATTGGCCCACCGTCAAGCCATCTACAGACCGACATTGGCAAACGTTGCTTGTCCTTGAAGACCCCCTTTTTTTTAGGACGGGAAATCATCAAATACACCGCTCCCTCCCGCTCCGCCCAGAGTGGGAGAAGTCCCACTCTGGGCGGAGCGGGAGGGAGTGTCAGACTTTTACTGACTAAAACCTATCCATGTTCCTTCCTCGCCCTTTATGTTTCGGGGCCGCGGTATCTTTTTCGAACAGGCCCGCAACCCTCCTTGAAGACCCCTGCGGCTGTTATTCAGTATCGAGAAAAAATATTTGTGTGTGTATTATTCCAATGAACTCAATGCCTGTCTCAAAAACGATCAATATAGCTTTCCTGGTAAGCTCTCATGAACAAGCAAAAAAATGCAAACGAAAATTCCGGTAATTTCACCTTTTTTACACACAAAGCCATGTTTTTTCCTCGACTCACGCTATTCGAAGAAAGGGGCTTAGCAGACAATAGACTCAAAAGGGGGAAAGAATACAAAAATGATTCCTTTTATGAAATATTACTGTGTATTATGGATTGGAGTGAAAATTAATTATAGGATGGTTTTCTTGATGGAAGAAAAAAGCAATAATCATGGATATGGCTTCTAAAACTACAACCTCCTAACCGTTAAATTATGTATCATACAGGGTGTAAACAACCTCATCACGAAGCCGTCAACCAAGCATTCTGTACATCAAACTAAGTAACTTTACGCAAAAATTGTTGTTGGGAAACGACTTTTTTTTTTGAGTGAAACATCATGTTTTGTTGTGAAACTTAATGTAACACACCCAATACATTGTGCTGAGGATTGTAAAAAAATAAATATGGTACAAACTTGTATTTAAGAAAAAGATTGTCAAAAAGTTGAAACTTTGATCCCCAATATCTCCGTAACTAGAAGGTTCCCAGGTATGGTGGAGAACAAAAAAATGATCGGATGACGGGAAAAACAAGTGAGTGCCTTTCGGGCTTCGATAAGAGAATTTTGACACCCCTTAAAACCTAATAGTTGTGATCCCGGTAGGGTTATGCAGCGGTGTATCCAATAGCACACCCGCATTTCGTCAGTTATGTTTCGATCACATGCAATAGGGGGCGAGCCTATTGCCATCTACCTTACACCAATTCAGACTCCGTGGCTGCTACCATGAAATTGCTAATGGAAAACCCAATCACACTTTGCCTGACATAGGAATCAAAACCAAGGACCACATGCCCAGTAGTCGCGTTTGCAACTACTCGACCAACGAGACAGTACAGTAACTATAGATGCAGTACCTGTAGATGCAGTAACTGGATATGTAGTACCTGTAGATGCAGTAACTGTATATGCAGTAATTGTAGATGCAGTACCTGTAGATGCAGTAAGGGTAGATGCAGTAACTGTAGATGCAATAACCGTAGATGCAGTAACTGCAGATGCAGTAACTGTACATGCAGGAACTGTAGATGCAGTAACTGTAGATGCAGTAACTATAGATGCAGTAACTGTAGATGCAGTAACTGTAGATGCAGTAACTGTAGATGCAGTAACTGTACATGCAGTAACTGTAGATGCAGTGACTTTACATGCAGTAACTGTTCATGCAGTAACTGTACATGCAGTAACTATACATGCAGTAACTGTAGATGCAGTAACTGTAAATGCAGTAACTGTAAATGCAGTAACTGTAGATGCAGTAACTGTAGATGCAGTAACTGTAGATGCAGTAAGTGTATATGCAGTAACTGTAGATGCAATAACTGTAGATGCAGTAACTGTACATGCAGTGACTGTAGATGCAATAACTGTAGATGCAGTAACTGTACATGCAGTGACTGTACATGCAGTGACTGTAGATGCAGAATCTTTTTTTTCGAAATCAAAGCCATATCCATGTGACCTATTTCATCCTACATTGAAGTACAAGTAAATTGCTAGTAACAGTAACGGTCACCTAGCACGCAATGTTTAGAAAACAAAACTATTAGTCATTGTGGGTACTCGTAATGTACACTGCATTATTTTGATAGGCTATTATTTCGCTTATTTTCAGGTAGATAGAAGTGAATAATTTGCTGCATGTTGTTGAAGAATGTTTGAGTGATTTTATGTAGCACATACATAGGTCTCGAGTTCCAAACGCAAGGCACGCACTTCTAAATTTTGTATTCATGTGCGTATTGTATAATTATCACTTGCTTCGGTGAAGGAAAACATCGTGAGGAAACCAGCATGCCCGAGATAAATATTTCTCGACGGCCTGTTAAGCCAAGTCAGAAGCCTATAAACTCTGACACCAGGTTAGGCCACTCACCATACGATAAGGAAGGAGTACAGTCAGCAACACAGTTAAGTTTACAGGCTCACAATCGTCTTACTACTATTATTAATGGAAAAGGGTTATAGTTAATCTGTTTGCAATCAAATGTTTATTTATCCAAATCCTTTCACTAGTTTCTGCGTGAAAGTATGACAAAAATCGATCTTCACAGACTTTTACATTGATAATAGTCGTAAGAAGATTTCTAGCCTGCATACCTAATTAACTGTTTTGCTGACTGTGCGAGCAGGGCGCGTTTGTGTTAGACGCGCGCCTCACAGAGATGTCAGCACACGGAAAGGGGTCCGCAAGGGCCGAAGCCCGATGGACTGTTCGAAAGAGATACCGCGGCCCTGGAACACAAAGAGCTAAAAAGGCTAAGGAGGTTTTAGTCAGTAAAAATCTGCCACTCCCTTTCGCTCCGCCCAGAGCGGCGGGAGAAGTCCTTTGATGATTTTCCAACCGAAAAAAAAAAGATATACAATTAGTACACTCACATTTACGCTACGCTGATCAGGTTTTTAAGTCTCACGTGAAAGGGGGTGACCCATATTGCTATCAACCCTCTACAAATCTGAACTCCGAGGCTGGTACTGAGGAAATCCTGATGAAAAAACCCAAAAACACTTTGCCTGACCAGGAAATCGGATCCCGTACCTCATGCTCTACAGTTTCAAATGTTGATCACTACTGGGAATCGATCTTAGGAAAAAGATGCTTAGGATCAAACACGACATGAAATTTTTACATTTTGATGAATCCTGTTGAAATTCTGATTTATAGAAATACGACACTTTGAATTCTTTGTTTCTCCTTAGCTCGGACCACTTATACATATAGGTTGGTACGAAACTTAAACAAGTGATTGTGCTCATGAAAAAAACAACTTTCACTATGGGACCAAATCTGAAATCGCGAAAAAAACTGTGCTGTTCAATAAATTTATGTTCTCTTAATGTTCTGAACAGTTGATAGTTTTTTCGCGATTTCGGCATTAGTCCCTTAACAAAAATTGTTTTTATAATGAACATGATCACGTGTTTAAGTATCGTTCGTTAATTACCAGTCACTCTATAGAAAATGCTTTATAACATAACAAGCATTCTATACTATTTTATATTCCCTAAACATCAGTTCGAAATTTGAACGGTGTCTCGTTGTGAATCCGCGATGATTTACTTAAAAAACAAATGAGTTCGCTTTCGAATTGTTTGCGCTCACTTGAGTGAGGTGAACTAGTAATATTTCCATTTCAATATTGTCCATTTTTGATTACTCGACACTTCACCTTCAAATAAATATTATATGCAAAATGCTATTGTTATATTAAAAATAAATACCAAATTATATTATTGAAAAATGCACAGAGCATCTATATATACTTACGGAAAAACGTTGTTAAGTCACCGCAATGACATCAGTCCGATACTAAAAGTATGGCCAGTCAATAAAGGGTTTGCATATCAAATACATACATTTCATAGTTTTGCAAAAATTCCTTGTACGTAACCATGGTTTCGTACAAAGAAATATAATACCTCCATCGAAACTAGTTACGTGCAAGGAAAAATAATTCCTTCTTCGAAACTAGTTACGTAACTATGGTTTCGTAGACGGCCGAAGCCGTATATTTTTACAGAATAGCACTACTGCAGTAGTTTTCTAGATAGTTATGAGTAGTGCAGATCGATAGAATGTAGGTAAACTATTAATAACTGTCTGCAGACTTTCTAGTTAAGTTATAACTTTACGCTAACGCTTGTTAAGCTTAAAATGAAATTAACTTAGTTAAAGTCAAGTTTAATCAAAATTACCAAAGTTGAGAAGAAATTTTGATTTTCAGAGGCTTGAATATTAATCTTTAGTACATGCTTCTATTGAATTAGCTAGAAAAGCAATAAGGGCTGAAGTTATTGTTTAAAATTAAAGTAATCTTTTAGAATTTTCTAGATTAGGGAGAATGCCAAAGTTTGATTGACAATAACTACTTCTTTGTAAGTATGATTAATTGAATAATCAAGTTTAGGGACAATAATGTCATAACTTTAAAATTAGCACCTCTTTTTTCAAGGGATAGGTACCTAGGCGTTTGGAAGAAAAACAAGTCAAAGTCAAAGTAATTATTGGTGTGTTTTTGGTGATACAGTCTTATAATTTAGGTTTAATATCCATTAAAATAAAACATACATTAAAATATAGGTACACATTTTAAAACTTAAGAAAACGGGTATTTATCGCGAATTTACCTTTAATTTAATCCCGACGTTTCGCAACGTTTTGTTTCGTTTCGAAGGTAAATTCGCGATAAATACCCGTTTTCTTAAGTTTTATAGGTACACACACACTATTTTATTTAAAAAAAACGTAAAAATAAAGAGAGAGAAAAGCAGAGAGCCCTCTGCTTTTCACTCTTTCTTTTTTTTGGGAGGGAGGTGAAAGGGGGTTTCTGATATGTTTATTTTCTATTATTATTGTGGTCTCCATAGTTTGATTCTAAAGTTAGATAAAGTCATTCATAATTCTTCTGCTCTTCTTTAAATTAATTTAGGGTCAAGCATATCTTCTTCCTTCATACTTCTCTATTTTTCGCCATCTCAACAAACACCTCCTTTCTTGGTATATCATTCATCACACAGACCACCTATGTTTTCATTAGTCTTCCTCTACTCTTACTAGTACATTACCACTCTAAGTTTTTTTCACAACATTTTCATCATTCCTTCAAAACATAATTATATCCTATACACATTACTTGCACCAGTTTGATTCCAAGGTCACGTATAATGTTGTTTTTTTATCTGTTTTCAATGTCTGAATTTATATTTAGAATAATTAAAATAGGCTTGCCTCTCTTTAATTGAACTTACCGGAACTGGAAAATGTACTTGTACAGAGTGTGTGTGTGTGTGTGTGTGTCACATTCTGGACGTCAAACTAAGTAAACATACTTTGGTTTACCCATACATTTTGATGGGAAACGACTTTTTTAAGTTAGAAAATACCTTTTATGATAGAACTTAATGTAACATAAGCTGGTGGATTTATTGAATAGTAATTCAGGTATTTAAAGTAAAGCAAAACCGACATAAACATTTTTTTAACACAACACTGATCTCCTTTTTCATACAAACGTAATACCTAAATAATATGAAAATCAAACATATTCTTAAGGTAATGTGTATATATTTCGATTGTATTATAGAATATATTCTATGAAGAATTTAAAATTTCTATAGAAACATTATTTTTCTCATAACTCTTGTTTATATCGGTGTACATTCAAAATATGTGTTTGGGAACCTGTATATTTTGTAATCGAATCTAAATAAATACACACAACCTTACAAATATGTTGATTTATAAATTATTTTGGTATTAGGTTTGTGTGAAATTCGCATGCTCCGCAGGCCTCTTAAGTAGAAAGAAGGTTCGGAGGTATGGCCTAGAACAAAACAATGAAATTGCAATAATGGGGAGAACAAGTACCTTTCGACTTCGTTAAGAGGTATTTTTACAATCAATAGATACTACACCTCTGTATAATTCTCAGGAGAAAACATACTTTGAGTTATGCTGCGTTCAAATTTTAACTAGCTTTAGTGCAAGTCGAATCAACATAGTTGGGAAAAAACTTTAGATTGTTTGTTAAAGTTCCATATCTTTCCATCTCAGTAACAAATAAAATCTCCCAATAACAATATAGTAACATATTTGATATAGAACAGACTCAGAATTTAGGTCGATAGGGGATGGCCCGTGTTTCTAATGTGACTATACGTTCCGATTTTCAGGGATACGAGCGAAATGAACATTATGTATAGTTGGATATGTTCCTGGATGGAATTTAATGAGACTATGGCTTACGTTGGGATTTTTGTGGATAGAAATGTAATGAGTTTTTTACATACGTAAGAATAGTGACACTTTTTATTAAGGACAACTTAAAACTTCTGTATAACAAAGAGATTGTATGAAACTAATAGTCTAATTTTATTTGTTATTTGGTCACCAGCAGTCTATTTGATACTTAGATTAGTAACTTGATGCGCCGAAAAAAAACTTAAAAAATCGGTTTTAGTGTATGCTTACCGTTAGGCCACGTTCCGAGATAGACTGTAAACGCTATAAGCGTCCATAAACCCGTTCCGAGATACCGTGAGCGCAATCATAAGCGCGATATCGATGTTCCTTGAGTCGTCATAGATGACGTCATGACACGCGCTAAAGAAATATCACCGTAAGCGCTGTCAAATGACCTAATGACAGATCTTAGCTGTCATAATCGTGAAAACTAAAACGGTACGCAAAATATTGCTGTGAGCGCTGTGAGTGATTATATCGTATCTCGGAACGCACGGTTAGTAACAGGCTCCCGTTTTATCCTTTGGGTTTGGAACCCTAAAAAAATACAAGAAGAAAGTACGTACAAAGATGTTGATAATTTCTAAAGAAATCGGTTCCAGCATATTGTGTACCTGCAAAAGAAAAAAAAAGTTAAAAAATTGTTTTCTGAATATTTTGTTAAAATCTAGCATTTGACACAGTAATAAGAAACCGTAGCATTAAGTATTTTTCTTATTAAATATTTGTCCAATAGAAACTCATTGGAAAGGGTTTTTCTTTCAAAATGTATAAAGAGTACGATTTATTTTAAAACGACAGGGCTTGACAAGTTACAAGCCAATCATTTGCTCTTGAAAAACGAAATACAAAAGAAAAAGAAAATCGTCTTTCTTTAAAAAGGTTCCCTTATAAATGGTTCAAATTATTTGAAGATTTTTAAGGTAACTGGTGATTTGACGTAAAGATGTCAGCAGATTAAGATGACCGAAACTGTTCGGCTACGGGACTGTTCGAAAGAGATACCCCGTGGCCCCGGAACATAAACGGCGAGGAAGGAACATGGATGGGTTTTAGTCAGTAAAAGTCTGACATACCCTCCCGCTCCGCCCAGAGATGGAGAAGTCATTTGATGATTTCCTATCCGAAAACAAAAAAAAAAATGGTAACTGGTAATTTGATGTAAAACTGGTACATTGTTAATAGTTACTTTTGACGAATGGCGTAGTGGTAGTGACGCTGCCTTACGTTCTTAGAGTCCTGGGTTCGAATCCCGGTAGGAGCAATTGTTTGTGTGATGCGCATGGACATTTTGTTTCCGAGTCATGGATGTTTATATGTGTAATCAGTACTATGTATTTACAAACAAAAAAGTATTTAAATGTAGTATATCAACTGTCTAGTGTCCACGACACAAGATTTGCTTAGTGTGGCACTAGGTGGCGCTGTGTGTTAATGTCCAGCAATATTTATTATAACATTTATTATTATTACTTCAGAATATACATAGCTTCAAGCTTGTAATCCCCAAGGGGTTAGGTTTAGGTGTACCTAATTATAATACACCCACATTACGCTAGTTATTTTCAAATGCCAATTCATAGTGGGCGAGCGTATTGCCAACAACTGAGCATAAACTAAATTAATAATATTTTTTATTAAAAAGTTAAATTCAATCTTTGGTACTCCGTCGAGCTACATTGTCTCGGCGCTTTTCTGGTAGTCGCCACTGTTGATTGTGGCTTTCAGGAGTTAAAGTTAAAGCCACCGTAAGGGCCGAAGCCTGCCGGGGTTGCGGGCCTATTCGAAAGAGATACCGCGGCCCCGGAACATAAAGGGCGAGGAAGGAACATAGATGGGTTTAATCAGTAAAAGTCTGACACTCCCTCCCGCTCCGCCCAGAGTGGGAGAAGTTATTTGATGATTTCCCATCCTAAAAAAAAAAGGAGGTAAAGTGGTTTGGGGATAAAGTGGCGGCCTTGTCTCAAAAAAAAAACCTGAGCATAAATTTAGACTTCGTGGTTGCTGGGTGAAATTCGAGATGGAAACATCCAATAGAACTTTGCCAGACCTAGGAATACCGTAGTAGCAATAAAAGGCAACATCAAATCAACAAATTTTTGAATATGGCAACCTTTAGTACTATTCTGTACAGTTCACTAGTTCACCTCACTCAAGTGAGCGCACACAATTTGAAAGCGAACTCATTTGTTTTTAAAAGTAAATCATCGCGGATTCCCAACGAGACACCGTTCGAATTTCGAACGTAATATTTAGAGACGTCATCGGTAATAGTTCTTAATTCAAATGTTTTAAAATTCTTTAGAAATACTTTAAGTAAGAAATATGTTCGCGTAGTAAAAGCTTCTTAAAATTCACCTCACCACGTTTCAAAATAAATATTTACTTGAGTATTTTATTTTCACAGCAAGTTTCCTGATAAAAATTTCAATATTCTGTCACAGATGGCTAGACAGAAATCTATAAAGTTTATGACTTGATGTCAATCATGAATTTGTTTGTTTGTAAGTTTGGCCCCGAACTTACAACAGAGGTAATTTATAAAACAGCCTAGCCAGACAATCTTGAGACTTATCCATTTGGTAAATGACAAGTAGTAAAGGTCCGTGGATTTTATTGGTACCAACAGTTTCGTTTTGGTAGAAATTTGCGTTGTAAAAATGTACTCGACAAACATCATTTTCAATCACTTTTTCACATTATCTTATAATTTCAAATATTTCTTGTACGGTACTACAATAAAATTGTAGCCGGGAAAATGTTTTTTTTTTTGGTGAAAAAATCACGTCTTTCGGTGAACTCAATGTAACGTACTTAAAACATTGTGTTGTTTTATTAATTGTGGTCGTGAAGGTGTTTAAAGTAAAAATCCTACAATAAAAACATGTTTTATAAAAAAAAGCTTGTCGAAAAGTTGGAAATTTGACCCTTGTGAATTTAAAAGCGAATGGAAGGCTTGTAGGAAAGCTGATGATGAGCTTATTGAGTTGCAAACGAATAAAGGTGTTGATAGCAAAGTTACTGCTCCTGTGATTGGTCGAAGTTTCCGCTCCGCTCTGCTAGTCTCCGCTTTAATGGAGTCCGGGCCATAGTCACCCCATTTTAGAGATAGTGATATCTCTGTAACTAGAAGGTTCCCAGGTATGGTGTAGAACAAAATGATCGAAATGACGGTGTGAAGTGCCGTTCGGCGACGTTAAGAATCTTTAAACACCCTTTATATGCACACGTACTGATGCAAAATTTCACCCGCCCTATCTACTTACAGAGGTCACATTGCTGAACAGATTACTCGACGATTAGATTACTTAACATATACTCGTCATCGTTGAATGTTGTGCAGACAGGGTGACGCCACTTCGCATGCTTGTGCCTATTTTAAACGACACCCACACACATAGACACTCGTTCCATATTAAATACTACTGTAGGGCTAAGATAATGATACTGTGAGTGTATTTTTTGTCGTGACTTGGTTTCGAGTTCCAATAGTGCGTGTAGCAAAAAACAAAGACAAAGGGTAGACAGATTTGTCCGCTCCTAAAATTTTTTGCCATCCACCGGCATTCTCCAGTCAACCGTCGATTGCAACAGCGTCGAAATATCGGGAGCACAAAACAATACTAATCACGGAAAATATCCCATAAGTGATATTTTAGGTTTATTTTGAGGCCGGAACCAACGGTTTAACGTGCTATCTGAGGCACACCTGTAACTCTGTATGCAATGAGTGGCCACCTATCCACAGGCCAATTCAGGCAAACGCGGCCTAACCCAAAGATTGCCCAAAGCGACTGTTATTATCCACGAGCACGTATCTAAAAAAAAAAAAAAAATGACAAATCGCTCTGACATATTGACTGAATCTATAACATTTTATTTTGAATCGCACGAATATGTACAAACTGTTTATTTTCTTTTTTTCATTCAATATTAATAATCTTATTTTTTTAGAATAGGTATTTGACTTTGTATCTTTTTTTTCTGAAATCTTATGGTCTTCTGACCTAATTTGTACACCAACCATGGTCAAACATGTTGTGCCAAAGAATATCCTGTAACACCTATAATAAGCATCATTCCATGAATATTATCTACACATGTTTTTGCAAATAAATGAATCTTTATCTTTTATCTTTATCTAACCCTAACTCATAAAATTATTAAAAAGAAATGTCCTATATGCAACAAAGAACTTGGCCACCGCACCACGTAATACTCGAAAACTATTGAGAGCGGAATTCTTACAGAACTTGGCGGTATTCAGAGAATTTTCTAGATTCCTATACTTTCTACATAGTTTGCCTTAGGTCTTAAGGAAAAGATGGGGAATGAATTCCTTTGTTTATTACGTAATAAGTAGATGGATTTCTCATGCAGTCCAGCTTGGGAAGAAATGTTTTTCAAAATTAAGGAAACTTACATTTTGTGGTGACGTTTTAAGTTAAACTTAGTAAGTGTGAGCTTACTTTGTATTAAGCTGATATGTCTTTGATTCAAAATAAAAAAAAAACAAAATCAAAACATTTTGATTACAGGAAATGAGCACATGGAAGGAATTGGGGGAGGCCTTTGCCCAGCAGTGGGACAGTACAGGCTAAATAAAAAAAAATAAAAAAAATCACATAGGCCTGGATGGGCACTTATAAAACGTCGAAAATGGTGCACGGTTCGCGTTGGTCGATTCCATGGAGAAGAACCGGCAAGAAACTCCATGGTTACTCTTTTCAAATCATTTGGTTTTACAATATTATTATGTTTCATTACAGCATTAGTACTAAAGTATGGGGGGACAGCGTAAGCCCGACAATAGGTCGTTGTTTGCTATACCAAAAATGTTAAACAAAAGGAATATTTAACAAAAGTTAAACAGCACCCAGGAATCTAAAAGGCCTTCAATGTTCATTCATTCACAAATAATAGGTAAAAACGCATCTATTTCAAAGGTAAGTAAATTAAAAAAAAAGGAAAATTTAATTAAAGAAAGATTATTGATGTAATACCATACCTATTTTTAACCTATTTTTTTTATTGTAAGGCAGAGAGTATACTCACATGTGGTATGTAATATGATGTGCAAGCTTGCAGTAACAGCTTGCAAGTAGTTTACGTAGAATAGCGGATAAGTATTATGTTTAGACAGTGAATAAAAGGATGGCACGACGTACACACGTTTCTTTATAAACTCCGCCTAACCCTCTGCACAATCCCTACATGGCGACCCTGCCAGGACTTCAACCAAATTTCGACGTTGTTTAAATATCTACATGGACAGTTAACGTACCTACATCAAAATGTGTCGCTCAGATATAAAGAAGGACGAAGTATTCATCACTCAGAGTGCTTCCGGAGGATCAAACAGCAGCGCGGAATATCACCTTTCAAACATAAGCGTCGTGATGTTCGTCATCTGCACAATACTCTCTATAGCAGCACTTTACGGACTATACGTTTTGTACAAAAAGTGCCATCAGAATTGGATCACGAATGAAGTTTTGACACAAAACTTGAGACGGTCCATTCGCCGCGTGACCACTAGATCCGGAGAGGAACCTACCTGCGTTTCCTGCGCCTGCCGTAAATAGAACGAAAAATAAATAAATAATGAAGAAGTGAAGAAAGAAGATAAAATAATATAGAAGAAATAAAATAAAAATTACAGAAGAGAGAAGAAAAATCAAAGAAGAAAAAAAAAAAGCGAGGAGAACGAAGAAATAAAATGTACGAGTATTTAGTTGGAGGAGTCAGGGAATTCCCGGCTCAGTTACCTGTGGTGTCCAGGGTATAGCCCGGCCCAAGCTGCCATTCCTGAGGATGAGCCAAGCAGTCACTTCAGAGGACAAGCCAAGCAGCCCTTCCAGAGGACAAACCTAGCAGCCATCGAGACGGATAACTCCATGAAAGGTATCAGTGCGGTACTCATAAGTGTAAAAATAAGAATAAGTGTAAAACTAGACTATATAATTATTCATGGAAAGACTTAGTGAAATATATGAAAGTATACTAGATTTATGTGTTAGTATTAGAAAATTAGGCCCTAAACGGCGAAGCGAAAAAGTAGGAAAGCAAAAGTTTCAGGAGGCTAATAATTTGTATAACGAGTTTACATTATTAATAGAATACGGACGTATACGTAAAAAGGAATTACATTTAGATCCGTCAATACCTAACGAAATTGAGCAAATTTATAGAAAAATCTTGGGTTATAAAGAGGTTACAGATATTTCAGAAAGTTCGTCCGACGAATTTTTAGATATAGAGGAAAATAAGACAACATACAAAATGGAAAGTTTCAGTTTAAAAACGGCTAGTACTTTGATTCCAATTATGGACGGAAAGGAAGAAACAGTAGAGAGAATAATTGAAGGTATAGAGATGTATGAGAGTTGCTTGACAGAAGAAAGTTGTAAGAAATTGCTCGTTTCATTTGTGTTAAAGACTCGTCTATCAAAAATAGCGAAATTAAAACTGAATAACAGTTACACCACTATTTCGGATTTAATCAAAGATATTCAAACTCATCTTCTGACAAAAAAATCATCCAACTCAATAATAGCACAGATTAATAATATAAGTCAAAACAACTTGACCATAGGCGAATACGGAGAGAAACTAGGAGATTTGTTTACCACCCTCACCATAGCGCAAGCAGACGGAAACCAGACTGCCGCCGGGATACTAAGTCCAATAAACGAAAGGTTAGTAGTTAAAAGATTTGCAGATGGTCTGAGAAATCGACGACTTAGTACTATTTTAGCAGCTAGAAATTACAGTCAACTCAACATATGTGACGTGGCAATGCCCCGAGTCCGGCCAGGAAGCGCCCGACGTCAGGTGTACTGGTGGTCGCGCGAAATAACGTCCCTGAGGGAGGCGTGTGTCGAAGCGCGGCGCCTGTACGCCAGGCATCGCAGGCTCCGCATCCGCCCGCCGGATGCGGAAGCCACTGAGGCGGAGCTGTACGAGGGATACAGAGCGGCGAAGACCGCCCTCCGGGAGGCTGTCCTGCGGGCCAGGGAACTGGCCCGCTCGGAGATGCTGGAGACTCTCGACAGAGATCCGTGGGGGCGCCCTTACAAGATGGTGCGGAATAAACTCCGCACCTGGGCCCCCCCGCTGACGCAGAGTCTCCGGCCCGACCTCGTGGAGGACGTGGTGAGCGCTCTGTTCCCCTCGCGGGGGGAACATCCGCCCCCGCCTATGGCTCCGCCACCTGCGGTGTCGGACCTAAGCGACGACGACGACACTCCGGAAGTGACTGGGGTAGACCTGAGAGTGGCGGTAGGTAGGCTCAAGGCCAAAAATACCGCCCCGGGACCCGATGGCTTGCCTGGCAAAGCCTGGGTCCTGGCCTCGGATGCGGAGGCTCTCGGGCCCCGACTGAAGGGGTTCTTAAGCGCATGTTTGGAGAGAGGCCAGTTCCCGCTTCGTTGGAAGACGGGGAAACTGGTCCTCATCCAGAAGCCGGGGCGCCCTGCGGACTCTCCGTCCGCAATTCGGCCCATTGTGTTGCTCGACGAGGTGGGCAAGCTCTTTGAGAGAGTCATTGCAAACCGCCTCGCCGAGCACCTTGAGGGGATGGGGCCGAATCTTGCGGAGAACCAGTTTGGTTTCCGCAAGGGGCGCTCTACAGTGGACGCTATCATGCGCGTGAGAGCCCTCACGACGGGGGATGCGATATCCCGGGGCGGGGTTGTTTTGGCGGTGTCTCTCGACATCGCCAACGCTTTCAACTCCCTGCCCTGGAGCTGCATCAGGGAGGCACTCCGATATCACCGGGTGCCGACCTACCTCCGTCGTGTGGTCGGGGACTATTTGACGGACAGGGCCGTCATCTACCCCAGTCGCTGCGGAGATTGGAACCGGCGAGAGATGTCGTGCGGTGTCCCACAGGGATCGGTTCTGGGACCGCCCCTGTGGAACATCGGTTACGACTGGGTGCTGCGCGCGGACCTCCCTAGTGGTGTCAGCGTCGTCTGCTACGCAGATGACACCCTGGTGCTGGCACAGGGGAGGTCGCACGAGGCGGCGGCCGAAAACATGACACGCGGGGTTGCGATAGTCGTTGAGAGGATCCGGCAACTGGGTCTCGAGGTGGCATTGCACAAGTCCGAGGCCATGTGCTTTCATGGGCCTCGGAATGCGCCACCGTCGGGATCCACACTGACGGTAGGAGGGGTATCCATCGGCGTCGAGTCGACGTTGAAGTACCTAGGACTCGTCCTCGACAGCCGGTGGAACTTCGTGGAGCATTTCCGACGTTTGGCCCCCAGGCTGGAACGGACAGGGGCTGCCTTCAGGCGGCTCCTGCCCAACCTTGGGGGGCCGAACGCCTCCTGCCGCAGGCTCTACGCGGGAGTCGTGCGGTCCATGGCCCTCTACGGGGCCCCAGTGTGGGCGCGTTCGTTGAAGCGGCGAGCCGCTCACCATTTGAACGCGCCCCAAAAAGTGGTGGCCGTGAAGATGGTCCGTGGGTACCGCACGATCTCTCGCGAGGCGGCGGGCCTGCTTGCCGGATTGCCGCCGTGGGATCTGGAGGCGATAGTCCTCGCGCGCCTGCATGAGTGGCGCGCGGAGGTACTACGCCGGGGGGAAACTCCGCTGCCGCGGCAAATTGCTGCTCAGCGGACTGACCTCCGGCGCGATCTCATGGCGACATGGAGAGAGCGACTGTCGCAACCCCGTGCAGGGCACGCCACGATAGTGGCGGTAAGTCCCCTCTTTGAGGAGTGGCTGGAGAGGCGCCACGGCGTCCTCACCTTCCGCCTGACGCAGGTCCTCACCGGACACGGATGTTTCGGGAGGTACCTGCACCGAATCGGGCGGGAGGAATCGCCCGGGTGTCTCCACTGCGAGGATCGACCGGAGGACACGGTGGAGCACACGGTGGAAGTCTGCCCTGCGTGGGCGGAGCTCCGCCGTGTCCTCGTGGCGGCGATCGGCGGCGGCGACCTCTCGCGTCCGGCCCTGGTTCAATCCATGGTCCGGAGCGAGACGGAATGGGAAGCCGTCGCCTCCTTCTGCGAAGCAGTCATGCTAGCGAAGGAGGTGGCGGAACGAGAGAGGGAGAGATCCTCTCTTCCCGGCCGCCGCGGGAGACGCAACGGGCGTCGGGGGCCACGTGGTGGCTACCGGCCACCGTAGATGCGGGCCTGTGGACGGCTGGCTATGGGCAATAGCTGGCCGTCCGGCCGTCTAACGACGACGACAGGCCGTGTCGACGGCGCGTTCGTGTTCCACGCGCGCCTCAAAGAGTGTCAGCAAAAAGAGAGGGGCCCGCAAGGGCCGAAGCCTGCCGGGGTTGCGGGCCTGTTCGAAAGAGATACCGCGGCCCCGGAACATAAAAGGCGAGGAAGGAACATGGATGGTTTTTAGTCAGTAAGAGTCTGACACTCCCTCCCGCTCCGCCCAGAGTGGGGGGGGTCATTTGATGATTTCCCATCCTTAAAAAAAAAAAAAAAAAAAGGATGCAGTACGAGCAGCTGAGGATGAGGAGCTGTCAGTTCCCGGAACCTCAGGTCAGGATGCCGTGTTATCATACACACGAGGTAGAAACTCAAGGTACAGTCGAAATCGCGGAAACTACCATAGTGGGCAGACTACTCAATACCGTAGAAACCCTTCTCACTACCGAGGTAACAACGCAGCCCAGCATTACAGGGGTCAGGGGGCCCCACAGCGAGGTTTATACCGTGGCAGACATTACCAACAGCGTGGATACTATAGACCGCCGAATAAAAGTTACTATAGGAGTAACAGGGGTCATTACAGAGGTGCCAGGCAAGACAACGTAAATGTTGTCACAGTGCCAAAAGAGGAAAAGGATAAAGAAGAAAATTTAGCTCAGTTTTTTCGGAGCAACTAATTATAATATAATATGGAAAAGTCTCGATTTTATTTATTTATACGCTGGAAAAAAAAAACTAAAATTTATAATCGATACGGGTGCAACTATTTCATTAATCAACAGACAAATGGTAACACGCGAAACAAAATTATATAGCGATCAAACAAATATAAAAGGAATCGGTGGAAAAGTACAAGTATATAACTTCGCGTACATTTCTTTGAAATTACAAACGGGTGTACAGTTTCGTCACAAGTTTTACTTGTTCGATAATATTCCATGTGAATCGGATGGAATACTCGGTTTAGACTTTCTGAGAACTTATAACGCAAACATTGATTTACCGACAAACATACTCAGCTTACAATTAAATGACAAAGCGCCTCATTATCGCATTGAAATACAAAACCAACAACCAATTCACACGAACTCGGAAAATTATTTGCTTATTCCAGGTCGAAGTGAATCTATTCACTATGTCGACATAAACAAAAATATTTACAAAGAATGCGTTTTACACCCTAAACAAATAAATGACGACTTATTCATAGCAGGTTGTATTTTTCAGCCAAAACGAGGTAAAATTCCAGTAAAAATTCTAAATACTAATGAAAATTTAATCAAAATACCGAAATCAAAATTAATACGTAACGATGATATTATAGAGTATTTAGATAACTATAATATTTGTTTATTTAATAAATCAGAAACGGGACTGGAGCGAGTGAAAAAATTACTATCGGAACTAAATTTATCTCATTTAAATTCAAGTGATAGAAAAGAATTGGAAATAATTTGTGCTAAATATTCAGACATATTTTTCCTTCAAGGAGACAAACTAGGAACAGCAAATGTAGTAGAACAGTCAATAACAATAAAACCAAATACGATGCCAGTGTATACTAAGCCTTATCGTTTGCCGCAATCATCGAAATCGGAAATAAATAAGCAAGTCGAAAAAATGTTACAGGACAACATAATAGAGCCCTCCAGCAGTGAGTGGAACAGTCCTATTCTTTTAGTACCCAAAAAATCAGATGGAGAAAAGAAATGGCGTTTAGTAGTGGATTACCGAAAACTTAATGACTGTATCCAAGACGATAAATTTCCACTACCAAACATTACCGAAATATTAGACTCTCTTTCAGGAAGTATTTGTTTTAGTCATTTAGATCTTCAGCAAGGGTTTTACCAAGTTAATTTAAAACCAGGGAGCAGGGATATCACCAGCTTCTCGACTAGTGAAGGTCAATATCGTATGAAGCGCCTTCCTATGGGACTCAAAATATCACCAAATGCGTTTTCAAGAGCCATGTCAATTGCCTTGTCAGGACTAACATTTGAGAAATGTTTCGTTTACTGTGACGATCTTATCGTATTCGGTAGGACAGTAGACATACATAATAAGAATCTTATGGAAGTTTTCGATCGTTTAAGAAAAACGAACCTTAAGCTGAACCCAGCAAAGTGTGAATTTATGAAAACTCAACTACTCTATTTAGGTCATGAAGTTTCAGCAAATGGTGTATTACCAGATCCACAAAAAATTACTGTAGTTAAAAATTACCCAGTACCAAAAAATGCCGAAGAGGTTAGACGATTCGTTGCATTCTGCAACTATTACAGAAAATTCATTCGATCGTTTGCAGAAATTACAGTACCACTAAATAAATTATGTAGAAAGAACGAACCTTTTGTATGGACAAGTGAGTGTCAAAATAGTTTTGAAATTCTCAAAGAAAAGTTAATTAACCCACCAATTTTGCAATACCCCGACTTTTCACAAGAAAATGAATTCATACTACAAACAGACGCATCTAATATGGCAATAGGATCAGTCTTATGTAACAGCGATCTAAGACCAGTAGCTTACGCCAGTAGACCACTAAATAAAGCAGAGTTAAATTATCCTACGATACAAAAAGAACTTTTAGCAGTAGTGTGGAGTATAAAATATTTTAGACCATATTTATATGGAAGAAAATTTACTATTCTAACGGATCATAAACCACTCATCTATCTATTTGGTATGAAGGATCCATCTACACGACTTTTAAAATTTAGATTACTATTAGAAGAATACGATTACGACATCAAATACATAAAAGGTACAGAGAATAATGTTGCTGATGCATTGAGTAGGGTTACCATAAGTTCCAATGAATTAAAGTCTTTAAATGAAAAAGTAGTAAGTATAGTAATGACAAGGGCACAACGAGCGAAAATAAACTCAGAGTGCAAAGCAAAATCACAATCGAGTGACAATGGTTCCCTTAATATAGCTGACGAACCAAGGTTAGGCCAACCAAGGATAGCAGAGATATTAAGAAAACCTAATGAAGCAGTAGAATTAAAATTTATAAAGGGTAAAGATCTGAACAAGAAAAATAAGGATTACGAAAACGAATGTTTCGCTTATGTAAAGAATGAATCTACTCTATATATAAATCTCGATTATATGTCGCATTTCTCGCGAGTCGAATTTGCGGATTTATTGAGTGATAATTGTAGAAAAATAAATATTACAGAACTATGCATAGTAAAAGATAAAAATAATGTCGAATTTATTAAAGAATTGATCAATGAAATAAAAAGAAGACCACAGTGGACCGGCCCACAAATAAATATTCTAAGAGGAATAAAAAGAGTCCTAGAAAATGACGAAAAAACATACATACTACATGATTATCATTTGCTGCCAACAAGTGGGCATGCAGGCGTACGACGCATGATAAACAATATAAAGGGTAAGTACTTTTGGCCAGGCATGGAGAACGACGTACGATGCTACGTTTCAAAATGTAAAAAATGCCAAACTAGTAAGTATTCTAGAAATATAGTAGAACCGATGGTCGTAACTACAACGGCAACAAGTGCTTTCCAAAAAGTATTTTTAGATTTAGTAGGCCCATTAGATAAGGATTTAGAAGGTAACGTTTATATTTTAAGTTTACAATGTGAGCTCAGTAAGTATGTCGAAGCGTATCCATTACAGAGAAAAGATACGGTAAGTGTAGCAAGAACTTTTGTAAACAACTTTATACTTAGGTATGGTTTACCTACAACCATCGCTACCGATCGAGGTACGGAATTTATGTCAGAAACAATGTCAGAGGTATGTAAGTTGCTACAAATTAATAAACTGAATTCGACAGCATATCATCATCAGTCGATAGGTGCATTAGAAAATACCCATAAGCATCTTGCAGCATTTTTACGTACTCAGTGTGATGGACATCCAGAAACATGGAGCCAATGGTTGAATTTTTGGTGTTTTTCATACAACACTACCGTCCATACGGAAACAAAATACACACCGTATGAGTTAGTATTCGGTAAAACATGCAACTTACCTAGTAATCTTACCAATGACGTAGTAGAACCGCTTTACAACCCAGGCAACTATGTATTAGAACTTAAATATAGGTTACAGTTAGCTCATAAGGAAGTTAGAATAATTTAATTTTAAGAAAAACTCAAAGGAAATTGGTATATGACAGAAAATGTAATCCTATTTCGTATAAACCAGGTGATTTGATACTTATTAAAAATGAAACAGGTACTAAATTAAACAAGTTATATAAAGGACCTTATACTGTGTTAAGCGATAACGAACCTAATGTAATTATAAATAAAGACGATAAATTAGAGACGGTTCATAAAAATAGAACAAAGAGATATGTAACTTAAGTACCTATAACTAATCGGTTTGTTTACATTTAAGTGATATCATGTTATGACAGTGACACACTTCACTTAATGATAAGTTACATTGTTTAGATTAATAAAAATATACGCTATTGTTTATATTAATGTACTTAGAATAACATTAAAATAACTACCTACCTATTAAGCTAATGTTTATAATGCGCATTATAAGAATTATAAGAATCTTAACTATAATATTGCTCTAGGCAAATAAAATGTAAAAAAGAAAAAAAAATACATTTAATGTGTATTTTTTTTTTGTAACAACCCCTATGATGTGGTATGTAATATGATGTGCAAGCTTGCAGTAACAGCTTGCAAGTAGTTTACGTAGAATAGCGGATAAGTATTATGTTTAGACAGTGAATAAAAGGATGGCACGACGTACACACGTTTCTTTATAAACTCCGCCTAACCCTCTGCACAATCCCTACACACATTTTGCCAGTAATGTTTAAATTCCATATAATGAGGGCGTCCCTTTTGCTATCAACGGGCTTAAAATCAAGACTCTGCATCTACTGTTGAAAAATATCTGAAGAAAAAACCCAATAACACTTTGCCTCACCTGGGAATCGAACCCAGGACTTCATGCTTAGCAGTGATACTTCAAAATTTAGACCAAAGACATAGCATATTATTTATTCATGTCAACAAGAAAAGTCGTATAAATTACCCTTGTCAAAACGCTAAAAATTACATGCTTCATATTTTCCCAGTAACATTCCACACGACAAAATGACCTTGAAATAAATGAACTAAGCGACACTGTTTTGATAAATTCCCAAGGCCAGGTCGGCTTCAAATGCCTTGTCCCTAGAGGCATCAAATGTTATAACAAGTAGTGATGGGTAAGGCAAACATTTGACTTGAAAACTAGGGTTAGTTTTATTTTCAAGGTCAATTTGCAACCACAAAAATATGTGTTTTCTTGAAATAAATATTCTTTTTTATGTTACAAACACAGAATCTGCTATAGATGATTTCTGCCAAAAAAAAATTGATAACGATCAGTTATATTATCGTATTATATTATCGTAATATAGGACACGTGTTTTTTTATTGGATTTTTTTTTCAAATAAATTAACAAGTTAGTCAGGATTGGGAGCGTCTTAGACGAGATTTTTGAAATAAAATTAATAATTTGATTAATTACTATTTAGTATGTGGCAACGTGTTTACAGATTCGGATGCGCACACGGAGTGAGTCCCTAAGAGCTAAACTTAAAATCTAGACATAACAACTTTATCTGTCCAGGAATGACGCAAGCACCGCGATGCAGTCCCGCTCTTATGCTGACATACGCACAATTCGTATTGGCGGTGGTGCTTCCATAACTCCTCCCTCACCAAGTGCGAGACCATCGGTAATATTTTGATTCCGATGATTTCGCAGAACTTGACTTATAAAAGACATTTTCTTCCAAATAACTATACTAAGACATGTTATAACTAAAATTACATAGAGTAGTACAGTCGCTAAGCTAACACTATTTGTTTTTAACGCACTATCACTTTTTGCTATTTCACTTTCCACTATTTCACCATTTAATGAGTAGGATAGATGTTTCAAATCATCGAAATTAAGGTGGTTTAGGTTCACTGTCCTGTTCCAATCGATAGATGTTTCCTCTAATTTAGGTAGAACCGCAACCGGGATTACTTGATATTGTATTCTCCTTAAATCATATTGTCGTTGGTGTAGTTTTATATTTTTCAAATAGACATTGCATTTTCCATTAATTTCCAATATATATGTGCCCTTGATCGGTTCCCTGATAATATCATCAGCACATGTTTCGGTAAGTATTATTTCATTTCTTGTATAAATTATCCATTTCAGGGAATCAATGGGCTGTACTTTCAAGCTTTCCAAGTCAACCACGAGCGGTGTACATAGACTGAGGTTTGAAGCAAAATTCATCAATTGTTCTATGCACGTACTTTCAGGATACAATACAATATCGTTTTCCTTGCACAGGAATTGGTTGGGTGCAATCTCTTCACATGGGCTGGCTAGCGGTAAGTATATAGGACCTTTCACCAGAAGGTAAGGATATTTAGGAATTATAACAGTAGCTATACAATTTTTATTAAGAATTGGTAATGAATAAATTTTGAAGTAGTTGTACGTATTCTTATCTATTAGTGGGATTTCCATAATGAATGTTATTTGGTTTTCTTTCACGTATGCTTTAACAGACATAGTTCTTTCTAACATTAGTAAAGTTGTTTCTGTTACAGGATAAATTAAGCTTTCAGTTTTAGAAATATTGTTTAACACTGATAATAATTCAGATGGGTCAACAATGGCTTGATGTACAACAGAAACTTTCGTAAATGACAGCGCAGTTTCGATTTCATTTAAAACTATATATAATGTCCTAAAATTATTTACAAACATATCAAACATGCTTAAAACATATGTAGAGTATATAGAGTTATTTTCTTTAGTACCTATGTTCTTAACAATTCTCTCTATGCGTTTCATGCGTTCGTCCAGGATTTGTATATTTTCCTGTAGAGATGTACTTTTATTAGTAATGGAATCAATCATTTTTGAAATGATAGTTATTTTCTTATCTATGTGAGTTTGGCCAATTTTTAGTTGAGATATTTGAGTGTCATATTGAATAGCATCCTCATGGGCCAGATTACCAGTCAGCGTTTTAATAATTGAGCCGAGAGGGTCAATGAGGCCGCGCTTGAAGCGTTTTGATGGAATAAGCTGCCTGAATTTCATGACTGTCGAGTTACGTAAGTATTCTACCTGTAATTTCATATTTTGGAACTCATTTGCGTATGGCTTATGGATGTCAACTATATTGCTAAACTCTTTATATCTATTAATATTAAATACTAAATCATCATTTATCGCCTTAAAATCTAATATCTTAACTAAAGTCCACTTATCTCTCTCTACTACCGCCTGCCCTTGTTTAACGGGTAGTATGCCTGGATTATTTTTAATCTCTTGAAGTTGAAGGCCCTGGATCTTGATCACGATGTTCAAGATCACGATGATCCGCCACGACCTGTGAAGGACGTTTAACGTTTTTAAGAGGCACTTTAGTTTGTCTTTTTCCTATCTGTACTGGTAATACGTTCCTATCTATTTGTCCTATTACTTTTGCTTTATGGTACCTGGGTTTATCTTTACTTTTTCGTATATTAATGTCCTTCACAAAAATACTGTCTTCTTCTTGTAAACTTAGCTCAGTTTCGCCGCCTTTATTTATTCTAGCTTTTTGCTTAGTAGCAACAATCTTTTCAGCTATGTACCTGTACAGATATTTTGTGCGCTTTGCATGATCTTTTACTAATTGTTGTGTATACGCCTTTTCTACGTTTACATCAAATATTTTACCGGAGTCAGTATGTCCAAATGTTACTTCAAAAGGTGTTAATCCTGTAGTGGAATGTATAGTGTGATTGTATGCCATTATAGAATAGGTCATTATAGAAGCCGCGTCTGTACATTTACGCTCATATTTTGCAAGCCTATATATCTCTATAATTGTAGAGTGAAATCGCTCTACGATGCCGGTAGAGTTGGGATTGTTTGGCGTTGTTATGTGGATCTCTATTTTATACATAGCTAAAAGCTCGCGCATGAGTTCATTGTTAAATTCGGTGCCAGGGTCACAAGATATCTTCCTAGGCACACCGTATATTGAAAAGTACTTTAATAAGGCTCGCGCTACTTCTGTCGAGTGCCTACTTGGGATTTCGATGGCCTGTCCTAGTTTACTGAAAGCGTCTACTAGTGTTAAATAATATTTCTTTTCCATACTAAATAAGTCGATAAATATTTCCTGAAAAGGAGCATCCTGTGTTTGTGTTAATTGCAAAATCGGTTTTATGGGTTTTCTTTCGTATTTCATTTGTTTACAGGGCTCACACATATTTATTACTGCTGCTACGGTATCTTGCATGTTTTCCCAATAATAATTTCGACGAATCCTAACTATTGTTTCTTTAATTCCTCTATGGCAGGTCTTTCCTTCGTGATGCTTTAATATAACAGCCTTTTGTTCTTTCTCATCCTCTATATATATTACTCTATCAGTGCACTCAAAGAATTCTACTGAATCTTTCTTGAAAATTTCTATAATAACTTTAGTAAATAATCTTCTATGTATTTCGCTCTCAAAGTATATAAAATATTTTCGTTTGGGTGTAATATACTCTTTTAAAAATTGTTTGATTAATTCTTCGTTATCTAATGGGAGAAATACTTCTAAGACTTTTTGGTTCTTTCTAGACAAATTTTGAACTTGTAATTTATTTTGAAACCAGGAAAACACTAATATTTGGTTTGGTTTAGTGTCAATTGCCTCTCTTAAGATTGGCATCCCAGATGAGTCTGGTTCTATATTGGAGGCTACCGTATCTGTTCTACTACTACTGGTTATTGAAGGAATAGGGAAATTTTCTTGAAATAGGTCTTCTGGTGTGGTCACATTAGAGTCAGAGTCAGAGTCGGAGATCGTTATTATTTCTGTTTCGTTTTTAATTTCAGGCTTAGTAGTATTTTTTTTTTTTGTTCTTTTAATGGTTGTATTACATTTTGTATGTCGGATTCGTCTATATTAACTTCCATTGATACGTCGTCGTCGTCAGAATCTAAGGCATTAAGTTTTATACGTGATAAGGCATCGGCATTACTATTTTGTTTGCCATTTTTATAAATAATTGTAAAGTCATACTCCTGAAGGCGGAGGCGCCAGCGGGTCAGTTTACTGTTTGGTTCTTTCAGAGAATATAACCAAGCAAGAGGTCTGTGGTCGGTAAAAATTTGGAACTTGTTTCCGTACAAGTAGGGCCTGAAATGTTTAACGGCCCAAATAATGGCTAAAAGTTCTCGCTCTATTGTGCTATAGCGTGTTTCCGTGTCGCTAAGTGTGCGACTTGCATATGCGACTGGTTTGTCTGCTCCAATAGGTCCTTGGGATAGGACAGCACCGAGAGCTACATTAGAGGCGTCAGTTGTTAAAATGTAGGGTTTAGTAGAGTCGGGGTATTGTAATAAGGGGGCAGTAGTAAGCACTTCTTTACATTTATTAAAAGCATCTATGTAGTTTTGATCTATGATAATTTTGTTTCGTTTCTTTAGACAAGACGTTAAAGGTTGGGTAATTCTAGCGAAATCTTTAATAAATTTTCTATAGTATCCGACGAGACCAAGAAAACTTTTAATCTCTGTTGTTGTCTTAGGGAGAGGATATTTTAGAATAGCTTCAATTTTATCGTTATTTGGTTTTAGTCCGTCTTTCGTGATCGTATGTCCTAGGTACAAAACTTCTTTCCGTAAGAATTCAGATTTATCTAGTTGTACTTTTAGGTTAGTCTGTCGTAGTCTATTAAAAACGGCTCTAAGTTTCTGTAGGTGCTCCTGAAGGCTGGATGAAAAAATGATTACGTCATCGAGATATATAAGACAATGTATTCCTTGAAGACCTCGCATGATGTTGTCCATTGCTCGTTGAAAAGTTGCCGGAGCTGTTTTAAGTCCGAACGGCATCCTTAAGAACTCATAATGCCCGTTTTGGGTGCTGAAGGCAGTTTTCGGTATATCGTCCTTATTTAATTCAACTTGGTGATAGCCACTAGCCAAATCTAAAGTTGTAAAGTAAGTGCTTTTACCCAGTTTATCAAAAAGGTCAGTTATGTTAGGAAGAGGGTACTTGTCATCTATCGTAATAGCGTTAAGTCTTCTGTAGTCGATCACCATTCTGTATTTTACCTCACCAGAAGCATCGGGTTTTTTGGGCACAAGATGAACTGGTGAACTCCAGGGAGAAAAGGATTCCTGGATTACGTTATCTTTTAAAAGTTTTTCGACTTGTCTATTGATTTCTGCTGCCTGAGCAGGGGCTTGTCTATATGGTTTAGTATAAATTGGATCTTCATTTTTTGTTCTAATGCAATGTTTTACCTGATTAGTAAAACTTAAAGGTATTTGGTCACAATAAAATATATCTCTGAATTCTTCACATAACTTTTGTATACATGCCTTTTCTTCGTCATTCATGTGGTCTAGTCGTAATTTAGTTAGATTTTCGCATAATAATTGGTCAGTCTCTATTTTTAAATTGTCTATAGAATTAACAAGGCATTCTTTTTCATTATATTCAGACACTACAAAAGGCTTTGTGACACATATTTCTACATATTTATCTGATGCATTTTGTATGACGGTTGTTGCATAACCATTAATACATTTCACAAGAGCGGTAGGCATCCGCACTCCTTTATAAAATTCAATGTAATTTAGTATTCCTTCACCATTTATTATATTAGTTGGTATTTTTGCTCGAATTTCTGTTCGCGGAGGAAGTTCTACAACATGTATAACGTTAATATCCGAATCTAGACAGATAGGTATTTCCGCAGTCTTCGTTATTAGAACACGTCTTTTTAGATCTACAACCTGTAACGGAAAGGGTATATACATACGAAAGGCACGGCTTCTTTGGATGGTAACAAACGATATGGCAAGGGTTTTTTAACCCTATCTCTACATGTTCGGAAGTTATGAATTTTTTAAATACATTGATACCAGAAACCAAACTTTTCAAATTGCAATAAACACATCACTAGCACTAAATCAGCTGATCGGTGTCAGCGAACTATTTGCAAGTAAGAATAAACCTCTTACTCCTGATACTTTTGAAACGAGGGTTCCGCATGTTTATTTTTTTCTAACAAAATAATTTGAATGACTTTTCTTAAACTTAGATTATGTTCGAGAACAAGCTAAAATTAATTTGTCTAATTATCTAAATTTAACGTAACAATATTTACTAGGTACGTGCTTTCATTGTCACGTCGTATCATTTACACACTTGTTTATTTTTACGTAGTTTTTCTTTTGAAGATTATTATGTAGTTAACCCTTGATCTGTCAAGCCTGGCCGTAACGGTCAGACGCCATTGTTTAACTATTGTGTCAACTTCGCTGAAAGTTAACGAATTAATTGATATCTGCTATCGTACCTTCAAAACAGTAAATACCTAATTTAATAACAATTCACAGACCGAACACCGTGCACTAGAACCGATATTCAAAATAACGTAAAATCGTCGGTTAAAATCACAATGAGAACAATATCACAATACAGAATAAGACGCCGTGCGATAATTTATTAAAATACAGCTATAACTCGTATAACTAAAGTATGCACCCTATCATAATATTTTTTACACATAAGATCCAGGAGATCTGATTAACCTTACTATTGAATCAATTTGCTTGAAGATCAGATTAAAACGAATCGATTCGAAAAAACGTCATCTTGCGCCATTGATTGAATTGATCACAAAAATCGTTACATGCATCCTAACAGGAATTAATTTATTAAATAAACATTATTGTTAGTCATTATTAGAACTAAGATTAGAAAAAGGATTTAGTAACAGTAATTTGTCCAACCGAACCCAAAACACCACCTCTATGCAACTTATGCAATTCCTAGTACAAATAAAATCACAGTGGGTTCCGTTCATAATTTTAAAAATAAGGTTACGAAAACTATTAACAAGAAGTTAATACATTTTCTACGAGCTACTTTGATAAGTCATTTTAACTGCCCAAGCGCAGTTTTTATATCAAAGTCAATAAAAAAATGCGCAAAACTGTATCTAGCTGCGGACAGAAATTAATAAAAGTACTAGGACCGCATGAGTAACGAGAATATTGTTATTGCGAATTGAAAATCTTTCCCTCACATAACCCTAATTTCGACGTTAGACACACATAGACAGACGTTAGACACACTATCATACGATTTAGGGTATGTGAACCAATTGCAGTCCCTGCAGTTTAAATTACTCCTTACTCCAAATAATACTTCTGATCAGATTCAGAATAACTCGGATAATGTTATTATTTTGATCAAAGATTATTAAGTATTTAGGTTATTTTGAAATAAAAGCTCCGGGGTTCAGATTCTGAAATAAAAAAAACGTAGGCAGATCTTCATGTTTATTATCATGTCTAATTGATTGAAATTAATGATTTTTCAATTTTGAATTTGATTTATGTAGTTAACTCTTATTTTATTTTTGCGGACATTTCTAATTATTGGTGTTTAGTTGAAATTTTTATTAGGATGTAAAACAATAATTTTTAATAGTGGTAAACACTAAATGGGACAGCTACCCTATTAGCAGGATAGTAGGGAATAGGAGGTTTTTTTTTGCATTGTTTGCTCGTCAGTCGTCAAGTGTTCCGCGTGTGGTGCATACCGTTTCCATACTTGTGATTCGCGCATCATTTCAGTACGGCTACCTTGAATTTAAAAATTGACTTTGGTTTCGTTGTTATTGTTGTTAAGTTATCGTTTTTGTTGTGTTTTTTTTGTTGTTGTGTTTGTTATTGTTGGGTTTGCAAAATTTCATTTAGTAATACCGAATATTACGAAATGATACTGTGTGTCGGAGCAGAACATAGTAATTTGCGTGCTGCCCGAGAACTGTACCATGAACGCTTTATTTAGGGTAGACCAGATGCTGAGCGTCGACAGCTGCCAGCTTCGTTGGCGTGCTTTAGTCGGATGGTACATCGTCTGCACCAAACTGGGCCTCCGCGGTCCCCAGACCATACGCCGTTGGACTTTTTTTTGTGGGGGTACATTAAAAACGTAGTGTACGCAGTGCCGTGTGATACAGTGGATCAAATGAAAGTGCGCATTGAGGCCGCTTTCACGACGGTAACACCACAAATGCTTCAGAATGTCCAAGAATCCATGAACAAGCGAGCGGCCTTGTGCATACAATACCAAGGTCACGATATCGAACCCCATCTTTAAAATGTAAGTCAATTTGATAAAACGAAGCTTTAAGATTTTACTGTTTACTCGGTAATAAATAATAGGATAAAACTAGCTTACTTATCTAAACTTTGTTTCGAATTTTTGTTACGTAACTTTTGTTATCTCAGTTTTACCGTGAAATTACTTGCTTGAAATTAACGAGTAAACTGTAAATAAGTAAATCAATAATTACGCATTAATAATTTTTATATCACGGTAAAGTAGGTAAGTTTTCTATTCTGTGGCACCGCGCACTTTTGCTAAAAGAGGCCGCCGCGCGGCGGCCCTTGTGATCTCGTCAGTGCGCGCCGACAAAGAACACTTCTAGGCTACTTGACGGTACTAGGCGCGCAGGATTACGGAAGAGATTTATTTATTTCTTTATTAGAGAGAGAGAGAGTGATGTGTGCAAGTAACGTGCAAAGTTATTGACCTACGTGGTGAAGTGACACGTTTGTTATGATTTGAACTTCCGAATCTTACGATACCAAAATTTTGGTATCAATTTTTTGAGTATCTTATTTTGAGCTGAAACTTCGTATAGTGATTCTATACCAGCTGTTATCTTTAGTGGTTAAGGATGGATATACCCTTTCCGTTACACGTTGTATAACGGCTTCTAATTGCTTTAAAAGATCATTTCCTATCAACCCATCGTATAGTGAATCAACGTTATATACGTAAAATTTATGATAATCTGTACTTTGAAATATAGAGAATAGGGGAATTTGTATTACATGACTATGTTTACTTGAGGCATGTGTGCTAACTACTTCGAATGGTTCGTATGAAATATAATTATGAAAATATTGATTTGCTTTTTTAGGATGTATAAATGAACGAGTGCTACCCGTGTCGATCATGAACTTGCCTTCTATTTCCGGTATGTATATATGTGGTAACTTTAATTTTAAAGTATTACAGTTTAGAGTTATTCTTTCAGGTGTTGCTCTGTGGAGGCCCGTATACAAAAATTTTCCACTTGTGGGATGGATTCAGCCGTCTGGTTACCATTATCATTATTTTCTAACTCTATCTTTGGATTTTCAGTTTCCGAGTCTATCGGAGAAGTATTTTCTTCGCAAGGAAAAACATCATAGTAATATCCCTCGAAATTTGTAAAATAATCATCATTATAAGGATACAGTTCTAATTCATTAAGAGGAAAACCTTGCTGAGGTGATCTTTGCGGAGCAGTTCTCATAGTAACATCTGTGTTGTTTGGTTGAGGTTTATTTTGTGTGTTTTGTTGTGGAATCGTATTACCATAACGATTATTACTACCGAATCGTTGTGGAAGCATTGGTAACATTTGTTGATAGCCAGGGGGTCTATAACCGAAATTAGGTCTATATCCAAACGGAAGTTGCATTGGCATAAAGTTTTGTTTATTCATACCAAATTGGCCTTGGAATGGATGGGGTCCTTGCGGCAAGTTAAAAGGCCTTTTCGGCGGGATTCCGAAATTAAATTTGGGTGTTGCACCAAAATTATTTTTAAATGGTTGATTTTGTTGCATCATCGGAAGTCTGAAGCCCGTAGGCTGTTGAGGTAAACCAAATTTGAAAGATTGCTGAGGTGCCGATGTTAAAGTAAGCTGTGGTTTCGAATTATGGTTAGAGTTTAGCATTTTACCTCGCATTTGATACTGCTCATAGAAATTAATTTCTTCTAAAACTATGGACAAGGCCTCTTCCAAGGTCTGTGGTTTTTTAAGACGCACTATACGTACCATATTTTCAGGTAAATTGTATAAAAATACCTGTAGGGCTGTATTATTATATATGGCAGTCTTACTTACTCGTGAGTTTGTGTCATTGGTTTGATTAACTTTTGATAATAGAACAGACTTTACTGATTGAATCCGTGCGCAAAAATCTGTGTGACTTTCATTATTTTTAATTTTTAATGTCTCTAATTCTATGGCCAGACATTCTTCGCTTCGTGGATCACCAAAGTGTATCTCAAACAATTCTTTGAATTCCGCCCACGTCCGGATGTCTACGCGCTCGCTTATCAGCGCTGCTGCGTCGCCCGTTAGACGGCTAGTCACAACATACATTAAATATTCTTCTTGTAATTTGGATGATTTAAATTTGTCAATTATGTATTCACATGTACGCAGAAACAAATTCAGATGGCGTTTATTGCCATCGAAACTTGGGAGAATTTTATATAATTCGTTGGGAATGAGTTTAACTTCCGTCATTTCGGCGGTAATTTGTGACAAGTTTTTACGTTAAAATTAACTCTATGAACTCTACTTGTTTATTACAATAATTATAACTAGTTATTAATAATTATATTACCTATGATTAATAATTATATCTTAGAACTCAATAAAATTATGTTATCTGAAATGTTACCTATGATGTAAAACTCTATTATTATTCTATCACTCTATTTATTTTCATTATTTTACTATCTCATGTATTTTTACATTAGGCACTTATAATTAATTTAAGAAAACCATATAACAGTCAAAATGGAAAATGTCCAATTCCAAGTTAACAAGGGGTATGATGGATATGAGGTATAAGAAAGGAGGTGAAAAGTCGTACTCACCAGCCTGCCTCGCCCATCATCAGCTCTCGTCTCCAAGTCACGTCGCTGACAATATTTGTTTGGTTCGTTGGACCACTTCGCCGTACACCACGCGTACTGTTGTGAAGATCGGAAAAGTCTATTCGCGAAAAATCACTAGTTAACGCGGGACAGCTTCCTCAGTGATCCGACCCGGCTGCGCCAGTCAGGATTGGGAGCGTCTTAGACGAGATTTTTGAAATAAAATTAATAATTTGATTAATTACTATTTAATATGTGGCAACGTGTTTACAGATTCGGATGCGCACACGGAGTGAGTCCCTAAGAGCTAAACTTAAAATCTAGACATAACAACTTTATCTGTCCAGGAATGACGCAAGCACCGCGATGCAGTCCCGCTCTTATGCTGACATACGCACAATTCGTATTGGCGGTGGTGCTTCCATAACTAGTTACTTTAAATAAAAAATTTAAAAACCCCGAACACATGTAGGTACATTATTATACTAGTCAAGCCCTTTCATTTGGTACCCATTTATAGGGAGTTGTGAAAAAAATGTTATTCACCATTTTGTGGTGGTGGCCATCTTGTATTTTAAATTTATGATAGCGCATAGTATTCTACAAGTCAAGTCCTTTCATTTGATACCATCCATATCGTCTACCCTATTATAAGAGTGTGAAAATACCCTGAACGTAGCCGAATCCTTATTCTCATCATCATTGAGAAAACAAATATATTTCCGGGCGATATTGGGGGTCAAAATTCCTACTTTTTTTAATACAAGTTTTTTCATCCCCCCATATCGGAAAGAGTATCCGATATCTGAGTGCTAAAGAGAGGATAAAGTAAATTTGAATTTAGAACATCGTGTGCACTAAGTATGTGAATACAAAACATATTGAACCTATACTTCTACCTCCATGGTGCCGAATATATCATACATTTTTTTTTATTTGTTTATAATTCAGACTCGGAACCTTCTTGTTGTACTTTTTTTAATTTGCTGTGCACGTGCCATTTTCTTTTCACGTCATATTGTTAACACCTTAGGTTAAAACAAAGAACTTGAAAACAAGTCAAAAACTTGAAATGACCACCTAGCGACGAGGAAGTCGATTTGACGCCAACAGAATTAACTGAATTTGTTAATAATGCGCATTTTTTTTGTGTTTAGTAATTTCCTCGCTAAGGTAGGATGAAAAAGTAATTTTTGTGTAGTGTTGCACTTGAGTGCAAAAATTTTTCACCTCGTGCTCTTTTGATTCTCTCGCTAACGCTCAAGATTCTAAGTTTTTAACCGACTTCCAAAAAGGAGGAGATGTATTTTTTTTTTTATGTATGTTCACCGATTACTCGAAGACGCCTGAACCGATTTGAAAAATTCTTTTTTTGTTTGAAGGGTATACTTCCAAGTTGGTCCCATAGCCACCAAATTGGGATCTGATGATGGAATCTTGGCGAAATCGAGGGAACTCTTCAAATTTTATCTGAAAACGTGTTGCGATTTTGGTATTTTCTACAACAAGTGAAGCATTTGCGTTTGATAAGAACCATTCTACCATCAGATCTGATGATGAAGCAAAGAGTCACGGAACTCCATAATGAGACAATGTACCATAGTCGTGTTTGGGCTTGTTGTAATTGTAACGGTATGCACTTTCCATGTATCAAGCACCTGTGAACCACAAAAAAGTGAAAAATAAAAACTTTTTTGCAAAAAATAAAACCGACTTCAAAAAAAACAAAAAAGTGAAAAATAACTTTAGCTTCTGAAGTCGGTGACAAAATAACTAAAGCAATCAAACAAAGGTCACCGACTTCAGAAGCTAAAGTTATTTTTCACTTTTTTGTTTTTTTTGAAGTCGGTTTTATTTTTTGCAAAAAAGTTTTTATGAATCACTCGCTGCGCTCGTGACTCAATTTTAGGATCTTTCGCTTGCTCGGTCATCAAAATTGAGCACGTGGTCAAAAAGCAACTTTGTATAACAAATTACTATTAATGTTATAACTTTTTATACCTCCACGACCGCTAGCAATAATTTATGCGTAGAGTTAATTTTCTAGTTACTAGTTCTAGTTTGATGTACAGAATGCTTAGATGACGGCTTTTGAAGCGTCTGTTTACACTCTATATACTAAGTACAATACATAATCCGCCAATGTATTTTATATTATAGTACAACATTTTGAAAAGGAAACACATACAGCTTTACGTAGTCACGTGCATATAATAGGATTTACGAAACAGGTTTCAGTAAGCCGAAACCCTTTCAGTAGGTATACAAAAAAATGGTAACACATTTTCTACACATTTTTTTTTTAGGACCCTCGCCCATTGGACTTTTTGTAGCGATGGTATCGCTACACTTCTACTAATTTTGTTTAAAACAATCTCGGACTCTTTTAAAGGTGGGGCTGCGGGACTGTTTGAAAGAGATACCGTTGCCCCGGAACATAAAGGGCGAGGAAGGAACAAGGTTTTACTCAGTAAAACTCTGACACTCCCTCCCGCTCCGCCCAGAGATGGAGAAGCCATTTAATGATTTCCCATCCGCAAAAAAAAGGCTCTTTTGAAGATCACAGCTTTTTCGACCGATAGGAATAAAACAAAAAAAAGAACCAAGGAAGGAATAGTTTAACTGTTTATAGCGACCGGGCGCTGCAAGTAGGAATAGTCCTTATGGTGGTCAAGACAGAATTTTGAAGGAGCTCGTGGCTAGGTAATAATAACTGGTCAGTTTGATCTTTTAGGTGTAGCCGTGCTCGCCCAGGTTAGTCTGTGGATGGGTGACCACTCTTTACATACCGAGTTAAGCTGTTTGTCCCCGCTGTCATATAAAGGGTGTAAAACACCTCTTCACGAAGCCGAAAGGCACTTGTTATCCCCATCATTGCGACCATTTTTTTGTTCTACACCATACCTGGGAATCTTCTAGTTACGGAGATATGGGGGGTCAAAGTTACAACTTTTTGACAAGATTTTTTTAAATACAAGTTCTTTTGTTGTTAGATTTTGACTATAATCACCTCCACGACCTCCGTACTATTCAAGCCATTCATCAGCACAATGTTTTAAATGCGTTACATTGAGTTCTACCACAAAACGTGATTTATAACCTCAAAAAAAAATGTTGTTTCCCAGCAATAATTTTTGCGTAAAGTTATTTAGTTTGATGTACAGAATGCTTGGTTACCGGCTTTGTGATGAGGTGGTTTACACCATGTATATATATATCTTTGACTGTCGTTCCAGATACTTAGTGACTTAAAAAGTCTGACAAGCAGTCTGAACAAGGGGTATCGTATTACCCAGTGCTAACTAGGTTGTGGAGGTCAGATAAGCAGTCGCTCCATATAAAATTCTGGTATTCAGCTGCATTCGGTTAGACTGGAAGCCGACTCCAACATGGTTGGGAAAATACCAGGCAGACGATGATAAATAAAATAAATAAATATTGCTAGACATTAACACACAGCGCCATCTAGTGCCACACTAAGCAAGGCTTGTGTCGTGGACACCAGATAGTTGACATATATACTTGTTTGTTTGTAAATACATACTTATTGTACATATAAACATCCATGACTCGGAAACAAATGTCCATGCTCAACACACAAAAATTTGCTCCTACCGGGATTCGAACCCAGGACCCTAAGAACGTAAGGCAGCCTCACTACCACTACGCCATTCGAGTCAACAAAGATGATGAACGCTGCAAAGAGTCGCAGTAGGCGAGGGCCCTTATCATCGCGAGAAAAATTCTACAATAAACATGCCTTTATATTTTTAGCTTAGAAATAGTTACAAAACATAAAGTAGTGATGATATGGATACTATTACATCTTTCTTTCTTGGAATGTTTGTTGTTATTTCTACAAGATACATAGGTGTTATTTCAAGGCTTGTTTTTGGGGCAACAGAGGCGCAGTTCTTAGGATAATTTGTGTAAATGGGATGTGTTAGCCTTGAGAAAATCTTTACACATATTTCCCACCGAATATTTTGCTCATTTTGCTCTAAAATTCTGTTTGAGCTAACACTGACTATTCGATATCACAATAAGTGCCCTCTGCTGGATTTTTAAAGCTCAAGTCAGCGGCAGCAGTTTAAATACCAGAAGTGCTGCCTGCTCTCGTTTGTTTGTTTTAATGTTTTTAATATTTTTTGATGTTTCTGTGTTGAGTAATTTTTAAACACACTGGTCTTAGTTAGTTGTTGTGTTTGTATATTAAAAAATATTTTGTTTTCCTTCTCATAACAATTTCTTTGTTTGCTTTTAAGTTTTGTGTAGTGAGTAACTTTAAACACAGTGGTTCTAAGTTTCTAATTTAAGCTTTTTTCTCACATTTAGAAATGTATTTTGAAAGTAGCATCTAATTATAAGTACTTTAATGTTTGCATGCCAATTTTATGGCGAAATGTGTCATTGCACTACTTATTATTTTACCATCTTTTGTACCACATTTATTGCAAATAAATAATTTTGACTTTGACTTTGACGTTGACAAAAACAGAAAACACGTGTTTTGGATTTTAACACGTGAGATTCCTGGGGGTATCGAGCAAAAACTCATTACATGTCACAAAGAGGGCGATTTTATCAAAGTGGCCTCGGGTATCGAAAAATCGCCAAAATTACCTCACGTCCATTGCCATGGACGCTAATATAACATTTACATTACATCTGCATTTTCTCCAAAGACTTTGGAAAAGGTGTAGGTATCTTAGGTCCATGTTCACCGAAAAGATAACAGTCTGATTATCAAAAACAGCTGTTTAAAACGCATTTTTGTATGACAACATGTCACAGTGACAGCTGTTTTTAGATTATCAGACGGTCATCTTTTCGGTGAACATGGACCTTAATAGACCCATATTTTACTCATATCATACCCAATCAATACTGGGTAATACGATAACACTTGGTAAAACTTTTTGTCAGACTTTTGGGCTACTGACTGCCTGCAACGACTGTCAAAGATGGACAAATGACAGCCGGGACCAAGAACTAAACGTGCTTTCCGAGGCATGGAGGAAACTGGGTGCGTTAAGGTCACTCATCCACAGACCAACCTAGGCAAGCACGGCTTCACCTAAAGACCAACCCGAGTGGCTGTTATTATTTAGCCACGAGATCCTTCAGTAGACCCATATTTTACTAATAGTTGATTTTCACCATACATTCCACAAATTCCCAACTCACGAAATCTTTGCAGATTAGGTAAAAATAAAAACTTTTTTGCAAAAAAAATAAAACCGACTTCAAAAAAAACAAAAAAGTGAAAAATAACTTTAGCTTCTGAAGTCGGTGACCTTTGTTTGATTACTTTAGTTTTTTTGTCACCGACTTCAGAAGCTAAAGTTTTTTTTCACTTTTTTGTTTTTTTTTAAGTCGGTTTTATTTTTTTTGCAAAAAAGTTTTTATTTTTCACTTTTTAGTGGTTCACATGTGCTTGATACATGGAAAGTGCGTACCGTTACAATTACAACAAGCCCAAACACGACTATGGTACATTGTCTCATTATGGAGTTCCGTGACTCTTGGCTTCATCATCAGATCTGATGGTAGAATGGGTCTTATCAAACGCAAATGCTTCACTTGTTGTAGAAAATACCGCAACACGTTTTCATATAAAATTTGAAGAGTTCCCTCGATTTCGCCAAGATTCCATCATCAGATCCCGACTTGGTGGCTATGGGACCATTTGGAAAGAATACCCTTTCCAACAAAAAAATAATTTTCCAAATCGGTTGGCAAGCGACGGAGCTATGCCCGAACAAACATAAAAAAAAAAAAAAAAAATTTAAACATCCGAATTGAGAACCTCCTCCTTTTTTAGAAGTCGGTTAAAAAAAACTCATCACTCAACGAAAAAAAATACTACAAATTATTTTCGCATTCCCATCGATCCATATGACATAGAACACGTAAGCCCCACTTGAATACATGACCTTTAGTTGACGCTACGATAACACTCGTGTCCTTGGGGAGTTTGCAAAGGGTTATTTAAAAAGTATATGTTGTCAGCTGTCATATAACGGCGAAAAAATATAGTTACAGGTGTCTGAAATCATCCTTATAATATTTAATGTTGTTTTAAGACCAGCGGCAAATTTACGCACAAATTATTTTGGACGGTGCTGAGGAAGCCTGGACTTATCTGATACATATAATAAAATCGTAGGAATCTAAATCAGATGTTCCGGGATCACGCAAAAACTACTGCATATATCCTGTCAAAATTTTGCACTAAACTCAAACTCAAATCATTTATTTGCACTTTTGAATGTCAAAAACGTTTTTTAAAAGCAAAGCTACAGTCACAGTCACAAGGCATAATAACTTGAGAAAGTACTGTAGTTTCCCATTCCCTAGCGTAGATCTCTATGGAGAAGAACGGGCAAGAAACTCCATGGACACTCTTTTAAATCAAAATATTGTTACAAAATCTTGTTTACATCAGTCATGTTGTGAGTATACATATTTGTGAGAACTATGTAGAAGACGTGCACATTAAGAGCAAAATAAATAAATTAGAATTAACCGTGGCAGCTAAGAGCTGACCAGTCCCAATTGACAGCGCCCGTTCACGAACATGACGCATGGATCAGTACCATTCAACTCAACCATATTGAAGGGAATTAAATGACCCGACACACCCACCGAGACATTTGAGTGAGCATGACATTAATAGGCTCGAACCCTGTAATATGGAACTCAAACATAACAGGCGGAATGTGGGTGTATCAACCAGATATACTTCTGCCCAACCCTTCAGGGATTACCGGCGTGATGTTACATTATGTTCCATAAAGTTTATAGACAGCAGCGTTTGAATAACCCCGCATATACAATTGTCCCATCATTTCATTTTTGGGCCCACCTTTGACCCCGAACAAAGAGATTTGGGACAAAGAAATATCTGGCATCTAGATAGACAATAGACATGCCGTATGATTATGTTATGTTTGATGTTTTTGACAGACAAATAAACGTTGTTTGGCTGTCAAACGGCAGTTAGTTGTATAAGGATGTCAAATGTTGAGGTGAAGCACAAAACAGATAAAAGGGTTGGAATGGCCTTGTGGGTGGGACAGGCGCGTTGCTCATATAAGTGAACGCTCATATTTCATTCTATTGCTCATTGTAACCGTAACATGTATGTGTGAGTGCACGTCAAGCTCAGTGTTAGCGTTAGTGTGACAATCTATAGTAAGTTGGCGATCAAAGTGTGCGTAAGGCACGTATGTATAGGAGAGGGGCCCGCAAGGGCCGAAGCCTGCCGGGGTTGCGGGCCTGTTCGAAAGAGATACCGCGGCCCCGGAACGTAAAAGGCGAGGAAGGAACATGGATGGTTTTTAGTCAGTAAGAGTCTGACACTCCCTCCCGCTCCGCCCAGAGTGGGGGGGTCATTTGATGATTTCCCATCCTTAAAAAAAAAAGGCACGTATGTATGGGTACGAGGGCAATAGTTAAACAATTATGAAGGAATCAGTGGCCGGAAAGTTTGACAAACAGTCTTACCAAGAGGTATCGTATTACCCAGTAATAACTGTGTTATTCAAATTGTTTATTTCTTTCTTCAACCAAATAACAACAATTAGTTTGTGATTGGAGCCTTATTTTAAGCAAACATTGCCTGTATTAGAAGACTCCGCTCTTCCATAACAAAAGAAAGAAAATTATTTAAAACATAACAGGTAAAGTAGACAATAATAAAAAATAAAAAATATATAACATAACTGTAGTTTGTGTGTGTGAGTATGTGTGTATGCTTGTGTAGGTATGTGTATGTTTGTGTGCCTGTGTGAGAGGTTATGGAGGTCAGATAGGCAGTCGCTCTATGTAAAATACTGGTATTCAGCTGCATACAGTTAACCTGGAAGCCAACATAGTTGGAAGTAGAATAAGCAAATGATGATGAGCTACCTACGCTGTGTACCAAATTCTTTGACAAATTGTTATTGTCTAAACATCATGTTCGAAATTCGAACGGTGTCTCTCTGTGAATTCGCGATGACTTACTTTAAAAACAAATGAGTTCGCTTTCGAAATGTGTGCGCTCACTTTAGTGAGGTGAACTAGTGAACTTTACAGAATATCACTATTCTGTTGTTTCCAAGCATGACAGCCAAGCGAACCCGTCTGTTGACGTCATTGATAAGACAAAAGCTTACTGATAACAATTGAGGTAGATTAGATAGGTATTGTCTGTATTCATTATATTTGGGACTACTTGTTTATGTTAATTATCACGGTGTATTAGTTTCTGGGGTAAGCAGAACTCCAAACACGTGCTTATTATTTAACGTTACGTAATAATAGCCTGCCTACCTCCACGGTTGAATGTATTTACTACAAATACAGATAGATGGGTAGAATCTACTCATAATTGATGACCAGTTATTTTATAAGGTAATGGCCGCCATAGACGTTCAAGTAATTTGATCAAACGGGCTAGTTCAAACAGTTTGGTAAAATTGGCATGATCTTTCAACCGACCACACACCATCACAGACTTGAAGCGGTGTCAGTTCAGTATCGAAACTGGCGAAGAGTGGTAGTGCTTCTTTAAAATGTCTACAGATGATGCTTTAGCAATTGTTGGTATAGCTTTGAAGCCCCACAAAAGGACCTAAAAAACGTTCTGTATGGTGTAAAAATTGGCTCATGAAAAGAGACGAATATTCGCATATAAACTTGTTAAATGAATTGAAATTTGCTCCTAAAGACTGGCATAATTATTTGCAAATGAATGAGGAAACATATTTAAAGCTTCAGACGTTATTCATTCCATTAATGAAAAGAAGACACTATTATGCGAAACGCAATAATTAAATTGCCTTAAACAACATATGAAAGTGTTTAAGATATTCAACAAACTGTTAGCAAAATAAAATATTTTTTAAATACTTATAAAAACATACCAACATAAAAGTAGGTAAATTTCTACAATTCAATTCGGTAGTGATATAATTTACAGTTAGATTCATAGAGAATTTCTGCTATGGAACAAAAGCTATGTGAAATAATCCAATTTTTTTTTTTAAATTTGCAGATAGGTAGCTACGAGACGTAGAGATATTAACTAACAAGTTATACGAAAGTAAGTTATAGAAAAATGCCGTAAAAGATGACCAGTCACAACGAACAACGCCCGATCACAAACAAGACGAATGGATCACATAAGAAGACTAGCTGACCCACGCAACTTTGTCTGCGTCACATATGAGAGAAAAACGAAAGGAATAAAATCCCTGTTTTTGCAACATTTTTCATTCCTGCCCCGCTCCTAATAATCGCAGCGTGATGTTATATAGCCTAAAGCCTTCCTCGATAAATGGACTATCCAACACAAAAAATATTTTTTAATTCCAACTCGTAGTTCCTGAGATTAGCGCGTTCAACCAAACAAACAAGTAAACAAACAAACAAACAAACTCTTCTGCTTTATTATATTAAGTATAGATTTCTCAAAAGATAGCTAAAGTAGACCACTTAGAAACGGACACAGGGCCTTCCGTTCAACTGTATATCAAACGGGTAATGTACTGGAAGGATACGAATGGCCGATCAAGAGTAACTCATAGATATACGTATACCTGCTCTCTTTAAAAATACTTTCGTATAGATCTATCATCCTTGAGAAATGGTGTCGGTAACATCTGGTATGTTGAAGATGAAAAGTGTTATCATTGTGTTTCCTTTATTGACAAACGAGTTGTTTTTTTGCAGTTCACGGCTCAAAAACACCCTCGCCTACGGCTCGTGTGTTAATTCTGCCTCGTCATACAATAGAAAACTTTCTCCACTTGTATCAAAAATGTACTATTATCGCATAATTTTGTGTTATTTATTTCATCACTATTGCTCTCAAAACGGTGAAAAAAAACATCGCGAGGGTCATATAATTTTTTATATGGCTTACGTGTCTAAGCAGTGGGTGTATTTTTGGGACTCATCTGCTTAGCTTTTTACCAACTATGTTGGGGTCGGCTTCCAGTCTAACTGGATGCAGCTCAATACCAGTATTTTAAATGGAGCTGCCTATCTGACCTACCCAACCCTGTTTATACTGTGAAATACGATACCACTTAGTAAGACTGGTTTTAGACTTTTTGGGCCACTGATTACCTGTAACGACTGTCAAAGGTGGACAAAAGACAGCCGGGACCAACAGCTTAGCGTGCTTTCCCGTAAACTCGGTATGTAAGGGTGGTCACCCATCCACAGACAAACCTAGGCAAGCACGGCTTAACCTAAAGATGAACCCGGCCGACTGATATTGTTTAGCCACGAGCTCCTCTCTATCTATCTCTCTCTATATGTCTATTTTTGGGGTATAAAGGGTGTAAAACACCTCTTTACGAAAACGAAAGGAACTTGTTCCCCTCGTCATTCTGGTAATTTTTTTGTTCTACACTATACCTGGGAACCTTCTAGTTATGGAGATATTGGGGGTCAAAGTTGCAAGATTTTGACAAGTTTTTTTTTAAATACCACTTTTTGTCGCATTATTTTTACTTTAAATATCTCTAGCACCCCCGTACTATTCAATCCATCCATCCGCACAATATTTTGAGTGCGAATACATTGAGTTATACCACAAAACATGGTTTATAACCTCAAAAAAAAAAGTTGTTTCCCAGCAATATTTTTTGCGTAAAGTTACTTAGTCTGATATACAGAATGCTTGGTTAACGGCTTAGTGATGAGGTCAAATACACCCTGTATATGTCACCGTAAAATTGTCAAATACGTTATATTGTAATATCTCTAGCGATATTGTAAAGTCTCGAATTATTGTCAAATGAACATACTGCTTACAACAAAACGCATTATTTTTCGTGAAATGCATGCGATGGTAGTCAACTTACGCGGTGTGGAGGGAAGCAGGGGTCCCCTTGCCCAGTGGCACAACTTTCATGAAAAGATAATGCACCATTCCTGAGAAATACCGATTAATATAACATAACCTTAAAACACTTTATATTCCCCCTAAAAAGCGTAGTCGACGGATATTGTAATATAACGTGTTTGACAATTTTACGGTGACATATACATAAAATTTTGTGAGTTAATGAACAGTTGAACAGTATCACTTATCGTGAAAGGGACACACTGCTGATCTTAGTTCCTTTCAAGATCTTTGATTGATCTTGTGATGCATTCACTTGAGTGAGCAGCACTGTTGTTGCTCATTTTTAACCGACTTCTAAAAAAGGAGGAGGTTCTCAATTCGGATGTTTCTATTTTTTTTTTTTTATGTTTGTTCGGGCATAACTCCGTCGCTTGCCAACCGATTTGGAAAATTCTTTTTTTGTTGGAAAGGGTATTCTTCCCGAATGGTCCCATAATCGCCAAGTCTGGATCTGATGATGGAATCTTGGCGAAATCGAGGGAACTCTTCAAATTTTATATGAAAACGTGTTGCGATTTTGGTATTTTCTACAACAAATGAAGCATTTGCGTTTGATAAGAACCATTCTACCATCAGATCTGATGATGAAGCCAAGAGTCATGGAACTCCATAATGAGACAATGTATCCTAGTCGTGTTTGGGCTTGTTTTAATTGTAACGGTATGCACTTTCCATATATCAAGCACATGTGAAACACTAAAAAGTGAAAAATAAAAACTTTTTTGCAAAAAATAAAACCGACTTCAAAAAAAACAAAAAGGTTAAAAATAACTTTAGCTTCTGAAGTCGGAGACAAAAAAACTAAAGCAATCAAACAAAGGTCAAATGTAAAATATGTAATGGGTTAAAAAACTTTTAACCCATTACGACGAAGCCAAAGGGAAGGGTTATGATTTTAGCAGTCTATGTTTGCATGTAAGTATGTGTGTTTATATTTACGTATGTACTTGCATAACGCCTAAACTATTCATCCGATTCTGATGAATAAGACGTCAATCGTTTTTTTGTCATGGCCCGGGTAGCATAAAATAAATTTTACCCAACTTCAATAATAGGGGGAGTTGTTTTTACCTTGTTAACCTCGAATTAGAGCGTGATTTTTCAGTTGTCGAGTTTTTTAGTGGTTGTAAACCGCACAAAATATGGTTAGTAAACCAGATTTTGTGCGGTTACTTATATGTGGTTCTCTAAAAATATGAAGAGATGGAAGACGACATAACTAAGAGCTATCTAACCCTAAGGAGCTCTAAAAAACTATTTCATCCGCGCTCAAGAGTGTCAAATTTTTATTCGGTTTTCCCCAGAGAGAGTCCGAATTGAAAGGTATAATATATTCAAGAAGGACTCTGAACGTGTCGTGAAAAATCCCAAATCTATTTTCAAAGAGTAAGAAATAGTGCTGAAGTCTTTTTATTTATTCATCTCGTGGTTTTTATATGAGATTGAATACTTCACAACTTGATATTGATCCTTTTCAAAGACTTGAGAAAAGAGCTGACAAAAGTTTATTGTTTGAATCATTGATCTCCGTGATAGACACATTAGTGATCACATTTGAAGTTAACGGTCAAATGTAATTCTGGACTCGAAACGAAAACCGCTTACATAACATAAAATTACGCCTATGATACCTAAAGGGGTAGGCAAGATATACCGAATAATAAATAAATAAATATCGCTGGATATTAACACACAGAGCCATCTAGTGCCATACTAAGCAAGGCTTGTGTCGTGGACACCAGATAGTTGATATATTACATATTTACTTTTTTGTTTGTAAATTCATACTTATTATACATATAAACATCCATGACTCGGAAACAAATGTCCATGCTCATCACACAAACATTTGCTCCTACCGGGATTCGAACCCAGGACCCTAAGAACGTAAGACAGCCTCGCCCACCTCTACGCCATTCGGGTCATCGACCTAGTTCACCTACATTTCGACAGTTATGTTTCATCATCATCATCATCATTTCAGCCGAAAGACGTCCACTGCTGGACATAGGCCTCCCCCTAGTGTCGTCACATTGACCGGTCCCGTGCGACTCGCATCCAGCGGATTCCCGCAAACTTCACCAGGTCATCGATCCACCTAGTCTAGAAAACCAGCGTCGGGCACTACTGCTCAGCTTGCTGAACTGAGCCTCTTTGGCGCAGCCGTGAGACACACAATATTATCTCTTTTGTTTTCTGTACAGTTTTAAGTTTCTTTTTTTTACTTTTAATTGTTTAGTTTTAAGTTTTTTTATTTAATTTAATTCCTATTTTTGTTATGTTGTGTGCACATGCGGCATAAGCCAAATAAATATGTTTTCCTTCTTTCTTTCTTTCTTAGTAGGCGGTCTACATTGGTAGACCGCCTACTGCAAGATCCTTCGGTACGGCGTCGCCGACTCCAGAACTTTTCGGCCCCAACGGCCATCCGTTCTGCAAGCAATGTACCCTGCCCACTGCCAAATAAGTTATGTTTAAAGTCCCATGTTATAAATAGGTGGCGGGCCTATTGGCTTCAACCGGGCACAAATCCAGACCCCCGTGACTGTTACTAGGAAAAACCCAATAACACTTTGGCCGACCCGGGAGTTGAAGCCAGGACCTCACGCTCAGTAGTCGCTTTTACATCCACTCGACCAAAGAGGCAATCAAATCACTAATTGTTACAAAATAAAGGCTCTCATCATCATCTGTATAGATATAACTAAGAAGGAGATAATATGCCCGTTAGACGAAAATGTTGATGTTGGCGACTCGAATGGCGTAGTGGTAGTGACGCTGCCTTACGTTCTTAAGGTCCTGGGTTCGTATCCCGGTAGGAGCAAATGTTTGTGTGATGAGCATGGACATTTATTTCCGAGTCATGGATGTTTATATGTATAATAAGTATGTATTTACACACAAAAAAGTATATATATATATAGTATATCAACTATCTAGTGTTTACGACACAAGCCTTGCTTAGTAGGTAGGTTAGTGTAGATGGCGCTGTGTGTTAATGTCCAGCGATATTTATTTATTTATATCGGAACCCTGTGTCTCCACTTTATCCCTACCACACGGCAACTACTACACATGCTGTTCAGTAAAAGCAATAGATATGGAGTCGCGCACACACCCGCGTTTCTTAAAACAGAACGTAGTACACAATCAATTATAAACCTTATGCCATCAAACACATCGTACATTTACCATGCACCGTACAACTTACCCACACAAAACATCGGTACACAAGCACATCACTAACTCGTCGTAAGAAGTAGCGGCCGCACTACGCGATGCATCCGCTTATTGAACTATCGTTAGGTAATTTTTGCTTGTCCAGTCCACTTAGCGACAAACTTAGGTAGTGGTTGAGGAGCAATGTATTTATTGCAAAATAGTATAGTCATTTGCTTATAACTGCCCCCTCTTGTGCAAGTCCTGCGGACACCGACTCGCCCCCTTGCCACTTCTCCTGTTTTTTATATTTCTATGAACCAGCCCTTTCCCAACTTTAATGGGGTCAGCTTCCAGTCTAACCGGATGCAGCTGAATACAAGTATTTTACATGGAGCGACTGTCTATCTGACCTAAATTATAGTATTTTTGGGCTAACCAATTTACCTTCACAATTGACAAAAACCGGCCAAGAGCGCGTCGGGCCACGCTCAGTGTAGGGTTCCGTAGTTTCCCGTCCGTCACAATAAAAAAATGCTTGCATATACGATTATACTACAAACTTAGTCCAGAAATTATTTTGTACAACTTTTTATCTTTTTTGTACAAAAACTGTTGTTTCCATCCAAGTTCAAAATGATTTGCCTAGAAAGTCCTTATCATAAAGTTCTACTTTTCAGATTTTTTTTCATATTTTCTAAATTTTTGGTTCAAAAGTGACACATTGTTTTTTACTTTTGGAGCGATTATTTCCGAAATTATTGACAATATCAAAAAATGATAGTAGTAAACCCGTATTCATTTTTAAGTACCTTTCCAAAAATATTTCACACGTTAGGGTTGAAATTTAAAAAAAATCACTTCCCACTTTACATATAGGGGGCTCCCCTAATAAAACATTTTTTTTCCAATTTTTATTTTACCACTTTGTCGGCGTGATTGATACACATATTGGTACCAAATTTCAGCTTTCTAGTACTGACTGACAGACGGACAGACCGACATGGCGAAACAATAAGGGTTCCTAGTTGACTACGGAACCCTAAAAACCTATTTGCTATAATATTCAAACGTCTTTCTTACAAAATAATTAATAATAGTTATACTTCTAGTAATTTTACCAATTTTTTTCACCTCATTATTATTCCACACAGCTTTTAATCACCATACGTCTTTGTGATTTATTTAACGCGCAAAGAATGTTGAGGGGTGATTTAATTATACGGTAAAATATTCGCCGTACTTTATTAATAATAGCATAGGGAAACCGGATAATTCGTTACATTAATAAAATATGTAATTGATGTATGCTTTTGTTTTAATTCATTGTTAAGAAAGATTTTGTACCACCATTTTATTTTTATACTTACATTTAATTTTTGTAATCTCACTCAAGTGAGCGTACACAATTCGAAAGCGAACTCATTTGTTTTTCAACGCGGATTTACAGCGAGACACCGTTCGAATTTCGAATAATCTTGAACCATAAAATACATGTTCTTTATTTGAATGTTACTTATGACAAGAAGCCTGTATTTCTCAGAAGAAATAAGTAGGCTTGGTGTAAATTGACCCTTCAGGCAGGTCTACCAAGCATTCTGTACATCGAACTAAGTAACTTTACACAATATTTTCTCTTTTTGGGGAATTCCTATTTATTTGGAGTGAAAAATCAGGTTTTACGGTAAGACACAATGTAAAAGCACTAAAAACTCTGTGAATGAATAGTACGGGGGGTCGTGGAGGTTTCTCATTTAAAGTAATAATGTTGGAACTTCTACTTCCAATACCGTCGTAACTAAAAATATGTTTTCAGATATAGTCCAGAACAAAAAAATACGGCAAAGTGCGAGTCGGACTATGTCGGGAATGTTGTCGGGTTTCGCATCCTATAGCGAGAGAGCCTCCTTTAATTATATTTTTTTGTTATAGCGGCAACAAAAATACTGTGAAATCGTGGATACCAGTATTTTACAAACAGCGACTGCCTATCTGACCTCCACAGCCAAGTTAGTACTGGGTAATATGATACCCTTTGTAAGACTGGTTGTCAGACATTTTGGTTCACTGACTACCTGTGACGACTGTCAAAGATCTACAAATGACAGCCGGGACCAACAGCTTAACATTCTTTTCGAGGCACGGAGGAAACTTGGTATGCAAGGGTCTACACCCATCCATAGATCAACCTACGCAAGAACGGCTTAACTTTACCCTTACCCGATCGACCCGAACGGCTGTTATTATTTTAGCCACGAGCTCCTCACATACATACTGTGAAAATCAACTGTCCACTTATTACGAGTCATGAGCTTCAGTCGGCTAACAGACAAACAGATGGACAGGAACACAGTGAAGGCTTAGTAATTGGGTACCATTGATTACCGTTTACTTAAGGAACCCTTAAAATGATTGCAAAACCGGTGAAAACAAGTGCCTTTCAGCTCCGCTAAGTTTTAAACCCATTATAGTAGACCACATAACGCCATATAAAAGGAGATGTTCCAGAAATGTATGGAGTCTGGGCCAGCACTATGTACACTATACAGGGTGTATTTCACCTCATAACAAAGCCGTTAACCAAGCATTCTGTATATCAAACTAAGTACGAGTAACTTTACGCAATAAATATTGTTGGGAAACAATTTTTTTTTTTGAGGTTATAAATCATGTTTTGTGGTATAACTCAATGTAACGCACTCAAAACATTGTGCGGATGGATGGATTGAATAGTATGGGGGTCGTAGAGATATTTAAAGTAAAAATAATGCGATAAAAAGTGGTATTTAAAAAAGAACTTGGCAAAAACTTGCAACTTTGACCCCCAATATCTCCGTAACTAGAAGGTTCCCAGGTATAGTGTAGAACAAAAAAATGATCAAAATGACGAGGGAAACAAGTGCCTTTCGTTTTCGTTAAGAGTTGTTTTACACCCTTTATGTAAATATCGCTGTTTGTTACAGTAACCGTTTTTTATTGTTAATTTTCTTTAATTTCACTTCGTTTCAATTTCAATGTATTTTCAAATTAACTTGACCAAGGAGAGCAACACAATATAAAATTAAACATAGCGGATCAGAGCAGCATAAACGAACAAAGTCATTTTGACTATGAAATTTGATTGAACTCATCCAATCCGAAATAAAAGCAAAAGACAGACTCAAAGACGTCTCTTCTTAAAACTATCAAAGTCGTCAAACGTCACACAACTGTCATGGCTGCCCTCAAAATAGGGTTATCTTTTTTCTCTTTAAATTAATTTATTAGTATTTTTATTAAATTCCTCTACTTTTTTTCCTATTTATCAATGTAGTGTACATAGTGGTGGCCCAAAATCGAACATTAAACAAAAACATTAAACAAACAAAAAAGTATATATGTAGTATATCAACTATCTAGTGTCCACGACACAAGCTTTGCTTAGTGTGGCACTAGGTGGCGCTGTGTGTTAATGTCCAGCGATATTTATATTTATCTCTTTTGGTGCCCACCTTATGGCAACCAAACCTATTATTGCCAACAGCCTGGTACATGATAACTCCGCGCTACCACTGCAAAAATCCCGAAAAAAAAAACAAATAAGTACACTTTTGGCTCCCTCCAACGTTTTAATCATAATAATATTTGCGTTCACTTCAAGAAATGGATATCAATTTTCCAATTCCATTAGTCATTAAGGTTTTATCAAGTGATTTTTTCTCAGAAATGAGGATCTAACTTACAGGATTATAGCTTTTATTATCCGTAATACTGTGATCAAAATTCCGTGAAATATGAAATGAAAAAAGTGTAAATTCTCAAAAGTAATCTAAAATTTTCTTAAATTTCTATGAACTGCAGTGGAAAATTCTTTCTGAACATTTTAATTTAGGATGAGTGGGGATATGACACAATGATCTGTCAAAGTTCTAAGTACCATAGGATTATGTATTAGTAATATACACACCTTCACGGTTGTAATCCTCTAAGAGACAAGCAGAGGAGTACCTCATAAAATCAAACTCAAAGCATTTATTTCAATTAGACCTTTACGGCACTATTGAATGTCATAAAACAACGAAGCTACAGTCGCAGACACAAAGCATATAATAACTACAGAAAGTATTGTAGTTGCCCCTTCCCTAGCGTAGATCTATATGGAGAAGAATGGTCAAGAAACTTCAAGAAAACTTTTTAAATCATGACGGGATTATACATAAATATGTGAGAACGATGTAGAAAGACGTGCACATTAAGAGCATCAAAAATATTAACATTACAACCCTTTTTCTATTATTTACGAATTATGCATTGCTGTGCCTTCTATTTTAGAAACTTTCATAATTTTGCAATTATCATCACGCCTGTGCGAAGAGTTATGTGTACATAGTTCACCCACATACGGCCACATATATTCCAAGGACTAACCCAAACAAGCACGGCTTAACCTAAGGATCGACCCATGCGGCTGTTATTATTTAGCCACGAGCTCCGACCTCCAACCTACGCATGAACTTTTTAAACCCCCAATAAACTTAACACTTTACTTCTAACACGTTTGGGTTGGGTACCCACCCAACCAGGAGCGACCAACAATCAGTATTTTACATGAAACGACTGCCATTCTTCGCTACCTTAGTAGAGTAACCGGAAATGTTTGGAAACAATTGTTAATGAGGGTCGAAACAGTTTTGTTTAGTGATTGAACCTTTGTCACAGTGTAAATATAACCAGTAGGTCGGCTTCAAAAAATCTATCCCATATATCTATCCCAGTTGTAAACGTCCCTTTGTGCCTATTGGCCTTGTTTCGTTCTGTCTCCTGCTGATATGGAGGGAAGTGGAAATTACAGTTCTTTCCTACTCCTCCGCTATACTTTCTGATTAATTTCGTTGCGGGATCCAAGACAGTTAAATTCATTCTCTGGGACTTCGTCGAGCTTCATTGTCTCGGCGCTTTTCTGGTGGTCGCCACTGTTGATTCTGGCTTTCAGGAGTTACAGTGGTTTGGGCGTGTGTGGCGGGCTTGTCCCATAAAAAAAAAAAAAAAAGGTCGGCTTCAAAGAAACGCCCGAAACGCTGACGTGATTCTCCGTGCGCACGGAGAATCACGTCAGAGTTTCGAGCGTTTCTTTGCGTTGGCGTCATGAGCGGGGGAAGGGGCGCCCCTTCCCCCGCTTATGACGCTCCGCTTTCCTCGTGAGGAAACTTCAAGGTGCGAACAGACTGAGAGTCGCGCGCGCTGCGTCACTTTCACAAACCACACATAAACTCTTTTTTTTCTCTCTTTTTTTCAGTAGGTATTTAATTCAAGGCCACGTCCGAGTCTGGTCAGTCCACGTCGGGGAGAGGGCGCTAGTGGCGCACAGTGAACATCGACTCCGTATTTAAAAAATGAAATTAAATAGTAATTGTGCATTTATTAACTGATTAATAGTATAATTGTGTCCAGAAAGTGACTATTGACGCTAAATAACGTTATCTTCGAAAGACTCGAGTGTGATGTGACATAATAAACAACATACGTGCAGTGTTTACAAAACAATCAAATTAGTGACACAGGCGTAAGAAAAGGATTTAAACCAACTTCACGACGTAATAACACCAAAGACTACAGGTACAATAACTTAGTTCAATTAAAAAACTCATTAATCACATGAAGTGCAAATAAAGATCGTTAATTTTCAACCTTTTGAATTTGCACTCTTGTAGACTCATCAAAATTGAGTAAAGTGACATCTAGTATCAAAACAAGAAACACGGTGTAATAGACATCTAGTGATAAATATCAGTACTTCATACATAACCATGGACGAAATCAATAACGTCACTGTCAGACGCGCACGAGCGCATTCGAACTCCGACAACTTGGATGAAACTTTTGTTAATCCCACACTAGATGGCACTATATGTAGTATGCCAGACATATCAGATGATGATGACATTGATCTAATTACCAAGTTAAAGAAAAATATTGATGACCTCACCATTCAACTCAGTAGTGCAAATGGAGAAATTGACTCATTAAGCCTAGAAATTGTAAAGCTTAAAAAAGAGAACGAAAACCTAATTCGGAAAAACTCACTGTACAAACAAATAGTTGCTAGTCCCTTAAAATCTCCCGCCATCACACCAAAAAAACAAGGGATTAAATGCTCCAAACATGCAGGATTTATAAACAAACAAACACTGAATTATTCAGATACAGTAGCCAAAGAAAAGGTCTCAGTAAAATCAGCAACACCTACACAAGAACCGAGATATGAGCAAAATAATACGACTACCAGTAAGATATGTATACTCAGCAATAATAAGGAAAACAAAATACTTTCGATCTCAAAAACCACCTTGCAACTCGAGTCCGAAATATGTCACTACTTAATGCCACACCGTACTATGGACCAAATGATGGTCAATATAGAAACCAAAGTGAAGTCATTTACTATGAACGACTTCTGTATTATATTAATAGGAGAAGAAGACATCAACTCAAATGACTACCCTAATTTGATATTTAGTTTACGAGCATCTATTAATAAAATTCAACATACAAATATTATTATTTGCGCACCGACATATAAATGTGGCAACTATACAAATATATTTAATGGAAAGATTGAATACTTCAATAGTCTACTGTGCCATGATATATTCACCCACGAACACGCTTACTTTCTCGACTCAAACAGGAACCTGACCTATGACTATAAAATGTTCTATAGACGTAGCGGAAAGCTCAATAACACTGGCATGCGGACAATTTTTCAAGATTTAAATGACTTTTTACTCGACATCAAACTTTTTTACGCAGACTCCATAGCATCAAACAATATGACACAAGTAAATGAAAATAACATGACTCGACAATCTGTTGACCAAGAAGGAACCATCATGGCAGGAAACCAGGAGAAACTAACAGACTTTTTTCGTAACCAATAATATTTGTGTTATGCATCAGAATATTGCCGGATTACTAAACAAATCCGACAATGTCACAATATGCTTAGATGAGCTGTTATCTGAAAAGGGTCTAAGCGTAGATATATTGTGTATAACGGAACACTTTATTATGAAGGGATACGAGTCTTATGTAACGATACCAAATTATCAACTTGCAGCATCGTACTGCAGAAAAGAAAGCAAGAGAGGTGGAGCTTGCATTTTAGTAAAGAACGGACACCACTTTATCGAATTAAAGAAGATATCCAACATATCAGAACCCGGAGTATTTGAATGTTGCGCGATAGAGTTACCTGATCATAACGTTGTCCTGGCATGTGTGTATAGAATTCCCAAGTTAACAAACTTCAACGTATGTATGGACAAATTACAATTCCTTCTGCAAGAGTTAACTAAGAAATGCCATTATAATATGATCATTGCAGGGGATTTCAATATCGACATTTTAAAAAAGAACGCCCAAACAATTCAATTTGAATGCCTATTATTGAATTACAATGTAAAATTAGCCCTGAATCAACCTACACGCCTAAAGAGTAAAACCTGTATTGATAACATTGCTCATAACTTTCGCAAAGTATATAAGGCCGAAGTCCTAGAACTTGCTCTATCGGACCATACGGCACAAGTAATGACGTTTCCAGTACAAAGAAAATGTAAGATTAAATATTGGAAGGTTACAAGACGCGACTACTGCAATGAGAATATGACAAAATTTAAAAATTGCCTAGATAAGTTATCATTTTCTGACATTTACAAAACCAATGATCCTAATGTAGCTTACGAATCCTTTTTTGACATATTTTCGTTATTTTATAAATTGTGTTTTCCTGAAAATAGTGTTAGAATTAGCACGACGAGAAAACCAAAATGGGTTTCACGTGGTGTAAAACTATGTAGTAAAAAGAAAAGACAACTTTTATGGCAATATAGACTAAAACCAAATGAGATTAATAGAAGGAAACTAAATTGTTATTCAAAAGTATTTAAAAAAATTGTAAAACTCACTCAAAAGGCACAGAATAACTATGCAATAAATTCGTCAGATAACAAATCAAAAGCTACCTGGAAAATTATAAACAACTCAAAATTTAACATTCCGAAAAATGGTATTGACAAAATTTGTGTAAATAATGACAGCATCACTGACCCACAGGCTATTGCAGATGCTTTTAATAATTATTTTGTTGACAAAATTAACCCTATAGCCGTATCTGGCAATAATGCTGCCTCGCTGATACCAAAAAGAAAAGATTCCTTTTTTCTCGCCCCATGTCTGCCAATCGAAGTGTTTAAAATTATAAAACAGTTGAAAAATACAAATAGTGTAGGACATGATGGCCTAGCAACAAAAGTTTTAAAATTTGTTGCGGGAGAAATATCGTCGCATCTAAGCCACATAATTAATCTGTGCATCGAGACAGGTTTTTTTCCAGATGCACTAAAAATATCTATCATTAAGCCAATATTTAAAAAGGAAAATAAAGAGCTAATGGAATACTATAGGCCAGTTTCCCTTATTAATATAATTTCGAAAGTATTCGAAAAGTATTTATATAAACAGTTGTACACCTACATCGAAAAAGAAAATATACTCACTAATGAACAGAAAGGGTTCAGAAATGGTAGAACAATCAACTTGGCAATTTATGATTTTTTACATAATGTTATGGAAAAAGTAGATGCGAAGATACCTGTATGTACGATATTCTGTGACATGACACAGGCTTTCGACCACGTCCGGCACGACATACTTTTAGAGAAATTAGAAGCATATGGTATTAGAGGTAATGTCTTAAACCTTATTAGATCGTATTTAAGCAACAGAACACAATTTACAGAAATTTCAGCAGTAAATAAAAGCAATAAACAGGAAATTAAATACAAATCAAGGGAACGTGTAGTAAAATTTGGTGTGCCGCAAGGTACTGTCGTAGGCCCGCTATTTTTTATACTGTACATTAATGACTTACCCAAAGATATCGACCACCCAATGACACTTTTTGCTGACGACAGTACTATAACAATCGCTTGTAAAAAGAAAGACACATACGAAGCTGACATTAACAATTCTATAGAATCAATGGTAAAATGGTTGGAAAACAATAATCTTAAGATAAACTTTGATAAAACGAAAGTACTGCATTATGCCCAAAGGTCATCAATACCAAATGTTAATATCCACTATTGTAACAACAACATTGACAAAGTGAATGTAACCAAATTTCTTGGAGTAACGATTGACAGCAAATTAGACTGGAAAGCGCATACGGAAGCATTAAGCAAAAAAATTAGTAACTCCACATATGCACTGTATAAATTAGCCCCCATCTTAAATATTGACGCGCTTCTGACTGCTTATCACGGTTTAGTGTCCTCAAACTTAAGATATGGACTCATATTTTGGGGAAATTCAACAAATAAGAATGTGATTTTTAAAACACAAAAGAGGTGCCTCAGGGCTATGTTTGGACTTCAGGTTACAGAGAGTTGCAAACCATTGTTTAAAGCATATAAAATACTAACCCTTCCGTCGATGTACATTTTAGAAACCATCATGTTTGTGAAATCAAATCCGCAGCTATTCCCTTTAGTGTCAGATAAAGTAGTTCGAAATAGACGCGACAACAGTAAGCTATGTATCCCAAGATCCAGGACAACTCTTATGCGCAAAAGTGTTTTCTGTATGGCGCCAATTCTTTATAATAAGTTGCCAAAATATTGGAGGGAATTAACCACTGACAAATTAAGAACTAGATTAAAAAACCTACTGTTACAGAAAATCTATTACAGCACTGACGAATTTCTAACTGACAAATTAATTTGACTTGTATAATGACATCCTAATTTTCATTAATGCCTTGACATTTGATAATTTATTATGTATTATTTACTATGATCAGCGTATGACACTATTTAATTGTTTTATTGTATTTTTTATTTTTATGTTACGGTTAATTGTTATTTTGCTGTGTGTAATGGACCAATTTAAAATCATTTTGATGCTGTGTAGCGTCTGACATCTTATATTTGTACGCCGTTCAGGCAAAACATGACTGTAATAATTATAATTTTATGTAACATCTTGCATGCTATGTGCGTGTATACTCATGTTTTGAACAAATAAAAATTATCTTATCTTATCTTATCTTATCTTATCTCACTACTGCTTATGTTTATACTGTGCCTTTGTTTTTACCGTCAAGACCTGTATATTCTATGAATAGTACATTTAAAAAAAATGCAATCAACGAAAACTGTTCCAAAGAATACAAGCGCTACAGAGTCTTGCTGAGGTCTTTAGTTTGATACCCGGTCGGGCCATGTGTATTATCATACCTATGGGACTTTTGATCAAAGATTTATGGCTGAAAAGTTGTGTGGAGGTCAGAGACGCAGTCTCACCATGTAAAATACTGGTATTCTGCTTCATCCGGTTAGACTGAAAGCCGACACCAACATAGTTGGGAAAAGCTAGGCAAATGTTGAATATGAAAAATGTTTTTGATCATCGCATGTAGTACACTAAAATAATGATCCCGTTTGGAATAAATGCGTTCAAAGTTAGAACATCATAACTTATCGTAACGACCTCCACGAGAAGATAGGCAATGTGCGAAGTTGCCACAAACGAAAATTGTGGGCCACAAACTTTAATCGTCTTGGGGTTGCCAGTTAAAAAGTTTTTGGAGCAACTTATTTTTAAGTTGGCAACATTTGGGGAAAATGGTTGAGCGAGTTTTGTTTTTTGAAATTGAAAAGGAATTGGGTGAATAATTTATGTGTAAAAGTAATTTTGTACTAGGAAAGTTCTTTAGCATGATCAATCAGCCTATAATATTCCCACTGCTGGAACACATTACCTGGCGGGCCAAATTTATAAACTTCGATATTTTTGGTTCTAGAATATGCCGGTTTCCTCACAATGTTTTCGTTCACGGTTTTTAGAACTATAAGGGTAATCTTGCCTGCTTGGGTTTGAACCCACAACCTATCATTGGACCTGAACTAAGCACTATGCTTTCACATTTATTTTGCGAACCGCCTGTCTGTGGGATAGGGTAGACGACAAAAAAACCTTATTAGTCCACAACAACTAGTTACAATTAGTTACAATTTATGAACTTAACTTTATATTTCGCGTGGACAGAAGACTAACCATGGACCAACCACCTTTATATGCGGTTCTTCAACATACGAAACGACCAATCCGCAACGTGCACCTTCCTCGACGTTTTATAATTGCCCAAGTAGGTCTTCGTCTTTAGGGAGGCAGTCCCTATCGGGCTTCCCCGTAGTGCTACGAAGCGTTAGGTGATGGTCACGCGAGTTCCATGATTTGTTGACTGAAAAAGTGTTCAACGCGCCTAAAGAAGTTTTTACTTCAAAATTATTTTTATTTTGACATTAGTCGCCGGCTAGTGAGCAATATAACCCATCGCAATAGTTCACAATTTTTAACAAACTTAAAATTAAGTTTCACTTCACCTTAGTAACTTGTCTAAGTATTTCAAGTGCTTTCATAACTTTGCAAATTGTTCAATAATTAATCTTTTAAGTTACAAGTTATCGTGGCAAAACAATAAAGGTTTACTTTGAGTACCGTCAAGTTTCTGAAGCACAAACTTTCTTTGAATAAATAGTCACAAAATTATGAGAGTGAGGTGCTGGGTTCAATTCCCAGGTTAGGTATAGTGGTCTTGAACTATGGAAGAGATTCGACATGAAGCTATGCAATGTACCAAGAATTCTGTACATCAAACTAAGTAAATCTACGCAAAAATATTGCTGAGAAACTTCTTTTGTTTCTGAGGTTAAGAATCATTACGGTCGGTTTAAATGCACTCAACACATTCTGCTGATAGATGGATTGAATAGTATGTGGGGGAAGGGGGGGGTCGTGGAGGTATTTCAGTAAAGTTTTAATTAAAAATTGGACAAAAAAAAACTTTTGAAAATGAAGAAACTTAGAACCCCAATATCTCCGTAACTCTAAGGTTCCCAATATACTCGTAGTCTAGAACAACACTGCCTTTTGAATTCGTTAAGTATTCTTTTACACCCGTTATTATTGGCTTGCAAGCAATTGAAACCATTGAAATCATAAACAATAATAAATTACAGGTAATACTGCCATACAATAGTGGCAATGGAGAGGGCTATGCACGTAGTCTCCTGGCGTGAATGAATCAGAAATGAAGACATCCGCAAGAGAACCAAGGTCACCAACGTAGGAGAGCACATTGTTCGCAGAACGGATGGCCGATAGGGCCGAAAAGTTCTGAAGTGGAGACCGCGAACCGGAAGACGATGCGTTGGAGGACCTCCCACTAGGTAGACCGATGACCTGGTGAAGATTGCGGGAATCCGATGGATGCGAGTCGCAAGGGACCGGTCAATGTGGCGACACTCTTTCGGCTGAAATGTAATGATGATGATGAGAGCCATAAAAATCTGACAACCAGTCTTACCAAAGCGTGTCGTACTATCTAAGAACTGGGATATGGGAATCAGATAGGCAGTCGCTCCATGTAAAATACTGGTTATCACCTGCATCCGCAGTACAAGTACGTAGGAATCGATAGGACTCGATAAGATAAATTTGACAGTTATTCTCGATAAAATGAGTTTATATGGAGTCAAAAACTCATTTTATCGAGAGTGACTGTCAAATTTATCTTATCGAGTCCTATCAATTCCTACGTACTTGTAATACCGGTTAGACTAATTTAGAAAATGGGTAGGCAGATAATGAATCTCATAACTTACAAGTTATCGTGTTTAAACAAAAAAGCTTTTCTTCAGTAAGTATCGTGTTTCTGAAGCACAAAGTTTTTTAGAATAAATTACTACAAAGTGTTGGCGAAGATAATTTTCATACCTTCAGTTACTAAAGTGGTTTAATTTTTTTTTTGGTAAAATGAATTCTTGTGGCTTAGTTTTATTTTAATTTAACTTTGTATATTTATGCTATGGACAATTTTAAGTCTGAAATAAACGTTTAATAATAATAATAACATAATATCACGCCTGCAATCCTTGAAGGATTAACCAGAGATGTACCAAATAGTACACCCACATTTCGACGGAGCATAGACGAGCTAAATGAGCAACTATATTTGTGTTGGTTCAAACTTCGTTTGAAATGCTGTTAGAATAAAGTTCTAATTGCACTACAAAGTGGTTGTTACGTCAGCCACTGCGGGCCAAATAGCGCGAAATGAGTGGTTTCGATCGATTTACAAAAAAACTATTGATTGGATTAAAAAGCCAAAACAGTATCATGCTAATATATTGCTTGTAGAATTATTTGCCAAAAAATCAGAATGATCGCATGCATATTAGTATGTTTTTTATTGTTTGAAAGATATTTTTAGAGATAAGTTCGTGATTTCTTTTTATCGAGCATAATTAATTGTATTATGTTTTCAAAACAGTATCATGCTAGCATATATCCTGAAGAATATCATATATTTTCCTGGTCTTGTTTATAGCAGTGAATCATATACTTTTAGTAATTATAAAACTCGCGTTTAGCTCATGTAATCGCCTTAAGCCTATGCCTTTGGCGTATGTTATCGCCTTGGGGCGAGCCTATTATCATCAGCCGGTAACATATCCAGACTCCTAAGTAACAAATCAGCAGAAAATTACAATTAAAGGTTAAGCTACCCTTGCCGAGGTCGATATGTGGATGGGTGAATGCGAATTCATTGATACCAAGTCCTATCTGTATCTTGTTAGTCCCAGTTAGAGCAAAAGATCTTTAACGGGCATTTTAGGTGGTCGACACTTGAACCCCAGGAATTTTGAATCAGGACCCATCTATACTAATATTATAAAGCAGAAGAGTTTCTTTGTTTGTTTGAACGCGCTAATCTCAGGAACTTCCGGCTCGAATTGAATAATTCTATTTGCGTTGGATATTCCATTTATCGAGGAAGGCTATAGGCTATATTACATCACGCTATGACTAATAGGAGCGGAGCAGCAATAAGAAATGTTGCAAGCGGGAAATTGACGTGAACGAAGTCGCGGGCAGAAGCTAGTTGTTAATATGTATCCGTGGTGCTAGGCAACTGGGCCTATCCCAGTTGTAAACGTCCCTTTGTGCCTACTGGCCTTGTTTCGTTCTGTCTCCTGTTGATATGGAGGGAAGTGGCAATTACAGTTTTTTTTTCCTACTCCTCCGCTATACTTTCTGATTAATTTCGTTGCGGGATCCAAGACAGTTAAATTCATTCTCTGGGACTTCGTCGAGCTTCATTGTCTCGGCGCTGTTCTGATGGTCGCCACTGTTGATTATGGCTTTCAGGAGTTACAGTGGTTTGGGTGTGTGTGGTGGACTTGTTCCAATAAAAAGAAAAGTTGAATCTTGAAATTCTGACCAAGGGGTACCTATCTTTTATCCTAGGTCAGACAGTCAGCTGTTGCTTCATGTAAAATACTGGGGGACAAAAATGGACGCTTTTGCCACTTTAACAGTTGCTGAGACCTTCTATCTTTTCAAGAGGCTGCGAACCATCGCCCACGTGGAACCAGTGCGGGTTGGTGGTTGGTTAGTTATTTTTCGTGTTTTTTTTTGGGTTTTAAGATAATAATGACGCCTCTGTCACTGCCAGAGGAATTGCACTGGAATGTCTCTACGAATGGCTGATGGGGCCGAAAGGTCCTGGAGTGGCGACCGCGAACCGGAAGATGTTGCGTTGGAAGGCCTTCCAATAGGTAGACCTGGTGAAGTTTGCGGGGATCCGCTGGATGCGAGTCGCACGAGACCGGTCTATCTGGCGACACTTGGAAAAGGCTTATGTCCATGGAAGCCTTTCAGCTGAAATTATGGTGATGATGATGAAATGGCTGGGCAGAGAGATTAAGGCAAGCGAAATGTTTAGGCCTCCAAAACATGTATGGCCACACAAACACGACGACTCGAATGGCGTAGTGATAGTGACGCTGCCTTACGTTCTTAGGGTCCTGGGTTCGAATCCCGGTAGGAGCAAATGTTTATGTGGTGAGCATGGACATTTGTTTCCGAGTCATGGATGTTTATAAAGGGTGTAAAACACCTCTTAACGAATACGAAAGGCACTTGTTCTACTCGTCATTCTGATCATTATTTTGTTCTACACTATACCTGGGAACCTTCTAGTTACGCAGATATTGGGGGTCAAAGTTGCAAGATTTTGACAAACTGTTTTTTAAATACTACTTTTTATTGCATGATTTTTACTTTAAATATCTCTACGACCCCCGTACTATTCAATCCAGCCATCCGCACAATGTTTTGAGTGTGTTACATTGAGTTATACCATAAAACATGATTTATAACCTCAAAAAAAAAAGTTGTTTCCCAGCAATATTTTTTGCGTAAAGTTACTTAGTTTGATATACAGAATGCTTGGTTAACGGCTTTGTGATGAGTTGAAATACACCCTGTATGTATAATAAGTCTGCATTTACAAAAAAAAAGTATATATGTAGTAGGTATATCAACTATCTGGTGTCCACGACACAAGCTTTGATTAGTGTGGCACTAGGTGGCGCTGTGTGTTAATGTCCAGCGAGATTTATTTATTTATGTAAACATTCAAGTATTACGTTCACACCAACCTTTTATCTAACTCATGACCGCAGCTTGGTTGCGGGCCTGTTCGAAAGAGATACCGCGGCCCCGGAACATAAAGGGCGAGGAAGGAACATGGATGGGTTTTAGTCAGCAAGAGTCTGACACTCCCTCCCGCACCGCCCAGAGTGGGAGAAGTCATTTGATGATTTCCCATCCCAAATATACTACTGGGATAAAAAGTATCCTATCTGTAAATCCAGGGCACCGGCCAGTCTCGAACATCGATACCGAAAAAATCGCTTAATAACTTTCGATCGCTAATTACTTACGAAAAAAATCGATTGTAAAAACGACGCTTGCAGGAATCTACATCCAAGATAGTTTTCTCACAAGCATCGTTATTGAAACCGAAACTTTAATAATTTAATTAGCTATCGAAAGTTAACAATAATGATATTATCTATGTCGAGTCTAGGCCCAGGGCCTCAATTCTGTATTACAATAGTGTCAGAATAGTCGATCATTGATTTCACAATGATCAAGTTCTGTCAAGTTTTGACAAGTTTGGTAATCTACTAATTATATAATGGCGTCATTATGACTTTTCAATGGTCAACCACTGACAGTCCATTGAAAGAAACGTCATATAATGGTTATCTTGTACATTAATAAAATCTACTATCTGAATAAATATTCGCATTTAACAGCAGATTTCGAATACCATTTGCAGTAAGGGTTTTATAATATTGGTAATACGACAATGTCATTAAAACACAATTTTATACGAGACCATTGATCGACCATTGTGAATTTAGCAGATTACGAATTTAAGCAAAATGACAATGAGATGGGAATGGAATCGTGTTGGAGTGACGAATTTGTAAAAATAGCAGAATTGGGCCCGTAGTAAACTATGCCTGTGCTGAATTTCATCTAAATCCGTTGCATACTTTTTGTTTTAAGAGCAACAAATATAAGCACATACAAACTTGAACTTTTATAGGCAATATTTACTTTATGAAAATTCTAGTGACGTAATACTAGAACGCCCTTACCGCTAAAGTCTACTTCATGAATTTTGTCCTGCGAGGTCACTCACTTCTGTCAATTATCTAGATAATTGAATTCTAACATGACAGCTCGTTAATCGATCTAGCAATTAGTGTCAGACCACTTTGGAGCTAGGTTCGCCAAATTATGACTATTGACGAAAATTATTTCTCAAAGGAGGTTTACTGGTGATTGACAAGCTTGGCGCAAGTAAATCATCGCGGATACATGTAATAGTTGGGTACTATGAGTTGAAATTAAGGCGCAACCTCGCCCTTATAAAATATGTTTTTTTTTTTTATGGTTTTTCGTGGTATGCTGAATAATCCACAAATATTGTAATCGTTGGAATTGCTCGTTCCAAACAGGAGGCTACGGTTGGGACCAAGAGAGGGGTTTTTTAAAGTTCCGGCAACCCATACAAAGTTATTAAAGTTCGCACCAGTGATTCGTGCAGTAAGAATACATTATGATGCCTCTCGACATTTGGATATATTTTCTTGCTCTTTGGCGGAATTCCAGAGGGTGTCACTTAGCATGTTCATAATCATCATCAGCCTAAAATGTTTCCACTGCTGGGACACGGCCTCCTCTCAATGAGAGGGAAAGGGCTATAATTTACCACGCGGGCTCAGTGCGGATTGGTAGATGTCACATGTCTTCGAATTTTTTACCGTTTTTGAGAGCAGTGGTGATGAAATAAATTACACAAAGTAATGCGCCTGTCTGGGTTCGGACCCATGACTTACTGTTCGTAAGTCGAGGCCGCCACCACTGGGCCACCGCTACTCTAGCACTTGGCATGTTAATTCTTCTGTATAAATGGTGCTTCTACACAGACCCATTAGTTGGAGCTGGACAATTTGCTATAATGAATACTTTTGTTAGCTTGGGTTTTACCTGTTAAAACAAAATGTATGTGTTATTGAATAAAATAAAATCATAACGTCTTATTGGCCATGTGATCATAAACAGTCCTGATAAACGTGAGGTCCTGGATTAGATTCTCAGGTAGATTAAATTGTTAGGAATTTCCATATTTTTTTCAGTATCCTGAAATTCGTAAAAATTGCTCTCTATAATATGGAACTTACATAATTGACGAAATTACCGTGTACTACCAAGCACCTATGCCTAGCCCTTCGAAGTTTACAGGCGTGATGTTATAAAGGGTGTAAAACACTTCTTCGCGAAACCGAAAGGCACTTGTTCTCCCCATCATTGCGATATTTTTTTTGTTCTCCACCATACCTGGGAACCTTCTAGTTACGGAGATATGGGGGGTCAAAGTTACAAGTTTCTAACAAGTATTTTAGGTAGATATCCGTTTTTTTTTTAAATATCTACCGATTGATCTCTCACCTGCGGGGATATACATACCTATACGTATGTATGTGGGTGACAAGCAAAATTTAGCCACACTCTACAGGTCGCAATTATGAAACGATTGCTTTCAAACTTGGCCAAAAAATCGAAAAGGTCTAAACTTACGCTAAGTTCGTGAATGGGCGGAATTCGTTAATGTGGGGCAGCGGGGGGGGGGGGGAGCGATTTTTCTAAAATTAGTTTTTTGGCCATAACTTTTTCCTTTGAAAAATTTTTGAACTTTAAATTACAACTTTACTGATGCACTCCGTTTTTTTTTAAAGCAAATTGTTTACTCTAAAATCGTTACCTTCAAAGTTTAGCGATAAAACCTATAGTTTTCGAAATAAAAATTATAACTAAATTTGAGGGCGTTTCCATGCTAAACTCTTATGAGAGGATTTAAAAAGGGTTAACTTTCAGACAACGATTTTGATATCACATTTTTCTTTTTGAAGATTGTACACATAAGTACAACTTTTTATACAAATATTCTTAATAGTCGGACGCTCCAGCACCTTCTCTGAAATCTACCTCCTCCAGCGGCATTATATAACCTCAAAAAAAAGTTGTTTCCCAGCAACCATTTTTGCGTAAAGTTACTTAGTTTGATGAACATAATGCTTGGTGATGGTGGTGGTTTACACCCTTTATTTAGTTCTGTGCAATAAAATCGAATTGAGTTGGGTAAGGTTATAATAATACCCGACTATGCCCACTGTATAGCTGATAACTGATTAGATATCACTGATAACATTCATTAAGTAAGTGTAACACGCTTTTATGAAAATTCTTATCATTGACAAAGGAATTTTGTTTGATGATGCAGTTTGTTGTATCGTTACAGGTACGGTAGTCAGTGGCCCAAAAAGTCTGACAACCAGTCTTACCATGTGGTATCGTATTACCCAGTACAAACTGGTATTCAGCTGCATCTGGTTCTCTAACCAGATGCAGCTGAATACCAGAATTTTCCAGATTGGTGGAAGCCGACTCCGATATAGTTGGGAAAAGGCAAGGCAGATGATGATGAAGCAGAGTACAACCCGAATCATTTTGCAAATTCTACACAAACACTTTTACATGTCCTTATTTTTTAAACTAGATGTGGCCGGTGTTTCGTACCTGACTACTCTGAGAAGAAACAGCCGAAACAAAGTCAGAGGTCATAGTCTCTTTTAAAGTCCAGACAATCTTGTTCAACTCACATGAGAACTAAGCAGATTAGTGTCTGAGATGGTCTTTTGAAGAAAGAACCACACAGATTTGAGTGGACCTGTCCAGTCAGTGCAAGCATTTGTCAGTTATCGTGTAGCTCGATTTTTAAGTCAAGGAGCTCAACGAAACGACGAACAATACCAAAGAAAGGACATTTGGGTAGGTCGCTTATACTCGTAGTACTCAAACTGCCAGACAGTCGTGGGAAAAAAAAAACAACAAAAAGTTACCCACAAGGTCCTCACATTCACAATTATTAAATAAAATAAATAATAATTTACAAAAACTAATGTCAAAAAACCGACTTCAAAAAAAATACAAAAAAGTTAAAAATAACTTTAGCTTCTGAAGTCGGTGACCTTTGTTTGATTGCTTTAGTTTTTTTGTCACCGACTTCAGAAGCTAAAGTTATTTTTAACTTTTTTGTTTTTTTTTTGAAGTCGGTTTTATTTTTTGCAAAAAAGTTTTTATTTTTCACTTTTTAGTGTTTCACATGTGCTTGATATATGGAAAGTGCATACCGTTACAATTAAAACAAGCCCAAACACGACTAGGATACATTGTCTCATTATGGAGTTCCATGACTCTTGGCTTCATCATCAGATCTGATGGTAGAATGGTTCTTATCAAACGCAAATGCTTCACTTGTTGTAGAAAATACCAAAATCGCAACACGTTTTCATATAAAAATTGAAGAGTTCCCTCGATTTCGCCAAGATTCCATCATCAGATCCAGACTTGGCGATTATGGGACCATTTGGGAAGAATACCCTTTCCAACAAAAAAGAATTTTCCAAATCGGTTGGCAAGCGACGGAGTTATGCCCGAACAAACATAAAAAAAAAAAAAAAAAAAAAAATAGAAACATCCGAATAGAGAACCTCCTCCTTTTTTAGAAGTCGGTTAAAAAATAATAAAATACTGAACTAAGACATGTCAAATCATTAAATGTCATGACAGTCACAAGTAAATATTCATGTCAAATAAACAGACACATAAAAAATAAAAATAAGTAAAGTAATAAAAAATATAATTTACTGCTGTGGTTTCACTTACATTAGGAGGAAAAGAATGAAACAGGCATATTATTATTAAAAACCGGGAAGCAACACATTTGCTACGTATTTCAGTTCTTTTAGTACTTACTGTAACATGTGTTTATTTTAACAATATAATTGAGTGTTTTAAAAATATTGCTTATTTTTATAACAACTGACAGATGTTTTCCTTTATTTTATTACTACCTCTATACTGAAAATTAGTTTCAGTAGTTAGTCATTTATTCTTCTTCTTCTGCCCTCTCATTGAGATTAACAATAAATTGTATTAGAAATTACATCGTTTAAAATAAAGTAAAGTACAGAAACAACACCAAAACACACACACTAAAATATTAAAACGTTTGGCTACGGATGTCACCGTTTATCGTTATATTGACTATGGTCCCGGTTTAATACTTTCCGAGGCAAAAAGGTAAATTGCAAGGAATATGCGTTAAATATATTGTTATTACTAGCCGATGCCCGCGGCTTCGCTCGCGTAAAATTATATACACAAACCTTCCTCTTGAATCAGTCTATTAAAAAAAATCCCATCAAAATCCGTTGCGTAGTTTTAAAGGGTTAAGCATACATAGGGACAGACAGACGCGGCGGGAGATTTTGTTTTATAAAATGTAGTGATGTAGTGATAATGAATAAATAAATATTTTTATTATAATTCGTTCACGAAGCCCAAAGGCACTTGTTTTCCCCATCATTGCGATCATGTTTAGGGTTCCGTATATCAAAATGTAAAAAAGGAACCCTTTACAAGTTCACTTTTTTTTTGTAACTTTCGGTAAATTAAATCCTATTATTATGATTTCTAGCCTGATGTAAAAGTACAATAACCCAACCCGACCCGGGAACAGAACCCAGGACCTTATGCTATCAAAACATCAGGCCTTCATCTACTATCGCCAATATTTGACCAAACTTCCTTAAGTTACGAGATAACTGAACTACGCACAAGTTTCTAACAAACCCCTCTGATTTGCCCTAACAGATAGTATGACGGAAAAGCAAGGTTGGTTAAACTTATTATAGGATTTTGGTAACTTTGGTAGTAATTAAAGAGTTGGTAATCGTATAAACTGGGAGTTCTCGCAAAGGTGAAAAAATTCTTAGGCGTCTTTTTCATACAAAATGTATAGAAGCGTCGCGTCGCAAAGCACACAGAAAGGCAGGGCGTTGACGGGCGCGAAAATGACGTTTGCACCCTGTTGTAAAGCACATAGAAAAGACGACTTAGGACGAGGCACGGGCGCCAACGGACGGGCGAGAACGGGAGTGCGGGCGGGGTGGGGCGCGGTGCTGGGAAAAGTGCGGCGCGCGCGTCAGTTGTTTTTTCTCGTGGCGCCCGGCGTCACGCCCGCGCCCGTGCTGGACCGTGCCTCGTCTTTTCTATGTGCGTGAAAAAGTCGCGACGGCGCACAGTGGGCTAAAACGGGCCGGTAGAGGACTTAGCGTTTAAAAAAAAAAAGTTTCTTTTTCTGAAACTTTAAATAGTGCGTTGGATTTATCTATTGATTATAAGTAATTATTTATATGAAGGTCGTTTAGATAACTTGAGTATTTTCGGAGTTATTAATAACCAAAGTAATTTTTGTATGAAGCAAAACAAAAAACCTTGAAAATCTAGAAATTCTCAAATTTTCTCAAAGAATTGACTTTACGTATGTATAGTACGTATTTTTGTCCTATTTTAGCACCTATTCTCGAGTTGCGATTTTCTGCGATTTGGTCGCAATTTCAAATTTTGTTCTCTATTCCACACCATCATAGAGATTAAGAACCAGGCCCGTTTTTTTTTATTAAGTGGTCTCCCCGTTAGGCCTAAACCACTAAGGACTAATAAAATAAGTAAAAATCACAATCAGGTACTGGTCACTGCACTTTTTTAATTTAATCACTATCACGAGTATCCATATTAACGAATGCAAAATTTTCGTATTCGTCATCATCAAATGTTTCCGTTTGTTCAATTATTAATAAACTTTGTGCTTCTTCTGACAAAGTTTTATGTTTTCTGCGAAGTTTGTGGCGTTTCGCTGAGATGAGTGCATCAGAGCTGGTCAACAAATTATTTAAAATGTCTTTATTTGTAGTTTTTCTACTGCATTTCCTGGAATGGTGTTGGCGGTACCTACGAAAGTCTTTATTTCTAACTTCAGCAGCTTCTTCAGATAGCTGTCCTATTGGTATTAGACCAAAACTTTCAATAATAGCTGCACCATGCATAAGAACTTTATGAACACTTGAAGGCATGTAATACCAGCCATATAATTCCAAATACAGTCGCATGGTCACTTGAGCTAATTCGTAAAATTTGACTGTGTCAATGTGGTAACCTTATGAAATTGCCTCTAAAATGGTTGCAAACCGCTTAATTAAGTCTTCACTAACACCAGTATCTCAGCAGTCACGTTTGGGTAATAACTTTAAGGTCTTTTCATGTTGATCACTTAATTAGACTAAACATTTTTTTTTTTTTTAATACTGCCACTGTTTTTAAAAATAATAAAAAGGTCAAGTTTGGTCACCAAATCTTCAAACATTTTCACAAACACAAAATAACTCACACTCACTTCACTTATTTGTTTATGTAATAAATATGTGAGGGTAGTGCATCTATTATGGTGGGTAATAGAACACTGAAGTACGTTTCAATGCAATAGTACATTTTGTGCCCTATTATCGTTGCACCAATCAGGTAACGACACGTGTCATAACTTGATGTTGCGGTCGAGCATTCCTATCTCTTGATTCCCGGAAATAAGTGTCAAAACAAATTACGTCATGCCTACCTATATTACCTATGGTGGTGGAAAATGTCGAACAATTTTTTTTTTAATTTAAAGTACTAAGTAAGTATTGGAGTACTTCAGGCCGTTTAGTGTACATTATTTTCAATTTCAAATTAATCGGAATAAATTGCTTAGCTAAAATTTCATGACGCTTCATACAAATTTGATATGGCTATATCTCCGAAAGTATGAGTCCAATTAAAAAAAGTAAAAGAGTAAAAACTTTTTAAATTTATGTCTAGATACTAAAAAAATACATTTTAGTTCTTAAGACCCAACTTTGTAATCCCAGCCCACTGTGCGGCGCCCCGTCTGCGCCTTGTCCGTGCCTAGTCCTCGTCTTATGTCCTTTCTGTGTGCCTTGCGCCTTAGATAGTTGAGAACGCCTTATAAACTTTTCAGTTGTTCGAACCCTTTTTTTTTTTTTTTTTTTTTAGGATGGGAAATCATCAAATGAATTCTCCCACTTTGGGCGGAGCGGGAGGGAGTGTCAGACTCTTACTGACTAAAACCCATCCATGTTCCTTCCTCGCCCTTTATGTTCCCGGGCCGCGGTATCTCTTTCGAACAGGCCCGCAACCCCGGCAGGGTTGTTCGAACCCTTCCATTTAAACATAATTGACGAAATATGAAGATTCTTAACTCATCTGCTTACCCGTTTAGGGAATGCTGTTGGTAATAACTTCAGTTATACATCTCTTAGGAATCTTATTAAAGTGATGCTTTTGAAGCTAACTATACAATAAAATAGTTTTCCAAGAATTCAGTTCACTCGAATTCTTTAGAAGTTCACCCAAATTAATTATGAAGCAAGTTGTAGGAATTAAATACGACTTTCTGAATTTATAACTCATTGTATTGACTAAGAGAAGGTCCCAGTTAAACTTAAATCATGATGAACTTATAGCTAGGCCACCTACAGTTAAATCCTACAAGTTTTTCAGTGGTGTTTTGACATGTCCGCTTTGTGCTCAGAGTTTTCGGACAAAGTTGGATATGCTAGCCACTTGCGAGCACTTGAAAGAGCCAGCTTAGAAAGCCATCAAATGCTGTCGCTTTGGCCGAAATCGGCTTGATGGCATCATAATCATCACCATCATCATCATCATCATCCTCATCATGTGTGTCCTGATTAAAGACTTTTTTAGAGTCCCCAAAAACTACAGACTTTCCGTTGGCTGATAGTTTAGTCTAGTGGGGTTGCTAGCACGCACATTTGGCCAAACAAATGGCCGGATATGTGACAACTGTGCAAACCATTGACAGTCGACAGTGCTCAAACTATTTGCTAGTTAGAAGTATCGTCCGAGTCGGCTGATAAAACAATCGGCAAGTATACGCGCAGGATAAGTGCGCCATATCAAGCAGTTGGCTGATGGTTAGTTTGAAGACTGTCGAATGTGAAAATCGTGTACATGGAGTAGGTACACGATTTTCACATTCGACAGTCCAAGTGTCAAACCGATTTATCGAAACGTTGTAAAATCATAAGTTTTAAAATTAAATAAATAAATAACGGGGTGTCTCGTTTCGAATCCGCGATGATTTACTTTAACAAGTTAGTTTTATTTAAAATCGACACATAGGGTCATAATTTCAAGGTAAGTATTTTTAAGGTTCCGTAGCCAAATGGCAAAAACGGAACCTTTTAAGGGTTCCGTTTGGCACTTGTTCTCCCCGTCATTGCGATCATTTTTAGGGTTCCGTAGACCAATGGCAAAAATCAGAACCCTTAATGATTCGTATGTCTGTCTGTCTGTCTGTTCGTCCGTATGTCACTGCCATTTTTTTCCGAAACTATAAGAACTGACTACTGACTGACTGTTGAAATTTGGTAAGTAGATGTATTCAGTGAACCGCATTAATATTTTTACACAAAAAATAGAAAAAAAAACAATACATTTTGAGGGTTCCCCATACTTAGAACAGAAACTCATTTTTTTTTTTCATTAAACCCATACGTGTGGGGTATCTATGAATAGGTCTTTAAAATGGTATTGAGGTTTCTAACATCATTTTTTTCTAAACTGAAAAGTTTACGCAAGAGACACTTTCAAAGTGGTAAAATGTGTGTGTGTGTGTGTGTCCCTGTAACTTCTAAAATAAGAGAATGATAAAACTAAAAAAAATACATATGTACATTACCATGTAAATTGGGTTGATCGAGAAGTTTTTTTTATACGTCTTAAATCGTAAATAGCAATTTACCTTTCATTCAATCTGCTACAGAACCCTTAATGGGCGAGTCCGACTCGCACATGGCCCGTTTTTTTTTGGAACGAATTTCCTTAACGCGGCTTACGGGTAGTGCGATTTAGTACGAATCCCAAAAGGAAAGGAATCGTAACGAAATGCCGTATGCTGTGTGTGTGTGTAGTATAATAATATAATATTCCTCATTCCCTTTCAGTATAGTGTACATTATTCTACTAGTAAAGCCCTTTAATTTAACACCCATATTGAGGGAGTTGAAAAAAAACGTAATTCACCATTTTGTGGTAGTGGCCATCTTGAATCTGAAATCTATCATAGCATATAGTATTCTACTAGCTGAGCTCTTACATTTGATACCCATATTGAGGGAGTTGTTGAATAAATATGTAATCCACCATTTTGTGGTGGCGGCCATCTTGGACTGGTTTTATCAAACATTTCTATTATCACTCCTGACTAAATCACCTGTCAAACAAAAAAATCAAAATCAAATCGGTTCATCCGATCGGGAGCTACGATGCCACAGACAGACAGACACACACACACACACACACAGACACGTCAAACTTATAACATGGCGTCGTTTTTTGGAGGCGAGAGTTAAAAACAAATGCGTTCAATTTCGAAATGAGTCATCTGAAATTGAGAAATGAACTTTAAATTAACCTTAGTAGGTAATAAAGTTCTTTTTTATGTTCCAAGAAAGACATGAAACTTATCACCAATTTATTTGACCTGAATGGTCGGACATTTAGGTAACATATAGGAGGCGTGACAATCATCTTCGGAACGAGATGGTTGTGCCAATATCCTTGAACGATTACGTATAATAAAGTGCCTATGATCGGCTGTGAAATGGGTCAGAGGTAGGTAATGGCTCGGATAATGATTAGAGGACAGATGTTTCTTAGTTATTTACCTACCTTTATAACTGTGGTATTTTTATTTAAAGTTTACTAGTTCACCTCACTCAAGTGAGCGCACACAATTTTAAAGCGAACTCATTTGTTTCTAAAGTAAAACATCTCGGATTTACAACGTGACACCGTTCGAATTTCAAAATTATGTTATGAAAAGAATACACCGTTCGAATTTCGAAATTATGTTATGAAAAAAAAAGGTAATGCAGAGGTCTGGCTTGCACGAAGAGTGTTGCCAGAATAAAAACTTATTTCAAAGAATACCTATGATAAAGAGTGAGAAATATAATCGTACTTACTGTTAGATAGTTCAGTTAGGTCCGAAACCGTCAACACTTCACATCAAAATAAGAAACTACGCAATAATTTATTGCAGCTGGAAAATAAATAAATAATAAAAAGATATCGCTGGACATTAACACACAGCGCCACCTAGTGCCACACTAAGCAAAGCTTGTGTCGTGGACACTAGATAGTTGATGTACTACATATATACTTTTTGTTTGTAAATACATACTTATTATACATATAAACATCCATGACTCGGAAACAAATGTCCGTGCTCATCACACAAACATTTGCTCCTACCGGGATTCGAACCTAGGACCCTAAGACCGTAAGGCAGCGTCACTACCACTACGCCAATCGGTCGTCAAAAAAAACGATTTTCTTCATGATTTAATGGTTTAAATTCTTGTTATGGTTGTTTTTTTGGGAAAAAATACATTTTACGGTAGGACTCAAGATAACGCACTCAAAATATTAAATAATAAAACAATTATTTAAAAAAAACTCATCAAAAAAATTGCAATTTTTACCCCAAACCACTCCGTAACTGGAAAGTTCCCGGTATGATCTCAATGAATTTTTTTATTATGTATTATATTGTAGTTTATAGCTAAGTTATATATTTTTGTCTTGTATGTATGTAAGTATATTCTTAGGTTTATCGTTTGTTATATTAAAATTGGCTTTAAGTTTGTGTGTATTCTATTTTCGCATTATTTACACACGATGTCTACATCTCTTTTTATCTACTCTCCTTTCGCAGGTATGCTGGAAGAAATTTCTTTAGAAATAAGCATCACCTTTGGATCTATTTTCTATTCCTTTCTTCTTTTCTGTATGTAGTGTGTATCTACTTAAATTGTTAAATAAATAAAATAAATAAATAAATGACAGTATGAGCAAGTGCTTTTCGGTTTCGCTAAGGGTAAGTACCCTTGGCGAAACCCTTTATAAGTTTACTAATTTCATGGAACTTTTACTCTTAAAACGAACAATAATATTATTACAACTCTTCGACTTTATTAAAACGAGAAACGCCAGCTTGAATAACATCCTCTGCCATACTAACTTTGTATTGTTTTCGCGATACAAATGAAAGATTGATGTCAGACAAATCCCTTTGGTAATACTGTTTGGGTTATTAAGCTGCCAATTATCTATACTTAATATTATAAAGCAGAAGAGTTTGTTTGTTTGTTTGGTTGTTTGTTTGGTTGAACGCGCTAATCTCAGGATCTACTGGTTCGAATTGAAAAACGTTTGATAGTCCATTTATCGAGGAAGGCTATAGGCTATATAACATCACGCTTTGACGAATAGGAGCGGAGCAGCATTGAATAATGTTGCAAAAACGGGGATTTTTTTCCTTTCGTTTTTCTCTCTTATGTGACGCAGACGAAGTTGCGTGGGCCAGCTAGTTAAGTATATTGATGTTTCTTAACGCTAATATAATAATAATAACTAAGGTTATATCGTGAAAGCTGAGAAAGAGGAACAAAATATCTCGACTTGGCACACGAGGTTCGCGACGTGTGGAATATGAACTCGGTTATCATTGTGCCGATTGTCGTGACGGCCAATGGCCTTAAGGGGCCGGCGGAGCATGCGTGTTTCATACAGGACCCTGCTCCTGATCGTTTAAAGTGTATTTTTTTTTATATTTTAAAATGTATAAGATAAGCAGTTTTAATGTTTTAAGGTTTATACCTCGTTGGAGCTCGTGGCTAAATAATAACAGCCACTCCAGTTGATCTTAAGGTTAAGTCGCGCTTGCGTTTGTACGGGTTGGTCTGTGAATGGATGATCGCCCATTACTTATTTATTATTTTTTTATTTATTTAACAATTTATGTATATGTTACCGTAAAATTGTCAAACACGTTATATTGAAGTATCTCTAGCGATATTGTAAAGTCTCGAATTATTGTCAAATGAACATACTGCTTACAACAAAACGCATTATTTTTCGTGAAATGCATGCGATGGTAGTCAACTTACGCGGTGTGGGGGGAAGGAGGGGTCCCCTTGCCCAGTGGCACAACTCTCATGAAAAGATAATGCACCATTCCTGAGAAATACCGATTAATATAACATAACCTTAAAACACTCTATATTCCCCCTAAAAAGCGTAGTCGACGGGCCCCTATTTCCGAGTGCAGGGTTTAAAGGAACCTAACTAACCTAACGGGGGGGTGCCCCAAGTCCCGATTATGGGGGCAGAGATACTTCCGTATGTTCAGTTGACAATAATTCGAGACATTACAATATCGCGAGAAAAAACACGTTATATTGTAATATAACGTGTTTGACAATTTTACGGTGACATATACACACTACATACAGAAAAGAAGAAAGGAATAAAAAATAGGTACAAAGGTGATGCTTATTTCTAAATAAATCATATTTATTTATGTACACACAAAATACTTAGTAGAACATTACATTAAGAAAGAAGAGCCCAAAGGTACTGCTTATTTCATGAGAAATTTCTTCCAGCAGACCTGCGAGAGGACAGTTGAATTAGAAATGTAGACACAGTGTGTAAGTAAAGACAAAACAGGAAAATTTAATTAAAACCCTAAAATTAAAATATAGCTATTTATAATAAACATACATACCTCACCGAGTTTACTCTAAAGGGTGTAAAACACCTCTTAACGAAAACGAAAGGCACTTGTTCTCCTCGTCATTCTGATCATTTTTTTTGTTCTACACTATACCTGGGAACCTTCTAGTTATATTGGGGGTCAAAGTTGCAAGTTTTTGACAAGTTTTTTTTTAAATACCACTTTTTACGCATTTTCTTTACTTTAAATATCTCTACGACCCCCGTACTACTCAATCCATCCATCCGCACAATGTTACATTGAGTTATACCACAAAACATGATTTATAACCTCAAAAAAAAAGTTGTTTCCCAGCAATATTATTTGCGTAAAGTTACTTAGTTTGACATACAGAATGCTTGGTTAACGGCTTTGTGATGAGGTGAAATACACCCTGTGAGTTTACTCTATACTTTATGTTTGAAGTGTTAAATAAGTAAATATTTCTCGATGGCATGGCTCATAGGCGGCATAAATAAAAAAAAACATAATAAAAAAAAAAAAAAAAGATCATCAGGCCCAAAAAATCATGTAACATGAGGACTGCCGATGTAAGTGAAAACTAATGTAATCTATATCTGCTACGGGTTGTGACCCACTCGCGTCTAAGTAGTGCTACGCCGTAGCGGATCGGCTACGAGTGCTACGAAGTGTTAGGTGACGGTCACGCGAGTTCCATGACTTTTTTGTTCACCCAAAAAGTCCTCAACGCGCCTCATCATCTGCCTAGCCTTTTCCCAACTATGTTGGGGTCGGCTTCCAGTCTATACGGATGCCGCGCGCGCCGAGGCGAGCGGACGTGCGCGCGGAGCTCTGTCGCGCTTCGTGCCCATTGCCTCGAGTGACGCAATATTTTTATACGATTACCTACGTTAGTTGCGTTCATAACAGTGTAAAGACTATGGGAGGCCCTCCCGAACACAGTGAAACTAGTGAAATGGACACGGAAAGTGGAATTGTGAACACCATAAAGAACAGTGACTATAAACTAACTAGTGTAAGTGAACTTTCCCCGGACAATGAAGGACAATACGCAGTTGCATGTTGGTACTGCGCAAAAATTAACGTAATTAAAAAATTCTATGAGTGGCAGGGACAAACTAAGATAAAACAATTAGCTTGTAGAATGTGTAACAAGAGAAGTGCCGTGAAATGTTTTATAAAAACTTTAGCAAATATTTCAAACGGACACCTAGTGAACAGCGTAAACGAAATTAATATATATTCGTGTAATATAAATTCCTGTAAAATAAATAAAATAGACTGCCGAAAATGTAACGGACAGTTAAATGTTAAGTACATGCCAATTATTGGACTTAAAAGTGAAGAAAACGTGACCTGTGAATGTGGCACAGTGAACAAAATAGTATCGAAATATATTGAGGTACCCAGGACCCAAAGTACTAGGGCTGAACCATCGCTGTGTGGGTCGGGCCGCCCTAATCGCCGAAAGCCGCATCACGCCTTTGGTGCCGGGATTGCTGCGACCGCTAGCGCCACACGAAGAAAACCGAATGACGCTGCTGCGCGAGCTAGCATCGTCGCCCCCGCTGCGCACGCGCGCGACCATATGACCGCCTCGACGCTTCTGTGCGGCGACTCCGCTACTCAGGTCGGTCACGCGACTGAGCAGGCTCGCGCCGCTAGTCCGACCGTCATCGCCACGCAGCGACAGCCCGGCATAACAACAAGCAATCGCTTCTATTCGCTCCCCACCGAAGAGGACCAACAAGATGAGTTGGAAAGGGAAAAAGACGATGCACACGCGACTTTTACCTCACCCAAACCCAAGAAGAGAAAGAGAGGTGTTGTCACTCCTAACTCGACAGCGACCCAGCGACAACTGAGAGTGATCACACCATCCACTCACATCCCTGACATAATCATAACAGACGTCAAGAAAATCAATGAACCAAGACAATGGAGCAAGACACGCCATGGCTAGCAACAAAAGAACCGTCACGATCCGCGTTTACACCGCGGACATGAGAAAAATAATTATAGAAGAGTTAAGGAAACTAGACGACGGGCTCCGCTTCGTGGCACGCGTCCCTAAAGCCCAGCAGACCCATCAGACGAAGGTTGTGTTCATCACGAACATCTACGATGAGACGAATGAGGCATGCCTTGAGGAAATGGAGAGGTGCATAGGTGTGAGACCAATCAAAATGAGAACAACTAACTACAACAACTAACAACAACTAACTAACAACAACCACTAACACACACACACACAAACTGGTAACTTACAATTATTTATCTTTGATGGTGCTCACTCATACGATGAAATTGCCACGCTTATGAAGACAACAAAGCATGCGTACTTTGGGGCCTTCAGCATGAAGCCTCAAGAATACAAAAATGACCCTAGGAGAGTAGTGGAATGTAAGAAATGTTTCCTCTTCACACATGCGACATCGGCGTGTCACGGCGAGAAGAAACACCCCACCTCCACGATAAAAAACGAAGAAGGCATAGATATTGAAATATGTACAGCATGCAAAAAACCGGGCCATGGGGCCAACCAAGCCAAATGCGAAAAGTTCCAGAAGGCAGTGGACCGTCAATTGGTACAACATGAAGAAAAAGAAAGGAAAAAAGGAGAAGCAGCTGAACGCAGTCGCACAGCATTGAGATACCGTCGGGAAAACGTCTCGTACGTGAACATAACCTCCACTTCACAATTTCCACCGTTGTCCAAACAGGAGCCCCAATCACAACCACTGCATCAGCCAAAAATGCACCTACATGAACACCCAACAAACAAGGAAAGCAGCATGGAGCCCTTAGGGCAAGAGCTACAAGCAACTATGAAACAAATATTACACCAGCTACAGCTACAACATGAAATACTCATAAAAAATCTCAACAAATAATCCGAGAAACCAATATCATAAGTTGCGTATATTGCACCTCAATGCTCAAGGATTGAAAGGTAAATTCCTCGAACTAAAATCTTTAGTCGACCGTCACAAACCACATATAATCGTAGTCAACGAGTGCCGGGTGGACTTTTCCAAAATCCGCATGAATCTCCTGAACTATGACAAGATCACGCACTCAATCGCGTCGCATCTAACTACAGCCATGTATGTGATGCGAGGAATACGCTGGAGTCAGACCGACGTAACCCCAGGTACCGAGGAAAGAGACCGCCTCATTGAAGGAGTCGCTATCAATCTCACTTATGATCATCTGACTGGAGATTCCATAAAAATTAAGGGGATATACATACCGCACAGATCAGAGCACTTCGACGCCGCAGGGCTTCGTGATGAGCTAGAAGACATCATAACCGAAGCTCCAAACATCACCATCGGAGACTTGAACCTTAAAATGACCGCACTCAACCAGACGAGAGACGAAGGGGCGGGAATACTCGTTCGCGACCTCTGTAATTCCGACGTCTGCACCATACACCACACTGGCCTACCGTCGCGACCTAACAGTGCGGGCTATGGCATTCTCGATGCAGCCATCTTCTCGCAAGATGCGCAAGCGTTCAACACCATAACATGCCGACAAACAACACCGGTTGGCTCCGATCATGTGCCCTGGCTACTGGACCTAAGCATAGTGGTGGACAGAGAGAAAACACTGGTAAGAAATACCCGCGTTATTGCGAACAACGAAGAAACCAGACACCAATTCCAACAAACGCTATGGAATAAAACCACACACCTGCCTAAGGAAATCACAACCGACGCAGAATGCGAGGAATATATAGTACAACTAGAAAAAGCCATCATAGAAACCTTGGATGAGTATGCGCCACTACACGAAAACAACAGAAGAGATCAACTTCCAGAAGATGTTAATGAATTGATCGACAAAAGAAACGAAGCAAAAAGTAAAGCGTGGCGATTGCGCTTCAACCAGGACAGAATAACGGAACAAAAAAGAACCTACAATCGTCTGAAACGCCAGGTCCAACAAGCACTATTGGAACATAGCAGCGAAAAATGGACCCGAATAATAAACGATCCACAGAACAACAGAGCCCAGATGTGGCGAATTCAACGCAACCTGAAGGCTCCAGTACAGAGACTCCCTCACATTGATGGTTGCAACAGCGAGAAGGATACCATCGACGCCCTGGTCGACGCAGCGATTGTCACAGAAGCCGAGATAAACAACGAAGATAAGAGCACAGAAAAGACCACACCGTTTCAGCCTCTCGACTCCACCTCCATAGAGGAAATCAGACTCGCACTGAGACGCTTTAAAAATAAGAAGGCGCCCGGCCCGGACAAAATTAAATCAGACGCCCTAAAACTCGGAGGCGACCCCTTTCTCATCAGGTACAAAACGATAGCTGACTACCTGTTACTGACAGGTTATTATCCCAACAGATGGAAAATCGGAGAGTGCATCTTCCTACATAAAGCAGGCAAGAATCACCGGGACGCCAAATCGTACCGACCCATTACACTCCTAAACATTATGGGTAAACTACACGAACGCCTGCTCTTGTCGCGCCTGCGACAGACGGCCGACAGGCTCCAACCGCCGTTTCAACATGGCTTTACCAAATACAGAGGGACAGGCACACAGATCCTTCGCACCGGCAAGTTCATCACGGATGCGCTGGAAGCAAGGGAAAGTGTGGCCATGGTCCTGACAGATCTTTCGAAGGCCTTTGACTCAATAAACCACGAAGGTCTGACGAAGAAGCTTCAAACAGCCAACGCCCCGAACAACATCATCAAAGTAATAGAGAATTACCTGAGCGGTCGCAAAACCTAAGGACGCTTCAGAACTACCAAGGGCGACAAAAAACCAGTGCCACACGGAGTCCCCCAGGGCTCTATCTTGGGTCCGGTCATCTTTAACCTCTACGTACACGACGTTTGGGACCAACAGGACCGTATCCGTGGACTCGAGCTTTCCCAATATGCCGATGATTTGTGCATCCTTAACAGGTCTGCCGACCCAAACAGCGCGACACGCCGCGCGGGGTGGGCCGCCGACACCGTCATCGACTACTACCATCGTTGGGGGCTAAAATGTAATGTAGACAAAACGGAGTGTGCTATGTTCACTCACAAGAGGAATTACCATAGAACCATTCGCATTAAAGACGAGGCTATTGATTATCAAACTAGCATAAAATACCTGGGCGTACACTTAGACAAGACCATGACCATGGGCAAACAGACGGATTACGTCGTGCAGAAGGCACGACGAGCACGCGGCGCGCTAGCTCCTATCATAGGTTGGCACGCCAAGACATACATCACCGTGAAACTCGCTGTTATTCAAGCCTGCCTACTTCCTATATTGGATTATGGCGTGGTACAGCTACTCTCACGTTACAGTAAGAGCAACCTACAAAAAATTGAACGCCAATATCGAATGGCTCTCAAGACCAGCGGACAATTCCCAAGACGCCTAGAAACCACATTACTCTGGGATATGCTCGACTGGGACCCATGGCACCTCCGTGCACAAGACTTGAACGAGGACATGCTGCGCCGACTCCGCGAATTGCACATCGAGGGTCTAGAGACCCCTGGTGACGCCTACCTCGGATACGGACAGCACAACCCCCTCCTCACTAATACTAGAATAGGTGACATCGAATATGTACCAAAAAAAGACAGGAATCGGCTGCTCAGCAAGCGAACAACCGCTCCACGTCCCCATAAATTATTGTAATTAGCTGTAAATAGGATAGGGTAATACACAACAACATTATAAATTTATATAAATTAATTCTGTACACACTAACAATCTCACAGCACACACTACACGACACTTATATAGATCTCTCCCAGACAAAGATAGGTAGACTGTAAGTAGCTGACACACCCACAGGCCGAACACACCACCGACCTGTGGACATAATGTAACAATATGAACCAGGGAAATAAACGTTATTCTATTCTATTCTATTCTATACGGATGCAGATGAATACCAGTATTTTACATGGAGCGACTGCCTATCTGGCCTCCACAACCTAAACCCAAACACTTGGTAAGACTGGTGTCAGACTTTTGAGGCCACTGACTACCTGTAGCGACTGTCAAAGATGGACAAATGACAGCCGGGTCCAACGGTCAACGCGGCTAAAGAAACCAAGTCCTCAACGCGCTTAAAAAAACGAAAAAATACTCAAGTAATCCCAGCACTTTATTAAAGCTCTCATATAAACTTACTGCAGAAACTCACTTAAAACGACAAGTCTGACTTATGATTTCCTCTCAAAACTTTCTCCCACAGCTCTAACCGAAACTTGTTCAGCAGCCCACTCCCCTTGGCGCTGTCGTAATGATATTAAACTTGTTTTTGTTTACTTCGCAGACAAATTTTGCCTACAACTGGCAGTTTTGTGGCTGCCGAATAATAATACGATGGATGCCAGTTACACCGAAGCGAATACACTAAAAATCTTTCCAAATAAAAAAAACGCAGTCTGTTTGTGCTTTCAAAAAAAAACTTTTTAAACACTGTCTTGAGCTGTCACGGTCACAACACAACTATACTTAAAATGTCATTTACAGGGGAACAAAAAAAATATATCGGGAGCTCAATATAAATAAAATCACGGAAGGTTTCCCGTAAGTGAAATTTTAAGTTTAAAAACTTTTTACTGAATGCTTGTTATGGAAGTTTATATGGAACTTATAAAAAAAAATAGTTTGTTTCGGCTAATTAACCGACTTCCAAAAGGAGGATGTCCTCAATTCGTCGGAAACTATTTTTTTTATGTTTTTTCCCCGATTACTCGAAGATGGCTGGACTGATTTTGATTATTTTTATTTTGTTTGAAAAGAGTATGCGGGAGATTTCAACTCCCGAACAAACGAAATAAAATTCTTGTGATTCGAAAGTAGTGTAATTTTTAATCCGTCCGTTGAGAGACTTAGATAGCATCTGTCACCTGGCCCTAGGGATGTTACGAAAGAAGCGGGCAACAGCATTTTTTTATATAAAAGTCAGCTTTGACACATCATTACTCAACTCAAAAATTCACCCACCGTAATAGAAAAACACACAGCAAGAGGCCTTTTTGTAATAAAATATCAACATCCTACAAGACAAACTAAGTTGAAGTAAATAAAAAAGACTTTAAAAAGGTCATACTTTTACAATATCACGGGCAAACTGAAAGGATTAGGTAAACTGACTCCAGTTTGTTAAGGCAAGGATTTAGAAAAAAAATTACCCCAGTTTAGAAAATTCTGGATATTTTTCTACAGGTTTTAGGGACCCGTACCTCAGTCGGCAAAAACGAAACCCTTTAAAACGATCAATTTGTTGTCCGTTTGTCTGTATGTCCGTCTTTCTAGATACTTTTTCTCAGTAATGCGTGGAAGTATCAATTAGAAATTAATACTAAATACTCAAGTCCGCTAGCCCTTGGGGGAATGACAAAAATCAAAGTAATAAGTAAGAAAGAAAGAAAAAATATTTATTTCATTCCACAAGAGCACACAACAAACATAAATAACAATTAAAAAAAAAATATCAATATGGTCAACGTGATCAAAAAATATGATCGTTTAATGTCGCATATTTTTGCGATTTCACACAAAGATTTACAAGTTTAAGAACTAATCTGAAACATGAATATGTAGTTTAATAACAAAATACCTATCAATTTATACGGAACCCAAAGTGCACGAGTCGATCTCGCACTTTGCCGGTTTTCTTCAGGTAAGCTTATCCTCGTGTAGTTCTTTGTTTTAAGGGATTGTAGTTTGTAATTATTTTTTTTACTGAGGACTTGTAGATTATCTTTTGTTTCTACAGGACATCCTGTATTCTTGGTAGTACAATACTAAGAAAAAAATTGCTTGGAAACTCACTCAAGGGAGCGCACACAATTCGCCAGCAAACTTATTTGTTTTTATAGTAATTCACCAAAATACTATTTAAAAATAATCATTGTATTTATAGGTAGAATCCAGGGCCGCGGTCCCGGTCTCAAAAGACCCGGAATGAGGGATTTTCTTTTTCAACTCTTCCCTAGTCGCTGGATAGATGGCGCTGAACTAAGTATGTTACCGCAATGAACATAACGTCACATAATTTCACTTGGATCTAATGGTTATATTTGGAAGCTTATGCAAACGAAAGTGTCAGTCAACGAGCGTATGTGACGTGTGTTTTTTCAAACGTTTTGACTTTGGCACCTAGTAACATAGTCAGTTCAACGCCATCTACCGAGTTCTTGGAAACTATTTTTTATTAATTCCCAATAAGAAAACCTCTAATGACAACGAGTCATCACGATCATGTTTAGAAAGAATCTGTAGATATTTTGAATCTTAAGTAAGGGATGCTAACAATCCGGCCGCCGCGGGAGACGCACCGGGCGTCGGGGGCCACGTGGTGGCTACCGGCCACCGTAGATACGGGCCTGTGGACGGTTGGCTATGGGCTATGTAGCCGTCCGTCCGTCTAACGACGACGACAGGCCGTGTCGACGGCGCGTTCGTGTTCCACGCGCGCCTCAAAGAGATGTCAGCATAAGGGGAGGGGCCCGCAAGGGCCGAAGCCTACCGGGGTTGCGGGCCTGTTCGAAAGAGATACCGCGGCCCCGGAACATAAAGGGCGAGGAAGGAACATGGATGGGTTTTAGTCAGTAAGAGTCTGACACTCCCTCCCGCTCCGCTCAGAGTGGGAGAAGTCATTTGATGATTTCCCATCCCAAAAAAAAAGGGCTGCTCACAATTACATATGACTTGGAACTTTCGTTGCCTTTGGAAAAAAAATATAAGAATTGTTTATTAGGATAGCACAGAAAAAAACGAAGAAAACAGTTAAATGAATAGTAAAACTACGTTAGAGTCCCTCCTGATCAGAAGGTCTTAGTAGCCAACAGCGCGAAACTTCTAATAAGCAATATAATAAGTCTAACTAAGAAAACGTCCAACTCTCAAATGGACTGTGTAGCAGAACATCTAGTCAGGTCTAACCGGGTGCAGCTCACAAACCGAATTTTACATGGAGCGGATGCTTATCTGACCTCCACATCCCAATTAGTACTGGCTAATACGATACCCTTAGGTAAGACTGGTTGTCAGACTTTCCGGCCACTGACTCCGGCTGTGAAAGATCTACAAATGAAAGCCGGGACCAATAGATTAACGTGCTTTCCGAGGCACGGGGAAAACTCGTCACCTATAGGTCGACCCGAGCCTCTGTTATACAGCCATAAGTTCCTCAGGAAAAGATACGAATTCATGTATGTAAGTCTACATACATTCGCTTGTGATACACGACCATGCAGAATCAAGCTTATCCGAACACGTCTTAAGTTACAGCACGGTGTAACATACGGCCGCGATATCCTCACAAACATTGCGACTATAGCGCTCGTCTTTTATTGCCCTCTCATGACGTAGTGTCTATTTAGACGTCTGTAAGATATTGAGCTCTCGACGAGAATATTTTGTACCATAAGCCGCAAGCAATGAGATATATTGCTCTGGTGTGGAGGTAGTTGCTCGTAGCTTAGTGTTGTTGTGTTGTGTTGAGTGTAGAGTTTGCAAACCTATAAGTTTAATATAAACTACATCTTGTGTCATCTTGGAGCAGCGGTGGCCAGTGGTGACGGCCCCGACTTACGAACAGTAAGTCGTGGGTTCGAACCCAGACAGGCGCATTACTTTGTGTAATTAATTTCATCACCACTGCTCTCAAAACGGTGAAGAAAAACATCGTGAGGAAACCGGCATTTCCTAGAATCAAAAATTCGAAGACATTTGACATCTACCAATCCGCACTGGGCCCGCGTGGTAGATTATAGCCCATTCCCTCTCATAGAGAGGAGGCCGTGTCCCAGCAGTGGGAACATTAAAGGCTGATGATGATGATGATGACATATTGTGTACTGCTTAACGTGTCCTAGCAGCCATAGTAATAATTGCCGAAAATTTATATTTTTCTGTTGCACTACAAATAAGTATTTCCTTTCTGCAACCGTATCCCATTCTCTAATAATAAGCGTGTCGTGGTCACTCACAATGGGTCTCACCAGAAGGCTTAAAGTCACCCAAAGGGTAATGGAAAGGGCTATACTCGGAATTTTCTTGCGTGATGTAATCAGAACTGAAGACATTTGCAAGAGAATCATGGGTACCGACGTAGCTCGAAGAATTGCCAAACTTAATTGGCAGTCAAAAACAAATGGCCGATGGGGCCAAAAAGTTCTAGAGTGGTGATCACGAAGACGTTGCGTGTGAAGTCCTCCCACTAGGTGGACCGATGACCTGGTGAAGGCTTCGGGGTTGCAAGTCGCACGGGACCGGTCAATGTGGCGACACTTGAGAGAGGCCTATGTCCAGCAGTAGACGTCTTTCTGCTGAAATGATGAAGATGTGACTAATAAATTACCTCTTCGTTGGCTTAGCGTTCGCAAGCTCTACTGCTCAGTATGAGATTTCGTGCTATTTTTCGGGTCGAGCAAAAGCGTTAGTGGGTTTTTCCATCAGAAATTCTCAATAGAAAGAAAGAAAAAGCATTTATTAGCCCGCACAGGCACAAAACACAACAAAATTATCAGTATAAAAATTACACAGAAAAAAAAAAACAAATATACCTACATTTAAAAATTAAAAGAAATGAAACTCGTCCTGTACGAGGCCAAAAACACAGCATGGTGCTGTAACATTAAAAAAAAAACGTCACAGCGCTGGAATTCTGATAGGGCCCAAAGTGAAGGTGATGCCACGGTCAGGCCAGATACGGATAAAAATAAAAATAAAGTGTAGACGAATAAACAAAAATAGTAGTAGTAGTATAGTAGTCACGGAGTCTTGATTAGAGTTCGGTTCATGGTAATAGGCTCCCTATTTGGCGTCCCTACAACATTGGACTTACATCCTTGCATTATTTAAGTTCAAAATTCTGGCCATCGTAAAAACACAGATCTCCAATCATCGTAAAGGAGATAGTCTTTTTTGGGCCCACTTGGTCGTTGCATTTATTATTCATAATAACACCAAAAAAAAGTAACCATTTTACTATGGATTAAACGAAATATTACGTAGAAATGAAAACGGAATCTTAAAATCATAATAAATAAGCTATGTTATGATATTGTATTGCGAGTCAAATCATGCCTGTTGTGGTCAATGTCATTTGAAAGCAAACACTTACGTGAATAGGGGCATTTTTTTCTGTTTACTAAAAAAAGTACGGTACCTACCCGTTGTTAATCATATCTGCTATAATTATTATCGAATCAGAAAGAATATAAAAGTAAATATTTTTAAACTATGAACATTCTTAATGCTACTTTTAGAGGTTTACACTAAAATCGCATGGATGGTTCAAACAATCAACGTGGCACGGAACGTTACAAACCCACTTTTTTGGTGATTGACAGCCAACTTCATTATTTTGACATTTACTTTTTCTGTTTATTTTGGTTTTCGTAAATGTTTTTGCAGATTTTTCACATTTATTCCGTTTAGACAATGCTTGGCTAATTTAACCAATGGAATCTGGAGGTTATAAGAAAGAAATCCATGTAAGTTTCATTATTAAATGCTACAATTTATGTGGGTGGCCTAATCGCCGAACAAAAAAAATTGGTTGTCTGTAAAGTCGGTTTACGGACGATAGATTTACGTGATAACGTCATAATCATTATTTTATGTAATACAAAAAAGGAGGTGGAACGTTACTATGGAACGTTACTATGGAACGTTACTATTTTTCATGAGTGTTGCTGGTATTATCAATTTATAAGACGTTATCACGTCAAAAATTGTCTCCTTTGAAAAATAAAAATACTGCAAGAAAAAATAAGGTAAATAAAAATATTTATTATCTTAGCAGCCAGTTTTCTTCAACTAAAAAACTTTTACGTTTCTATTAATATTTTCATGCCAACGGTACGACACAAGTTTCCTTGGTTTGACAGCTCCTTTCATGAACAGCTACCTACGTTATATTTTCCAAGACCCATTTCATATTTTACAAAATAAAATAACGCAAAATTTTTAGAACATTTTTCACTGACGTTTCCAGGAAATTTCAGCGAAATTAGTAAGTTACAGAAATATTTTTGAATAACTGTGAATTTGTTCACGGAAAATGATTCAGAGTTAATTTTGTGAAAATGTTAACGTTTTAATTTAAATAAAACCGACCAAGTGCGTGTCGGGCCACGCGCGGTGTAGGGTTCCGTAGCCCGTTATCACAATATAGATCGATTCTGTTGTTCTTAAACTTATGTTTTTTTTTTTTTGTTTTCACGTCAAGTCTTTCCCTATTATAAACAAGCAATAGATTATAGAAAAGATTTATTCTAAGAATTTTGTATTTGGTACAAAATTATCCAACCACCAAGTTCAATAACTTACGTTCTTAGGGTCCTGGGTTCGAATAACGGTAGGAGCAAATGTTTGTGTGATGAGCATGGACATTTGTTTCCGAGTCATAGATGTATAAAAATATAATAAATATATTTTTTAATGTATTATTATTACTTTAAACACTTCTACGACCCCCGTATTATTTTATTTCATTCAATTAGCACAGTGATTTAAGTGCGTAACATTAGATCCTACCACTAAACACGATTTTTCATACAAAAAAAAAGTTTCCCAGCCAAAATTTTTGCATAAAGTTACATAATATGATGTACAAAAAGCTTTTTAGCGAATTTAATTATACATTTTATAATTATGCCAATGTCAAGAACAGTCGTGTTGCCCATCCATAAAGTAATTGCTTAAAATAATTTGTGTAACAAAAATATAATTTTACAGTTCCAACATTTGAATGTTATTTTTCAACAATTCCTAACCGAGTTTTGATTAGTTTCAGAGTTATGAAAAGTTACTTTTACCCGTTAGGGACCAAACTTGTTGACCCTGTGTGTTTGAACATAAAACCATCATAACGCTTCTTTAAGTGAAGGAATAAGCACACTGAGAAGAACAACAAAATTACAATTCGCTAGTATTCGCCAATTTTTTGGGTTCCGTTGGCAAATGGCAAAAAATGGAACCCTTATAGATTCGTCATATCTGTCTGTCTATTTGACAGCCAATTTTTCCGAAACTATAAGAACTATGCGGTTAAAACTTGGTAAGTAGATGTATTCTGTGAACCGCACTAAGATTTTCACACAAAAATAGAAAAAAACAACTATAAATTTAGGGGAGAAAGAAGAAAAAACGAGAATGATAAAACTAAAAAAATTATATGATGTTCATTATCATGTAAACTACTACTGTAAATTGGTTTGAACGAGATCTAGTAAGTAGTTGTTTTTAAAACGTCATAAATCGTAAACCGCAATTACTTTTCATTTACAACAAACTGCAAGAACTTTTATACTATGTTACTTGCTGTTACGGAACCCTTCATGGGCGAGTCCGACTCGCACTTGGCCGTTTTTACAGTTTATTATCATCAGCCTACTACCTGCCAACAAAATACATTAGAAACACTATTGAATTAAACTAGAATTAAATTAACAAGTAAAAAGTAAAAACACACAATCGGTTCAGAACAATAATGTCAAAATAAATTATCATATTTTTAAAATATCAATTACAAAATGTGAAATTACACGAAACAAAATTAAATTTCAAATCAATGCATTAGTATGTGAATATTAGGCCTTAACAACACGCTGGTTAGAGCAGTGGGGTGAGGGGTGAAAAATCACGTTTTGTGCTCAATGTAACGCACTCAAAACATTGTGCTGATAGATGGATTTACTAGTACGGGGTTCGTGGAGAACCTTAAACTTAAAAATCTTACAATAAAAAATTGAATAAAAAAAAACTTGTAACTTTGACCCCCAATATATCCGTAACTAGAAGGTTCCCAGGTATGGTGTAGAACAAAAAAAACATCGCAATGATGGGGAAAACAAGCGCCTTTCGGCTTCGTTAAGAGGTAAACTTATATTATCACTTACGGGATATCTTCCGTGATTATTTATTAGGTTGAGCTCCCGATATTTCGACGCTGTTGCAAGCGCCATGATCGCGGGTTGCCTGGGTTATGCGGGTGGATGGAAATTAACTTGTTACGAGCAGACAAATCTGTCTACCCTCTTTCTTTGTCTTTTGCTACGCGCACTATTGGAACTCGACACTAAGTCACGACTAAACGCACTCACAGTATCACCAAGTTTTTTGGAGTTTTTTGTGTGTTTTTGTATCAGGAGCTCAACCTAATAAATAATCACGGAAGATATCCCGTAAGTGACAATATAAGTTTAGTTTTAAACCGTGAAAGCCTAAAACAGTGTTCGTGAAGAGGTGTTTTACACCCTTTATAGGGACAATCAAGTCTCCCTGCAACCATCGCCAGGACAGCATTGGAGCTGGCTCGCACCCTGCGATGGTGGTCCCACTGTCAACAGTCGCGCTCACAACTACTAGACCTACGTACCCGTCTGAAAAATGAACTAAAATTGCGAAGATTCATTTCAGTCAGCTAATTGCCTTTACTACGTGCTGGCTTTAAAAAACTAACTTCATTTTCTACAGCGAATGCTCAGTCATCAATCTAGCTTTAAACTAGATTAGAGTTGAGAGTAATATCATATCTGACAGTTTTTTAATCAAGATTTAATTTTATAAATGAGTGTTTTTTTAACCGACCACTGCTGAGCCAAAAAAAAACGTAAGAATACCAGTATATCGGAGAGATATTTCTCGGCGGTATGTTAATCCAAATCAGAGGCTCATAAAATCTCTGACACCAGTTTATGCACTAACTATACAATAAAGAAGAAGATGATCAGACTTCTTAAAAGATTTTATAAATTCCATTCTATTACTGCTTGTATTAGAATCTATTTTTGAAAAAGTCAGGCAATCGAGACACAATGACCGTGCTAAGGATATTTGAAGTCTTTTAACGTAAGACTTCCAATATCCTTCAATTCCTCCAATCTAGAATTCCAGATCGAAGTTCAACGTACTAGCAAAGGCGACGTGACGAGAATGTCTTCCATATTTCTAAAAAACTATGTTTTCAAAGAAAACTGCAGTTCCTTTTACCCAACTACAGCGGCGAAAAAATCAAGGGTTATAATTACAGCAGTCTTTGTATTTAAATGTATGTATGTCTGTCACATTTTATGTTCCACCATAACACTCAAACTACTGAATAAATTTTGATGAATTTTAGTTATTTCGTCATCTGCTTACCCAACTTGCAACCCGTTTCCCAACGATGTTGTGGTCCCATTGGTAAATGTCACATGTCTTTGAATTTTTTAATTCTATTTCTGTTTTGAGATCAGCGGTTATGAAATAAATTACACAAAGTAATGCGCCTGCCTGGGTTCGAACCTATAACTTACTGTTCATAAGCCGGGGCAGCCACCACTGGGCCACCGCCGCTCTCCAAACATACATAGACTGCTAAATTCATAACCCTTGTATTTGACTTCGCTGTAGTCGAGTAAAAATGTAAAACAACTTACTCTTTGCAATAATACCTTCGATCTTTCTTGACACAGACATAAGTGAAAACCTTTGACCAATTTTCTTACCCAAATCAGCTGAAATTCTTATTGAAAAGTCTACCAACCAATACTCAAGGGGTTTGCTAAGACGTGTCAGGTCAATTTCAGTCACGTTCCTGCCAACCGTGTTTAGAATATCAAGCTATTTCTTCCCAGTATAAGTTGATCTGAGAAGGTCAAAGTAACAATTTAACAGTGTTAACATACATACATAACTTCACGACTGTAATCCTTGAAGGATGAAGAAGAGGTATACGTAAAAGTACAGACACATTTCACCAGTAACGTTTTAAATCACAAGTAATACGAAAACCCCATTACATTTAACCGGACACGAATTCGGACTTCGGGGTTCTACTGAAAAAATCCAGATGAAAAAAACGAAATAATTGTCTTCCTGACTCGGGAATCAAGTCCCTCATGCTTAGCATTTGCGCTTACGACCACTAGACCAACTACAGAGGCAAGTTACCGAAAAACCAATAACGTCTTACCTAGAATATCTTATTACCCAGTACTTACTGGATTGTGGAGGTCAGATAGGCAGTCTCTTTATGTTTTATTCTCTCTCCATTAAGCGCAAGACGGTTAGACTGAAAGCCGACCCAAACATAGTTGGGAAAAGTATGATGTAGTAATAGGGGTGCGCCTATTGCCATCAACCGGGTACAAATCCAGATTCTTTTGCTGAGAAAGAAATTTCTTATGAAAAATTCGCCTCAATTCTGCTGTTACTCGTACAATAGTGTTAGAATAGTCGATCATTGATTTCATTATTTATTTATTTGGATCTCCAACAAAAGATACACAGATACAATATAAGTCGCAGTTACACAGAGGTTCTTTTAAGTGTGTTCCTTCAATTACAGGAGACCACAGCATGCACATAAAACTAGGTGTTAACACTAAAAGAAAATAATTCAAAAAAGTATAAATAATTAGAAAAACAAAACAAAAGCCAAAATAGGAAAGCATTTGCTGACAAGAAATCATACATATTATTATTACAATTAAAATTAAAAATGTTTTAAAATAAATATTGTATTAAAATTAAAATTGTATTAGGCTTAATGTTTAAAATTAAAATTACAATTCTATTAAAATTAAAATTAGGGGAGAAAGAAGAAAAAACGAGAATGATAAAACTAAAAAAATTATATGATGTTCATTATCATGTAAACTACTACTGTAAATTGGTTTGAACGAGATCTAGTAAGTAGTTGTTTTTAAAACGTCATAAATCGTAAACCGCAATTACTTTTCATTTACAACAAACTGCAAGAACTTTTATACTATGTTACTTGCTGTTACGGAACCCTTCATGGGCGAGTCCGACTCGCACTTGGCCGTTTTTACAGTTTATTATCATCAGCCTACTACCTGCCAACAAAATACATTAGAAACACTATTGAATTAAACTAGAATTAAATTAACAAGTAAAAACACACAATCGGTTCAGAACAATAATGTCAAAATAAATTATCATATTTTTAAAATATCAATTACAAAATGTGAAATTACACGAAACAAAATTAAATTTCAAATCAATGCATTAGTATGTGAATATTAGGCCTTAACAACACGCTGGTTAGAGCAGTGGGGTGAGGGGTGAAAAATCACGTTTTGTGCTCAATGTAACGCACTCAAAACATTGTGCTGATAGATGGATTTACTAGTACGGGGTTCGTGGAGAACCTTAAACTTAAAAATCTTACAATAAAAAATTGAATAAAAAAAAACTTGTAACTTTGACCCCCAATATATCCGTAACTAGAAGGTTCCCAGGTATGGTGTAGAACAAAAAAAACATCGCAATGATGGGGAAAACAAGCGCCTTTCGGCTTCGTTAAGAGGTAAACTTATATTATCACTTACGGGATATCTTCCGTGATTATTTATTAGGTTGAGCTCCCGATATTTCGACGCTGTTGCAAGCGCCATGATTGCGGGTTGCCTGGGTTATGCGGGTGGATGGAAATTAACTTGTTACGAGCAGACAAATCTGTCTACCCTCTTTCTTTGTCTTTTGCTACGCGCACTATTGGAACTCGACACTAAGTCACGACTAAACGCACTCACAGTATCACCAAGTTTTTTGGAGTTTTTTGTATGTTTTTGTATCAGGAGCTCAACCTAATAAATAATCACGGAAGATATCCCGTAAGTGACAATATAAGTTTAGTTTTAAACCGTGAAAGCCTAAAACAGTGTTCGTGAATAGGTGTTTTACACCCTTTATAGGGACAATCAAGTCTCCCTGCAACCATCGCCAGGACAGCATTGGAGCTGGCTCGCACCCTGCGATGGTGGTCCCACTGTCAACAGTCGCGCTCACAACTACTAGACCTACGTACCCGTCTGAAAAATGAACTAAAATTGCGAAGATTCATTTCAGTCAGCTAATTGCCTTTACTACGTGCTGGCTTTAAAAAACTAACTTCATTTTCTACAGCGAATGCTCAGTCATCAATCTAGCTTTAAACTAGATTAGAGTTGAGAGTAATATCATATCTGACAGTTTTTTAATCAAGATTTAATTTTATAAATGAGTGTTTTTTTAACCGACCACTGCTGAGCCAAAAAAAAACGTAAGAATACCAGTATATCGGAGAGATATTTCTCGGCGGTATGTTAATCCAAATCAGAGGCTCATAAAATCTCTGACACCAGTTTATGCACTAACTATACAATAAAGAAGAAGATGATCAGACTTCTTAAAAGATTTTATAAATTCCATTCTATTACTGCTTGTATTAGAATCTATTTTTGAAAAAGTCAGGCAATCGAGACACAATGACCGTGCTAAGGATATTTGAAGTCTTTTAACGTAAGACTTCCAATATCCTTCAATTCCTCCAATCTAGAATTCCAGATCGAAGTTCAACGTACTAGCAAAGGCGACGTGACGAGAATGTCTTCCATATTTCTAAAAAACTATGTTTTCAAAGAAAACTGCAGTTCCTTTTACCCAACTACAGCGGCGAAAAAATCAAGGGTTATAATTACAGCAGTCTTTGTATTTAAATGTATGTATGTCTGTCACATTTTATGTTCCACCATAACACTCAAACTACTGAATAAATTTTGATGAATTTTAGTTATTTCGTCATCTGCTTACCCAACTTGCAACCCGTTTCCCAACGATGTTGTGGTCCCATTGGTAAATGTCACATGTCTTTGAATTTTTTAATTCTATTTCTGTTTTGAGATCAGCGGTTATGAAATAAATTACACAAAGTAATGCGCCTGCCTGGGTTCGAACCTATAACTTACTGTTCATAAGCCGGGGCAGCCACCACTGGGCCACCGCCGCTCTCCAAACATACATAGACTGCTAAATTCATAACCCTTGTATTTGACTTCGCTGTAGTCGAGTAAAAATGTAAAACAACTTACTCTTTGCAATAATACCTTCGATCTTTCTTGACACAGACATAAGTGAAAACCTTTGACCAATTTTCTTACCCAAATCAGCTGAAATTCTTATTGAAAAGTCTACCAACCAATACTCAAGGGGTTTGCTAAGACGTGTCAGGTCAATTTCAGTCACGTTCCTGCCAACCGTGTTTAGAATATCAAGCTATTTCTTCCCAGTATAAGTTGATCTGAGAAGGTCAAAGTAACAATTTAACAGTGTTAACATACATACATAACTTCACGACTGTAATCCTTGAAGGATGAAGAAGAGGTATACGTAAAAGTACAGACACATTTCACCAGTAACGTTTTAAATCACAAGTAATACGAAAACCCCATTACATTTAACCGGACACGAATTCGGACTTCGGGGTTCTACTGAAAAAATCCAGATGAAAAAAACGAAATAATTGTCTTCCTGACTCGGGAATCAAGTCCCTCATGCTTAGCATTTGCGCTTACGACCACTAGACCAACTACAGAGGCAAGTTACCGAAAAACCAATAACGTCTTACCTAGAATATCTTATTACCCAGTACTTACTGGATTGTGGAGGTCAGATAGGCAGTCTCTTTATGTTTTATTCTCTCTCCATTAAGCGCAAGACGGTTAGACTGAAAGCCGACCCAAACATAGTTGGGAAAAGTATGATGTAGTAATAGGGGTGCGCCTATTGCCATCAACCGGGTACAAATCCAGATTCTTTTGCTGAGAAAGAAATTTCTTATGAAAAATTCGCCTCAATTCTGCTGTTACTCGTACAATAGTGTTAGAATAGTCGATCATTGATTTCATTATTTATTTATTTGGATCTCCAACAAAAGATACACAGATACAATATAAGTCGCAGTTACACAGAGGTTCTTTTAAGTGTGTTCCTTCAATTACAGGAGACCACAGCATGCACATAAAACTAGGTGTTAACACTAAAAGAAAATAATTCAAAAAAGTATAAATAATTAGAAAAACAAAACAAAAGCCAAAATAGGAAAGCATTTGCTGACAAGAAATCATACATATTATTATTACAATTAAAATTAAAAATGTTTTAAAATAAATATTGTATTAAAATTAAAATTGTATTAGGCTTAATGTTTAAAATTAAAATTACAATTCTATTAAAATTAAAATTAAAATTGAATTATAGTTAAAATTGTAACAAAATTAAATATAAATAATGATCAATTTCTGTCAAGTTTTGACAAGTTTGGTAATCTACTAAAATAATGGCGCCATTATAACTTCTCAATGAACAGCCACTGATACTCCATTGAAAGAAATGTCATAGAATATTAATCTTGTACATGAAATCTGGCATGAATAAAAGTTCGCATTTAGTATCTAGTAGATTTCGAAAACCATTTGTACTAATGGTTTTATAATAATGACAATACGAAAATGCCATTAAAACACAATTTTATTACGAGACCATCGACCGACCATAGTGAATTTAGCAGATTACAAACTTTAAGCAAAATGACAATGGAATGGGAATGGAATCCGTGTTGGAGTGACGATTTTATACAAATAGCAGAATTAGGCCCCTGTTGTCTAGTCAGTGGCTGCAGGCGTGTCTGCTGAGCAAGAGGGTCGCAGGTTCGATTACAGGGTCGGGCGAAGTGTCATGTTAGATTTTTCCGTCATGAATTTCTCAATAACAGTCACTGAGTCCAGATATGTCCCCGGTTGGTGGCTATAGGCTGTCCCTATGTTCAATGCCACTTGAACATTCCTGGTAAAATGTGAGTGTACTTATTTAGTTCATCATCATCATTCTCTTGCCCTTATCCCAATTTATTTGGGGTCAGCGCAGCATGTCTTCTTCTTCCATACTGCTCTATTTTCAACCGACTTCCAAAAAAAAAGAGGAGGTTATTAATTCGTCTGTATGTTTTTTTTTGTGTTTGTTACCTCAGAACTTTCGACTGGGTGAACCGATTTTGATGATTCTTTTTTTATTTGAAAGCTGGTGCTTTCCGTGTGGTCCCATTTCAATTTGGTTAAGATCTGACGCTGATCTTCGGGGATATAAATGGAACTCTTCAAAAATACACGGCAAAGCTGCAGTAATTGCTGCAATCGCTTGGTTGTTTATTGTTTATGTAACATAGTGACGTAACATCACGCCTGTATGCTCTGAGGGAGTACGCAGAAGTGTACAATACACCCAGATTTCGACAGTTAGATGTGTTAAGTTCCATTTAATGGGATCCTGGAGAAATAGAGGGAATTCCTTAAATTTTATAGGCACACCAGAAGCAATTTGGGTAGTTTTAGGAAGACTACGTTCTTGGAGTGATCCCTTTTCAATTTGGTAAATATCTGATGAAGAACTTCGGAAGATAGGCGACGGGAACTCCTCAATAAATGATAGCAAATGCACTGGGATCGCTGAAATCTCATGTCTCTCTATTGTTTACACCAGTTCATAACAAAAAGCACGCCGTTACGCTGTGAAAGGGTAAGCACATATGAACCACTAAAAAGTGAAAAATAAAAACCTTTTTGCAAAAAATAAAACCGACTTCACACAAAAAAGTGAAAAATAACTTTAGCTTCAGAAGTCGGTGACAAAAAAACTAAATCAATCAAACAAAGGTCACCGACTTCTGAAGCTAAAGTTATTTTTCACTTTTTTGTGTGAAGTCGGTTTTATTTTTTGTTCGTCATCTCATCAGACACTTCCTTTCTTGCCATATCCGTCTTAACACAGTCCATCTATCGTTTCTTTGGTCTTCCTCTACTCAAATACCCATATACATTCATACTCAAAACTTTTTTCACGACATTTTCTTTTTACTTATTTAGTACATCTCTGCCCAAATCTTCATGGCTATCAGTCGTGATAATATTATGTGAAAGTCTACATAAACCCAGTTTATACTAGCGGTTGCTTGTCGTCATGTGTACGTTACGGCCTTGCTCGGAATATCAATGTGTTCTCTTTGCATGGAATTGACATGGGAACGTGTTTTAATAGTGATTTCCTATTTACATACTCGTGTATGTAATAATAAGAATAAATAAATACGGAATCAGAAGTGCCATACTATAACTATGCGCCCGACCCAGTTCTCGTTAATGGTAATATCACGTCGTTTTGGGATCGACCTATCACCACCGACAGGACTTTTGTTGCCAATAGGACATTGTGGTGATAGATCGATAGGAGCGTCGCACAATGATTGTTGATATAACGGTCCCGCATGACGAGAACCTCGTGAAAGCAGAGAAAGATAAAAAAATCAAATATCCAAGATCTGTAGGATGTGAGTACAGCAACCATTGTGCCGATAGTCGTGTCAGCAAATGGCTTAATAGCAAGGGCCTCGATCAACATCTTAGGAGGCTCTCGCTTGGCAGCTGTATCAAGGGCTTGATTAAAAAAGCAGTACTTCTGGACACGGCGCGTATTATAAGGAGGTTCCTCTCTCAAGAGCTCTGACCACTGGCAGCTCGGACCCAGTTCCCGCCCTGCACCGTGCAGGGCGCCGCACGCGTGGTCGTTCACCCCTGCGACAGCGCAAACGTAGACAGCTGGTTCTAACTTTCCCATCACATTTTGCAGACTTTGGACTTGCAATGTTTTTTATGTCAAAACTAAAAATGCTTGAAAAAAAGTTTTTGTTTTTGGAATATTTTTATTTTTTGATACCGAGTACGTACGAGTAGGTATACGAAATTCTTGCAGTTTACCCATCCACGGACCGCACTCATCAAACGTAACTTAACGGTAAGGTATAAAAGCTTTATAAAAAGCACAAAACCTACGTTTTCTCGCCCGCCAGTGTCCATACCTTAGCTGTTAGGCTATTATCACTAGCTGTCACTTAGCATAATGTCCATTAATTAGTTGAGTGGTCATTAGCTAAGCAACCAAGGTTTAGTTCGTTCGTGCTACGGTTTTTTTTCGTGTACCTGCTCCGTAATAATGAAGGTGCTGTGGTTTTATTATCAACATCGAACGATGTAAGATAGGGGGTATAAATTATTTAAACACGTTTGAAATTCGAACGGGTGTCTCGTTGTGAATCTGCGATGATTTACTTTAAAAACAAATGAGTTTGCTTTCGAATTGTGTGCGTTTACTTCAGTGAGATGAACTAGTGAACTTTACTGAACCTCTGTTTAATGTGTTTCCAATTTCAAACAATATGTGCCAATGTCAGGTAGGTAAGGTAAGCTTTCTTCCCTCATGACGTCACAGGCTATTCTCGTATTGCTCATTCTATTGTTATAACGCCTGCATGACAACCAGACTGAATAGGATGTGCTTGAATAATAAGACTTAAGAGTTGCCAACTGTAAAAATAATTCAGTGAACTGTCAAAAACCATGCGGTCATTTATTTGGTAAAGTGACTTAATACAAGATTTTTAAGGTCTTCATCTACATCCATCAACCGGTGGTCCACAACGCTGAACAATTTTTTTAAAATTAATTTTCTCCCTAGTAAATGGCGAAATGTGGATTCACAAATCTGCTTACCCCTTCCACGAAATACAGGCGTGATGTTATGTCACGATCTTATCTTCTTCAATATACAGGGTGTATTTCACCTCATCACAAAGCCGTTAACCAGGCATTGTGTATATCAAAGTAAGTAACTTTCCGCAAAAAATATTGCTGGGAAACAACTTTTTTTTTTGAGGTTATAAATCACGTTTTGTGGTATAACTCAATGTAACGCACTCAAAACATTGTGCGGATGGATGGATTGAATTGTACGGAGGTCGTAGAGATATTTCAAGTAAAAATCATGCGACAAAAAGTGGTATTTAAAAAAAATCTTGTAAAATTCTTGCAACTTTGACCCCCTATATCTCCGTAACTAAAAGGTTCCCAGGTATGGTGTAGAACAAAAAAATGATCAGAATGACGAGGAGAAAAAGTGCCTTTCGTATTCGTTAAGAGGTGTTTTACACCCTTTATAACATCAATTCACTGACATTTTGCAGTCAGTGACCTTTAACATCACAAAGGTTACTGACCCCGTCCATCCCATAATAAGTACCTTGTCAACCTTGATTAATTTTCGGGTCACGTAAAATGTCTAACGTACTTTGTTCCTAGATCAATTAGTCATAGACATTTCGAAAATATGTCTAGAATTTGGACCATATTAGGTATGTCATACGGATTCTTCTTTAGCCATCCATGGGCTTCTGACTGGTGTATATGTCACCGTAAAATTGTCAAACACGTTATATTACAATATAACGTGTTTCTCTCTAGCGATATTGTAAACTCTCGATTTATTGTCAACTGAACATACGGAAGTATCTCTGCCCCCATAATCGGGACTTGGGGCAACCCCGTTAGGTTAGTTAGGTTCCTTTAAACCCTGCACTCGGAAATAGGGGGACCCCGCGAAGAGGAGCTCCGTCGACTACGCTTTTTAGGGGAATATAAAGTGTTTTAAGGTTAGGTTATAATAATCGGTATTTCTCAGAAATGGTACAATATCTTTTCATGAGAGTTGTATCACTGGACAAGGGATACCCCTCCTTCCCTCCACACCGCGTGAGTTGACTACCATCGCATGCATTTCACGAAAAATAATGCGTTTTGTTGTAAGCAGTATGTTCATTTGACAATATTTCTAGATTTTACAATATCGCTAAGAGATATTACAATATAACGTATTTGACAATTTTACGGTGACATATAAATATGTATAATAAGTATGTATTTACAAACAATAAAGTTACTATGTAGTAATTGAACTATCTGGTTTCCACGACACAAGCCTCGTTGCTTAGTGTGGCATTGGATGGCGCTGTGTGTAATGTCCAAATAAAATGTTGCGACGAGTTACACTGGCAGCCGAACCCGACATCGTTCGGGAAAAACTAAGCAGATGATGCATGTATGCAGTTCAGGGAACTATACAAGAAGAAGAAGAAAGAAGAATCAAAATCAAAAATCAAAATCAAAGCATTTATTTCAAGTAGGCCAATAACAAGCACTTTTGAATTGTCGAAACAAAGATGAAAATTAAATGTAGCTACGTAAGAAGAAGAAGAAAAAGCATACATAGAATAAAATCAAAATAAAGTGGCTGTTAATAATATCAAAATAATAGCTTGTTACTAACATGCATATGAAAGTATAATTATAAGTACGGTACTCATTACAATAATCAATCACCTTGCACTACAAAGTGGTTGTTATCACGTCAGTCACTGCGGGCCGAATAGTGCGAAATGAGTGGTTTCGAACTATTTACAAAAAAATCTATTGATTGGACTAAAAAAATAAATCACTAAGATGCTATTATGTTGCTTGTAGAGTTATTTGCCAAAAAATCAGAATGATCGCATGTATTTTAGTGCGGTTTTTACTCGTCAAAAGATTTTTTTAGAGATAAGTTCGTGATTTTTTTCTATCGAGTTAAATTAAATGTATTATGTTTTCAAAATACTATCATACTAGCATATATCCTGAAGATCATCATATATTTTTAACCGACTTCTAAAAAAATAAAACCGACTTCAAAAAAAAAAAACAAAAAAGTGAAAAATAACTTAAGCTTCTGAAGTCGGTGACCTTTGTTTGATTGCTTTAGTTTTTTTGTCACCGACTTCAGAAGCTTAAGTTATTTTTCACTTTTTTGTTTTTTTTTTTTGAAGTCGGTTTTATTTTTTACAAAAAAGTTTTTATTTTTCACTTTTTAGTGGTTCACATGTGCTTGATAAACATGGAAAGTGCATACCGTTACAATTACAACAAGCCCAAACACGACTAGGACAAATTGTCTCATTATGGAGTTCCGTGACTCTTGGCTTCATCATCAGATCTGATGGTAGAATGGTTCTTATCGAACGCAAATGCTTCACTTGTTGTAGAAAATACCAAAATCGCAACACGTTTTCATATAAAATTTGAAGAATTCCCTCGATTTCGCCAAGATTCCATCATCAGATCCCGACTTGGTGGCTATGGGACCATTTGGAAAGAATACCCTTTCCAACAAAAAAAGAATTTTCCAAATCGGTTGGCAAGCGACAGAGTTATGCCCGAACAAACATAAAAAAAAAAAAAAAAAAAAAAAAAAAATAGAAACATCCGAATTGAGAACCTCCTCCTTTTTTAGAAGTCGGTTAAAAAGGAGGAGGTTCTCAATTCGGATGTTTCTATTTTTTTTTTTTATGTTTGTTCGGGCATAACTCCGTCGTTTGTCAACCGATTTGGAAAATTATTTTTTTGTTGGAAAGGGTATTCTTTCCAAATGGTCCCATAGCTACCAAAACAGGATCTGATGATGGAATCTTGGCGAAATCGAGGGAACTCTTCAAATTTTATATGAAAACGTGTTGCGATTTTGGTATTTTCTACAACAAGTGAAGCATTTGCGTTTGATAAGAACCATTCTACCATCAGATCTGATGATGAAGCCAAGAGTCACGGAACTCCATAATGAGACAATGTACCATAGTCGTGTTTGGGCTTGTTGTAATTGTAACGGTATGCACTTTCCATGTATCAAGCACATGTGAACCACTAAAAAGTTGAAAATAAAAACTTTTTTGCAAAAAATAAAACCGACTTAAAAAAAAAACAAAAAAGTGAAAAATAACTTTAGCTTCTGAAGTCGGTGACAAAAAAAACTAAAGCAATCAAACAAAGGTCACCGACTTCAGAAGCTAAAGTTATTTTTCACTTTTTTGTTTTTTTTGAAGTCGGTTTTATTTTTTGCAAAAAAGTTTTTAGCTGGTGTTGTTTATTGCAGTGAATCACATACTTTTAGGCATTATAAAACTCGCATTTAGCTCCTGTAGTTGCCTTCAATTGCTCACCACGTTGCTGCCCAACTACCCGCTAAAACCGAACTTACAGTGCAATATGATGACCCAGTTTGCAATGACATGCAATCCACGAAACAGGAACATTAAATAGCACACTTCTTCTGCAGGTGTATAGAATTTAAAATAACGTTAAGCTGACAGCCTTTCCACAGAAATGTAGAAGGTTAGGTCCACAAAACAGGCGCACATTCAAAGTTTTGAAAGTATCTAAAGAATTGGCATTATAAGAGTATCAAAAAATTGCAAATATATTTAGTCCGTCAATATTGGAAAATCTCTCTTCCACTTGGAATCCAGTGATCACCAACTTCACCAAGTGTACTCGTCAAATGAATTCACCTCAATATATGGACACTGTCAGTGTAGTGTGCAGTCTTAGTGTGAACCGGCCCTAATTAACATGAATGAAGATCAAATGAGGGTAAACTTATATTGTTACTTACGGGAAATCTTCCGTGATTATTTATTATTTTGAGCTCTTGATATTTCGACGCTGTTGTATGATCGCGGGAGCGTCATAATATCGGGAGCTCAAAATAGTAAACAATCTCGGAAGATATCCCGTAAGTGACAATATAAGTTTAGTTTTAAACCATGAAAGCTTAAAACAGTGTTTAGAGTGAGGGTAGTTGAATAAACGCCTTCGCTTTGCTGTCGCGGTACCTCCAATACTTCAGTCTCCACGCAATCCGGTCGAAACGTCGGGCTCAAATTAATGGTAAATTTGCGATAAATTCCCGTTTTCATATGTTATATAATGACATTTTAATTAGAATAGTAGGAGAAAAACACTTTTAAAAGCTGTTTACAAATTGATACTCGTGACTGTTCGTGTGTTCTCGTGTTGCACGGAATCAAACTTCTGTATCGAACTATGTTGTTGCTGCACAGTGCCAAGCCATTTACGTGCAGTGTTTAAATCAGTAGCTCTACGGATTATCAGATAAGGGCAGGCAGGCACGTACGAAGCCGGAGAGATTGAAACAAAATGGTTCAGAGGAGAGTGCCATGTTTTTTCATTTAAAATTATGTTTGTGGAATTTTTATAAGACTTTCGTTGTTTTTTTTGTAAGGTGTCGTAGTTTGTATAATAGGCATGACGACAGTATCATAAAAATTAAAAAAAAAAAACAAAATACAAATGCAAACACAAATAAAAAAAAATAAAAAAAAAATTACAAATATATTTAGTCCTTCAGTAAAAGTATTGGTAAATATTGGACAGATACTTTTGTTTTTGTGAATCAATGACTATTGACCAAGATAAAACGCATCAAAACTCGGGAGTGGGGGCTCATGACGTCAGCACGCTCTAAAAATTAAACCTAGGCGTGACGTATTGAAAATTTTAAAAGCGTCATAACTACCTCAATTTTGATTTACGTAACAAATGAAACAATACGAGTCAAATATTTTTTTAATCTTACTGACGGGCGGATCAAGTTTTTTTTTTGTCGTTTACCTATTTAATACATAATGTAAGGGAAAAAAATATTATCCTTATGGAGGTTACTGATGAAGTCCGTACTTACAACCGGCGTGCGTGTATGATCAGATGTAGGTATTAAGGGGGTGGTATCTCCGGGGTTGCGGGCCTATTCGAAAGAGATACCGCGGCCCCGGAACATAAAGGGCGAGGAAGGAACATGGATGGGTTTTAGTCGGTAAAATTCTGACACTCCCTCCCGCTCCGCCCAGAGTGGGAGAAGTCATTTGATGATTTCCCATCCTAAAAAAAAAAAAAAAACAGTTGTTGATGAGTGAATATAAATGTTCAAAAAAAAATGTTGCTCATTAGACTTTAAACTTTAATTTGTACAATTGAAATAATTCTTACTTTATTATTACTCTATGAAAAAATGTTCGAAGCAAAGCATTTTTTCTTTGAAATTTCGTAACTATTCCTAAACGGCATTACGTTTTAAATTTTTACACACAAATAGATGTCCCTATTTTCTTCACAAAGCGTACTATTGGAATTTTGATCTAATAATTTATTAGGTTACAATTAAGTAAAAACCACCCATTGCACTATTCGGCCCACTGTGACTGACGTAACAACCACTTTGTAGTGCAAGCTGATTGGAACTTTATTCTAATAGTATTTCATCCGAAGTTTGAATCACCACAAATAGAGTTGCTAATTTAGCTGATACCACAGCCTTAACGTGGACGAAGCAAAAGGAGAAAGTATGGATCTTAGGAGATGGCGTTCTGTGGTTTCTGCATACACCCATGGGGAAAAACCGTGAGGTGCGTCAATATATGACGTGTATGAATGAATTCAACATGAATGATATAACCAAGATTTTGTAACAATATTTTGATTTAGGCTGAGGCTACATTACATTACATTACATTATTTACAAACAAAAAAATATATATGTAGTATATGAACTATCTGGTGTCCACGACACAAGCTTTGCTTAGTGTGGCACTAGATGGCGCTGTGTGTTAATGTCCAGCGATGTTTAATATTCTTATTATTTATTTATTCGCCCACACCTCTGTCTAACCTTTTGGAGATTACAAGCATGAATGATGTTATGTGAATTCTGGTTCCAAGTTAATTTATCCGGAACGCCATTTATCAAGAAAAATCGACAGGTACACAAATAACGTTACGTCACTCTTTTCCTCAGGGTGGTGTATGTAGTGGTGTTACACCAAAGCCATCAATATCGATCAATCTTATTGCTCAACGTCGATTCGGGATAGAAAAACCCGGCCCAGTGCGAGTTAGGCTTACGCACCTAGGGTTCCGCATAAACTTGTAGGTATTATGTTATTAAACTGTAATTTAATGACATTTTATTTATTTCAATTTATTTGTAAGTAACTTAATTGATTTGTTTAATCTATTTAATTTAATTGTTCTGTTTGTCTGGTAAAATTTATTGTTATTTTATTTAATTAATTTAAATGTTTTGTTTCGTTTTGTATTGTTATAATTGAGTTTAGTTATTAATCTTGATTGTTTCTATTATTTTTACCTATTATTCATAAGAAAATAAATTATAATTAGAATATTTGTACGCCGTTGACGGCAAGACATAGCGCTCATTTTATAAATATTGACATCTATACTTTTGTTACCTATGTTCTACAAATAAAAAAATTTGAATTTGAAAGTACAAAAATCAGAAAACCGTTAACACAGATTTGTGGTGGTACGGTGGTGGTGGTTGGTGGTTTTTTTTCATGTATTTTTACTAACATTGTTTTTTAATTTAATATTTATTATCGTGGATGAATGAAATGGATCGTTATGAATGTACTTATATGGATCTTGTGATATCTGAATTAATAGTACGTTGTAATACAAGGGGCTAAAATGAACCATTATAGACGAGGTAGTTTTACTACCGAGCTATCGCTAAAGCGAGGTAGTAAATAGGAACCGAGTTATAATGGGATTTTAGTGCCGTGTGTTACACCGTACTTGTCACTACGATTGCGAGAAAATAAAATAACCATATTTAATATGATAGTTTATTTGATTAAATTTAAATGTACAATTTGTATTGTTGTTCTAATGAGATGTTTTTTCCCGGCAACACAATTTCAGTTCTCTGTGAAGACGAATATAATATTGTGTCTTCTGTGAGGTAAACGTAGGAGATAAAAAGGAATCCTACTTATAATTCAAATAAATAACACAGAAAAAACCACAACATTTTGCGCCAATGCCTTTTTTTATTTCTTCTGTAGCTGGAATGCAACGCACACATCCTGCCAGAGTTCGGCGTTCGGCACGTTTATTCCATTTTTAAAATGAAATGTTTTTTTTTTTTAATGGCACAGTAATAAGTCGATTCTTTATGAATTATGAGTAAAGACTTATTCGTTTTCGAACGCTGACGACGAAAAAAAAAAATACTTTTTTTCCCAAGGGCATAATATGCAATTTTACGCCCGCTCTGGTACGCTATTATGACGGTGTTTTCGAGCGAGAGGAGTAAAAATGAATTTATTTATTTAAAGCTAAGTCAGAAGCCCATGCGGCATATAAAGTCTGACATCAGGTTAGACACTACAAACAAAGAACCCAAAAGAATATTCGACATTGTCTGCATCAATCATTGCTAAAGTATTGAGCGATCACGAACTGCTGGGACGTTCACTTTTGAAGAGTACATCAATCATATAAAGAGAAAATGACAGATAAAATGTTGGGCGTTTGATAAAAACGTTTAACTGAGGTGAATCGCCTTAACATTGCTGGAGAACTATGACCGAACAATAGGGTGTTCAAAAATCGACTTTAAGGGAGTGGTAATTAGATGCTATGTAGTGAGCTTCCCTGCCTGTTTAAAGTTGTCGGTCAGAAAACTTAACGTACAGACACTTTTCATTCACAATCAATATATACAAAAAATGAATCCATATTTCCTTTGGTCACAGCATCACGCGTGAACGGCTGGACCGATTTTACGAATTCTTTTTTTGTTAAAAAAAGGTAGGTAAGAAAGGTAGGTAGTAGTAGGTAAGTACTAGTAGGTAGGTAGTAGTAGGTAGGTAGTAGTAGGTAGGTAGTAGTAGGTAGGTAGTAGTAGGTAGGTAGTAGTAGGTAGGTAGTAGTAGGTAGGTAGTAGTAGGTAGGTAGTAGTAGGTAGGTAGTAGTAGGTAGGTAGTAGTAGGTAGGTAGTAGTAGGTAGGTAGTAGTAGGTAGGTAGTAGTAGGTAGGTAGTAATAGGTAGGTAGTAGTAGGTAGGTAGTAGTAGGTAGGTAGTAGTAGGTAGGTAGCAGTAGGTAGGTAGTAATAGGTAGGTAGTAGTAGGTAGGTAGTAGGTGACAGGACAAAGTCTGTCGGGTAGGCAAGTTTGGTTATAATTTTAGCTATAGTTTTTAAAGTATTGAGCATGACGTCATTATCTGCCTAGTCATTTCACAACTATGTTGGGGTTGGCTTGCGGTCTAACCAGACGCAGCTGAATACCAGTATTTTAAATAAAGCGACTGCCTATCTGACATCCACAATCCGGGGGGACACGATACCCCTTGGTTAGACTGTTTGTTAGTCTTTCGGGCCACTGCCTACCTATAACGACTGAAAAATAAATAAATATCGCTCGACATTACACACAGCTCCATCTAGTGCCACACTAAGCAACGAGGCTTGTGTCGTGGTCACCAGATAGTTGATATACTACATAGATACACATATACCTTTGTACACATATTCTTGGAGGTATCTATCTTCTATATAAATAAAAATGAATTGTTGTTCGTTAGTCTGATTAAAACTCGAGAACGGCTGGGCCGATTGAGCTGATTTTGGTTTTAAAATGTTTGTCGTAGTCCAGGGAAGGTTTAAACGGTGAGAAGTAGACAGGTAGGTAGTAGGTAGGTAGGAAAAAATGCATTGCAACGCATGCCGGGTACAGCTAGTTAGAAATAACATAGGATACTTTTTATTTAAAAAAAATTAACCCTCACTCGCAGACGAAGTTGCGCGGGTCAGCTAGTAATAAATATAAATATCGCTGAACATTACACACAGCGCCAACTAGTGCCACACAAAGCAACGAGGCTTATGTCGTGGACACTAGATAGTTGGTATCCTACATACATACATTTTTTTAGTAAATACATACTTATTACACATATAAACCTCCATGACTCGGAAACAAATGTCTATTGCACATCACACAAACATTTGCTCCTACCAGGATTCGAACCCGGGACCCTAAGAACGTAAGGCAGTCTCACTACCATTGCGCCATTCGGGTCGTCAAATGATAGCCGAGACTCTCGAAACTCAGCATGTACTGGGTGATCACCCATCCACAGGCCAACCTAGGCAATCACGGCTTAACCAAAAGATCGACTCGAACACGCTGGATTAGTGTAATACATAAAGCAGTAGTCTGTCTGAATTTACATAAATGTATAATTTATTTATTTATTTATTTATTAAAACTTTATGCACAAGTAAAAACTGTACAAAGGCGGACTTAATGCCTTGGGCATTTTCTACCAGTCTACCTTAGGGTGATGCAGAGACAATACACAGTAGGTGCAAGAACAGAAAACAAATAGATACGAAAATATTTAAAACTAAAATAAAATATAAAAATAAATACTTATATACATACATAAAACATAAATATATATAATATATATATATAACATATATATATATATATATATACGTATAAGTAATGAGAGGTAAAATAAAAATAAAAAAACTACAACAACTTAGTTCTGAGACGAATCTGCCAACGTCTTGTACGTCTTGTGTATGTGTTCTCGAGCTTTCACTTTAAATGTGAACCGATTGGATACCGTCCTGATATTCTGAGGGAGCGCATTCCAAAGGAAAACCGCCTGGACAAAGAAAGAAGATTTTATAAAACCAGAGCGATGAGAAGGACATCGAAGAAGACGATTATTCTCGGATCGAAGATTCTTGCTGTGTGCAGAGCATAAATATTGACAAAGAGAAGTTAGATAAGAAGGAGAAGTAGGTTTATGAAGAAGAGAAAACAGGGTTGTCAAAGCCCTCAACGCTCTGCGCTGCCGGATAGGTAACCACTTTAAAAGTGTTCGGTGTGCGGATATATGATCATACTTCCGGAGATTGAAAACGAATCGAATGCAGCTATTAAGAAGTCGGTCAAGTTTGTTGAGGAGATCTGCATTCAGGTCATAGTAGCACACATCACCATAGTCAATTATGGGGAAGATTAGAGACTGTACAAGCATTGCCTTGATGTGTGATGAAAGAATATTTTTCAGCCGGTAAAGCGACCGCAACGTCCCAATGACTTTCCTGCTCACAATCGCGACCTGCTTACGCCAGTCAAGGCAAGTGTCAACATGCAAACCCAGATCCTTGACCTCAGAGCTAAAGGGAATCACAGTGCCATCAAAGGTAACCGGTGGCACCGTTAGACCATTCAGCTTCCTCAGGCTATGGGGGCTCCCTATAATGATAGCCTGACACTTAGCTGGGTTAACGGCCACCCCGAAACGATCAGACCAATTTTTGATAACTCGTAAATCCCGATTCAGCTCCTCGACCGCACCGGATAAGCTGTCAACACCTGCCTGACAGTAAAGCTGCAAGTCATCAGCGTAAAGATGATACGCACACTGAAGTTCGGTAGCAATGAGATCTATAAAGATAGAGAACAGAAGTGGAGATAAAATGCCGCCTTGAGGGACGCCAGTCTCAAGATCACACCAGCTAGACTTAGAGTCACCAGCAAGAACTGACTGCTTGCTGACGCCCCCGAAGATAAGAAGAAAACCATTCCAGAACCTCGGGAGAGACCATGAGATAGGAAAGGATGGATAAAAGGACGTCGTGACTGACGGTATTGAAAGCATTTGAAAAGTCAATCAACACTAAGACCGTAACCTTAGTGTCTTCCATTCCTCGCCTTATATCGTCAGTCACTTTAAGGAGGGCAGAAACGGTACTATGCCCGGGCCTGAATCCGGATTGGAATGGACTGATGAGGGAGTTTTTGTGAACGAAGTTCGAGAATTGTTTATGAACACAGGCCTCGAGTACTTTTGATAAAAAGGGAAGGATGGAAATAGGACGGAAGTGACTGAGTAGAGTGGGATTAGAGACTTTAGGGAGTGGCCGAACGTGAGCTTTCCGCCACAGGGCTGGGAAAACACCGGAGAAAAGGGAGAAGTTAACTATATGGGAAATTGCAGGAAGGAGCTGATCAACAACTGTCACGATCATGTGTCGACTGATGTTGTCACAACCAACGGCTTTGGATTTAATGGATAGGATAATCTTTTTGATCTCTCCCGGTTCAACTGGGGTGAAGGCAAAGGGAGTAATATTAGGTCGCGTCAGACCGGCAAGGTAGTCAAGGGTTTGACATTTGGTTGGACTATCAAGGGTGGGAACAGTGGAGAAATGACGATTCAGATCGTCCAAGCCAAATGTGTTAGGAAGGTCTGAATGCCGCGATTTGCCGATACCTAGAGTTCCAAGGAATTTCCAGATATCAGCAGGAGATGCAGAAGTGATGTTATTAAGAATATGGTGGCGTTTAGCGTTGCGTATCATCTGATTACAACGATTGCGAGCAGTTTTGAAGAGAGTCCAGTTATCTTCCGACCGATCCTTTTTAAACTTACGGAACGCGCGATCCCTACGTCGCATCGCCATCCGAATCCCCCTATTCATCCAAGGCGCAGGTGGGCGCTTTAGCTTGACTCTCCTGATAGGAGCGTGATTGTCATACAGCTTAGTTACAACAGTGTTAAAAAACGTTACCTTATCGTCAACTGTAGTGGCTTCCTGCAGGGGTGTCCAGTCAATATTAGAAGCGTCTTGTGAAAGTTTCTCAATGTTCATCCGCGCAAAGGCACGCCTGTACTGGAACGTGGGTTTAGGTTTAGGAGGGTTGAGGGCATAAGACAGGAAAACAAGGTCGTGATGGGAAAAACCAGGAGCGTCAAGTTGACCATGAGAGGAGACTAGGGAAGGATTTGAGGTGAGGATCAAGTCGAGCCAAGTATCATCACCGGAAGTGTTGTGATGAGTTGGTTGGAGAGGCAACACATGCAGACTAGCTGACTCGACCAGATGGAGAAGTTTACGGGATCGATGGGACTTGTGGGCAAGGAGATTGGTGTTGAAATCCCCCATGACTATGTGATGTGCATACTCCGAACCTAAAAATTCTAGAACCGATTCGAATTCGATGAAGTAATCAAGCGACGGGGGACAGTATACCACACCAAGAACGGTTTTCGCCCCTTTGACAGAAACCTCTAGAAAAATAAACTCGGCTGAAGAATTAGAGGAAGAAGTAGAGAGAACTTTATAAGGAAGATCAGCACGAAGATAAATAGCTACACCACCCCCTCTCTTACCGACTCGGTCATTCCGCAAAAGAACGAATCCTGGGAGAGAGTAAGTGGTGGATAGGAGTTCAGGTTTAAGCCAAGTTTCAGAAATCAGGACGGCATGGACGTTGTTGTTCGAGAAAGTTTCATATAACTCATTGTAGTGGCTCGGAACGCTTTGAGCATTTATATGACAGACGTTAAACAACCGGCCAAGATTTTGGCTAAATCTTTGACGTAGAAGCTCATTTAGGTTTTCCGTAACAGAACAAAAGCTGTCATCGCGAGAAGAGGCAGTAGATTCATTGGCAGAGAAAAAGGATTCGTTATCAGATGTTATCATGGATACAATATCTAAAATACAATAAAAACAGATATAAATACTAGAAAAAAATATATAAATACGAGTATACTAAAAAAGAGACCTACACGAAATACTGGTAGGACGTTTGCATCTCTGCACCACCCGCCAGCTAACATCATCATTACACACTAAAGAACAAAATGAAGAGACGTTACAATTACAAAAAAGTTGTACTTTCGTTAATATATTCCGAGTCAAGCACTCTAATACATTTCTTTTATTTTTCGTGAACGTATCCAAACGTACATAACGTCACGAATGAGTATGACGTTTACTTTGAGTGACATTTGACAAGTTGACAACAACAACACGACAATCGACATTTAACCTTTAAACATGCAAAGCAAACAAAAAGTAAAAAATATTAAGTCTTGTTGAGGGTAAAAATCCAAAAGTTTGCGTTACTTGAATAATAAAAGTTTAGAGACGTACAAACATGCAAAAATACGAGATAAAAGTAACAAAAAAGGTTTGCATTAACAAACAATGGAAGATAGCAAACTTATAGGTAAGAATATCCTAATTACTTAGTGGATGTCCAATGCGTGAATTCTGTACATCGTAATAATTGAGGAACGATACCGTAATAAAAGCGTCTTGATTTTCAGGCTATCTCCCAGACGTTTGAGGCCGGGGATACTTCACCAGCAGCGGGCTCAGCTCTTCAAATGATGTCACCTTATGTTTGCTCCCATCGGGGGCTTTAATAACGATGACACCGTCCTGGGCTAACGCGGCTATAATCAGGCTAACGTAATTGAAACAAGGTATAATTTACAATAAACACACACATACATAACCATAATTACATATAAGTCAGTACATAATCGATCCAATACATTATCTTGCAAGTCATGTGTAAATTGTCAGGTGCGGCGTAGCAGAAGAGAAACATGTTTTGCTACGACGCTACGACATTGTAACCGTCGTAGCGTGACAGCTACGCCGTAGCCGCGTAGGCCTTTTATTGTTCTACGGTAACATTTGTTCTTCTATGGATGGTAGGTACGTAATAATAAATGAGTTTTGACTTGTAATGTTTTGTAACGAGATTTTACTTAGTGAAGCAACCTAGCATGGCAGCATAAAATATCGAAGTGTTTTTTTTTTTATTTTACTTTGACAAAACTATATTTTATTCGTGTCATTTGGTGGCAATTAAGAAGTCGTGGCTAAATAATAACAGTCGCTTGGGTCAATCTTCAGTTTAAGCCGCGTTTGTCTAGATCTGTCCATAGATGGGTGACCACCCATTATATACCGAGTTTCCTTCATGCCTCGGAAATCACGTTAAGCCGTTGGTCCCAGCTGTCATTTGTAGATATTTAAATAAAATACTGGTATACAGCTGCATTCGGTTACACTAGAAGCCAACCCCAACATAGTCGGGAAAGGCTAAGCAGATGATGATATTGGGTGGGAATCAAGTAGATGGTCCACCCAATAGTACAGCACAAGTAGGTATTTATTAACACTTTTACATGTCATTTTCTAAAAAGTAGATGGGGCTAGTGATTCGTACAAGCTCTGAGATCTCTTTTGAAATCCAGTCATCATCATCATCATCATCAGCCTTTAATGTTCCCACTGCTGGTACACGGCCTCTTCTCTATGAGAGGGAATGGGTTATAATCCACCACGCGGCTCCAGTGCGGATTGGTAGATGTCACATGTCTTCGAATTTTTGGTTCTAGGACATGCCGGTTTCCTCACGATGTTTTCCTTCACCGTTTTGAGAGCAGCGGTGATGATACAAATTACACAAAGTAATGCGCCTGTCTAGGTTCGAACTTACTGCTTGTAAGCCGAGACACTAGGCCACCGCTGATCTCAGTCTAAATCCAGTCATAATTTTGCTAAATTCACATGAGAATTATGCAGATTAGTGTCTGAGATGGTCTTTTGAAAAAAGAACCACACAGATTTGAGTGGACCTGTCCAGTCATTGCAAGCATTTGTCAGTTACCGTGTAGCTTGAGTTATAACTCAAGGAGCTCAACGAATACCGAAGAAAGGACTACGATTTATAAGCATTACTGGCGAACTATTGACGACCCAAATGGCGCAGCGGTAGTTAAGCTGCCTTACGTTCTTTCGTATTCGTATTCGTTTATTTGCATTCCACAAGGTAAAAAAATGGTGATAGCAAAAGGCTTAGAGCTAAGAACCCGGTAGGAGCAAATGTTTGTGTGATGAGCTTGGACATTTGTTTCCGAGTCATGGATGTTTAAATGTATAATAAGTATATATTTACAAACAAAAAAGTATGTATGTAGTATATCAACTATCTGGTGTCCACGACATAAGCCTCGTTGCTTAGTGTGGAACTAGTTGGCGCTGTGTGTAATTTTCAGCGATATTTATATTTATTACTAGCTGACCCGCGCAACTTCGTCTGCGAGTGAGGGTTAATTTTTTTTTATAAAAAGTTTCCTATGTTACTTCTAATACCTCCAAGAATATGTGTACAAAGTTTCATGATGATCGGTTCAGTAGTTTTCGCGTGAAAGCGTAACAAACAAACTTACATTCACATTCATATAATAGTAGGGATAGGGATTATTTACTATCAGGTACGCTTCTGCCTCACCCCTCAGGGCCACAGGCATGATGTCATGCTATATATGTATTACCGTAATACAGCAATTTAAAATTAAAATAATCAATGTCCAAGCGAATCGGATGTCAGATATGTTATCGTGCAATTTTAATCGACAAGTTGATACTTAATAGTACAGTGGGACCGCCGTCAGACATGCTCAATGTAATGACTGAACACGTGAACATCACGCTTTTAATGCCCATAAAGATAGGCAGAGATACAACTAAAGTTCTTTAGATAAGTATTGGTAGAATTTCAAACAAGTATTTAAGGGTGTACATGAACGAAACCGAACGTTAGGAGACATTGAAGGTAAAAATGCCAACTTTTTTTCATTTTTTTATACAATTTTTATGGTCATAAAATAGTAAATTGTTACACGAGGGTCGACAGGATGGAAAGCCGTCACCTCCTTCTGCGAAGCAGTCATGCTAGCGAAGGAGGTGGCGGAACGAGAGAGGGAGAGAGCCTCTCTTCCCGGCCGCCGCGGGAGACGCACCGGTCGTCGGGGGCCACGTGGTAGCTACCGGCCACCGTAGATGTGGGCCTGTTCGAAAGAGATACCGCGGCCGCGGAACATAAAGGGCGAGGAAGGAACATGGATGAGTTTTAGTCAGTAAGAGTCTGACACTCCCTCCCGCTCAGCCCAGAGTGGGAGAAGTCATTTGATGATTACCCAAAAAAAAAGGGTCGAAAGGAATCAATGCCAGAACGAGGTATTTAGACGCCCGAGTGCAACGAAGGCGGCAATAGTCCGAGTAGGAATTGATGTCTTTCAATCGAGTTAAGCATTCTACTTTTTATTTCGAATATAAGGAAAGTAAAAATAGTGGTTTTATTTTCTTATTTACTCGCCACTTAATAAAGTCATTGTTTGTACCTATTATTAAATTTCTGGCATAAGATTTTCGATAACTGTATTTGCCTCGTCTTAATCAGAATCTGGGGTCAGCATTTCAGAATCACTTGAACTCATTTTTAATAAGATTTTGGAAAAAAAACCCAGATTTTGAAACAGCTTACAGAGTTAGTATCCCGCCAAATTATTTATTCTACTCATAATTTTAAATATGGAACACACCGCGTCACTGTCGCGGGCGGACCCGCTTAGTTTTTGTTTTTTAATTCACACTGGCTGTTTATACACTCACAAGACCGCAGCTTTTTTTTATTTATGATAGATTTTCTGCAGCCGATTGCCTGACGAAATTTAGTTCTATTTTTTAAATTTAATCCCACCATAGAGAGGGAAGCAATTACTATGAGTCTTTCCCGCCCAAAGGTGGGAAATAGCACTTTCCACCCGCTACTCTGATCAAACAAACACTACTTTCCGAGTATGAGAAATGAAAATGTCATTTCCTAGCAATATTTTTTGCGTAAACTTAGTTTGATGTACAGAATGCTTGGTTGACGGCTTAGTGATGACTCTGTTTACACCCTGTATAAAAAAGTCGAACAGGAACACGAACAACTATTTCGGGAAATACAAGCACGAAAACGTGTTAGTCTATTTGTTAGATCGGTGTGAAACGCAAACGTCCAATCAATTTATTTTCCGCCACCAAAATCACTTAGTCATACTCCATAGCCTGTCCGGTTTCCATCGGATCTATTCTCTAGTGCGATGTTGATTGACAAACCGGACATTAAGCATCCGGATCATTCACGGTTTCATAGAATGCAGCTTTTTATAGGTTTTATGTCTATCTGTGGTTTTACTACAGCTTTTTGAGTTTTAAGAATTAAGGTTTTGATTATATTATTCCCTTTATTCATTTTTTAACAAAGTCTTTACATTTTTAAATATTAATATAAAAAATATATAAAAAACATTTAAAAATATAAAAAAATTGTAGCCCACCGGTATCGGGAACAGGGTCCAAGCTACCGGCGGTCAGGGCTCCAGAGAGAGGAACCTCCTAACAATACGGGCCGTGTCCAGGAGTACCGCTTTCTGAATCAAGCCCTTGATCCAGCTGCCTAACGAGAGCCTATGATTATATTCATTATTAGGGTTCTGTACAGTCACGAGCACCAACATTATAAACACTTACCAATTTTTAAAAGTGTTTCTCTCTTACTGTTCTGATTATAATTGCATGTTTTTATTACCATAGTGTTTTGGAACTCATATTTTTATTAAAACGATCCTAACTCCAATTTACAATCGTTATTTCTCGCGGAAAGTGCCTTTTTTAATTTAAGAAAGTGTATATGTCACCGTGAAATTGTCAAATACGTTATATTGTAATATCTCTAGCGATATTGTAAAGTCTCGAATGATTGTCAAATGAACATACTGCTTACAATAAAACGCATTATTTTTCGTGAAATGCATGCGATGGTAGTCAACTTACGCGGTGTGGAGGGAAGGAAGAGTCCCCCTTGCCCAGTGGCACAACTCTCATGAAAAGATAACGCACCATTCCTGAGAAATACCGATTAATATAACATAACCTTAAAACACTTTATATTCCCCCTAAAAAGCGTAGTCGACGGAATAACGTGTTTGACAATTTTACGGTGACATATACATATTGGTGCACGTGACTGTACCAGATGGGTAACCAATGGGGTCCCGTTGGTTATTTAAAGAGAGCATGCGTTTTTCGTACAAACGTAATAACAAAATAATATGATTATCAAACATATTTTTAAGGTAGTGTGTATATTTAATTCGATTGGATTACTGAATATCTTTGTTCCCAAACAAACATTTTGAAAGGACAATGATATGAAGGCGAAATATGAGGAACTTTAAATTTATTTAGATCTCATTTCTTACATTAGGCTGTATAACGGCTACATACCTTTGCCTCTCCTTGAACATGGCGAAAGCAAAGCGCGGAAAAAAAATCATAGTCTCGTGACATTTATGACACAATTTATATTTTACATTATTTTATTTTATTTCTTCAAAACATTTTGAAAAACGTCGTTTGATACTGTGGACATTTGTTATTGCAGTTCTCGGCTCAATAACACACTCGCCTTACGGGTCGTGTGTTAATACCGCCTTGTACTACAATAACAAACTTTCTCCACTTGTATCAAAATGTACTATTATTTTTTATTGAAAAAAATATTACAATGACGGGAAGAATAAGTGCGTTTCGACTTCGTCAAGGGTCTATTTGCACCCTTTATTATGATATTTCATCATCATCCCCCCTTCACCATTCCCCCCGTCCTATGTTACTTGAGATCGACGCAACACGTAAATATGTATGTCATATGACGTGAGGATATCTAAAAATACCCAAAGAATATTCTGCCAGCAAAACCTGCGACGGAAGAATAAAAAACCTTTTTCTGCAATATTTAATAGATACCCTACATACATAAACAAATATATAATACTAGTGAACATCACGCGGTAGTTTCCGGTCCCGTGGGAGTATGCGGATGAAATATATCTACAATAATATTATAAAGAGGAAAACTTAGTTTGTTTGGTAGTAATGAATAAACTCAAAATATACTGTGCCGATTTAAAAAAATCTTTCACCATTGGAAAGCTACATTCTTCATGGGTAACATAGACTATATTATATCCCCGTAGTCCCATGGGAACGGGAACTACACGTGTGAAACCGCGGGACGTCCGCTAGTATTAAATATACAGGGTGTAAACCACCTCATCACAAAGCCGTTAACCAAGCATTCTGTACATCAAACTAAGTAACTTTACGCAAAAAATATTGCTGGGAAACAACGTTTTTTTTTTTGAGGTTATAAATCATGTTTTGTGGTAAAACTCAATGTAAATGTAACGCACTGAAAACATTGTCCTGATGGATGGATTGAAAAGTAGGTGGAGGGCTTAAAGTCAAAATCGTACAAAAAAAACTTGTATTTATATAAAAACTTGTCAATAAGTTGTAACTTTGATCCCCCATTTATCTTCGTATCAAGAAGGTTCCCAGGTATGGTGTACAGCAAACAAATGATCGCAATGATGGGGAAAAGAAGTGCCTTTCGGCTTCGTGAAGAGGTGTTTTACACTTTTTAAATTTTAGTACTCTCCATGTCTCATCAGGACCGATGGGCCAAAGACGTCACTCAGTGGGGCAGCGTCACCGAGGGAGGCCTAGACAACGCTGTCATGACGAAATAGAAGCGTTTGCGAGAGATTGGCCTGCGAGAGCCGCACTTAGAGAGAAAGAAGACTATAGGAGAGGCAATAAGGGCTAATAAAAACTGTTACTCGCTGATAATGTAGCATTCCGTTGGTGAAAGAATTTTTCAAATCGGTTGAGTAGTTTTTAAGTTTATTCGTTACATACAAAAATACAATATTTCCTCTTTATAATATTCATCGTCATTTCAACCAAAAGAGGTCAACTGCTGGACATGGGCCTCCCGCAGGGGTCGCCACATTGACCGGTCCCTTTCGACTCTCATCCACCGAATTCCCGCAACCTTCACCAGGTCATCGGTCCACCTAGTGGGAGGTCTTCCAACGCATCGTCTTCCGGTTCGCGGCCGCCACTCCAGAACTTTTCGGCCCCATCGGCTATCCGTTCTGCGAGCAATGTGACCTGCCCACTGTCACTTGAGTTCGAGTTCGTAGAGTAATATTAGTATAGATATATGTATAACTATACATACACACAAACAACTGTTTGTGTGACCTAAAAATGTTGAGAATGAAACTCGCATACCAAGTGTCTATTTTGCATAATTTTAGCCCAAAAATGATTCTCAACGAAAACAGGAATAAAACTTCGGTTAAAAGCAGAAAGTTGCAATTTAAAAACGCGTCCCACATTATTTATTTTGGCCTGTTACCTTTACAGCTGACAACCAGTCTTACCAAGTGATATCTTATTACCCAGTAATAACTGGGTTGTGGAGGTCAGATAGACAGTCGCTCCATGTAAAATACTGGTATTCAGCTGCATCCGATTAGACTGGCAGCCTACCCCAACATAGTTGGGAAAAGGCTTTACAGATGATGACGATGATACAGGCCTAACTAAATAAATTCCCAACTTTGTCCCAGCAGACGGAATACCCACTGTTAAGACAAAGGCTTACCTTTATGAGAGCTAGGATTTGAATGTCTTTCCAAAAAACAATAAAACCGTCAATCGGTCCCAAACTCAGGTCAGTGGGTAGCCTTAGGGGCGGATTTTTAGGAGTTGGAGTATATCCTTAGGGGCGCTATGAGAAGCAAAGAAAACGAAAAAAAAATTTTTTTGGTTCAAAAAATTTTTGGGACTTAGAAAATTTTTTTGGAAGTTGATGCCATACGCTTATAGGCACCATGAGCCGTGCAGAAAACAAAAAAAAAAATTGGGTTAAAAAAATTTTCTAAGTCCCAAAAATTTTCTAAGTGTTTGCCCCTAACCCTACTCAAGGTGAAAAGTGAGGAGAAATTTTCTAATTCCCAAAAATTTTTTTAACCCAAATTTTTTTTTTTTGTTTTCTGCACGGCTCATGGTGCCTATAAGCGTATGGTACCAAATCGAAAAAAAAAAATTTTTCGAAAAATTTTAGCGCCCCTAAGGCTACACTCCAACCCAAACTCAGTCTCAGAAAAGAGGTTGACAAATCTAGCCCAGTACGAACCATTGTGTACACGTATACTATGTACAGTACAACAACAAGATCTGTTACGTCATCATTGAAAACAGACTAATAAACAATGAGACGTAACCTGCTTATGAAGTCGAAGTCGAAATTGGTTATTATTATAATGTGGAACAAAGACACTAATAACTGTATTGTAGAAGTCAAATATCCGGTTGTTCATGTCACTTACGAGTATTCAGCTGCATTCGGTTAGACTGGAAGCCGATCCTAACATAGTTGGGAAAATGCTAGGCAGATGACAAGAATGACACCAATAAGTTTTTTTTAATTCCCTTTTTAAGTGTCATTTTGAAGTCATTCGTTTCAAACATGAAAAAAATACCTTAACGGACTGCTTTTCCCTAAAAGCACGATAAGAATGATTATTTAAAGTACGAAAATGATTTGTAGATAAGCTATCTACTAATTAAATTGATTAGAACAAAGGAAAATAGTAATTTCCTGTCCTTGTTTGGTTAGATTAAATTCTGTAACAGCATATATCCGTATCAGCAATGATATCGATCGATGCAATAATAGCGAACTAAAAGTTCCTTATTCGAACTCTAAAAACTTCTAATTCAAATCCTAGTTGAAACCCGAGTTTCTTTTGCAAACAAATGAAGCAATTTTCTTCTAGAAACTTTTAACCCCATTTAGAAAGAAAGGAAATGCATGAAAACTTTGAATGACACTGAAATCCTTTCACAAAAGCTTCTCTTTGTAAAATATTTTCAGAACTACTGAGGTACTGAAAAACCCATTTTATCTGTACCTATTAAAACCCGATTTTATTTAATTATATTAATAAAATCCCCATTTCCCAAAAACTGAAAGCATTTAAATATGTTTCAATTCCCTGAAAAATGGTTTCAATATAAAGTTAGTACTCCACACTCCAATCAAACTTAAAGCAAATACAGCTAAAATAAATACTGAAAATTCATCCTCAATTAACGTCAAACTAAATACGAACGAATCCAATCGTATGTGAATGATAATTCTGCGAAAAACACGCTGCTACATACAGAGAAAAAGTTTCCACGAATAATAATTCAAACTCACCTTTTATCCAGCAGCAAAAAAATCAAAAACCATCCATTCACACACGGGAAACACACAAAAATGACACTAGAACACTTTAAAACACAACACACACTTATACACAACACTTCTCACTTTTAAACTTTTCGAAAATCCCGCAAATTCCGATACGAGTTTCACGTCCGCTCGCTTCGCCAGCCGACGGCAAACTGAAAATAATGAACCGAAGGATGTTTTAAAACAAAGGAAATTCATGAAAAAAGGGTTTCAGGAATTCGTATTATGGATTTGAATTTTCTCTTTTATTAATACAAGAGGAGAATTTCGTTAATTTCGCGGTGGATTTTCTTGAAATTGGATTTTTTGTATAGGTTGGGTAGAGTGCCTGAAATTGAATATTTACGTAATGTCTGGAACAACTAAGTGAATATGACAAAAACACGCACCTTTTTTTACATTTCTTTAGTTCTACAAGGTGTTTCGTCAATATTGGATCAGCAGGAGCGTCTCTATATGCGGTACCTAATAACAACATAAATGCATATCGATATGCGTGCACAACCCAGGCAATGAATCTACTAAACGCCTGGATTGCTAAGGAACCGGATCTTGATATATCGTCGCTGAAGTTATAACACCACGTAAGTCAAAAAATAGCAAATTTACAGTAGAGTGAGAAAAAGCGGTCAAGAGCGAGTTGGACTCGCCCATGAAGGGTTCCGTAGCAGCAAGTAACATAGTATAAAAGTTACGATTTTACGATTATGACGTATTAAAAAAAACTACTTACTAGATCTCGTTCCAACCAATTTCGGTGAAAGTTTACATGGTAATGTACATCATATATTAGTGTTAGTCATTCTCTTTTTTTAGAAGTTACAGGGGGGGGGTACACATTTTACCACTTTGGAAGTGTCTCTCGCGCAAACTATTCAGTTTAAGAAAGTATAAGAGCTTTGAATTGGACGTTGTTCTAAGGAACAGAACCAAAATGTCTCAGTCTGAATTTGTGGATAAGACACTCGATACATAAGACTTGAAAACTAACTGACAAAATGTGAGTATATTGTATATTTGGAATGGCTCTGCCTAACTCTTCCTTGATTCCATGCATGAAAGCAACTACATATTATAATTCGCTAGGTTCCTTACGGGATATCTTCCGTGATGCATATGTATGTATTTATTTATTGTATATAATTATGTAATTGGCACCACAGGCCACAGGCTACCTGGAGCACCTATTGTCTCTCCTTCCCCTTTAAATCCATCCAAAGGTTGACTTTAAAAGGTCGCTTTTAGCGATAAGACCGCCCATTGTGTCACCCCTTGTAAAATGTTTAAAATTTGTGTATTCATTATTTTTATGGTGTACATAATTAAGAGCATTCTATTCTATTCTATATCAAGAGGTTCCGATATTTCGACGCTATTGCAAGCGCCATGATCGCGACCCCAATATGGATAACAATCACGGGCTCAGTACCTAAAAACCCGAGTTTTCAGCCAATGTGTCCTGCCAACAATGACTAACGGTGCCGAGAAATAGACACTTACTAAGGAGACTGTCCACCGAGTACAAGTGGCATGGCCATGGAGCGGGTGATGCTCGGCATACCCCTCTTAGATCGAGTGCGTAACAATATACTATTTTTTTTGTTTAGATTCAAGTTTTTTTTTTCTTAAGATTATTATTTTTATAGCGTGTGCACTTGTGGCGTGTGCCAAATAAATGTTTTTTCTTTCTTTCTTTCTTTCTAACACCGAAATCCGTCGTCAGACCAAAAGTCTACGACGTTGGGGACCGGGCAGTGCGCCCTAAGGGGCCGGCGGATCATGCGTTTTTCATACAAACGTAATATCAAAATAATATGAAAATCAAACATTTTCTTAAAGTAGTGTGTATATATTTCGATTGCATTATAGAATATATACGTTCCCAAATAAATATTTTGAAAGGACAATGATATAAAGATGAGATAATAATATGAGGAATTTTACTCTAGGGAAAATTAATTTTTCTCATAACTATTGATTAAATCAGTGTACATTCAAAATATGTGTTTGGAAACCTATATATTCTGTAATCCAATCAAAATAAATACACACTACCTTAAGAACATGTTTGATTTAGAAATTATTTTGATATTACGTTTGTATGAAATTCCGGGGCAAGAAATCGGGATAGACGTGGAGATGGCCGATGGAGTAATGCTTTGACGGAGTGGTGGCCTAAATGTGGCTTCGGCCCTTGCCGGCCCCTACCCTTAGAGGCCTATACCCTGCAGTGGGTGATTCCAGTCTGATATGATGATGATGATGATGATAACCGTGATAGCTTGAAACAGTGTTCGCTAGGCTCAAATCTATTTTATTTGCAAGTTATCTATACTATATATACTATATACTAATATTATAAAGCAGAAGAGTTTGTTTGTTTGTTTGTTTGGTTGAACGCGCTAATCTCAGGAACTACCGGGTCGAATTGAAAAATTATTCTTGTGTTGGATAGTCCATTTATCGAGGAAGGCTATAGGTTATATAACATCACGCTATGACCATTAGGAGCGGAGCAGGAATGCAAAAACGGGGTTTTTTTTTTTCTTTCGTTTTTCTCTCTTATGTGACGCAGACGAAGTTGCGTGGTTCAGCTAGTATTATTATAAGATCTTAATACACTAAACTCATGACCCTTGGCACGAGTATTATTTTCTTTTGTAATTTGTATTGCGAAATGTACTTTTTGTGCCAATAAATACAGTGTTTTCTTTCTTTCTATTTATCAACACTCTTACATAAGTTATCGTACATTGTGACGTCACTTATTGACTTTCCAAGTCTCCAACAACAAATTAACTAAAACACTGACTTGAAACATCATCATCTGCATAGTCTTTTCCCAACTAAATATGTTGGGGTCGTTCGTAATATGTTAGAATCTTTAACACCCTTTTGTTTTGACTTTTCAACAATCGTTAACACCTGACAACAATAGTGTATATTTCCAAATAGGTACAAAATAAACTTCAACCCACTAAAGTATTTAGCTCCCTCTGACTTTAAAGACGGCGTAATAGTCCACTTTGTGTGCTATGCTCGCCGCCTGCATTCGTGCTCAGTAACCATCGAACTACTAACTAATTCATTAATTGTACGTACGTACGGCTAGAATAGCATAGGGTTTGTAGAACTAGGTAGGGAGGTAGGTAGGTAGGTAGGTAGGTAGGTAGGTAGGTAGTTGTGTGTACACACATTTCATATCAATTTGAACAGTATAATTAGAGGATCGACAACTGGGCCTAGGCCAGTTGTAAACGTCCCACTGTGCCTATTGGCTTTGTTTCGTTCTATCTCCTGCTGATATGGAGGGAAGTGGAAATTACGATTTTTTCCTACTCCTCCGCTATCTGATGAATTTCGTTGCGGGATCCAAGACAGTTAATTTCATTCTCTGGGACTTCGTCTCGGCGCTTTTCTGGTGGTTGCCACTATTGAGCTGGCTTTCAGGAGTTACAGTGGTTTGGGAATAGTGTGGCGGGTTTGTCCCAATACAAAACGAAAACTCAAGGTGCTCGTGGCTCGGCGGCGGCGACCTCTCGCGTCCGGCCCTGGTTCAATCCATGGTCCGGAGCGAGACGGAATGGGAAGCCGTCACCTCCTTCTACGAAGCAGTCATGCTAGCGAAGGAGGTGGCGGAACGAGAGAGGGCGAGAGCCTCTGTTCCCGGCCGCCGCGGGAGACGCACCGGGCGTCGGGGGCCACGTGGTGGCTACCGGCCACCGTAGATGCAGGCCTGTGGACGGTTGGCTATGGGCTAGCTAGCCGTCCATCCGTCTAGCGACGACGACGGGCCGTGTCGACGGCGCGTTCGTGTTCCGCGCGCGCCTCAGGGAGATGTCAGCGTGGGGGGAGGGGCCCGCAAGGGCCGAAGCCTGCCGGGGTTGCGGGCCTGTTTGAAAGAGATACCGCGGCCCCGGAACACAAAGGGCGAGGAAGGAACATGGATGGGTTTTAGTCAGTAAGAGTCTGACACTCCCTCCCGCTCCGCCCAGAGTGGGAGTAGTCATTTGATGATTTCCCAACCTAAAAAAAAATAAAAGGTGCTCGTGGCTAAATAATAACAGCTGATCGGGTCGATCTTTAGGTTTAAGCTTGACTCACACGTCGGGAGCCGAATGTCGGCCGTGCAATTTAATATGAACACACTCACGCTTCCGAGCCGCTACCGAGCAACAGACAATGAATTGTGATACGGCCGACACTCGGGTCGGACCCAGACATGGTCTAGCGTGCGTCATCCTTAAGCCGTACTTGCCTAGGATGATGTGTGGATAATAATTAATAATAAATAAATATCGCTGGACATTAAACACACAGCGCCATCTAGTGCCACACTAAGCAAGGCTCGTGTCGTGGACACAAGCCGAAATACCCGATATACTACATATATACTTTTTTGTTTGTAAATACATACCTACTTATTATACATACAAACATCCATGACTCGGAAACAAATGTCCATACTCATCACACAAACATTTGCTCCTACCGGGATTGGAACCCAGGACCCTAAGAACGCAAGGCAGCTTCACTACCACTACGCCATTCGAGTCGTCAATGGGAGACCACTCACTAAATACTGAGTTTTCTCCGTGCCTCGGAAAGCACATTAAGCTGTTGGTCGCGGCTGTCATATGTAGATCTTTGACAGTCGTTACAGGTAGTCAGTGGCCCGAAAAGTCTGACAACCAGTCTTACCAAGGAGTATCCGTATCATACAGTACTAACTGGGTTGTGGAAGTCAGATAGGCAGACGCTGCATGTAAAATACTGATATTCAGCGGCATCCGGTTTTATAGTTAGGCAAAGGCTAGGCAGATGATGGTGGAAAAATTAGTGTGACTTTACCATTCACCTCTGCCTACCTATCGTCGGATACAAGCGTGATAATACAGTTAACGGGGAGTAACTAACTGCGAGTGTAGCTAGTGAGCTGACAGTAATGTACGCTTTGAAGATTATCTGTTGCCGCCAGCTTTCAGACTTATTAACTGAGTGTAAATGTCACCGTAAAATTGTCAAACACGTAATATTGTATTCTCTCTAGCGATATTGTAAACTCTCGAAATATTGTCAAACGAACACACTGTTTACAATAATATGCATAATTTTTCGTGAAATGCATGTAATGGTAGTCAACTCACGCGGTGTGGAGGGAAGGAGGGGCACCATTTGGCCCTTGCCCAATGGTACCACTCTAATGAAAAGATAATGTACCATTCCTGAGTAATACCGATTAATATAACCTGACCTAAAAACATTTTATATTCCCCTATTTCCGAGAGCAGGGTCTAAAGGAACCTAACTAACCTAACGGGGGGTGCCCCAAGTTCTGATTATGGGGGCAGAGATACTTCCGTATGTTCAGTTGGCCATAATTCGAGAGTTCACAATATCGCTAGAGAGATTACAGTATTACGTGTTTAACAATTTCACGGTGACATATAGACACGAGTTATACTTAACTGGTTCTATGTAAATCTGGTGTTCGAGATCCTAAAAACATAAGTAAATGCCATAAAGTAGTTTCGCTGAAAAATGAATTCATAAGTAACAACTACGCAAAAAATATTACTGGGAAACGAATTTGTTTTAGTGAGAAATATTACGCTGCCGGTGCAGGATTGTGCCGATATATTTCAAACATTAAATAAATTATAAAATGCTTCAGCTTAAGTAAAGTAATGTACTTATTAACTTTAATATTGTTCAATTATATTATTTTACATTAATGAGTTACAAAATATAAATTAAGTTGTAACATTGACTATTACGCGTGCAGTAGTTGCACTGTGCTACGTCGTAGTAAACTCAAACTCAAAGCATTTATTTCAACAAGACCATTACGGCACTTTTGAATGTCAAATTACAAATAAAATCAAAGCTACAGTCACAGTCACAAGGCATAATAACTTGAGAAAGTACTGTAGTGGCCCATTCCCTAGCGTAGATCTCTATGGAGAAGAACGGGCAAGAAACTCCATGGACACTCTTTTAAATCAATATATTGTTACAAAATCTTGGTTACATCATTCATGTTGTGATTATACATATATGTGAGAACGATGTAGAAAGACGTGCACATTAAGAGCGTCCAGAAAAAAGATTAAATCAACAATATAAAAAAAAGAAATTAAAATTAACCATGGCAGCTAAAAGATGACCAGTCCCAACTGACAGCGCCCGTTTACGAACATGACGCATGTATCGGCGCCATTCAACTCGCTATTACTCGCTAGCTTCCGTAGTATTAGAAAATACTGCGGAACGCAAGTTTTAAAAGCCTAAAAGTATATGATTCACCTCAATAAACAAAACCAGAAAAATATATGACATTCTTCACGGTGTGTTGGTTATGGTGTTTTGAAAATATCATACAATTAATGTTTCTCGATAAAAAAAAACACTAAATTATTTTTCATATTGCATAAGTGAGTATACTATCAGTCTACCTTTGTTAGGGGTTTATGAACAGAAAAAGTTTTTTAAATGAAGTTTAAATTAATGGGTATAATTTTTTATACACTGGTATCCCTATTATTGACATAACCATAAGTTGTTATAATTTGATTTTGTTTCGTTTTGTGCCAGACTTAAATATGTTAGTGTAAAGCAAAGAGAGTACATAGGTACATGCTTTTCCCCGGTGATCGTGTATTGTTACAAACGAATATATTGTATCATTTTTAAGAATATTTTTCTCCAAGTGTGTTAAGTATTTTTAACCAATAAGTATACTGTGTTTATAAAATGCCTGGGACAGTTATATAAAGGGTGTAAAACACCTCTTAACGAATACGAAAGGCACTTGTTCTACTCGTCATTCTGATCATTTTTTTGTTCTACACTATACCTGGGAACCTTCCAGTTACGGAGATATTGGGGGTCAAAGTTGCAAGATTTTGACAAGCTTTTTTTTAAATACCACTTTTATTGCATGATTTTTACTTTAAATATCTCTACGACCCTCGTACTATTCAATCCATCCATCCGCACAATGTTTTGAGTGTGTTACATTGAGTTATACCGCAAAACATGATTTATAACCTCAAAAAAAAGTGGTTTCCCATCAATATTTTTTGCGTAAAGTTACTTAGTTTGATATACAGAATGCTTGGTTAACGGCTTTGTGATGAGGTGAAATACACCCTGTATATGTCACCGTAAAATTGTCAAACACGTTATATTACAATATAACGTTTTTTTCTCTAGCGATATTGTAAACTCTCGAATTATTGTCAACTACGGAACATACGAAGGTATCTCTGCCCCCATAATCGGGACTTGGGGCACTCCCCCGTTAGGTTAGTTAGGTTCCTTTAAACCCTGCACTCAGAAAAAAGGGCCCCGCGAAGCGGGGCTCCGTCGACTACGCTTTTTAGGGGAATATAAAGCGTTTTAAGGTTAGGTTATAATAATCCGTATTTCTCAGGAATGGTACAATATCTTTTCATGAGAGTTGTACCACTGGGCAAAGGGGACCCCTCCTTATCCACACCGCGTGAGTTGACTACCATCGCATGCATTTCACGAAAAATAATGCGTTTTGTTGTAAGCAGTAGGTTCATTTGACAATATTTCGAGATTTTACAATATCGCTAGAGATATTACAATATAACGTATTTGACAATTTTACGGTGACATATACATAATATACACTAGAATGTAGATAAAAGTACTTACTTTAGACGTAGTGACAAAAACAACATCTTTAAGCCTTTATAACTTTTGTCCAAAACTGCTGATCAATACGTACCGTTTCATTGTTGTTTTAGAAGATTTTTACAATTAAATGACTTAGATTTTATATCTGTTTATGTTGGGGTACAGGCTCATACAAGTCCTTTGCAGCATAAATATTTCCGTTTCCGTGTTTCTGTCTCGCTTAAGTTTTCTCAGAAAATATTAATTATTTTGCAATACTTAGTTAGTAGAAAAGCTACTTTAAAGGCAGGTGGTCTAGGAAACCAGCAGTATTTCCGTTTAGGAAATGTACTACACAATTTGATGCTTGTGTTCTCAGAAGGGTTGTGCAGTTTATTCCTACAGTATTTCTCCAGGTATTTTACGTCATCATAATATTTATTTATTTATTTAAACTTTATGCACTTAATGTACAAAGGCGGACTTAATGCCTTGGGCATTTTCTACCAGTCTACCTTAGGGTGATGCAGAGATTAAACTGAGGTCTAAAAAATCAGCGGAATTAAAAAAAAAATACGGCAAAGTTTGTTGCTTTTTTGTTGCTAATTAGTTGCCAAAAAATTTTTTTGTTGCTCTAGCCGATCGCAAAAAATCGGCAACAACGCTAGTTTTACATTATGCTAGCGTGGAAATCACTCGATGTGGAATGATCTATCAAGCGAATAGGGTCAATTTGTTGCTAATTTGTTGCTAAAAGATGCAATAGGAAAAAAATGAAAAAACATTAAAATAGATTTTTGTTAATTACGCCAAAATAAATAATGTCCACACCAGCTTAACTCTCAAGTTTTTCTTAGAAAATGCAAAATATAAATTTGTTGCTGCTCATACTGAAGCTACTCTGAGCACAGAGAGTCAGCAACAAAATAAAAACTGAAAGTCGGCAATTTAACCAGCAACAAATTTGTAATATAGTTTTTCCACAAAAAAGTCGAGAGTTAAGCTGGCGTGGCCGGCTTTTCCTTTAACCGATCTCCAAACTAATCCGACTTTCGGTTTTTTTTTTTTTGTTGACTCTTTGTACTCACAGTTGCTGCAATTTAACCAGCAATAAATTTTTTAATATAATTTTTCCACAGAAAAGTCGAGAGTTAGGCTGGCGTAGCTGGCTTTTTCGTTAACCGATCTCTAAACTAATCCGACTTTCGGTTTATATTTTGTTGCTGACTCTTTGTGCTCAGATTAGCTGCAATTTAACCAGCAACAAATTTTTAATATAGTTTTTCCACAGAAAAGTCGAGAGTTAAGCTGGCATGGCCGGCTTTTTCTTAAACCAATCTCCGAACTAATCCGACTTTCAGTTTTTATTTTCTTGCTGACTCTCTGTGCTCAGAGTAGCTTCAGTATGAGCAGCAACAAATTCATATTTAGCATTTTCTACGAAAAACTTGAGAGTTAAACTGGCGTGGACATTATTTATTTTGGCATAATTAACAAAAATCAATTTTCATGTTTTTTTTTCAATTTTTTTCTTTTGCATCTTTTAGCCACAAATTGACCCCTATTCGCTTGATCAATCATTCCACATCGAGTGATTTCCACGCTATCATAATGTAAAACTAGCGTTGGTGCCGATTTTTTGCGATAGGCTGGAGCAACAAAAAAAAAATAGCTACTAATTAGCAACAAAAAAGCAACAAATTTTGCCGTTTTTTTTTTTTAATTCCGCTGATTTTACATCGCCAATTTTTTAGACCTATTAAACTGTAGGTGCAAGAGTAAAGAAAATTATGAAGACTATAATATAACAATAAATACATATATATATATATGTATTTATGTATTTATTGTTATATTATATATACAATAAATTATAAAAAGTGAGGAAAGACAAAAAAATAAAAAATAAAAAATAAATAATAAAATCAATAATATCTCGTTTAAAGATTTTATGAATGTTTACAGACTAATATAATTTTGTCATTTAATAATAATAATAACGTACCATTTTTTTATGTATGTTCTCCGATTACTCGAAGATGGCTGGACTGATTTTGTTTTTTTCGCACTTGGCCGTTTTTTGTGTTTTTTGTAGTCGGTTTTATTTTTGCCAAAAAGTATTTTATAAATTCGCTTCTCTCTCACTTGTACGTCCCAGCATTGCAGTGACAACAATTGATCAAAACAATAGTAAATCATCTACGGGTTTCCATCCATCGAACGGGATATTCCTGTTTTGTTTTATACCACACCTGGGAAACTAACTAGAAGTTACGGAGATATTGAGGGTCAAACTTCCAACCTTTCACAAGTTTTTTCCAAAAAAAAAAAAAAAAAACAATGCACGCCCGGAAATGTCCCGTTACGCTCTGTCCCGTTACGCTCATTGTAAAGTTACGATCGGAGCGTAAGTATGATAATAATCATTTCATCAATGTTTTGTTATGACGCTGTCACGTTAAACTATCGTCCGTAAACCGCCTTAACAGACACCAGTTTTTATTTTTAATACATGTTTTAAAGCTGTATGTTTATTTAAAACACATCTATGATCCCGCATTATTCAATGCATCTATCAACACAGAGTTTTGATTGAATTTGCAGTTACATTACTGTAAAATGTTCGTTTATATCTGTCACCGTAAAATTGTCAAACACGTTATATTACAATATAACGTGTTTCTCTCTAGCGATATTGTAAACTCTCGAATTATTGCCAACGGAACATTCGGAAGTATCTCTGCGCCCATAATCGGGACTTGGGGCACCCCCCGTTAGGTTAGTTAGGTTCCTTTAAACCCTGCACTCGGAAATAACCGCGTGAAGCGGGGCTCCGTCGTCTTCGCTTTTTAGGGGAATATAAACTATTTTAAGGTTAGGATATAATAATCAGTATTTCTCAGTAATGGTACAATATCTTTTCATGAGAGTTGTACCACTGGGCAAGGGGGACCCCTCCTTCCCTCCACACCGCGTGAGTTGACTACCATCGCAAGCATTTCACGAAAAATAATGCGCTTCGTTGTAAGCAGTATGTTCATTTGACAATATTTCGAGATTTTACAATATCGCTCTAGCGATATTGTAAAAAACGTAAACATATAAAACGTATTGTAAATTGTCAAATACGTTATATTGTAATATCTAGAGATTACGGTGACATATCCATCCCGATAAAAAAAAATCACCTGCAATACTTTTCGCGCAGTATTTAATGGTCAGATAAATGTGAATGTGTATTTCTTCACTTGCAAACTGCCATGTAAACTGCAAAAAACATTAACCACAAACTCAAGCAAATTCAGCATCCAAAGCTAGTTTGAAATACATTGGAAAACTGCTCAGAATATTTTCTTAAATTATTATTCATACTCGTAGAATATTTTGCGATGAAAATATCTTGAATATTGCATCTGACAGCCTTTCACAAGTCTTTACTTACATAACTCTTCTTGAATATCATCAAGCATACGTAATAGGAACATATATAATATGTTTCTTTGAGAGAGAAGTATGAGTAGGGAATAAATTTTAATGCATCATACCACGTATAATAAAAACACGCAGTCTTCCCTGCTCTTTACTACTCTGCACTAGCTGCTTGGCAGTTTGCTCAACTCGGCCTATTTGGCGCAGCCGTGAGACACACACACATTATTATTTCGTTTTTTTTTCTGTTTAGTTTTAAGTTTTTGTTGAGTAGTTTTAAGTTTTTGACGTGACAACGTCTTATAATTCGATAGAGCCGGCTGCACGCACGAAAAAACATGACTCATGCGGCGTTACCTCGCTGATCGCTCTGAGGCGTTCCATGTAAGGCTTGAAGTGCAAGCGAGAGCGCGGAACGAGTGACAAAGAAGCACAATCGGCCTTTGCGTTCGGCAGCGTTCGACATCCGTCTCTCTCCTACTTGAGTGAGCGATGCGTCTGCGTGGACAGCTGCTATACTATGTACATTTACATGTTTTGATCGAGTATCAAGTGCAGTGAAAAGTGAATGTGGTGTCAAAAAATGCTACCACTCCATCAGTATTTTCTTAAGACGTTGTCACGTTCAACTATCGTCAGTAAACCGACTTTACAGACAACCAGTTTTTTTTATGTTTTGTTTGTTGTGTACTTTTGTGGCATGTGCGAAATAAACATGATTTCTTTCTTTTATTTGTTCCAGAAAATCTTCATGGATGTGGGGTCTCTCGGACCCTAACCGACTTAAACCCACCCGGTGTTCCCTTCCCACACTTTCACCGGGGATCATGGGAACTAGTGCGCCATGCACGATGCCCGGCTAGCTCTTCCCAGCCTGCTCCAACTTTCAGTATCTGGGTTCACCCGTGCAAAGTAATAGTGAAAATCGATCGGAGTTTTAAACGCAGAATTAATACTGGATGTTTGAAATGGCAGCGCGTCAAAGGAAAGACTTATAAAACTATGGTTAGACCTGCTGTCTTGTATGGATCAGTATGTTGGGCCACAAAAGGGATCAATGCAAGGCAATTACATGTGACTGAGATTGGAATGCTAAGAGGGATGCGTTGTGTATCGCGATTGGATAAAATAAGGAATACAAAAAAAGTCATGATATGTATATAAAAAGAAGTCTAAAGATGGCGCTGGTGACTGAAAAGTTTTTTAAATGATAAATTATATTTATTCAGCATGAAGGTTTTCTCAAATACTTTTACATGTATTTTTTTTTAAACTAGATGGGGCCGGAGTGTCGCACCGAAGAACCGACCTCGATTAAATTGGAATAAACCACTTGGCATTTTGAACTTTTAAAAGAGCAAATGCCAACAAAGGCAATAAACACCTTCCTTTCTTACTAAGAATCTCAAGCTCGTCGGTTATTCTGCGGCTCTTAAAAATAATCTACGCCATAATGAATAGTCATCTAAACTGAACTTGACAGGCAGTTACATAATCTTCTTATAATGTGAGGTTAGGTTGGTTACTATGACGTCAGATGATCTACAATGCACGAAATTTTCTGAATAAAAAATGCATTTACGTTACACTGGGATTTCAGAGCCGTCTCTAAGACATAAAGGACACATCACACCTGTGATCCCGAAGGTTAGGCAGCGGTGTAATCCTGCCGGGGTTGCGGGACTGTTCGAAAGAGATACCGCGGCCCCGGAACGTAAAGGGCGAGGAAGGAGCATGGATGGGTTTTAGTTAGAAAAAATGTGACACTCCCTCCCGATCCGCCCGGAGTGGGAGAATTTAAATGATGATTTCCCATCCTAAAAAAAAGGAAAAAAAAAGAAGGCAGTGGTGTAAATGATAGTACACCCACATTTCGACAGTTATGTTTAAGAGGCCTGCGGAGCATGCGTTTTTCATTCAAACGTAATACCAAAATAATTTGTAAACAAAACATATTCTTAAAGTAGTGTCTATTTATTTCGATTGGATTACAGAATATCCAAGTCTCCAAATATATATTTTGAATGGACACTGATTTAAACAAGAGTTTTGAGAAAAATATGTTATCTATAGCAGTTCTTAATTCCTAATATCTCGTCTTTTAACGTCCATTCAAAATAAATATTTGGGAACATAGATATTGGTGTCGATTCTGTTGTGCACAAACTAAACTTAATTTAGGCTATTGCTATCTTTTACTAAAAGGCAGTGCGAGAAAAGGACGGCTATAGCTATGCACTAAGTTAGGAATGTCAAACTAGTTTATTCCTTGCGCTTCACCGTGTTTTTACACGACTGCCAAAAAAAAAGAGTGTTATTATTCGACATGTTTTTACGTGCACCCTTCATTTGTATGGAAATATTAGTTCGAATTAAATTTGACAGCTCTAAATTACGTTCGTCTCTTTCTCGTTTTATTAGTGAGAAAAAGATAATAATAGCCTAAATTAAGTTTAGTTTGTGCACAACAGAATCGACACCATTCTGTAATTAAATCGAAATAAATACACACTACCTTAAGAAAATGCTTGATTTACAAATAATTTTTTAACAGCCGCTCGTGTCGATCTTTAGGTTAAGCCGCGCTTGTCTAGGTTGGTTTGGTGATGGGTGACCATCCTCCCATACCAAGTTACGTCCGTGCCTCGGAAAGCATTTTAAGCTGTCCGATAATTGTAGATCTTTGACAGTCGTTACAGGTCAGTGGCCCAAAAAAGTCTGACAACCAGTCTTACCAAGTGGTATCGCACTATCCAGTACTAACTGGATTGTGGAGGTTAGATAGGCAGTCGCTCCATGTACCCCCCCCCTCCCCCCCTGTCATAATACCAGCGCTGTGACAGCAACGTGCTGAGGCCTTTTGGCTTGCTTCAGGACCTTCCGTTTCTTTTTATTAAATTTTATCTACAGGGTGTAAATCACCTCATCACGAAGCCGTCAACCAAGCATTCTGTACATCACGACGAAGTAACTTTATGCAAAAAATGTTGCTGGGAAACAAACTTTTTTTTTGGGGTGAAAAATCACGGTTTGTGGTATAACTCAATGTAACGCACTCAGAACATTGTGCGCATGGATGGATTGAATAGTACGGGGGTCTTAGAGTCTATATTTAAAGTAAAAATGATGCGATAAAAAGTTGTATTTAAAAAAAATCTTTTCAAAATCTTGCAACTTTGACCCCTGATATCTCCGTAACTAGACGGTTCCCAGGTATGGTGTAGAACTAAAAAATTATCGGAATGACGAGGAGAACAATTGCCTTTCGTATTCATTAAGAGGTGTTTTACACCTTTTACGTTTAGTTTTCAATAGTTGTAAATAATGTTATTTTTTAATGTGCGTTATCCTGTATGGGCTAATAAATGCTTTTTCTTTCTTTCTTTCTAAAATACAGGTATTCAGTTGCATCTGGTGCGACGGAAGACGACCCCAACATCGAAAAAGGCTCTGCAGATGATGACTTTAAAAACGGGTTCATCATTCATCATTCTCTTGCCCTTATCCCAATTTATTTGGGGTCGGCGCAGCATGTCTTCTTCTTCCATACTCCTCTATTTATCGTCATCTCATCAGACACTTCGTTTCTTACCATATCCGTCTTAACACAGTCCATCCATCGTTTATTTGGTCTTCCTCTACTCAAATACCCATCCACATTCATATTCAAAACTTTTTTCACGACATTTTCCTCATTCCTCCGCATCACATGCCCATACCACGACAACTGATTACCACACAGCTTTTCAGTCACCGGCGCCACTTTCAGACTTCCTCTAATATACTCATTCCTTACTTTATCCATTCGCGTAACACCACACATACCCCTTAGCATTCTCATCTCCGCGACATGCAGATGCCTTTTATTCATCCCTTTTGTGGCCCAACATTCTGATCCATACAACACAGCAGGTCTAACCATTGTTTTATAAATCTTCCCCTTAAGTTTTAGGGGACTGCGGGAGTCGCAGATCGTTCCCGTGACCTGCCGCCATTTCATCCATCCCGTGTTAATTCTGTGCTTTACACTACGATCTATTTCGCCATCGCTTTGTATGAGTGAACCAAGATACCGAAAGTCGGAGCAGACAGGAAGAGACGCGTCATCTAGCGCTATGGGTCCAGAGCTGGAGAGACCGCCAAAATCGCAGAACATGTATTCAGTTTTATTTCTGCTGATTTTCAAGCCAACATTCTCCAGTTTCTGTTGCCATTTCTCCAGTCTGCTCTGGATCTCAGGTCCATTTTCACCGGTGAGAACAATGTCATCGGCAAACAGCATGCACCAGGGTGCCTCTTCTTGGATGTCCGACGTCAAAGCGTCCATGATCAACAAGAATAGGTAAGGACTTAAAGCCGACCCTTGATGCAAACCTACAGCCACACTGAACTCATCGGTGTTGCCAGCAGCTGACCGGACGTAGGTACAAGATTGACTGTACATAGCACGAATTAACTCTACATACTTCCCAGGTATACCTTTCTCTTTCAAGGCCCACCATAACACATCCCGAGGTACCCTATCATACGCTTTCTCCAGATCAATGAACACCATGTGCAAGTTTTTGTGTGCACGTCTGTACTTCTCGCACAATTGGCGGAGAACGAAGATTACAAATGGAATCTTGAGCTTTAATAAGAGCAAAGTTAAATACTAATAGATATAAAACCATTTTCCTTTTTTACGAAGAATCTCAAGCACGTCTTTTATTCAGCCACTCATAAAAACATCTACCCTGAGTAATGAAAATTCTTATAAACTGCACTTGATGGTCAGGGTTTTTAGGATTATGTTAACAAACCCTTCCGGAAACCGTCAAATTAAGAATTCTATACATCAAACTAAGTAAATAAATACTCTGCGCAAAAATTATGCTAGGAAACGACATTTTTTGAGATTTTAAATCACAAGGAACTTTGACCCCCAATATCTTCGTGTCAGAATCAGGTATCAGGTGTCAGAACAACGGATCTGTGGACAGTGAGCTATAGGCTAGCTCGCCGTCCGTCCGTCTATAGGCCGTGTCGACGGCGCGTTTGTGTTTACGCGCGCCTCAAAGATATGTCAGCACATTGAAGGGGCCTGCAAGTGCCGAAGCCTGCCGGGGCTGCGGGACTGTTCGAAAGAGATAACGTGGCCCCGGAACATAAAGGGCGAGGAAGGAACATGGATGGGTTTTAGTCAGTAAAAGTCTGACACTCCCTTCCACTCCGCCCAGGGCAGGAGGAGTCATTTGATTATTTCCCGTCCGAAAACAAATAAAAGTTTCAGAACAAAAATAGTAATGTATTGTGTACCTATTGCATAACGGGGTGGTATCCGCAACTCCACATCGAAGCGCGTATTTTGCGTATAACCACGCGGGCCCAGTGCGGTTTGATAAATGTCACGTTAGCCTTCAATTTTCAATTTTAAGTTTCCTCACTACGTTTGAGAGCAGTGGTAATGAAAAAACAATGACAAAAACTGTACTTAATCGTAATGACGTTGTGAACAGTTGGAGGTTTATCTTTTGTATACCTACTTTTTTGTGTTCCTTGTACGTAATACTTCGGTCGATTTATTGTTGTTTTTCTTATTATGAACCATGTGTTAAGAAATCTAAAACCACGGCTTTGTTTTGGTAACTTAATTAACCTATACATTTATGACGACCTATACATCTATGACGACCCGAATGGCGCAGCGGTAGTGAGGCTGCCTTACGTTTTTAGGGTCCCGGGTTCGAATCTCAGTAGGAGCAAATGTTTATGTGATGAGCATGGACATTTGTTTCCGAGTCATGGATGTTTATATGTATAATAAGTATGTATTTACAAACAAAAAGTATATATGTAGTATATCAACTGTCTGGTGACCACGACACAAGCCTTGCTTAGTGTGGCACTAGACGGCGCTGTGTGTAATGTCCAGCGATAAACGTAGATAAATAATTCATCGTCATCTGCCTAACCTTTTCCCAACTATGTTGAGGTAGTTTCCAGTCTAATCGAATGCATTTATGAAACCGAATACCTATTTTTTTCATGGAGAGACTACCTATCTGACCTCAACAACCCAGTTAGTACTGAATAGTATGATACCACTTGGTAAGACTGGTTGTCAGACTTTTTTGAGCCACTAATCTATAACGACTGTCAAAGATGGACAAATGACACCCGAAAGCAACGGCTCAATGTGCTTTCCTTAACACAGAGGAAACTCGGTATGTAATGGGTACGTATGTAATGGCACGGCAAACCTAAAGATCGACACGAGCGGCTGTTATTATTTCCTTTGTACCGAATATAAAGGGTGTAAAACACCCCTTCACGAAGCCGAAAGGCACTTGTTTTCCCCATCATTGCGATCATTTTTTTGTTCTACACTATACCTGGGAACCTTCTAGTTACGGAGATATTGGGGGTCAAGTTACAGCTTTTTGACAAGTTTTTTTTTTAATACAAGGTTTATTTGTAAGATTTTAACTTTTAACACCTCCTCAACCCCCGTACTATGCAATTCAACCATCAGCACAATGTTTTAAGAGCGTTACATTAGTTCTACCACAAATGATGATTTATAACCTCAAAAAAAAAAGTTGTTTCCCAGCAATAATATTTGCGTAAAGTTACTTAGTTTGATGTACAGAATGCTTGGGTAACGGCTTTGTGATGAGGTGGTTTACACCCTGTATTATAATGTTCGACGTAGGAAACTTCTAAAAATAAATGAAGATCGCCTATGTTCCTAGCGAAATAACTTCCCCACTAAAATTTTAATCAAAAGTTTAGCTTCATATAGGTTTCGTTAACCCTTTCTTCTATGCTAAAACTTCAAGCCACACAATTTAATCATCTCTAAATAGGTTTTTGTTCCTTAAATTACGTACGATTATGCTACTCATAAATTCTTGTGTAAGCTGAATTCAAATAGGTCAGATTACAGAGAAAAGGCCTCTCTTTCTGTCCATTTCAGACATCTCCAAATTGCAGAAAATGTCCCACCGGTGGTCTTCCATGGCCCACCTGAAAGATTCTAAACCAATTGCCAGGTAGGAAAAGGTAGGTGGGTGTCGACGGCGCGTTTGTGTCCCAAAGAGATTTGAGCAAAGTGAAGGGGCCCGCAACGGCCGAAGCCTGCTGGGGCTGTGGGACTTCTTCGAAAGAGATAGCGTGGCCCCGGAACATAAAGGGCGAGGAAGGAACATGGAAGGGTTTAAGTCAGTAAAAGTCAGACAGTCAAAGTCACTCCGCCCAGAGTGAGAGAAGTTAATTGATGATTTCCCTCCCGAAAATAAAAAAGTAGGCCGCTGCAAGAGGGCACAACATGATTCGGTGGGGTATTCCGATAAGACTGCAGTGCCTCAAACTATGGCTGACCTCCTATCCTGCACAATGTCCTGTTCCACCTGCACATTGAAAGACCAGTCCACCAATAACGCCGTCGTGCTGCCATCACGACGAGTTCTGGTAAAAACTGGTTTGTTAACACAAAAAGGAATCATCGACACGACGAAGAAGAAGAGACAAGTTTTTTTGTAGTATACTACAACCAAAAACCGAACCACTGAAAAATCACGCTCTACTTTAATTCATTTATTTATACGATAAAATCGACTCTTCCAGTAGTTGAAATCGGTTAAAATACATAGCCTATGTTCGAGCCATAATAACAAATCGATTGACACCTTATTCATCAAAATCGGATGAATAGTTTTAGGTGCTGTGGAGGAACATATTTAAATACATATACACCGTGTTACTGAGAATATACATTAATTTTGAATAATACTTCTATAGCTCTTGTTAAGTATATCGTACAAAGGAAGTAGTAGTTTAAATGGCATAGTTTTTTAAGTTATTGGTAATTTAAGTTTAACTTATTTAATTATGTTGTGCTGTGAGAAAGAGTCTATATTTGTGAGATGTTGCTAATTTGTGCAACCAAAACTATCAAACTGAATTTCATATCGCAATGTTAAAGTACACTTGTGAACAAAATAACCTAAGTAAGAGGCATTTTGTGTTGTGTTGTGATAAAATGAGTTTGTAATCTAAGATGAACACGATATGTTTTTACTTATTGCCACTAAAAGTGAAAAAAAATGGTAAAAAAAGTAAAAAAAACATATGGTAAAAAAAAGTTGAAATAAAATGTCAATTTAATGGTCTGAATAACATGCCGAAGTTAATGTATAACCTCAGGAACACGGTGTATACATGGACAGCTAAAATCATAACCCTTGCTCACTATGGTCGAGTAAAAAGGGGGAAGCAATTTTATCTGATGGAAAACACCTGAGAATCAAGCGTAGGACTTAGTGCTTGACCGATCAATACACCAAAGAAACAAGACAAATAAATGATCCATCAAAAACTCCGCAGTTCTCTTAACGACTAACCGAGATAGTTCCGACTACGGAGTGCCAATACGAACGCTATGTACATTCAATTAAAAGTTTAAAACTGTTCTACTGGCGTTTACTCTTCAATTAATACGAAAACTTTGGCTATCATGCATAGTTTAACGTCGGAAGGTTAATCACACTTTAGAAATAGATTATTTTGTTCTGTTTCGACAACTGTGACAAGCTCGTGGTTAAAGAACAGACACTTGGGTCTACCTTTAGACTGTGCTTGCCTAGGTTGGTCTGTGGATGGATGACCACCCATTACATACTGAGTTTTCTCCGTACCTCCCCCCTCGTCTCCTCTCCGTTAATACGTTAAGCTGTTGGTCCCGGCTGTCATTTGTAGATCTTTGACAGTCGTTACACGTAGTCAGTGACCCAAAAAGTCTGACAACCAGTCTTTTACCGTATAAGTAATTAAATCTCCCCTCAACATTATTTGCGCGTTAAATAAATCACAAAGACGTATGGTGATTAAAAGCTGTGTAGTATAATTATTGTTATGTGAAAAGAATACCTAAAATTACTAGAAATATAACTATTACTATACATTTTGTTGAAACGACGCTTGAATATTATTTATATGATACGTTTTTGTTCATTATGAAGGTAAATTGGCTAGCCCGAAAGGGCGATAGTAGAGGTCAGGTAGGCAGTCGCTCCACTTTAAAAATTGGTATTCAGCTGCATACGGTTAAACTGGAAGCCGAGAACATAGTTGGGAAAAGGCTATTTTACATGGAGCCACTGCTAATCTAACCTCCACAACCCAGTTCATTCATCATTCATTCATCTCAGCCGAAAGACGTCCACTGCTGGACATAGGCCTCCCCAAGTGTCGCCACATTGACCGGTCCCTTGCTACTCGCATCCACCGGATTCCCGCAACCTTCACCAGGTCATCGGTCCACCTAGTGGGAGGTCTTCCAACGCATCGTCTTCCGGGTCGCGGTCGCCACTCCAGAACTTTTCGGCCCCATCGGCCATCCGTTCTGCGAGCAATGTGATCTGCCCACTGCCACTTAAGTTTAGCAATTCTTCGGGCTACGTCGGTGACCTTGGTTCTCTTGCGGATGTCTTCACAACCCAGTTAGTACCGGGTAATACGATATCCCTTGGTAAGAGTGGTTGTCAGACTTTTTGGGCCACTGACTACCTGTAACGATTGTCAAAGATCTATAAATGGCAGCCGAGACCAACAGCTTAACGCGCAAAGTATTATTCAGTTTTCCATCAGTTTATAAAAAACATTTACTTTATTTATTGAAAATGCCTATTCAAAATTGGTTTCACAATAAAACACTCTTCTTCTTCCTCCTGGCTACTATCCCAATTTATTTGGGGTCAGCCCTCCTAGTATTTCTGCGCCACACCGCACGGTTGTGGGTTGTCTCTGTCGTTGTGTTGCTCGCTGTCATGTCCTTCGCTAGTGTTCGTATCCAGGTTATTGGTGGTCGTCCACGGCCTCTTTTTCCGTCTGGTATGTTCATGACTCTTTTTGTCATGTGGGCATCATCCCGCCTCATCGCATAAAACACTCTATCGGATTAATATCGGAAGCTCTTGTAACCCACGCCTTCATTAATTATAAACAAACTGTTAATATATTAATTAACTCACAAAAGAACAGCCCCCAAACTTTGACCCCCGCAGGTTAACCGAAACTTGCCCCAATATGATTAGTGGATTGGTTACTCAATAATTCAAGAACAAATTATTACATCGATCGAATTGGTCGGTTAGCCAAAGGTTACAAATAGTATTGGCATTTACTATAATTTTGTTTGTGAAGGATGTGAGGAATGTCTGCACTGGTTTCACTGATATAAGAAAGTAGGTACAACTTACTTGTGTAAGTGAAACATTGGTGTCGATTCTGTTGTTCACAAACTTAACTTAATTTAGACTATTGCTATCTTTTACTAAAAGGCAGTGCGAGAAAAGGACGGCTATAGCTATGCACTAAGTTAGAAATGTCAAACTAGTTTATGCCTTGCGCTTCACCGTGTTTTTAGTCGACATGTTTTTACGTGCACCCTTCATTTGTATGGAAATATTAGTTCGTTTTAAATTTGACAGCTCTAAATTACGTCCGTCTCTTTCTCATTTTATTAGTGAGAAAAAGATAGTAATAGCCTAAATTAAGTTTAGTTTGTGCACAACAGAATCGACACCATTATAATGGCAAACTAGCACAGGCGTATCTAAACATGATCACACATCTAAATTCTCAGTTTTGATATGTGATTATGGCTTAGTTATGGCCCCAATTTTTTAAAAATCTATGCCCATGAAAGTTCAATTATTGTTCCGTGGTGTGCTCAAAATAAATATCACATTTTTTCTTGTATTAGAATGTTAGAACACCCAAATACAAGAAAAATTGTGGTAGCCCTCTTACGAACTGTAATAAATGCAGGTAGGTTAATGACCGCTATTTTCATTTTAACTAGTAGCAACTATTATTTCATTACCACTGCTCTCAACCCTAAAGGAAAACATCGCAAGGAAACCGGCATGTCCTAGAACCAAAAAATCGAAGACATGTGACATCTACCAACCTGCACTGGGCCCGCGTGGTGGATCATGGCCCAGACGCCAAAAATACGCGCTTTGACGTGGAGTTGCGGACACCAGCCCGTTGTCAATACAATACAATAGGTACACCTTGGCCTATTCCATCTGGAATTACAGGCGTGATGTTATATTATGTTAAATTAACCGTAACTATGGTGCCAGTGAAGATGACAGTTTCGGTCATTGCCCTTTCCCTAATATCTCTTCGTAAGAACCACAAACCCCAAAAAACACAAAAAAGTGAAAAATAACTTCAGAAGTCGGTGACCTATTTTTTATTGATTTACTTAGTTTTTTGTCACCTACTTTTTAGTGGTTCACTTGTGCTTACCCCTTCACAGCGTAGCGGCGTGATGTTATGTTATGAATCTCATGTTTATGTAAACAATACATAAACATGAGATTTGAGCAATCCCAGTCCATTTACTATCATTTATTGAAGAGTTCCGTTAGAAGTCCTTCATCAGATCTTCACCAAATTGAAATGGGACCACATTAAGAAAGTACTATTCCAGAAACAGAAACTATCCAAATCAAATCAAGTGTGCCTTTAATATTTTAAGAGTTCTCTCAATTCTAATCCCATCATCAGATCCCGACTTGATGATTATGGGACCACCTGGGAAGTATACCCTTTCAAACAAAATAAAAATAATTCAAATCGGCCAGCCATCTTCGAGTAATCGGGGAACATTTTCAGTTTCCGACGAATTGAGAACCTCCTCCTTTTTGAAGTCGGTAAAAAACCAATTAACCATATAGGTATCGTTTTTCATAAGAAAAAAAATTGAAGATCCCGATAGATGACGATTTAAGACTTGAACTTGGCTTATTTTTTTTTTAAAGTTAAAAGTGCTAACACATTTTCTCTTGTATTTGAGTGTTTTCGAGTCTAACACTCTAATACTAGAAAAAATGTGATACAGTGAAACCTGGAAAACTGGGACATTCAAGGAACCTGCAAATTGGTTTCACTTAAAGAAGTAGGTATTCTATTTACCCAGTGTCTCAGATATCTTGGCATAAATCCTGCACCTGGACCTCAGCTGAGTTCCAGCCATGGTGGTTTCTCACTTATCTAGGTCCCACTTAACCAAATTTCACTGTATTTATTTTGAGCACTCCATAAAGAAATAATTAAACTTTCTCGGGCAATTTTTTTTTAAATTTTGTGGCTATATCCAAACCATAATCTCATTTCTAAATTCTCAGTTTTGACGATTTTTGATTATGGGTATGTATTATGGGATATAATTGTATTAGAGTGCTAGACTCTTAAAACCATTGAGCTATCTTAAAACACCCAAATACAAGAAAAATTGTCATAAGAACTGTAATAAATGTAGGTACGTCAATGACCTCAATTGTCATTTTAACTGGTAGCTACTAAAGCGATATATTGGAGTGGTTTTATACCATTTGAACCAATCCCTGGGGAATACAATCCATAAATTATCTATTTTCCATCCTTAGGTAGAAGAACCTCAGTAAACCTAGAATTTATGACTACAAACGCTGTCTGAATGTTGGATTTGGTTACTAAACGGCTATAAATTGACCTGAGAGTCTAATTTATAGCTTTAAGAACGTGGCGAGGCCCTGCTCGTCTGGACTCACTTTTTGTCACGCCATTTATTGATGGGTAGGTCGGTAACAAAATGGTTGGCACATTACGCATAAATCGACTATCATTTTATTCAATCTTAGGTAGGGTCATTCCGCCGGTTAGCGACCAGTCCAGGGGGGTTGCCCACATAAGATGAGGGAAAAAAAATGTTATATACCCGCAAACTTGAAAACGGTCCAAAAGGCGGTTTTTAAAAGCAGTGTATCTCTAAAACTGTAAATAATTTAGACAATTAAAAAAACTTTATATTTTGAAGTCCTTTTTGCATACACTGATGGAACTCAAAACATAATTTGACAAACTTTAATGCACCAAAAAAATCTTCAAACATACCTCTTAATTTTCTTTCAAAGCAGTTTAGCCATTTATTGACAATGATAATTATAATTAAAGATATAACATAAAATTTCAAATGCTAAACTACATCTACTGATGGATTAATTATTATTAAATAGTTAAGTTCTAGTTTTAAATCGATCGAAAATGCTCATTTCGCACTATTCGGCCCGCAGTGACTGAAGTAACAACCACTTTGTGGTGCAAGCTAATTAGAACTTTATTCTAACAGTATTTCAAACGAAGTTTGAACCACCACAAATAGAGTTACTTATTTAGCTGATGTCGTCGCCTTAATGAGAATTTGTCCCAAATATAATCTAGTTTGGGTACAAAACAAAATAAAATACATACATACAAAAATATTTATAAAATGCTGAAAAACTAAAAATATAGCGAAAACGTCGGTTTACGACGATTTTTATTAGTTTACGACCACCAGTGAGCTGGTTGGCGACCACTACTTTAAAATAAAAAATATGCCATTAAAACAATTATAAATGCTTTAAAAATATTTTATTTTTTACCTTTTATTAAAAACAATTGGTGTAATGTCTTCTTCTAATTAAAATGTCCAAAAGCCGCTCTTTCATGTTTGGGTTTCTTCAGTGTACTGGATAGTCTTTTTCTTTTTTCTGTTGACTCTGAATTATTTGGGAGCTCCATCTAAAAGAAAAATTAAAATAAAATAATTAATAAATGTTTTTTTTTTTTTCTTTTAGCGGTCGTTATTTCTCTCATACAAAATGTTGGGTGGTCGGAAACCAATGACTTTATTTCGATTATTTTAGTTTACGACCACTATTTTGTATGTAAGTTCTTTCAAAGAAACTGGTGGTCGCTAACTAAAGAACTACAAAGAAAAGCTTTTACCATGCTACATTCCAAATTGTAACAGTCCTGTATGAAGCTTAAGGATCATATTAATCAAAACAAAATTTTGCGGTTCTCGTCGGTTTGCGACCATGTGGTCGCTATCTAACGTTTTTGATAAATAAGCGTTTCGATTACCGACCACTTGATTTTATCTTAATAATAAGTTTAAAAATGGCACAATACAACGAAATAATAACCAAAACTTATCGACTGTACTATTTAATATTTAACTTGTGTGTAAAACATGAAATAAGTAGTAAAACTTACCTTTGAGCGCCGCGCGCTGTGTTACTTATTTTCTAACTCGCAGTACGTTCACTCACCACTGAATAAAGACGCGCACTAAGTAATTTTTTTTCAGTTGTGAAAGAAAGAAAGAAAAAGCATTTATTAGCCCGACAGGACAACACATAAATAAAAAAATAATAATAAACTGGTAAAATTGTGATTATAACACTAGTGACACTAGTGTTGTGGGTTAACCCATTTGTTTCCAACTGTGTAAATTCTTATTTCATAATTATTTATTAAGCACGTTCAATTTATTTTTTATTAATGTTACCTCCTACCTATGTGAATAGCCAATGCCAATTGTGTCCTGTTTTAATTTTGAATACAAGTATTCTACATGGAGCGACTGCGTATCTGACCAGAACCCAGTTATTACTGGGAAATACGATACCACTTGGTAAGACTGGTTGTCAGACTGTTTGGGCCACAGACTATCTGTTACGACTGTCAAAAATAGACAAATGACGGCCGGGACCAACAGCCCCAAATAACACAATCGCATCTATAAACGGACTATTAGATATCTAATAGAATTTAATTTAATTGTCTACCATAAGAGTAAAATATCTCCCTAGTAGTAATCAAGAACGCTTATAGACACAGTTTAGTAAAAGTGGGCACAACCTTATCCGTTCTCATAAGAATGAGTTAAGAAAACATGAATAGATAGAGATAAGAGTTGTAAATTCTCAAATTGTCTGTAGAGATTTTTCTAGTGCCTCACTAAACTGTTTATAGACCACAATTTTTACTAGTAGATAGTTTATAGATAAAGTTGAGACCTTTAAAGAAGTCTTTACTCGTCACGTTTTTAACCAAAATTAACTCAAGACTATCAACTTTAAGTTACATTTGATTTGTAATAGACAACGACACATAATGGCGCAGAACTTACAAGAGTTATTTAAACTTATAATTGAATTGCATCATGGCGTAACAAATTTCTTATTTTACTTGTGTTTTAGCTAGTTGATAATGGGTAAACAAGCAAATCTATATGCGATTGACATTCTATCGTCGAATATTATGTAAAACTCTCTTAAAATAAGAGCGCCCGCTGTAAATGCAAGATTTAATATTTTTTTTACCACATATGAATATTATTTTTAATGAGTATTTTTTTTAAATTGCTTTTTAATGCTTAAAATATTCATTTTATTAGAAATATAGTTATTTAAAACATATTAAATGTTTAATTACAGATAATTTAATAATAAAAACTTAAAAATAAGCATTAGAATATGTATCGAAAATCATTTGAAGCAAATGTAGGTCATAAAAATGGCGTCAAGATAAGATTTACTAGAAAAACGAATTTAATAGAACAAACACTCTAGAGAATTTTCTGTAGTATGGCTCTAGCTCTATGACGAGAATAATTTCACTTGCTACATACTAAACTATCTAGTGAAAGAATAAACAGATTTATGAATAGTTTAAGATTACCTAGTAACTGTCATCTATGTATTCCTTTCTATCTTCTCACAGTATTTCTAGACGTTCATCAGTGAATAGGTAATTTGATGTGTTGTGAACGGCAGACCATTTTATGCAATAGCAGAGCAATTTAATTAATCAATTCAAGAGGTTAAGTAAAATATATTTCTGTTTTATCTATAGACAATGTGTAAAATAGCAGGAATGTATAGATTAAAATGGGCCAGAATTCAACTTTCGAGCTTTTATACGTAGGTAGTCCATCAATGTTAACATCGATTGTCACTATTTTGTTCTCTGTCAAATTTTGAAAATATCTTGTGAGATTAATCTTCAGCCCGTGATGCCAGTATTCGCCATTACCGATTTTTTTCATTTCAATCGTTCTTGGAGTCTGGAGCAATGTTCTCGGATCCTTTGGTAGAGTATCAGGTTGAAAATTATTTTACGAATTATTATTTGAAATAAGTACTTCAAGGCTATGTGAGTTAGGTATAGCATAAGTTGCTGACCACTGGCGCGCAGATCACTTTTGAGGCAAGTGGATCGAATTTCGTCGTCGTCATTTGGATTGTTTTCATCCGAGTCGGACTGCTCTCTAACGTAATTTTGTGATGTTCTAGGAGACACTTCAAATTCAGTTGTATCTTCTGTCTCAGAACAATTTCTTGAGTTTTGGAGGAAGTTACGAGAAAATTCCGATTCGGAATCTGAATTATCTTGAATCTCTTCTTCTTTTTTTTTTCTTTTTAAATATTTACCGATTTTTCGACGAAAGCCACCAGACCTTTTAATTTTTTTCACTGTCTCCATTGCATAAAATCATCCAATTCAAATATTTAATACAAATGCACTTAACTAAGCCATTTTTAGGAATAAAACCACTAAATACACGTTTTCCCTATCACTTTTTTAGACAAACTAAAAAATATCTATTAAAGTATTTTATCAAGACTTAAGTGTCTTTATATACAAATATAAGAGTACCAATAGCTAAATAATAGAAATAATATAATGTTTTATCTTAAAATATACCATCTTTTCCATAAAATTACTTCAAGTTAGGTACCTTTAGGCTTTATTAACTATTTGTAGAGCATTTTATCCTAAAACATTCAATATACCTATAGACATACTTGAAATAGGTGTGCTATAGAACAAGTGCTCTAAAAATAATCAAGCTTGAGAAAAAAAACTCTATAAGAATACATTTTCTTTATTGAAACCATCTTTAGAAAGCCCCTGTCTAAAGATTAACCATGAATAGACTGTCAGTAGATAGATTTGTTTTAAACCTCCTAGACTGTGTTACTTGGGGCTTACCGTGGTTTCCGAGGTACAGAGGAAACTCGGTATGTAAGGGTGGTCACCCATCCACAGACCAACTTAGGCAAGCACCGCTTAACCTAACGAACGACACGAGCGGCTGTTATTATCAAGCCACGACCGTAATCGCTTTCCGTAATTTACATCCCAACCATCTAACTCTAAATTCTATAACATAAATGTGAAAATCGATCCATTTTCAAAGTTTCATTAGTTACCAAATGTTTTACAGTCTGTTCAACGTTTCAAAGGGTATAAATATTTCAAGCCCTGTTCCCGAAGTCACAAAGCGGGGCCGCCCCGTACTCGGAACTATTCAACTACTTTCAACTAACCGGGTAGTGATGGACTATAGAAATGTTTTCGGATACAATTATCCGATTTTATTTTTTGGTGTGACTGTTCTATTCTTCGTGGATTTTACTGTTGTTATATACATTTTCCGAATAGTGACGACGTGTGTAATATTTATGTTCGAATATTTGACACGATTCTGCAGGGCAAGTATTGAGTGATCGATTGGACTCGATTAGATAAATTTGACAATTATTCTCGATAAAATGAGTTTTTATGGAGTCAAAAACTTGCACTACTACCATTACTACTACTTACTTGCACTGGTGGTGTCTGACTTCTCGTAACAACTGTCAAAAATCTTAAAATGACAGTTGAGACCATTGGCTTAACGTGATCTTCAAGGTACGGAGGGAACTCTGCATCTTAACAATAACATTAATTTGAAAGTTAACTTCTTTAGGATTTCCCAACATTTCAGTTTCTATTTCTTCTTTTTCTTCCTCTTGACGAATCGATGTACTTCTATTTTAGATAATTTGGGTCAAGTAGGTGGCCACGTTTATTGCAGCGGCAGAGGCGCTATTCAGGCAGTCATGAGGTAAACGGACACCTGGGACACTCCAGCAGATGGGGCATAGTTTGGTCTGGAGCGCCGCACTCGCACTCGGTGTTGGAGGAACCAAAAACACCCCATTTTGCCAGATTATATTTGGAGCGGCCGAGTTGGGTACGCAATCGATTTAGAGCTTTCCAAAAAGGCCTTTGTAGTTCACTGCCCGGTAGGTTTTCTTTCTGCTTCAGGTTTCTACTGCAATACCTGGAATTGATTCCAAGAACTTTTCAATAATAACTCTACAGGGTGTATTTCACCTCATCACAAAGCCGTTAACCAAGCATTCTGTATATCAAACTAAGTGACTTTACGCAAAAAATATTGCTGGGAAACAACTTTTTTTTTTGAGGTTATAAAACATGTTTTGTGGTATAACTCAATGTACCGCACTCAAAACATTGTGCGGATAGATGGATTGAATAGTACGGAGGTCGTAGAGATATTTAAAGTAAAAATCATACGCGAAAAAGTGGAATTAAAAAAAAAAACTTGCAGCTTTTATAATTTCTTCAATAAAAATCTTATATAATTTTGACTTGATCTATAATTATTCAATCTGATCCTTTGATATTTTGTATGCCTTTTGGCGGGGCACAGGCCACAGCTTGGATCTTATTTATTATAACATCTTCTGTATGTACCCTGTGTTCACGAAATAAATGAATTTGAATTCGAATCATAGTTCGAAAAACGCAGGCAGATACAAAAAAAAACAATTTTAATGTAATTTCCAAAAGTTCTTCCGTAGTAACATATGCATTGGCATAGGTAGCTAACTTCAAATAATACACGGGTTGTAATCATGTCCAAAATACTGTAACGTTATTGACAAATGACTGTAACTAATGATACACGAGCGTTGCGTGTCGAATATACATATGAAACAAATACGTAATATTAGGTTACATAATTAATGGATGTAAATGAACCCTTAAACCGTACCGCCCATAACAAAACAAACATTGGGGGTCAAAGTTTTTTTAAAGTTCCGGCAACTCGTACAAACTTATTAAAGTACCAGAGCACAGTGATTCGTGCAATTAGAACACTCAATGATGGTTGTCTATTGTTTGCCCGAAGATTATATGCCATAATCATCATTTTCCCGAATTTTATTTACCCGAATTTCATTTGCCCGAATGTTTCATTTGCCCTAAAAGACATATGACATACTTTTAATTGCCCGAATTTTAGATACCATAAGATACGAATGCCATAAGTATTGTTTGCCTTATTTTTATGTGCCATAATAATTATTAGACATAATATTTAAATGGCATAATATTTAAATGGCATAATATTTAAATGGCATAATATTTAAATGGCATAACAAGTATTAGACAAACTTATTTATTCTGTGCATGGTTTTTTTTTTCTGTGCATGGTTGATGGTGGGCTAGGTCGACGGAGCCCCGCTTAGCGGGGCTCCTACTTCTGTGTGGTTTATAAAAAAATAACCACGAAGGGGAGGGCGGGGTCTATTCGCTCGCTTCGCTCGCTCACACGACCCCGCCATCCCCTTCTAACCTAACCTGTCCGAGTCGGGGTGCCCTGAAGTCCCAATTGCATCCAATTTCTCTTGATATAAACAACCGTTACACACCCGATGTCGATGGCAAATTATGTTATGGCATATCATAATTATGGCATGTGATAATTAGGGCATGTGATAATTAGGGCTTACAATGATTATGGCAAATGATGTTATGGTAAGTGACTTTATGGGAAACAATGATTCTGGCACGTGACTAATATGGCAAATGAGAGTAGGGCAAATGAGTATTATGTTGTATGATATTATGGCTGTTGACTATTATGGCAAATGATATTAGGGCAAATAAAATTCGGGTAAACGGCGGTATACCCTCAATGATGTCTCTCGGCATTTTGATATTTTTTCATGCTCTTTGGCGGAATTCCAGAGGGTGACACTTAGCATGTTGTCTACTGTTTAAATTGTGCTTCTACTCGGACCGATTAGTTGAGACTGCACTATTCATTAGCTATAATTACTACTTTTGTTAGCTTGGGGTTTACTTGTTAAAACAAATGTATGTGTTAATCTATATCTATACTAGCTGACTCGCGCAACTTCGTCTGCGTCTCATAATTTGAGATTTAAACTATCCTATCTCTCAAGTTGGATCGAACTGCACATGGTGTGCGAATTTTATTATAATCGGTTAAGTGGTTTAGGAGTCCATTGAGGACAAACATTGTGACACGAGATTTATATATATTAAGACTAATATTATATTATATTTTTGTTTTTTGGTTGAACGCGATAATCTCAGGAACTCCTGGTTAAAATCGAAAAAAATATTTTTGTGTTGGATAGTCCATTTATCGAGGAAGGCTTTAGGCTATATAACATCACGCTACAACCATTAGGGGCGGAGCAGGAATGAAAAATGTAGCAAAAACGGAGATGTTTTTCCCTTTCGTTTTTCTCTGTTATGTGACGCAGACGAAGTTTTCACAAGTTTTTTTTATAAAAGTTTATAATGTTACACAGAGTGGAGAAGACAATACGACAATAAATGAAAACACGCGTAATACTAGTTCATAGGAATAATTCTACACAATTAAAAAAACCCAAAACCGAAATTAAAAAAAAAAAACAGACAAAATCTAACTCTAAGGATACTCTTTATGACTCTTATTGGCCTGGTTTAAGGTCTAATTTGCAGTAAATCAAATTTAGCGAAAGTTTTAAATAGCGAGTTGGCAAGGGGTCGTTAACCTGTTAGTGCTTCCTTAAAATCAGATACATCATGTAGCAAATGTTGAAGGTGAAAAATAATTTCCTGTGACTAAACTACCTACTTGATATTTTCAAACGATTTTTGTTTGTTTGTTAGGAACGTCTTGAGGTATGCGTAGTTTAATTTATTGTCGTATTGTCATCACCACCCTGTATAACCTTACTCTAAATACCGCCACAACCCTAGTACTATTCAGTGCATCAATCAACACAACACAATGTTTTGAGTGCGTTACATTGAGTACTACTGTAAAATGTTACTTTTCATCCCAAAACCATAAGTCCCGGCAATAATTTTTGAATGGAGTTAATTAGTTAGAGGCCATGATATTAGAAGTAAAAAGGCGTAGATAGGTTACCTACACAAAATGAAGAGTACAGGGGCAAAACAAGGAATGTCACAAAAAATCCAAAAGTTAATTTTTGATGGCGAAATTCTCATTTTCCCGTGTATTTTTATTGGCATTATACAAAAAGCGTAAAAACAAGCATAGTCAGATGTAGTTAATAAATACTAGAATTAAAAAATTGTGTGCAGGAACAAAACAGGGAAGGTCCATGTTGTAACGGAACGTAAGAAGGAATGTCCCATCTTACGTTCAAAAAATTTAGCAGTCAACTTTTTTTAAGCCCCATTTAATAGAGTTGTCGGCAATAGGCTCACGCCTATTAAATCCGCTAGCACGAATAATTTAGCTTTCAGAATTGGATCATTAATTCCGGAGATTACACCCTACATATAAACTTACAATCAAATTTTACCTCTTAATCAAATTATTATAGAATAGGTAAATAGTACATTGTTACCCTAGGGGTGAAAGAAACTTATTTAGCCCGAAGACGGGGTTTGGCGCCCAAGCGTAGCGCGGGCGCCTATAGTTTGAGGGACTAAATAAGTTACCTATGATATTTTAAACAAATATTTGTAACTAAATTATAAATATGTTATTTAAAATTAAATATACTTTAATTAATACTTAATTTCATGTTATTTCAATTTTACATCGCGCTGTAATTTAGAGGTTGTATAGTAGTCGGAACATGGTTCAATAGAAATATGAAAACTTGTTTTTTTTTTAATAATTTGACAGCTGTCAGTTGAAAGCAATTCTCCCTAGGGCTGAAAAGTGTTACTTTCAACCCGCTCCTCAGGCAAATTCAGACCTACTTTCCGAGTATGAGTAATGAAAAACAATAAAAGAGCCCAGAAAGAAAACAGCTACAGCTATGTAGAAAGGACAAAAACAACCTCCATATTTAAAAGCAATTCTTTTCTGCAATTTACTGTTCCGCGGATATTTCGGATATTCGCAACCGTCACGTCACTAGCTCAAGGGTGCTTAGTAATCGGATAGCGGCTGTGACACGACCTCTTCAAACTCGATTCGATGTGTTACGAAATTTTCATCCCGTACTCTGACTTAAGCACCTGAAGTGAAAGTTAAGTAGGTAAGTGTAAAAAGTAGTGCTTGGCGCTATGGTGACCTAACACTCCTTTCTAGTATTAATAGGACATGGTTTATAGTAAAAGTTAAAGTCTTGGATTGTGTTGTGTTGTTGTTGTCTTGTATTGTTGTGTGTATTAAATCACTACAACACTTAATTACAAGACAATGGTAATGGTAATGGATTTGGTAATGGTTTTGGTAATGGTTTTGGTAATGGTTTTGGTAATGGTTTTGGTAATTGTTTTGGTAATGGTTTTGGTAATGGTTTTGGTAATGGTTTTGGTAATGGTTTTGGTAATGGTTTTGGTAATGGTTTGGGTAATGGTTTTGGTAATGGTTTTGGTAATGGTAATGGTAATGGTTTTTGAGTACGCGGTGTCTCTAATGAGATCTGAACACGAACTGGCCCACATTTTGGTGGACGAGCGAACGTGCATACTTGCGTTCGATGCAATTATGCATATTCGCTTAGTGTTCGATTTAAACTCGAACAGTAAGTACTAAGTAGATTGAGGACATTGCTTATAGCATAGCATAATCAGCTTTTATTGTTCTCACAGCTGGGACTGTGTGGGTGACCACCCATTAGATACATACCCAGTTTGAATGCACGCCATCGTTCCCGGCTGTCGTTGGTAGATCTTTGACAGTCGTTACATTACAGGCCTGAAAGTCTGCCAACCAGTCTTACCAAAGGGTATTGTATTACCCAGTACTAACTGGGTTGTGGAGGTCAGATAGGCAGTGGCTCAATGTAAATACTGGTATTCAGCTGCATCCGGTAAGACTAACCTCAAAATAGTTGGGAAAAGGCAGGCAGATGATGAATGTTCCCTCTGCTGGGACACAGGCCTTCTCTCTAGGAAAGGGTATGGGCCATAATTCATCACGCGGGTACGGTTGGTAAATCGCCATCAGCGCCGCAAGCGCCATCAGGAATAGATGAGAAATGCAGCGCGCGCGCAGGGCTCCAGGCGGAGGTGTGGTGGCGCGCGGCGATGCGCAGGTGGGGTAAGAGCGAGACAAAAAAACCCGTCATGTTTTGTTTGATTTAATTTAATAAAGTTAATATTGTATGCACGTCATGACTTTGCGACGAATAAATGTTTTTTCTTTCTTCTTTCTTCTTTCTAAATAAATGATGTCAAATGATGTGTGTGTTAAATGATGTCTCTCGTACAAACTTAATAAAGTTCACACCAGTGATTCGTGCAATTAGAACACTCAATGATATCTCTCGGCATTTTGATATTTTTTCTTGCTCTCTGGCGGAATTCGAGAGGGTGACACTTAGCATGTTGTCTGCTGTTTAGATTGTGCTTCTACCCAGACTCGTTAGTTGGGACTGCACAATTAATTAGGTATAATGACTACATTTGTAAGCTTGGGTTTTACGTGTTAAAACAAATGTATGTGTTAATGAATAAAATTTTTTTTTTTTTAAATCGAATTTTTGGTTTTAGGACATACTCGCTTCCACCCGATGTTTTCCTACACCGCGCGGTTTGAGAGCAAAGGTGATGAAATAAATTAGGTACACAAGGTGTAGTGACTCGGGCTCGGATCCATGACCTATGAGTCGCAAGTCGGGGCCGTTACCACTAAACCACCACCGCTCTATAAAACATGGCTGCATGGGTACCTCGCGAAATACGCGGCTATGACTAGAGAAGCTTACTTACCGTAACCTCGGAAATTGTAGATGACATTTGACACACATGTCTTCGAATTTTAGGTTCTACCGGAGAAAATATGCCATGTATCTATAAAATCTATTTCCGTGGTCTAATTTCCAACCTCTCTTCGATGACGCAAGAAAAATCTAGTCCAAAATAAATGGCCAAAGAAAACTTCTCTCCACAATACACCGGCTCTTAAAAGTTTAAATCGTATCTGTTGGCAGTGCTCCCATCGCAAAGTGTTTTGTTATGTCGTATACCTGTTCTTTCCTCTCGATTTAATCTCATAAAGTTACTGGGGGCGATGTTGCCGTGAAATTATATTTTCGTAAATATTTTGATTAATATTTCCCAAACCTAATCTAAACGCATGCTTGCCAGCAGTTTAGATGCATTTTTTTTCGGATGGGATTTCATCTAATAACTTCTCGGCGGACTAACTCTGGGCGGAGCGGGAGGGAGTGTCAGACTTTTACTGACTAAAACCCATCCATGTTCCTTCCTCGCCCTTTATGTTCCGGGGCCACGGTATCTCTTTCGAACAGGCCCGCAACCCCGGCGGGCTTCGGCCCTTGCGGGCCCCTCCCCTTATGCTTACATCTCTTTGAGGCGCGCGTGGAACACGAACGCGCCGTCGACTCGCCCTGTCGTCGTTAGACGGACGGACGGTTAGCTAGCCCATCCATGTTCCTTCCTCGCCCTTTCTGTTCCGGGGCCACGGTATCTCTTTATTACAGTCCCGCAACCCTGGCAGTTTAGATGCATGCTTGTCAAATAAGCCTTAAATCTTATGCTTTAATGTTAAATTTGAACATTTATTAAAGAAAGAAGACGGAAACGATTACGTATATTCTTGGGCCTGGATATAACGAGGTGAAAATGGTATGAATTTACTGATTCAGACTTATCAGTCGCTCGCTGAAAATTCTGTAAGTTTTGACAATCTGAGAACTGAGTTATAACAGGTTTAGTAAAAGTGAGGTTATGTTGTTGTGTCTCTTTAAAAGAGCTGATTTCTAAATTTTCTTTATTAATGTAACTGTAATTAAATTCACTATATTATTTAGGTACAGGTCTAGATAGGACAAGGTAATACCTACTGCAAAGCTTTTCTTTTTGTAATTCTGTGAGTAATCGATTAATAAAATCGATAATTGATGAAAACCATTTTCTCATTTTTCTCCGTTTCTCGATTGAGAATTTAGCTGGTTTTTGGTAGGTATTCTAAGATAAATAAATATAATCATTTTTTTAGACCATGCCTACCTCAACTTATTAAATATTGCCCCACCCATTTTCCCATCTCCTTTGACAGATAGTAGTAACTTGATGTGCTGGCATTGGACTTCGTTTTAATTAGGACGACGCGATTTGAAACATGATTGGCTCCTACAGATTCCGCTTCATCCAGTATTCATCCAGTATTTTTTTGACGACCCGAATGGCGCAGCGGTAGTGAAGCTGCCTTACGCTCTTAGGGTCCCGGGTTCGAATCCCTGTAGGAGCAAATGTTTGTGATATGAACATGGACATTTGTTTCCGAGTCATGGATGTTTATGTATAACTAGCGGACGTCACGCGGTTTCACCCGCGTAATTCCCGTTCCCGTGGGAGTACGGGGATAAAATATATCCTATGTTACTCGTGGATAATGTAGCTTTCGAATGGTGGAAGAATTTTTAAAAACGGTCCAGTAGTTTTTAAGCCTATTCATTACAACCAAACAAACAAACAAACAAAGTTTTCCTCTTTATAATATTAGTGTAGATAAGTAGGTACCTACTTATGTATTTACAAACAAAAAGTATACATGTAGTATATCAACTGTCTGGTGACCACGACACAACCCTTGCTTAGTGTGGCACTAGATGGTGCTGTGCGTAATGTCCGGCAATATTTATATTTATTATTTCCTTTATTCAAATTTTTGACAAACTTCTTATATTTTTAAATATTATAATAAAAATATATAAAAAACATTTAAAAATATAAAAAATTGTAGCCCACCGGTATCGGGAACAGGGTCCAAGCTACCGGCGGTCAGAGCTCCAGAGAGAGGAACCTCCTAACAATACGAGCCGTGTCCAGGAGTACCGCTTTCTGAATCAAGCCCTTGATCCAGCTGCCTAACGAGAGCCTCCTCAGGTATTGGTCGAGGCTCTTGGCAATTAAGCCATGGGCTGACACGACTATCGGCACAATGATCGCCGAGTCCACTTCCCACATGTCGACAACCTCGCGAGCCAAGTCAAGATACTTTATTTGTTTATCTTTCTCGGCTATCACGAGGTTCTCATCATGCGGGACCGTTATGTCAACAATCATTGCGCGCCGCTCTGATCGATCCATCACCACTATATCAGGCCTATTGGCTATAACAGTCCTGTCAGTGATGATGGATTGATCCCAGTACAGTGTGATACTGCCATTATTGAGAACTGGGTCGGGCACATACCTATAGTACGGCACTTCCGATTCCACAAGATTGTATTTTAGAGCAAGTTGCTGATGGATAATCCTGGCTACAAGGTTGTGTCTGAGCAAGTATTCTCCGTTAGCTAGACGAGAACACCCGGAGATAATGTGACGGATTGACTCTCCTGGACGGTTGCATGCCCGACATATGTCAACCGTACCGTCCTTCACAATAAATCTCCGGTAGTCATTCGTCATCATAACTTCATCCATAATTGCACAGACAAAACCTTCGGTTTTTCCGAAGAGGTCCCCGGATCGTAGCCAGGACACGGACGCTAGAAAATCTACATCGGGCCCATGAAGAGCCCGGTAAAAGCGCCCGTGAAGCTCCTTGCTCTGCCATTCTTTCCTGCGGTCATCAGTAGTAAGTATTATCGGTTTGCGCCAGTTCTCTTTAGCCAAGGAGAGCGGGGTGAGGCTCTTGTCCATTGTGACCACATCTCGATGCATCCCCACGTCGGCTGCTAGGAAATATTCCCTGAGACTGCATATCTCAAGATTGTGGAGAGTCTTAGCGTTTAAAAAGCCTCGACCCCCACACTTCCGCGGGATATACAGTCTCATTACCGAAGAACGCGCGTGATGCATTCGATATGCCGTCAACAAATTACGGACCTTCGTATCCAGGGCGTCTAGTTCTGTTTAAGTCCATTTGAGTATGCCGAAAGAGTATGTCAAAACCGGCATGACCCAACCGTTGAAGGCACGCGCCTTATTTCCGCCCGATAAAAGACTATTAAATACTTTTTTCAGGCGGCCAAAGAAGCGCTCCTTCAACGATTGCTTCATGTCAGCAACATTGATCCCCAACGCTTCCGACATACCCAAATACTTATAAGTTTCGGTTGCTGAGAGGGATCTAAGATTTAAGGAATCTGAGAGCTGGGTTCCCACAGATTCCACAATCTCCCCTCGCTTTACATGCATGACCGCACATTTGTCTACACCAAATTCCATCCTGATGGCGCTACTGAAGGTTTCTATTTATTATTATTATTATTTATAATAGTATCGTCTTATTAGGACAACCGTTGGTCCCGGCTGCCTTTTGTAGATCTTTGACTGTCGTTACAGGTAGTCAGTGGCCCGAAAGTCTGACTACCAGTCTTACCAAAGGGTATCGTATTACCATGTACGTTTGCCTGGCACGGCCCCACAGAATCTGCCTTTTAGGTGTTCACCAATGCAATGTACTCGCCTCTAGGAGTATATGTACCGGTTTCTTTTTCAATGTACCTCTGTACTTTTGAAGAAATTTGCAAAATAAGGGGGCCGTGCTGAAAACGTTTGGCTGGCACGGCCCTCTTATTTTGCGTGTAACTTGAAAAACGTAAAGCGCATTAAAAAGTTTCTTAATCTCAAGGAATGTGCTCTGTTGACGCGTTATATGTACCGCAACGGATATTCTGAATTCGTAATAACAAAAAATATATATGTCGTGGATTGAAGGCGCCATAGTGCAACTAGCAGCGCCATCTATCAATTAGTATTGTGAACTAACAATACCGGAAACGCAAGCGCCTAGCGCTTGGACACGATCGTCGGTAGAGGGGATGCAGTGAAGGCTGTAGAAGGGACGGAGTGTTGCGACAGTCGAGCTCCGACAGCCTTGGCAGACGCTCAGTACCAACGCACGTGTTTGTTTCTCGTATTGTAAAACCGTTGGTTGAATAAAGTTATTTTAATTTAAATTATCTTTCGTTCGAGTGCCCACGTCAATGCCCACATCTATTTGAAACTATGTCGGATCGTAAAGAATACCCGATACTTCGCATCTCGGCCACCCCGATGCGACATCAGAATTGGGATTCACTCGAGCTAAAGAAAATACGGAAAATGCAGCGATGACGTCACGATGGGACGAGAACTTACTTCGGACGCTGATGGCTCCTCAACATCTGAATTGAGATCAAACCGTGCTAATGAGATCATACCCCGCGTATGTCGCGCATAAAGTTTCAATAACAATCGGTATCAAGTGTGTAACCGAAAAAGTGCTTTAAATAAAATCATAACCCTCCTTTTTTGGCTTCGCCGTAGTCGGGTAAAAATATTCGCGATGAGTTTTGTGTGTCGGGTACCGAGTGCAAAAAAATGAACAAGAAAGAGGGTAGATCGATTAGTGTGCTTATAAACACCCACCCGCAATAGCTTTAGTTTATCAGTGATCATGGTGCTCGTAAACAGACACTAAACAAGTGTTATTTACCATGTAACAGAAAAACCGGGATACACGTCGTTTTTAGTGTTAAAGACAATTAGTGACGAGTGTGATTAGTGACGGTTACTGTTTGAAATGCAAAACAAAGACTTGGTATCGTTTACAATCTCTTTGAACCTACCCAGTGAATAATAAGATAGTGTCGCCGGAATTCGATACCAATAGACCGAGTCCGATGCGTGCTCGTGGTGTGTTATCAAAGACTGTTTTTTTTGGACGAAGTCTATCGCCGTCAAGAAGTGGTTGCCTGTGCCGGCTGCTACAGGCGTTAGGCAGCCCTCGCACCCCCCGCAGGCCAGCAACGGCTCAGTGTTGTGCTTCAAGTGTGGTGAGTCGACCTTTGCATTGTCGAGCCCCCATCAGGAACCGTAAAGCACTTTGGTGAGTGTTTTAAGTTTGATTTTGATTCTGGAACTGAATGTTCCTGGAAATTACTGTTGCTTGTAAAATTAGTGATTGAGATTTTGGACGATGATCGTCATAAATTCGTGACTAAATAATAACAGCCGCTGGGGCCGATCTTTGGGTTGGGCCATGCTTGCCTAGGTTAGTAGTCGGTGGCCCAAAACGTCTGACAACCAGTCTTACCAAATGGAATCGTATTACCCATTATTAACTTAGTTGTTGAGGTCAGATAGGCAGTCGCTCCGTGTAGAATACTGGTATTCGGCTGCATCCGGTTAGACTGGAAGCCGACCCCAAAATAATTGGGAGAATGCTAGGTAGATGATGGTGATGACGACGATGATGATGATGATGATTATGATGATGATGATGATGACGATGGTGATGATGATCATTATCATAAAATGAAAGTTTTGAATTTTAATCGTGCCTACAAATACGCACAGTGTAGGTTAAGAAAGATGCCTCTAAGTAGTGTACCTAATGAGTTCAATGTAGAGGACGGTGATGAAAGTACCTCCACCGAGTAGTAGACACATACCATGGCTATTTGGTCGCACTGTACGCACTTGTCTGTAGTCGTAACTGCAACTCACTTGTGAGTTGTTCAGGGGGCGATGGGCAGCTGGTGGTATGGCGGGGACCTGGGTCTCAATGGAGACTATTAATGTTTTGGTCTTGTAATGACCTGGGAGTCGTAGACTCTATGTGATGTGTGTGGTCGTATCACATGAAGTGATGACGAAATGGGTGGCATGAGCGTCACTAGCTGCTGCGGCAGCCGGGCCATGAGCGTTGTATGTGATCGAAGTTGATTTAGTTGAGTTTAGCTGAGTAATTATGATTGAGAAGACTTAGAGGAATCTTTTGTTATTGATAATTTTTTTTTTTGTAAAATTATTATCAAGTTATGCGTTTCCTTAAAGATGTGGTCAGGAGTGACCGAGTGGAACACATTTCTGTTGTGGAGTATTTGTTTGCAGGGTTACCATCACACGAGGACATATACCAGGAGGTTCAAGTAAGGATATAAGGCTACCTGAATTTGAATGGCGGTACTAGCAGCGGTGGTGCAACGAGCGCAGCTCCTGAGTAACGTCGCGTGTACATGTGTGTGATTATTACCGTATGAGCATCTACTGGGATTTTTCATCACTCTGGTGAGTCGATTTCATTTTGTTATGACTGCAGAGAGCCAATTCAGTTTTGTCTTGACTCAAGAGTGAGCATATTGATGCTGTCGTACTCTAACTGGTATAGACCAAGGTTCAGTAATGCTATTTCGAAAATTATAGCTTTTGTGAGAAAGATCCCTAGCTTTTTTAAGAAAGATCCCCGATCACCAAGTTCCTCGAGAGTTAGATGTCATAGTTGATGGCAGTGGTAGTGAAACCACAACCGATTAAGAATGGCGTGTGTACTCATACTCGAAACTCTTGACCGCACCTCATGAGTAACATGTGGCGATGGGTCTATGAGAAGTCGTTGGTGCGATTTCTGTCTGTGTTGGTGCACAGAGCGCTTTATGTGTTGTAGCACATTTTGCGCAAGATGTTTTGAGAATCGTTGGTGCGATTCTGGTCTGTGTTGGTGTACAGAGTGTCTCATGTGTTGTAGCACATGTGGCAGTGAGTATGCAATGAATCGTTGGTGCGATTCTGATCTGTGTTGGTGCACAGATTGTGACGAAAGTTTGATGAGTTGAGTATGCATTGCCTATGAAATTAGTTTCAGATTTGTGGAAATAGTTTTCCGTTGATTACCTTGTTGATCGGATTTTTTACAATGAATCATGTTGTGCAGGAAGCACTGTGTACGAAACCTTAATAACAGGGCATTGTCAATCACGACAGGTGATTTTAGTACTTAGATTTAGGAGAAATAGAGTACCATGTAGAAACAACTTTGTTACGATTGGCAGGATAGCCGAGCGAGATTACTCTCGGAGTATTTTGTCCACAGGTACTACACCCGAGGACGAGTGCTAGTCAGGGATGGCCGTGTCGTGGATTGAAGGCGCCATAGTGCAACTAGCAGCGCCATCTATCAATTAGTATTGTGAACTAACAATACCGGAAACGCAAGCGCCTAGCGCTTGGACACGATCGTCGGTAGAGGGGATGCAGTGAAGGCTGTAGAAGGGACGGAGTGTTGCGACAGTCGAGCTCCGACAGCCTTGGCAGACGCTCAGTACCAACGCACGTGTTTGTTTCTCGTATTGTAAAACCGTTGGTTGAATAAAGTTATTTTAATTTAAATTATCTTTCGTTCGAGTGCCCACGTCAATGCCCACATCTATTTGAAACTATGTCGGATCGTAAAGAAGACCCGATACTTCGCATCTCGGCCACCCCGATGCGACATATAGATGTGGATAGGGGGCCGTGCTGAAAAATAAATAATTGAGGAAATCTCCAAAGAAGACAAATAACCTGAGCCAAAAACTATTAAAACATAATTAATGGGTGGCAAGTAACATATGTACCGCATTGGTTTCTCATAAAACTTGCTAAATTTGATAAATAAACCAATGTTAGTTAATTCAGCACGGCCCTCTTCATACGCCTATATCTTTTAAAATATGACATGTTTGCTTACAAAATTCGACTTCCTGAATCATCTAAAGAAGTTCATTCGTTCCAAATAAATTGCGATACTGCTGTATTAGTACTGTAGAAGATAAATTGGATCGAAAATATCATACATTACAACGAATGGGGTGACCATGAATCAACGTGAAAAAAAAGGATTAAAGAACTGCTGATATATTGAGTAAATCTATACTTAATATTTCAAAGAGAAAGACTATATAGCATAAAAGGTTTAATAAAACATAGAAACGTTTCCAACAAATCAAAATTGACTGAACCTTACATTACAATAATATTAATATTACAATACATTGCATGACATTCTCGGCATATTCAAGTGAAAAAAAAGATAACTAAATGTAAAAGGTGGCTTTACAGTACATAGAACTCACACAAATGTGCTATGCAATTATATAATAATACACTGCTTTTCTTAATTTATATAAATAACTTAAGTAACATTGGTTTAGCGGGACATATCTCACTATACGCAGACGACACATGTCTTTTTTATTTTGGTAACTCCATACTTAAGGTTATTGCTGAAGCACAGCAAGACCTTCATATCTTAAATACGTGGCTTAAGCGAAACTTACTAACTATAAATGTAAACAAAACTGCATACATAATATTTTCTCCTAAAAACAAAAACATTCCTAATTTTCCTCCTCTTGTGGTAGATGGCCAACAGCTTTTAAGATCAAACCATGAGAAATACTTAGGCCTGATCTTGGACAGTAGACTTACATTCAGACCACACATTGACTACATAAGAAACAAATTGATACCGTTAACTGGAGCTCTGCGAAATATCGCTAAATGTGTGCCATTCAATTTACGCTACACAATTTATAACACACTCATCAAACCGCACTTATACTACTTAATACAAGTATGGGGACAAGCTGCTATTACACACCTTCATGACCTACAAATATCGCAAAATAAAGCAATTAAAACTCTTTTCAATTACAATTACTTAACACCTACAAAAGAACTTTATGCTAAAACTAAACTATTTAACCTACAAAAATTATACATATACCACACATGCATACTAATTAAAAAAAAATCGAACGAACAAAATACACTCACAAATCACTTTCAAACGTAAAACATACCACTACTACGCTAGGAATAGGGATAGTATAGAACTACCTTCAGTAAGAACTTTATACGGAAGAAGAACTATTCAGTTTGAGGGTGCGTAGATTTATAATAAATTACCAAAAGACATAAGGGATTCTTCATCTATTAATATATTTAAAAATAGGTTAAAGTGGTATTTGGCCAACCAACAATAATGTACGACTACCTTTTTGTACTCGATTGTTCGAACGACAAGTAATTTACTACTTAAGTTTTTTTTTTTATATACTAACTTTCTCATATATAAGTGAACTATATTTATGTTCTTTTTGAGAAATAAATTTCTTTAAACCAAAGATGGAATCTATACAACGCAAGGATATTTTACAATCTTCCGCAGCTTCCACAATAACTTAACATGGGAATCAATTATGCGTTTTATACAAGATTTAAATTTCAACTCATTCAGTTTTGAATGTGAGGAGGTATTTTATTGTAACATTTTGAACAGTACCCCATGAAAGATGAATCTACTTTAGCAAGCCTGAAACCTGAAGCCCTAAACTGCGATACTGCTGTATTGGTACTATAGAAGATAAATTGAATCGAAAATATCGTACATTACAACGAATGGGGTGACCATGAATCTACGTGAAAAAAAAAGGATTAAGGAACTGCTGATATATTGAGTAAATCTATACTTAATATTTACGTACGTCTGAAGAAATACTATTTATTTGTTAAATTATGCACTTTTCTTATTACGTTCCTTAACTTTAAGATAGAAAATATTGATTGGACAGGGATTCTTTTTTAATAAAATTACGGCATATATTCAGTTATAGTTACTTTAAGTCCGTATCGATTTATTTTATTTTACCTAGTTGATGTTTTTAAGTAGGTCACCTCACTCATGTCATGATCCCTTTATATAAATCAAATAATAAAAATCCTTCATCGAGTGGGTCAGAGGACCATTTTAAAACGTTAAAACACTTGCTGCTGAAATCAAAAATTACAAAACACAGAGTTGACGTTTTCTTGCAGAAACATATCAATTATTTAAAAGGAGAACTAAATATTGTAGCGAGTAATGTTGTATTGTTTGTGGCGAGTTGTGGCGTTGTGTGTATTTTACATAGAACGTAACACTCTAAAAAAAACAAATCGTAGGACCAAAACACGCACAAGTAAAAAACAACAAAAACCAAAACGACAATTTGTTATAGATTCAATATTTAGCGATCAACCAACATTTGTAGAAAATTGGAGAGGTCAAGCAGACGAGGGCGTTGATGTAAAGCCGTGTAACGAAATAAAATTTATAAAAAATGGTAACATAGTTCAAAATTCAACTGTAGTTAACACGTGTCGTTTCGATGCAATAATGTTTTTGATTGCATTCGGCTTCAAGTAATTTTCTAATTTCGAAATGGTAATTGAACTTAAAGAAAATATACTTCGAGACTATGTCGATCTTATCTTATTCCATTATTATTATTACACGAACACATATTAACACACATATTTACTGCGTGGAAAGAGGCACAAGATGCCATAGGAATCTTTTGCGACCTTTCGAAGGCATTTGATTGCGTAAATCACGAAACCCTGATCTTGAAACTTGAGCATTACGATTTAGGTAAACTTGCGCTTAGTTTAGTAAAGTCGTATTTGAATGATAGACAGCAGCAAGTACAAATAAATGGTGTCAATTCAATGGGTTTAAAAGTAAAAATGGGTGTACCACAAGGTTCGATTCTGGGTCCATTTCTCTACTACTAAATGGGAAAAAAGCTAAGTGCATTCGATTTGCCCTACCAAATGTCAAAAGTATAGGGATTGTGACATAATGTTGAATCAAGAGATACTAGAATTTGTCGATAAAACAGTTTTCTTGGGAATTGCGCTCGATAGAAAGAAATAAATTAAGATAAGAAATTAATATCTTCACAATACCTTGCCAATACATCTATGAAAACAACATGTACGTTAGGAAAAATCTGCATTTATATTTATAGAGGTGACAGACACCACTATAATACTACAAATAGGGACCAACTCGTTCAGCCAGGTTTCAGGCTTGCTAAAGTAGATTCATCTTTCATGGGGTACTGTTCAAAATGTTACAATAAAATACCTCCTCACATTCAAAACTGAATGAGTTGAAATTTAAATCTTGTGTAAAACGCATAATTGATTCCCATGTTAAGTTATTGTGGAAGCTGCGGAAGATTGTAAAATATCCTTGCGTTGTATAGATTCCATCTTTGGTTTAAAGAAATTTATTTCTCAAAAAGAACATAAATATAGTTCACTTATATATGAGAAAGTTAGTATATAAAAAAAAAACTTAAGTAGTAAATTACTTGTCGTTCGAACAATCGAGTACAAAAAGGTAGTCGTACATTATTGTTGGTTGGCCAAATACCACTTTAACCTATTTTTAAATATATTAATAGATGAAGAATCCCTTATGTCTTTTGGTAATTTATTATAAATCTACGCACCCTCAAACTGAATAGTTCTTCTTCCGTATAAAGTTCTTACTGAAGGTAGTTCTATACTATCCCTATTCCTAGCGTAGTAGTGGTATGTTTTACGTTTGAAAGTGATTTGTGAGTGTATTTTGTTCGTTCGATTTTTTTTTAATTAGTATGCATGTGTGGTATATGTATAATTTTTGTAGGTTAAATAGTTTAGTTTTAGCATAAAGTTCTTTTGTAGGTGTTAAGTAATTGTAATTGAAAAGAGTTTTAATTGCTTTATTTTGCGATATTTGTAGGTCATGAAGGTGTGTAATAGCAGCTTGTCCCCATACTTGTATTAAGTAGTATAAGTGCGGTTTGATGAGTGTGTTATAAATTGTGTAGCGTAAATTGAATGGCACACATTTAGCGATATTTCGCAGAGCTCCAGTTAACGGTATCAATTTGTTTCTTATGTAGTCAATGTGTGGTCTGAATGTAAGTCTACTGTCCAAGATCAGGCCTAAGTATTTCTCATGGTTTGATCTTAAAAGCTGTTGGCCATCTACCACAAGAGGAGGAAAATTAGGAATGTTTTTGTTTTTAGGAGAAAATATTATGTATGCAGTTTTGTTTACATTTATAGTTAGTAAGTTTCGCTTAAGCCACGTATTTAAGATATGAAGGTCTTGCTGTGCTTCAGCAATAACCTTAAGTATGGAGTTACCAAAATAAAAAAGACATGTGTCGTCTGCGTATAGTGAGATATGTCCCGCTAAACCAATGTTACTTAAGTTATTTATATAAATTAAGAAAAGCAGTGTATTATTATATAATTGCATAGCACATTTGTGTGAGTTCTATGTACTGTAAAGCCACCTTTTACATTTAGTTATCTTTTTTTTCACTTGAATATGCCGAGAATGTCATGCAATGTATTGTAATATTAATATTATTGTAATGTAAGGTTCAGTCAATTTTGATTTGTTGGAAACGTTTCTATGTTTTATTAAACCTTTTATGCTATATAGTCTTTCTCTTTGAAATATTAAGTATAGATTTACTCAATATATCAGCAGTTCTTTAATCCTTTTTTTTCACGTTGATTCATGGTCACCCCATTCGTTGTAATGTATGATATTTTCGATCCAATTTATCTTCTACAGTACTAATACAGCAGTATCGCAATTTATTTGGAACGAATGAACTTCTTTAGATGATTCAGGAAGTCGAATTTTGTAAGCAAACATGTCATATTTTAAAAGATATAGGCGTATGAAGAGGGCCGTGCTGAATTAACTAACATTGGTTTATTTATCAAATTTAGCAAGTTTTATGAGAAACCAATGCGGTACATATGTTACTTGCCACCCATTAATTATGTTTTAATAGTTTTTGGCTCAGGTTATTTGTCTTCTTTGGAGATTTCCTCAATTATTTATTTTTCAGCACGGCCCCCTATCTACATCTATATATTTTTTGTTATTACGAATTCAGAATATCCGTTACGGTACATATATCGCGTCAACAGAGCACATTCCTTGAGATTAAGAAACTTTTTAATGCGCTTTACGTTTTTCAAGTTACACGCAAAATAAGAGGGCCGTGCCAGCCAAACGTTTTCAGCACGGCCCCCTTATTTTGCAAATTTCTTCAAAAGTACAGAGGTACATTGAAAAAGAAACCGGTACATATACTCCTAGAGGCGAGTACATTGCATTGGTGAACACCTAAAAAGCAGATTCTGTGGGGCCGTGCCAGGCAAACGTACATGTATTACCCAGTACTAACTAGGTTGTGGCGACCCTTTGGGGAGGCCTCTGTCGGGTAGGACTGGTCAGCTCTTGGTTACCAAGGCTTATTTTGTTTTTTTTTTTGTATTGTTTTTATCATGGACAGTTTTAACGTGCACATCTTGCTACATTGTTCTAACTGTACCATCTCAACATGAATGATGTAAACAAGGTTTTGTAAAATATTCTAATTTAAAAGAGTGTTCATGGAGTTTCTTTCCTGTTCTTCTCCAAAGAGATCTACGGAATGTAGAGGGATATGTACTAGGGAATGTGCAACTACAGTTCTTTCACAGTTTGTATGTCTTGTGACTGTTATAACCTTTGTTTCGACAATTCAAAAGTGCCATTGAATCCTTTGATTTAGAATTTTGTTTTTTCTTTTGCCTATGTTCAGCAGTGGATGTCTTTCGGCTTAAATGATGATGGTGATGATGAACTGGGTTGTGGAGGTCAAATAAGCAGTCGCTCCATGTTAAATACTGGTATTCAGCTCCATCCGGTTAGACTGGAAGCCGACCCCAACATATTTGAGAAAAGCCTAAGCAGGTGATGAGATGACGCCAGCATTTGCCAACTGACTGATCCGTGAAAATAAATGGCGAAACAAACTCTCTTACCTTTAAAATGCCCAAATAAAACACAAGAATAACGGTTTTTAAGAAATAAAATATTTATTCAACAAAATAATTTTATACATAACTTATTATTTACAATCTACATTCGATTGAAATAAGCGTTCTTACATCTAATTTGTGATTTATTAACAATATTATAAGTATTGTCTTTTTAATTGGATGTAAAGACATGGAGCCGATTTTTCTAGGCATGTTGACTACCTACCCTATATCAAAATATTGACTCAAAATTTTTGGAGTTCTACATAGGCCCTGTACCAGCACATTGACACCACAATGAGAATAGGGAATATGCATGTAATTATTTTCTTCACATAATTAAATCAATAAAATTCACTATTATCAACCCAAGAAAATTATTAAACGTTAATTTTAACTTCTGCTTGTCGCTCAAATAGTAGTTTATGCGACTGTGCATAATGAAGGGCATTACAACACAAGTGTGGGTTTAAGAAACGAGCCGAAGGCAAGTTTCTTAATAGCATCACACGAGTGTTGTAATGCCTAATTATGTATAGTTGCATACACTTCTTTATCTACCCAAATATCATAAGGGCTCTATGATGGGTTCAGGAACCATAGGGCAATGACCAGCATTGTTACTTGGCCCTTGATTTTTGTGGCAACAGGTTATTAGTTGCATTCGTCGCTGCATTTACGATATCTGGCGGAGTGTTCATGTCAATTTTTGAGTCACTATCACTCATTTTCGACAGAAATAAAGAACTTATCAGAAAATTTGTCTACTCTATCGTTAGCCGTCAACTTACGCTGTTTCTGGAACAAAATAACATTTTACCTGATTTACAATCAGGGTTTAGGAAGCAGCGCAGTACATCTACGGCTTTACTAGATGTCACTGACAATATATTATCTGCCCAGGATAAGGGAATGTGCACAATACTGGTTTTATTCGATTTTTCCAGGGCATTTGACGCTATAAATATCTCGTTGTTGTTGTCGAAGTTAAAATATTACGGTTTCGACCAAGAAGCTATACAATGGTTCCGTAGCTATTTAACTAATAGGCAACAATTAGTAGACCTGCGTTTAAGTGACGGCACTACTCTTAGATCTGCACCTGTTTCCGTAGAGAGAGGAGTTCCGCAGGGTTCCATTTTAGGTCCCATTCTCTTCATTTTGTACTGCGCAGACATAATAAGGTGCCTCCGGCGATGCAAGTACCATATATATGCAGACGATGTGCAACTGTACATATCCTTCAAACCAGACGAGTATGACAGCGCCATTAAAGATCTTAACGAGGATCTTCAACGCATCGCCGTTTGGTCTGAGGAAAATTGCCTGTCGCTAAACCCTTCCAAAACAAAATATATTGTATTTGGCACGAGACAACAGCTGGCTAAACTGCCTTTGACTTTTGCCTTGGAACTAATGGGTGAACCAATTGAGAGAGTATACGAGGCGCGAAATCTAGGTCTTGTGATGGATAAATCCCTTCGTTTTGAGAACCACATAGCAGATTCAGTCAGAAACTGTTTTTATCGGCTGAAGGTTCTATATAAGATGAGGTCTTTCTTATCGGAATCACTACGGGAACAGCTTGTGGAAACATTGATACTTTGTAGGTTGAACTACGCCGACGCAGTGTACGGCCCGCGCCTACTAGCTCGTACAGACCGACTCATTCAAAGAGTACAGAACGCTTGCGCGCGGTTTTGCTACAATATTCCTCGGCGAGGTCACGTAACACCTTTTTTAAACAAGCACAAGTCGTTAAAAATGAAGTCCCGACGTAAACTACACTTGGCATGCCTCCTGTTCGGTGTGGTTAAATACAAAAAACCGGACTACTTATATAACAAACTGAGTTGGTTAACTAGTAGACGCGAATGTGGGAGAAGACAATGCTCGCAACAACTCTCTTCTCAGCCTCATAAAACAGCAGCGTTCAGGGGTAGTTTTCGCTATGCGGCTTCCAAAGTGTGGAATAACCTGCCACCACCAATCAGAATTATCAGCTCAATAGACACATTCAGAAGACGTTTACGGCAGTATCTAATTGAATCACAACGGAAATTAGATATGGTCGCACAGAATGACTCGATTATATGACGTACAAATCATCCTACCTACCTATCTAATTATCTTAAACAAGGCACAATATCTTTGTCGACTAATGATGCACAGATTAGGTGATGTATACAATCCCAGTCCATTTGATTTATTTAGTACCTTTGGTTTTTTGTATTGTCTCCCAATTTTTATTAACACGTAGTTTTATTTGTTTATTATTTTGCACACCAATTTATTTTATTTAAGTATCTATAAATATATGCACTACATGCTCAATTACACATACCTAGTAACGGTAACACAAAGTTAGTACAAAACTGTTTTATATCCGTTACGTCACCATGACAGGTCCAGTTGAAAACCAGCGTCGGGCGCTAGCTGCTCGGCATTTTGCTGAACTGGGCCTATTTGGCGCAGCCGTGAGACGCACAATTTTATTTTCTTTTTTTTTAGTTTTTAGTTTTACAGAATACATTTAAGTTTTTATGTTGTTTTCACTTATTTCATTTTTTTATTTGTTGTGTGCACTTATGGCATGTGCCGAATAAATATGTTTTCTTTCTTTCTTTCTTTCTTTTACTCGTAACTGGAAATAAAAAGCTAACGAACAAATGACAGCTCGAAATGGCGGCGTTTCGGATATCTGTATTATTTTTTTTTTAAATCATAGGCAAACGAACAAAAGTCTCTATTCTTGTGTCACTGGAGATCAAAATGTCGTGCGGTTTATAATTATTAAAATCATACTGAATTGGGGTTTCGTATCGATATCTGATTTTATGTAGATAGGTACTAGAATAGCACACTCACTTGAATTTGACACCTGTTCCAAATTTAAACTCGTAACCTACTGTTTTCAGTAGGTTATGAGTTCATAACAGTTCCGTTTATTTCTGCTGGTTGGTAATGCTGGTCATTGCTTATGGTTTTTGAACGCATTAGAGAGGGTTTATGATATTTGGGTAGATCAAGAATATTAAGCTCCTGCAATTTTCTATGACAGTTCAAATGTCTGTGATTGTCGCGGCCATAATGTGACGTCATTTAACACAATTTAACTTGTTTACATCTATTTTTTTGGTCTTAATAAAGTAATTTCAGTAATTGTATGTGCTTTATTCAAGCAAAAATTGCGATAACGATGTTATGATAAAATCGCAGTAAATCTTTACCTACATTCCAAATAAAAGTGTTTTTTTGACACATAGATTTTGATGTCACTACCGCTGTTTTGAGAGTGCGTTCCGTTTCACCAAAAACATGCTATATAAAACAATAAATTGTAAAATGAGTGATGTTTTACAAGTTAAACAAGCGCACCATAATGTTTTTAAGCACCAATACAAGGCATTTTAATAAATTAAAAGAGTTTTGTATTTCTTGCATATTCCCTATTTCATTTAACAAAATGGCTGCCATTCGCAAGTATTTAATATGCCCTTAAAGTATTGGTAACCGGTAGCCAAATACACTGTATAACTGTAGACGGTACGTTAATTTAAACCATAGATGTCATTGTTTAACAGTTGTATGAAATGCCTAAAAATAATTTCAGGCTATTACTGCACCAACGCAATAATGAGTCACACTGCAACACTTTAAAAAAAATACTATAAAAGTTATTGCATACTGCATTTAAAGCGCGTAATCGTGGAAAAAAAACAATAGTTTTCGTTGCATCGAAATCGGGCCCGGTTTTACAAAGTTACAGCGTTGTAAAGTTTCACCGCTTTTTTTTTGACGTGACAACGTCTTATAATTGGATAGAGCCGGCTGCACGCACGAAAAAACATGACTCATGCGGCGTTACCTCATGCGGCGTTACCTCGCTGATCGCTCTGAGGCGTTCCATGTAAGGCTTGAAGTGCAAGCGAGAGCGCGGAACGAGTGACAAAGAAGCACAATCGGCCTTTGCGTTCGGCAGCGTTCGACATCCGTCTCTCTCCTACTTGAGTGAGCGATGCGTCTGCGTGGACAGCTGCTATACTATAGTGCATTTACATGTTTTGATCGAGTATCAAGTGCAGTGAAAAGTGAATGTGGTGTCAATTGTTTATATGATCAATTTCATTGTGATTTCCAATTACCTCCTTCTCTTATACATACAAATCTATTAAACAAAAGAAATTAAAATTTTCTTTTGAAAAATGCTGCTTTCCATCAGTATTTTCTTAAGACGTTGTCGCGTTCAACTATCTTCAGTAAACCGACTTTATAGACAACCAGTTTTTAACCGTAGGAGCGCAAAATCACAGCTGCAAGAAGTGTGCGAAGGATCGCACACTTGACGTTCACGTTGCAAATGTCATGTCCGATTGCGGGTGATGCGGAGTGTTAGCATTTATTATTTTAACTCTACCTACGAGTGTTTACGTCCATATTATTTGATTTTTAAATTGGTTTTTACTTATTATTTCAGCTCGCAGCTCCCGAGCACACGTTAACGTTAAGTTAAATACCTTAGTAATTTTTGGAGATTAGAAAAAAAAACTGTATTTTTTCTCGAGTTTCCTATTTTTAGACATACTGGAAAATGATGCTCGTAGCTAAATAATGACAACCGTTCGGGTCGATTTTTAGGTTAAGCCGTGCTTGCCTAGGTTGGTCTGTGGATCGGTGACCACCATTACATACCGAGTTTCCTCCGTGCCCCGGAAAGCACGTTAAGCCGTTGGTCCCGGCTGTCATTTGTAGATCTTTGACAGTCGTTAGGCAGCCAAAGGCCCAAACAATCTGACAACCAGTCTAACCAAAGCGGGTCTTACCTATTACCCAGTAGTAACTGGGTTGTGAAGGTCAGATAGGCAGTCGCTCCATGTAAAATGTTGGTATTGGGCTTTATTCAGTAAGACAGGAACCCGACCCCAACATAGTTGGGAAAAGGCTAGGCAGATTATGATGCTAATAACAAAAAACGTTGGTGTGACTCATTGTCATATTTGTTACGGTCTCCAATCATATTTTAATCACCATACAAAATGACACTGACCTGCCAATTCCAAAAAAAACTTAAGAAAAGGAGAATGACCAAAGTGGACCAAAATTTGAAAAAAACAGAAAAGTTCTGCCCCCAGATTTACTACATAGCTCATTTGAAAGACTGGTTAAAATGCTTAATTTTCTTCTATGGAACTGAAAAAATCTGTCCCACGGAATCATAGATATTAGCTGAAACGTGAACTTGAAAAAAAGTAGCACATTCACTTGCACATTCAAAATTGTTGAATTAGTCTGTAACTGTGGGTTAGAATTTGATGCACATTGGCACACATAGTAAGTCCAACATTATAAGTTAACCCACAATGGAGTCAACCCTGGGGGCAGCAGTTTTTTTTTTGGACCAGAGCCCATACATTTTTGGTCATTCTCCTTTGACTTTCGCGGGCTACCTATGGATTTCCCCCTTTAAGGGTAAAACCTAAGGTTGTATTACTAGATAAATTTAGATGTAAGTAGGTACATATCAACTTCCTTCTTCTGACAACATTTTCTTTAACTCTGATCTTAAAAATGCGGCCTCTTCTATCATTTCTTGACGCGTCCTAGGTGGCTTCGATGGGTGACCGGATTTGAATCTGAAAGACGTGGAGGTAAGGTTTAATTTTGTAAAAAAATAAGTTTCTAGTATTGGAAATGTGGTTAAACACATTGATATTTTAAATGCGAACGTCTTTTTTTTGTAACTTTACACATCATCATGGCTGGAGGGATTTAGATAATAATAAATAATAATAATAATTTTATTTCTCAAAAAACTTTGTAATATTTACAGAAAAATAGTATGGCAATATTAATTTCTAGTAAGTGGATGTAGCCACTGCAACCGAGCTAGGCAATGCCTGTATTTCGGTTTTCAGCGCCTTTTCCCTCGATATTTAGACAATAAAATGCCAGCAAAGAAATATGGTTAGTTGTACTAATAATTACATATCTTATTGTTTAAAATTTAAATTACACATGAGATGAAACTTGGAGGACTGAAAGTTCAGTATCAGTGTTTTTTTATTTATTGCCTTTTTTTGTGTCCCACTGTTTAGCAAACATCTCTTTTCTCTTTCAAAACCTCTCTATTTTCAGCAAATTAAAAAAGTAAATGTAATACAGAAATGTTAAAGAAAATGTAGTATATTAACTATCTGGTGTCCACGACACAAGCCTTGCTGCTTAGTGTGGCACTAGATGGCGCTGTGTGTAATGACCAGCGATATTTATTTATAATTTCTGACCACGAACATCACCAGATCGACACACCACCTTGGACGCCGTAGAACACGTCGGCGATGTCAAACTTCAGGCGTCTAGTGAGTGACACTTTTTGCCCATCTCTTTTTTTTTTAAAGAAAAATCACGACTTGGGCTAGGACATTATGATGATGTATGGGAAGCACGCCGAAGGACCCCTCCTTCGTTGCGCACAGCACTCGTTAAGATATACAAACGTGTAACAGAGAGAGTATGGAAAGGTGTGCCACTGACCATCAAACTGAACAAAATAATCAAATGTCTCATACAAAATTCTAAGACATAGCTGCTCGACCCAAGTGTACTCAATACTTTATTTGCATTCCACAATGTGTACTTAGGTGGTAAATTAAAAATTAGATCATTATGGACCCTGTCGGGCACAGCAAAAGACAAAGACATAGTAGGAGAGAGGAAGCTTTAAAAATACAAAAAATATATATATCTAAAATAAATCCAATAAAACAATAATAGGAATTCTTTATATACATAGAAATTTTTATACATTATTAAATTATATTTTATAATTTATAAAATTATATTTTATAATTTTATAAATTGGTATTATTAAATTATATTTTATAATTTAATAATGTATAAAAATTTTGTATGAAACAGTTGAGTATTTTTTTACGATTACGATGGTGGTCCCTTGGAGAAAGCTGTTCAGTTTGATACACACGTTTCCATACGAGTATACCCTCTCTGTTACACGTGGTAGGAACAGTATTTAAGGTATTTTTTTTCAAACATAATAGTACTTACTGGTCATGTTTAGCTAATTCCAAATATATGAGATCGTTATCAATGAAGTCTCCTTTTTTTCTCGGCATTATATGGCAGTGGAGATGCTGAAATAAAAACAAGGATTAATCTTATTTTTCTCAACTAATATCTTTACTTCACTAACGGGAAACTTTATTATAACAAAATTCCCGTGCATAACGGGAGCGGAGTCGCGAACAAATAGTAGTTTATGCGACTGTGCATAATGCCTAATTATGTATAGTTGCATACACTACTTTATCTACCCAAATATCATTAGGGCTCTATGATGGGTTCAGGAACCATAGGGAAATGACCTGCATTGTTACCGGTGTGATGCAATAAAAATAAGTTGAACATATATATGCATTCGTCGCTGCATTTACGATATCTGGCGGAGTGTTCATGTCAATTTCTGAGTCACTATCACTCATTTTCGACAGAAATAAAGAACTTATCAGAAAATTTGTCTACTCGTAACTGGAAATAAAAAGCTAACGAACAAATGACAGCTCGAAATGGCGGCGTTTCGGATATCTGTAATTTTTTTTTAAATCATAGGCAAGCGAACAAAGTCACTATTCTTGTGTCACTCGAGATCAAAATGTCGTGCGATTTATAATTAAAATCATACTGAATTGGGGTTTCGTAACGATATCTGATTTAATGTAGATACTAGAATAGCACACTCACTTGAATTTGACACCTGTTCCAAATTTGAACTCATAACCTACTGTTTTCAGTAGGTTATGAGTTCATTACAGTTCCGTTTATTTCTGCTGGTTGGTAATGCTGGTCATTGCCTATGGTTTTTGAACCCATTAGACCCATGATATTTGGGTAGATAAACTTAGTTATGTATCAATTACCTTGACAGTTTGACCAGCTTCCAATCCATCTTGTATCGTCACTGTGCACGACTGTGCTTCGTGGACCGTTTCCATCAACTGTAACATATGATACCAACATGACTTTCATCATCAGCCTATTAATGTTCCCACTGCTGGGACACGGCCTCCTCTCTATGAGAGGGAATGGGCTATAATCCACAACGTGGGCCCAGTGCGGGTTGATGTCACGTGTCTTTGACTTTTTTTGGTTCTAGGACATGCCGGTTTCCTCACGATGTTTTCTTTCACCGTTTTGAGAGCAGCGGTGATGAAATAAATTACACAAAGTAATGCGCTTGCCTGGGTGTGTCTAGGACTTACTATTCGTAAGTCGGGGCCGCCACCACTGGGCCACCGCTGCTAGGGAACATGAATTTATCTACACAAATAAATAAAATGTATGTGACCGCTTGTAAACAGACTTTTACTGAATACATAGTACGTTACATAAAACGTTTTCTTTTTGTGTCTTTCTGTATATTTCGGCTAATCTCAGAAACGGCTGGACCGATTTTGACATGTTTTACTGGCAGATAAGGAGTAAATAAAGTTATTTTTATTGCTGAAAAAGGCTTAAGGTTCCGTGGAAAAAAATTAAAACCCTAAACTTTTATCAATAGTCTATTTCTAGCAATAGTTGTCGTTTCAGAAAAGGTAGTAGTAGCTCCTCATTTGACATTGAATTTTGAATGCACTGCGTACCGCACAAAGCTTAAAATCTAACGCACAGGAATATGCTTAATTGAATTCTCAATGCTTGGCTCAATACATAGAGTTGAAAATCCAGTGCACGATTAAAAATCACCTACCCTTTGTATAATTCGTATCGACCTGTAGAAGTCCGATGCCTCTTCTTCAGTCAAATCCTTGTTTCTTTCTGCCAATCTGATTGGAGCTACTAAAACGTGCCCTGGTATTACGCATCTGTAAATAATAGTATATTTTATAACGAGGGACTAAACGAAGCCATTATATACCCGAGGTGGTTTGACTCCCGAGCTTGCGAGGGAGGCAATGAAAGCGAGGGTATATTATATTGGCGTTTAGTCTCGAGGCGCAAACTGTACTTTTCACTTCGAATGCGAGAAAAATAGTCATTTAAAACCGAACAAATTTACATTCGACAAAAATTCTGAACTGAGCGGTCAGTTTTTTCTTCTATCAGGTCAGTCACAGATTAACAATTTAAAACACAACACAAACTCACTAAAACGTAAGTCATTTTGTAGAAAATTAATATGTTCAGAAGTTAAAGCTCTACGAGTATATTCACTAACCTCAAATTAACAAAAGCATAGGTAAGCTTCGACTTGAAGAAAACACAAGTTTCAGGTACTTTGACGTGTCCGAAATCGTATTGCGGTTCGTCCGGACTGACTGCGTGTGTGTCCGGCTGTGGTTCAGACGGACTTTCCACCGGATGTCCGGACGGCTCTTTGTGGACAGGCAGAAGATCCTTGCGGACACTTAAACAGTATAGGGAGTATACTTTTGGTCTGAAAAAGACGAAAAAAAGTTATTTTTAATAACTTACGTAGGGTGTAAAATTAATCATCACGAAGCCGTCAATCAAGCATTCTGTATATCAAACTAAGTAGCTCTACGCAAAAAATATTGCTGGGAAATAACTTTTTATTTGGGGTGGACTGATGTCCACCCCAAATAAAAAGTACTAACTAACTGTAACTAGTAAAAGTACTGCAAAATGTGATCATTTTGCAGTAGGACGCAATGCTGTAATGTAACGCACTCAAAACATTGTGCTGGTGGATGGCTTGAGTAGAAAGGGGGTCGTGTAAATACTTAAAGTACGTTTAATATTTTGTAAACTTACTTTAAGTATTTACACGACCCCCTTGCATTTTGGCGTGACGACCCGAATGGCGCAGCGGTAGTGAGGCTGCCTTACGTTCTTAGGGTCCCGGGTTCGAATCCCGGTAGGAGCAAATGTTTGTGTGATGAGCATGGACATTTGTTTACGAGTCGTGGTTGTTTATATGAATAATAAGTATGTATTTACAAACAAAAAGGATATACAGGGTGTAAACCACCTCATCACAAAGCCGTTAACCAAGCATTCTGTACATCAAACTAAGTAACTTTACGCAAAAATTATTACTGGGAAACAACTTTTTTTTTGAGGTTATAAAACATGTTTTGTGGAAGAACTCAATGTTACGCACTTACATTATTGTGCTGATGGATGGATTGAATAGTATGGGGGTCTTGGAGGTGTTTAAAAAAAACTGGTATTTAAAAAAAACTTGTCAAAAAGTTGTAACTTTGACCCCCCACATCTCCGTGACTAGAAGGTTCCCAGGTGTGGTGTAGAACAAAAAAATGATCGCGATGATGGGGAGAACAAGTGCCTTTCGGCTTCGTGAAGAGGTATTTTACACCCTACATTATTATCACAACATAAGTCTCGTTGCTTAGTGTGGCACTAGATGCTGCCGTGTATAATATCCAGCAATATTACCAACCTTCTGTGCTCAAATACAGGCATATTCCTTCTGACATCTTTGAGCTTCTCCTGACTGATCTCCACCACCTTATAACAAGGGGACTCCATCTCGCAGTCAGTTAGGACTTCGCCCCACGGGTCTATGCAGACGGCGTGGCCGTAGGACTTCCGTTTAGCGTTGTGAGCTCCTGATTGTGCTGCTGCTATTACGTAGCACTGATTTTCTATTGCTCTGGCTCTGAGAAACAGGAAGAAAGTAATAGTAGTTTATGCAACTGTGCATAATGAAGGGCATTACAACACGAGTGTGGGTTTAAGAAACGAGCCGAAGGCGAGTTTCTTAATAGCATCACACGAGTGTTGTAATGCCTAATTATGTATAGTTGCATACACTACTTTATCTACCCAAATATCATAAGGGCTCTATGATGGGTTCAGGAACCATAGGAAAAGACCTGCATTGTTACTTGGCCCTTGATTTTTGTGCCAACAGGTTATTAGTTGCATTCGTCGCTGCATTTACGATATCTGGCGGAGTATTCATGTCAATTTCTGAGTCACTATCACTCATTTTCGACAGAAATAAAGAATGGGTTACTGGAAATAAAAAGCTAACGAACAAATGACAGCTCGAAATGGCGGCGTTTCGGATATCTGTCATTTTTTTTAAATCATAGGCAAACAAACAAAGTCTCTATTCTTGTGTCACTCGAGATCGAAAATGTCGTGCGATTTATAATTAGAATCATACTGAATTGGGGTTTTTTTTTTTTTTTATCGATATCTGATTTAATGTAGGTGGTACTAGAATAGCACACTCTCTTGAATTTGACACCTGTTCCAAATTTAAAACTCATAACGCAACTGTTTACAGTTGCGTTATGAGTTCATTACAGCACCGTTCATTTCTGCAGGTTGGTAATGCTGGTCATTGCCTATGGTTTTTGAACGCATTAGAGAGGGTTTATGATATTTGGGTAGATAAATAAATTTATCTACCCAAATATCATAAACATGACATGACATGATACAATGACCAGCATTACCAACCAGCAGAAATAAACGGAACTGTTATGAACTCATAACCTACTGAAAACAGTAGGTTATGAGTTTTTTAAGTGAGTGTGCTATTCTAGTATCTACATTAAATCATACGAAACCCCAATTCAGTATGATTTTAATTATAAATCGCACGACATTTTGATCACGAGTGACACAAGAATAGTGACTTTGTTCGTTTGCCTATGATTTAAAAAAAAATGACAGATATCCGAAACGCCGCCATTTCGAGCTGTCATTTGTTCGTTAGCTTTTTATTTCCATTACACTGGTAACAATGCAGGTCATTTCCCTATGGTTCCTGAACCCATCATAGAGCCCTAATGATATTTGGGTAGATAAAGTATTGTATGCAACTATACATAATTAGGCATTACAACACTCGTGTGATGCTATTAAGAAACTCGCCTTCGGCTCGTTTCTTAAACCCACACTTGTGTTGTAATGCCCTTCATTATGCACAGTCGCATAAACTACTATTGTATCGCCCAGTTTAAGTTAATAATATACCAACACATAATAGGAGAAATAACTTCGTCGTGAAAAAAATTCTCGAAAGAACTTTTTATTAAACTTTTATTTTTGTTTTAGGTAATTATGACATTAAAATTTGTAATTGGTACGCAAAGCAAAATATAGGCATGAACAGGATCGATGAGTTACAAGGAAATTATGTTTCTTATTAATCGAAGATAAAAATATCAATTTTATCTACACTTGAGATATTTTAAAGAGGTAAATTCTGGATTTTTCTTCACTTGCTTCATGAAGGAACGCATCGTGAGGGAACCGAAACCTTAAAACCAAAAACTCGTGACATCTACCAATCCACACTGGGCCCGCGTGGTGGACAATAGCACATTCCCTCTCATAGAGAAGAGGCCTGTGTCTCATCATCATCATCATCATCATCATCATCATAATTATCATCATCATCATCATCAGCCTATTGATGATGAACATTACTACCTGAGTATAACATGCCAATGTGCTGCCCCGGTGTGTTGAGTGAACGCAGAGGGAAACGTCAGTATCTCCGCTTTCATTATACTAAGAGACGTGCTCAGTTCTGGGAAACGCATGTCGTAGCATATCGCGAGACCTGTGGAATAGAACATAGGTTATTTTATTCGTGTCTTTTAGGCGTGAGTTTCTGCTACGCTAACGTCGGTCCCGCACGATCGGTCGCGTACGTCAGCGAGAAATATTTAGCAACATACGCGCCGCTGACGACAGCGTCGCAATATGGTGCTATACAGGGTGTAAACCACCTCATCACGAAGCCGCCAACCAAGCATTCATCAAACTTAGTAACTTTACGCAAAAAATATAGCTGGGAAACGACATTTTTTTGGGGTGATTAATCATGTTTGCCGGCAGAACTCAATGTAACGCACTTAAAACATTGTGCTGATGGATGGATTGAATAGTAGGTCGTAGAGGTGTTTAAAGTAAAAATCTTACAATAAAAACTTGTATTAAAAAAAAAACTTGTCAAAAAGTTGTAACTTTGACCCCCAATATCACCGAAACTAGAAGGTTCTCAGGTATAGTGTAGAACAAAAAAATGATCGCAATGACGGGGAGAACAAGTGGTTTACGGATTCGTCAAGAGGTGTTTTATAGCCTTTATAGAACACAATGTATACTCGTACGCGTGACCGACGTACGCGACCGACATCGGCGTAGCAGGAATTCAGGCTTTACAGGGTAGAACGGACACCGACGCTTAAACGATGTCCACGTCTTACGTATTCATTATATAGTCGTAGGTACATTCATTCGTCAGTATTTTATTTTACATTTTTTTCCACACTTTCCAGTTCTGTGCATCCCTTATTCAGATGTTCCCCGCGACTTTCACGGTGTCGTCAACCCAACGAGATCTAGGACGACCCTGGTTTCTTTAGCCTAACCTTAGACACCAATCGGTCTTGCTCCATCGGAACAAGTATAATTATCAATCCAAATATCACGTGCCAGCGGCGGTGGTCCAGTGGTGGCGGCCCCGACTTACAATCACTTAGGTTCAACTGTTCTCAAAACGGTGAAGGAATACACGATGTCTTAGAACCAAAAAATTCGAAGACGTGTGACATCTAACAATCCGCACTGGACCCGCGTGATAGATTATAGCCCATTCTCACTCATCGAGAGGAGGTCCTGTGTCTCAGCAGTGTGAACATTAAAGCGAGAGACAAACTGGGCCCACATACGCAACGTATGCAACGCATTATGATATCTGGACTCTAATTGATTTTATATGTAAAACTAAGCAAAGGAACACACTTATCGCATGCAACCCAATCACACGCTTTCCACGCAACGTCAACCTGCAATGTCCAGATCGGCATGGGAAGGTGGAGGGGATGTTCGTACGCTATCCCACGCGTGTGACCAGTGTGTTTCTAGAACATACGCGTAGAACGTCATGAACAAGTAAATCCTTGTATTTGTTATCAATATAGTCAAAATGGGAGATAAACAGCTGATCGATCTAATAAGGAAATACGATGTAATTTATAACATAAAATGCATTGAATATTGAAATGCTACATTACGCAATGCAACGTGGGAAGAAATCGCAAAAAAAATCATCCTCAAACTCGCTATCAGAATCAGAAAACATAACTTAAGTAAGTTTTTCACCTTCTGAGAAATGACAAACGCGTCTGACGCCAATTTACGTTGCATACACGGGACAAGTGTGCTCACCAATTCTCCCACGTTGCATCGCATACGTTGCGTACGTGGGCCCAGTTTGTCTCTCGCTTAATAGGTTGGTGATGATATCACAAACTCACCAAGTTTCCCAATCGGAGTATCAACCGGCGCAACAATATGTCTGCCCGGTTCACAGAAATCGCTCTCTTTCAACCGGATGTTGCGGTCCGGTATCTCAACGTCGAACAGATGCAGCTTCCGGTAAGTCTGCACTATGTTACCTTTGTTGTCTATGATTATGTGTGTGTTGCAGATTTTTGAGGGGAAATTTTCGTCCTGAAAAATACATAAATGGTTAAGTTATACAGGGTGTCATCACGAAGCCGTCAACCGAGCATTCTGTACATCAAATTTAACGCAATTTTTAATTTTGAACTTTACGCAAACACTAGCTGACCCACGCAACTTCGTCTGCGTCACATAAGACACAAAAACGAGAGGAAAAAAAAAACCGTTTTTGCAACATTTTTCATTCCTGCTCCTCTCCTAATGATCATAGCGTAATGTTATATAGCCTATAGCCTTCCTCGATAAATGGACTATCCAACGCAAAAATAATTTTTCAATTCGAGCCGGTAGTTCCTGAGATTAGCGCGTTCAACCAAACAAACAAACAAACTCTTCTGCTTTATAATGTTAGTATAGATTGCTGAGAAATGACTTTTTTTTTGGGATTAAAGATCATGTTTTGTGGTAAAACTCCATGTAACGCACTTAAAACATTGTGCTGATGGATGGATTGAATACTACGGGGGTCGTAGAGGTGGTTAAAGTAAAAATCTTACTGTAAAAACATTGAACCCCAAAGTTCGAACTTAGAACCCCAATATCTCCGTAACGCTACAGGGGAAGACGAATTACTAGATGGGAGGAAGATATCAAAAAACTAGCTGGTCAACAATGGCAAAAAATAGCCCAGGACCGGGAGAAATGGAAAGCTTTGGAGGAGGCCTTTACCTGGGGGGAGGGGTCCCAGTAAAAATAATAATTAGTACTAGTTCCTACCTACTGAAACATATTCTAGGATAGTATTCATTAGAATTATATTTAGATAATAATTTAGATAACATAAAGGGTGTAAAACACCTCTCCACGAAGCCGAAAGGTACTTGTTCTCCCGGTCATTGCGATATTTTTTTTTGTTCTACACCATACCTGGGAACCTAGTTACGGAGATATGGGGAGTCAAAGTTACAACTTTTTGACAGTAGAAGAAGTTTTTTTTGTAAAATTTTGTCTTTTAACACCTCCACGACCCCCGTACTATTCAATCCATCCATCACCACAATGTCTTAAGTGCGTTACATTGAGTTATATCACAAAACATGATTTATAACCTCAAAAAAAAAAGTTGTTTCCCAGCAATAATTTTTGGGTAAAGTTACTTAGTTGGATGTACAAAATGCTTGATTAACCGCTTTGTGATGAGGTGGTTTACACCCTGTATTTAGATAATAATTTAGATAACATAGATATTAGTATAATTTTTAGATTTTCTTTTTTTTCTTGTTTTTTATAGGTAGATTTCATCATTATGTACCCTGGGAATAAAAGGCTTTTTTATTTTTATTTTTTATTATTTATCTCCGTAACTAGACGGTTCCCATGGTTCCCAGGTAAGGTGTGGAACAAAAAATTGATCGCAACAACGACGGGGAGAACAAGCGCCTTTCGGTTTGGATCCTTTATAGAAGTACAATAGTACCTAAGCTTTTTCCCAACAATGTTGGAGTCGACTTGGCACATGATGTTGTTAAAATATAAAGGCTGTAAAACACCTCTTAACGAATACGAAAGGCACTTGTTCTCCTCGTCTATCTGATCGTTTTTTTGGTCTACACCATACCTGGGAACCTTCTAGTTACGGAGATATTGGGGGTCAAAGTTTCAAGCTATTGCCAAGTTTTTTTTTAAATACCACTTTTTATCGCATGATTTTTACTTTAAATATCTCTACGACCCCCGTACTATTCAATTCATCCATCCGCACAATGTTTTGAGTGTGTTACATTGAGTTATACCACAAAACATGATTGTTCACCCCAAACAAAAAAGTTGTTTCCCAGCAATATTTTTTGCGTAAACTTACTTAGTTTTATATACAGAATGCTTGGTTAACGGCTTTGTGATGAGGTGAAATACACCCTGTATAGGAGTACATCAAAACTTTATCAATAGCGTTATCGTTGCAATGATACGTACATGTTTATGCAACAAAATTGATAAGAATGAAACCGTGATAACATGGGGCTTTAATTTAATCCAGATGTCAATAAAAACCAATTCTGGAATGCAAGTAGCTATAGTGACTCATCATCATTCTCTTGCCCTTATCCCAATTTGTTTGGGGTCGGCGCAGCATGTCTTCTTCTTCCATACTCCTCTATTTTCAACCGACTTCCAAAAAGAGGAGGTTATCAATTCGTCTGTATTTTTTTTTTTTTTTTTTTTTTTTTTTTGTGTTTGTTACCTCAGAACTTTCGACTGGGTGAACCGATTGTAATGATTCTTTTTTTGTTTGAAAGCTGGTGCTTGTCGATTGGTCCCATTTTAATTTGTTGAAGATCTGATGCTGATCTTCCGAGATATACAATGGAACTCTTCAAAAATAGACGGCAAATCTGCAGTAATTGCTGCAATCGCTTGTAGGTTCATTGTTCATACTACATCATGACGTAACATCACGCCTGTATGCTCTGAGGGGGTACCTAGATGTGTACAAAACTCCCAGATTTCGACAATGTTTGTTGCCTCTGAACTTTCGACTGGGTTAACCGATTTTGATGATTCTTTTTTTATTTGAAAGCTGGTGCTTTCCGTGTGGTTTCATTTTAATTTGGTTACTATCTGACGCTGATCTTCGGAGATATAAATGGAACTCTTCAAAAATACACGGCAAAGCTGCAGTAATTGCTGCAATCGCTTGGTTGTTTATTGTTTATGTAACATAGTGACGTAACATTACGCCTGTTTGCTCTGAGGGAGTGCGCAGAAGTGTACAATACACCCAGATTTTGACAGTTAGATATGTTAAGTCCTATTTAATGGGATTCTGGAGAAATAGGCACACCAGAAGCGATTTGGGTAGTTTTAGGAAGAGTACGTTCTTGGAGTGATCCCATTTCAATTTGGTAAAGATCTGATGAAGAACTTCGGAAGATAGGCGACGCGGTACACCTCAATAAATGATAGCAAATGTACTGGGATCGCTGAAATCTCATATCTGTCTATTGTTTACACCAGTTCATAAAAGAAAATCACGCCGGTACGCTGTGAAGGGGTAAGTACATGTGAACCACTAAAAAGTGAAAAATAAAAACTTTTTTACAAAAAATAAAACCGACTTCAGAGAAAACAAAAAAGTGAAAAATAACTTTAGCTTCAGAAGTCGGTGACAAAAAAACTAAATCAATCAAACAAAGGCCACCGACTTCTGCAGCTAAAGTTATTTTTCACTTTTTTGTTTTCTCTGAAGTCGGTTTTATTCGTCATCTCATCAGACACTTCTTTTCTTACCATATCCTTTTTAACACAGTCTATTCATCGTTTCTTTGGTCTTCCTCTACTCAAATACCCATCCACATTCATATTCAAAACATTTTTTACGACATTTTCCTCATTCCTCCGATTCACATGCCCATACCACGACAACCGATTACCACACAACTTTTCAGTCACCGGCACCACTTTCAGACTTCCTCTAATATACTCATTCCTTACTTCATCCATTCGCGTAACACCACACATCCCCCTTAGCATTCTCATCTCATGCAGATGCCTTTCATTCATCCCTTTTGTGGCCCAACATTCTGATCAATAGTAGCTATAGTGACTGTCGTTCCTTTTATTGAACTAACTTTTGCCCGTTAAATTAGTATTAAAATTTGACAATCATTCGCACCCACCACTAGTTTCTACAATAATAATGGGCTCGACAAAAAAAAATACAATTAGTACGTCAGATATTTTAGATTACAAACCAATATTTGTGCCGTTTTTTTTTTCTTTTGTTATATAAACCAAAATTGACGAACGTACGACGCTTTTAAAATTCTCAATACGTCACGCCTTGGTATAATTTATAGCGAGTTCTGACGTCACGAGCCCCCACTCCCGAGTTTCGATGCCTTTTATATTTGTCAATATTCATTGATACAAAAACAAATAAAAAAGCGGCCAAGTGCGAGTCGGACTCGCCCATCAAGGGTTCCGTAGCAGCAAGTAACATTTTTGTATATATATTTGAGTTGATTGAATGTATTAAAAAAAACAACTTACTAAGTCTCGTTTAAACAAATTTTTAGTTTTATCATTCTCTTATTTTATTCGTTACAGGGGGGGGGACATCTTAACACTTTGGAAGTGTCTCTGACGCAAACTCATCAGTTTAGAAAATAATGGTATCATTTTTGAAGACCTATGCATAGATACCACACGTAAGGATTTGAAAAAAAATTTGTGTTTCAGTTCTAAGTATGGGGAACCCCCAAAATTTACTGTCTTTTTCTATTTTTGTGTGAAAATCTTAATGCGGTTCACAGAATACATCACCAAGTTCAACAGCATAGTTCTAATAGTTTCGGAAAAAAGTGGCTGTGACATACGGACGGACAGACAGACAGACATGACGAGTCCATAAGGGCTCTGTTTTTGCCATTTGGCTACGGGACCCTAAAAATAAGAGACCATTATATTCCAATACTTTAACTGTCGGACTAAATAAATTTGCATTTTTTTATACAGTCGTTATGACTATTCAATCATGATTCGAAAGAGACCTGGCGTCATCTATTTATCAAAGTATTGCACTATTTTGCTTTGCATGAACCTTTTGCAACTCCAGTGCCAAGGATCACCGTTGATAAACATATTTGGAATGTATTGGAAAAACAAAATGGCGATGCTACTTTCGATTATGGCCAAGCGCTAATAGATCCGTGTATCTTACGCTACAATTTGAAAGTCTTTTCTGAATACAGGGTGTCCTCATTTTCAACTCTTTATATAAAACTAGCCAAGTGCGAGTCGGCTTCGCGAATAAAGGGTTCTGTACCATCGTAATAGAAGAGCCCCGTTTAGATATTATTTTTTATTTACTTTTTATTATTTGTTGTTATAGCAGCAACAGAAATCTCAGAAATAAAACAGAACTGTCTAGCTACGTTTCATGAGATACACCCTGTTGACAGACAGACAGACGGACAGTGGGGTCTTAGTAATAGGGTACCCTTTCGCCACCTTTTTTTACCTTTTATTTGTGAATGAGTGAACATTGTAGGCTTTGTAGATTCCCAGATGCTGTTTAACTTTTGTTAAATATTTATCTCGTTTTACATTTTTTGTATAGTAAGCAACGACCTATTGACGACTCGAATGGCGTAGTGGTAGTGACGCTGCCTTACGTTCTTAAGGTCCTGGGTTCAAATCCCGGTAGGAGCAAATGTTTGTGTGATGAGCATGGACATTTGTTTCCGAGTCATGGATGTTCATATGTATAATAAGTATGTATTTACAAACAAAAAAGTATTTATGTAGTATATCAACTATCTAGTGTCCACGACACAAGCCTTGCTTAGTGTGGCACTAGGTGGCGCTGTGTGTTAATGTCCAGCGATATTTATTTATTTATTTATTGCCGGGCCTACGCTGTCCCCCCATACAAAAGTACTAATGCTGTAACAAAATAATGTTATTATACCAAATGATTTGAAAAGAGTAACCATGGAGTTGCTTGCCCGTTCTTCTCCATGGAATCGACCAACGCGAACCGTGCACCTTTTTCGACGTTTTATAAGTGCCAATCTAGACCTATGAGGAACAAAATATTTTGATTTTGTTACGGAACCCTATAAAGATTACAAACCTTTTCATGAACGCCACCCATGGATAGCCACACATTGTGTTCGGCTGCCAGTTTCCTGTATCCACCTACAGTGGCACCCCCTATGATTGGCTCAGCGGAGTTGAATGTGTCGTTTTTATTGTCACAGAGATAGTCGCAGGCTTCCGGAAAGAATAGCATCTGAAACAGATACAAAAAAAAAACATACTTAATATTGTTTTATATTTAATTATTACACAGTACATCTGCTTAAAAAATTCTTATGAAATCAGACATTTTATTGTTGGTGCTTAATAGGGTGCGCCAAAGTTCACCTAAATTTTCAACTCCGATATGGAAATAGGAAAATGTTCTTCCTAACATTTTTCATCATAACAATCACAATTCCTAACTACTCTGTCTCTAATGTCTTAATTCCGAATCATTCAACTTTATAATGGCAGTAGCAATTAACATCTATTATACTATTATTTGTTTTCCTATATTTTCTCAACATAACCATCTTTTACACTATTATTCAAAGGCATATCTTTTTTGTTTAGATTTGTTTTTATTCATAATAATCAGTATTATATAGGTACATTAATTTTGCGTAACTTTATTTTCACATAACATAAAACACCTAAATATAAGGCTAAAAGTGTCTTGGTGTTTTTTGTCTCCGACTAACCGTTTGTCGCAAAAACGATGTGGAAAGGATCCATAGGTTAGGTTAGGTTAGAACTGTGACCAACTACTACGCGCGAGCCGAGCGAGCGGAGCGAGCGGTGCCGCGGCAGCAGCCGGCGAGCGCTACCTCGAAATTGGTCGCGAAATTTTTACAAGTTTTTTTTTCATAGTGCCCCAAGACGACACTCTGACCTGAATTTCATTCATTTAAAACAAAAATCAGTGAAACGACCTTTAACCAAAAACAAAAAAAAATACTATAAATATCACCTTCTACCCACATATATTTTTTAATACACTTGGTAAATGTTTCTTTCTGAGTATGAGTGAAAATATTATGGTAATTATATTTGGGGATAAAAGCGTTATGATAAAAAACAGTAGGAGTTTCAATATATTACATGAATGATATTAGTAATTTCAATTTTCGGAAACGTGAGTGTTATGAACTTGAAACTTTAGGATGAAAAATTTTAGGAATCAAATTAGGGAAATTAGGGAATCATTCGGAATACAAATCGTTAGGAAGAACAATTTCGGGTAAAGAACAAAATCAAAATCAAAATCAAAGCATTTATTTCAAGTAAGCCAATAACAGGCACTTTTGAATTGTCGAAACAAAGATGAACATTTAAAGTAGCTACAGTCCCAGTCACAAGACATAAAAACTGTGAAAGTACTGTAGTTGCCCATTCCCTAGCGTAGATCTCTATGGAGAAGAACGGGCAAGAAACTCCATGGACACTCTTTTAAATCAAAATATTGTTACAAAATCTTGGTTACATCATTCATGTTGAGATGGTAGATTATGTGAGAACAATGTAGCAAGACGTGCACGTGAAAAGTGTCCATAGTAAAAACAAAATAATTCATTCAAATAAGCCATGGCAACTAAGAGATGACCAGTCAGAACTGACAGCACCCGTTCACGAACATGACGCATGGATCAGCACCATTCAGCTCAACCACTTTGAAGGGAGCTAAATGATCCGACACACGCGCCACCATCAGCGAGACATTTGAGTGAGCATGACATACTCTCAACCGCCAGGGCACATTCAAGTCAAAAACTAAAGTAGGTTTCCAGTGAATGATAGCTTTCTAGTACATAGTACTCACACAATATGGGCTATGCGATTATATAATACTAACATTGAATCTATACAATGCAAAGATAGTTGTACAATCTTCAGCAGCTCCAACAATACCATTTAATGCTATCAAGTTTTGCGCCCCTGTCCTTGTGGAGCAGGACCAGCATTGAGCCAAGCATTTTTATCAGCGATATAATCGCTCAACTTGTAATATGCTTGCTTACATAATGTGCGTTTAATACATGTTTTAAATTTCGTCTCATTCAGTTCAAGAATACTTTGTGGAATTTTATTATAGCATCTCAAACAGTACCCCATGAAAGATGAGTCTACTTTAGCGAGTCTAAAGCCTGGCTGAACTAGTTGGTCCCTATTTCTAGTACTGTAATTGTGTCTGTCGCCTCTTTTACCGAAAAGATGCAGATTTTTTCTGACGTACATTATGTTTTCGTAGATGTATTGGCAATGAACCGTCATGATGCCAATATCCTTAAATAGTTCCCTTAGAGAATCGCGCCTACGAAGATTGTATATGGCTCTGATGGCTCTTTTCTGCAGAATAAATATAGACTCAATATCAGCAGCCCGTCCCCATAAAAATACCGTAAGACATTATACTATGGAAGTAACTAAAATAGACCAGTCTAGCGGTATCCACATCAGTGAATTGACGGATTTTTCTAATGGCATATGCTGCTGAACTTAAGCGCCCCGCAAGAGATGTTAAATGAGAACCCCATTGTAGCCTTGAATCAAGCGTAAGCCCCAGGAAAACCGTTTTATCTACGAATTCGAGTTTCTCTTTATTCAATACTAGCTGACCGGCGCAACTTCGTCTGCGTCTCATAAATTGAAATGTAAGCTATCCTATCTTTCAAGTTGGGTTAAACTGCACATGGTGTGCGAATTTTATTATAATCGGTTTAGTGGTTTAGGAGTCCATTGAGGACAAACATTGTGACACGAGATTTATATATATTAAGATTATCTCACAATCACTACTTTTAACATTCGGTAATGAAAATCTTATGCATTTAGTTTTTTTTTCATTTAATACCAAATTGTTTGCTGTGAACCAATTTTGGACCTGAAGTAGGGCATCATTCACGTCATCCAGATTGTTGGCCCGTCTATTTATCTTAAAAATTAGAGAAGTGTCATCAGCAAACAACACCATATTTTGAGATTGGTGTTTCAACAAATAGGGTAGATCATTTATATAGACTAGAAAAAGGAAAGGACCCAATATTGAGCCTTGCGGAACCCCCATTTTTACATTCAAACCCTGTGAATTAACACCGTTTATTTGAACATGTTGTTTTCTATCGCTCAAATAAGATTTTAGCAGGCTAAGTGCAAGTTTACCCAGTCCGTAATGCTCCAGTTTCAAAAGCAATGTGTCGTGATTTACGCAATCGAAAGCTTTGGAGAGGTCACAGAAAATTCCTATTGCGTCTTGGGACTCTTCCCACGCAGCAAATATGTGCTTTAATAGGGTTACACCGGCGTCAGTTGTACAACGTCCCTTGGTGAAACCATACTGTTGATCATGGAAGATTCTGTTGGTGTTCAAACTCAAACTCAAACTCAAATCATTTATTTCAATTAGACCATTACGGCACTTTTGAATGTCAAAAATACAAAACTAAATCAAAGCTACAGTCACAGTCACAAGGCATAATAACTTGAGAAAGTACTGTAGTTGCCCATTCCCTAGCGTAGATCTCTATGGAGAAGAACGGGCAAGAAACTCCATGGATGTTAAAATGATAGAGCATTTGATTAAGCATTACTTTTTCAAAAACCTTGCTAAAAACTGGTAATACGGATACAGGTCTATAATTATTGGCATCTTTACTGTCCCCGGATTTGAAAAGAGGTATGACTTTACTGTATTTCATTAAATCAGGGAAAACTCCTTGGTCTACACATAAATTAAAAATTAAAGCTAAGTACGGGGCTATGGTCTCAAGTATAGATGTGCAAACTTTGATAGACATTCCCCATAAATCTTCAGTCAGTTTGATTTTAATTTGCCGGAAAGCTTTAATAACTGTCATGGGGTTAATGTGTTTAAATTTAAATTCAGCCAGGCAGCCAGACACATTCGCCTTTAATAAGCCAATTGAGGCTTCAGGTGAGGAATTAAGAGCCTCCGTAGTTTTTATTGGTATTTCGGTAAAAAAATTAACAAATTCTTGAGCTACTTCCTGATTAGAGCTTTTAAGACCACATGCTGTATCTAATGTAAAAGTATTATTACGTATTTTCTTTCTGTTGGTCTCGTTATTTATAACTTTCCAAACGGTCTTTATTTTATTTTCCGCTGTTTTGATCTTGTTGCTAATGTGCAGGGCTTTAGCAACCTTGCAAGTATTTCTAAAAATCTTTGAATACGTAGCAACATACTTGCTAAAAGTTTCAGTGTTTATAAAAGGCTTAAGGCTGTAAAGCTCAAATAGCCTTTCCCTACTTTTTCTGATACCTCTAGTTGCCCAATCACTAAATATAAATTTAGGGCAAATACTCTTTGTCTTCTTTTCAAAAGTTTTGTTGAATTCCGTGTGAACTAATGAAAAGAAACGATCATACAATTGATTTATATTAATATCCTCTTGGCTCATTACACTTAACTTGTTCTGTAGGGAAGTATTATACCTCTTTAATTTGCAAGAAGTTATAGGTCTAAATTTAATCTGAACTTTTTGCATTGGAGTTTTACACCTAAAAGTTACAGTTTGTCCGCTATGGTCAGACGGCAAACAATTTATTATGGCTTTATCTAAGTAATCACAATCGCAGAAAACATTATCTATACAAGTAGCAGAAGAAGTTGTGATTCTAGTGGGTTCAATAAACACGTTAGTCAAGTCAAATGACTTAAAAAGATTTAATAACCGACTGCTATTTGAATTTTCTTCTAAAATATTGATATTGAAATCACCACAAATTATTTTAGATTTATTACTGGCTGCAAGTTTTGCCAGGACATCTTCCATTATAGATTCAAATATGGAAAAGTTTTGATAGTTTGGGGGTCTGTACACACACACAATTATATGCTTATCTAGCTCAACACAGGACAGTTCGACACAATGTTCAACCGAGAGACCTACTATGTCATTACGTTGCTTATATTTAAAACTATTTTTTATTAATATTAGGGAACCTCCACGAAGCATAGTTTTACGGTTAAAGCAGCTACCCACCATATAGTTCTCATAATTAATAAGCATTTGGTAATCCTTTAGCCAATGTTCAGTAAAATAAATAATGTCAAACTTACTATTTTCTAAAAACAATTCAATTTCTAATAATTTGGAAGAAATGCCTTGGATATTTTGGTGGAATAATTTTAAGGTGTTCTGCTGAGGCCCTTTTTTACTAACTAATGGAGTGCAAGAAGATACCTTGCTGTTGGTAGGATTAACAAAAATATTGTTAATGGTACCTTCTGTTGTCTCACTTACTAGTTTAAATTCATATTAAAATTTGGAGTGAGGCCGGAGACACCCGTGCCATCCTCAGACAACAAGACCCTATCACTAATAAACCCTAATTGAGAATTTTCCATGGTGACAGATGGATCTTCCCCAGTAAAATGTGTGTAAACATTTATAGCACTAGTGCTATATACATTTGTGCCAGTCACCTGTACATTAGTAGAATTACTAATTGTCGCAGTGTTAATAATATAACTAAACTTAGACATACTATTTATGTCTGTGTGAATACTATAAGCTAATAGCCGAGCTATTTTGTGTCTACATACAATAGGTAGATACACCTTACCCCGTGATGACTTAAGATTACCAACTATAGTGTTGATATCCAGATACATAAGCCTGTCACTATAGTGACCTACTAAAAAATGTAAATGTTTATTCAACATATGTATATAATCGTTTTTCCTACTACTTAAATTTTCAAAATATGGAAAAGCACACAATATGATTTTATTACAACTTAACTTAAGCAACTCAGAAACACAGTCGGTGATATCTTCCTTTTTTACATTAAAACTATTACCAACACATAGAGTAATGGTAGTGTTATGATAACAATCATTTTTTACTACTGATGCCATTACTTGTTTGTAGCTTGAGCCTGGCATGCAATAATTTTGGGTACAGTAACTCAGGTTATTACTGATCAATTTACCTAGCCCTCTACCCATACTATCAGAAAACATAACTGAATGATGACAATCATTACAATCAGGTGATACAAAATGACTAATCTCAGGCTGTACTACTTGTGAATCAAGGTTTTGATGGATGATGAAGTTCTGAGCACTCACAGCTTGGGACGGGTCCTCCGTTGCCTCAGGCTGGAGGGCATCAAGACTGGGTTCACTCCGACAAGTACAATGAGTGTTGCTGAGAGTCAGCAAGTCTACTTTGTCAACCAACTCATTTGTGACAAGAATATGCTCCTTAATTTGTTTCTTAGAGCTTTCATATTTATTATATAAAGATTTTAGTGACTCATTCAGTGCCTCAATTTCAGATTGTAAGCGCTGAGTGTCTATTTCATAAATACTTGTACTGTCTTCTAACTTAATTTGATAGTTATTTAATCTATTAACAAGAGAAACACGTTCTTTCCTTAATTGAATATTTTTGGAATAGTGTTTTTGTTGTTTCTTGTGTTTATTAATTTTTTTAATGATTTTATTCAATCTTGCATATTTTTTAATTTTATTTTTACTTACTTTATGGTATGAATTATGTTTCAGTAAGGAGTCCTCTGTAAGGTCTATTGTTATGAGGGAATGAGGGTTACAATTTGTATTTACTAGTTCGTTGTACAAATGATCAGTTTCCATAACCTGAGTACGAGTGAGAACTTTAGGTGAGCCAATATGGACCCTACTAAATAACATAAATTTCGGATACCTCTACTGAAGCTTGCCTAGGGGACCCTAGAAAAATTAAATTTATTTAAATCTTATTTTTTTTGTAAACTCACAGTGAATGTACTTTTAAACTTGTTAAATCACTATATTTCTATTATTAATATTATTATTATTCTGAAGGTTTTTCTTATTTAATTTGATTAATTTCATAAATTGTTCATATATTTCGTGTAGTGTTGTTAGCATTTTTATATAATAACCCTACAGTTTAGCTTCAGTTGACATTATACGGTTGATGGCGTATCTCTTTTTATGCATATAGATGCCTGTGCCAGGAGGCGCCGCTCTTTAATATCTTACCATTAGTGTAACATGTTATTAAACAAAGTAAAACAATTATCAATTTTTTTTTTTAGTTTTTATTTATTCTGTTGGTGTGTGTGTGTATATGTGTGCATGTGTAAGTGTGTGTGTGTGTGTGTATGTATGTATGTGTGTGTGTTTGTGTGTCTATGTTGGTTTTACCTTAGGTAAAAAAATCACTACTTCATCATAGCATAACTTATTTATCCACTTAATTAGCAATAATTTGCATTCTTTAAATTGTTTAGTGTGTATAACTATTTGCTTATTTATTTTGTTATATAAGAAATACAAGCGTTTGAGACGAGATATATAGGTACTCGTATTTAAAGTAAAATCTTTATGTATTCTATAAATATATCTAGCTTGTGGGTAAATAATAACAGCCGCTCGGGTGCTTCTTTAGGTTAAGCCGCGCTTGCCTAGGCTGGTCCATGGACGGGTGAGCACTCATTACATACATACTTTTCTCCGTTCCTCGGAAAGCACTTTAAGCCATTGGTCTGGCTGTCATTTGTGTGACACTTGTTACAAGTGGCCCGAAAGTATGACAACTAGTATTTACTACTTACCAAGGGGTGTCGGTTATAACCCATTGCTAACTGGCCTGTGGAGGTCATAGGCTCCATGTAAAATACTGGTATTCAGCTGCTTCCGGCAGACTGGAAGCCGACACCAAGTCGGGAAAAGGTTAGACAGATGATGAGTAATATCTTTGGTGTTTTAAGGCGCTTAGACGAGCTAAATTAGCAACCTTATTTGTGGCGGTTCAAACTTCGTTTGAAATGCTGTTAGAATAAAGTTCTAATCTGCTTGCACTACAATGTGGTTGTTACGTCAGCCACTGCGGGCCAAATAGCGCGAAATGAGTATTTACAAAATAACTATTGATTGGACTAAAAAACTGAAACATTATCATGCTAATATATTGCTTGTAGAATTATTTTCCAATAAATCAGAATGATCGCATGCATATTAGTATGTTTTTTATTGTTTGAAAGATATGTTTAGAGATATGTTCGTGATTTCTTTTTATCGAGCCAAATTAATTGTATTATGTTTTCAAAACAGTATCATGCTGGCGCTGTGTGTTAATGTCCAGCGTTTTTTATTTATTTTATTTATTTATATATGCTGAAGAATATCATATATTTTTCTGGTCTTGTTTATAGCAGTGAATCATATACTTTTAGTAATTATAAAACTCGCGTTTAGCTCATGTACTTAATCGCCTTAACACGCTAATCTCAAGCTTTGAAAATGATTTTTGTCTGAACATACCTGCACATCCTCTTTGACAGCTTTACTGATTAAACTGCTGACAACGTCCATGTTGGCCGCCTTGTCAGCGACGGAAGTCATCTGACAGACGGCTATCTTCTTAATACTGTCCATGCTGCGGTTACTTGCTTGTCGAATGAAATCTAAACGCGTCACTGTTCTTAGTAGGTTTATGTGCCAATTCTGTAACAGGAGAAAAAATCTCAAAATATTGGTGTACCTACCTAAGTAAATAGTTTTGCATCTGTAATTTTTGACGTGACAATGACAATAAATCGATGAATACACGAAAATACACGCTGTCTGCACGAAAAAGTGTCCCGTTGCGCTCTGTCCCGCGCTCTGTGCGCTTATTGTAACGTTACGATCGGAGCGTATGCAATCATTTCATCAATGTTTTGTTATGACGTTGTCACGTTAAACTATCGTCCGTAAACCGACTTTACAAACAACTAATTTATCTTTGTATGCTGTTAAATGAATTGCATGGTGATGTTGAACGTCACGTTACGTTGGCAGGTTTATACTTATTGAGTCCGTGTTTTTTTATCCCGTTCACCGGTAAAAATGGCCAAGTTTAACGTTGCTTTCAACGATTTATTAAAGAAAGTGGCAGCGTTGACGGTACAAATAACGACTCAAACAGCCTTGATAGAGTCTCAAAACAAGGAAATAGACGATCAACAGCCAAAAATGGAAAGTTATTTTGTCACCATTAGGTACTGAACAGTCGAGGGTAATTGTCTTATCCACCAAAATTTAGAAGTTCGAACTTTAGATGTCTACGAATACATCGAAGAGTGAGATGGATAAACTTATTGTAATACCAGCTACGCAGCGGGTTAACGAGGCATGTGTTGAGACTGATGCCAAAGAATCGCAAAGAAAGGAGAAGGACGTGCGCGCCGTGCGACAGCGCGAGCTAAGAATAAGGCTGCGTCCATACCACAGAAAAACAGCGAGTGTTTATTGGAAACTCCTGAGATTGCTTTGGAGAAAGACTTCTCATCTGAAGAATGGAAAGTTGTCAATAACAAAAAGAAGGCGATGAAAGTTGTTGATAATGCCATAAAAAAGGAGGAAATGCGCAAATAGCTGCAATTCAAGCAATCCAGAGGAAAAAGTACTTACATGTATGGTCATTACATCCAGACACATCTGAGAAGGCAATATGTGAGCACGTGGCGGGAATCTATGGTACTGATGATATCAAAGTCGAGAAGATAATCCCACAAAGTAAAAGAGACTAAACGTCATTTATGATTGGAGTCCCAGAATCACTATTTGAGAAGGTGAACAATGTACTCGTAGATATATAGCTGGCCACTTAACGCCCAATTCAACCAATGGGTATGGTTTCGAAACTCCCGTAAACCAACACAAGGCAACCAAAGCAAAGAATAAATGCATTCAAGTGTATAACAGAATGTTCGAGGTTGGCGAACAAAAACTAAGACTTTTTCACAAATCTATTGGCATCCTCTTACGACTTTTTTGCCACCACGGAGTCGGGTCTCTCAAAGTATTCGGCGGGACCAGACGGGATACCACCATTCTTTTTTTTTTTTTTTTTTTTAGGATGGGAAATCATCAAAAGACTTCTCCCACTCTGGGCGGAGCGGGAGGGAGTGTCAGATTCTTACTGACTAAAACCCATCCATGTTCCTTCCTCGCCCTTTATGTTCCAGGGCCGCGGTATCTCTTTCGAACAGGCCCGCAACCCCGGCGGCAGGCTTCGGCCCTTGCGGGCCCCTCCCCTTATGCTGACATCTCTTTGAGGCGCGCGTGGAACACGAACGCGCCGTCGACACGGCCTGTCGTCGTCGTTAGACGGACGGACGGCTAGCTAGCCCATAGCCAACCGTCCACAGGCCCGCATCTACGGTGGCCGGTAGCCACCACGTGGTCCCCGACGCCCGGTGCGTCTCCCGCGGCGGCCGGGAAGAGAGGCTCTCTCCCTCTCTCGTTCCGCCACCTCCTTCGCTAGCATGACTGCCTCGCAGAAGGAGGTGACGGCTTCCCATTCCGTCTCGCTCCGGACCATGGATTGAATCAGGGCCGGACGCGAGAGGTCGCCGCCGCCGATCGCCGCTACGAGGACACGGCGGTGCTCCGCCCACGCAGGGCAAACTTCCACCGTGTGCTCCACCGTGTCCTCCGGTCGATCCTCGCAGTGGAAACACCCGGGCGTTTCCTCCCGCCCGATTCGGTGCAGGTACCTCCCGAAACATCCGTGTCCGGTGAGGACCTGCGTCAGGCGGAAGGTGAGGACGCCGTGGCGCCTCTCCAGCCACTCCTCAAAGAGGGGAATTACCGCCACTATCGTGGCGTGCCCTGCACGGGGTTGCGACAGTCGCTCTCTCCATGTCGCCATGAGATCGCCGGAAGTCCGTCCGCTGAGCGGCAATTTGCCGCGGCAGCGGAGTTTCCCCCCGGCGTAGTACCTCCACGCGCCATTCATGTAGGCGCGCGAGGACTATCGCCTCCAGATCCCATGGCGGCAATCCGGCAAGCAGGCCCGCCGCCTCGCGAGAGATCGTGCGGTACCCACGGACCATCTTTACGGCCACCACTTTTTGGGGGCGCGTTCAGATAGTGAGCGGCACGTCGCTTCAACGAACGCGCCCACACTGGGGCCCCGTAAAGGGCCATGGACCGCACGACCCCCGCGTAGAGCCTGCGGCTGGAGGCGTTTGGCCCCCCAAGGTTGGGCAGGAGCCGCCTGAAGGCAGCCCCGGTCCGTTCCAGCCTGGGAGCCAAACGTCGGAAATGCTCCACGAAGTTCCACCGGCTGTCGAGGACGAGTCCTAGGTACTTCAACGTCGACTCGACGCCGATGGATACCCCTCCTACCGTCAGTGTGGATCCCGATGGTGCATCCCGAGGCCCATGAAAGCACATGGCCTCGGACTTGTGCAGTGCCACCTCGAGACCCAGTTGCCGGATCCTCTCAGCGACTATCGCAACCCCGCGTGTCATAGTTTCGGCCGCCGCCTCGTGCGACCTCCCCTGTGCCAGCACCAGGGTGTCGTCTGCGTAGCAGACGACGCTGACACCACTAGGGAGGTCCGCGCGCAGCACCCAGTCGTAACCGATGTTCCACAGGGGCGGTCCCAGAACCGATCCCTGTGGGACACCGCACGACATCTCTCGCCGGTTCCAATCTCCGCAGCGACTGGGGTAGATGACGGCCCTGTCCGTCAAATAGTCCCCGACCACACGACGGAGGTAGGTCGGCACCCGGTGATACCGGAGTGCCTCCCTGATGCAGCTCCAGGGCAGGGAGTTGAAGGCGTTGGCGATGTCGAGAGACACCGCCAAAACAACCCCGCCCCGGGATATTGCATCCCCCGTCGTGAGGGCTCTCACGCGCATGATGGCGTCCACAGTAGAGCGGCCCTTGCGGAAACCAAACTGGTTCTCCGCAAGATTCGGCCCCATCCCCTCAAGGTGCTCGGCGAGGCGGTTTGCAATTACTCTCTCAAAGAGCTTGCCCACCTCGTCGAGCAGCACAATGGGCCGAAATGCGGACGGAGAGTCCGCAGGGCGCCCCGGCTTCTAGCTAGCTAGCAGCTAGCTAGTTAGCAGCTAGCTTCCAGTTTCAGCTCCGCCTCAATGGCTGCCGCATCCGGCGGGCGGATGCGGAGCCTGCGATGCCTGGATACCACCTTATTTAGTTAAAGACTGTAGCACGATGTTTGAAAGGCCACTACTCCACAGTGATACCAATCCCAAAGGGATCAGTTCGGGAACTGATGTTAGTGGCTACCGACCGGTGCCTGTGCTGTCGGCGTTTGCTAAAGTATTTGAATCGGTGTTGCACAAGTCTATTTCAGCTCAGGTAACTTCTCGCCTGACCGACGCTCAACATGGTTTCCGGACTGGTCGTAGTACGGGGAGTAACTTGTTGTCTTTGATGACATACCTGTCACCGGTTGTTGACGCTGGGGCACAGGTGGACACTGCGTACTTCGACTTTCGGAAGGCGTTCGACACCGTCGACAACGATGTGCTGTTGGCTAAGTTTGCGGCGTTTGGTTTCACACCTGACTTTCTGCGATTCTTCGCGAACTACCTTGGCGATCGCCGGCAGAACGTTGAATATGGTGGATACGTCTCCAAGCCTTATTTCACGTTTTCGGGAGTGAGTCAGGGTAGCAATGTCGGTCCATTAGGTTTCATTTTGATGGTTAATGATCTCCCGAAAGTTATAAAGGAGGCGAAGTGCCTGCTATTTGCAGACGACCTCAACTTGTTCCTGTCGAAAGCAGATACTTCGGACTGTGAACGGCTTCAACAAGATATTGATAGGGTGGTGCAGTGGAGCCTAGATAATAAGTTAGGTTTTAACGTTCCCAAATGCTGTTTAATGATCTACACTCGCGCGGGAACCACTGCTGCATCAGTATGAGATGGAAGCCGCAGATATGTCACGAGTCTCGCATGTGCGGGACCTGGGTGTGGAGATGGTTCCAGAATTAACGTTCATGCACATCTTAGACATATGCGGCAAGTCCTTCCGAAATCTTAGATTTATACTAAGGCAGTGCAAAGACTTTCATGGTTTCATGGTACGGTTAAACTCATTGCGCTCGTACGGAGCCGTCTTGAAACGAGTGCGATCGTGTGGAACCCCCATGAGGCTAAATATAGTGTCATGGTGGAAAGAATTCAAAACAAATTCACTCGGTTTTTGTTCTTGAAACAGTACGGCGTGTATCCTTTTTTCCCGCTCATGTACGCGAGTCTCTTTGTAAAAGGGATGGTAGGGTACAGCAGGCTGGCGGTGTAGAGGGACGTTGCTCTGTGTAGCTTCGTGTTTCGGGTGTTGCACTGCAGCTAGGAATGCACGCGCCACCCGGTTGCAGGGGCGCGCGTCGTCTCACGCCTAGGCTACTGGAGCCATCCTGTAGGACCAACCTGAACAAGTTTGCCCCCTTGTCACGCGCCATAAGACTGTTAAATATTATTTCAGTTGAGGTAGATATATTTCACTGCAGCCTGATGCAGTTCACAGGAGTTGCACTGAAGTGCATTGAGAATGTATAAAGATGATCGCTTAATTGTAGGTATTTTTAATGTAAGTTTGTTAATATTTTTTTTTATTTGTAGTAACACCGCATTGGTGTTATAGCTGTCAAGGTGTAGTTTACATAATTAATAAAAAACTATGTAAATAATACATATATAATAAATAATACAGTGTGTGTAGCGAGTCTTGTAAGTCTAAATTCATAACAGATTGATAAAAATAGGCTTGCCTTCTATTACATGGGACTTAAACATAACTGGCGAAATTTGGATGTAGCTACTGAGACACAACACTGCCTAACGCTTTGAGGATTACAGGTGAAATGTTATGATATTTTTAATTTTGTTATAATTATTTAGTAAGACACTTTGTTTTATTAAAAAATATACAGATCTATAGGGTATCCCCTAAGCATTATCTTATTTCTACTGGAAACAGAAGTAAGTTGAAACTCACCAAAAAATACCACTCCAGCAATTACTTTATTTAAATATTAATTTTTCTGTGTTTATCGAGTTCGATGTACAAAATGAGTATAATAACATTAATGACAGGTCGATAATTAATTCTTTTTACGCCCGTTTATATTGAATGCACCCATTGTATTTAAATTATGATTGAAAATAAATAAAAATATAATGCATTGTAATTTTGCTATTGGAAAGTGACAGAAAATGTTGTTTACAAGGGAAACTTATATTTTTAATGCTTGACCTTGCAAAGGTTTATTGTCTTATTGATAAGACATGTAACAATAGTGAATATATTATGTAAATATTAAACTGAATGCACAAACGTACATAACCTCTTATTCTAAGTACTGCTTACCCGCATCATACGACCTAAAAGATAGGTTTGTTAAGAAGTTTTCAAGTAATTTAAAATCACTGTCGGTAATTTAATCAACCATACAATAATTTCTGCGATACCGCTTCTACTAATCACAAAATAAAAAATGACATTTTTTTGACAATTTCACTATTTCGCTTTTGACATATTTTTACCTTGCCTTTGGCACTTACGTTTCGTTTCAATGAATTTGTGTTTGCAATTACAATCATCAATTTATTCTATAATTTCAGGAAAAGTAAAGCTAACTTCAAAACCTAAAAAAAGGTTCCGACGAATTGAAAACCTTCTCCTTTTTGAAGTCGGTTAAAAAGAAGTGAAAATAACCTAGGATTTTACAACATGTTATCGAATCATTCCGATTTCCGAAGGCATGTTTTAAAATAGAATTTATGCATGTAATGAAGTGACATCATAAAGTTGTTCAGAAACTAGATCCAAAAGATATCGAAGCGTCAACTTGTTTCAAAATTATGAATTTCGAAATTTATTTACCAATTCTTCTAAAACTGATACTTGATTCAAACATTTTATACAAAATAAAAGACTCATAAAAAAAAAAACAAATAAATAATTCTTCTTATGTGGCGTAGGAATTTTATCAAACATTCCGATTGCTATTAATACGAACGCACATTCTTAACGCACCACCAGTCTAGAAAAATCTGCTGATCTGTGTCGGTGTAAAAATAAATATTTTTCAAAATTTCTTGGAGATTACTTTTTTCGTTCATTGGATAAGAAAACATGACTGAAACTGAAGACACTCCGGTGATCCAGGTATGGTTATATCTTTTACCTAAACTAATATTCGAAATTAGAATCTGAGACACTTTCTATTCAAAAAGATTCCAATCATTGCCTTTGTTAGTTTTCTGGCTTCTGCATGTACTAGTAAAAGTAAAGCCAAATTTTTAGCATGAATATCAATATTTATTACAGCAGCCAACTCGTAGAAACCCCCAATTCAGGTAAAATCGTCATATTCTTGCATATTTAAAAATAACTGTCCAACATAGGGTTTAGAAACAAAAACTACTCAACTAAAACAGAAACACGCAATATAATAAACACCTGGATACAAGTATTACATGTTTTTAATAAACTAGTTCATTAAACTTTTACATAATGTTACCATGGCAAGTTTTATCCATTTGTACCTACAAAATAAACAGATAATCAATTTCAACGAAGTACAGATTGCTGTATTGCTGGCGTATGCTGGTTTTTTAATGACAATGTTAACTAGGTTATAAAGAATGAAGATAAGATTGACATTCTAAATAAGAAATATGTGCTCAAAGGTAACTGCGGAATATCAACTGCGGAAGATGCCAAAATTCTTTGTTATAATATTATTATTTATTTATTCTTTGTTACATATTGCTTCTTCATGTTTGAAATCTTGAAGACCATTAATAGAGAATCACAACAAAATTTGTACCTAGATTAAAGCGCAAAATACCTCAAAACGTAATCCAATGATAGTAAATATAACTACTGTCTAAACAATGAGGATGTTACGCAGGTCACATATTCAGTGCACCAGCGATAGCACCAACCAACATACAATTGAATATCCCATGAAGGAGACAGATTGTAGTAAAAAAAAAATGATTGAAATAGAGGATAATATTGTCAAAGCTGAAACTAAAATTGAAAACAAAAATACACAATGCATCTACAATTTACACAGTCCATCTATTGCTTTTTTGGTCTTCCTCTACTCATATGGGTTCCTCTTTCATACTTCATTATGAAAATAAAACTGGCAATGAGCCAAAACACACGGACATCTTCTATTAACAAATAGTACACTTTTGTTTCACTAGTTTATTAAAAAACAGTGAAAGCGTACAAAAAAAAGTTTTCACTGAAAAAATGGAATATTTTGGAATACAAATCCTACTTGCAGGCAAATTAATATGCAGTAGGAACTATAAATGCCAAATATACAAATGTGACATAATAAATAAAACGCCAAAGGAGCACTTTGAGAAATGGGAACAACTGCAAATCACAGCGGCAACAGTAGTTAATCACAATCATAGATATATTCAACGCCACGAGAAGTTATAATTTTTGTAAACAAAGAATTTCTACCAACATCATCATCATCTTCCTGCCCTTGTCCCATTTTATTTGGGGTCGGCGCAACACGAATTTCTACCAACATACATAGCGACAATTCAATCAACAAGAAATACTACCAAATTCAATCAACTCAAATTATCATGTGTAATATGAAACTTCACATAAACAATTTCACATGGTCGGGTTATTTTGGCGATATATAGCACTGTCGTCTTACATTTTGTGGTACTGGAACGCACCTGACATCATGGAATGCAAACATTTGGGTCACCATTTTGAAGTAAGATAATGCTGACGCTGTCATTTTTTAATTTGAACCCAAGGTTGTGAACCGGAATCTGTGTTTAAAACTTATAGCTCCTCATGGTGGGGACCATAGATTGCAACAACATGACCATAGTTACAGTACTTTCACAGTTTTTATGTCTTGTGACTGGGACTGTAGCTATAAATGTTCATTTTTGTTTCGACAATTCAAAAGTGCCTGTAACTGGCCTACTTGAAATAAATGCTTTGATTTTGATTTTGATAGTTCCTGCCAGGAAATATAGCGGTCATTGACTCACCTACATTTATTAAAGTTCTCAACTAATAAAAAAATAAGCCTTAAGCAGAAGATATTATGATGATGATTCAAGACTTGAGTCTTGAATCATCATCATAATATCTTCATATTTTTTTCTAATTAAAAGGCATACATGGTCTCGTCTCTCCTGTCATTAGTTGTACCTAAGACGTCTCCTCTCTGCTTGTCTCTTACTTTACTTTTGTGATATCCGAGTCTTCTATGTTAGTGGGTTCGGTTGTGTACCCAGGCCTTATTCATTGTTACTAAATGATGTTATCTTTGTTTACAGCCTCCTCGTCACAAAATAAAACATGACTGGTATCAAACGGACGCCCAGGTTGTCATCACAATACTTGTCAAGAACGCACCAAAGGATAAAGTTAAAATTAATTATGGAGAAAGAAGTGTAAGCTATTTTACTTATCTATTTTGTTCTAAATATGGTTACAAACTGCTTTGTTGGTCTAACAATCGAAAACACAAAGGAAATCCAGATCCAGTATCGGGCACTAGTTGCCAGTCTGTATTTTGCTGAACTGGATCTATTTAGCTCATCCGTAAGGCACAGAATGAACTTACATTTTTTGTTAATATTTTAGCTTTTTTTCCGTTTTTTTTTTCATAGTAACATAACACAAAACGTTGTTTTATAAGAATTTCATCATGCTAATATTTACATACAATTTATTATTATTCACAATGAACATTATTAGCAGCTCAAAATAATAACATTCATGGGTGATTTAAACGCAAAAATTGGAAATCCAATGCTAAGACAAAACGCCTATAATAATGGGCGAGTATGAAATAGAAACAAAAGAGGAGAAATGTTTGTAGAGTTACAAACTAAAGAAAGTAACTATGTTCAAAAAATCTTCAACATTTAGGTGGACATGGAAATCGCCGGATGGCAAAACTAGAAATGAAATAAATTACAATTTTATTGCTACAAACATTCCGACTTCATCGTTAGAAGTCCACCTTGTCTTGTAAGAAATACCAAAAGTGCATTTGTTTATAAAAGTATATTTTCATTTCAGCTATCTCTATCCAGCGCATTACCAGATTCAGACTCAGAATATAGTCTAGAACTGGACCTAGCCCATGAAGTGATACCTAACTTGTGCACCCATGTCGTCACCCCATCCAAAATAGAGGTTAAGCTACGTAAGAAGGAGGGACTGAGATGGACACAGTTGGATGGAGATAAGAAAGAGGATAAACTTAAGGCTATACCGCAGGGTGAGTGAGATTTTATCTTCATCTGCAAGTATTACCTAATACAAAAAATTTAAGGGGTAAAATATAATGCCCACTAAAAAATAAATTTGTGACCACTAACATCTATCACCTAAAATATGAATTGATCACCAAATTTTGTAAATTGAGCACCAAATTTTAATGAGAAGTTTGCCTTTCTTTTTTTTTTTTGCAAACATGCGATCGGTTCCTGAACCATAACCCGTTGTTTTGAAGAATATTTGACATGTTAGGCTTGCTCTTCCATTTTTAGGCTGCCTTTGGATATTGCTTTACTCAAAGTATATTATCCCAAGTTTTTTCTTTTAAGACGTCTTGTTGGCAGCAGTTCATTTAGAGCCTGAGCGAGTCTGTTTTCGTGATTTATTATCCTCTCTCTGTAAGCTTTTGTCATAATTATGATTTCCGGTCAGTGGGTCGTCTTAGGGGCGGATTTTTAGGAGTTGGAGTATACGCTTAGGGGCACTATGAGCAGCAAAGAAAACCAATAAAAAATTTTTTTGGTTTAAAAAATTTTTGGGACTGTTTCGAAAAAAAAAATTTTTTTGGTATTTGTAGTGGACGCTTAGAAACACTATGAGCAGTAAAGTAGAAAAAAATGTTTTTGTAATATTTTTTTTTTGTTTTCTTTACTGCTCATAGTGGGTAAACTCGAAATCCCAAAAAAAAAATTTTTCCAAGAATTTTCTAAGTCCTCGCGCCATAGCGCACCTACAGGCTACACTTCAACCTGATTTCCTCTTTGATGCCTTTTTTTAAATTATCCAGAAGTAGGAGCCCCGCGAAGCAGGGCTCCGTCGACCGGGTCTTCCTCGACTCGGATGCAATGCAAGAGCATAACAGTTCAATTTCTGGTGGGCATTAAATAAAAAACTAAATTTTTGGTTCTATTTTCACCATAAAATGGGGATTAATATTAGTGATCATTTACTAATTGACATTTTTTTGCCGTTACATTTTGCTAAATCTCGTGGGTCGTTAATTGGTCAAACGAAAAAAAAAATATGTCCGTCAGTTAAATTAATAATTAATCCGTATTTTTTCTTTTGTAACATAAATCAAAATTGACGAAGATACGACGCTTTTAAAATTCCCAATACGTCACGCCTAAGTTTTAGCTAGTTCTGACGTCACGAGCCCCCACTTCCGAACTTAGACGCGTTTTATCTCTGTCAATATTCATTGATTTACAAAAACAAAAAATACGTGTCCATTATTTTTCATTACTCCTACTGACGGACTAAATAGATTTGCATTTTTTTGATACTGTCGCCATGTCTTTTGTACCTATGCCAAATTTAAACAAGTCAGACTGCTATGCATGGCTTACTCCACTAATCCCCCTTAAGAGAATCCCCCTTAGGGGGGAAAACTGGACCCTAATGTAAGAATAATCCAGAAAGTGTCTCCTTTTAATTTTGAGTTATTCCACTATTCCCCCCTGAGAGAATCTACCTCAAAAACAAACCTTATTGTAATAAAATCCAAAAATTTAAACGCTAATTATTTTCAAAAACTGAATCATTGGGGTCCTATGTTCGATTCCTAGGTCGGGCTGAGTGTTATTGGGTTTTTCTGCCAGGAATTTCTCAGAAGCAGTCACGCAGTCTGGAGTTGTGCCCGGTTGATGGCATTTGGCTCGCCCCTTATTCTAGTTGTCTTGAATAGCGCAAGATGCTCTAACGATTTTGCGATTACACAACAACCCCAGGAAGGGTTAAACCATTACATCTCAGGTTTAAATAAGTTTGATGGTTTAAAAGTTTAAAAATGTTTTAAAAGAATACACGGTATACAAAAATAGCACTGGAATAGCACAGAAAGATCACACATAAACTGTATTCACATATTAAAATATATTAACACAAAAGATACTGACCTAGCATTGCTTCGACGGATAGCAATATTTCTTCACAGAGTAACAAACACTTTCAGGTCTTTACACTTCGGCGTCGCTCGAGCAAATGAGCTGCGAACTGCCGTTCCGTCGTTTTTAAAGCCATGTAAAAACAGGCGTCGTCAGCCAACCGTAACTTGGTTCAAACAAGAAAGCGGTTGGTTTATAAAATAAATGACAACTGGGTACCGAATTTACTAAAATCCTAACTCTTGGTACTTTCCGAACCCTTTGTCTGCGAGTCTAACTAGGACTTCGCCGGTTTTTAGGAACTAGGAACCCTTATAATTTCGCCATGTCTGTCTGTCCGTCCTCGCTTAATCTCTGTGACCGTTAGCACTAGAAAGCTGAAATTTGGTACCAATATGTGTATCAATCACGCCGACAAAGTGATAAAATAAAAATTGGAAAAAGGGTTTTATTAGGGTAGCCCCCCTGCCCCCCCCCCCCCCCCTATATGTAAAGTGGGAAGTTATATTTTTTTTTTATTTCAACCCTAACGTGTGATATACATATTGTTGGAAAGGTATTTAAAAATGAATAGGGGTTTACTAAAATCATTTTTTGATAATGTCAATAATTTCGGAAGTAATCGCTCCAAAAGTAAAACAATGTGTCCCCACCCCCCCTCTAACTTTAGAACCATAAGTTTAGAAAATATGAAAAGAATCTGAAAAGTAGAACTTTATAAGGACTTCCTAGGAAAATATCATTTTGAACTTGGATGGAAACAACAGTATTTGTACAAAAAAGACAAGAAGTTGTACAAAATAATTTCTGGACTAAGTTTGTAGTATAATCGTATATGATTTTTTTATTGTGACGGACGTGAAACTACGGAACCCTACACTGAGCGTGGCCCGACACGATCTCGACCGGTTTTTGTCGAGTATTTTTAAACTTACTTGGTTTATATCTTTCCCTCTCATTGAGAGGGGGCCGTGTCCCAGCAGTGGGAACATTATAGGCTGATGATGATAATGATGATGATGGTTTATATGTTACAGCTGTCATAGACGCATCTGGACCACAGCAGCCTCCGAAGCTGTTCAAAAAAGATTGGGATAAAATCGAGAAGGATATAAAGAAAATGGTAAGTAGGTATTATATTTGATATCCTATCTCGAATCACACTTGCGCCACAGATTTGGAGAAATACGTTACTCCCTTACCAAACCGAAACTACTTAAATACATATTCGTACACATTTTCATTTTCATACACATTAGAGGCGTTGGGCGGCAGTAAGGGCACGCCACAATAGTGGCGATAAGTCTCCTCTTTTAGGACTTCCACCTGACGCAGGTCCTCACCGGACACGGATGTCTCGGGAGGTACCTGTACCGAATCCGGCGGGAGGAAACGCCCCGGGTGTCTCCACTACTCTGATCTCGCGGAGGACACGGTCTCACACACGGTGGAAGTCTGCCCTGCGTGGGCGGAGCACCGCCGTGTCCTCGTAGCGGCGATCGGCGGCGGCGACCTCTCGCGTCCGGCCCTGGTTCAATCTATGATCTGGTAAGAGACGGAATGGGAAGCTGTCACCTCATCACCGAATTAGGTGGCGGAACGCGAGAGGGAGAGAAACTCTCGCCCCAGCCGCCGCTGGAGACGCACCGTCCGTCTTATGACGACAGGCCGTGTCGACTACACCAGAGTGTTCCACAAGCGACGAGCAAGAGATGTCAGCATAATGGAGGAGCCCGCAAGGACCGGGGCTGCAAGACTTCGAAAGAGATAGCGTGGCCCCGGAACATAAAGGACGAGGAAGGAACATGGATGGGTTTTATTCAGTAAAAGTCTGACACTCCCTTCCGCTCCGCCTAGAGCGAGAGAAGTCATTTGATGATTTACCATACGAAGAAAAAGGCGTTGCGCCGCACTATTCAGCGACGGTACACACGACCACTTGGTGATCGCGGGCAATCCGCAAACTGCAGATTTGCTTTCGAAATCTGGGATTGTTTTCAAAAACACATCTATACTTATAATAAATCTGTAGAGAGGTCAATTCTGTACATGAAATATATTTACAAAATAACTATCGGGGGGTGATTAGTGATCGATACTGATGCCAAAAATGCAATCAGTAAAATTTTTGTCTGTCTGTCTGTCTGTCTGTATGTTATTTATAGAAAAAAAAACTACTCGACGGATTTTAACGAAACTTGGTACAATTATTCTACATACTCCTGAGCAGGTAATAGTATACTTTTCATCACGCTACCATTAATAGGAGCAGAGCAGTGAAAGGAAATGTTGGGAAAACGGGAGAAGTTACTTGGTTTTTTTAGCTTCCGTCGCGTGTGCAGCCTTAATGGTTAAAGCTACATAGAAATCATGTGTGGCGGAAATATTCCACATAAAATCATATAAAAAATATCCCAAGACAGCATATGTCTATCTTTTATAGTTGACTCACAATAACACGTGTAACTCCCGATAGCTTAGCAGTTCGGAGAATAAATGTGAATGTAAGTTTGTTTGTTGCGCTTTCACGCGACAACTACTGAACGGATTTGGATGAAATTTTGCACACAGATAGTTTATAACCTGGATTAAAACATAGGATACTTTTTATCCCGGCAGTAAGATTCCATGGGACAATAATCAAACTTCACGCGGGCGAAGCCGCTGGCAGAAGCTAGTAGTTAAATAAATTCGGATGACTACAAATATACTTTTTTTTTAAACTTATATTGTCACTTACGGGATATCTGATACTGAGCTCAAAACAATGTATAATCACGGAAGATATCCCTTAAGTGACAATATAAGTTTAGTTTTAAACCGTGAAAGCCTAAAACAGTGCTTAAAAGTATATTTAAAAGCATACTCTTAATTCAGCAACACTAAATTTAAACGGCCCAACTCCACGCTACTTAATATAAATATATTTCTATATAATTTTCTTCTCGTTAAAGGAAGAACAAGAGAAACCAGAAGGCGAGGCGGCTTTGAATGCTCTCTTCCAAAAGATATACGGAGAAGGCTCCGATGAAGTGAGGCGAGCTATGAACAAGAGTTTTGTAAGTATTCTTAAAAAGACACCTTTTATTAGTAACTAGTGGACGTCACGAGGTATCTTGACGTCCCTTGGGAGTAAGGGGATAAAATATTACTGTAGCGCCACTAAAAAAAAGTACTAAACTACATTGGACAAAAAGTACAACAGCGCCATCTATGACAAAGATGGTGAACTAACAGTGAAACACGTCACAGATCCTACATCGCGCAAGCAACATTATCCGCGACTTAAGAGTATATATGAGAGCCCGACTAGAACCGTCGGGCAGTAGACCCTCAAGACATACCACTCGTCTCGTCGGAGGATCCTCACTTTTCTATGGGGGATGAAGAGCTTTACAAATAAGCCAAACAACCTAATTATGTTACTCGCGGATACTGTAGCTATCCATTGCTGGACGAATTTTTCAAATTGTCGAGCATTTTTTAAGTTACATACAAAAATACGATTTTTTCCTCTTTATAATGTTAGTATGGACAGCTAACTAGCTGTACCCCGCGACTTTCGTCATTGTGAAATTATTATAAAAATATTACTTCCCTATTTGAATCGGATTTTGTTAACAAGTCGATTTTTTTTTGCACGGAACCCTCACCCTTTATCTAATACAGTACCCAAAGTTACTCCTTATAACGTCTGCTATTTGCGAGTCCCGTCAAAATCGGTTCAGCCGTTTCGGAGATTAGCCGGAACACACAGACAGACAGACGACAAAAAGCTTTTTTCACTTCTCATGCTCTAAAAGTACGCCATTATAGCCCTACGAAGCAGGATTAAAGTGACCGTTTATTCCCTAGGGAGTAAAAAGTAATTTTAAAATGGAACGGTCTTTTACTCTGAAACATGGTCACAAAAGAGTAACTTATCAAAGGTTTTATTTAAATTTCGTTTTGGCTTGCAAATAGAAAGCGGTTTATTGAAAAAAAAAAAACAAATGAACTCTTCAACGCGAGAAAAATGTATGGTTGTTTGTGTGCATCGTTGATTTTGAAAAGTATGTGCAATGTTTCTGTTGCTAACCGCTGCAGTAATGTAGGTACTAATTATTAGAGATGTCCCGACTAGTCGGCGACTAGTCGGTAAAGCCGACTATCCGGCCACTATTGTAGTCGTCGATTAGTCGGCGACTAATCGGCAAAGAGTGCCGACTATCCGGCTTCTTACGTTGTATGTATTTCTCAATAATATGCATGCGAGGGAACTACATGAAATAAAAACCTTGATTATATATTATTTTTTTTTATTTTATAATAACAGTATTATCTTTAATTATGCACAAAAAAATATTTTTTTACGCTAAAACACCGCTCTCGACCATTCCACAAGCAAAAATGAAGGAACAATGCGAAGTAAAGAAAACATGTTCCGAACTTCCGACACGCTCGCAGGTGGCGTATGCGATTGCGCGAGAATCAGTCGTAAACGAAGCGTTACGGAAATCCCCGAAACCGTAATCGGCTTAGCCGACTAGTCGGTCTTATTACAACCGACTAATCGGCTAGTCGGCGAAAGTCATAATCGGCACATCACTACTAATTATGTGTGGAGTGTGGATCATCTTCATTGCGAAAATGTTGATAGTTTGTGTTGTTTTAAATTGTTTATCTGTGACTGACCTGATTGATAGAAGAAAAAACTGACCGCTCAGTTCAGAATTTTTGTCGAGTGTAAATTTGTTCGGTTTTAAATGACTATTTTTCTCGCACTCGAAGTGAAAAGTACAGTTTGCACCTCGAGACTAAACGCCAATTTAATATACCCTCGCTTTCATTGCCTCCCTCGCAAGCTCGGGAGTCGTTGGGAGTCAAACCACCACGGGTATATAATGGCTTCGTTTAGTCCCTCGTTATAAAATATACTATTTTATAAGTACCGTATGTTTTTCATAAGCTTTCAGTAAAGCTGTTATTTTTAAGTGACAAACAGACACTTGATATATGTCAGCGTCACATTGTAAAAACCGTTAAATTGTAATATAACTAGCGAGATTGTAAACTCTCGAAAGATTGTCAAACGGACATACTGCTTACAATTTAACGCATTGTTTTTCGGTAGATTTGCAATTTATTGATAAATATAACTGACGTAGGTATATCATAAAACACAGTCTCCCGCCGCGTATGTCTGTCCCTATGTATGCTTAGATCTTTAAAACTACGCAACGGATTTTGATGCGGGTTTTTTGAATAGATAGAGTGATCAAAAGGAAGGTTTTAGCATATATAATCACGCGGGCGTAGCCGCGGGCCTCGACTAGTATTACATATAAGTGGTCGTAACTATACACCTCTGCCTAACTTTTCCGAGATGACAAGCGTGATGATCTCACATTTTCTTCTATTTTCAGGTTGAATCCGGAGGAACAGTCCTGAGCACAAACTGGAATCAAGTAGGACAAGACAAAGTCGAAATGAAACCTCCAGATTGCTGCGAATTCAAGAAATGGGACTAGATTAATAATAAAAATATTCTTAAAGCACAAACTATTTTTTATTTTGAGAATGAATGTACAGTCGACCAAACTAATATTTGGTTTACATTTTACAATGTGATTTGTGGGTTAAAGTTAAGCTGTAAACCGAATAGCTTGCGAATTCACTGACCATTTTTCAATTCCATCCTTGTTACTTAGAGCCGAGGGCCTAAAGCTGCTTGGATTCATTTGTTTGACAACGTGGGTCTACGTTTCCGCTGCACTATACACTACGCGACTATGTACAACTGAAGCTTGCGTGGCTCACCGCGGCATATGCGTGTATTAGTCTAAGATCCCGCTATACAACGACCTTCACCGAGATGCTTATTTAATGAGACGTATTTTTTATGTTATTAAATATGCCAATTAATTATATCCTATATGGGTTGCCTAACAAATTTCAGTCCAGAGTATTTTTAATTAATAATTTAAAAAAACATTTTTTTTTAAACATTGCACCGGTGTGATTATGAAATAAATTTAATACCAATCGAAAGTTTGAAGCCCATAGAATATGCAAACGTTAGGTTGCCTATTTTTTTCCGGTCACAACCACGGGTTGCCAGTTAAATCTATACTAGCATTATGCAACGGTCTGATTATTGAATCAAACTTAGATAAAATGAAAGATTATTTCATAAGGAACACGGTGGTATAGGGTTGCCTGCGAAAAATCAGTCCCGAATTACGGTTGTCGAATTTTAAATAATAAAATATCGCTGCGAGTGAATGTGTGTGAGAGAGAGGTCCCAGACCAACCATCCCATGCGGTAGAAAAGGACGCAGCGTAGCAGCTGTTTAAAGTCCGCCCATTTAAAGAACGCATGCTATTTGTGCTTGGAAATGAAAAGGATAGCGATAGACTCGTATATGCTGTGCATTATTTTGGAGTCATAGATATAGTATTATATAGATGGCGAGAAAGCGTGTCGCTGAAAGGGACAAAAAAAAAGTACTTCACTACATTGAGGGTTACCCTGTTAGGAAAAATGTACCCCATAATTAGTGATAAAATTAGAAATAGGTACCTACACAAAGCCTGAAGTTTAGACCGATGAAATCTGTGTCATCGAAAGCGACAGAAAGAAAACCGGGGAAGGGCGAGTCGGAGTCGCACACCGGGGGTTCCGTATAAACTTACCAATGAAAACAGGTCCCGCAAAAAAATTTTTGTGGAACTACAAATTTTCAGTTTTCGGATTTCTTGGAGATTATATGGGGGTTCTGATGAGAAATAAAAAACCGATGTGACTGCAATGTTTTATTCATAAACACACAAATTATTGCCCTTGAAAAAGCACTAACTTATTATAGATATTTCAGATTTTTGATTTTGGTTCAAAACATTGTTTAGTACCATGGTGAATGCGAATTTCGAAGTAATGCATTGCGATTGATTTAATGAGCAGAGTTCTGCGATTCCCTATAAAAGGCTGACTGTCGAAATGGTCATTAATAAATATATTAATATTGGTACGCGTGCATTCCTTGAAACAAGATAATACAAGTTTTGGCATCAAATTTTTCTCATTATAAAATGATATACCTTTGTGTGAACGAGTTCGGAATATCTTTTCTGCTATTTCACAGACTTATATCATTTTATAATGAGAAAAATTTGATGCCAAAACTTGTATTATCTTGTTTCAAGGAATGCACGCGTACCAATATTAATATATTTATTAATGACCGTTTCGACAGTCAGCCTTTTATAGGGAATCGCAGAACTCTGCTCATTAAATCAATCGCAATGCATTACTTCGAAATTCGCATTCACCATGGTACTAAACAATGTTTTGAACCAAAATCAAAAATCTGAAATATCTATAATAAGTTAGTGCTTTTTCAAGGGCAATAATTTGTGTGTTTATGAATAAAACATTGCAGTCACATCGGTTTTTTATTTCTCATCAGAACCCCCATATAATCTCCAAGAAATCCGAAAACTGAAAATTTGTAGTTCCACAAAAAAATTTTTGCGGGAACTGTTTTCATTGGTAAGTTTATACGGAACCCTCGGTGTGCGACTCCGACTCGCCCTTCCCCGGTTTTCTTTCTGTCGCTTTCGATGACACAGATTTCATCGGTCTAAACTTCAGGCTTTGTGTAGGTACCTATTTCTAATTTTATCACTAATTATGGGGTACATTTTTCCTAACAGGGTAACCCTCAATGTAGTGAAGTACTTTTTTTTGTCCCTTTCAGCGACACGCTTTCTCGCCATCTATATAATACTATATCTATGACTCCAAAATAATGCACAGCATATACGAGTCTATCGCTATCCTTTTCATTTCCAAGCACAAATAGCATGCGTTCTTTAAATGGGCGGACTTTAAACAGCTGCTACGCTGCGTCCTTTTCTACCGCATGGGATGGTTGGTCTGGGACCTCTCTCTCACACACATTCACTCGCAGCGATATTTTATTATTTAAAATTCGACAACCGTAATTCGGGACTGATTTTTCGCAGGCAACCCTATACCACCGTGTTCCTTATGAAATAATCTTTCATTTTATCTAAGTTTGATTCAATAATCAGACCGTTGCAAAATGCTAGTATAGATTTAACTGGCAACCCGTGGTTGTGACCGGAAAAAAATAGGCAACCTAACGTTTGCATATTCTATGGGCTTCAAACTTTCGATTGGTATCAAATTTATTTCATAATCACACCGGTGCAATGTTTAAAAAAAAATGTTTTTTTAAATTATTAATTAAAAATACTCTGGACTGAAATTTGTTAGGCAACCCATCTAGGATATATTTATTGGCATATTTAATAACATAAAAACTACGTCTCATTAAATAAGCATCTCGGTGAAGGTCGTTGTATAGCGGGATCCTATACTATATAGCGTGCACCGCATGCACAGCGTCCATAGCGCGCTTAAAGGTCGTAGTAGCACACGTATCAACTCTGAAAGGGATCGTCACCGTATCAACTCGAGCCGTTCAGTATTATTTGTATGAAACTCCCTACTGCAACGCACACTAATGTGTGTGTTACCCTGGCAAAATGATGCGCATTTGAGATGTGAGACCTTAACAAATAATTAGAGTATCATGAGGAGCAATTTGCTTGAATTATGTATGTTATCAAATTCGAGGTGGATGCAAAAAACTTCAATCTCGCTGCGCTCGCTTTTCGAATCCTACTTTTGTTTTCAGTGTTTTTTTTTTTATTTGTTTCTTTTCTGGATAGATCGGCCAAGTTACTCCTTGAACGTAACATAATTATCCCATTTGGAGTGCGAAAAATTTCGAGCTGTTTTCATGGACACAAACATTTCCAGGTGCACCTGGAAATGTTTGTTTCATTGTTTGTCCCCCCCCCCCCCCCCCCGCCCCCGAACCAAAATTCTGGATACGTGCTTTGATTTAGGTCCATGTTCACCGAAAAAATAACGGTCTGATTATCTAAAGCAGCTGTTTAAAGGACACATTCCCCTACAAAAAAGTGTTTTAAACAGCAGTTTTTAGATAATCAGACTGTCATCTTTTTGGCAGACCCTCTGTGGACTCGGTAGTACAGCTTGGCAAAAAAGAGTTTGACACGGTGACAGTTGGTATTACAAATTTTCTACCTGGCAATACCGCGTTTTCTGTCAAACTCGGCAATGTCATTGGCTTGTCACTGCTCTGGGTTGCCAGAATGCCGCTCACAACGCCCTCATTTTTTCCTTACTCTATTTTGCCAAACTGTATGTATGTACCTACCGTAAAAGGGGGTGAAAATAAAAGTTGCGGAAGTGAATATGTGGACGCGCCGCGAACACCTAATAAACACCCGAAAAACGCGCAGACGCGTTTACCGCACTTATTGAACGGGATTACGTTGTTGAAAACAAATAATGCTTCATTGTCACTAGTAACATTAACAGTTCCGTAACGGAACTAGTGTTGTTTTTTTATATTCACTAGTTCCATCATCATCATCATCATTCTCTTGCCCTTATCCCAATTTATTTGGGGTCGGCGCAGCATGTCTTCTTCTTCCATACTCCTCTATTTTTCGTCATTTTTATATTCACTAGTTCCATTTTGAAAGAATCTGAAAATAATGGAACTAGTGTTGATTTTTTTTTATCACTAGTTCCACTAGTACGGTTGACAGTTCCATGATGATACCTACTATTTAAGGGGGATGCTCCAAGGTAGACCGCGAAATTCAAATGTTCTTACGTTTTTGCATTTTGCAGGGCAATGCTAAGTTGTGTGTTGATAAACATATCGGTCGCGACTGTAAGACGTATTATGTTACAGAATTATAATCATTAAAATCAGCAATACAACCCTCAAAGTTCGCAAAAGTCGAAGAAAGAAAGAAAGAAAGAAAAAGCATTTATTAGCCCGACAGGACACATAAATAAATAATAAAATGGTAAAATTGTGATTACAACACTAGTTTAAAGTAAACAAATGAGAGAATAAAAAAAATAATAATAACGAAATCATAAGAAAAAACAAACAAAATACAAAACAGACTTTGTCCTGTACAAGACCAAAAGGCTCCAGTCACTTTGACCGTGAAAAATTCATTCATCGAACATTCATTGAACTTGGAGGGTTGTATTGATGATTTTGATGATTAAAATTCTGTAACTTAATACGTCTTACAGCCGCGACCGATATGTTTGTCAACATACGACTTAGCACTGCCCTACAAATTGCAAAAACAGTAAGAAAATTTGAATTTCGCGTGCCACCCTGACGTTTTCACCTTAACTAAAAAGGGACTGCTGCCTCGTAGGTCGAATGGTCGCGACCACGATTGCTGAGCATTAGGTCTCGGGTTCGATTCCCATGTCTGGCAAATTGTTATTGTGGATTTCCAACAGTAATTTCTCAGTAGCCGCCACGGAGTCTGGATTTGTGCCCGGCTAAAAGCAATAGGCTCTCTCCAACTGCGAAGTCATCACCTGGCCTAGCCTTTGCCTAACTATGTTGGGGTCGGCTTCCAGTCTAACCGGATGAAGCTAAATACCAGTACTTTACATGAAGCGACTGCGTATCTGTCTACCACAACTCGGTTCACACTGGGTATTACGATACCAATAGGTAAAATTGACTGACCTACCTGTACGACTGCCAACGATCAACAAATGACAGCCGTTCATAACTGCGAAATCTGAATGTTTTATTAGATACACCTCTGCTTTACCCTTCGAGTATTACAGGCGTGATGTTATGTTGCAAATCTATGCTCAAGTAACTGAAATGAAAAATGAAGGAAAAATGTTTGTCACAGTCATCACCTGCCGAGCCTTTTCCCAACTAGGTACTTATAAGTATTTTTTTTTTTTGGGACAAACCCGTCACACACGCCCAAACCACAGTAACTCCTGAAAGCCAGAATCAACAGTGGCGACCACCAGAAAAGCGCCGAGACAATGAAGCTCGACGAAGTCCCAGAGAATTAATTTAACTGTCTTGGATCCCGCAACGAAATTAATCAGAAAGTATAGCGGAGGAGTAGGAAAGAACTGTAATTTCCACTTCCCTCCATATCAGCAGGAGACAGAACGAAACAAGGCCAATAGGCACAAAGGGACGTTTACAACTGGAATAGGCCCACTTGCCTAGCACCACGGATAAATATTAACGTTAATGGGTCCTAAGTAGAGAGCTGTTATATTTGATTGCAATAATAGGTATGGCAAAAACGCTTGAACGCACGGAAATTTGCTCTAGTTTCTACAAGGTCCGTATAGTAAATAACTCCGGATGTAACCTGTACACTATCCAACATAATTTTGCGTTTATTTTGCCAAAGACTACACTCCCACAAAATGTGATGAGCAGATTGTTCATATTCGCAGTCAGATGTTGAACATTGACAATAAGGCGAGTCAACAAGCTTGAAGGAAAATAATAATTTACTCTTAAAGTTACCATGGCCCGTGAGAACCTAAGTATGTTGGCTTTCAGTCTAAACCGGTTGCACCTGGATACAGTATTTGACAAGGAGCGACTGCCAATCTGACCTCCACAACCCCCTAGTTCATACTGAGTAGATACCATTTGGTAAGACTGATTGTCAGACTTTTTGGGCCACTGACTACCTGTAACGATTGTCAAAGATGGACAAATGCTAGCTGGGACCAACAGCATAACGTGCTTTGCGAGGCACGGAGGAAACTCACTAATAACAATTACATCGAGATTATTCACGGTATTGGCATCTCGGGTCGCTTGTCCAAAGGGATGGCGTAGTAGCCCGAGACGTAACGCACAGGTTCAACTCAGGTCGATGGATGAAATGGCGACAGGTCACTGGAACAACTCGCCACCCACGGATGCCCCTCAAGTAAAGGAACAAATAGAAGTACCTACGTGATTAGTCCTGTCGTACTGTGTGGATCAGAATGTCGTGCTGTAAGAAGATGAATGGAAAAATATTGCATGTATTGGAGATGAGAATGTTGAGGTGGATGTGGGGTGTGACAAGAATGGATAAGGTAGGTAAGGAACGAGTATACAGGGTGTAAACCATCTCATCACGAAGCCGTCAACCAAGCTTTCTGTAGTGTAGGTACATCAAACTAAGTAAATTTACGCAAAAATTATTGCTGGGAAACAACTTTTTTTTTTTGGTGAAAAATCACGTGTGAGGTATAACTCAAGGTCTGCCGGGGTTGCGGGCCTGAGAGCCAGAGATACCGCGGCCCCGGAACATAAAGGGCGAGGAAGGAACATGGATGGGTTTTAGTCAGTAAGAGTCTGACACTCCCTCCCGCTCCGCCCAGAGTAGGAGAAGTCATTTGATGATTTCCCATCCTAAAAAAAAAAAAAAAGGTATAACTCAAGGTAAGTAACGCACTCAAGATATTGTGCTGGTGGATGGACTGAACCATACGGAGGTCGTGAAGGTGTTTAAAGTAAAAATCTTACAACAAAACCATGTAAGTATTTAAAAAAAAAACATGTCAAAAAGTTGTAAGTTTGAGCCCCAATATCTCCGTAACTAGAAGGTTCCCAGGTATGGTGTAGAACAAAAAAATGATCGGAATGACGAGGAGAATAAGTGCCTTTCGGCTTTGTTAAGATGTGTTTTACACCGTTTATTAGAAGCTTTGAAGTTGCGCCAGTTACAGAAAAGTTGAAAGGGAATCGACTGCCCGTGGTATGGACATGTAATGAGGAGGGATGATCGTATGTGACTAAAATTGTGATGAAATAAATATGATGGATAGAGACCCAGGGATTGATGGATTGTGTGAGGAAATACAGAGTGGAGAAGACAATACGACAATAAATGAAAACACGCGTAATACTAGTTCATAGGAATAATTCTACACAATTAAAAAAACCCAAAACCGAAATTAAAAAAAAAAAACAGACAAAATCTAACTCTAAGGATACTCTTTATGACTCTTATTGGCCTGGTTTAAGGTCTAATTTGCAGTAAATCAAATTAGCGAAAGTTTTTAAATAGCGAGTTGGCAAGGGGTCGTTAACCTGTTAGTGCTTCCTTAAAATCAGATACATCATGTAGCAAATGTTGAAGGTGAAAAATAATTTCCTGTGACTAAACTACTTGATATTTTCTAAGGATTTTTTTTTTATATTTTAGGAACGTCCTGAGGTGCGTAGTTTAGTTTATTGTCGTATTGTCATCACCACCCTGTATAATTATGAAAGATATAAAGTATATATTTTTTTAATTATAATCAATTTTTTTTGTAATATTTCAAAGAAAAACATAATAATCAAGCATGTGATTTGTAATCAATATTGTAAAATTATTTTGTGAATGCATGGAATAAAAAGGCTTTTTTTTTTATTTTTTTATTTATAAATTTGTATGCCAGATGTAAGTCACAACTGGCTGTATTTATGTACCAATAAATTGGTATATAAATACAGTTAATATAGGCACAAACGTTACAAAGAAAGACTCTTACTGTATTTTCTTTCTCAAAAATGTTAAATTCAACATGTGTTCTTAAATAATTATGTATTTTTGGTGTACGCTTTGTTGGTTGTCCTTAAATAAATAAAGATAAAGGAGTAAATTATAGCGTGACGGTTGCCAGAGATGAATGAAAAAAAAAAACGTGTTGCGCCGACTCCGAGTACCTAACATGGGATAGGGGCAGGAAGGTGATAATAAATAAATATCGCTGGACCATTACACACAGCGCCAGACATGCTGATATACTACGTAAGTATATACTTTGACGGCTCCAATGGCGTAGCGGTAGTGAGGCTGCCTTACGTTCTTAGGGTCCTGGGTTCGAATCCCGGTAGGAGCAAATGTTTGTGTGAAGAGCATGGACATTTGTTTCTGAGTCATGGATGTTTATAGGTATGTATAATAAGTATGTATTTACAAACAAAAAAGTATATATGTAGTATATCAACCATCTGATGTTCACGATACAAGCCTTGCTTAGTGTGGCACTAGATGGCGCTGTGTGTAATGTCCAGTGATATTTATTTATTATTTATTATTATACTTTTTGTTTGTAAATACATACTTATTACCACTCTGACTATAATATAGTATAGGTCCACAGATAACTCCTAAGCTCCCAGAGATTCCGCATAGAAGGTAACTAACTATGCGCGCCACGAATCAATGCATACTTATGCACTGATGTAACTCGATGCTGGCAGGATATAACACATACAAACTCCATGGTGCATTGTCACTGTCAGTTGAGTTCACAAAATATTGCTGTAATTGTAAAATTAATCTTAACATTCGCAAAACTATCTTCTGGAGTTTCACTTGATAACCTTTTCTTATTTCGGATATCTTTGACTTTTACTGACCCATCTATGTTCCTTCCTCGCCCTTTATGTTCCGGGGCCGCGGTATCTCTTTCGAACAGTCTCGCAGCCCCGGCAGGCATCGGCCCTTGCATCTCTTTGAGGCGCGTGATGGCTCCATGATGCCTTGGTATTGGAATAAAGAGATTTTGACTTAAATAAATTCATTTTTATTTTTCACTGTGTTTGATTGTACTTCAAATATTTTGAGAATATAATAATTCGAGAATATAATATTTTGCGAATGTAATAATATGAGAACAAAGGGTGTGGAACACGAACGCGCCGTCGACACGGCCGCGGCCGGGCGGCCTGTCGTTATAAGACGGACGGTCCACCTGGTTCACTTGAATACCTACCGAGCGCTAGACTCGTAGTTGTCTCTTCAGTGGAATCTAGAAAATAAAGCCGCCGATTAGTACCGGTGATTGCTACTAAAAGGTTTGTGGCGCTAGTATCATTGTGATAAATGCATACTAGCAAATAGCGGGCGATCAGCAATCGGTTTTTAGATAATATCATTTTTTTAAGCAATCAGTGATTGATCGCGCGATGATTGCGCGATGGCTGCGCAATTTTTGCTGATCGCCATTTCATACGTAATAAGCCCGCCGTAGTATACGTATTTAACTGTCTCGTTGGTCTAGTGGTCGCAAGCGCGATTGCGGTCGGTCCTGAGGTCCTGGGTTCGATTCCCAAAGGTCAGTCAAAGTGCTATCTAGTAGGACGCCTTACAACGCAACGTCTTTTCGTTTGATGGTAAATAGACTCTATTATAAGAGACTTAAACATAACTTGTTAAGTTCACCTCTGTTTACATCTTCAGGGTTTGGGTGATATTAAATTACATTCACGTCAAAATCGATATATTTACATGCCATTTGTGTGAATTCGCAAAAGTACTGTTGTTTATTTTATGTTATAGTGTAGATTAGAGTAGGTTAAAAATGTTCTTTTTATTTGTTTTTTTTTTTAATATAAGTTAGATCTTATCTTATGTTTAGGTATATAGTTAGGAAACTTAGTTTCTAAGCTATGATTTTATTAATGTTGGTATGTTAATAGTAGGTACTAGTTTTTTTAATATAAGTTAATTTTGAGACCGCGCTATCGCATTAGGTTTACCTGTAATGATAGTTTTAAGGAAGATTTGAAATAAATAAATAAACATTGTAAGTATTCACCAATTCGCTCTGGGCCCGCTTGTGTTTTCTTCCAGATAGGAAGGCACTTAAAGGGTGTTAAAAATCTCTTAACGAAGCCGAAAGGCACTTATTGTTCTCCCCGTCATTGCGATCATATTTTTGTTAAACACCAAACCTGGGAATCTTTTACGGAGATATTGGGGGTCAAAGTTTCAACTTTTTTTTTAATACAACTTTTAAATTATTGTAAGATTTTTACTTATACACCTTATGGCCCCCCTTATTTTAATCCATTTATCAGCACAATGTCTTAAGTGCGTTACATTGAGTTCTACCACAAAACATGATATTTCGACCCCAAAAAAAAGTCGTTTCCCAGCAATAATTTGTGCATAAAGTTACTTTAGTTTGATGTACACAATGCCTGATAGAGGGCTTCGTGATAGATGAGGTTGTTTACATGGTCACACCCTTTCTATCAGAGCAGTGTGAAAGTATAAACTGATTTGTATAATACAGATCCGAGTTTTGTAGCGGCCTCTTCCTATTTCTCAATAAGCTAAGAAGAAAAAGAAGCGTCCTCTACCCACAGACAAAAGATATTGTCTGTCATCGTACTCGCTGTTCACTGTCTGACTGTTTGGTGCTTATGAAGTCGTAAAGGTGTCGCTATTATCGCCCTGCAAAGTCTGAAATGGAATACTGATACATATCGGTTCTCTCTTTTTAACGTTCCAGAAAAGTGTGTTCGTATCTCTGTCTTAAAATCCATAATAAGGCGTCGCATATACAAACAGTTGAACGTCAAACAAATGCTGCCACCCAATAGGGTGACGCAAAACTAGTGCGAGCAAAAATCAAGCATCCTTTTCGCTCTCATAAGAAAAACCGTCAAAGCATTTTCCTGAATATCAACCTATGATATTTCATTTAACAAAATCTCTACACAAAAATAAAAAATACCACAAGAAACTTAATTTCATTTTATTACCATCCAAATCTTCACAATTGATTTTGCCATAGCCAGAATCCGAGAAACAAATCTCAAAGTTGAAATCCTACATCGCGCAAGCAAAGTTTTCGCGTTTGTACTATACTGGACTGAATTTCAGGCTTAGTCGTCGGGAGGTCCGTAGCTACTCCGGCAACCGGTTTGGCTAAGAGCCGGTCTAAGTCTTAGCCACCAAAAATGATGAAGCTAAGCTGAAAGCAATCATGAGGTAATAATACAATGTCAAATGTTGATAAAGAAACTGATAAAGAAGAGACTTCGGTCTCAACCCCACGGTAGTAGCTCCTTTGACCTCCTTTTGTCATTTTGCTTGTAAAAATGATACAAAAAGAAAAACGTTTGCGAGGATTCGAACTCGCTGCGTATTTTTTTAGGTTCACTGTGGCTGTGACTGCCGTTCAGTAACACAATTGATGTTTATAAATTCCAATGTCAGTTGTCTTTTCACTCATATAGATAGGTACATTTAGCAGTGATAGCCTAAGGGGCTAAGGGAGCGCCTCCACGAGCGAGAGAAGGAAGGAGGAAAGGAGGATATATCGTCCTTGCCACGTTGAGGCGGCCCTTAGAGGTGTGATCGTCAGACTGATCTCAAGTTCGAACCCAAGACACGCCATAGGTTCGAACTTGAGATCTATGACTTTTCGGGTTCATGTGGATAATGTTTAATTATCGCTTGCTTTGGTAAAAGATAAACATCGTGAGGAATCCAACATGCCGATGCCGTGTGTGTTACCTTGGCAAATACGTTATCCTGGCAAAATCGATTTTCAAAAACGTTTCAAACGTTAACTACTCCAGCAAAATGTGTTTTTCTCAAATAACTTTAAAACTATAATTCAAGCAAATTTTGCTATTAGTAAGCAAATTGCTCCTCATGATACTCTGATTATTTGTTAAGGTCTCACATCTCAAATACACAACATTTTGCCAGGGTAACACACACCAACATGCCTGAGAGATATTTCAGAGAATAGCCCATAGAAGGCTTAAAAACTTTGTCAAATAAAGATAAAGAACCTCACTCATTATCATAAATACCTTAAAGATGCACAAAAAGAATACCGCAAAGAGAAATACTCTCTCAATGACGAACTCTTGGAAACCGTCTTGGTCAACTCTCTCCTAACAAGAGAACAGCGATTGAACGTTCAATTGCGACAAAAATGAAAACTAAATCCTCCAACTGGTTATTAATTATACCGACTAAGAAAGACCATTTCGATCTGTCCCCATTAGAGTTTAGAGACGCACGAGCATTACGTTACCACAGATTACCGGTCTCTATGCCAAAATCATGTGATGGCTGCGGCTGCGAGAAATTCAATGTCGATCATGCTTGATGTTGTAAAAAGGGTGGTCTAATAACACGTCGTCATAATGAAATAAGAGATTTGTTCTGTGGCTCATGTCAACATGCATACGTAAGGAAACGTTACGCTCCTCTAACCTTATACATGTCTTGTCGCCTCTGTACTAAAATCCGCCGAAGACGAAAAAAATAAGAAAAAAATTTAAACGCTTGTGAATTGTGACATGCTACGAGTACATTCAGCCCTCTTATTAAAACATCTTGGACCTGCAATCGCTGACCGCTGGAACAGGTCCTTCAGCGTATTGATGGGTTGGTTAGGATCAAGAATCATCATTTCAATAATCCGTGCCACGAGCATGTACATTCGTGGCACAAGACATTTTAAACCATTAGTCAATTTATTTTGCTTCAGCGATGGAGCAGCCCTACCTAGACAAGACATATGGATGTGGCCGACGAACCAAGAAGACGTAGATTGCAAAATACTGTCATAGAGAAATGAGCTAGTTTTTTAAGATAATTATTTAATCACTAGCTGACCCGCGCAACTTCGTCTGCGTCATAAGAGAAAGAGAGGGTTACAGAGAGTTGGTCGTAAGCACCTATAATACAATTTTCAAACAGCACATCACACACATCCTTCCGCATAATGAAAATGCGCGCCTGGTACATGATCATTATTTTGCTGCAGAGTTATTTAAAACGGTGTATTTCCTAAAATATGCATTGAAGTCAATTTACGTACCCAAGGGCAATTTTGTTCAAAATCAAATACTTGTGATTAACAACGTATTTATTTGAATAAGAATAAATAACCATGTTTACAAAAACAGCTTTAAAGGCTTCTATTGACCGCTTTACATCTTCATACTGAGACACTCGATGACAGTCATACTCCAGCTAGGTCTCCAGTTCTCATCAAGGTGCATTATTTTCTGATTTTGTGATTTGTTTCGAATTTGAATCAATGCTGATATCAAATTCGAAACAAATCACCGCCAAAATAACTTTCTACCCCTTTTTAACCCCGTTAGGGGATGAAATTCAATGCAATATGAAACGCGTCCATCAATTCTGTTAATATTGTTGATTGCAAAGTTTGAAGTAGATTGGACCAAGGAATCACATTTTCACCCCCTTAGTAATTTCAAAATTCTTTCTTATCGTTTGTTCAGGTTTCTACAATCTGCGGTTTAGGCTGTGCGTTGATCCATCAAATAGTCCTTCAGGATAAAGCATTTTTTATTTGTAGATAGTAGGATTTGTACTCGTTTGTAATGTATTTGTAACTTTTCCGGCTTTATGTCTAATGTAAAATAAAAAATAATGATTGGCATCAAAAAAATGTTTTGTGTAAAATAGCAATTTTCTGGCTAACTATTTCCCCTATACTGCCTCGCTGAAAGTTATATTTTGCGATTTCTGACTTTTTGAGTACTCTAACCTGAGTTGGTTTGGAAGAACTTCTTGATTAGTGTCGGTAAGAAGATCGATTGGCATCAAAAATATGTAAAATGGCAATTTTCTTGCTAACTGTACTTTATTTTTTTATTAAATCAGTGAATGGGGGATAAACATTTTGTAAAAAAAATACTGATTGTTACCTAAGACCACTTTTGTGTAGCTGCAGCTCCCCTTACTGCCCCGTTTACCGTTTCCACCCTGTATTACCAACTACTTATACCGAGGAATGCCGATTTTCTTGAGTTACGCTATTTTGGGCGTATTCACTTCAAAAATCAAATTTCAAGAAAATTGAGAAATTACATTTACCTGTATTAGATTTGAAGTATTTACAGCAACTTTTAAAGGTTTCCACTTCAATGAATTTTATTCTATAGGTATATGAAGTTAATTAATTTTAAACACAAAACCCTTTTTTTACGTCTCTGGATGATTTAAAAAAAAATGCTGAAACAGGTATTTCTTTATGTCTAATAATAAGTATTTACTCTGAGTTTCATGAATATAGAACAATCTAAATTTTTTTTTCATACAAACTTACCCCCCCTTTTCATCCCCTTTTTCTAAGATTTTCCATAATTTCTATAGCCTAAATGTTATTCTGAGTTTATTTAAATAGATTATAGAAGTTTTCATCAAAATCCGTCCAGCAGTTTTTACGTGATGCGCGGTCAAACAAACAAACAAACACGAATTTTAGAAATGGTTTTAATATGTTCAGTTACTGATTTTAAGTCCCCTGATCGGTTTATTTTTTAAATCTTCAATGTACCGATTTTTTGGTCTCAACGATTTTATATTATTATGTCTAGATTTCACACATTTTTAACTGTAGTTTAAATGATTATTAAAATTAAAAGTGAAACTTTTTTTCACAACAGACATTTATCAAAAAATTTTTTGAATAATATTCGATGAATAATATAAAAATCGCTTTATCAATCTTAATTTTATACTTGGAACATTGGAATGATAATGGGAAATAATAAAAGTAGACTAAGTCTCCAACTAATATAACGATCTATAGGCGCCGCCATATTGGCCTTGGCTGCTCTGATTAGCGCCTTTCACTTTATCCCTACTCCGCGACCGACCGTCACGCGACATGCAACACACAGATGAAACAGTTTGACACGATGTAATAAAAGTTTCACTTTAATAAAGATAAAGGAGAAGACTCAAATACAAAAAGTCTATTTACCTGTAAGTTTTCCTAAAATCTAAATAACTAAATAAATACATAATAACTCAAGCCTTTTACCCGATAGGCACAATTTAAAAAACTGAAGGTCATCTGCTACGACACTCGATAGCGAGTACCTGTCCTTTTTGAGACCAACACCAATAAACGCAGTGTTACACGCCGCAGTGTTACGCAACTGTTCAATCAAATACAACATTATTTTTTGTTTATACTAAACCCGAAAAGGAGTCATTGTACTCATCATTTTGAACAACTTTTTCTATGGGACGAACCTTGAAATCGCGAAAAAAAAATCAGCTGTTCCCTACATTTTGACGAGTTATGCGAACATAAATGTAGGGAACAGCTGATTTTTTTTTCGCGATTTCACGGTTCGTCCCATAGAAAAAGTTGTTCAAAATGATGAGTACAATGACCCCTTTTCGGGTTTAGTGTAAACAAAAAATAACCCTGTATAGCTGTATTGGCCTCCGTACGTTTTGACAGGTGACCACTGAAAACCAGCGCTGTTCTGTGGGTTCCCCATAGCACAACATCATGCTGAGTGGTAACCTATTTGTCGCACTCACGACGTGCAATATTTTTATTTTTTGTCTGCTTTGTCTTGCAATTATTATAATGTTAACGTTGTTGTTGTGTTAATTTTCGGTCTAAAATGTTTGTGTTTGTATAATTGCGTTCTGTTTATTAATATTGTATCACGTCATGACTTTGCGACGAATAAATGTTTTTTCTTTCTTCATCTTTCAGTGTACTTATGCCCTAACTCCAATAGTTTCGTCAAGTAAACTCTACCTTTTCTTATCTCTGGAATGTTAAAATGAAATCAAACAACCAATATTTTCTCAATTTTTATTTAAAATCTACGACTAGAAAACATCACACACACTGAAAACCTTATTTTAAGTACCTACATAATATAATATCCTTATTACTTAGTGGTATTTACAAAACTAATTATTCTTAACTGTTGTTTCGAAAGACTAGATAATTAAGACTGATCATAGTTAAAAAAAATTGTTTTAGAAAATCAAGAGACTTCAGTAAAATAAGTTGTCACATTTGGGTGCCAATAGCGGTAATGGCGCCCAGTCGGGGCCAATAGTATTTTTTTTATGACGGTTCTAATAGATTTTTATTTGTTTTTCTTGCCTATTTAGTGTCCCCGTAGGCAAGGCTTTGCGCTCTTTCCAAACCTCTCAATTTTGTGCGATCTCTGATCATGACTGTTAGCTACGCAAACAAGATCAGGTCCTCACACCACCTCGCCGCGGTCAACCAACTTGATATCGATTTCCTCCATCAGGCCCTCCCAGTTATGGGTAGGTATTAAGTTTTTGTTGGTGATCGAATTCAGTCCCAGTTGGGTGCCACTTCATAAAATGGCACCCAAATGGGACCACACACTATTCACTGAATGAATCAAACAAATTGTTTTATTTTTGCGAGAATCTCATCTGTTGTTGTTCGTTTTAAAATAAACACATACAAAATTAATTTCTAATTGTTGTGGCTATATACATATTACTTTGAACAAGTAAATTATTTGGGACTTCAGTTTGATGATCACTTTAAATGTTTTAAACGGCGCCTAATAGGCATTCCATTAATTCCAATTGGAATCCGGTTTCTATAGCATCTTGATATATTAGAAAATGAGTGTTATTTTAAGTAATACTAGAAAACCCCTTTTCACTCCAGCCAGTAAACTAATAGTGGCTTCATTTACAGTGCTGGGATAACTTTTATCCAAATGTCATTCAGTTGTAGTTTTTATTTTAGATTTTCTCTACAAAATTTTGCTTTTCACGGAATTGGTAAGGTCAAATAGTCGGCTAAAAACAAAAGGTGACACCAAAACAAATGAATAAGAACAAGAGCACTGTTTCAAATTCCAAAAATGCCAAAATATCGAGTTATTGAAAATCGCTTTTGTCAGTGAAAAAGAGAGTTATGTCTGATATTAGAACAGTTTCATTAGTCCCATTTGGGCGCCAGTTTCTTTATTCTTCTTAAACTAATATTGTTGCCAGCAGTAATCACTTGCTACCGAAGTTGTACATTCAGGATTTTAAAACTCAAAAGTAGATTATCGTAGGTGTGAAATAATTTTGAGGTCATTGGCCGAAATAACCATATTTTCATCACTGATTTAGCTCGTGGATAAATAATAACAGTCGCGTGGGTCGATCTTTAGGTAGCCGTACTTGAATAGTTTGGAACGTGGATGGGTGACCACCCATTACATACCGAATGTCCTCCATACCTCGGAAAGCACGCCGTTGGTTCCGGCTGACATTTGTTGATCTTTGACAGTTATTCTAGGTCGTCAGTGGCTCGAAAGTTTGACAACCAATTTTACTAAAGAGTACATTACACAGTACTAACTGGGTTGTAGAGGTCAGACAGGCAGTCGCTCCATGTAAAATACTGGTTTTCAGCTGCATCCGATTAGACTGGAAGTTAACGCCAACGTAGTTAGGAGAAGGCTAGGCAGATTATGATCACTGATTTAAATTATAAGTACATAAAATTGAGTATTATATGACGAGTATATAATATTATCGGCAATCTTCGATCATCCCTTATTACTCCCAGCAGTAAACAGATCTATCGTTGCCTTACTGACACCACTAGGGAAACTCTGCACTCGACCTTCCATGATCGTGGATATTTCTCCAGAACTGGACTGAAGACCATTTCTGACTGGCGGGACTTTCTTCCCGTTGACTAGTAGGCCATTGATTTCTGTGGTGTCTGAAATGGAAGAAGAAAAGGTGTTACGGCATGCAATAAAAACTTTTTCGCGCAAAAGTTTCATTGTTTTCTTAATTTAGAAGTTTGTTTTCTTTTACTTTTTTGTTGGCCTTAAAACATACAAAAACACAAATGTTTCGTCTTTATAATATTAGTATGGAGAAGACGTGCGCAATATTTAAATACCTACCTTCATCTACACTTTTCGGAACAGCTTTCCTCTGCATACCAACGATGCAAGGCCCCTTCGCCAAAGACCAAGAGGGCACATTCTCCTCCCTTTTAATAGGCTCCAAGATATTCCTCCTTGACCTCATAACATTCGGCAGATCACCCCTATTTAAATCCTCCAAATTATCCCCTGGCAACATTATCTTATTTTGAACTGGCAACATAGAAGGTTCCATTTTTGACATTTGATTTTCAACGGTAAATATCTCTTTGGGTGTTTCGTCTTTTGGTATTACAGGTTTAATATCTGCTGAGGAATTTGTTTCAGTGCTATCTTGAGATATGAGGCGGTGTTTTGGTGATATAGAGTCTATTCTTTTTGGTATATTCTTTAGTTTCGGTATCTGGTCTTCTAAGGAGAGCGGAGGGGCAGTGGCCATGTATTGGCTGTACATGTTCCCTATTAGTTCTTCAGTGCGCCTGAAAATATGAAAATTAGAGTTCAATGGTAAAGGAAGAACGTGAAATGTTCGTGTTTTCTTGCAAGTAAATTTTCATAATGTACAAAAATCCAGTTGTTGAATATACGAAGAGAAAGGACACCGCCGCGAAATTACCACGTATTCACGTATGATACCCCATCCCAAATAATATGGAACAAGAGCAGGTCGTTGATGATTCGCCTCCGTACTAAATAAAGTCTATAAGAAACATGCGGGTCTTTGATGAGGACTGCCATGCCGATAGAAGTGAGAACTGAGTAATCTATATCTACTACGGGTTGTGCCCCGCGCACGCCTAAGTGGTGCTACGCCGTAGCGGATCGGCTACGACTGCTACGAAGCGTTAGGTGACGGTCACGCGAGTTGTATGATTCTTGTTCCAAAAGTACTCAACACGTTTATAGAAGATTTCACTTCAAAAATCTTCTGTTCCTTACATATGGACTGAATAGATATTGCACTTTTGTAGAACCAGCTGTTTTAACTTTTATGTGGGAGGGCTCAGAATGATGTATTGAATACTTCTCCATCTTCCTCTTCTTATCTGGCCTCTTTTGGAGCATGGTTTTTTTTGAACATATTGTAAACGACATGTAAAGAAATAAAGAAAAGAAAATACATTTTTGGCACACGCCACAAGTTCACACAGTATAAAAAAATAAACAAAATAAATCATAAAAGAAACCAAAAAAAAAATATAATAACTTAAAACTAAACAAAAAGAAAAAAAAATAAACAGTGTTATACACTGTGTGCCTCACGGCTGCGCCAAATAGGCCCACTTCAGCAAATCGTAGTAGACAACTAGTGCCCGACGCTGGTTTTCAACTGGACCAGGGGCCTAATTCTGCTATTTTAAAAAAGTCGTCACTCCAACACGATTCCATTCGCATCCCATTATCATTTTGCTTAAAGTTCGTAATCTGCTAAATTCACAATGGTAGGTCGATGGTCTCGTAATAAAAATGTGTTTTAATGGCATTTTCGTATTGCCATTATTATAAAACCATTATTACAAATGGTTTTCGATATCTACTACTAAATGCGAACATTTATTCATGCCAGATTTCTTGTACGAGATTAATATTCTATGACATTTCTTTCAATGGAGTCTCACTGGTTGTTATTGTGACTTCAATGATCGCCTATTCTGACACTATCGTAATAGCAGAATCGAGGCCCTGGATTAGTGAGGTTACGGATTTTAAGCAGACATGTAACCGACATGTTTTTTTCATTTCGGTGTTTATTAAAAAACATCACTGAAAAGTGTTTTACCTAGTAAGCGGTATGATGACTGTCTGCGGTGGCGCGTTCGTAGGATGGTAGGCGTTAGGACCAAAACCATCGAGAGCTGAGTTGCCTGTCACCTGCAAAACATTATAAGCCATAAGTCATTAATTTCTTAACAAAAAAGATTAGATAGAAAAACTCAAAATTATATAACAATACTAAGGTTTCGTCAGTAGTAACAAAACAAACATTTAAAAAAAAGAAAATAACAATAGCTCCTTTTTACAAAAAAAAATAATTAATAGTCGAATAAATTAAAAACATAAAAATAATAAGAATATCAAAAGTTAAAAATAACAATTTAATAGCTACTTTTACAGTAATAAAATTAATGGTCATCAAAAAAAAAATGTCAAAACTAAAATAATAATGTCAAAAGATGAGAATAATAATAGCTCCTTTTTACAAAAAAGTCACATAATTACATAAAGAATATAATGGGATAGATTAAGGCAATACAAATAATAATAAAATTCAATAATAGCTAATATCGCATAAATACATGATTGTCACTTGTCAATTGTTGAATTCCTCAATACTGTAAAAGCCTTTCCTCAATAAGTAGGTACGTCCTTAATTTGTGTTTGAATAAATTTGCACAGGTTATGCTTTTAAATTCCAACGGCAACTTGTTGTATATCAAGACTGATTGATATCTGGGGCTATGTCGAACCACTTTCAATCTAGGTTGAATTGTGTAGAGTAAGTCGATTAAGGCATACTTAAGCATAATCAGTCTGTAATTTTTGAGGCCGAAAAGGCTAGGCAATTAATGATGATTTGTACTTGAAAAGAAGAAATCTCTAGGTAAAAAATAATGATCAAATGAATCTTTACCTCCATTACACCAATTTGAGTCGTCCTCACGTGGTAGGGGAAATTCTTGTTGGCAAATACTGGTAGTGTCAGTAGCTGTAACACAATTATTTATTTCATCACGGATAATCACAGAATCATCATCATCATCATCATCATCATCCACTGCTGGGTATAGGCCTCTCTTTATTTGTACCAAGCTCCACGCTCTTGTGCCAGCCTCATCCAGGATATTCCAGCAATGGCAACAATATCGTCGGTACCATCTGTGTGGTGTGGTGTGGTGTGGTGTGGTGATGTGTTGTGTTGTGTTGTGTTGTGTTGTGTTGTGTTGTGTTGTGTTGTGTTGTGTTGTGTTGTGTTGCGTTGTGTTGTGTTGTGTGGTGTGGTGTGGTGTGGTGTGGTGTTGTGTTGTGTGGTGTGGTGGTAATAACTCGAGTACTGCAAAATTACATTTTGGGTTTACAAGGTACCTAAAATTGGCACCTCTATTGTTGAAGTCGGTTAAAATGTAGCCTATGTTACCCGGGTTATAACAACAAATAGATTGACACATTATTCATCAAAATCGGATTAATAATTTGGGCGCTGCGAAGGAACATACGTAAATACAAACGTACATAAGTACATAGACTGCTAAAAACATAACCCTTTTGGCTTCGCCGTAGTAAAAATAATGAAGAACACCGAATTTCAATCATGTCATTAGTCTAGTTTTTAACCGACTTCTAAAAAAGGAGGAGGTTCTCAATTCGGATGTTTCTATTTTTTTTTTTTTTTATGTTTGTTCGGGCATAACTCCGTCGCTTGCCTACCGATTTGGAAAATTATTTTTTTGTTTTAGATTCAAGATTCAAGATTCTTTATTTGCATGAAATATGGTGCGTTACATGATGGTCTTATAAATTAAAAAGGTTTCACATATTTCGCTGACTTCATCAGCATGCAAACTTAAAAATTAAAGTATCTAACACATTTTACTCTTAATGTAGTTCTAAATATAACAAAACATCTAAGAAGCATTAGAATGTCAATTTATCTTTGACAACAGTATTATTTTAGAATTAAAAATACTCATGTGTAGAATAAAATAAAATAAAAAAACAATACAAGGCAAGAAAAAATAATAAAGTTAAAATATTAACATCAGTAAAATTGGAATATAAGCTTTTTACCCATTATAAATGGGTTTGACAAAAACTCGTTTATTGTGTAGAACACGTTATTACAGAGCCACTTCTTCAGTTTCCTTTTGAAATAATTTATTGGTAATTCTCTGATTTGTTTCGGTATTTTATTGAAAATTTTGACCGACATGCTATAGCAATTGTTCTGGAAGAGAGTGCTTCTACATCTTGTTATGGCCAGTTTAGTGGGATCTCTAGAGATAAACTTTTTATTTTCTGTTACTTTAGTAAACAGGTTCGGGTGCTTTTTAACAAACATCCCTACTTCTAAAATGTTGTAAGCGTACCTACTGTGAAAAAAAAACAAAAAAAATGAAATGAATAACTATTTATTTCACTATTGCAATTATTGGCCTACATACAAATCGTTGATGACGGTGCACCAAATTAATTATCCCTTTAAAAAAATAAAAAAAAAAAACTTTTTCACTTTGATAATTCGTAAATACACTTACATGAAAATACACATAGTAGTTAAATATTCTCTAAAATTATACACTTAGCAATGTTATTTATAAACAAAGAACAATAAAAAAAAATAACTTAATTACACTTTGCCGTTGCACTATTCTTCTATTACACATTTGACAGAATTGCAAAATCGTACCACCGGACGTATGACGCGACCTGAACGTGTTTTGTTCGGCGCGGTCTTATTATTTTCTGCTGTCTCAGCATTCTTGTGGTCGTTTACTTGAGTACTGCTACTTTTCAAGCATGCTAAAGGTTCGTTTACCTTTTCTTCGGTTATAATGTAAGCTGGTTTTAATCTGTCCACCGTTACTATTGATGTTTTCTTCGGCGTTTGGATTTTGAAATATTTTTCTTGTTTCTCTAAAACTTTATATGGGCCTTCGTAAGACGGGGTCAGTGGTTTTTTCACAGCATCCGTTCTGATATATACGTATTCACAGTCTTTCATGTCTGGATGAATATATGGTTTATGACTTGTAGCGTGGTGGTTTCTATTAAAAGGGCTTAGTTTTGCCATTGTCCTTTGGAGAGTCTGTGCATACGTTTCTGGTGATGTATTTTGCTTTGTCGGCTCGATAAACATTCCAGGCAGACGTATGTTTGTTCCGTATAACATTTGAGCTGGGCTTATATTTTCTTTCAATCGAAGTGCTGCTCGTAGTCCTAGTAGAACTATGGATAATTCGTTCGCCCAGTTTGTCGTGTTTCCGCGCGCGATCAGCGCGGTTTTCATTGATCTATGCCAGCGTTCAACTAAGCCATTTGACTGCGGATGATAACTAGTAGTCCTGGTTTTCTTAATACCAAGTGACTTAGTCAGAGCGATAAATAAGTTCGACTCAAACTGTCGTCCTTGGTCCGTGGTTATGGTGTTTGGGCATCCGAATCTTGTTATCCAGGTGTTTATGAGGACTTCCGCTACAACTTTTGCTGTTATCTCTGCTACTGGTACAGCTTCCGGCCATCTTGTTTCTCTGTCGATCATTGTCACTATGTATCTGTTTCCGTTGGATTCTGGTAATGGGCCGACAATGTCTATGTGCACGTGATCTAAACGTGCTGTAGATGGGAATGTTCCGATTGGAGCCGAGTTATGCCTATGTATCTTGCTTTTCTGGCATGCCTCACATGTTCTCGCCCAAATTCCAACGTCAGTATTAATACGTGGCCAGAAGTAGTGTTCGGTTATCATTTTCTTCGATGCTCTTATCCCGGGATGAGTTATATTGTGCATAGTGTCGAATACTTGTTTTCGAAGTGACTTCGGCACATACGGTCGTAATTTTAATTTTGTGTTTTCGCAGATTAGCTGTCTCGTTCCTGTTAGCTGTATTCTTTTCCAGCTGAGGTTGTTTTTGTCTAACAGCTGAGTGAGTTCAATGTCCGTGTCTTGCATATCTGCCAACTCATTCCAATCCATAGGTGTCGGGCAGTCTATCTGTTCGACTCGCGACAATGCATCGGCCACCGGGTTCATGTTACCGGATAGGTGACGTATGTCTGTTGTGAATTGTGCAATGAACTCGAGGTGACGTAGTCGCCTTGGGGCTATCATTTTACTTGTTGAGTTTTGTCTAGTAGTGAAGGCGTGACATAATGGCTTATGATCGGTGTATACTATCAATTCTCGTCCCTCGACATAAGGTTGAAAGTGCGTTACTGCCATGTAAATTGCCAGTAATTCTCGATCATATGTGCTGTATCTTGATTGAGTCTCACTCAGTCCCTTTGAGAAAAAGGAAAGCGGCTTCCAGTTTCCTTTTTCATATTGTTGTAAAACGGCGCCAACGCACGTTTGAGACGCATCCGTCATCAGTGATAGCAGGGAATGCGTTGTTGGTGATGTCAATGTAACAGCGTCGCTTAGACTTGCTTTACATTGATCGAATGAATCTAGTGCCTCTGTATTCCATTGTATTTCAGTTTTGTCGTTCTTCTTCGATCCAATCAGGTATTTGTTCAACCGAGCTTGATGTTGGGCTGCTTGTGGTATATTGTTCCGGTAAAAATTAATCATGCCTAAAAATCTTCGTAGCTCTTGCACGGTTTTTGGTATTGGATATTTGATGATTGCTTCGACCTTGTCTGGTAATGGTTTGATACCTTCTTTTGTTATCTGATATCCGAGGAATTCTATTTGCGTTTTGCCCAGTATGCATTTGGCTTCATTTATTGCAATGCCATACTCGTCTAGTCGTTTGAGCACTTCATGTAAATGACGCCGGTGTTCGTTGATTGATGATGACGCTACTAATATGTCATCTATATACACGAAGATAAAGTCGAGTCCCGCTAGAACTGTGTTCAGGAATCTGACAAAGGTTTGACCTGCGTTTCGTAGTCCGAACGGCATTCTTGGAAATTCGAATAGACCGAACGGAGTGATTACTGCAGTCTTTTCTACCTCTTGCACTGGAATTTGATTGTAAGCCCTTTTTAAATCGATCGTTGAGTATATACTAGTTCCTGGTAATAGGTATGTGAAATCTAGTACTCTCGGAATCGGGTATCTGTCCGGTACAGTGATCGCATTCAATCTCCTGTAGTCACCACATAACCGTAATTCGCCATTTTTCTTTGCTGTCACGTGCATAGGGCTTGCCCACGGGCTCTTGGAAGGTCTGCATAACCCTGTCTCTAACATATGCTCTATCTCTTTTTTCACTCTTAGGTACTTGTCCGCCGGCAAAGGTCTAGACTTGGAGTGAACAGGGTGTCCGTTGGTGATAATTTGATGAACTACAGTGTGCTTCGGTTGTGACTGTGCGTCTATTGGTCTCAGAATGTTTGGATAGTCTGCTAAAATGTCTGCATAATCTTCGGTTAAATTTACAGTCCGAAGTGTTGGTGTGCTGGACTTCATTAACTTTGCGTTTCTCTGCAGTCCAGTCGTGCCATCTATTAAGCGTTTATTCCGAATATCCACCAAAATGTTATTTTTTTCTAGAAAATCAGCTCCCAGTATTGGTTGCGTAATGTCAGCAACGATGAAAGTCCAATGGTACGGCCGTCTCAAATTCAAATTCAGTGTCAGCGTTTTGTCGCCATATGTTTTAATTTGTGTTCCGTTCGCGGCGTATATTTTACTAGCTGTTGCCCGCGACTTCGTTCGCGTGAAAATATTGATGGATCATGTGTCAGACTGCATCGTTGTTCGAGTTGTCGCAAGCGCTACTGAGCATGAGGTCCTGGGTTCGATTTGCGGGACGGGCGAAGTGTTATTGTATTATTTGTGCCCGGTTGATGGGATTAAGCTAAATGTGCGAAATGTGGGTGTAGGATTAGATACACCTCTACCTAACACTGGCGCAGAAAAAGGAAAACTGTTTTTTTTGCTTCTATAAACTTTTTTCCTCGTGATAATTTTGACCTCATTTTCACTATGAGCGACACCAAAAACCACGGAAACGACACCCATGATTAAAAATCCAAAAACTTCCGTCAGCGCCATTTTTGATTTCATCTTCATTCATCAAAAGTAAGATCAGAAATGCAGAAGAGAAAAAAAACAGAAATCTACAAAATAAAAAAATCTAGTTGGTATCAAATACGATATCGACAATTACTCATTCTATCTCGTTCTACTATACATAATTTATTTATTTTATTTATTGATTTAAACAACACATACAACTATTATTACAGGTTTAGTTAGGTACCTAATACAATTGAGCAGTTATATTTAAAGTTAAATTATTTATATATTGAATAAATTAATTAATTTGACAAACTTAAGTAATTGCGCAAAATGCGGCCCGTGTGAATTCGCTCAGTGTACAATTGAAGCAATCAATCCGTTGTGACACCATATTGAGTGGTGCGAGCGGGTGGCATCCACAGGAGCGGCAGCTGCCATACTTTCTTTTTGTGCTCCTGCCGTAAGTCCATCTTCGGCTTACCTAGGTCCCTACAAAACGGTAAGTACTGCCAGCCGCGAAGTCACGTGTGCTATTTACATGTGTACGGCCTATACTATTAACTTGCACTGCTGCAAAAAGTCTCTCCTGCTACTGTTATTCTTGAACGAATGAACAACTACAATGCAAAACTTCATCCCCCCTTTTACCACTTTGCGGGTTGAAATTAAAAAACACTAACGATTTACTAACTTTGATACTTTTTGGTGACTCAAAAAATAAAAACTTTAATTAAAAACAAAATGTTGCTCTTTTTTCACCCCTCAAGGGTAGAAATTCTAATAAAGCCGTTGCGTCAGCTTCCAATCATAAGCCCAGATAACAAATTTTTTACTTTTTACTCAGAAAATTAAGGATTTTTCACATACAATTTCATCCCCTTTATAAGCCTTCGGAGTGGAGTTATCAAAAACGCTGAATCACGCATAAATTAATTTTCAATCGTCAGCCTAAACACAAAATTAGAAGATCCTAACTTTAAAACTGACGGACTTTCAAATAAGCTTCCATCCCCTATTTTATCCCCTTGGGGGTAGAATTGATCAAAATCCTTTCTTAGCGGATACCTACGTCATAACATCTACCTGCATGCCAAATTTCAGCCCGATCCGTCCAGTGGTTTGGGCTGTGCGTTGATAGATCACTATGTCAGTCAGTCAGTCAGTCAGTCACCTTTGAATTATATATATTTAGATATGTATCGTCTGCTTTTGACTTTCCTCTTCTAGGTATTGCTGAAATATTAGCGCCAGTATCAACCAAAAAACGGTACCCACTTTTTCGGTCGGTAACGCACAGGCGGTTTGATGGTATGATAGCGCTGACGACCGCCTCTGTCAACGCTGAACTCAGTTTTCCGACGGTTTCTTCCAATTGCATGGCTTTTCACAGTTCCGGGCTCGATTCCTGTACCGAAGATGATACTTGCATAACCAATTGGGGCTGTCGGGAGAAATTCTCGGTTTTGAGTGGGACCTCGCGCGCGACTGGCTTCGATTACGTCTGTAATTACGATGTCCTCTGTCTGAGTTGGATTTCAAGGCCGCTATTTCCATTGTTAACTTACTCATTTGATTGACTAACTCAACCATAAGCTGTGTTTGACCACTTGATATTTCCGAGACTTCACCAGACCTTCCTTCCAAAATCTTGTCTGCTATAGCGGCGAGGTTGTCGAGTTTTTGATCTTGACTGACCATTAAAACTGCTCGAACGTGGTCGGGGAGTCTTGACATCCACAGGCTGTGAAGGGTTTTTTCTGCCACCTGACTTCTACGTGCCAATTCCCTCATTCGTCTCAACAGTTGCGACGGTTTTTGGTCACCTAATTCCACTTCACTGACCAGTTTCTGGAATTGTCGCTCCTCTGACTCTTCGTACACGACTAGGAGTCTTTCTTTAATGGTTCCATATTTATTGGTGTCAGGCGGTGAAATTATGATGTCGGCTACCTGACTTACTGCGTCTTTGCCGAGTTTGGAGATTACTACGCCGTATTTTGCTTCGTCACCCTGCTTTTGGGGGGCCATCATTGTCTCGAACTGAGCGAACCACACTCTGGGCATCTCGATCCAAAATTCCGGTATCTTCGAGGAAATTCCCAATGCTGCAATTTCGGCTTTACTGATGTCTGTCGGTCCGCATACTGGTGTCGCACTTCCACAGCTTCCGCTTGAGTTCATGTCTTCGGTAACTATGTGCCTCTTGAAAACCAAATCAGGGAGATCCGCTTGTGGAAGGCTGATAAGGCTGTGCAGTGCAGTTACCACGACACGGGGAAATCGCCAGAAACCAATTTTAAATCGCGACGCGTGTCAGTACTGTTCGATATCGGGGTCACCAATTGTAAGTGTACCTACTGTGTACGTGTTGATTGGGTATTGTGAGTCATGTAAATAAAACAACTGATTTCGGCGAGCGCTAGTACATAACTAAAAATGAATAACTATTTATTTCACTATTGCAATTATTGGCCTACATACAAATCGTTGATGACGGTGCACCACAATGTATAAGCTAGCAAGTGTAAGTAGGCCCAACTTTTTGAAAAGAGGTCTACATGAATCGAGAGGTCCAACGCCGCAAATGGCGCGGATACATTTCTTTTGGGTTATAAATACTTTTTTAACGAAGGTAGAGTTACCCCATACAAGCAGACCGTACCTGAGTATTGAGCCAACGTAGCCATGATAAGCAGCCATGGCAGTTTTTAAACTTGACAATTTTCTAAGCCTTCTTAGTGCAAAAACAAACTTGTTTAGACTAGAGCAGATGCGGGTTGTATGTGCTTTCCAATTGCAGTATCTATCCAAGGTAAGGCCTAAAAATTTTGTTTCGGAGACATCTTCGATTTTTACGTTATTATAATATAAGCCTAAAGATTGTAATTTACTGTTATTATAATTCGAGAATTGTAGAATTTTGGTTTTAGAAACATTGGCTGTTAGGTTGTTGTCCTTCAGCCAACTCATAATTGAGTCAATGGTATTATTCAATGAATTTTCGTATTTTATATCAGGTTGGTCTGGTACTATAACCGATATGTCATCTGCAAAGAGGATACATTCATGTGCTGTTATTTGAGGAACATCATTGATGTAGATTAAGAAAAGGAGTGGACCCAGGACGCTACCCTGGGGAAAGGGTGTTCTTTCCAAATGGTCCCATAGCCACCAAGTCGGGATCTGATGATGGAATCTTGGAGAAATCGAGGGAACTCTTCAAATTTTATATGAAAACGTGTTGCGATTTTGGTATTTTCTACAACAAGTGAAGCATTTGCGTTTGATAAGAACCATTCTACCAACAGATCTGATGATGAAGCCAAAAGTCACGGAACTCCATAATGAGACAATGTAACATAGTCGTGTTTGGGCTTGTTGTAATTGTAACGGTATGCACTTTACATGTCGGTTTTATTTTTTGCAAAAAAGTTTTTATTAATGTGTTCTGATCGTCGAAGTTTAAAAAAGACAAGTAAATATTAGTTATAAATAATCATGTTTATCTACGATATTGAATTTATAAACACAATTTGAATATTCAAAATATGTTATAAAGAAAGTCGTAGATCGCTTTTCCGAAATTTAAAAAAAAAAATCACCTCATAGCAAGAGGTGAATGTTTTTTTTAATTTGCTTTCTGCACATGTGTGGAAAAACATGAAAAATGCACGCGTGTGAAATACACTGCATTTTGAAACTAATCGTAGTGCGAAAGGAACCAGTTTTCGAGGAAGGGTATTGAAAAGTTTTTTTTTTTGGATGAGCTCATGGATAAATAGGTACAGCTGCACGGGGCGATCTGCAGGTTAAGCCGCACTTGCCAGGGTCGATCCATGGATGGGTAAAAATCCATTACACAATGAGTTTCTTCCGTGCTGAAAGCACGTAAAGCTGTTGGTCCCGGCTGTCATTTGTAGATCTTTGGCAGTCGTTACAGGTAGTCGGGGGCCCAAGTCTGACAACCAGTCTATACTTAGGTATCATATTACCAGGTAATTAGTGGATTAACCTTTTGGACGCCATTGTCACATATACGTGACAAGCAAGCGCGTGCCCTGTACGCCAGACGACACCAATATGTGACAAAATAGTAGACGAAATTGTGGATTGGCGTGGAGGGCACGCGCTTGCGTTTATGCTGAGGCAGTCAAAAGGTTAATGAGGTCAGATAGGCAGTCGTTCCATGTAAAATACTGGTATTCAGGTGTTTCTGGTTATTCAAGAAGCTGACCCCAACATAGTAGGAAATAAGCTAAGCAGGTGATGATGTCATGCTTACCAGAAACATAATGTGACCACAAAAAGTTATGAAAAGAAGCACAGCTGTTACCACGCTCTCTCGTACCCATTTATCTGAAATAAAAGAATTAAAATAAATTAGATATTAGGTAGTTTGCTAAATTACTTGAGCTGTTCTTTTCAAGAGTTTATAAACTGTGTTCTTGGGGCGTACACACGTAGAAAGCTATAAGCTCACGATAGCACACGATAGGCGCCGGACGTCGCCGACAAGTTCCGACCTGTTTATCGGCGCTGCTAGTTCGGCAGAAAGTATAGAGACTGCATTCGCCGACTACTTGCGTGAACCGGTTCCGATAAGCGCAGGCAGATCGCCCATAGCTTTCTACATGTATACGCCCTAGAAAGATTTTTATAAATTGTTGAGGCAGAGCAAATACGTAGTCATATGAGATGGTAAGTAGGTTACAAGTGAAATAAGTATAAATTACACTATTAATTAAATTATTTGTCCGGACTAATTAAACTTTACTTAATACCTACCATTTGCTCAGTTCCTTAGGTAGTATAGACTAACCGAGAAAATGGTTTTCTTGGGCACGCTTTGTAAGTATTATAGACTAGCTTCTGCCAGCGGCTTCGCCCGCGTGAAGTTTCAAAATTGGGGTTGAGTGAGAATATTATAAACGTAAGAGTAAACAAATATAATAATAACAAATCTCCGAACTGCTAAGCTATCGGGAGTTACACGTGTTATTGTGAGTCAACTATAAAAGATAGACATATGCTGTCTTGGGATATTTTTTATATAATTTTATGTGGAATATTTCCGTTATACATGATTTCTATGTAGCTTTAACCATTAAGGCTGCACACGCGACGGAAGCTAAAAAAACCAAGTAACTTCTCCCGTTTTCCCAACATTTCCTTTCACTACTCTGCTCCTATTAATGGTAGCGTGATGAAAAGTATACTATTACCTGCTCAGGAGTATGTAGAATAATTGTACCAAGTTTCGTTAAAATCCGTCGAGTAGTTTTTTTTTCTATAAATAACATACAGACAGACAGACAGACAGACAGACAGACAGACAGACAGACAGACAAAAATTTTACTGATTGCATTTTTGGCATCAGTATCGATCACTAATCACCCCCCGATAGTTATTTTGTAAATATATTTCATGTACAGAATTGACCTCTCTACAGATTTATTATAAGTATAGATTTTTATAAACTTGGTTTTTAAGTGAAAACTTCTTTAGCGGCGTTGTGCACTTTTATATTACAAATCACACTCTTAGGCTTGAATTCCTCTTGCGCTGACGTCGCCGTCGGTCGCGTACGTTGGGTCGGTCGCGCGTACGAGTACACACTATGTTCTATAAAGCACCATACTGCGCCGCTGACCGCGCGTATGTTGCCATCGTTTTTTTCAGTGATGTACGCGACAGACGTCAGCGTGACAGGAATTCAGTCCTTACTCTCATCTACAACTTACCCACAAAAGTATTCGCAGTCAGAATAAACAAGGGCCCAGAATAGAACCACAAGGTACCGCAAATGAAGAAAGGGCAGTAGAAAATATTCTGGAAAGAAACCATATTCACTTTAAAGTTTCGCTTGATTATCTAGCTTGACGTTGGGTTTTGGGACGCGTTGTATAAAAGGGTGTAAAAAGACTCTTAACAAGGTTGAAAGGCACATGTTCTCCCCATCATTCCGATATTTTTTTTGTTCTAGAATATTCCTGGGAACCTTCTATTTACGGAGATATTGGGAGTACTAGTTCTAACTATATTAAGTTTTTTTTTTTAATAATTACTTTCTTTTGAATGTAAGAACTTCAATTTAAACACTTCCACGACCCCCGTACTCTTCAATCTAGCTAACGGAGAATACTTGCACAGACACATCCTTGTAGCCAGGATTATCCATCAGCAACTTGCTCTAAAATACAATCTTGTGGAATCGGAAGTGCCCTACTATAGGTATGTGTCCGACCCAGTTCTCAATAATGGCAGTATCACACTGTACTGGGATCAATCCATCATCACTGACAGGACTGTTATAGCCAATAGGCCAGATATAGTGGTGATGGATCGATCAGAGCGGCGCGCAATGATTGTTAAAATAACGGGCCCGCATGATGAGAACCTCGTGAAAGCCGAGAAAGATAAACAAATCAAGTATCTTGACTTGGCTCGCGAGGTTGTCGACATGTGGGAAGTGGACTCGGCGATCATTGTGCCGATAGTCGTGTCGGCCCATGGCTTAATTGCCAAGAGTCTCGACCAATACCTGAGGAGGCTCTCGTTAGGCAGCTGGATCAAGGGCTTGATTCAGAAAGCGGTACTCCTGGACACGGCTCGTATTGTTAGGAGGTTCCTCTCTCTGGAGCCCTGACCACCGCGCCGGTAGCTTGGACCCTGTTCCCGATACCGGTGGGCTACAATTTTTTACATTTTTATATGTTTTTTTATATATTTTTTATGTTAATATTTAAAAATGTAAGAAGTTTGTGAAATATTTGAATAAAGGGAATAATAATAAAATAAAATTTATTTCAGACCATCGAGTCCATATTCAAAACATTACAATTTTTATCGTTCATCGCGTAGCTGATGTTATTTACGCAGTATAAAAGAGTGTCCGTCCATGGAGCTTAGGAATGTCCAACTACAGTAATTTGTTATAATTGTTATACCTTGTGTCTGTGGTTTCGCTTGTTTTTGTGTTTTTAACATTCAAAACTAGTATTCTATTATATTAGTATTAGTATACACTAGCCCGCAGTTTGCCCCAGTGAAAGTCGGTACGTATCCCACGGGATCGTACTACTGGGAGAAAAGGTATCCTATGTGTTAATGCAAGTTATAAACTACCTGTGTGCCAAATTTCAACCAAATATGGTCAGTAGTTTTTGCGTGAAAGAGTAGCAAACATCCAGACAGCGATTCATCTTCACAAACTTTTTTATTTATAAAAGGTATGACGACAGTATCAAAAAATCCATTTAGTCCCTCAGTTAGTGCATTGAAAATAATGAACATGTATTTTTTGTTTTTGTAAAACACGGAAGTGGGAGCTCATGACGTCAGTACTACTATCTAAAAATTATACCTATGCGTGACGTATTGCGTATTTTAAAAGCGTTGTATCTTCGTCAATTTTGATTTATGTAACAAAAAAAATAATACGGCTCAAATATTTTTTGATAATATAACTAATGGACAATTTTTTTTTGTTGTCTCCCCTACATTAATAGGATTTAATTCAAGGACAAATATACCTTTTCCGGATATTTCCTGACGGTGAAGAAGGTGGAGTACGCGAACATGCACCACGCCAAGATCCTTAATATTATGAGACCATAGCCGGCAGGGCTCTCGTATAGGTACAGCACTTCACCTGGATCGAAGGCCTGGAAGTAAAGATTTTTATGTGTCCTTATTATTTTAGTTGTTCTTTGTTTATTCAAAGCTTTTTTTCAGCTAATTCCTCCCCGATTGACTAGGCTAAACTAGATTTATGGGCTGATATCGAAACCCATTTCATTTGTTAAGTTAACACTAAAATTGCCGTCATAGGACGCCTGGCAGATGTGAAAAATTTATGTTGATATTATTAGTATTCATAACTAAAAAAAAAAAGAAAAGAAAAACATGAGTTTTCTGAAAAACCGAAAACTTTTCTCGGCGCCATCTTGACTTTTCATTTTGACTACACTTTCGTTACCAGTGACCCCGAAGACGTGAAAACGACACACATGTTGAAAATGGATCAACAATCGATCCAAAACAAACTTTATTTGAACGGGAACACGTTGATTTTACAATCGAGAAAGGTGGCGAACAGAGGGAAACTAATGTGTCTGGTCTCGTCATGACCACGTCATGCCAAATCATGCAACACGAATTAACGATATTAAAAAAATATCGTCGAAATAGGAATCCACCGAACAAGTGCATATCGAAGAAGTGTTTTTCGAAGGTGTGTGTTGTCGAAGTATGTTCTGTCGAAGCAATGGGTTGTCGAAGTATTGTTATTTGATAATGAGGCTTTGTCGAAATAATGAACTGTCAAAATTCAGGATGACACCCACCCAATGACAAAAAACATATTTAAATGTTTTGCCAGCTTAGAACCTAAATTTGTACCTGCATTTCGAGAATTCAGCTTACCAATATATCTCTTCACTCCTTACCTTAGCCTGATAAACGAAGAGCACAATATAAGTCACGATGTAACAGCACATGAAAATGGTCAGTCTGACTGTGAACCCCACTTTGAGTCTGCCTCGGGTGATAGTGTATCCTTTAGCCATTAGCACAAGCAGCAACAAGAACGTCATCTCTGAAAGGCCGCAGAAGAATTGCCCTGAAAAACATAAAACATAATATATAAAATCATCCTAAAATAACAGAGCCATTAATTTTTAGGCAAGCGCGGGCACGGGTGCAGAGAGGGGGATGTTGTAAGCATGTTAGAGTGTTCTACTGTTGAGCAAAGCCCCATCCCCTTTTCTCCTTCCAGAGGTTGGGACGGAGAAAGGGACCGTCCTGTGCAATATTTGGCCATGTTCACCCCTCAAACGAGACATACCACCACCACCACACCACATTCGCCGCGGTCTTCCTCGACGGCGATTTGGGGGTGGGAGGTTTGGTTATTGGGTGCAAAACCCCCCGACGTATGACTGAACTATTACATTTTACTAAAAATCTAGTTCTCAACTTCTCAACCATAGCAACTCCACTAATGTTTTTTCTATTTAATAGATCATCTCTGAATGGTAAGTTATCAGTGTTACTCATCGAAAAATCAACGCGACCCTTAGTCGCAAAAATTCCGTGCAAACCTTCGATACACGACACCCTTTGCGGCCAAAATTCCGCAACCTTAAAAACACGACACCCTTTGCGGCCAAAATTCCGCAAATCTTCGATATACGACACCTGTTGCGGCCAAAATTCCTCCTTCAATTTTTATGATGTGTAACTCTGTATGATGCATGATCTCTGTATGATCTCTGATGTATGATGTGGACTCGCACCTAAAACACTCCTAGCACGATTCCAACCTCTCTACTCGTAAGGAGAACTGATTCTTGCTCCTAATTTACTCCACGACCTCCTCTGGCGTCGTGAAGGGTAAAGGCACATCTACTTAGTGCATATTTGACTTACCAACAATCCTAGCATTGTCAGTCCCAAATCCGTTGGCAGCATATCGGATATAAGCTAAGCTCTGCAACATGACACCCGAGTGTTGTGCCACTATCGACATGAGGAACAGCTTGTATGTCGAGTGCAGCAGATGTCGGGACTTGAGCTCGACACTGCACATCACTACAGCTATCATTACGATGACGTATGCGAATGTGTAGGCGAGAAGGACTGGGAGAACATCTGTGGAATGAAAGAAGTGGTTATTTCGAATTGGTTATTTTCCACCATCAATAAATTGTAAATATATTTAGTCCGTATGTTAGAGTATTGAAAATTAATGGACACATATTTTTCAACCGACTTCCAAAAAGAGGAGGTTATCAATTTTTTTTTTTTTTTTTGTTGTTTTTTTTTTTTTGTGTTTGTTACCTCAGAACTTTCGACTGGGTAAACCGATTTTGATGATTCTTTTTTTATTTGAAAGCTAGTGCTTGTCGATTGGTCCCATTTTAATTTGTAGAAGATCTGATGCTGATCTTCCGAGATATACAATGGAACTCTTCAAAAAAAGACGGCAAATCTGCAGTAATTGCTGCAATCGCTTGTAAGTTCATTGTTCATACTACATCATGACGTAACATCACGCCTGTATGCTCTGAAGGGGTACCTAGATGTGTACAATACTCCCAGATTTCGACAATGTTTGTTGCCTCTAAACTTTCGACTGGGTAAACCGATTTTGATGATTCTTTTTTTATTTGAATGCTGGTGCTTTCCGTGTGGTTCCATTTCAATTTGGTTGAGATCTGACGCTGACCTTCGGAGATATAAATGGAACTCTTCAAAAATACACGGCAAAGCTGCAGTAATTGCTGTAATCGCTTGGTTGTTTATTGTTTATGTAACATAGTGACGTTACATCCAGATTTCGACAGTTAGATGTGTTAAGTTCCATTTAATGGGATCTTGGAGAAATAGAGGGAATTCCTTAAATTTTATAGGCACACCAGAAGCGATTTGGGTAGTTTTTGGAAGAGTACGTTCTTGGAGTGATCCTATTTCAATTTGGTAAAGATCTGATGAAGAACTTCGGAAGATAGGCGACGGGAACTCCTCAATAAATGATAGCAAATGTACTGGGATCGCTGAAATCTCATATCTGTCTATTGTTTACACCAGTTCATAAAAAAAAATTACGCCGGTACGCTGTGAAGGGGTAAGTACATGTGACCCACTAGAAGTCGGTGACAAAAAAACTAAATCAATCAAACAAAGGTCACCGACTTCTGAAGCTTAAGTTATTTTTCTCTTTTTTGTTTTCTCTGAAGTCGGTTTTATTTTTTGTAAAAAAGTTTTTATTGTTACTGTTAATCAATGAATATTGACATAGATAAAACGCATCAAAACTCAGGAGTGGGGGGTCGTGACGTCACTAAAAATTATACCAGGGCGTGACGTATTGAGAATTATAAAAGCGTCGTATCTTCGTTAATTTTGGTTTACGTCACATAAGAAAAAATACGGGTCAAATATATTTTGATATTCTAACTGACAGACTTATTATTTTTTTTAGTTGACAAGCCTTCAAGGCTAAACAATGAGCAGTCGTGCCATGTAAAATATTAGGTATTCAGCTTCATCTGGTTAGAAAGAAAAAAAAAAGAAAGAAAAAGCATTTAATAGCCCGACAGGACAACACATAAATAAAATAAATGATAATAAAATGGTAAAATTGTGATTATAACACTAGTTTAAAGTAAACATAATGAGAGAATAAAAAAAAAACGAAACCATAAAAAAAAAACAAACAAAATACAAAACAGAATTTGTCCTGTACAAGACCAAAAGGCTCCTATCTCAGCATGGCGCTGTAACATTTAAAAAAAAACGTCACAGCGCTGATATTCTGATAGGGCCCAAAGTGATGACACGATCAGATACGGCTAAGAATTAAAAATAAATAAAGTATAAACAAAGTATAAACGAGCAAATATAAATAAAAATAAATAGAAAAGCATAACAAAAATAATACTTACATCGACACCCCAACGTATGCTAATGTTGATGATGAAGATGATGTAAAAAAAGGTAGGTACTTACAAAATTCATCAGCGGAAAAGTGTTCGTGCCAGAAGTCACCATCAGGTCCATTTGTCATTAGGAACTTGTACTTGACGTCCAAACCCTGTAAAAACCATTAAAATACTCAAAATACAATCTAGTTTGATGTGTACAATATTCGTGATGAAAAATCCTAATAACCTTTTACGGTCACTTCATGAATCGTACGAATACAACCTGACACCGACCTGCAAACTGCAAGAATGTGGTTCTGGCTTCGATTCCTGGGACGGGCAAAGTGTTATTGGGTTTTTCCATCAGGAATTTCCCATTAGCCACCAGAGATTGGATTTATGCTCGATTGATAGCAATATAGGTTTACCTCCTATTACCATGGGACTTAAACCAAACCGGAGAAATGTGGGTGCACTTTTAGGTACACCTCCGCCAAACCCTTCGGGAATTATAGCTGCAGGCGTGATGTTATGTTATGATACGTTATGTTACATTACGTTACGTTACGTTACGCAATGTTACGTTACGTTATATTGTGTTATATTATGTGGATGGTATACTGACCTTAGTACTCTCACAATTGCTGATAGCAATGAACCACCAACGTTCCCTCGCAGACCGGAACCTCCTCGAGTTGTGACATGAGACCAGCAGTCTCTCTTTCTCGCTCTGGCGTGGTAAACTGTGTTTTTCAGCGTTTAGACGACGGCGGCGAAAACGTTCGTATAGTTCTAATGAGCGTTTTATTTTATGCTGAAAGAAAATTACTTATTACTAGTTTTTGTCCTTGGTTGTTAGTCAAGTCCTTTCATTTGATACCCATATTGAGGGAATAAATATGTAATCCACCATTTTGTAGCGGCGGCCATCTAGGACTGATTTTTATCACACGCTAAGAACACTTCAGACTAATTTACCTTTCAAACAAAATAAACAAAATCAAAATTCGTTTTATCCGTTTGGGAGCTACGATGCCACAGAGAGACAACCACACAGACACGTCAAACTTATAACTCCCCGTCGCTATTGCGTCGGGGGTAATAATAATCGCGTTCAAACAAAGAAAAAAACAAACTCTTCAACTAGCTTGTGCGCAGTGATCGTTTAGACGGAATACTATTTTTTTAATTTATATTTAACTCTTAGTTACAAAGAAACAGTATTAGAACTGTTTTTAATATTTCTGTGACCCTATTCTATTCTATTTTTGATGAATGGCAATTGAAGCCGATGTCGACTATTCTGCCAATGTCGAGAGTGAAATGGAACGGCAAATGAGTGTTTTAAGGTAAAGAAAGAAAAATAAAAATAAAATCTACGGTTGACATAGTTGTACTTGTTGGGTTAGTAGCAAACTGAAACAAACAAAAATAAATAATAAATAAATATTATAATTGTTAAAACATACATATACCACAACAACACAGACAGAGTATTTGATGCTTATAGTTTTATACTGTTGTGGCGGATGAAAATCATCAACGCCACAAGCAGTTCGGAGGAAGAAGTGACGGAAAATTAATCGGGACGGGGATTTTGAGTTTAGGGAGGCGGCTATATAAATCGAGAGGTGGGATGTTGTCTGAGCGTTCAAAGAATATGTGGTCTAGAGTACCCTCTCCTAACCCAAACTAAGGGAGTACCGATAAAAGATGAAAAAATAAATAACCATAACTAACCCCACTCCTATTTCGGTTTTCAAACAGAATTTCGACTTCATCATTTAAATTTCCCAAATGGCTACCATTCCCAGGTCCAATACTCTCCCACAATTCATCCTCAGGAGCCATGGTGGTGAAATTTAGGTCATCCGTCGGTAGGAGCTCAAACCAAGTGGTGTTAGTATTGGTGTCTGTTAATGTGGGTTGCGAGTTCCGTGTCGTGGTTTTCAAGAATTGGTCATAGTACGACGGTTCTGGTGGCTGAAGTTTGGTCGAGTTTTTTGGTTTCTTTGGTGGATCTGTTGGTTTTGGTGTTGTTGAACTGAAAGAGAATGTTACTCATTTTAATAACAAAATCCCGCCTTTAAATCCTTGAAGGATTAGACTGAACTGTACAGTCACGTCTAATAATAATTATGTAAACACTTAGGCTGGTTTTATAGTCACGCCGCTAGACGCGCCGTTGGGCAGAATTTGTATTGGAGTAGTAGGTAGTAGCGTTTCAAATTCTGTCCAACGGCGCGTCTAGCGGCGTGACTATAAAACCAGCCTTAAGAATTTTTTAAATTGTGTTTCTCCTAATGCACTGATTAAAATGTAATGTTATTAGATACGTACATAGTATTCTGGAACTCATATTTTTATGAAAAAGATCCAATTTCCTAGTTACAATCGTTATTTTTTGCGAAAATAGCTATAATATTAAGGAAAGTGTCACATTTCACCAGTTATGTACAGTCAGCAAAACAATTAGGTATGCATGCTAGCAATCTTCTTAGTACTATTATACATGTTAAAGTCTGTAAAGATCGATTTTTGTTATACTTTCACGCAGAAACCACTGAAAGAATTTGGATGAAATTGCAAACAGATTGGTTGTAACCCTTTTCCATTTATAATACTAGTAAGAAGATTGCTAGCCTGTAAACCTAAGGCGCGGGTCATATACAAGTGGCGTATGGCGGTGGCGCGGCGCTAGCGAGGTGGTGGCGTCGCGCCACTTCTTTGACATTTCATACAAAATGTATAGAAGAGGTGTGGCGCGACACATACTGAGATGGCGTGGCCCGGGAGTGGCGAGGGCGCCGTGCGGGTGCTACTTCCTCGCCATCCGCGCACCCGCAGTTAGCAGTGGCATGCACAGGGCGCGAACAAGACAATAAAAAATGCGTAACAATTTAAACTTTAAAGACTAGAATGCGCCCGCGCCACGCCATTCTGGCGCCATTAGCGCGCCTGTTCTGCTCTGCGACGGACCATACAGGGGTTAGCCCCCTGTATGGTTGTTGACTGCCTCTGGCCGCTTGTGGCCGCTTTAGCAGAATCGTAAATGAATCACGTTAAAAAAAAAAAATCTTAAAATGGTCTTTGTAACCATTACCATTAAGTCTATTTTAAGAATTTTAAATTTTGTTCAATAAAATGAATAAAAATTCATAATAATATGGACTTGACGGTTATAATGGTTACAAAGACCATTTTAAGAATTTAAATTCTTTAACGTGATTCATTGACAATAATGCTAAAGCGGCCATTTCGGACCCTCTGATCCGTGACAAAAAAAAAAAAAAGAAGTTTATTGCTTCAACTTAGATAACTTATTATATTTACAACGGAGAGAATCCTTTTAAGCAAGGAGTATGCTTCAATAAGACCTATAACTTGAATTAAAAAAAAAAGACCTATAGCTTGATGAGACCTGTCGTATTTACCCGATTTGTTGCACTGGGCCGTTGTTTACGGCGGAATGATAGAAATGCTTACCTACTTTTTGAGAAGTTTTTTAAAAAAAAAAGTTTAAGTATATTGTAAGAATTTTACTTAATACACCTCAACGACCCTCGTACTATTCAATTAATCGTTCCACACACCAGTACAATGTTTTGAGTGCGCTAGATTGAGTTCTACCACAAAACAGTATTTTTCACCGTAAAAAAAGTAGTTTCCCAGCAATATTTTTTGCATAAAGTTACTTAGTTTGATGTACAGAATGCTTGGTTGGCTGGTTAGCTGTAAGTATAATACATTTCTAAAAAAAACTAAAAACTGCAACTATATCTGACATATTATACTATACCTGATAGTATAATTATGTCATACACTCATCAACCATGGCCAAACTATTTACATTCACGTTCCAACCTTACCAAGTATTTTATCGAATTAAAGCGATTACCATCTGCCCTCCACAGCCCAATTACCTACTAACCAACAACGCGGTCCCTTAACACCCTTGACTATAAATACGAACCGATTTAAACAACTAAGTCTTGGTTACTAACCCGTCTATGAATACAACAATGACCCACATATTACTGCACTTATATCATTTAGTCGTGGGTGGGATAAAGTACAATTGCAGCAATACTTATTACTCTTGGGAGATATTTAGCTAGTCTAAACGCAATATTTGTTAGCCAAAGTAGCTATTTGGTATGTAGGGTAACAACATAAACTTGGTTATTTGGAGCGATGAAATTAAGATTTGTAATGACGGGGGTCAAGGACCTGGTTTTTGTGCCACAGTATTTTAAGATTGACTAAAATATGGCATGCTTACATAACAAGTGTGGGACATAGGCAGATTTAATACCAACTTTTGGGTCAAATATAACAGCATTGTAAATTATAGAGTACAAAAAAATACCGTTTTGTTCACAAAATAGGTATAAAATTATAATTTAATAGATAAAATATACAGGGTGGATACGGTAAAAGGGACAGCAAGGGGAACTACCTGAACCGTCACAGCTACACGAAAATGGTCTTAGTATGTATATCGGGGTAGACGACAAAAAAAAATAGTCCGACAGTTAGATTATCAAAAAATATTTGACTGGTAGCGTTCTGACGTCACGAGCCGACACTCCCGAGTTTTGATGCGTTTTACCTTTGCCAATATTCATTGATTTGCAAAAACCAAAACTACGTGTCCATTATTTTCCAGTGTTCTAAACTGACGGATTAATTTGTAATTGTTTGATAGTATCGTCATACCTAATTTTCGTGAGATTTGCTATATACCTTGGTTTAAATAAATAAATGCCTTACCTCTGCTTAGCTGCCGGGACTTCTTTATTATGCTTAGTGATGATGCAGCCGGAGTATTCCGTGTCAGGGTACCAGTGCGATAACCTTATAATTTGGTTCTGGCCAGCTCGGTTTAATACTTCCTCTCGTTCTTTACAGGTCTGCAAAGAAATGGGGTGTAAAATATGATATCACATTCCAATAAAAGTGGCAATGGAAGAATAGGTACATGTCAGATGTGTTTAAGACCTATGTAGAGTTGCCAGCGCGTCAAAGTACCTCTCATCTACATCTCATTAGATTTTGAACTAAACCATCAACATTTTCAACACATCACATCACAAAATTCTCTGTTAATTGAGAGGGTTGGCTCTTGTGATATAGGAACTCCTAGTACAAGAGCCAGGGCTACACTGATGTTTGGGTAATAATCTTCTAATATATAAAATTCTCGTGTCACAGTTTTCGTTGCCATACTCCTCCGAAACGGCTTGGCCGATTTTGATGAAATTTTTGTGCTTATCCGGTATCTATGAGAATCGGCCAACATCTATTTTTTATCCCCCTAAATGTTAGGGGTAGTCCACCCCTAATTTATTTTTTATTTTTTAGACAATTTTTTTAATTTCTATTTTTTTATGATACAACATACAAAAATAAATACAATCCTCAATAGTCACCCTTCTACGATCAACCCTTATTTTTTAATAGCCATTTTTTTCCGTTCGTTTTTCTCTCTTATGTGACGCAGACGAAGTTGCGTGGGTCAGCTAGTTTGTCAATAAAGATTTATTATTTATTATTATTTTATGGTTTAAAATCATTTGGTCATCTTCCTGCCCTTGTCCAATTTGAGGTAATTTGATGTGCTAGCGACTGTACTAGAGGGCAATCCTATACCTATCAAATGGGGGCAAATATACAAACTCTAGACAGCAACGGGGAAATTTGCATCGGAAAAATCCAAATACCATTTTGGCAGGTGTGTGGATTTAACCAGACACATTCAGTTACGGTTACTGTACATGGTCAACGTGAGACCATGCCTCCTTGCTAATACACCAACATGCAGTCATCACCATCTGCCTTGTCTTTTCCTAATTATGTTGGGGCCAGCTTCCAGTCTAACCAGATGCAGCTGAATATCAGTACTTTATCTCCATTAAAAAAAAAAAATTCAGCTGCAACTGCCTATCTGCCCTCCACAACCCAGTTATTGCCGGGTAATACGGCATACCCCTTGCTAAGACTTGGTACACAAACATCAAGTCAAACATACACATTTCTCTAGTTTTGGCACTGTAAACCTATTTTGGTTCCCAACTGGAGTCCCATTTGGGCGCCAAAATGGATCACTGTCGCCCAATTGGGACACAGAGAAAGTAAATGTGAATGTATTTAACTAGCGAAATGTGGGTAGTTATTCTTCTTCTTTCTCTCTTTTTTCTAATTTCTCAGTAGCAGCCTGGAGTTAGGTTAGGAAGTTGGTGGTATTATAGGAGTTAGACTCCTTGCCTCAAGAAGCACTTAAAGTCAGTCATTTGTCTGATCTCTCCCTGATTGTTGCCGAGTAATTGGATTATGGTCGTAAAGGAATACTGTTTGTTTGTTTGTGTTGTGTGGTTAATAGCTAATTTCCCTTGAAATAGACCTAAAAACTAACTTGGACTTTGAGTGCTAGAACAAACTGTCCTTCGAGCCGAATCCTTTAAAAAAATTGAAAAGGTTCATTGATTAGTTTAATATGTATTTCTTTTTTAAATCGTTTTATAACCTATACAAAACACATAAAAGCTCAGAAAAGTCGTCTTAACAATATCATCTTTAATAACTACGTAGTTTTATTGCTCATGTATTATAACTAATCCTATTATTTACAAAAGTGATCTATATAATTGGTTATGCATAAACTATGATTTGCAATAGTAGTTATTGAACGGTAGGTACTGTTTTACGAAAACATTTTTTGATACACATTTACTTTAGAAAATTAATGACAATGAAAACAAATATCATGAACTTGACATAATCATGACGTATTATTGCCTCGTTGATACAGTAGTCACAAGCGGTACTGCTGAGCAAACGGTCCTCGATTTGATTCCTGGGTACTCGGGCACAGTGTTTTTGGGTTTTTGGAACTTTGACGTTTAAATAATGCTGATGAATGAATCGAGATTTTTAAAACGCTTGGTTGACACTTCCCATGAACCCTTTTTTTTTGCGGATGGGAAATCATCAAATGACTCACTCCCTCCCGCTCCAGAGCAGGAGGGAGTGTCAGACTTTTACTGACTAAAACCCATTAATGTTCTTTCCTCGCCCTTTATGTTCCGGGGCTACGGTATCTCTTTCGAACAGTCCCGCAACCCCGGTTCCCGTGACCCTAAGGCTGGCTTTTACCTTGGCCAAATGCTTAGCGTTGCCATATAGCGTGGTAACGCCGCCAATCTCCTGAAGACATTACCAGTTGACAGCGTTGAGGAGGAGTTTTTACGCCATTTTTTAAATTTATAGTTTAGGTTATGTTAGTTTAGTTTTTTTTTTAATTTATAATTGTCTTAATCATCATCATCAGCCCATTAATGTTCCCACTGCTGGGGCACAGGCGTATGAGAGGGAATGGGCTATAATCCACCACGCGGGCCCAGCGCGGGTTGGTCATTGCCTTAATTATATGTATTCATGATTATTTCTAGTAAATATTCTTGTCATTTAGATTTTTGAATAACTTACCTTACTGCTATGATAGACCGAAGGCCACTGGCTATCGTCGTCGTAGTACAGTAACAGGTTGGGTATACCTGACTCCTTGTCGTACTCTATCAGGTACTCAAACTGCCCTTCCAAAGACAGGAAACAGAAGCGAGACAGAAATGCCCAGTTCTGTAACATAAAGTTTTTTTTTAGATATTTAAGGTAGTTGTGGTTCCGACTTTCCTCCATGCCTTAGAAAGCATGTTAAGCCGTTGGTTTCGGCTGTCATTTGTAAATCTTTGACAGTCGTTACAGAGCCAGCAGGGGGGTGAAACTTGTATACATTGGCTTCAAACAAAATTTTCATAGATAGTGCTGCCATCTGTGTGTTTAAGAACACAAACTTTTCAACTGTTTGACGCTTACAACTGTCATAAAGAGAACAGCTATTTTAGACAACTTGTCAGTGAAGCAGATAGCCTAGCGGTGACAGCGGTTGCATTGTGAATAATAGTTCTCAAGTTCAAAGCCATAATCAAGAATTACCTTTTGTATTATTTGGTTGAACAGAAACTAACAGCGCCATCTAACAGTTGAGGTACACAGTTTAAAAACGAAAACCAAAGTTGTGCATCTATCTTGTATTATATAGTGTATATCTATGGTAGTCAGTGGCCCGAGAGTCAGACAACGATGCAAGTCATGCAACCATGCAGTCTTACCAAGGGGAATATTATTCACCAGTCCTAACTGAGTTGTGGAGGTTAGATAGCCAGTCGCTCCATGTAAAATACTGGTATTTAGACTGGAAGCCGACCCCAACATAGTTGAGAAAAGGCTAGGCAGATAATGTGGGTACCTCCTAGTAACTAGTAGAGTTAGTAGAGAGCTAGTAGAGTTACTAGTTCAGCAACTTCTGTGTACAGGGACTCTGATTCGCTTCCTGCTATATATAAAATGTGGGCATTTGGGTCAACTTTAAATAAAAAAACTTTCACAGATACTAAATTAATACTACAGTACTTAATTGACACTTCGTGTGCCGGAACGTAGATCTACACGAGATACAATACTTTTTAATTAGTTCTATAATTATATGAGTGGATAAATTTGGAGTCAATTTTTGTTTTCCAAACTGTAAGACTGATATGAAGTAGATACCATAAGCCTCCATATCTTTCATAAAAGTCTTACTAAGTGGATACTTACGTCTTTAGTATCGATCCTACCCTCCACCCATTTGGAGTGAACCTGTGACGTCATCACCAAACAAACTAGGAGACACGCTCCTGGTAACCGATGCATTATTGATTTTACAACTCCTGTTGTTCCTATGCTCCTGGTATATGAATTCAAGGAGGTTATACTTATATACGTTGCTTTGTTGACTTTTTTTTATCTTGTTGAAGAGTTCTGAATCTGAAACATTTTAAAGAATGATTTTAAGATATTTTTCCCTTTGAAAAGCGCACGGGGGAATATAATTATGCCCCAGTGCGTTACTACTGTACACCGCGGCTGATCACGTTTGTTCCCTAGTAAAAGTGTTGGTTTTAGGGCTAGTATGCTACTAGCCTGATAAACCTTTCGAATTGCATAGTAACAAACGAAATGCTAAAGTTTGTAAAGTTTGATGGATGAATGGATGTATATTTGGTACTTTTTCAAGCCACTACTGACCGGATTTGGATGAAATTTCTCACACAGACAGTTTGTAGCCTGGATAAACACATATCATACGTTTTATCCCGGTAGGAACATCTTGTGGGACATTAAGGAACTCCACGAGGGTAAAGCTGCGTGTATAAGCTAGTACGGACAATCGGACATATAGAATTCATGTTATTGGTCCACCCATCCGAATAGAAAACAATATCACTAAAGTGAAAGTGTTCACTAGAATTTTAATTCATTAAAGCTAATAAAAATAAATCGATAATAATGGTTTGCTGGGTTGTGGAGGTCAGATAGGCAGTCGGTCCATGTAAAATATTGGTATTCAGCTGAATCCGGTTAGACTGGAGACTGACCCCAATATTGGGAAGAGGCAGATGATGAATGAAAGAGCATTATTTGAATGAATAGGGAGAGAATCGCGTATTTTAGTATAGCTTGATAGAAATAATGGACCTTTTCTGATGGTGGAATTAATTCATATCCTCATCATCATCAAATCAGTCAGGAATCGCCCACTGGGTATAGGCCACCCCTCTCTGCCACACTTATCCAGGTGTTTCCTGTATTTATAAATACAAATAAAAATCAGTCTAAACTCAATGTCCAGTTAGAACTAGTTTGAATAAAAATATTGGCTATTATCAGTTTAAACGTAATTTATCAGTTAATACTATTTTAAATAAAAATATATTGTCTAATTTTTTTTCTAATTTCATGGTCCCATATTATGGAGGGTGAATTTCGGTCTAATTAGACCCTTTTTTTACTGATAAATGAAATTGTTTACTACCTACTTATAAGCCCAAGGACAGCACATATATAATTAAAACGATTTTCCCAGAAGACATGCTTAATACATAATTTATTAGGCCATACTTAGAATAAAACTTACCTTATGTAGATTTTAATTTCTTTAAACGTATAGTACAGGACACTCACTTAAATATTAACTTATTTTCTTAAAAATGATTAAAGTTTGTTACTTTTTATTTAAATTATTAAAAACTATAATAAGTAGTATAAAATTGCTAGTTTGTTTTGAAGCAACTAATTTGTTGTGGTGTTTGTAACCATGGTTACGCGAATACGCGTCTATGTATGCATCATAATGTATGTACATTTGTACCTATGTTCGCTTTGGTAGCGTTCAAATTAGTTTGTTGATAGAAATATAGGGTGACTGATACTTAGTGTACGATACTTAAACACGTGATTGTGCTCATGATAACAAATACTTTTAATGGGACCAAACCTGAAATCGCGAAAAAGAATCTGCTGTTCAGTACGGGAACACCCAAATACTCCGAAATATTTTATTGTGAATTTCGATGTCCAGATTTTCAAAAGAAAATAATGTAATATGATAATATGAAATTCGCAATTTCATAATACCTAAGAATTATAATGACTATTATTAAAAATCACGAAATTTATTTTACCGAAATTCGTAAATACGATTATTCGAAGAATAAAAAGCTCGAAGGGTTCTCGGTCCGAAAAACCACATTCCGACTTTCAATACTTCGAATTCAAAATGTTGTGCTACAAAATTTTATGACAGAAACGAATCGCTACAAAACCGACTTACGTAGTCCTGTCTGCCCTACCCTAGAGTGTAATTTAAGCCCACGTAGGCGCGTAGAGGTGGGGCGGCCCGCGAGCTGAGGAGCAGGTGGTTTGAAGGCCCGCCGCCGCGGCTGCGGTGGTGAGCAATTAAGGGGCGTTTTACAGTCCACTAGCGCCGCCAATCGAAAAAATGTCATAACTCGTCAATAAAATCAAAAATACAAAATGTGGTCTAATTACTGTAGAAAAGGCAATAACGTAATTTTATAACACATTGTCACCACTTGAAATATAGCTGTTTAGCTAAATCGTGCATTTGTAAAAAAAACGGCCGTTTATGTTTTGAATGCACGATTTAGCTAAACAGCTATATTTCAAGTGTTGATAAGGTGTTATACAATTACGTTATTGCCTTTTCCACAGTAATAATAGAACATATTTTGTATTTTTGATTCTATTTACGAGTAATGACATTTTTTCGATTGGCGGCGCTAGTGGACTGTAAGAGGGCTCTTAAACCATCTGCAACAATAAGCTCGCCTAGGGCCGTGACAGAATCAATGCTTGCTACTTGTTGCATGCCTGCTTGCTTGCTGCTTGCTTGCTTGCTTGCTGCTTGCCTGCTTGCATGATGCATGCCTGCTTACATGTTGCATGCCTACTTGCATGTTGCTTGCCTGCTTGTATGCTGCAAATCCTCTTTATTATTGATGAATCACTTCGCGGTAAACAATTGAGTAGGAAAACGCATCTGTCATTAGTTTTTAAATTCTACCTCCTCATACTAAACATATTATATCTTCTCTCTGACGAGCAATTATGTGTTTATTTGCGTTTAAATTCAGTTTTACAAGGCGTTTTATTTCGGAATTGTATTAATCGGTATTTTAATAATCGGAATTCGTATTTTTGATGTTTCGAATTATCATTAAGTCGGACTGTTTGATTTTCCATCCATTGAAACTCGGTATTTTGAGAATAGTAATTACAAACGTTAGGGATATTGAAATTAAAGAATTATGAAAATAGGATTAATGATAAATCGAGAGTTGATACATTCGGAATTTTGAACCATGATGGCGCTAGATGGCGCTGTGTGCAATGTCCAGCGATATTTATTTGTTTATTTTATTCGGAATTATGAAAATCGGTATTGTGAAATTCGGATTTGTGACTTTCGGAATAAAGTTTTTCGTACTTGTATAGTGTACCCGTTAAGTACATTTATGTTCGCCTAATGTACTGAACAGCAGATTTTTTTTGTGTACCTACACTAACTGCCAAGCCGATCCGGTGCGAATTTTTAATAGACTTTGAAAAAACCATAAATCAGACCATTTGTAGTTTTAGTCATATTTGGACCTAACTGAACTATCTACATTGTTTTACTTTTGGCAATAGTAGACGCCAGTACAGTGGTTGTTCCGAAGGGAAGCCGGTAGGACAATCCAGACATTCCAATTTTAAAGAGTATTAGCACCAAGTTTTATGTGAGTTCAACCTTTTTTGGATAAAATAGGATTCAGTTTTCAAACATTTATCAAAATAACATGTAATTTAAATCAAAAGCACTAAGGTCCATGTTAACCAAAAACATGACGGTCTATCTAAAAACGGCTGTTTAAAACACATTTTTGTATGGGAACATGTCACAGGGACAGCGGTTTTTAGAAAATCAGACCGTTATCTCTTCGGTGAACATGTACCTAAGGAGTGTTGATATCAAATCCGTAACAAATCACCGCCAAAATAACTTTCTACCCCTTTTTAACCCCGTTAGAATTTCAATTAAACACGTCTTCCATCAATTCTGTTAAAAATTTGAAATAGATTGGACCAGTAATTCGTTGTATTATTTTATTTAATGTATTGTAAACTGTATTGGAAACTGGTTCAATTGGCATAAAAAGCTTTGTTTTATGTAAAATTGCAATTTTCTTGCTAGGTAACTGTACAGTCGAACCACTTAATTGATTTACATCCCACACTGCTGCGTGAAGTTATTGCTATGCACACAGACACTGTTTAAAATAGGCAAGCTCCGTTATGAGTGTGCGTGTGGCACATCAATAACGTATACCAATGTATAGTAATCATTCATCCTTACTGAATGACATATAATATTTCGCTTAATTCTCATATAACATATTTGGCGCAATGGTTATCGTCTTAGATTAACAAATTACAAGTCGTTAGATCAAACCTCGGTGTTGTCTTAAAACTCTTTTTCTTTTTGTATAATTATTTTGTTGAAACATAACTTAAATTAGAATTTATTACGATTCGATCCTGTTCGTGGATTAGTAATGAAGTTTGCTACGTTTGAGACAACCACGGAACTCGCAGGCCATTTTATTTTGACTATTTAAAAACTGACTACCGGCAATTTTAAAATATTGTTTTCAAATACCTTAACTAATAAAAAATGAGTATTCTTAGTTGTCAAGCTACGTTAAGAGTAAGGTTGTTGTTAAGCGTTTGTTGTATTTGCATTACTGAGTTGATTGATTGCTACTCATATTCGCGTGCGAATTTATACACTTTTCGTCCAACCATGCAGCATTTGTCTATGTTTAAAAAGGCTGAAATCGTTGTGCTTCATGAGCAAAACATATCAATAAGTGAAATTGCAAGACGTTTAATGATATCGGTGAGTAACAGTTAGATATTACGTAGATATTATACCTAACTACTCAACTAACTAACATATCTCACATAACAATGTTAACCTAGAAATAAATAATTAATGTAACTGTGCAATACCTACCGTATGTATTACAATAACTTAATCTATTTATTTATTTTTATATTTTCTTAAATGTGTTACTAGTCTTTTTTTTCATTAAGATGATTAAGATAAAATTATTTGGGTCTATTAAAACAGTTATTTTTGTCGTTAATAACGTAAATAAAAATAGATTATTATGTTTGCTAATTTCAGTGTATAATTAAAACATGCCTATCTGAAATTATTTGAACTTGTTTATATAATACATATATGCATTGTAAATAAATAATATTGTATACTCAATAAACTTTAAAATACATTCTAATAGCTATTATTATGAGTATTATAAATAATGTTTGGTTTTCTATTCACAGAGGAGAACTGTGCAGTTATGGGTCCACCGATATGCGGATTCTGGAGAGGTGGAACACCTTCGACGTGGTTCAAAACCAAAAGCCAGTTCATCGGCTCGACACCACGATATTGTGGCAAGGCACAAGGCTGAACCTTTCCTGTCAACCCGCGTTACAGCAACAGCACACAATATGTGCTTACAAACCGTGAGAAATCACCTGCATTCTGCTGGGTTACGTTGCAGCAAGCCAGCCCGCAAAATTTTGATGTCCACTGCGCATCGGCAAAAACGACTAGAGTTTGCTAGGTCTTACATCGATTTTGATTGGGAGAACAATGTGGTGATTTTCAGTGATGAAAAAACATTTAAGTCGGATAAGGATGGGCGTAAAATATTGTGGAGAAAAGGTGGAGAACGGTATAAACTAAGTAACCTTCTGCCTTGCAGGACTAGTGGCCGAATATCTGTCGGGTATTGGGGCTGGATGTCTTCGATGGGTCCCGGTGAGCTTGTAGAAGTAGCAGGTCGAAGTAACAGTTATGATTACTTGGATATTTTGTCAAATTTAATGTTGCTTACTGTACGGATTCACTACCCGGACGAGCACATTTACTTTGTGCAAGACAACTGCGCCGTGCATCGTGCACATATCGTGCAAAACTGGCTTAGAGACCAAGTAAACATAACTGTTATCGATTGGCCTGCTAAGAGTCCTGATTTAAACCCCATAGAAAATCTGTGGGGTCATATGGTGCTAAACTGGGACTCATCACAAGTAAGGTCTTAACAAAATCTAGATGACCTTGTTACCTCCACCTGGGACTACGCTACGGGGAAGTAATATATGCCTTAATATGGTGAAAAGCATGCGCAGAAGGTTATAAGAAGTTATAGAAAACGAAGGTGGGCCGAGTCATTATTAGTCAAACTTATTTTGATTAGTAGACGATTATAAATCTATGCGCATGCATATTTGTTAAGCTAATGTGAACAAATGCCAACTTAAGCAATAGTTAGGTAAACAATACATGTTGCCGTAATCCTCTTTTTTAAACCACATCTCGTATACATTGATAGTCTGGTGAAGTGATGTTATTGTTATGGGGTTAGAAGTTGTCATAATTTCTTACTATCTAACATGTTAATTCACATCACCTCTAATTTTACTTCGATTAGTTTATATACCCTACCCACTTTGGCAAATAATTTACGCCCATCCTTACCAACAAAAAACTTTGTCTTTGTCAATAAAATTAGTAGGTAAACAACAGTGTTTTACTCATTCGAATGTCTAGTGTGGATAGTTATAGCCTATTATTATGTTTGAAACCAGTTTGTATACAAGTTTTTTTTGCCAACATTTAGACCACACCAAAATGAACCTTAACCACTGTAAGGAAGAAACATATTGGAAAAATGAGACGGATCGTTTTTGCTAATAATGACCCAAGTGATAAGATCTCTCATTTCAACCAATACCAATGTTTATCTAATAAAATAACAAATGAATATATGGATTTTATTTATTTATCTTTCTACCATTTACTTGAGTGATTTTAGTGAAAGTTATTTATTTAGAAATTGAAAAGTAAAAAAAGCAAAACAAAATTCCTAAAAGCTGGAATCGAACTCAAGTCACCGAGATTCCTTCAAAGCTATGGCAGGCGCTCACACCAATCAGCCATGGTAACTACGTTCGATGTTAATAAAATGTTGGTCCTTTATTGTGATCCCGTTTGTTTAATCTTTACCCGTGTGTAGACTACGTATACGCACACAACAATAAAGAGTGGCTGACATTGTTGGCTCGTACAGTGACTGTTACCGATGTGTGAGTGAAATGTAAACCAAATAGGTTTGCGGACTGTACTTAATTTTTAATTAAATCTGTGAATGGGGATCAACATTTCGCGAAAAAATTACGGATTGTTTTTTAAGACCATTTTCGTGTACCTAGCTGCAGCTCCCCTTACTGCCCCGTTTCAAAACTCAAAAAAAAAACTCAAAACTCAAATCATTTATTTCAATTAGACCATTAGCCGTAACGGTCTAATTGAAATAAATGATTTGAGTTTTGAGTTTTTTTTTTTTTTTTTTAGTTTAATTTAGTTTTGTATTTTTGACATTCAAAAGTGCCGACTTTTGAATGTCAAAAATACAAAACTAAATCAAAGCTACAGTCACAGTCACAAGGCATAATAACTTGAGAAAGTACTGTAGTTGCCCATTCCCTAGCGTAGATCTCTATGGAGAAGAACGGGCAAGAAACTCCAAGGACACTCTTTTCAATCAAAATATTGTTACAAAATCTTGGTTACATCATTCATGTTGTGATTATGCATATATCTTATGTGAGAACGATGTAGAAAGACGTGCACATTAAGAGCGTCCAGAGAAAAGATTAAATTTAATTTAAAATTATTTAAGTTTACCGTTTCCATCCTGTATTACCAACTACTTATACCGAGGAAAGCCGATTTTCTTGAGTTTCGGTATTTTGGGCGTATTCACTTCAAAAACCAAAAAAAAAAGAGAAATTATATTTACCTGTATTCGGTTTGAAGTATTTACAGCAACTTTTAAAGGTTTACACTTTATTGGATTTTATTCTAAAGGTGTATGAAGTTAATTATTTTAATCACAAAACCCTCTTTTTTACGTCTCTGGATGTTTTTTTTTTAATGCTGAAACAGGTATTTCTTTATTTTTAATAATAAGTATTTACTCTGAGTTTCATGATTCTAGAACAATCTAAAATAAAATTTTCATACAAACTTTGCCCCCCCTTTTTCCAAAAATTTCCATCATTTCTATAGCCTAAGAGCTGAAACTGCGTTAAACGGGCGCCCGCGACGGGCAACCGTCGCGTTTCTACGCGCGTAGATACGCGGGTGGGCTCTGTGGGAACACCCCGCGACAATGCACTTTTGTATGGTACCGCGCGGGCGTCCGCTTAACGCAGTTTCAGCCCTAAATGTTATCCTGAGCTGTTTATTTAAATAGATCAGTGAAGTTTTCATCAAAATCCGTCTAGCAGTTTTTACGTGATGCGCGGTCAAACAAACAAACAATCAAACATTTTTAAAATGTTTGATTGTTTGTTTGTTTGACGTACGGGTTTTGTGATTAAAATAATTAACTTCATACACCTTTAGAATAAAATCCAATAAAGTGTAAACCTTTAAAAGTTGCTGTAAATACTTCAAACCGAATACAGGTAAATATAATTTCTCTTTTTTTTTTGGTTTTTGAAGTGAATACGCCCAAAATACCGAAACTCAAGAAAATCGGCTTTCCTCGGTATAAGTAGTTGGTAATACAGGATGGAAACGGTAAACTTAAATAATTTTAAATTAAATTTAATCTTTTCTCTGGACGCTCTTAATGTGCACGTCTTTCTACATCGTTCTCACATAAGATATATGCATAATCACAACATGAATGATGTAACCAAGATTTTGTAACAATATTTTGATTGAAAAGAGTGTCCTTGGAGTTTCTTGCCCGTTCTTCTCCATAGAGATCTACGCTAGGGAATGGGCAACTACAGTACTTTCTCAAGTTATTATGCCTTGTGACTGTGACTGTAGCTTTGATTTAGTTTTGTATTTTTGACATTCAAAAGTCGGCACTTTTGAATGTCAAAAATACAATACTAACGTTTCTACGCGCGTAGATACGCGGGTGGGCTCTGTGGGAACACCCCGCGACAATGCACTTTTGTATGGTACCGCGCGGGCGTCCGCTTAACGCAGTTTCAGCCCTAAATGTTATCCTGAGCTGTTTATTTAAATAGATCAGTGAAGTTTTCATCAAAATCCGTCTAGCAGTTTTTACGTGATGCGCGGTCAAACAAACAAACAATCAAACATTTTAAAAATGGTTTATTATGTTCAGTTACTTATTAAGTCACCCTGGTCGGTTTTATTTTTAATCTTCAATGTACAGATTTTTTGGTCTCAACGATTATTATATGTTTAGATTAGATAGATAAGACTACTCGCCATATATACAGGGTGTATTTCACCTCATCACAAAGCTGTTAACCAAGCATTCTGTATATCAAACTAAGTAACTTTACGCAAAAAATATTGCTGGGAAACATTTTTTTTTTTTTGAGGTTATAAATCATGTTTTGTGGTCTAACTCAATGTAACACACTCAAAACATTGTGCGGATGGATGGATTAAATAGTACGGGGGTCATAGAGATATTTAAAGTAAAAATCATGCGATAAAAAGTGCTATATAAAAAAAAACTTGTCAAAATCTTGCAACTTTGACCCCCAATATCTCCGTAACTAGAAGGTTCCCAGGTATAGTGTAGAACAAAAAAATGATCAGCATGACGAGGAGAACCAGTGCCTTTCGTATTCGTTAAAAGGTGTTTTACACCCTTTGTGATAGGTACACACAATATATTTATAGCGAACAATTTTATTCCTAACTAAACTCCTACCTACTCTAATGTGCATGCAAAAACAAAATAATAAAAAGTACCTACTTACTTCAGGAATCTGGATTGAAATCACCTACATTTTTCATAGTTCAGCGACCTTTCATCTGTCATGACCTCATGACGTAGGTATCTTCCGATATGACTTTCGGTCTTTCTGATATAGAGCCAGGTCCCAATGCGAGCGGGATAAAACACGATATGCGTCTCGAAATTTACAAATGTGACGAGTTTCGGCATATAACGGCACAAATTTATTTATCCTACTAATATTAAAAATGCGAAGTTTGTTAGGATATACAGGGTGTAAATAACCTCATCACGAAGCCAACAACCAAGCATTCTGTACATCAAACTAAGTAACTGTGAGCAAAAATTATTGCTGAGAAAGAACTTTTTTTTGGGGTGGAATATTACGTTTTGTGGTAGGACTCAATGTAACGCACTCAAAACAAACAAAAAAATGGATGGAATGAATAGTACGTACGTGTTCGTGTCTGTATCTTACAATAAAAACTTGTATTACAAAAAAAAAACTTGTCAAAAAGTTGTAACTTTGACTCCCAATATCTCCATCCGGCGACCCCCGTAGCGTAGGGGTCAACATAGCTTCCAGTGCTTACCTGAAACGACACCGAAGACCGAAGACGCCGTATTTTGTTCTCCAATTGATTACTTTAATGCACAGCCTTGACTATATAAGAAAATTTGCTTGATAACACGTAATGAAGCTGTGAGTCGTATCCTGTCCTGATATCCTTAAAACGCCTCTTCCGAAATACCTACTCCGTTTATACTGCGTAGTGGACAATTTGATCACGTCTTAACTGCGTAAATATCATCGAGGTAATGCGACACATTAACGAATCCCGTGTGGATATTTGAGTATGCTTCTGTAGGTATTAGTTTTCATTATGGTACCGTATGTTCTTCATCAGATCTTCATCAAATTGAAATAGGATCACTTCGAGAAAGTACACTTCCTAAAATTACTACCCAAGTCGCTTCTAATGTGCCTATAAAATGTGAAGAGTTATCTCTATTTCTCCAAAATGCCATCATCAGATCCTGATTTAATTATGAGACCACACGAGAAGCACCAGCTTTCAAATCGAACCATCAAAATCGGTTCACCCAGTCGAAAGTTCTGAGGTAACAAACACTTTCGAAATCTGGGTGTATTTTACACATCTGCGTACCCTCTCAGAGCATACAGGCGTGATGTTACGTCATGATATAGTATAAACAATGAACCTACAAGTGATTGCAGCAATCACTGCTGTTTTTACTGCTGTTTTATTTTTTTTTGTGTTTGTTAACTCAGAACTTTCGACTAAGTTCTGAGTTAACAAACACAAAAAAAATAAAAAAAATACAGACGAATTGAGAACCTCCTCTTTTTGGAATTCTGTTGAAAAAGGATCAAATGACGGATGACAGGGTTTAATGAAATAAAATAAACCCTTCGTTTTGCCTTCGCTGTAGTCGGCTAGAAACGTGTGGCGCCAGTCCTAAGTAAGAATTTGTGTATACTACTCGTACCACTAAAACCCCGACTACTGAAAACCGCAGTCTAAATAAATTCGGGGTTTTACAAGGTAAAATCGACTCTTCCTATTGTTGAAATCAGTTAAAATAACTTTTCACCTCAGCATCTCAAATAAGCAGGTTGTGCTGTTTACAGAGAGTGAGTAAAATTCGATTTTGCTGCGAGCGTGAGACAAAAGCAACTTTTTTCTTTTTTTTTTCTAACTGTGCAGGTCTACTTATAGTCCGGTCAATTTAGACATTCGAAGGTGCATACAATCCCAACAAGCTGAAAATCAGTAAAATTGTTCAAAACATAATTAACATTCGACGACCCGAATGGCAGTAGTGAGACTGCCTTATGTTCTTAGGGTCCTGGGTTCGAATCCCGATAGGTGGCATAAAGTCCCGATTGTGAGAAATCTACGCCATTCAGGATATTAAACTGATACTTTTCTGATAGCTCATGAACGCATGTATCCTCCGAAAACCAATTTATCAAATCAGTATATCTGCCTTTGGAAGATAGGCACCATAAAGGTCATCTTCTGAAAATCTCGCTGCTGAGGTGAAAAGTTGTATGTGTTATACCAAAGTTATTTCCATCTCGTGTCATTGAATCCCTCACTACGCTCAGGATTCAAAATCAACACTCGCAGCAAAAACCCACATTGCTCTCTTGTTGCACAAATAACTAATAACGAATTGATTCGTCAAAATCGGGTGAAGATTTTAAGGGTTACGTAAATACAAACATACACTTGTTAAAATAAAAGCCCTTCTTTCTTTTGGATTGTGGCGCCCTAGGTTATAATCGTACAAGGGCTGGAAGATGATGATGAAGCTGGTAGTAGCCTCATGCTTCTGCTTTCTCTGAAACGGGGCTTCCACTTCTCAAATGACGACACGGTTGGGGCAGTGGCTGAGCGGTTGGCTACTGCGTCGTGTGTCGCGTGTTCGATCCCCGCATGAAGCAAATATTTGTAGGTATGAATGAGTTTTTCGAGGTCTGGCTGCTAGAGTACGTGAATTTAAATGTTTTAAACACACCTACGATACAGGAGAAGTTTCTTATGTTCAGAATAAAAATGGCTTTTGCGGCGATGTGCCGGTCAAAGCAAATTTCTTTTTTTAAATAGGTACTTAATTTTTTTTAATGTCATATTACCTAAACCACTATGACCCCTGTTCTATTCAATTGCATTGCATTACACCGTAAACCGTGATTTTTCACCCAAAAGAAAGCCATTCTCCAACAATTTGGCGTAGAGTTACATAGTTTTGGTAAACAGAATGCTTGATTGACGGTTTCGTAGAAGGTCAGTTTACACCCAATAAGAATAATTGTTACCTCACCTAATGATGCACTGTTTTGTTACTAATGATCATTATATTCAGGAAAATAACCACTTTTTACGTACGTAAAATCCTATTACTAATCCCGAAAGGCCTACGGAATTCTCGGAATGAATCCAATCGTCATATCCTCAGGCCGGCAGGAAGTGGGTCATTGCAATTGCGTTTGAACAAACTGGTCGTATATCTTCAAATTATGACCAGTGACGTGTTGACGCGCCAAACACGACCTCGGGCGATCCGATACGCGCGTGATTGTTACTCTTGCCATACGAACAGATCGTGAAACGGTCGGTCGTACACGGTCGATCACGCACGGTCGGTCCCACACTGCCGGTCGCGCACGATCAGTCGCCGAGTACATTGTGTTCTATACATATAGCACCAAACTTCGACGCTGATGCCAGCGACGACCGACAGCCGTATTTTGTTCGACGTTACGACCGACCGTCAGCACGACCAGAATTCAGGCCTAAACCGTTCGGAATTTCAATTTCAACAAACTAGAAAAGTAAAGGCCGATGACGAAAAAGAAAACTGTTAAATAAAATTAATATGACATTTCAACATTCAATGACCACTTTCTGGAGTCCTGACATAGCCAGAAGGCGTCGCGGCAGACCTCGTAGAAGATGGCGGGATGAACTACACACACACTACACACACACACACACACACACACAACACACACACCCCACCCCCCCTCCTCTACACTACTACTGATTATTTACATAATTTTAAATAAATAAAACCAATGAGCTGTGAACCACATTAGCCCTGGACAACTGGAAGTACAGAATTTTCTTTAAAAATGTTCGTTGTTTTTCTCCAGACACAATCGTGGATCTGGTATAACAGTACGCGCGCGTCACTTGTTTTCTTTCGAGTGAGTCCCGTGCCCCGCCGCATCACAGCAGCGTCTCGTCGCGTCCCCCTTTCTTTTGTTTTCTATGTAGTCGTTGTTGGGGCACAGGTGGTATGAGCTTCATATAACCGCGCGAATCGGTTGCACCACGTGCGTGCCCACTGGCCGCTTATCGATGGCTTTTTCAGCGTAAACCGGTTCTTTCCACTTTTGACGCGTACAGTCGCGTACGCGGCAAAAGTGGAAAAAACCGGTTTACGCTGTCACAGCCAGTTGAAAAGCTCAGGGTTGTCAGGGCAACACATATGCGTTGTTTGTTTTGTGCCAAGTTATAATGCCATATTATAATGTAAAAACTTGGTATTTATTAATAATGGTTGTTTATTTTTTTCTAGTAGGTATTATTCATACACTGTGTGTATGAATAATATTATACTTATAACTACTTATCCCAAGGTGTACAATAGGTACGTGTAAATATTTGATTAAGTTGTCTTCACCTATTGTGACAACCCTACCAAAATAGGTAACAATTTTGCCCGTTGTTAAGAAGCGTATACTCAGTTCCGTTTACTTACTCATGTGGTTGGGGCCACGTTCCATCTCGTGACTTTCCCATTTCGGCAACTAAACAAAAGACGTACAAAACATGAACACGCGTGTCGTGTGATCGTGTATCTTGTGGCCGAGGGTTCATGAGTTTGTTGTGGGCGAAAGGCCTCATGAATGGTCATTCATTACAGTCTCAGCTTTCGTTGTTAGTTCAGGTCAGTTCATAGCTGTGTTAGAGTTTATTTGATACATATTTTTATCGCAAACCACACAAAAAGATCAAAGATCACTTTTAACGATAAGATCGCCCATGTTTGTATTGACTGGTGTAGGTATTTATTTATTAATAGTTTTCTATTCAGTTGCAGACAATGTTTTTGTAGAAGGTGTTTTTGAAAGTAAATTAGTAAGAGATTGTCGTTGTTTACCTGCATTTGGAGAATCTGTCAATATTTTTATCAGTTGGTCTTCTATCTAATCGCAAGAGGACATAATCTGAGTGCTGAGATTTTTTATTTAATGTCGTGATTTTGTGAATCATACCCAGGTAAGTGGTTTTGATAATTTTTCGGTCAATAACCAAATCATTAATAAATTAAATTCACTGTTTTAAGAACTAGTCTAGTCACTAGACTAGTCCCCACTTCGGACATTTTAATTACGTTTATCTTAATTTGTATCCCTAGTTTGAGAGAAGTTCCGAGGTAATTTAATCACCAGTGTTTATGACTACCAACAAATAATAAAAATTTACTATTTAATGCAAAAAAAGGTTTGATAAATCTCAATAAGGTATAAAAATTGACATAGGGATCTCCCAAACTACCTACCACCTACCAACTTAACTACCTACTAACTTAGGCTAGGGAAAGTATGGATCAATAATTAGTAAATGACCTCCTCTGCATCGACCATACAGCCTATATGGTCGGTGCATCCTCTGTATGCGAATTTGCTATGGCGGCTCCAGACACAATCGCCCTGTTCACATTAGTATGGATTATTTAATCGATATTTGCAAACCGAGCAAGTGTTAGTTCTCAACCAATAAAGCTAGCTAGCCAACTAATCGACCTTGGACGTTGAAGTATACTCGCGAGCACAAGCGTAAAATTGATTTTGATTTATTTTGCTAAGTGGTCAGTCTCTCAAGCTCAAAGCATTTAGTTGAATTGAATAAACCATTAATAAATTATAACCTTAGGTAAGTAACTTGATAATGTAATTATTTATTTCGATTTTAGGAAAACTTACAGCTAAACAGACAGCGAGTTATACTCGTAGCTTAAACAAAATGTGGTCAATAACAAGTTTCCACATGTAGTAAAATAATATGATATTGATACATAGTGAAAAAAAAAAATCAAAGCATTTATTTCAAGTAGGCCAGTTACAGGCGCTTTTGAATTGTCGAAACAAAGATGAAAATTAAATGTAGCTACAGTCCCGGTCACAAGACATAAAACTGTGAAAGTACCTACTGTAGTTGCCCATTCCCTAGCGTACCTAGTTCTCTATGGAGAAGAACGGGCAAGAAACTCCATGGACATTCTTTTAAATCATATAGTTGTTACAAAATCTTGGTTACATCATTCCTGTTGAGATGGTGCATTATGTGAAACAATGTAGCAAGATGGGCACGATAAAGTGTTCATAGTTAAAACTAACAAAAACAATTCAAAAATAAAATAATTAATTAAAAAATAAAAACAAAAGCCGTGGCAACCAAGATCTGACCAGTCCTAACCGACAGCGCCCGTTCACGAACATGACGCATGTATCAGCACCATTCAACTCAACCATTTTGAAGGGAACTAAATGACCCGACACACGCGCCACCATCAGCGGGACATTTGAGTGAGCATGACATACTCTTAACCGCCAGGGCACATTCAAGTAAAAAAAAAAACGAACTATAAGCAGCGGTGGCCCAGTGGTGGCGGCCTCGACTTACGAACAGAAAGTCGTGGGTTTTCCGGACAGGCGAATTACTTTATGTAACATTTTTATTATTATATTTTCACTTGTGACTGTACCTCCACTTAAATATCGATGAACAAGTAAAACTTCAACAAAAGTTTTGTCCTAATCTATGTTTGAAAGCCCCGACCAAACAAGAGGGGTGTTGTCGTATCAAATAAACGGATAAAACGATTTAGATTAACTAGACGATAAACGAAGACTTTTTTTAAACCATATAATAGTTATTCCCAGATAGTCCAAAGTTGCTCTTATTTGATTATTACACTTCACTTCAGTAAGTCGTGGGTTCGAACCCAGACAGGCGCATTACTGTGTGTAACTTATTTCATCACCGCTGCTCTCAAAATGGTTAAGAAAAGCATCGTGAGGAAACGTGAAAAAGTATTGCCCATACGCATACATACGTAAACTTATGCCTTTCACTAATGGGGTGTCGACAGTAAACCAGAACGGCATCTGTTACGATCTTATATACTCCTTTGGCTCGTCCACATTCATACATGTGATCATACACGTGAGTCGGCTACGCACTTGACCTTTCTGAAGTACTTCACCAATAAGGTCAGTGTGGGGGGGTGTGTGTGGTGTGTGTGTGTGGGTGGGTGTGTGGTCAGTGTGGTGTGTGGTCGTGGTGTGTGTGTGGTGTGGTGGTGTGTGTGGGTTAGTGAGTGGTGCGTGTGGTCTGTGTGGTGTGTGTGGGTCCTTCTCGTCCTACTTACCGCAGTGTCTCAAGACGAAAGTCTATGACCAGTGTGTGTTGCCAGTGATTACATACGGGACCGAAACGTGGTCGCTCACAATGGGCCTTATCAAAAGGCTTAAAGTCACCCAAAGGGCAATGGAGAGGGCTATGCTCGGAGGTTCCTTGCGTGATCGAATCAGAAATGAAGACATCCGCAAGAGAACCAAGGTCACCGACGTAGCCCGAAGAATTTCCAAACTTAAGTTGCAGTGGGCAGGCCACATTGCTCGCAGAACGGATGGCCGATGGGGCCGAAAAGTTCTGGAGTGGCGCCTGCGAACCGGAAGACGATGCGTTGGAAGACCTCCCACTATGTGGACCGTTGACCTGGTGAAGGTTGCGGGAATCCGTTGGATGCGAGTCGCAAGGGACCGGTCAATGTGGAGACACTTGGGGGAGGCCTATGTCCAGCAGTGGACGTCTTTCGGCTGAAATAATGATGATGATGATGATGATGTCCTTCTAGAGCGTCCCCTACCGGTGTTGCCACTCACATCTGCCTTGTAAACACCTTTTGTTGGTCGCCTTACACTCATCCACTCCACATGTCCAAACCATACTCTTTGTCACGCATACTCTTTGTCAAGCATACTCTTTGTCAGTTTTGTCTACGTTTAACAAAACAACCTGTATATAATCCACGTGCATACCACAGGTCATTAGTATCGATTCAAAGAAGCTTTGCATACGAAATTGCGAACAATTCGTTAACCGCGCGCCCTGGTGACCAGTGCTCGAACTATTCTGTCAGTTTGACATCAATCTTGGTGGTAATTTAGACAGTGCGTTAATTAAATATGAGATGAAAAATGATTTTATTGTGTGAAGGAAGTTAAGTGTTTTCTTATGAAACTGGCAAGGTGTTTGGATGCTGTTCATTGGTACAGACTTTATTTGTTTTCTTATGGTGTAAAAAACTCTTGATGATGCCCACAGAGTACCTACACTATGATGATGCCGGAAGGCACTTGTTCTACCCGTTAATGCGATAATTTTTTTGCCATGCCTGGGAATCTTCTAGTTAGATATTGGAGGTCAAAGTCCCAACTTTTTGTCAAGTTTTCATTGTAAGATTTATACCACCTCCACGACCCCCGTAATTCAATCCATCAGCATAACGTTTTGACCACAGTTTTGACAAAAAAAAAGTCCTAGTCCAGCAATAATTTTTGCGTAAATTTACTTAATTTGATGTGCAGAATGCTTGATTGACGGCTTCGTGATGAGGTGGTTTACACCCTGTATTATTATATTCTTTTTCAACCCTTGACCACCCAATGAGCTAAGCTGAGTAACTTTTTGCGGTTTTGTGTCACGGCTATCCATTTTCTGCCGGCCACTTTAATGAGATCGACTGTCCACCGTTGGTTGTCTTCCCACATTCGGAAGACTCTAGCACTTTCTTCCTCCATCTTCGATTCAGCCTACGGCATATATGGTTTGTTTATTCTTCATACATAAATATATTTTTAAATATTATACCTACATACATAATTATAAAAGACTTTGAAATAAAAAACATTTAACATACTTTTTTAATATTTATATATTTACTAGCTGACCCGCGCAACTTCGTCTGCGTCATATAAGAGAAAGAGAGGGTTACAGAGAGTGGGTCGTAAGCACCTATAATACAATTTTCAAAGAGCACATCACACATCCTTTCGCATAATGAAAATGCGCGCCCGGTACATGATCATTATTTTGCTGCGGAGTTATTGAAAACGGTGTATCTATTAAGATATGCATTGAATTCAATTTACGTACCCAAGGGCAATTTTGTTCCCTCCGGGAGGGAGGCTGTCCTGCGGGCCAGGGAGCTGGCCCGCTCGGAGATGCTGGAGACTCTCGACAGAGATCCGTGCCCTTACAAGATGGTGCGGAATAAACTCCGCACCTGGGCCCCCCCGCTGACGCAGAGTCTCCGGCCCGACCTCGTGGAGGACGTGGTGAGCGCTCTGTTCCCCTCGCGGGGGGAACATCCGCCCCCGCCTATGGCTCCGCCACCTGCGGTGTCGGACCCAAGTGACGACGACGACACTCCGGAAGTGGTCCGGCCCATTGTGTTGCTCGACGAGGTGGGCAAGCTCTTTGAGAGAGTCATTGCAAACCGCCTCGCCGAGCATCTTGAGGGGATGGGGCCGAATCTTGCGGAGAACCAGTTTGGTTTCCGCAAGGGGCGCTCTACAGTGGACGCGATCATGCGCGTGAGAGCCCTCACGACGGGGGATGCGATATCCCGGGGCGGGGTTGTTTTGGCGGTGTCTCTCGACATCGCCAACGCTTTCAACTCCCTGCCCTGGAGCTGCATCAGGGAGGCACTCCGGTATCACCGGGTGCCGACCTACCTCCGTCGTGTGGTCGGGGACTACTTGACGGACAGGGCCGTCATCTACCCCAGTCGCTGCGGAGATTGGAACCGGCGAGAGATGTCGTGCGGTGTCCCACAGGGATCGGTTCTGGGACCGCCCCTGTGGAACATCGGTTACGACTGGGTGCTGCGCGCGGCCCTCCCAAGTGGTGTCAGCGTCGTCTGCTACGCAGACGACACCCTGGTGCTGGCACAGGGGAGGTCGCACGAGGCGGCGGCCGACAATATGACACGCGGGGTTGCGATAGTCGTTGAGAGGATCCGGCAACTGGGTCTCGAGGTGGCATTGCACAAGTCCGAGGCCATGTGCTTTCATGGGCCTCGGAACGCGCCACCGTCGGGATCCACACTGACGGTAGGAGGGGTATCCATCGGCGTCGAGTCGACGTTGAAGTACCTAGGACTCGTCCTCGACAGCCGGTGGAACTTCGTTAAGCATTTCCGACGTTTGGCCCCCAGGCTGGAACGGACAGGGGCTGCCTTCAGGCGGCTCCTGCCCAACCTTGGGGGGCCGAACGCCTCCTGCCGCAGGCTCTACGCGGGAGTCGTGCGGTCCATGGCCCTCTACGGGGCCCCAGTGTGGGCGCGTTCCCTGAAGCGGCGTGCCGCTCATCATCTGAACGCGCCCCAAAAAGTGGTGGCCGTAAAGATGGTCCGTGGGTACCGCACGATCTCTCGCGAGGCGGCGGGCCTGCTTGCCGGATTGCCGCCGTGGGATCTGGAGGCGATAGTCCTCGCGCGCCTGCATGAGTGGCGCGCGGAGGTACTACGCCGGGGGGAAACTCCGCTGCCGCGGCAAATTGCCGCTCAGCGGACTGACCTCCGGCGCGATCTCATGGCGACATGGAGAGAGCGACTGTCGCAAACCCCGTGCAGGGCACGCCACGATAGTGGCGGTAAGTCCCCTCTTTGAGGAGTGGCTAGAGAGGCGCCACGGCGTCCTCACCTTCCGCCTGACGCAGGTCCTCACCGGACACGGATGTTTCGGGAGGTACCTGCACCGAATCGGGCGGGAGGAATCGCCCGGGTGTCTCCACTGCGAGGATCGACCGGAGGACACGGTGGAGCACACGGTGGAAGTCTGCCCTGCGTGGGCGGAGCTCCGCCGTGTCCTCGTGGCGGCGATCGGCGGCGGCGACCTCTCGCGTCCGGCCCTGGTTCAATCCATGGTCCGGAGCGAGACGGAATGGGAAGCCGTCGCCTCCTTCTGCGAAGCAGTGATGCTAGCGAAGGAGGTGGCGGAACGAGAGAGGGAGAGATCCTCTCTTCCCGGCCGCCGCGGGAGACGCAACGGGCGTCGGGGGCCACGTGGTGGCTACCGGCCACCGTAGATGCGGGCCTGTGGACGGTTGGCTATGGGCTAGCTAGCCGTCCGGCCGTCTAACGACGACGACAGGCCGTGTCGACGGCGCGTTCGTGTTCCACGCGCGCCTCAAAGAGATGTCAGCAAAAAGAGAGGGGCCCGCAAGGGCCGAAGCCTGCCGGGGTTGCGGGCCTGTTCGAAAGAGATACCGCGGCCCCGGAACGCAAAAGGCGAGGAAGGAACATGGATGGTTTTTAGTCAGTAAGAGTCTGACACTCCCTCCCGCTCCGCCCAGAGTGGGGGGGGTCATTTGATGATTTCCCATCCTTAAAAAAAAAAAAAAAAAAAAAAGGGCAATTTTGTTCAAAATCAAATACTTGTGATTAACAACGTAAAAACTTATTTGAATAAGAATAAATACCCATGTTTAAATTAAATTCGAAACAAATCACCGCCGAAATAACTTTCTACCCCTTACAATCTTTGCCCCCTCTTTTCACCCCCTTAGGGGTATAATTTCAAAATTCTTTCTTATCGTATGCTTACGTTATACAGAAAATACACCCTCCAAGTTTCAGGTTTCTACAATCTGCGGTTTAGGCTGTGCGTTGATCCATCAGATAGTCCTTCAGGACAAAGCATTTTTTATTTGTAGATAGTAGGATTTGTACTCGTTTGTAATGTTTTTGTAACTTTTCCGGCTGTATGTCTTATGTAAAATAAAAAATAATGATTGGCATCAAAAAAATGTTTTGTGTAAAATAGCAATTTTCTGGCTAACTATTTTCCCTACACTGCCCCGCTGAAAGTTATTTTTTTGCAATTTCTGACTTTTTGAGTAGTCTAACCTGGGTTGGTTTGGAAGAACTTCTTGATTAGTGTCGGAAAGAAGATCGATTGGCATAAAAAAACTTGTTTTATGTAAAATGGCAATTTTCTTGCTAACTGTACTTTATTTTTTAATTAAATCTGTGAATGGGGATAAACATTTTGTGAAAAAATTACGGATTGTTACCTAAGACCATTTTTGTGTAGCTACAGCTCCCCTTACCGCCCCGTTTACCGTTTCCACCCTGTATTACCAACTACTTATACCGAGGAAAGCCGATTTTCTTGAATTCCGCTATTTTGGGCGTATTCCCTTCAAAAATCAAATTGCAAGAAAATTGAGAAATTACATTTACCTGTATTAGATTTGAAGTATTTATAGCAACTTTTAAAGGTTGCCACTTCAATGGATTTTATTGTACAGGTGTATGAAGTTAATTAATTTTAAACACAAAACCCTCTTTTTTACGTCTCTGGATGATTTTCTTTTTTAATGCTGAAATAGGTATTTCTTTATTTTTGATAATAAGTATTTACTCTGAGTTTCATGAATCTAGAACAATCTAAATTTTTTTTTTCATACAAACATTACCCCCCCTTTTCACCCCCTTTTTCCAAAATTTTCCATTATTTCAATAGCCTAAGTGTTATTCTGAGTTTATTTAAATAGATTAGTGAAGTTTTCATCAAAATCCGTCCAGCAGTTTTTACGTGATGCGCGGTCAAACAAACAAACAAACAAACAAACACGAATTTTAAAAATGGTTTTAATATGTTCAGTACATTATCCGTCGGGCTCTTGCCAGCGCCGGCGTACCAGCGGTTTTAGAACCAAACGGCTTGGTGCGTGACGATGGCAAGAGACCGGACGGCATGACGTTGGTGCCTTGGAGCGTTGGCAGGCCTTTGGTGTGGGACGCAACTTGTGTCGACACCCTTGCGCCTTGCCATGTTGCAAGCACGGCAGGCTGTGCAGGCGCTGCTGCTGCAGCTGCTGAGATCCTCAAACGGCGCAAATACTGTAACCTTATTGGTAACTACAGCTTTGAGCCGTTTGGGGTCGAAACGCTCGGGTCATGGGGTCCGAGTGCGCGTCTCCTTTTTAAGGAAATCTGCCGCCGACTGATCGACACTTCGCGCGACCAGAGGGCTGGCTACTTCTTTGGCCAAAGAATTAGCATTGCCATTCAACGTGGCAATGCTGCCAGTCTTCTGGGCACGTTTCCCGATGACAGCGATGCGGAGGAGTATTTTGACGCCTAAGTGTCCTATTGACATTGTTGTATATATATTGTGTAAGTACTAGTTTTATGTTTAGTTTTATTTTTGTAATTATATGTAGTTTTAGATGTAGTATGTTTAATTATGCTAATAAAAACATGTTCAGTTACTTATTTTAAGTCACCCTGATCGGTGTTTTTTTTTTTTAATCTTCAATGTACAGATTTTTTGGTCTCAACGATTTTATTATATGTATAGATAAATATTTTATCCGATAAACTAGAAACGTAAGCAAAAAAATGTTTATGAAACTGTCACCCACAACACCTGTCAAATTGACAGCTGCTGCATTCCCGCGTTAAGTGGCTGTCACTGTCATGGCGTAGTCTAATAGGGTTATTGATGTCCATTTATGCGCTGAGCTGACCTTCGTACTACTTCTTTATTACTGGTTCAAGGTTCTGGAACATTGGTCAGATGGTCGTCGTAGCTTTGAAAACATCAATAGGTACTAATATTATAAAAGCGAAAATTTATGAGGATGGATGAATGGATGGTTGTATGGCTGGATGTATGCATGTATGGGTGGGTGGATGGATGGATGTATGGCTGGATGTATGCATTTATGGGTGGATGGATGGATGTATGGCTGGATGTATGCATGTATGGGTGGATGGATGGATGTATGGCTGGATGTATGCATGTATGGGTGGATGGATGGATGTATGGCTGGATGTATGCATGTATGGGTGGATGGATGGATGTATGGCTGGATGTATACATGTATGGGTGGATGGATGGATGTATGGCTGGATGTATGCATGTATGGGTGGATGGATGGATGTATGGCTGGATGTATGCATGTATGGGTGGATGGATGGATGTAATTATATGTTGGTATACGGATGGGTGACCACTCATCTCACACATCATACCAAGTTCCTACGTGCCTCGGAAAGCACGTTAAACCATTGGTCTGCAGCCGCTGTTGGTTGTAGATCTACGTCTACGACTGTCGTTAAATATTTTAGTTTAGTAGAATGGAAAAAAATACAAACTAGATTGACGTGTAGAAAGAAGGTATCTAATAGGTTCTAAGAATCAAAGTAGGTATTAAATTTCACCTTAGAATAAGTGGGCCAAGGTTAGAAATAGACCTAATTACCTAGACATCGAGCTATCTAGACCGTGCGTTGTAACAGTTCAATATAATGATTTTATAACAGCTGTGTTATGCCATGAGAATGCTAGCGGGTGTTACGCGAATGGATAAAATAAAAAGGGCCAAGTGCGAGTCGGACTCGACCATGAAGGGTTCCGTAGCAGCAAGTAACATAACATAAAAGTTACGATTTATGATATATTAAAAACAAACTACTAACTAGATCTCGTTCAAACCAATTTTAGGTGGAAGTTGACATGGTAATGTACCTACATCATGTATTTTTTTTAGTTTTATCATTCTCTTATTTTAGATTTAGAAGTTACAGGGGACACAAATTTTCACCACTTTGGAAGTGTCTCTCGCGCAAACTGTTCAGTTTAGAAAAAAAAATGAAATTATTAACCTCAATATCATTTTTGAAGACCTATCAATAGATACTCCACACGTATGGGTTTGATGAATGAGTTTTTTTTTTATATGTTATTATAATGTTCATCTTTGTTTCTACAATTCAAAAGCGCCTGCAACTGGCCTGCAACTTGAAATAAATGCTTTGATTTTGATTTTGAAGTATGGGGAACCAAAAAACATTGTTGTTTTTATTTTTATTTTTGTGTGAAAATCTTAATGCGGTTCACAGAATACATCTACTTACCAAGTTTGAACAGCATAGTCCTTATAGTTTCGGAAAAAAGTGGCTGTGACATACGAACGGACAGACAGACAGCCATGACGAATCTATAAGGGTTCCTTTTTTTGCCATTTGGCAACGGAACCCTAAAAATGAGTACCTTCAAAAGAGGAAGTCTGAAAGTGGCGCCGGTGAATGAAAAGTTGTGTGGTAATCGGTTGCGGTGGTATGGTCATGTGATGCGGAGGAATGAGGAGAATATTGTGAGGAAAGTTTTTGGTATGAATGTTGATGGGTACTAGTGTAGAGGAAGACCAAAGAAAGTGACTGATGGTGTTGTAGTCTATGGTTAAAAATATAATGTTATTGTCTATGGAATGACGAAGCACTCTTTCGCTTTCCATATTCAACCGGAATCATGTCGTGTACAGTCATACAGTGCTAATTAAATATTATCTTTGAGTCTAAGGCAGTTTACTTTGATATTAAAGCAATCCCGACCGAACCCCAAACATGGTGTCAGAATTGGTGTCATATTAAATTAAAAGGAAAACGAAAAAGCCAATAAAAGTCGAGAAAACTGTAAGTAAAAAAGTCAAGTCATCCAAGTCACCAACATGGCGGACAAAGCGTTCTTTGTGCAATTGAAACCGTTTATCATACAAAATGGCGATAACGTGGCAGAAAAATGGAAAAAATGGAAACTTAGATTTGAAATTTTTATGGATGCTAATGATTTATCAAAAGTAACGGATTCGAAAAGGACAGCAATTTTCCTAAATGCTATTGGTGATGACGGAATATAAATTTTTAATAGTTTCAATATAGATCGAAATACAACAAAGTTAGATGACATCCTAAAGAAATTCGACGAAAAATTCAGTCCTCTTTTAAACATAACAGTAGAAAGGTATAATTTTTTCACAAGAGTCCAAAAAACCGAAGAATCTTTGGATGAATATTTGACCATATTGAACAACCAGGCTACCACATGTGAATTTGGTAATTTGAAAGAAGAATTGATCAAGGACATGCTCGTAATAGGCATGATTAGCACACACATAAAAGAAAGACTCTTACAGGAAGAAAATCTTACAGTTGAAAAGGTGATGAAAATAGCAAAAAGTCTAGAATTGTCTCAAGAAAGATCAAATAAATTAAACAACCAAGAAATTAAAAAGGAGAATATTCAAGGGATCAAAGAGCAAAAACAAAATTATAAAAATAGAAGTCGAACACCCTACCGAAGTAATTCGAGACATCATAAAAATAGTCATGGGAGAAACAATAGTCATGGAAGAAATCAGTCAAGCAACAGGAATAAATCATCAGACAGGAATTGTACCAGATGTGGACAAATTCACAGATATAAATGCCCAGCACAGGAAAAAACCTGTAATAATTGTAAAAAACAAGGACACTTTGCTAAATTTTGTTTTTTCAGGAAATCAGACCATAAAGTTAGTAATATTTCTTATGAACAGCCAATGTCAAAAGATTTTTCTAATAATTTTGTCATAAATTCAGTTCAAAATTGTGAATCTACAAAAAATTGGCAAATAAATGTTTATTGTAATAATGTCAAACTTATATGTCAAATTGATACAGGTGCAGATACAAATGTCATAAGCAAGAAAATGTTAGATAAAATTATGTCCAGTTCTCACTCAAATATTAATATTTCAAGAACAAATAATAAACTTTTTTCCTTTTCAGGACAATTAGTGCCAAATTTAGGTACATGTATTCTTAACTGTAAATTTGAAAACGGAATAACCACAAAACTCTATTTTGTTATTGTTGAATGTGAATGTAAAACAATATTGGGTTGGAATTCATGTGAAAAATTAGGTATTGTGAAAAGAATATATGGAATCCAGCAAAGGTCAGTACAAGAAATTAATTCCAAGTTTGCTAAAACATTCGAGGGTCTAGGTTGTCTACCATATAAAGCTCATCTAGACATTGATAGTAGTGTTCCACCTAAAGTCTGCCCAGTCAGAAGAATACCTTATTCATTAGAGAAACGTCTTAAAGAAGAATTAGAATATATGGAAGAACTACAGGTCATAGAAAAAGTCGATAAGCCAACTAAATGGGTAAACTCAATTGTCTTAGTCGAAAAACCAAATGGTAAACTGAGAATATGTCTTGATCCTAGAAACTTAAACACGGCTATTAAACGTCCTCATTTCCCGTATCCAACATTCAATGATCTTAGATCTAAAGTTGCAGGTGCATCAATTTTTTCAAAATTAGATGCAAGTTCAGGCTATTGGACTATATGTTTAGACGAGGAAAGTAGTGAACTTTGTACGTTCAACACTCCATACGGTCGATACAAATTTCTAAGACTGCCATACGGAATCAACTCTAGTGGTGAAATTTTCCATAGGACAATGAATCAATTATTCGGAGATTTAACAGGTACAATTATATTTGTAGACGATATACTTGTTTATGGGTCTACTATTGAAGAGCACAATGAAAGACTAGAATCGTTATTCAAACGAGCGTCGGAAGTCAATTTGAAGTTCAATAAATCCAAATGTCATTTTGGTTTGTCTGAAATATGCTATGTAGGACACATTTTCAATAAAAAAGGTGTATCACCTGACCAGTCAAAAGTAGAAGCAATTTCGAAAATGCCAAGTCCAAGTAATGTCAAAGAACTGCAAAGATTTTTAGGAATGGTCAATTATTTAGGTTCCTATATACCAAATCTCGCAGAAGAAACTTCTTTGCTGAGAGAATTGCTCAAAAAACATAATCAGTGGCAATGGTTAGAACAACATGAAACACAATTCAAAAAATTAAAGTCAATGTTATGTCAATATCCAGTCTTAGTCCATTATGATATGAAAAAACCAATTAGATTGTCAGTCGATTCGTCACAAAATGCAGTAGGTGCAGTTATTTTACATGACAAAAATCCGATTGCTTATGCTTCAAAGTCATTAAACAAAAGTCAAATTAATTATGCACAGATTGAAAAAGAACTATATGCTATAGTATTTGGGTGTAAAAAATTCCACCAATACATATATGGAAAACCTATTCAAGTTGAAACAGATCACCAACCTTTAGTCACATTATTCAAAAAACCCTTGTCAGAAGTACCAACAAGATTACAACGTATGATAATCACTTTACAAGCTTATAATCTTATTGTGTCTTATACAAAAGGATCAGAGATGTATGTTTCTGATACATTATCTCGTGCTCCAGTCAAAGATGATAAATTTAACCAAGAATTAGTCAGTTTGGAAGATTTAGATTCAAATATTAATATTCACATAAATTTGTTAACCTCTAATTTAGCCATTTCTCCAGAAAAACTTGAGAAAATTACAAGACACACTAAACAAGATTTAGTTTCTCAAAAAATAATAGAATATTATAAAAATGGATGGCCTAAATGTAAAGAACATTGTCATAGTTTAACATTGCCTTACTGGAACATAAAAGAGGAAATTCATGTAATTAATGATATAATTTTCAAAAACAATTCTGTTATCATACCTCAGACAATGCGTACAGAAATATTAAATATATTACATGAGGGTCACCAAGGGATTGAAAAAACAAAAAACTTAGCAAGAAATGTAGTTTATTGGCCAAATATTAATCAAAATATTGAAAGTAAAGTTAGACAATGCGAAACATGTTCAATTTATTCTGCAAATAAATCAAAACAACCAATGTTAACTCATGAAAAACCTTTATTTCCATGGCAAAAACTAGCTACCGACTTATTTGAACATAAAGATAAGAAATACTTATTGGTAGTAGATTACTATTCTAACTACATTGAAATAGCAAATTTAAATAAAGACAGTCGAACATCTAATGTTGTCGCACACCTAAAATCTATTTTTGCACGTCATGGCATTCCAATGCAACTAGTTTCAGATGGAGGACCGCCATACAACTCCAATGATTTTAGAAAATTTTTGCATGAATGGGACGTTGAACACATTATCTCAAGTCCAAATTTTCCAAGATCCAACGGCTTAGCAGAAGTCTCAGTAAAAATAATAAAAAATATACTAAGGAAAAGTGATGATTCTGGATCTGATCCTCACTTAGGTCTTTTGCAATATAGAAATACACCGAGAGGAAATTTAAGCTCTCCAGCACAGCTTTTAATGTCTAGAACGTTAAGATCTCAGCTACCTAACAAAATTAGTCACTTACGACCTAAGATTGTAAAGCATTCGGAACATAACAAAAAGAAACAAGAAAAAAGTCAAAAAACCAAGTTTTATTATGACAAAAACTGTAAAAATTATCTGGATTTTCAAATAAATGACAATATTTATTTTAAGAAAAATCCTAAGGATATTATATGGACAAAAGGTACTATTATGTCTAAAACCAAATATCCAAGATCATTTATTGTCAAAGATTATAATAATAATACTTACCGTAGGAATAGTCAGCATATTCGTTTTAGGTTCAAGTCAGAAAGTCAAACGTCAAGTCAGAAAAATGTCTCTCAAAATAATAACAAAAAAGTCAACTTTAAGGATAGTCCTAGTCCTAGTCAATTAAATAATGAACTAAACAAGTCAAAATTTTCAGAAAAGGAGGATGATAGTTATACATTTATCTTCACTTATCATGAGTCAAGTCCTGAGTCAAGTTTACAAAATCAGGAACTGAACAATGAGTCAGATTCATTCTTATCTATAGAGTCAAATCATTCTTGTCAGTCAGAAAACCAGTCAGAAAACATAGTAAAGTCACCTATATTTGTTGATATCGATGAAACATTAGTTTCACCTGAAAGTCTACATGACTATAACGAATTTGATAATGAAAGTCCAATGTCTTCTCAACGTAGAAACTTAGAGAACTTACTTCAAAGTCCAAATGAATTAAATATACCAAGTAGTGTAGAACAATCTCCATTACCATGTAATGATGAGGCTGTAAATGCTGAAAAACAATATAGCTCTAGGGGAAGATTGTTAAAGAAAACACAAAGACTTGATTTATAAGATTTAATACATAGAAAATAATACAAGTTCACAATAATATTATCACAATTTAATTCAAATGCAAATTGTATTTTTATTGTATTATTGGCAAGCACTCACTTACTCTTACTATGATATTATTGTATAATTATATTAGTAATGTTTATAATGAAATGTATTTTAAAAATCTTAATTCTTCAATGTAAATTGTTATGGTTGTGTTTAACTTGGATTAAGTCATCTGTCAAATAATTGTAATGTCAATGTCAGTCTGACAGCTCTCTTTTAAAAAGGGGCATGTTGTAGTCTATGGTTAAAAATATAATGTTATTGTCTATGGAATGACGAAGCACTCTTTCGCTTTCCATATTCAACCGGAATCATGTCGTGTACAGTCATACAGTGCTAATTAAATATTATCTTTGAGTCTAAGGCAGTTTACTTTGATATTAAAGCAATCCCGACCGAACCCCAAACAGATGGTAAGTAATGGCCTACGCAGTCCGAGACGGCATGGCAAGGAATTTATTTGTTTACCAATGGATATGCAAATGTAATAGAAATACGACCGTGGCGCGACTTTCAATGCAAATCCCTTTTTCTTCTAGGACATGCCGGTTTCCTCACGATGTTTTCCTTCACCGTTTTGAGAGCAGTGGTGATGAAATAAATAAGACAAATTTATGCGTCCGCCAGGGTTTGAACCCACTGTCCTCGTAGCGGCGATCGGCGGCGGCGACCTCTCGCGTCCGGCCCTGGTTCAATCCATGGTCCGGAGCGAGACGGAATGGGAAGCCGTCACCTCCTTCTGCGAAGCAGTCATGCTAGCGAAGGAGGTGGCGGAACGAGAGGGGGAGGGAGCCTCTCTTCCCGGCCGCCGCGGGAGACGCACCGGGCGAAGTCATTTGATGATTTCCCATCCTAAAAAAAAAAAACAAAAGGGTTTGAACCCACAAATAACTTATTCGTAAGTCGGGGCCGGGTCACCACCACTTGGCCACCGTTGCTCTCGATGAAAAGGATAGCTCCGTAGGAAATGGCCGCTTTCCGCTTACAGTATTACCGAGCCATTGCGTTAATCAAGCCATATTTCTGGGAATTGTTTATACTATACGAAGAAATATTCAATGATAATGTTATCTAAAATGTAACGAATGACCAAAATAAGGAAAAAACGTGCTTTATTTTATGTAAACGAGGAACGGGAACAAGTCGTGTGTATTTATTATTGTGATTAAAAAAAAAAATGTGAGTAGTGTTTACTTCATAGAAAAAGTAACTATTTGTTGAGGTTTTAGCAATGATATTGTAGACAAGTGCTGCGTTCCGTATTAGAAAAAAAACTTTTTTGCAAAAAATAAAACCGACTTCAAAAAAAAAACAAAAAAGTGAAAAATAACTTTAGCTTCTGAAGTCGGTGACAAAAAAACTAAAGCAATCAAACAAAGGTCACCGACTTCAGAAGCTAAAGTTATTTTTCACTTTTTTGTTTTTTTTTTGAAGTCGGTTTTATTTTTTGCAAAAAAGTTTTTATTTTTCACTTTTTAGTGGTTCACATGTGCTTGATACATGGAAAGTGCATACCGTTACAATTGCAACAAGCCCAAACACGACTATGGTACATTGTCTCATTATGGAGTTCCGTGACTCTTGGCTTCATCATCAGATCTGATGGTAGAATGGTTCTTATCAAACGCAAATGCTTCACTTGTTGTAGAAAATACCAAAATCGCAACACGTTTTCATATAAAATCTGAAGAGTTCCCTCGATTTCGCCAAGATTCCATCATCAGATCACGAATTGGTGGCTATGGGACCATTTGGAAAGAATACCCTTTCCAACAAAAAAATAATTTTCCAAATCGGTTGGCAAGCGACGGAGTTATGCCCGAACAAACATAAAAAAAAAAAATAGAAACATCCGAATTGAGAACCTCCTCCTTTTTTAGAAGTCGGTTAAAAAATCGCTCACAGCGCTCACATCAATATTTTGCGTTCCGAATTAGAGTTCACGATTATGACAGCTAAGAGCTGTCATCAGGTCATTTGACAGCACTCACGGTGATATTTATTTGGGGCATGGTCGGTGTAATCGCAAGATGGCGCATGACATGACGTCATCTATGACGATTCAAGGGACATCGATATCAAGCTTACGGTAATTCGGAACGGGTTTATGGACAATCAAATCATTTATAGACTAATTCGAAACGCGGCCTTGATATGTTAGGTACGTTCATAGTCGTTTAAAATCGGATCACAACGGGATCAAAATTTCATGATTAATTTTGGTCGCGTTCAGCTAGTAAATAATATATTTGGGTATTGGACTCAAGAAAGACGGACTTACCTATTATTCATTAAAGTAATAAAATTGTCCATGGAATTTTTTGAACGGAATAACTCAATTATCCAATAGAACTAAGTAGTACCTATGCAGATAATTTAGTTACCTAATTATAACGTTGATCAAACCAATTATTTCAAAGAACTTACCAGCAAGTAGGTTTGTTATGATCTCAATTACGATAATTATAGAATCATTCTCCTGCGTGTATTTCAATCCCCAGTTATAAAAGAACTACCTAATTGGCTATTTGGACGATCTTTACGCACCTACCTACAAGAAACAAAACAACACAGAAGAAAAATAACAAATTCAATAAAGTAGCAATTATGAAGGTAGATTAAATTGTAAATTAATATTCTGATCTGTCACACCGTTGGTTTATTTCGTTGAACAGTTTGTTGGTACCTAAATGATCTATTAGCATTAAATTGTGGTGTTGAATAGTTCCCATTAATTTTCCAAAGGAAATAGCACACATATCAACTCTGAAATTATTCACCGTGAGGCAATTGCGTTACGATTTTAATTAGTGTGCCTTGCAGTCAGGTGCGGATTTACCTTTATCGAGTAAGCGGGAAAATTTGGTCGTTTTTTTTAGGGTTGTCTATTGTTTGCCCGAAGATTATATGCCATAATCATCATTTTCCCGAATTTCATTTACCCGAATTTCATTTGCCCGAATGTTTCATTTGCCCTAAAAGACATATGACATACTTTTATTTGCCCGAATTTTAGATACCATAAGATACGAATGCCATAAGTATTGTTTGCCTTATTTTTATGTGCCATAATAATTATTAGACATAATATTTAAATGGCATAACAAGTATTAGACAAACTTATTTATTCTGTGCATGGTTTTTTTTTCTGTGCATGGTTGATGGTGGGCTAGGTCGACGGAGCCCCGCTTCGCGGGGCTCCTACTTCTGTATGGTTTATAAAAAAATAACCACGAAGGGGATGGCGGGGTCTATTCGCTCGCTTCGCTCGCTCACACGACCCCGCCATCCCCTTCTAACCTAACCTGTCCGAGTCGGGGTGCCCTAAAGTCCCAATTGCATCCAATTTCTCTTGATATAAACAACCGTTACACACCCGATGTCGATGGCAAATTATGTTATGGCATATCATAATTATGGCATGTGATAATTAGGGCTTACAATTATTATGACAAATGATGTTATGGTAAGTGACTTTATGGGAAACAATGATTCTGGCACGTGACTAATATGGCAAATGAGAGTAGGGCAAATGAGTATTATGTCGTATGATATTATGGCTGTTGACTATTATGGCAAATGATATTAGGGCAAATAAAATTCGGGTAAACGGCGGTATACCTTTTTTTAGTAGTTGCTCACGCGCCTACGTGTTAAATCTCAAAAATGTGTCCATATACCATCCCGCAAAAAAAACACCTGTATGACGACTACGATTATTAGGAGTGTTGCTTATCAAACTGAATCTTTGCTTGCTAGTTTATTCCGAGGTTAATTTAATTTAATTTCTATAGTTTATTTATTTTTTCATGCTTAACAGCACGTAAGGGGCGGCAATCTTTCGTTGGCCTAAGGCAGCCAACGTATCAAATCTGCCCCTGCTTGCAGTAGAGAGTTTCATACAAAGAATACTGAATGGCTCGAGTTGATGTGTGCTGTTACCTTAACGAATCTGAAAATAAATTAAAGCGTAATAAATTAAAATACTTATAACTTAAAAACAAGTAGGTACCTAACCTACTTGTTTTTAAGTTAATAAAATAACCGTTTTTTTTTCTTCCAGATCTCACCACGACAATAAAAAACAAAAAGAGTGAAGTGCCAATAAAGTTCAGTGTAAAAAATACTGTAAAAATCAAAATGAAGTTAACATTAATACTATGTGTGTTCCTAATGACGTTGACGACTGTGCTTAGTTCTACTTACTTCTTTGGCGAGCAAACCAAGGACACAAGGCTAGTGAATAGGGATAAAGTGAAATATGAAGCGATTCCTTTGAAGAAACGGGTCAAGACTTATATTTATAATGGGACAACGAAAATTAAGGTAACCTTAATAAAAATTAAGCTGTTTTTTTAAGGGGAATTTTTTACTGCTCCTCTATTAAGAAATTTAAGCAAACAAAATTTCTCCACTAATAACCTACTGCATATCAAATAAATGACTGTACTACAAATTAACTACTTGATTACCTAAACATGTTGTACTAAAAAATGTTTAAAATACATCAAAATCTGATGGCTTTTTTTATCTAATTTACAACAAAAATCTAGCTGAAACCATTTTGAAACAATATTACTCACCGTAAAACAAAAATACTGATTTGCACACAATTTTTTTTCTCGCGATATTGTAATGTCTCGAATTACCTATTGTCAACTGAACATACGGAAGTATCTCTGCCCCCATAATCGGGACTTGGGGCACCCCCCCGTTAGGTTAGTTAGGTTCCTTTAAACCCTGCACTCAGAAATAGGGGCCAAACAAATTTGCTTGCTGAGACTGTCATCGTTCCACTTACCTCATCTCGTTTCGTTAGTTAGTATTCCTCATTCCCTTTCAATAGGCTTAGTGTACATTATTCTACTAGTGAAGCCCTTTTATTTGTAATCCATAAAGGAGTTGTGACAATTTTTTTAAGTAATTCGGCATTTTGTGGTGGCGGCCATCTTGGATTTAAAATTTATCATAGTGTATAGTATTCGACTAGTCAAGCCATTTCATTTGATGCCCAAATTGACTACATTGAGGGAGTTGTAAAAAAATATGTAATCCACCATTTTGCGGCGGCCATCTTGGACCGATTTTCATCAAACATAGCTAAGAACACTCTCGACTAATTCACCTTTTTAACAAAAAAAAACAATCAAAAGCGGTTCAGCCGTTCACACAGACGCATCAAACTTATAACACCCCGTCGTTTTTACGTCAGGATTTAAGAAATACCTGAAAATACATGGATGTTGTTGTTGACAGCATTTTTCAAAAGTGGTTATCTCTAAATTTACAGGCAATAAGCTGCTATGACTTCCAGAACAGCGAAGCATCAGTGAACATCACATCCGGAGGTATAGGATACAACTACGTGGAGCTGAGGCTGAAGAGTCAACGGAGCTACAGACTGGATTATGCTATTGAGATTTATGCGTAGGATTACAATTGTAGGAAGTTATGGCGTCTCCTAAAACAAAAATAGTACGAAAAATCAGCTGTTCGATGAATTTTGAGGGGGTAGGTATTGTTAACCTTTTGATCGCTACTGTCACATATATGTGACAAGCAAGCGCGTGCCCTGTACGACACAAATATGTGAAAAAATGGTAGAGAAGTTAAATAGAAAGATGGTGAAATTGTGGCTCGGCGTGGGGGCACGTGCTTACTTGTCACGTATATGTGACAAAGGTTCAAAAGGTTATGTAAGCTACCCTTTAAAACGCCGTTTTCCGCCTTTATCATGTTTACCCAAATGCGGCAGAGTCTATTTAAGTTAATATTTTTTTTTTATGAAATCGACGCTTTACTCTCACTGACTTAGGTTATTATTTGTTATTGTCGAATATAATATTTTCATTACTATAAACAATTTTTATAAGTCCTTGGAGTTTTATTTCCTGCTTTTTTTACGGATGGGAAAACATCCAATAACTTCCGCTACTCTGGGCTGAACCGGAGTGTTAGACTTTTATTGACTAAAACCCATCCATGTTCCTTCCTCGTCCTTTATGTTCCGGGGCCACGGTATCTCTTTCGAACAGTCCCGCAGCCCGTCCGTTCCACCTAGTTACATTGTAGTTACATCGATGTAACTAGCTGGTCATTTTTATTCCTAGTAGTTACATTATTTAAAAAATTAACTTTAACGTAACTAATGAGACTTTTTTGTTCCACCTAGTTACATCGTAGATAGGTACCATCGGAGGTTCAAAAGATATATTAGTTAGCTCTCGTGAGTCATGTACTCCTAGTACTTTCATGCTCATGGCAACCAACGTCTTAATGAACTTACTTAATGAAACCTCTTTGGTGAGGAAATGTACTGCACTGTACTGTACTGTACTGTGTTCCCACTTATAAATAATAACGAAGTCATCGACGTCAATGAAAAGTGTGTTGGCTCAATTACATTGTCTATTGTAAGTAATATTTGTCCTACACACCTAATCGCTTTTTTCCGATAAAATATGACTATCGAGTTTGGAATTTATGTCTAAGTTACATCTTATGACGATTTCATTCGAACGCAACGCAGTCATATAGTTATCGATAAGAGCGAGGCCACACGATGCGTTGCGTCGTCGCAGCGTCGTACAATCACTGTCAAAATGGCAATGCACAAGAGTGATTGTATGGCGCAACGCACTAGTGGGGTAGTGATTTGTATGTAGGATGACGTTTGCGGCGCCGCTCCGTCGTCGCACCGCACCGCCAACGCATCGTGTGGCCTCGCTCTTATTTGTCAAACGGCGATATACCAGCTATTTTTAAAATCCTTTATTCAACTTCACATGTTTGTTTAAGTATGTATGTGGCGTACAAATCTTGCAAGCCTAATTTGACACACACCATGGACCTAAAAAGAAAGGCGGACGCCGTCTTCTTTAACAATAACTGAAGCACCCATAGTAAGTCAGTGCACTAATGCTGACAAGTGCGCACGCACACATTCACACCATAGTAAGTCTGCCGTCGGCCATTACGTTTTGAACGATGCTACGTGTGCGCCCTTGTTATTTTGCGTAATAAATCGTAATAAACAATATCTGTCACAAAAACTTGTAATAAAACCAAGTGCAAGGGAAATCTTTTTGAAATATTGTTTAAAAATGGGTAATTTTTCATCATCTGGCATCCCTTTACACACGCACACATAGTTACGCAGCCGCCATTGTGATGCTTCAATTTTTTCTTAATGAAGTTACGTCCGCCTTTTTTTTAGGTCCATGACACACACTAACGGTTTCGTGATTTTCTTTTTTTTGTGCGTCTAAATAAAATCTTGTCGTGAGAATGCTTTTTCTATTAATTTTGTTTTCTTTTAAGGATGAGACAATGCTAAAATTAAAACCTCATATCAATAACTGTCAGCCCGATGATGTACAAAATACAATTGATATAATTATCAATGAGGCTTGTTTAGAAGCCGTGGATGGTAGAGAACCAGCACCAAAAGTGTTTAATAAAGCATTGCAACATATTAATTAGAAGGGTTATAATTTGGCTGCTAAAAAGCCAGTGCCATCTTTTAAAAATAAAAAATCTGCTATTTACAAAAGAAGGAATGAAAAAGCCGGTGTGAAAAAAACTTCCACTAGAAATATAGAGGAAGTGGAAGTGCCACATCAATTCAATTCATTTTTACTGGCGGACTACAAAAATGGTAACATGCGTATCATAATATTCTGTTCGCAACATGTAAGACAGTATATTAAGACCGTTATATTTTATGGACGGTACGTTTAAAACTTGCCCAACGCCGTTCCGTCAACTATTTACCATTCCTGGCGGTGTTGCAAGTGACATTAGTAATACAAATATTATACCGATGATTTCTGCCTTTATGACACATCAAAACAAGGAAGCGCATATTATATTATTTCATTTAATTAAAGCACAATTAAATGATTGGAAGCCACAGAAAATAATGATAGATTTTGAAGAGGGAATAATTGCAGCGCTCAGAGAGATTAACACAGTTAACGAAATAAAAGGTTGTCACTTCCATTATTACAATAGTTTGAAACGCAAAGCAAAGCAAATGGGTTTATTTAAGGATAAAAGTCACAAAACTATAGTTTTACTCTGCAGTAGTCTAGCATATTTACCAGAAGAGGAAATATTATCAGTTTGGAATTACATAAAGAGTGAAATTGTACTAGAAGATGATCGAATAGAACTTGAACAGTTTCAACATTATTTTGAAAAATTTTGGCTAAAAGAAAAAATGGTGCAAATGTGGTGTAACTATGGTGAGCTACATCGAACAAACAATGTCGTGGAAGGATGGAATTTCAAAATTAATACTAAAGTGTATATAGTGCAGTCCCGACTTACAAAAAGTAAGTCGTGGGTTCGAACCCAAACAGGCGCATTACTTTGTGTGATTTATTTCATCACCAAATCACCACTGCTCTCAAAGCGGTTAAAGAAAACATTGTGAAGAAATCAGCATGTTCTGGAAGAAGGCCGGGAAGACCTGGAAGAAGACCGGGAAGACCTAGAAGACCGGGAAGACCTGGAAGAAGACCGGGAAGACCTGGAAGAAGACCGGGAAGACCTGGAAGAAGACCGGGCAGACCTGGAAGAGGACCGGGCAGACCTGGAAGAAGACCGGGAAGACCAGGAAGAAGACCGGGAAGACCGGGAAGAAGACCGGGCAGACCTGGAAGAAGACCGGGAAGACCAGGAAGAAGACCGGGAAGACCTGGAAGACCTGGAAGAGGACCGGGCAGACCTGGAAGAAGACCGGGCAGACCTGGAAGAAGACCGGGAAGACCGGGAACTTGCAAAAGGACTGGGAAGACCTGGAAGACCAGGAAGAAGACCGGGAAGACCGGGAACTTACAAAAAGACTGGGAAGACTCACTCCGGGCAGACCTGGAAGAAGACCGGGCAGACCTGGAAAAAGACCGGGCAGACCTGGAAGATGACCGGTAAGACCTGGAAGAAGAGCGGGAAGACCTGGAAGAAACTAGGAAGACCTGGAAGAATACCGGGATGACCTGGAATAAGACCTGGAATAAGATCGGGAAAACCTGGAATAAGACCGGCAAAACCTGGAAGAAGACCGGGAAGACCTGGAAGACCGGGCAGACCTGGAATAAGACCGGGCAGACCTGGAAGAAGACCGGGAAGACCAGGAAGACCTGGAAGAGGACCGGGCAGACCTGGAAGAAGACCGGGCAGACCTGGAAGAAGACCGGGAAGACCAGGAAGAAGACCGGGAAGACCGGGAACTTGCAAAAAGACTGGGAAGACTCACTCCGGGCAGACCTGGAAGAAGACAAGTCTTTCCTACTCCTCCGCTTTACTTTCTGATTAATTTCGTTGCGGGATCCAAGACAGTTAAATTTATTCTCTGGGACTTCGTCGAGCTTCATTGTCTCGGCGCTTTTCTGGTGGTCGCCACTGTTGATTCTGGCTTTCAGGAGTTACAGTGGTTTAGGCGTGTGTGGCGGGCTTGTCCCAATTAAAAAAAAAAAGACCTGGAAGAAAACCGGGCAGACCTGGAAGAAGACCGGGAAGACCAGGAAGAAGACCGGGAAGACCGGGAACTTGCAAAAAGACTGGGAAGACTCACTCCGGGCAGACCTGGAAGAAGACAAGGAAGACCGGGAAGACTGGGAAGCAGACCGGGAAGACCTGGACGAAGACCGAGAAGACCAGAAATCAGACCGGGAAGACCGGGAAGAACGCCTGGAAGAAGACCGGGAAGACCTGGAAGAACGGAACTAAACGATACCTCTTTTTTATGAATAAAATGCACATTACCATCTAAGGTCTTCTTCCAGGTCTTACCGGTCTTCTTCCAGGTCTTCCCGGTCTTCTTCCAGGTCTTCCCGTTCTTCTTCCAGGTCTTCCCGGTCTTCCCATTCTTCCCGGTCTTCTTCCAGGTCTTCCCAGTCTTTACCCAGGCATGGATTTATTTCAAATTTTGCATGAATATTACTTAAAGGTCGGATCAACATTAGGCTACATAAAGGGTGTAAAACACCTCTTCACGAAGCCGAAAGGCACTCGTTCTCCCCATCATTGCGATATTTTTTTTGTTCTACATCATACCTGGGAACCTTCTAGTTACGGAGATATTGGGGGTCAAAGTTACAACTTTAAGACAAGTTTTTTTGAAATACAAGATTTTACTTTAAACACCTCTATCTCCGCCGTATAGTACGTATCCATCAGCACAATGTGTTAAGTGCGTTAAATTGAGTTCTACCAACATGATTTAAGACCTCAAAAAAAAAAGTTGTTTTCCAGCAATATTTTTTGCGTAAAGTTACTTAGTTTGATGTACAGAATGCTTGTTACGGTGGCTTGTTACGGTGAACGGCTTTGTTACACCCTGTATTATCACGTTCTTCCCGGTCTTCCCGTTCTTCCCGGTCTTCCCGGTCTTCTTCCAGGTCGTCCCGGTCTTCCCGGTCTTCTTCCAGGTCTTCTTCCAGGTCTGCTCGGTCTTCTTCCAGGTCTTCCCGGTCTTCTTCCAGGTCTTCCCGGTTTCTTCCAGGTATTCCCAGTCTTCTTCCAGGTCTGCTCGGTCTTCTTCCAGGTCTTTCCGGTCTTCTTCCAGATCTTCCCGGTTTCTTCCAGGTATTCCCAGTCTTCTTCCAGGGCTTCCCGGTTTTCTTCCAGGTCTTCTTCCAGGTCTGCCCGGTCTTCTTCCAGGTCTTTCCGACCATCTTCCAGGTCTTCCCGGTCTTCTTCCAGGTCTTCCCGGTCTTCTCCCAGGTCTGACCGGTCTTCTTTCAGGCATTCGTCCAGGTCTACCCGGTCTTCTTCCAGGTCTTCTTCCCGGTATTCTTCCAGGTCTTCCCGGTCTCTTGCCAGGGCTTCCCTGTCTTCTTCCAGGTCTGCCCGGTCTTCTTCCAGGTCTTTCCGACCATCTTCCAGGTCTTCCCGGTCTTCTTCCAGGACTTCGCGGTCTTCCTCCAGGTCTGCCCGGTCTCTTCCAGGTCTTCCCGGTCTTCTTCCAGGTCTGCCCGGTCTTCTTCCAGGTCTTCCCGGTCTTCTTCCAGGTCTTCCCGGTCTTCTTCCAGGTCTTCCCGGTCTTCTAGGTCTTCCCGGTCTTCTTCCAGGTCTTCCCGGCCTTCTTCCAGAACATGCTGATTTCTTCACAATGTTTTCCTTAACCGCTTTGAGAGCAGTGGTGATGAAATAAATCACACAAAGTAATGCGCCTGTTTGGGTTCGAACCCACGACTTACTTTTTGTAAGTCGGGGCTGCACTACATACACTTTAGTATTCATTTTAAAATTCCATCCTTTCACGACATTGTTTGTTCGATGTAGCTCACCATAGTTACACCACATTTTCACCATTTTTTCTTTTAGCCAAAATTTTTCAAAATAATGTTGAAACTGTTCGATCATCTTCTAGTACAATTTCACTCTTTTTGTAATTCCAAACTGATAATATTTCCTCTTCTGGTAAATATGCTAGACTACTGCAGAGTAAAACTATAGTTTTGTGACTTTTATCCTTAAATATACACATTTGCTTTGCTTTGCGTTTCAAACTATTGTAATAATGGAAGTGACAACCTTTTATTTCGTGAACAGTGTTAATCTCTCTTAGCGCTGCAATTATTCCCTCTTCAAATCTATCATCAATTTCTGTGGCTTCCAATCATTTAATTGTGTTTTAATTAAATGAATTAATATAATATACGCTTCCTTTTTTTGATGTGTCATAAAGGCATAAATCATTGGTATAATATTTGTATTATTAATGTCACTTCCAACACCGCCATGAAAGGTAAATAATTGACGGAACGGCGTTGGGCAAGTTTTAAAGGTACCGTCCATAAAATATAATGGTCTTAATATACTGTCTTTCATATTGCGAACAGAATATTATGATACGCATGTTACCATTTTTGTAGTCCGCCAGTAAAAATGAATTGAATTGATGTGGCACTTCCACTTCCTCTATATTTCTAGTGGAAGTTTGTTTCACACCGGCTTTTTCATTCCTTCTTTTGTAAATAGCAGATATTTATTTTTAAAAGATGGCACTGGATTTTTAGCAGCCATATTATAACCCTTCTCATTAATATGTTGCAATGCTTTATTAAAAACTTTTGGTGCTGGTTCTCTACCATCCACGGCTTCTAAACAAGCCTCATTGATAATTATATCAATAGTATTTTGTACATAATCGGGCTGACAGTTATTGACATGAGGTTTTAATTTTAGCATTGTCTCATCCTTAAAATAAAACAAAATTAATAGAAAAAACATTCTCACGAAAAGATTTTATTTAAACGCACAAAAAAAAAGAAAATCACAAACCGTTAGTGTGTGTCAAATTAGGCTTGCAAGATTTGTACGCCACATACATACTTAAACAAACATGTGAAGTTTAATAAAGGATTTTAAAAATAGCTGGTATATCGCTTTTTGACAAATAAGAGCGAGGCCACACGATGAGTTGGCGGTGCGGTGCGACGACGGAGCGGCGCCGCAAACGTCATCCTACATACAAATCACTACCCCACTAGTGTGTTGTGCCATACAATCACTGTTGTGCATTGCCATTTTGACAGTGATTGTACGACGCTGCGATGACGCAACGCAGCGCAATCGTGTGGCCTCGTTTTTATCGATAGCTATATGACTGCGTTGCGTTCGAATGAAATCGTCATAAGATGTAACTTAGACATAAATTACAAACTCGATAGTCATATTTTATCGGAAAAAAGCGATTAGGTGTGTAGGACAAATATTACTTACAGTAGACAATGTAATTGAGCCAACACACTTTTCATTGACGTCGATGACTTCGTTATTATTTATAAGTGGCAACACAGTACAGTACAGTGCAGTACATTTCCTCACCAAAGAGGTTTCATTAAGTAAGTTCATTAAGACGTTGGTTGCCATGAGCATGAAAGTACTAGGAGTACATGACTCACGAGAGCTAACTAATATATCTTTTGAACCTCCGATGGTACCTATCTACGATGTAACTAGGTGGAACAAAAAAGTCTCATTAGTTACGTTAAAGTTAAATTTTTAAATAACGTAACTACTTGGAATAAAAATGTTCAGCTAGTTACATCAATGTAACTACAATGTAACTAGGTGGAACGAACACCGCAGCCCCGGCAGGCTTCTGCCCTTGCCGACCCCTCCTTTCTGCTGACATCTCATTAAGACGTGCATGGAACACTCGCCCGTCGTCGACACGGCCTGTCGTCATGACACGGACAGATTGCCTGCCTTAGGAAATATATACAAATGAAACAAGAAATCAATATGGATAATCATATATTTTCTTAGAATATAAACTTTTAAAAATAACACATTTTCCTTACACGGTACATTCACGCCGTACGAAGACTTTGGTTGAGGCGATTTTATTTAGCATGCAAGACAAGATTACGACAAAGCAAGACAAGATTACAAGAAAGCAAGACAAGAATAACATAACGCTTGTAATCCCCGAAGGGTTAGGCAAAGGTGTTCCTAATAGTACACACATCTCGCCATGTAGTTATGTTCAAGTCCCATGTAATAGGGGGCAAGCCTATTACCGTCAAGGGGGCACAAATCCAGATTCCGTGGCTGCTACTGAGAAATTCCTGATGGTAAAACCAAAACGAAAATCCAAGATGGCGTCAAGGAAATAAAAACACTGATTTTTTTTATGCATAGGCCTTACATAATCTTGTCTTGCTTAAAAAAAAAACGCTCAAAGTTATTTATTATAATTGCATAGCCAAAACAAGTGATTTAGATAAACTTAACATCGAATAGGATGATTTACATTATTAAATAAAACATTCAAAGTTTTCGACAAAAGTAATCAGTACCAATTTACATGCTATTTTTTACATAATCATAAGTAATGTTTTTTTTTAAGTTTTATACAGAATGTATCATAAAAGTTCTCAAAGAACATCACGCCTGTAATCTCGGAATGGTGCGGTAGAGGTGTATTTAATAGCACACCCACATTTCGCCAATAAACTTTTAGGTCCATGTAATAGGCGGAGCCTATTGCCATCAACCAAGCACAATAGACTAGTTTCCACCATCAATAAATTGCAAATCTATTTAATCCGTCCATTAGAGTATTGTAAAATAATGGACACATATTTTTTGTTTTTGTAAATCAACGAATATTGACAAAGATAAAACGCATCAAAACTCAGGAGTGGGGGCTCGTGACGTCAGAACTCACTAAAAATGATACCAAACAGTAACGCATTTTAAAGGCGTTGTATCTTCGTCAATGTTGGTTTATGTAACAAAAGAAAAAATACGGTTCAAATATTTTTTGATAATCTAAGTGAGTACTAATGAGACTTTTTCAGTTAACAAGCCTATTTCTCCGTGGCTGCTAATGGAAAACCTGATGGAAAAACCCAATAACACATTGCCCGACCTGGGAACCGAATCCAGGACCTCAAGCTCAGCAGTCGCGCTTGCAACCACTAGACTAACGAGGCAGGCTTATGAAATGTGCACATACATTTATAATACATGCTATAAAGGGTGTAAAACACCTCTTAACGAATCCGAAAACCACTTGTTTTCCCCGTCATTGCGATCATTTTTTTGTTCTACACCATACCTGGGAACCTTCTAGTTACGGAGATATTGGGGGTCTTTAATATAAGTTTTTATTGGTAGATTTTAACTTGAAACACCTTTACGACCACCGTAGTATTCAATCCATCCGTCAATACAATGTTTAAATTGCGTTACATTCAGTTCTGCAAACAAATGTGATTTTTCATCCCAAAAAAAAAGGCGTTTCCCAGCAATCATTTTTGCGTAAAGTTACTTAGTTTGATGTACAGAATGCTTGGTTAACGGCTTCGTCATGAGGTGGTTTATACCCTGTATTATTTTACGATTTGATTTTAAGATTATCAGTACTCGTAAGACCTCAGATAATTCTGTCATTTAAAATTAACCCGGACAAACGTGACCCTGGTTTACGCTACATGAGGTTCTGTACCAATGAGGGATTTTCTTTTCCAACTCTTCCCTAGTCGCTGGATAGATGGCGCTGATCTCGGTATGTTACTGCAAGGAACAGAACGTCACAAATAATTTCACTTGCATCTAATGGTTATATTCGGAAGCTGATGCAAACGAAAGTGTCAGTCAACGAGCGTATGTGACGTGGGTTTGTTCAAGCGTTTTGGTTTTGGCACCTAGTAACGTAGTCAGTTCAACGCCATCTACCGAGTTCTCGGAAACTACTTTTTTTTTTGAGGAAACTTCTCTTTAATACGTGTCGCTTTGCATAATGGTCAAATTCAAGGGTGATTTTAGATTTTTTACGATAAAGATGGTGGTCCCATAGAGTAAGTTGTTCAGTTTGATGGTGTGTAGCACACCCTTGGAATTAACCAGGATGCAAAGCAAAACCATGTATTATTACTTGGACAAAAATGATTTTATTCAATTTATTATTTTACTCTTGTGGAACCCTAAAAAGAATCAAAGTTAATTCAAATGGGACTGCATAAAATTACAAAAATGAGTTTGGTCCACGTTTCATTGAAAAACATAACCTAAACAATAGAATAACATAATAATAGGTATATGCACCATATATAAAAAAATAAACGAGAAATATTTTGACTTCAGTAAATCTAAGATTAGTGTTACAGATTTATGATTGAAAAATAATTAACAATTAAGTGTTGCCAGAATGATAAATCATCTAACCTCATTTTAATTAAAGTATGATTATTAACTGATCCATTGCATACTATTTATTTTATATTGAATCTAATAATTTACAGTCTAACTAAAATGCATAGATAACAATAAAATGCTAACAATTAATTACTGAGACGTTGTATACCAACTAAACGTATATATATAATCTTACAACCGTATCTATAACCAAGCCAAACTAATTACTTAAGATACAATTTTATTTGTAAATTAGTAATTGCTTGAAGTTAGAACTGTAAAAAGTTATAATTGGTTTTTTGTATATTTCACTTAAACTCGAACAATTACTTAAACTCAAACAATTACTTAAACTCAAACCATTACTTAAACTCAAATAATTACTTAAACTCAAACAATTACTTAAACTCAAATAATTACTTGAGTTTCACTTAACTTGACTATAGATACCAGGGTATAAATACACAGGTTTTTGATAAGTTAATCGGTATTTCTGTTGTCAAATCTGGCTAAAATAAGAATCAGATCAACATTCTCTTGCCCTTCCTAATTTATTTGCGGTCGGCGCAGCAAGTCTTCTTCTTCTATTTTTCGTCATCTCAAAGAATCAGATAAACAACAGAAACCGTAAGTAAATATGGCCGGATTAAAGGCAAAATCAACTATCTCGTTTTTTTGCTTTTTACCATTTGATAAAGAATTAAATACCGATTCGAATGGTATATTTAAGTGAAAAACTGCAAAAAATCATGATAGTTGGTTTTGCCTTTAATCCGGCTTATTTTTACTATAAAATATTTGCAATGTATGATAGTAATACACCACTATCATAAAACATAACATAACATTACGCTTGTTACCCCTGAAAAGTTAGGCAGAGCTGTACAGTCACGTCTAATAATATGTATCATCATCATCATCATCAACAGCCTATAATGTTCCCACTGCTGGGACACGACCTCCTCTCAATGAGAGGGAATGGGCTATAATCTACCACGCGGGCCCAGTGCGGATTGGTAGATGTCACATGTCTTCGAATTTTTGATTCTAGGACATGCCGGTTTCCTCACGATGTTTTCCTTCACCGTTTTGAGAGCAGCGGTGATGAAATAAATTACACAAAGTAATGCGCCTGTCTGGGTTCGAACCCACGACTTACTGTTCGTAAGTCGGGGCCGCCACCACTGGGCCACCGCTGCTCTCAAATATGTATGCACTTTCCTTAATATTATAGCTATTTTCACGAGAAATAACGATTGTAACTAGGAGATTGGATCTTTTTGATTAAAAAAATGAGTTCCAGAATACTATGTACGTAATAACATTAAATTTTAATCAGTACATTAGGAGAAACACAATTTAAAAAGTTCTTAAGTGTTTACATATTATTAGACGTGACTGTACGTAGTGGTACACCTATATTTTTTGCTTTTTATGTTTAAGTCCAAGTGCCCCTTTCAGAGTGGACAGTTTTTTTTTACATATTGCATATTATAACTTACAATGTTGAAATATGCTGAAAAATATTAATAATCTAAACAGATTAACATAAATGAATGCATGATTAGCTGTAATATTTACTAAACGTTCGTTTAACACCTTTCCGTCGAATAAAAACTGCATATTGCTTTAAAATATGACTACAGTTGTTGCTTTTCACGAGCGGGTGACATTGCAATTTAAACCTACTAGCAATGACATTAGCAGAATGTATGAGTTACATTGCAATTTAAACCTTATTTCAATGACGTTAGCTCGTGATATGCAACGATTATGCTCGCCTGTCATTGTTCGAAAACAAAAAACGAAGTAATGACTCTTACTTTTTTTTTATACTAAACGCTTTTCAATAAAATTATAATTAAGTATAAACAAAATTAAAAAAATATTATTGTAGGACTGAATTATAGACGAATTTGTAGGACATTGATCGAATTTGTCGGATCATCAACTGATTAGCCATTTTTTAACTATGTTGGGGTCGACTTCCAGACTAACCGGATGCAGCTGAATACCAGTATTTTACATGGAGCGACTGTCTATCTGACCTCCACAACCCAGTTAGTACTGGGTAATACGATACCACTTGGCAATATTAGTTCTGGGATTCTGACTATTACAAAAGACTTTCAAAGATAAATCGATGCAACTATAGATTATTTTGATTTCAGAGTTATGGTAAAGTAAGAAGAAAGCTACTTTAGTCCCCACCACGAGAAGCTATAAATTTTGTAAATACAAATTCGGATTCGCAACCTTAGTCCATCCGAATATCCGCCAGTATCCCAAAGGATACTGCCGGATATTCGGATAGTATATTGTCGCTACAGTTCAAATCGATCTTGCTTCAACAATATACTATCCGAATATCCGGCAGTATCTTTATTCGGATGGACGGATACTTTCCGTCAGTATCCGTCCAACCGAATATACGGCAGTATCCCAAAGTATCCGTCCATCCGAATATCCGTCGGCATCCCACAATATCCGTCAAATCCTTCAGTTCGATAAATCTCATGGAATATTCAGTGTATAGTATAGTATAATATAACATACGTATAATTATGTAATTTATTGGCATTCCTTGAGCACTTGTAACGATTTCCTGAACAGCTCCTGTTGAGAGCGCGCGTGTTTGATCTCTAGCTCGGCTAAGTCGAGGAGACTGGAAGAAAAGAAAGAAAGTTAAGAACCATTCACACGATGCAAGTTTATCGCGTGTTGCATAACACTAATATTGAAGCAATAGATGACTGGCATCGCCTAAACATGTCACATTCTTGCTTTACTAGGCAATTTTTCCGTTCAAAACTTTTCTTGGTTTAAACAATACGTACAATTGTTTCTTATGCAATTTTTGTATTCAATTGGATTCTCTCTTCGTTTGCAAATATGAGTGCGGTGGAATTTTTCAATGCCTCCTGCAGGGAAAGTACTAGAAATACTGGAGATAGCTCATTTTACTCAAAGGAAACATTCCTTTTTTTTCAAGTAAACAAATCTGCTTTCACAGATTTTCGAAAATTATTTTGCCACAATCGGGCATCGAACCCGGGATGGATCGACTAAAGTTCGACAAAATAACATTCTGTACCTTTTTGACATCAATCGATAGGGTCAATCATATGGATCAAATCTCTTTAACAAACATGATAAATTAAATGAAAGGAAAACCATGAATAAAAGTACTTTATCTTGTTGAATTTATCCCATTGAATTGGTAACTGTTCTTTATATTTCATGGTGTTCCCTTTATTAAATGTATTATGTTTGTTACGGAGATTTGATCCATATTAATGACCCTATCGATTCACACACAAGCTTTGCTTAGTGTGGTACTAGGTGGCGCTGTGTGTTAATGTCCAGTGATATTTATTATGATGTAAGCTTTATATTTACCTTTTCTTAAAAGCCGCTACTCTTCTGGTGCGGAAATCGATAAGTTCCTCCCGCGCGCGCGCTGACAGCTGCTCGAACTTAGCGCACGCGTCAGCTTGCGCTTGTTCCGCCTATAATGGAAATTACAGCATTATCAGTAATGTACGATGTACTTTGTGGCGCTAATGAGGTACTTGCTTTAGGAGATACTACAAAATACAATACAGGTTGAAATTTGTCATCAGTATTTTTTTTAATCTGCTGTTTTGTACAAAATATGTGCAATAGGCTTGTTAACTGAAAATCTCTAATTAGTCCGTCACTTAGATTATCAAAAAATATTTGACCCGTATTTTTTCCTTCGTCACATAAACCAAAATTGACGAAGATACGACGCTTTTAAAATTCTCAATACGTCACTGTTTGGTATATTTTTTGTGAGTTCTGACGTCACGAGCCCCCACTCCCGAGTTTTGATGCGTTATATCTTTGTCAATATTCGTTGATTTACAAAAACAAAAAATACGTGTCCATTATTTTCCAATACTCTAACTGACGGACTAAATAGATTTGCAATTTATTGATGGTGGAAACTAGCCTATACTTACACAGGAACAGTTGATTCTATTATTTCTACTTCCTTTGAGAATTTTCTATTTCGGGTGGGACAGCATGATGTAGTTCAAAAATGAGTTAGGCATGCAGGCCAGAAATCTTCATACTACTATTATAATTTCGAAAGGCTATTCAAATCTGTTTGCAATTTCATCCAAATCCGTTCAGCAGTTTCTGCGTGAATAATAAAATTCGAACGTCACAAATTTCGCATTTATAGGTAATAGTAGTGAGAAGATTGAAAGCCTGCATACCTAACTCTGCTATTGACTGTACTAGCCATGTGGTGCCAATTTCTTTTTTCAATCTACCTTTGATGGATTTCGTACCGTGTTAATTAAAATTAAATTTGAAATTTGAAAAGCATCTACTAGGCTCCTCGTACTAATGGCTTGTATAAAACTACGTAAAGTAGATCAAGGCGGGAGACTTCGAAGGTCCCTCAGTCCAAGTCTAAAATCACCAGTCCGCCTTGAGCCCCGTGGTGATTAACGCTCTCAATATAAGAAGAGCTCCTTTCCGAGCAGTAAAATCACCAGTCCGCCTTGAGCCCCGTGGTGATTAACGCTCTCAATATAAAAAGAGCTCCTTTCCGAGCAGTAAAATCACCAGTCCGCCTTGAGCCCCGTGGTGATTAACACTTTCAATTTAAAAAGAGCTCCTTTCCGAGCAGTAAGATACAGGGTGATAGTTTTTTGGTTTTTCATTTTTCCTATAAATTGGGTGCGTTTAAAAATACTAATCTCATACTAACACAATCATGCACAAAAATCACAAACGACAAATTCGCTACATGGAAAAAATACTACAATTTTAATAAGTTACACATTTGTATTTCCTGGGTTTTCTCACTAGGCTGTCTTTTTTTAATTTATTGATAATTATTTCTCAAAAATTAAGTAAAGCCTGTTTTTTTTTATAATTGGAAATATTTATATTTTATGCTGCTGTGCACCGCGACTTTTGCCCCCTGTGAAATTATTACAAAAATATTACTCCCCTATTCAAATCGGGTTTTGTTGATTTTATTTATTTTTGCACCGAACCTTAATCCGTTTTTCTAAGGTACTACTTATAACATTAGCTATCTGCCAATAAAAAATCCGTCAAAATCGGTCCAGCCGTTTCGAAGCCGAAAGAAACAGACAGTCAAAAATATATATTTTTTTTTTTGTTATTAGTATCATAATACTTTCATGTGCATTCAGTAAAAACCTGTTATTTTGAAATTACAGAAACTTTACTATTATTTTTTTGTAATAGATAGATAACAAATTTAATGTACTACACAAAACATTCTAATTATACACAAATACGTCACAATAACTACCCAACTACACAAAATACACAGTTTCTACACAAAACAAGCGTGTTTAGTGATTACCTCTTGCACTTCCATCGGCTGCGTATTGCACAGAAAGATTACTTGTCAAACATTTGTGATACTGGGTACACATTGGGCCAACGATGGCCAATACAATGCATTTAAAATAAGAATAGGACTGACCTGGCGCCATTTTCTGACGTCATAACTGTCAAATCGAATAAGTTAGGTAGGGTGCTACATAAGAGACATTTGTGATTAAAAAAGGTTTTACTTACATTGGCCTTAAAATAGGTAAAGCCTGTGCCTATTGGTACTCACCAATACAGAACAAGAAGTATACAGGGTGTAAACCACCTCATCACAAAGCCGTTAACCAAGCATTCTGTACATCAAACTAAGTAACTTTACGCAAAAATTATTGCTGGGAAACAACTTTTTTTTGAGGTTATAAATCATGTTTTGTGATAGAACTCAATGTAACGTACTTAAAACATTGTGCTGATGGATGGATTGAATAGTACGGGGGTTGTGGAGGTGTTAAAAGTCAAAATCTTACAAAAAAAACTGGTATTTAAAAACTTGTCAAAAAGTTGTAACTTTGACCCCCCATATCTCCGTAACTAGAAGGTTCCCAGGTATGGTGTAGAACAAAAAAAATATCGCGATGATGGGGAGAACAAGTGCCTTTCGGCTTCGTGAAGAGGTGTTTTATACCCTTTATGTTACAAAAAACGTAGTCGCATGTAGTCGCATAAATATACAAGTTTTTTTTTTTTAATAATGTTTAAAAATCTTTTCAAGTGTCAGTTAAAAGATGAAGGTCATTCCTATTCTTTTTTTAAACGCATTGTAAGCCCAAAAGTTCTTGTAACAGACAGATTTATTGCAAGGGTGTTGGTTCCTGCTTCCACCTAAAATACTAAGGTCCATGTTCACCGAAAAGATAACCGTCTGATTACCTAAAAACAGCTGTCAATGTGACATATTACCATACAAAAATGTGTTTTAAACAGCTGTTTTTGATAATCAGACTGTTGTCTCTTCGGTGAACATGGACCTTAGGTCCATGTTGGTCCATGAGAAGATAACAGCCCGATTATCTAAAAACAGCTGTCAATGTAGAGCAGCGGTGGCCCAGTGGTGGCGGCCCCGACTTACGAACAGTAAGTCGTGGGTTCGAACCCAGCCAGGCGCATTACTTTGTGTAATTTATTTCATGTGACATCTACCAATCCGCACTGGGCCCGCGTGGTAGATTATAGCCCATTCCCTCTCATTGAGAGGAGGCCGTGTCCCAGCAGTGGGAACATTATAAGCTGATGATGAGCTGTCAATGTGAAATGTTCCCATACAAAATGTGTTTTAAACAGCTGTTTTTAGATCATCGTCCGTCATGTTTTTGGTGGACCTAGGAACTGGTGACGGGGCGGGCGTTTTGGTTGACAACTTGTCTTTGTCTCATGTAATTTTGATGTTCTTCTTGGGAATTACTCGTTGAAACGTCGAGGCAACAGACCAATTATAAGTATTTGGTTCAATATGTACCCAGTATACAATGGAACATACAATTATTAAAATAACAAATGTGAATAACATTTATCACAAAAACACTTCACAAGTGCCAAAGAAATTAAAAGTTAAGTTTGTTGGTTCATAAAACTATTAAAACGAATGACAACATAAATAAAATACCCGAATGAAATCTAATTAAATTAAAATAATAAGGAATTAATAATCAAATTTTGAAAAATAAATTAAATCTTGATGACAATCTGGTCGGCTTGTTGGCAACCTTAAAGGTGGCCCACATAAACGACTCCGCTCTCACCCGGCAAAAGAAATATTATTCAAATATGGTGTTTATACGTATTGCTCTTTAGATATACTTTACATTGGCATTGACGGCGGTAAGTCCGCTGACAACGAATTTATGTTGCCAATGTAAATTATATCCTATCCTATCTATATATATAAAAATGAAACCCGTTTTCCGTTGTCACGACATAGAAAACGGCTTGACCGATTTGGCTGATTCTTTTTTTGTTGTGTTTGTTATTGTCAGGAGAAGGTTCTTATGAAAAAAAAATTTAGTAGTAGGTAGGTAGGTAGTAGTAGTAGGTAGGTAGTAGTAGGTAGGTAGGTAGTAGTTGGTAGGTAGTAGTTGGTAGGTAGGTAGTAGTAGGTAGGTAGTAGTAGGTAAGTAGTAGGTAGGTAGGTAGTAGAAGGTAGGTAGTAGTAGGTAGGGAGAAGTAGGTAGGTAGTAGTAGGTAGCTTTTTCCCTCTTATGTGACGCAGACGAAGTTGCGTGGGTCAGCTAGTAATATTATAAATGTGCATGTAAGTTCACGCGAAAACTACTGAATCGATCATCATGAAACTTTGTACACATATTCTTGGAGGTATAAGAAGTAACATGGATACTTTTTATTAAAAAAAACTAACCCTCACTCGCAGACGAAGTTGCGCGGGTCAGCTAGTTATATCTAAAGATAAATACTTGAAGCCCATATTTTAATTATATTCTTTTTACACAGTGGGAGCGGAGTCGTTAAGTAAAGAGTGTCCCTACATATTCTTTCAACATTTTGGTTACTTACCGCATGTACATCCTTGTTCTTCGCTCTGGCTTTCTCGAGATTTCGGTTAGCAGCCTCATATGCGGCTAGGCATCTAAAATAAAAAAAAAAATCTTAAAAAAAAATCTTTTAAATATACAGGGTGTAAACCACCTCATCACAAAGCCGTTAACCAAGCATTCTGTACATCAAACTAAGTAACTTTACGCAAAAAATATTGCTGGGAAACATTTTTTTTTTGAGGTTATAAATCATGTTTTGTGGTAGAACTCAATGTAACGCACTTAAAACATTGTGCTGATGGATGAAATGAATAGTACGGGGGTTGTAGAGGTATTAAAAAAAAAAGTTGTATAAAAGTTGAAACTTTGACCCCCAATATATCCGTAACTAGAAGGTTCCCAGGTATGGTGTAAAACAAAAAAAAAATATCGCAAGGACAGGGAGAACAAGTGCCTTTCGGCTTCGTTAAGAGGTTTTTTATACCCTTTATGTGTGACGTCAGTTTCTTTTTTATTCTTCTCTATTATCATCATTACGTTGCCCTTTTACCAATTTGGGATCAGCGCAGCATAATACTACATTAGACATTTTATTATTGTCTACCTACAACAAAAAAAAAAGTCTAAATAGTCCGCCAGGTAGTTAATAAAAAATATTTGTCCCATATTTTTTTCTTTTGTTACGTAAATCAAAATTGACGAAGATATGACGCTTTTAAAATTCTCAATACGTCACGCCTAGGTATAATTTTTAGCTAGTTCTGACGGCACGGGCCTGGGGGCTCCCGAGTTTTGATGTGTTTTTTTACCTTTGTTTATTTATTTATTTATTCATGTACACACAAAATACATAGAAGGACAATATATTAACATAGAAGAGCACAAAATTCCTGCTTATTTCAAAAGATATTTCTTCCAGCAGACCTACGAGAGGAAAATCTGATAAGAAATGTAGACACAGTGAGTAGAAAAGTCAAACAAGAAAATTTAAATTAAAACTTAAAACAAAACTATGACTATTTAATATAAACATATAACATACAAATACATACACATATTATGAAAAAAAAAAACTACTATGACTACTATTAACTACTTTGTTCATTGATTCACCAAAACAAAAATACGTGTCCATTATTTTTCAATAATCTAGTTGACGGACTACATAGATTAGTAATTTTTTGATATTGTCATCATACCTATTATCTTCTTATTCATACTTCTCTATTACTCGTCATCTCAACAGACACCTCATATTCGTCTTTACAAACTCTTTTAATTGATACCCATATCATGGTTGTATAAGAAATAACAAAGCCGTCATCTTTTGGAGTCCGCCATATTAGATTTACAATGACGTCACTTAGCTAACCATTCATTGTCATCGAAACAAAACGTGTATGACTAAAACTTCACAACACACAACAACAAACTTTACAAAACTCAATCCGTTGGGGATAATTTTTTTACAAGTTACATTAAATTTAAAAAAATGAAAAATACCCCCAACACGTAGGGGGTCATAATTTCAAGGTTTTTTTTTCTTTTTATGAGGTTCGTCCATTTCCATATAAGAAACAAGAAAAACCAAATCTAAATCGTTTTAGCCGTACACACACACAAAACAGACACACTAATACACTTCATTTCTAACACCCCGTCGTTTTTGCGTCAGGGTTTAAAAATTCAGTTTTAGGACTTGATCTTGAGGCCGTGAGGCACACTTGTCACTTAATTTAATTTTTTTTGTTTCGTTTAAAGTTTTTTTTTTGTTTTTTTTTTTATTATTATTTTTATATACTTACTGTCTTTCTTTCTTTAAGATAATATGTAAGATGTCTTACCTGAGCCTCCTAACGAGCACAGCTTTGGCAGCATGCGCGTCTCTCATGTAGTAGCGGAGAGTGTCTGCCAGCTTGAGGTCCTGGTCTGATGCCATGCGACCTTCGATTTTCTGTGAACAGATAAAAAAAATTACTTAAGACATTTTTGATCAAATGGCTCCTGCCGCTCCGGAGCGGGAGGGAGTGTCAGACTTTTACTGACTAAAACACACCCATGTACCTCGAGATAGGTACATGGGTGTGAGGTAGATAGGTACTCTTTGTGTTCCAAGGCCACGGTATGTCTTTCGAACAGTCCCGCAGCCCCGGAAGGCCCCTTCCTTATGCTGACATATTTTGCTCGTCGCTTGTGAAATACTCTGGTCTGGTCGACACGGCCTGTCGTCATAAGACGGACAGGCCCGAGTTATCACTTACCCTGCACTTGTCAAAAGTTTCAGCCGCTCTGGTCAGGAACCTCTCGGTTGGGGGCTGTTCTCGTGTCGCTAACTGTGTGATGCAGGATGACAGTCTAATGTGCGCATCTGCTACCTCTGTACACATGAAAGAACAACAGAAATTAATTATCGTATATCATCTATCTAAGGCTTGTTCTAAGGGTCTGTTCACATTGAGACGCGACGCGGCGGTGCGTAAAATATAACTTTATTTATTACTCGAAGAGAAACACGTTTCATAGTGAGAATTCAGAATAATTATGTAGCACCATGCAGCGCTGCGCCTCGAGACGCCGCGCGGCGCAGCGGAACGTGTCTGTATTCGCCGCGTGCACGTGCCCCGCCGCATTCACCCACAGTCGTCAATTTTCAAGCGCATGAGAACGACGAGACAAGCCGCCACGGCGGCCTCAAGCTGCACCGCGCGGCGTCGCGCGACGTTTCACTAGCCTATTGTCATTTTACACACTACATCTCTTGCAGTTAATAATGAATTATTTTTTACGGAAACGAAAGTAGTAAAATATTCTTAAAGAAGTCGACCGGTACTAGTTCTCCCCGTGATTACAAAGAGACATTCCTGGATATACATTTGTCACGTTGATATTTAGTAGCCACCCTTATCGACATAGTTTTAAGGTTCAAAATTGACCAAGACCGAAACTGACTATCGTCACTCACCATTATGCTTGGTAGTCACCCCGTCGACTTTAGCGCCATACTTGTAAGGTTCAAAATTTAACTAATACCTTTATGCTTGATAGTGCATCGATCGACCATAGTCCCATAGTTTTAAGGTTCAAAATTGAGCACATACCTTTATGCTTGGTGGTCATACGATCGACCTTAGCGACGGCGTCCTTCAGATGCGAGTAGTACTCCTGCAAGAACGTGGTCTCTTGCTCGAAGAAATCGTTCACATCTCGCACTGTGGCGCCGAGGTAGATTTCGTCTGTTGTTGTTGTCATTGAACGCATCTGTAAATAATAATGTGATCAGACTATAGAAGCGAAAGGATAAGGCGGGGTTGTAACTAACCTAACCATCCTAATTTTACACCGTTCGTGCAACGGTCGTGCATACTGGTGAGGGAGTCAATGAAAGCGAAGGTATTTGCAAGCCAATTCGATTTTAATTTAAATAAAACCTTTGATAAGTTACTCTTTTGTTATCATGTTTCAGAGTAAAACATCGTTCCATTTTTAAATTACTTTTTACTCCCTAGGGAATAAATGGTCACTTTAATCTCGCTTCGTAGGGCTATAATGGCGTACTTTTAGAGCATGAGAAGTGAAAATAGATTAATTATTTTCTCACCAGTCCTCCAATAAGGTCCATACGTCCCCTCGGCTTGGCGCACAGATCCTGTTCGTACTCCAGGAACACGCGCAGATGTGAGTCATTGCGGAACACCGGGTGTGCCGCCAACCGCTGTAGGAACACCTCGTGCATTGCCACGGTCTTTTTGAATGTTGCTAGGTATTCGCTGGGAAAGGAAATGTACAAATTAGTAAGTCCATCTGTCAGCCATAATGTCACGCAACTGAATAAATATTTGTTGAACACTAAAGAGCCCGCGCCCGCGTCTGTGTTCGTCAGTGCTGCCAGTGAAAGGCATGGCACAGATTGACGAACAGTATTCGTTACGTGGGGTGTAGGTGTTAATATTTTTTCTTTTTATTTATTTATACTTCACATATTAATTTATTTGTAATGTTTATTCGTCTACACTTTATTTTTATTTTTATCCGTATCTGGCCTGACCGTGGCATCACCTTCACTTTGGGCCCTATCAGAATATCAGCGCTGTGACGTTTTTTTTAATGTTACAGCACCATGCTGAGATAGGAGCCTTTTGGCCTCGTACAGGACGAGTTTCATTCTTTTAATTTTTAAATAAATATTTGTTTTTTTTTCTGTGTAATTTTAATAAGTACTGTTAATTTTGATGTGTTTGTCCTGTGTGGGCTAATAAATGCTTTTTCTTTCTTTCTTTCTTTATTTAAAGACAAACCGTGCTAAAGATTTTCAGTGATCATCATTATACACCGTGACTTTTCAGTCGTCTTACAAAGGTGGTCCATTCAATGTTTCCGACATAAACTACCTCTAGGTGCGATTATTTCTATTTTGCCATTAATTTAAACCGTGGGTACAAAGAAAAATAAATAATACATTCGAACAAAAGGTAGAACGTACCTACCCAGCGCACGACTCGAGTAGATCATCGGTCGCAACAGGGTGTGGGGGTGTTTTTTTTTTTAATTTTTCAAATATTTCTTTTTTTTTAATTAATGTGTATTAGACACTAGCAATAGCATCCTCAGGATGATTGCTTCCCGCGCAGACTGTCCGATCCAACATAAGTGGATGTGTATATCTACTGGACAAGACTGATTAGTTATATTATTTGATTTTATTGTTATGTGTTGTGTGTGATTGTATAATTTCTTTAATTTGATTGATTGACATAGGATATCTAATTTTGACATTGAATTTTTAATATTTTCAAATGTTATTGTATTAATTTCCTTTGTTTATGCTATTACTTGATTTATTTATTTTATTAATTGATTTTTACTGTTTATTTTTTTTTATTATTTGTGGTCTGGCTATTTCATTACTATGTTGCTATATGGATTGGAAATTATCTGAAATAAACGTATTATTATTATTACTCATTGAATAAATGAAGTGGGCTGTAATACGAGTAAAAAATCACGGTGTATAGCAATGACGATATGAAAAATTAAGATTGTGTTCAGAATGATGTACGATCGAACAAGCTATTTGATTTACATTTTACAATGTAATTTGAGGGTTAAACTGATGCCGGGGTTGCGGGCCTGTTCGAAAGAGATATCGCGGCCCCGGAACATAAAGGGCGGGGAAGGAACATGGATGGGTTTTAGTCAGTAAGAGTATGACACTCCCTCCCGCTCCGCCCAGAGTGGGAGAAGTCATTTGATGATTTCCCATCCCAAAAAAAAAAGGGGGTTAAACTGAATACCAAATGGGTTGTTCGTCTTTACTAAATAATGTAAAACTACTAAAACGTAGTAAGAAGAAGTCTGAAAATAAAAAAAGAAGTAGTCTATTGATAAACGCTATCGGCAATCTATTCAAGAGTCGACGGACTGGAATGTTACGAGACAAAGTGTAAGTAATACTCACTCTTCAAGTTCCTCCTTCATCTTCAGGAACTCTTCTCTAGTGAGAGCGCCCTCGCCTTCCCCAAGACGCTGTAACTTCTCACGGGACGCGTCGAAATCTGGCCTTGGGGGCGCGGGCGGTATCTGGTGAAGAATTGAAATAAAATGTAATTGTAATTGCATGCGATGGTAGTCAATTCACGCTGTGTGGAGGGAAGGAGGGGTCCCCCTTGTCCAATGGTACTACTCTCATGAAAAGATAATGTACCTACCCTTCCTGAGAAATACCGATTAATGTAACCTAACCTTAAAACACTTTATATTCCCTTAGAAAGCGTAGGCGACGGATATTTTCGAATGCAGGGTTTAAAGGAACATAACTAACCTAACGGTAGGGTGCCCCAAGTCCCGATTATGGGGGCAGAGATACTTCCGTATTTCGTATTCCGAGAGTTTACAATATTGCTAGAGAGAGATTACAATCTAACGTGTTTGACAATTTTATGGTGACATGTACATATAATAAATATGTATTTACAAACAAAAAGTATATATATTTTGTAGTATATCAACAATCTGGTGTCTACGATACAAACCTTGCTTAGTGTGGTACTAGATGGCGATGTGTGTAATGTCCAGCGATATTTATATTTATTTATTTATTTACATATAGTTGATATTAAAACTTATTCAAATACTCACAATATATCCAGCATACTCCTCATTCTCCTCATACCGGTCGTGCAGCCACACAAACTCCTCATGTTGCCGCACAACTATGAACTCAGACTTTTGGAACTCTGGCAGTGTTGTTTTCGTGTGGACGGTGAACTTCACTTTTTCTTTCTCGCTTAGCGCATCTGATATGTCGACCTGTTGGGTGAAATCATAAGATGTTTAATGTTTTGCGATGATTTTTGACTCATTCTTCTTCTTGTCGTATCGATTTTACTTCGACCCCAGAGGCTGTTATTATTACCTAAATGTTATAACCACGAGAAGAAGACCATGACTACACGAATGGCGTAGTGGTAGTCAGGCTGCCTTACGTTCTTAGGTTCCAGGGTTTGAATCCCGGTAGGATGGTTTTGGTTTCCATACTTAATCCCTAAAGTGGACCATTGAATATGAGCCACTGTGCCGTTACTCCAACCAGGCCACCTACCTCCAAACGAATAGGATGGTCTCTGAGTAGACGTTACAGGAGCAATAATTTAAACTCCCATATGCCGTAATAGGGAATATGCAAGAAATTCAAAACTTATTTTATCACTCACTGTGGTACACTTGTTTAACTTTCTAATACAGTGAAACCTGGATAACCGGGACATTCGAAGGGATCTGCCAATTGGTTTCATTTAATGAGCTTTTCTTCCTACCCAGTGTCTCAGATATCCAGGCATAAATGTCAGAACCAATGTCACTCAAACCCGTCTCTCATCATGTTTACTTTATATCAGTGTTATAATCACAATTTTAGCATTTTTTTTTTTTTTATGTGTTGTCCTGTCGGGCTTATAAATGCTTTTTCTTTCTGTCTTTCTTTCTAACCTCAGCATGAGTTCCAGATATGGAAGTATCTTTCTTATTGTTACGAGCTGGGTATGAGATAAATTAATTACTACCGATTAAACAACACAATAACTTTATTAATCACAAAACAACTTATACTTAATCACAAATACACTACTGATCACTATTCGCTTAGATATCGCACTTGTAGTTCACTTGGATTCGCTTCGTTGTGTCGCTAAAACAAGACTGACTGTCGCGGCCCTGAGCGCTCTATTTATACTCGCCAACAGACACACTAGAACAACCACGAACATTCGAGAGGGTCATAAAAACACAATAGAGGTACCTACGCAGGTAATAAAAATAGTAGGTATAACCTACTTGTACAAAACAACCAAATATGAACCTTATGCCCTAGGCGTACGGTCGAAATTCTAATGTCTTTGTATAAATAGGTCGCGCGTTTGTACCTACCTAACTTTAAAACTAATAATAATAGAATGCCCTCGAACTTCTAACGTACACACACTGTAATCACTGGCTTTCTGGAATGTTCTAGTAGGTCCGATGTAACACTGCCCCCTCCTTAGACATGCTCGTCCCGAGCATCATTAGTCCCGTAGTATCGCGCCAACCGGTCTACATGCACAATCTTAGGCGCACCTCGTGGACCCTTCTGTATTCGGTAGGTGACATCGTTGATCCTAGTCACGACTCGGTATGGCCCATCCCATTTTGCTTGTAACTTCGGAGACTTCCCCTTGCTCCGCACTGGGTTATGCAACCACACCAGTGAACCCTCGTCGAAACCCCTACCGTTTGCCTTCCGATCATAACGGGTCTTCATCTTCTCAGACATCTGTTGGCCGGATTGTCGGATATGCTCATAAACATCGTTCAACTTATTACGCAAGTCGTTCGCGTAATCTGTTACGCTACATGGAGCATCAGGGGGAGTTCCAGTGATTAAATCAGCAGGTAACCGTAGTTCCCTTCCAAAGTTCGCGAAGGCTGGTGTCACCGTCGTACTTTCGTGGACTGCACTTCGGTAAGACAGAAGAAACGGCTGAATGTGCTTGTCCCAATCCCTTTGCCGGCTTTCCACAACTTTCGCCAGATATCTCTCCAACGTTTGGTTGAATCGTTCCACCATTCCATCGGATTGTGGGTGGTAAGAGGTGGTTCTGGTTTTATGGGTACCCATCAATCGACAAGTCTCTTGAAATAATTGCGATTCAAAATTTCTTCCTTGATCGCTGTGTATTTCTAAGGGTACTCCAAAACGACAGAAGACTTCTTGAACTAATTTATCTGCGACAGTTGTTGCTTCTTGGTTAGGAATGGCGAAGACTTCCGGCCACTTTGTGAAGTAATCCATGACCACCAGGAAGTACCTGTTTCCACTCTCACTTACTGGAAATGGTCCCGCAACGTCTAGTGCTATCCGTTCCCAAGGGGCTCCAACGTTGTACACTTTTAATGCACCTCTGCTGCGTGTCTGGGGTCCTTTCACGGCCGCACAACTGGTACATTTGCGGCACCAGTCCTCCACATCATCTCGACAGTGGATCCAGTAGAAGCGTTCTCGAATTTTTAGGAGAGTCCTTTTAACCCCCATATGTCCTCCAGAACATCCATCGTGGTAGAGCCGTAGAACATCCGGTACCTTAGCTTTAGGGACAACCATTTGTAGATGACAACTGTCCCCTCTAGCGTTTTCCCATTTACGGCACAAGACTCCATCCTGGATCACCAAGCTGTTCCATTGCGCCCAATAACTCTTCGTGATGGAACTCATCGCAGCCACATCACTCCACTTGGGTTTAGGAACACCAGCTTTGATCCACTCGAAGATCGGTTTGATGTCCGAGTCATTGTGCTGAGCCTCCCGTATAGTTACCTTCCATTCATCGCTAAGATCCGTTCTTAGCATCCTCACAGGCACCACTTCCTTAGACTCCTGTCTGGAACTACGCTTACAATCTTCTGGCAATGGTCTTCTTGACAGTTCGTCTGTGTTGCTTTGGTTTCTCCACTGTTGCTGACCAGTCTTCTTAGCCGCTTTTCCCTGCTGAGATTGATCTTTTCTAGGTGCGCTTCGCTTTTTACAATTCGACCGAAGGTGACCCCTTTCTCCACAAGTGTAACACCTAGGGCTGTATCGTCGCGGACGCTGGCGTTCAGGTGATGCCACAACTTGCTTTGGACAACTTGGCTGAAGATGATCCCTTTCTCTAGCTGTGTAGCAGCTAGGTCTGTAACCTTGCGCGCGGTCGTGTACAGGTGATGCCACTACCTCCCTGACGTAGTGTGTTCGGTGGTCTTGCCTCACTGCCTCTACTTCCAAGGCATGGGCCAAGGCGTCCTTCAAGGTCTCATGATGCCCCAGTCTCACGGCAGCTCTAACTTCCAAGTCACGTATTCCATCAACGAACGCCTGTACCAGATTTCCATCAATCAGGGCAGGGGCAGACTGGTAGGCTTTCCGAACGAGTTTTTCAACTTCCAGGGCCCACTGCTGTAGGTTCTCGGCACTACGTTGAACACGGTCCTTCAACTTAGCACGGAATACGTGCTCCAGATGCGCGTCGCCGTATCTGGACTCCAACGCCTCCAGCAGCTGCTCGTAGGTTACATCCTTGCCGAGTGCCTCTAGAATAGTTAGAGCCTGGTCTCGGAGGCCCAAGGTGAGCGCGGTCATGGCTTGTGGTTTTGTCCATCCATTCGCCTTCATGACGGCCTCAAACTGTATTTTGTAAGCCGACCACGAAGATGTGCCGTCGAACGGAGGCACCTTAAAACCACGCGAAGAAGGTGCAGCAACCACCGAAGCTACAGTTCCACCTTCAGTCTTCAGTTCGCTCAAAGCCTTCTGCACCCCAGCAATCTTAACTTCGGCCACCGAGATGCGATTCTCGTGCTGGTGGACCTGATCTTTCATCACTTTCAGGTCCTTGCCGAAAGTTGCATGAAGATCCTTTATGAGGAGCATCTGCTCGTCCTGGCGGCGGACCTGCTCCTCTTTGTCCTGCTGCAACTGCTCTTCCAACCGGCGAGCCTGCTCCTCTTGACGGCGAGCCTGCTCCTCTTGACGGCGAGCCTGCTCCTCCTTGTCTCGCTGCAGTTGCTCTTCCAATCGGCGAGCCTGCTCCTCTTGACGGCGAGCCTGCTCCTCCTTGTCTCGCTGCAGTTGCTCTTCCAATCGGCGAGCCTGCTCCTCTTGACGGCGAGCTTGATCCTGCAGCAGCGCCATTAAAGCTGACAAGTCTGGCGCCCCTGATGCTGGAGAAACTCCGGATGGCCCAGCGACTGGCTGTGACGTAGGCTGGACACCACCCGGTGTCTGTGTCGGAGAATCCCCAAACCGCCTTTGGTCCATATCCTGCTGTCGCTGTTTTCTGGTACGGATACCGTCCGTGTCGTCCTTTGGTAGGATTGGCATAATTTATCATCCCACTTCTGACACCAATTTGTTACGAGCTGGGTATGAGATAAATTAATTACTACCGATTAAACAACACAATAACTTTATTAATCACAAAACAACTTATACTTAATCACAAATACACTACTGATCACTATTCGCTTAGATATCGCACTTGTAGTTCACTTGGATTCGCTTCGTTGTGTCGCTAAAACAAGACTGACTGTCGCGGCCCTGAGCGCTCTATTTATACTCGCCAACAGACACACCAGAACAACCACGAACATTCGAGAGGGTCATAAAAACACAATAGAGGTACCTACGCAGGTAATAAAAATAGTAGGTATAACCTACTTGTACAAAACAACCAAATATGAACCTTATGCCCTAGGCGTACGGTCGAAATTCTAATGTCTTTGTATAAATAGGTCGCGCGTTTGTACCTACCTAACTTTAAAACTAATAATAATAGAATGCCCTCGAACTTCTAACGTACACACACTGTAATCACTGGCTTTCTGGAATGTTCTAGTAGGTCCGATGTAACATTATCCAGGTCCCATTTAACCAAGTTTTACCATACAACACTTATTTTTTGAGTGACAAGCAGTAGTTGAACTTAACTTTTAATTATTTTCATGGGTTAATAGTATTGTACTTTATTGATTTAAGTGGAGAAAAAAAATTATGCATATTTCCTATTAAAGACACAATAAAAAGCCATTGTCTCATGTAGATCGACATTCTGGCATACAAAGGCTTAAGTTACCAACAATCAGTTGACAGAGGGAGTATTGGCTTTAAGTGTATGTATGCTAAGCGGTATGCTGCAGATCACAGTCCGTTGTTTATAAATCTCTTCTTTTAGTTTCTTTTACCTATAGCAACACCTTTTAACTTTTGATCTTTTTTATTAGACTTACCAACAAGCTGTTGTCAGCTAAGCAGACATTCTCATTTGGCTTCTTCTTATCCAGCTTAGGATCTGCGGAGCCAGGAGGTTGAGCTGTCGGAGCTGACAGGGGATCATGGTTGGTGTCTTCAACGCAGTCCTGAAATAGTTTGGGTAGGTTTTAGTATTTCCTTGTACTGCATAGAATTGATCTGATTAGGGAAGCTGAATCTCTTTAAATGTTAATCAGATGACATTTTTCAGCCCCTCCTCTTTGGTGATATGTTGTGAGATTTTGGTAAAAAATCTTTTAAGTGTTTTTTTGTATGGTGAAAAAAAACAGGTTACCCCCCCCCCCCCCCCCATGGTGATTAGTTGTAATTTTTTACTGAACTTCATCCCCTATTTAAACCTTGCAGGATGACGAGATGATGATGTAGAACACAATTTGTGAGAATGGATGTATGTATGGATGTTTTTCACACAAATACTACTGAATGCATTTAGATGAAATTCGGCACATAGATAGGTCATAACCGAGATGGACACACACCGAGATTGTGTCGAGAGTAACTTTAAACACACTGGTCCTAAGTTTGTAATTTAAGGTTTGTTTCACATTTTTTATTATTAGCATCTAATTATAATTACTTAAATGTTTGCATGCCAATTTTATGGCGAAATGTGTCATTGCACTACATTTTATTTTACCATCTTTTGTACCACATTTTTTGCAAATAAATAATTTTGACTTTTGACTTGACTTGAACCTGGATTTACACATAGGATATGTTTTATCCTGGTAGAATGATCCTTTGAGATGTAAGTAGGTGTAAGTTTGTGAAGGACTTTGCAAAAGGTTTTTTTCGTAAATGATCTTGGACACTACATCGACATCACTCACCTATACCCCCGGTGTTATTATTCGAAATTATCCAATAAGAATACAATACGAACATGTAGGTACCATCACAACACATCAAACCCAATGTATCCTTCACACAAATTATAAAAACTTACGAACGTGAAAACTGAAATTAACACACTCATAAAAAACATCAATAGAGACAAGGTCGCCTGTGCTATCAGGCGAAAAAAAAAACAAAATCCATGCATCCACGTCATTGAACCAATTATCGTCAAAAGTAGCAAAAACAAAGAATTCTTACAAAAAAATGCACCACACATTCACTATCTCTACAAAAATGAGTCATAACTTTTAGATATCCGGCGAAATTAACAAATAATACAAGAAATCTTATTGACGGAGACGCCCCCCGGCAAAGTAGGAAAAACAATCAGTTTGCAGTTTATTGACCATGTTTAGGCGGAAAAACTCACCATCATTTTGTTATATATAGTCGCAGCTAACCGCTGGTTAAAAATAATTTAATTATATTTTAATTTCCTTGTTATAGTCAACAATTTAAATTGAGCTACGGCAAACTTATTTGACACACAAGAAAATAAGAAGATGATTGTCAAAATCGCATCTGTCAATTTGACACCAAAAGCTGTCAGCACGAGCCTGACAGAAAATCAGTGTTGCAAAGTATGGCAAAACACAGTAGACAGAGCAAAAAACCTAAGATTTTTTATTTATTGCGAGCATGCAAAACTAAGGAGAAATAATGAGAATCCCTTAAATTCTTCGCCGAGATTGGAGTCATGTTATTATAAACCTCTTCATATGCAGAAGCTGCAAAAGCACCATTTAGTAATAGTGGAGATAGTTTTACATATCCTATGCATATAATCATTTTGCTTTTCTGACGTTCATTTATACAAATTGTACATCTCTCTGTCTTCCTCACATCTTCTTTCCAAAAACGTATCATTATTGGTTAGGTGCCTTAATCCATCCTCCAAACATGACTAAACCATCATCAGTCTTTGTAACAAGGTAGGTACTTATAGGACCTTGTCCTAACACAGTCTTCAATCTAGCATTTAAAGTTACACCACACATACTTCACTACTGTTTAACGACACAAAGGTTTAAGAAAGCAAAGATTCTTATTTACTTAGAGCCAAGCACATCTCCAGACTTTTGGTTCGGGGGACGGGGGGTGGACGACTAACATTGAAACAACCATGTGAACTGTGTAAAAATCGCTCTAATCAATGAACTATAATTTACGTACTTCGCAGTGCAAAAGATCGTTTATTTAGTCTGATTTCAGGGGGGGGGGGATAAATCCCAACTATCACCGCACCCAATAAACCCGCTGGATACGTGCCTGCTTTGAGCATTTATTAAATCGTAACGTTATACAATACTAAAGAAAAGAAGTGATTTAATTAAAGTGGGCACCTTTATAAATTGATGAAAAAAGTGAATGATTAAATTAAGTAATCCCTTGCAAAAAGATATTTCACGATGAAGTGATTGTGAAAAACCTTAATGATAATGATAGAATGGGACAAGGGCAGGAATATGACGATGAGACTAATAAAGCTTTTCTACAGTAGTTTACCAACAGCAGTTTTTGTAATCTCTAAAAAATAATCTCAGTTTATTTATTTTATGATTACTTTTTCAAAATATCCATAACAGAACCGCTACAGCGCTGATAAAAAATGTATAAGTCAACAGTTTTTGAATAAAAGTGAAACAGTTGTGTTAGGCATTTCCTTGAGATGCTATGAAACTTAAATACTCGGATAACTGATACGTCTAGCTTAGGTAATCCAAATCATTCAAGTCCGAAACTGTGCAGGCAAAGCGGCTGGATTTGTTAAGCCTAGCCAGTCAGGAAGCTACAGTCTAGCCAGAACTCGCGCATGCGAACATAATAATATCAATGAAGCAGCTATACAATGATTTTTATATTTATAAAAAATCGATAGCATACTTCGTCGTAGACATGAACAGATGAGACCTATAGCTACAGATTATCGATTCTCTGAATTCTCTCCAGACAGAAGCAAGTGTTCCTACTATAAAAAAATAATCTATTTAGTAGAAATTTTGAAGATTTTGATTTCATGGAAGTTGAAATTTAAAATTATGAGAAAACTGGTTGTGACTTTATAAGTCACATTTGTTGGACGTAGTGTATGACTACAATGATTTTGTATGACTTCCAAACTGAGATCAAGAGCGTGAAAAAAAAACAACCTTAGGTGTTTAGTAGTTTCCGAGGCCATGTGCTTTCATGGGCCTCGGAATGCGCCACCGTCGGGATCCACACTGACGGTAGGAGGGGTATCCATCGGCGTCGAGTCGACGTTGAAGTACCTAGGACTCGTCCTCGACAGCCGGTGGAACTTCGTGGAGCATTTCCGACGTTTGGCCCCCAGGCTAGAACGGACAGGGGCTGCCTTCAGGCGGCTCTTGCCCAACCTTGGGGGGCCGAACGCCTCCTGCCGCAGGCTCTACGCGGGAGTCGTGCGGTCCATGGCCCTCTACGGGGCCCCAGTGTGGGCGCGTTCGTTGAAGCGGCGAGCCGCTCACCATTTGAACGCGCCCCAAAAAGTGGTGGCCGTAAAGATGGTCCGTGGGTACCGCACGATCTCTCGCGAGGCGGCGGGCCTGCTTGCCGGATTGCCGCCGTGGGATCTGGAGGCGATAGTCCTCGCGCGCCTGCATGAGTGGCGCGCGGAGGTACTACGCCGGGGGGAAACTCCGCTGCCGCGGCAAATTGCCGCTCAGCGGACTGACCTCCGGCGCGATCTCATGGCGACATGGAGAGAGCGACTGTCGCAACCCCGTGCAGGGCACGCCACGATAGTGGCGGTAAGTCCCCTCTTTGAGGAGTGGCTGGAGAGGCGCCACGGCGTCCTCACCTTCCGCCTGACGCAGGTCCTCACCGGACACGGATGTTTCGGGAGGTACCTGCACCGAATCGGGCGGGAGGAATCGCCCGGGTGTCTCCACTGCGAGGATCGACCGGAGGACACGGTGGAGCACACGGTGGAAGTCTGCCCTGCGTGGGCGGAGCTCCGCCGTGTCCTCGTGGCGGCGATCGGCGGCGGCGACCTCTCGCGTCCGGCCCTGGTTCAATCCATGGTCCGGAGCGAGACGGAATGGGGAGCCGTCGCCTCCTTCTGCGAAGCAGTTATGCTAGCGAAGGAGGTGGCGGAACGAGAGAGGGAGAGATCCTCTCTTCCCGGCCGCCGCGGGAGACGCAACGGGCGTCGGGGGCCACGAGGTGGCTACCGGCCACCGTAGATGCGGGCCTGTGGACGGCTGGCTATGGGCTAGCTAGCCGTCCGGCCGTCTAACGACGACGACAGGCCGTGTCGACGGCGCGTTCGTGTTCCACGCGCGCCTCAAAGAGTGTCAGCAAAAAGAGAGGGGCCCACAAGGGCCGAAGCCTGCCGGGGTTGCGGGCCTGTTCGAAAGAGATACCGCGGCCCCGGAACGTAAAAGGCGAGGAAGGAACATGGATGGTTTTTAGTCAGTAAGAGTCTGACACTCCCTCCCGCTCCGCCCAGAGTGGGGGGGGTCATTTGATGATTTCCCATCCTTAAAAAAAAAAAAAAAAAAAAAGGTGTTTAGTAGTTTTTGACGGAACTACACTTGTATTATTTTAGTAGTTTTTATAAATCAAAGATCTGAAATGGATGTGCAGAAATTAAATTGTTGTTTTTAATTTATTCACACAAACTATACATCTTTTATTTACAAAATGGGGACGCAGAAACCTGGAGAATGGGCCAATTCGTTAATTGCCCGTTTCGAAGAGCAGGTGAGTCGCAATTTATGTATTTTAATTTAATTTTAAGACCCACCCATATTAGGAGTTTTGCGGGGATGTAAACAAATTATATTTTTTTCTTCGGCTTTATCCATTTATTTCACACCAAGAATGATTACATAATTTTTTAGTAACCTTCTTTAATTTTTCTAGATCTCATCAAGTATCATTTTATTCGGGAATCTAATTTTTAAGATAATATTATTGTAAGATATTATCGATCGGCAACCCGGCATTACGATTTCATCCCTTTACAGACTTTTAGGTCAAATAAAAATCAACTGAAGTTCAGTAATTATTTCGCTATCAATCCTATCCATTGTTGCAGATAAACATTAAGTTACTTCTCTTAAAAGTTTTTTAGATTATTTAATGGGCTGAGGTGGGGCCATTTAAAATTAATTCTAACTAAAGATGGAGTCTACAATGAATATATAAAAAAAAAAATAGGTAGGCATTTTGATTAGGCCTTTGCCCAGGAGTGGGACAGAAAAGGCTAACAAAAAAAAAATTGTATTGAGAATGATGAATTATATTTCAAGGGGATAAGCAGAGTAATAGTACACCCATCTTTTGCCAGTTTTGTTTTAAGTCCCAGTTAATAGGGGAGGGCACAAATCCAGACTCAGCGGGTCTGTGGCTGCTTTTGAGAAATACTGCAGGGCTAAAACCCAATAACATTCTGCCTGACCCGGGAATCACACCCCCTCTTATGCTCAGCAGTCTTTAGACCGCTCATCCAACGAGGTGCTGTAATACAATATGCAGTATAAATTGAGAATCTTTGTCAATAATCTGATTTGAAAAAAATACATTTATTCTGATCATGATAATTATATCAGCTGTAATAAAATTCTTTGCTGGACATAACAAATCTTCTATTTGATGCCTCATCAGCCTTATGAGAGGTATTGTACCACTTCCAATGCTAAAATAACTTACTATTCTTCTATTCAAACCTTTACCATCCTTCATCTGGCTTTGTGTAAACTTAAGGGGTTCAAATTGGAAGATTTATTGTAAAATCAGATTGTGAGACCTTTGTCAATAAATTTTTACATAAAATTATTTATCTGAGGCCCTACCATCCTTTTCTCAAAGTAGTTCTGGCCATTTTCGATCCTCCTATAACTTATAAAACTAGAAGCCTGAATTATCAGTATCCAACCAGGCATTTTGTAAGCATGGTATATAGTATTTCAACTCCGTTCTTTTATCATAAGAAGTTGGTCAGTTCCAGATTGACTTGGCATCATCATTCTCTTGCCCTTATCCCAATTTATTTGGGGTCGGCACAGTATGTCTTCTTCCATACTCCTCTATTTTTCGTCATCTCATCAGACACTTCTTTTCTTACCATACCCGTCTTAAAACAGTCCATCCATCGTTTCTTTGGTCTTCCTCTACTCAAATACCCATCCACATTCATATTCCACACCCTCGTCGGGTTGTTTGTGAGATGAAGAGAAGTCATCGAGCATTGTACTGAGGTCTTCCATGGTCTCAGCCATGACCACTATATCGTCGGAAAACCGAAGGTGAGTGATGTACTCGCCATTGACGTTGATGCCTATCCCTCTCCAGTCCAGAACCTTGAAGACATCCTCCAGTGCAGCCGTGAACAGTTTCGGAGATATGACGTCTCCCTGTCTTACATCTCGCTGCAGAAGGATAGATTCCGAGGCTTGGTCCTGAAGTCGGACTGACATGGTGGCGTTTTTGTACAAACACTTCAACACCTCGATGTACCGATAGTCGATTTGGCACCGTTGGAGAGACTGCAGTACGGCCCAGGTCTCAATCGAATCGAAGGCTTTCTCGTAGTCCGCAGACGCTAAACAGAGAGGCAAGTTATACTCTTCGGTCTTCTGTATAACCTGCCGAAGCGTATGTATGTAGTCCACGGTGCTAAAGCCTTTTCGGAAACCGACTTGTTCGGGTGGCTGGAAATCGTCAAAGTTGCGCACGAGACGCCACCCTAATCTCGTACAGGCTGACTTAATTACTGAGGGGTACTATACAAGGTGTTTTTCGCAAGGGGTATTGTGTTTTTGAACAAAGGGTATTCTACAGGGTGTTTTTCACAGGGGGTATTATACAAGGTGTTTTTTTCACAATGGATATTATACAAGATATTTTTCACAAGGGGTATTATACAGGATCTTTTTGAACAAGGGGTATTTAAGTTTATGTGCTTTTTTAATGTGTTTGTGTGTTAAAACAGATGGTAGAGTTTTTTACAGAATCACAAACAAATCGCTAAAACTATAAATTCTTAATTATTGTGTAATCAATCACACTATTTAATCTTGTCCATAGTTACCCTACAAGACAGGTGCTCAGAACTTGCACTCCCGCATCAATGAGGAACAATGCAAAGCGTGCCTCGTTCAGATCAGCAGACACCGTTTTTCTCTAGTTATCGCCGGCCTCACTAAGATACTGCAGAGAGTTAATGAACTGGTAAGTGTATAATATTTTTTTTAATTCTGTGTTAAAATAATTTCAATTTAATTGTTTTTTTTTTGTGTGTGCAATAGATAGTAAGAATAAGAATAATAATTATTAATATTCTTATTCTTTATTGCACACAAAACAACAAATATACATATTACTTGCAGTAATATAGCTTATGTACAAAGGCGAGCTTAACCCAGAGTTGGGTAAGTTTGAAAAAAAAAGAAATATACTTTCAATAGTTGTTATTCTTATTATCACTGTTGCACGTGCTAAATCGCCAATTCCTCGTACTCTGGCCATAGTATAAAAAGGGGCAGTAGGCTCAATTGACAGATCAAAAGTACCTAATACTGTCTGATAGAATACTAATACAACAACAAAAATAAGTAGGTACTCTCATCATCAAGTATAAATTATATGCTAGAATAAGCGACTTGCTTACTTTTCCTGTTCAGTAGGTAATCTGAACAGACACAACTCTGGAATCGATGACTTATTTAGACACCCAAACACACACAGCAAAAAGTCCTGCGATTATCACACATGTTTCATTTATTTAGCGGTGCCGACAAGCCGTGACGCGCGCACCTTGTGCGGTGTTAGCCTCGACTGGCGGCAGTAAGAGACTGGTCGAGATTTTGTTTGAGTGTGCGCGCGGCGACGTAAATATAGAATAGCGCAGACATACAAGCCGCGCGCGGTGCGTTTGTATGAAGATAACCTACTTCCGCTTTTTATACTATGCTCTGGCCGCGCTTAAAGATCTCTTACGATCTGTTTGCGGATGGATGACCGAAGATTTTATTGGCATGTCAGAAGTACTGTGAGAGGAATTTATGAAAGTGTGAACCTTGTTATTTTGTATATTTTAATTTTATGTTTTAACTCTTGAACCGACTTAAAAAAGGAGGAGGTTCTCAATTCGTTGGAACCCTTTTTTATCTATGTTCTCCGATTACTCGAAGATAGCTGGACCGATTTGGTTTTGTTTTTTTTTAGTTCTAGTTTTAGTAACTGTAATTGGTTTTTAACCCGCTGTAATAAAGTTAATAAATTAAATTAAATTGAAATTAAATTCTTTACTTTCGGACGGGCCCCGTATCTTCGTTGACGGATTTAAAGAGTAGCCTCCCTGGAGCGGGTCGCTAGATTAATAATGCCAACCAGTATTTCTTTCCGCAGTACCAGCCCTCAATATCAATAGGCACGAATCGTCCGCAGACAGAGCTAGAGAAAGGCTACCACGATAGCCTGGTCATAGTTCTGGATACGCTGGAGATATGCCTCAGCTCACAGCCCAAAGACACGGCGAAGTACGACGAGGCTATGAATGTGAAGATCTTGCTGCGGGAGGTGTGCCAGTTTATCGGTGAGTCCTATTAATCTGCCTTGTCTTTTTCCAACTATGTTGGTCATCTGCCTTGATTTTTCCCATGGGATTGGCTTCCAGTGTAACCGGATGCAGCTGTATACCAGTATTTAGTACATGGAGTGACTGCCTATCTGATCTTCACAACCTAGTTAGTACTGGGTAATACGATACCGCTTGATAAGACTGGTGTCAGACTTTTGGGCCACTGACTACCTGTAACTACTGTCAAAGATCTACAAATGACAGCCGGGACCAACTGCTTAACGTGCTTTCCGAGGCACGCAGGATACTTGGTTTGTAATGAAAGAAAGAAAGAAAAAGCATTTATTAGCCCGACAGGACAACACATAAATAAAAAAAATTAAAAAAAGCCCAAATAAATAATGGTAATGGATGGTCCCATCCACAGCCAACCTAGGCTTGCACGAAATATCGACCCTAGCCGCTGTTATTATTTAGCCACCAACTTCTTTGTTAGCCACTATGTCGGTGTCGGGTCCCAATCTAACTTGGCGCAGCTGAACATCAGTGTCTTACAAGGAGCGACTGCCTTTCTTTCTTCAAAACCTATTTGAGTAACAGGGGGTACCCTGTTACTCAAATAGGTTTTGAAGAAGGAGGTAGGTATATGTCACCGTAAAATTGTCAAACACGTTAGAATGTAATCTCTCTAGCAAGATTGTAAACACTCGAAATATTGTCAACTGACATACTGCTTACAATATAACGCTTTATATTTCGGTAGATTGTAATCTATCGAAGTGAAACCGTAATATTGTGAAATGCATGCGACGGAAGTATCTCTGCCGCCATAATCGGGACTTGGGGCACCCCCACGTTAGGTTAGTCAGGTTCCTTTAAACCCTGCAGACAGAAATAGGCGCCGTCGACTACGCTATTTAGGGAAATATAAAGTGTTTTGAGTTTAGGGTATATTAATCGGTAAATCTCAGAAATCGTACATTATGTTTTGATGAGAGTGGTACCATAGGACAAGGGGGACCCCTCCTTCCCTCCCTCTCCTCCACACTGCGCGAGTTGACTTCCATCGCATACATTTCACGATATTACGGTTTCATTTCGTTAGATTATAATCTGCCGAAAAATAATGCGTGATATTGTAAGCAGTATGTTCGTTTGACAATCTTTCGAGAGTTTACAATCTCTCTAGTTACATTACAATCTAACGTGTTTGTAAATTTTACGGTGACATATACACGGTGTGAATAGACCCGTCATGTAGCCGGAACCAAGCATTCTATATATAAACTAAATTACTATATTGATATTGATACTGTTAGCCTGCGCCATCCCACTGCTGGGCAAAGGCTCCATGACTTCCAGTTGTTTCTATCCAGGGTTAATATAAATCACTGCCCGTGTAGCATAACCACCGTAGACACGAAAGAGAATCGACATATCTTTTGATCATCTGTCATTGAATCGACAAAGTGACAGATGAACAAAAGATTTGTCGACTCTCTTTCGTGTCTACCGTGGTCATACTACATGGGCTGGTCATTGGTTTTATCCCGCTTGTCCCGCCATTTCGACCTCGTAGAAGATGGCGGGAATTAACTCTACGCAAAAATAATTGCTACTATTCAATGCACTCATCAGCACCATGTTTTGAGTGCGTCACATTAAGTCGTACCGTAAAACGTGATTTATCTCCCCTAATACAAATTTCGTTTCCCAGCAATAAGTTTTGCTTAGAGTTACTTAGTTTGATGCATAGATAATACACTATAAAGGCTCTTTACGAAGCCGAAAGGCACTTGTTCTCCCCATCATTGCGATCACTTTTGTGTTCTACACCATACCTGGGAACCTTCTAGTTACGGAGGAGTAACTTTGAACCCCCACAGGGGTTCAAAATTACAACTTTATACAAGTTTTTTTTTAAATACAAGTTTCTTCTGTAAGTTTCTGTGGACAGTTGTAAGCTGTCAAACAGTTGAAAAGTTGGTGTTCTTAACCACACTGATGGCAGCACTATCTATGAAAATTTTGTTTGAAGCCAATGTATGGAAGTTTCACCAGTCGGTTTGATGTACAGAATGCTTGGTTGACGGCTTTGTGAAGCGTTCGTTTACATAAATGTCATAGGGTAGACGACTAAAAAAATCTAATTTGTCCGTCAGATACACACATATTTTTTCCCGAAAAGTGACGTCACAGAACCCCCTCATCGTTTTATATTCGTCATTTTTATTAGTTTTATAATACAAAATTTTACACATCCAATATTTTCATCATCATCGATAATCTAAATGAAAGACAAAACAGAATCATATATTTTTAAGTCAATCGACATCCCTATTGTGGGTATGCTATAGGTACAGCTCTGCTTAATTCTTCGAGGTATACAGGCGGGATCGTACGCTATCACGTGCGTTGAACGGTGACCACGTGCCACGTTGGTATAAAAGAACTCAAGTCAGAGGGACCCGAGTTCTTTCTGTTGCGCAAACATATTAAACGTAATAAAAAAACTTTTGTTACCAACTTTCCGCTATTGTAGCAATTTCTTCGAATTTCACGCAGTTACTCATTTTTGAGGGTTTTTTTACTCGTGGCGCGATGTTACGCTATCACGTGCGTTGGACGGTGGCCACGTGCCACGTTGGTATAAATAAAAGAACTCAAGTCCCCCTTTCTGTTGCGCAAACAAATCCTTAAAAGTTCTTTTATTTATAACTTTCGGCTATTGTAGCAATTTCTTTGAATTTAACGCAGTAACTCATTTTTGTTGGTTTTTTACTCGTGCCGCTATGTTACGCTGTCACGTGCGTTGGACGGTGGCCACGTGCCCCGTTGGTATAAAAGTACTCAAGTTGCGCAAACAAATCCTTAAAAGTTCTTCTAACTTTCCGCTATTGTAGCAATTTCTTAGAATTTTATTGAGTTTTCTCAAAAGCGTATTTGTGGGTTTTCTGTAACACAATGGCGTCCTACCTACGCACTCTGATTGTATAAAAATTGTTTAAAGGTCAAAAGGAGAGCACGTGTTTCCCTTACTTGATTTTTTTAATTACACTAATATTTAGGCGAATGTTTGTATGTGCGTTTGTGTGTACGCTCGTTACTCTATCACGCTCGAACGTCTAAACGAATTTGGATGCTATTAAGCATACAGACAGCTCATAATCTGGTTTGACACATAGGATACTTTTAATCTCAGTGGTACGATCCCGGGGGACAATTATCAAACAACACGCGGACGAGGCTGCAGACATAAGCTAGTTTTGTATAGTTATAAGTAGATATATAAGACTGCCTCTTTTGTCAAGCGGTCGCAAGCGCCACTGCTGAGCATAAGGCCTTTTTTCCGATGGGAAATCATCAAATGACTCGGAGTGTCAGACTTACTGACTAAAACCCATCCATGTTCCTTCCTCGCCCTTTATGTTCCGGGGCCACGGTATCTCTTTCGAACAGTCCCGCAGCCGCAACAGGCATCGGCCCTTGCGGACCCGTTCCTTTTTACTAACATCTCTCTGAGGCGTGTGGAACACAAACGCGTCGTTGACACGGCCTGTTGCCATAAGACGGACGGACGGCTAGCTAGCCCATAGCTCACCGTACACAGGCCCGCGCCTAGGGTGGCCAGAGGTCACCACCTGGCCTCCGATGCCCGGTGAGTCCCCCGCGGCGGCTGGGACGAGAGGTTTTCTCTCTCTCGCGTTCCGCCACCTTTTTCGCTAGCATGACTGCTTTGCAGGAGGTGACGGCTTCCCATTCCGTCTCGCTCCGTACCATGGATTGACGCGAGAGGTCGCCATCGCCGATTGCTGCTACGTGGACACGGTGGTGCTCCTCCCACGCGGGGAAAACCTCCACCGTGTGTTCCACCGTGTCCTCCGGTCGATCCTAACAATGAAAACATCTGGGCGTTTCTTCCCGCCCCATTCGATGGAGGAACCTCCCGAAACAGCCGTGTCCGGTGAGGACAAGGACCTGCGTCAAGCGGAAGGTGAAGACGCCGTGGCGCCTCTCAAGCCACTCCTTAAAAAAGGGATTTATCGCCACTATTGTGGCGTGCCCTGCACGTGGTTACGACAGTCGATCTCTCCACGTCGCCATGAGATCACGCCGGAGGTCTGTCCGCTGATCGGCGGTTTGCCGCAGCAGCGGAGAGCACCCCCGGCTAAGCGCCCCCGCGCGCCATTCAAGCAGGCGCGCGAGGACTATCGCCACCAGATCCCATGGCAGTAATCGTCGTCGTAAGATCGTCTGGTACCCACAGACCAGCTTCACGGCTATAACCTTTTGGGGCGCGTTCAAGTAATGGGCGGCTCGCCACACAGGTGCCCCGTAAAGAGCCGTGGACCGCACGACACCCGCGTAGAGCCTACGTCAGGAAGCGTTTGGGCCCCCTAGATTGAGCAGGAGTCGCCTGAAGGCAGCTCCGGTCCGTTCCGGTTTAGGAGCCAAGCGTCGGAAGTGCTCCACGAAGTACCACCGGCTGTCGAGGACGAGTCCTAGTTACTTCAACGTCGACTCGATACCGATGGATCCTACCGTCAGTGAGTATCCCGACGGTGGCGCATTCCGAGGCCCATGAAAGCACAAGCTAACTACGCTGACGCCGCTAGGGAGGCACCACCGCGGCGTAGGCGTAACCGATGTTGATAGAGTTTTCTGATTTTCGGGTCGAGCAGTGTTATCAGGTTTTTCCATTGGAAATTTCTCAGCAGTAATCCAAGGAGTTTAGATTTGTGTATGAATAGGCTCGTCCCTATTACATGGGTCTTAAGCATAACTGACCAAATGTGGGAAAAACACATAGAATACTTTCTAAACCGGTAGGATGATCCCGTGGGACATTAATCGAAGTCGACGCGGGTGAAGCCGCCGTTATTAGCTAGTATTATATAATGCTGGAAAATGAAAAAGCGATCACGTGCGTGTGACGGTGGTATAAAGAGACCCAAGTCCTCCTTTCTGTTTCGCAAACAAAACCTTAAAAGTTCTTTTGTTTCCGACTTTCCGCTATTGTAGCAATTTTCTTAGAATTTTATTGAGTTTTCTCAAAAGCGTTTTTGTGGGTTTTCTGTAACACAATGGCGTCCTAACTACGCACTCTAATTGTATAAAAATTGTTTAAAGGTCAAAAGGAGCACGTGTCTCCCTTGCTTGTATTTTTCTTCAATAAAAAAAAACTCTGTAGTCGTATATCGAGGTCGACAGTGGCCACGTGCCACGTTGGTATAAAAGAACTCAAGTCCCCCTTTCTGGTTGCGCAAACAAATCCGTAAAAGTATTTTTGTTTCTGACTTTCCGCTATTGTAGCAATTTCTTAGAATTTGATTTAGTTTTCTCCAAAGCGTTTTTGTAGGTTTTCTGTAACACAATGGCGTCCTACCTACGCACTGGTTGTATAAAAATTGTTAAAAGGTCAAAAAGAGAGCACGTGTTTTTCTTGCTTGTATTATTTTTAACCGACTTCTAAAAAAGGAGGAGGTTCTCAATTCGGATGTTTCTATTTTTTTTTTTTATGTTTGTTCGGGCATATCTCCGCCGCTGGCCAACCGATTTGAAAAATTATTTTTTTGTTGGAAAGGGTATTCTTTCCAAATGGTCCCTTAGTCACCAAGTCGGAATCTGATGATGGAATCTTGGCGAAATCGAGGGAACTCTTCAAATTATATAACATATGTTGAGATTTTGGTATTTTCTATAACAAGTGAAGCATTTGCGTGCGATAAGAACCATTCTACTAACAGATCTGATGATGAAGCCAAGAGTCACGGAACTCCATAATGAGACAATGTATCCTAGTCGTGTTTGGGCTTGTTGTAATTGTAACGGTATGCACTTTCCGTGTATATCAAGCACATGTGAACAACTAAAAAGTGAAAAATATTTTTTTTTTTTGCAAAAAATAAAACCGACTTCAAAAAAAAAACAAAAAAGTGAAAAATAACTTTAGCTTCTGAAGTCGGTGACAAAAAAATTAAATCAATCAAACAAAGGTCACCGACTTCAGAAGCTAAAGTTATTTTTCACTTTTTAGTTTTTTTTTTAAGTCGGTTTTTAAATTTTGTGTAGTAAGAAGTATTTGCAGTACACCTTAAAATGAAAATCAAAACATTTATTTTAAGTAACCAGTCACAGGCATTTTTTAATTGTAGAAACAAAGACAACAATGATCAGTAGCCATAGCTACAGTCCCAGTCACAAGACATAATAACGTTCAGTGAAAGTACTGTAGTCGCCCATTCTCTAGTGTAGATCTCTATGGAGATGAACGGGCATGAAACTCCATGGATACGCTTTTAAATCAGAATTTCGAAGACATCTGACATCTACCAACCCGCACTGGGCACGCGTGGTGGATTACAGCCCATACGCAAAATAAGCGCTTTGACGTGGAGTTGCGGACACAGCCCGTTGTACAATACAATACCTTGGTTACATCATTCATGTTGAGATGACTCTCCCTTAACTGCCCCCATTTTATGGATTCTTTAGCTGAATCATAACTAAAATTCTCGCCTGTATTCTCCGAAGTGTTGGGCAGAAGCATAGGTACCTGTGACTGTGGCGAGGTGAACCCATATATCGCCAGTTATATTTTTATTAGTCCCATGTAATAGGGTACGAGCCTATTGCAAGTAACCGGGCACAAATCCAGACACCGTGGTTGCTTAAGAGAAATACCTAATGGAAAAACCGAATAACACTTTGCCCGGCGCAGGAATTGAACCCAGGACAAAAACTTAGCAGTCGCGTTTGTAAGAACTATACGAATATGGTAGACCAAAATGACAATTCATAATATTGTCTTCGACGACTTACGAACAGTAAGTCGTGTCGTGGGTTCGAACCCAGACAGGCGCATTGCATTGTGCAATTTATTTCATCACCACTGCTCTCATAAAAACACCGTGAGGAAACCGGCATGTCCTAGAACCAAAAATTCGAAGACGTGACATCTACCGTTGGTAGATATCCGCTCGGGGCCCGCGTGGTAGATTATAGCCCATTCCCTCTCATAAAGAGGAGGCCGCGTGTCCGAACTGTGGGAACATTATAAGCTGATTATTATCATATTCCACAGCCCGATATAGTCCTCCTCATTCTCCCTTGATTGATTTATTTGTTTGCTGTAAGAAAACCTAAAAGCTATATTATTGCAAGTTATATGTATATATTGTTGTTTTTTTTGTGTGCAATAAAGAATAAGAATAAGAATAAGAATTCCCGCAATAGTAACAATATCGTCTGCCCATACAGGGTGTAAACCACCTCATCACAAAGCCGTTAACCAAGCATTCTGTACATCAAACTAAGTAACTTTACGCAAAAAATATTGCTGGGAAACAACTTTTTTTTTGAGGTATAACCTCAAAAATCATGTTTTGTGGTAGAACTCAATGTAACGCACTTAAAACATTGTGCTAATGGATGGGTTGAATAGTACGGGGGCCATGGAGGTGTTCAAAGTCGAAATCTTACAAAAAAAAATTGTATTAAAAAAAAACATATCAAAAGGTTGTAACTTTTTTTTAGGTATGGTGTAGAACAAAAAAACGATCGAAATGATGAGGAAAACCTTGCACCCTTTATAAGTAGAAATAAAAATATAAATAAAATAATAATAATAAAAAATAACATAACATAAAACACTTGTAGAGTAATACAAAATGATAATAATAAAAAACTCAAAATAAATCTACTGTAAAGTTAAAACAAAAAGATATCAATATGTGTATCGCCGCTGGACGATTAACTAGGACGTGCTAGGACGCCACTCGGTCACAGCTTTACTCATGCAGGCTGGTTCTGCTGCGACAATTTTATGAATTGACTAGCTTTTGCCCGCGACTTCGTTCGCGTGGATTAGTGACTTCCGGCAGATTTTACCCACATTGCCGACTCTTGACCAATAGATGGCGCTGTATGTCCGCAATAAATTTTATTTTTTATTTTATTTTTTGTAATAAAAACTACCCTATGTCCTTTCTCAAGTTCCAAACTATGTCTGTACCAAATTTCACTCAAATCGGTTCAGTAGTTTAGGCGTGAAGCAAAGACAGACAGACAGACAGACAGAGTTACTTTCGCATTTATAATATTAGTTTGGATTGATTGATTTTGATTTTTTTGATTGATTGATCGTTTTTTTTTTTTCATATTATTAGCCTATTTATTTATTTATTTAACTATTTATGTACACACTTAATTTAGAGAAGAAGAAAGGAACAGAAAATAGTACAAAGGTGATGCTTATTTCATCATCATCATCATCATCATTACTGCCCTACTGATACACGCACGCCGCCGCGCCGGTGCGAATACTGCGTACTTGACCCCTTTTTGAAGGATATGGACATAATTTGTTCTGTAACTATAGAACAAACCAGTTTGATTGTGCTCAATATCTTTGCAGAAAAATAAAGGAGACGATAGGGTGTCCAAGCCAGCGTAAATAAGGGTGAAATTACATATAAAACGCGCATATCAGCATTTTATTTTTCGATTTTCTCTTCCTGTCTCTAAGAATTGCTACTCGCTAAAGTGAGAGATCCAATAGTACAGACGGTAATAAGTACATCAAGCTTCCCGAAACTGCTAAATTTTTCCATTCAACCTTTGAACCTAATGCAGACAGCGATAAAGTTGATAATGTATTAAAAAAGCCTGACTTCTTGCTCCATCAAACCACATCGATCCACCTAAAACTGCAAAATTATCCTAATCTATCTTTGAACCTAATGCTTTAGTAATAAAGTTGAAAGTCTATTAAAAAGTCGGACTTCTTGCTCCGTCCATATGCCAGAAAGAGATAGAGATACTCGAACACGTTGATCCGTGCTTGAAAACGTGATTTCAGTATAAAAGATGAAGCCCTAAAGTTATAACAAAAAAAGGTAACTGACGGTTATATCGGTAGACCCATATTTGGTCCATTTCTCTGTTCATTACATATCCTGCTCTCGCAGTGTACAGACGTGCTCCTTAGCAGTATTTAATTAGTTCCTTTCGTGTCTAACTTCAAATCAAAATCAAATCAGAAAAAGTTTATTCAATAGAAACAAAAAAGTTGTGCTTGTGACATATTCAATTCAATTCAATTTTAGGTCGTTGTGGAAGCAAAAGCCATAAACTCGATCATCGAACTCAAAACGGTTGAGATTATTTCTTTAAAAAAATAACGATAATAAATATTCATCATCATCATCTCAGTCGAAAGACGCCCACTGCTGGACATAGGCCTCCCCAAAGTGTCGCCACATTGACAAAAAAAAAAATATTTGTAAAAAAAAAAAATATAAAAATAAAATGTTTTTTATTGTTATTTTCAACAAAAACAGTACCAATCGTTCTGAGTTCGATAATTATTATATTAGTTTATGGCTTTCAGTTCCAGAACGACCTTAAAGTAATGGAGTATAATCGATGAGCCACAAATTAAGCATCACTTGAATCTTGATGTTCGGAAATGCGAATTACAAATTATTAATACATTATAGTATTGCATCAGTAATCTTGCTTAGTTTAGTGTGAAGTTTAATGAGAAATTGATACGGATTAAAGAAGTTTTAATGACAAAAAAAATGGATAACAGCCCTTGCAATCTAAGGAGGCTAGTGAGCTCTTCCGCCATTCCGTCGCAGAAGACGTCGCAATACCCAGACCCCGATTCGACCACGGCTGTGGTTATTGTTTCTAAGGATCTCAGAGATCTGAAGATGGATGGGAAATGTCAAGAAGTACCTCCTCTACGGCCAGGATGTCAAGCTCAACCCGTAGCAGAAAATGTAGCAGAACTGAGCCTATTTGGCACAGCCGTGAGACAATTTCATGTTTAGTTAAATGTTTTTTGTTTGTTTTATGTCCAGTCGTAAGACTGGGGTATCATATTAATAGTACTGGGTAGTACTAACTGGGTTGTGGAGGTCAGATAGGCAGTCGCTCCATGTAAAATACTAGCATTCGGCTACAGCCGGTTAGACTGGAAGCTGAACCCAACGTTTTTAAAAAGGCTAGGCAGACGATGATGTTATTTTTGTGATATGTTGTGTGCATTAATTTGTGGCATAAGTATATCTAACGTTTGCCGTAAAATTGGATTTATGGTACCTCACAAATGACCCAGTATCAGTCGCTGATGAAAAACCCAATAAAATTTCTTGCGACCACTGGACTAATGATAAAAAAAATAAAAAATATTTTTATTTTAACAAAATGCTTCATATACAATGAATTGTGGTTGGAGCCTCCTTTTAGACAAAAAAGCCTGTGTTAGGAGACTCCGCTCTTCCATATCTTAGATATGTTAGGTTACGCATATTACAGTTTGTTATTTTTCTTTAATTAAGTATTTTAACATCTTTTGGTTGACGTGGTAAGAAACGTGGTGTGCTTTAGTTGGGTGTGTGGCGTGTGTGTAAGATGTATGTGGTTTGATGTGATCTGATATGATGTGCGGTGTGGTGTTGTGTTGCGGTGAGGTGTGTGGTGCGGTGTGGTATGTGCTGCGGTGTGGTGTGTGGTGAAAGAAAGAAGAAAGAAAAAATGTTTATTCGTCGCAAAGTCATGACGTGCATACAATATTAATAAGGTAAACATAGAACGCATTAATATAAACACAAGCACTTAAACTTAACCCGACCGACCGGGCGACCGACCGACCGTTTGGTGTCTTGTGGTGTGGTGTAGAGTAGTGTGGTGTGTGGAGTAGAGTAAGGTGTGTTTCATTATGGTGATTATATTACTCATGATAAACCAGAAGAGCTTCCGTATCTTCATATTATTATGTAAGAGTCTTAATCCAGTTAGTTATCATTTTTATACATGATGTGATGCAACTACTGTATTTCTTTACATCGCCATTAAACGTATAACATGTTCTGTTCTTCACGCTGATATTCCCTGATGGGGTACACAGATGTGTAGTGTTAAACACATTGGGGCCCGCTTTCCACCAAAGCGGAGAAGAGCGGAGCGGAGAGGAGAAGACCTGTCACCTGACCTGTGACCTGTTTGTTAGACATGTTAAAATTAGTATTTTGGTTTGGTTGTTTGTTTTATTTTTGTGACACTTTAAACTATTTATATTGCTGTGCCCTAGCAGGGTTCATGTATGAAACTTTTAAAGTTTAAGGATGCGTGGATCTTCAATAATAACAGCAACTCCAGGATCGACTTTTATTGAGTACAATTATAATATTGGATACACATGCGTGGCAAAACATAGGATAGCTAACCACCTATCGAACGAACATCAGTAATTCAGCTTAGAGGCGGAAACGGAAGTCTATACAATCTCCGGGGTTCTCAAAGCACACCTCACCACAGACTAAATATAGAACCACAGACTATAATTTTGATTGACACAACAACAGAAACCTATATATACTTTGTAACAACTTGTAAACTACATGAATGCAATAAATAATGATTATGATTACGATTATGATTATGATTATGAAGTGTGCAAACTGACCAATCACATTGGTTGAAATTTAAATCGTGGCTCTCATCTCTACAGTGATTGGTCGAATCTAACAAACCGCTCCGCTCCGCTCCGCTCCGCTCTTCTCCGCTTTGGTGGAAACTGGGGCTAATTCTCTGCCAGCAAAGTGTTGTTTGCGCTCAGTTTGAACTTCTTCAATGCGGTGTATGTTCGTTTTGACTTACCCTAGGCGATTGCTAAATAAATACGTATTGGTGATCATACTAGTGAATACAAGCTAAAGTCAAGGTTACCAGTGGCAGTGTAATTCAAAAGTCAAAGTCAAAAGCCAAAGTCAAAGTCCCCAAATTAATTCTGTCTTTATCCCCACAGTTTCCATCTACTACTACACGGACATGCGCAATGAGAGCACGTTGAATAACACGCTGCTGAGGCAGTTGGCCAGCAAAGTTCTGTTCGCGCTCAGCTTGAACTTCTTCAATGCGGTGTTCAACAGGATCAGTGCGAGATTACAAGTAAGTTTACTGGAATAGGCTAGTTTACACCATCGTTTTTATAAATCAGTGAATACTGACAATGATAAAACGCATCAAAACTCGGGAGCGGGAGCTCGTGACGTCACAACGCACTAAAATTATACCACGGCGTGACGTATTGCGTAAGAGGAAAGATTTGTATGTTTGTAACGAATAAACTCAAAAACTACTGGACCGATTTGTATAATTATTTCACCGTTAGAAAGCTACATTCACCCTGAGTAACAAAAATAATTAAAAAAAGAAATCGCTAGACATTAACACACAGCGCCATCTAGTGCCACACTAAGCAAGGCTTGTGTCGTGGGCACCAGATAGTTCATATACTAATATACCTTTTTTGTTTGTAAATACACTCTGTAACAAAACACGGAACATATCCTTTAAGCGACAGTATAAGAAATCGAGTAATAAATCAGCATGAATAATTATCTAATAATAAATATCCGATAATAATATTATCGAAAAGATAAGAGATAAAGATGTATTTCTCACCACAATACATTAGTGCAATATTAGGTTTGGTGAACAATACACAACATTTTGTTAAACTGTGGGAGACTGGAGCCTAGACGAAAGGCCTGTGTTTCAGGACAGCAGGTCTCCACCCTTTCGGAAATACAATTAACAGAATCATGCACTCGATTTGTGCGTGGATGTTAAAGAGGAGGGGGTCAAATAGTGTGAGTAAGGAAAATTATACAACGTGTTTTTATATATCCGACTTTTCTGCGGACCTTTCTCGAGAACCACTCTTTCCATTAGTGAAAACAGCATGAGAATCGGGGCAGTAGTTTTTGAGTTTATCGCAAACAGACAGATGCGGCGGAGGACGTTTTATAATATGTAGTGATAACTCTAGGGTAATATTCTATACAAGCATACCGCCCCGGCTTCCCACGGGTGCTGTGTAGCATATATGTCACCGTAAAATTGTTAAACACGTTAGATTGTAATCTCTCTCGTAATATTGTCAACTGAACATACGGAAGTATCTCTGCCCCCATAATCGGGACTTGGGGCACCACCCCCCCGTTAGGTTAGTTAGGTTCCTTTAAACCCTGCACTCGGAAATAGAGGCCCGCGAAGCGTGACTCCGTCGACTACGCTTTTAGGGGAATATAAAGTGTTTCAAGGTTAGGTTATATTAATCGGTATTTCTCAGGAATGGTGCATTATCTTTTCATGAGAGTTGTGCCACTGGGCAAGGGGGACCCCTCCTTCCCTCCACACCGCGTAAGTTGACTACCATCGCATGCATTTCACGAAAAATAATGCGTTTTGTTGTAAGCAGTATGTTCATTTGACAATAATTCGAGACTTTACAATATCGCTAGAGATATTACAATATAACGTATTTGACAATTTTACGGTGACATATATACGAGTACCAAATAAAAAGTTCACTAAACGGGCACGATAACATTCCAGTGTAACTTTCACAAAACTCCAAGAACCGAGTGCGTCTGTCTGTGCGTCGGTATTTTTTGTAACAAAAGGCGGTCCTTTGAAGATATGAAGACACTAAGTCCGTCTCGGGCAAAATAAAAAAGATTTTTCTTCATTCTGTGGCAGAATGAAGTGATTGAATAACTGGACGGGATGATGAAACTTGAGTCAAAGGATGGAAAGAAATGAGAAAGTGTTTATGCTGTTGTTGTTTTTTCTATCAGTGAAAGAAATGGATCACTAGTTCCGGATATCTACGTGTAACTATGGATCGGTTGAGAAACGTACCTCTTCATAATATTTTTAAAGACTAGCTGTTATACTAATTGCCAATAAAATAAAACAAATAACTGTCATTATTACACAATTTAATGAAATGGTTTAAACGCGGCATATTGGGACAATTTGGACAATCAATTTCCTTGATCGTATTTTAAGAAAAGATAAATAATATTCGATTCAGAATCTGACGAGCATTGTCATTTCACAGTTCCTATTCTATGACATTTGAACAGTTACCAAGTATTACGACGACAACTAATAACTATGTGCTTTCATAAATCTGAAATGGCTCATATCAATTCTCAGGACTGGTACATCTTTTCATGAGAGTGGTGTACCATTGAGCAACGGGGACCCCTCCTTCCCTCCACACCGCGTGAGTTGACTACCATCGCATGCATTTCACGAAAAATAATCCGTTTTATTATAAGCAGTATATTCGTTTGACAATATTTCGAGAGTGCACAATCTCTCTAGTTATTTTACAATCTAACGTGTTTGACAATTTTACGGTGACATAAACATACAGCACAAACCTTCCTCTTAAATCAATCTATCTATTGCTGAAAACTGCATTAAATTCGGTTTCGTAGTTTAAAAGAGCGTACAGCCAGCGGGAAGGACTTTGTTTTATACTATGTAAAAAAGTGGAAATAATTCCAAGTCTTAGAATATGTGGTCCTAAAGTGGATAGTTTCGAATATAATATCCTCATTTTCTCGACGTGTGCAGGTATTACAGTTTCATTCATAAATACGAGTAATTCATTTTCATTCATACCAATCATTCATATTTAAAGCTAAAAAAATGCGACGTTGTGATATTTTACGTAACGGTGTTATAGATTAGTAATCGTGACTTTGTCGAATTGTTTTGTATCAAATCAAATAATTTATTCGCATAATATGGGTAAATAGGTGGTAAATAATTGTTACATTTCAAATCTAACAATAAGGATCCTCATATGAACCATTTCTGGTATACGAAATCTATACTAATATTATAAAGCTGAAGAGTTTGTTTGTTTGAACGCGCTAATCTCAGGAACTACTGGTTGGAATTGAAAAAATCTTTTTGTGTTGGATAGTCCATTTATCGAGGAAGGTTATAGGCTATATATCATCACGCTATGACCAATAGGAGCGGAACATAAATGAAAAATGTTGCAAAAACGGGGAAAACATATTCCTTTTGTGAGCTTTGTCTCTCATATATTATGTGACGCAGACGAAGTTGCGTGGGTCAGCTAGTATAAAATAAAAGCTTAAAATAAGAAACAAAACAAAATGGGTGATATGACTAAACATATAAGAAGCTGGTTGCATAGAATAGTGATATACAGGATATTCTGTGCATACACCGTTCTTTAGATTTCATGGTTTTCCTTTCATTTAATTTATCATGTTTGTTAGAGATATTTGACCCTTATGATTCTCCCTATCGATTGATGTCAAAAAGGTGCAGAATGTTATTTTTTCGAACTTTAGTCGATCCATCCCTGGTTCGATGTTCGATTGTGGCAAGCGAATTTTTGAAAAACCGTGAAAACAGAATTGTTTCTTTTTAAAAATAAATGAGTGTTTCCTTTGAGTAAAATTTGCTGTCTCTAGTATTTCGAGTACTTTCCCTCTAGGTGACATTGAAAAATTTCACCCTGTATACAAAGTGTAAACGGAGTCTTCATGAAGCCGTGAACAAAGCATTCTGTACATCACACTGAGTAATTGTACGCATAAGTTATTACATACATAAATAAATTCACGGTTTTCCCCGTGGGGTAGGCAGAAGCCACCAGTAGCGAGGGGTTTGTACAACAAAAAAAAATCAGGTGTTCCCTACATTTATGTTCGCATAACTCGTCAAAATGTAGGGAACAGCTGATTTTATTTTCGCGATTTCAAGGTTCGTCCCATAGAAAAAGTTGTTCAAAATGATGAGTGCAATGACCCCTTTTCGGGTTTAGTATAAACAAAAAATAATGTTGTATAGCCTAAAGCCTTCCTCGATAAATGGACTATCCAACATAAAAATAATTTTTCAATTCGAGCCGGTAGTTCCTGAGATTAGCGCGTTCAACCAAACAAACAAACAAACTCTTCTGCTTTATAATATTAGTATAGATTAATAATAATAATAATGTAGGTTATTCAGTTATGACGTGATTCCACAAACGTGACAAAAACAACAAATGGTTCGATGTATGGTTTTTTCGAACATTATTAAAAATATGCACCGGACCTGTTACAAAAAGGAGATGTTTGATTTTGGGCCACCACTATGTACACTACATAAATAAATGGGAATAAAATAGGGGAATTAAAAAAAATACTAACAAATTAATTTGAAGAAGGGTACAATCGTAAGAAATTGAAGATTTTTAATTAGATAACCCTATTTTTAGGGCAGCCATGACATTTGTGTGACATGACGATTGACGACTTTGAAATCAAATTCAAATTCTAACAAACTTTTTAAAATGTATTTAAATATTAACTAGAAAATATACAGGGTGGTGATGACAATACGACAATAAATTAAACTACGCATACCTCAAGACGTTCCTAACAAACAAAAAAAATATCGTTTGAAAATATCAAGTAGTTTAGTCACAGGAAATAATTTTTCACCTTCAACATTTGCTACATGATGTATCTGATTTTAAGAAAGCACTAACAGGTTAACGACCCCTTGCCAACTCGCTATTTAAAACTTTCGCTAAATTTGATTTACTGCAAATTAGACCTTAAACCAGGCCAATAAGAGTCATAAAGTGTATCCTTACAGTTAGATTTTGTCCGTTTTTTTTTTTTTAAATTTCGGTTTTGGGTTTTTTTAATTGTGTAGAATTATTCCTATGAACTAGTATTACCCGTGTTTTCATTTATTGTCGTATTGTCTTCTCCACTCTGTATAAAAGACATTTAAAAATATAAAAAATTGTAGCCCACCGGTATCGGGAACAGGGTCCAAGCTACCGGCGTCAGGGCTCCAGAGACAGGAACCTCCTAACAATACGAGCCGTGTCCAGGAGTACCGCTTTCTGAATCAAGCCCTTGATCCAGCTGCCTAACGAGAGCCTCCTCAGGTGTTGGTCGAGGCTCTTGGCAATTAAGCCATGGGCCGACACAACTATCGGCACAATGATCGCCGAGTCCACTTCCCACATGTCGACAACCTCGCGAGCCAAGTCAAGATACTTTATTTGTTTATCTTTCTCGGCTTTCACGAGGTTCTCTTTCTCGGTTTTCACGAGGTTCAAGGAAATAATAATGTAGGTTATTCAGTTATGACGTGATTCCACAAACGTGACAAAAACAACAAATGGTTCGATGTATGGTTTTTTCGAACATTATTAAAAATATGCACCGGACCTGTTACAAAAAGGAGATGTTTGATTTTGGGCCACCACTATGTACACTACATAAATAAATGGGAATAAAATAGGGGAATTAAAAAAAATACTAACAAATTAATTTGAAGAAGGGTACAATCGTAAGAAATTGAAGATTTTTAATTAGATAACCCTATTTTTAGGGCAGCCATGACATTTGTGTGACATGACGATTGACGACTTTGAAATCAAATTCAAATTCTAACAAACTTTTTAAAATGTATTTAAATATTAACTAGAAAATATACAGGGTGGTGATGACAATACGACAATAAATTAAACTACGCATACCTCAAGACGTTCCTAACAAACAAAAAAAATATCGTTTGAAAATATCAAGTAGTTTAGTCACAGGAAATAATTTTTCACCTTCAACATTTGCTACATGATGTATCTGATTTTAAGAAAGCACTAACAGGTTAACGACCCCTTGCCAACTCGCTATTTAAAACTTTCGCTAAATTTGATTTACTGCAAATTAGACCTTAAACCAGGCCAATAAGAGTCATAAAGTGTATCCTTACAGTTAGATTTTGTCCGTTTTTTTTTTTTAAATTTTGGTTTTGGGTTTTTTTAATTGTGTAGAATTATTCCTATGAACTAGTATTACCCGTGTTTTCATTTATTGTCGTATTGTCTTCTCCACTCTGTATAAAAGACATTTAAAAATATAAAAAATTGTAGCCCACCGGTATCGGGAACAGGGTCCAAGCTACCGGCGTCAGGGCTCCAGAGACAGGAACCTCCTAACAATACGAGCCGTGTCCAGGAGTACCGCTTTCTGAATCAAGCCCTTGATCCAGCTGCCTAACGAGAGCCTCCTCAGGTGTTGGTCGAGGCTCTTGGCAATTAAGCCATGGGCCGACACAACTATCGGCACAATGATCGCCGAGTCCACTTCCCACATGTCGACAACCTCGCGAGCCAAGTCAAGATACTTTATTTGTTTATCTTTCTCGGCTTTCACGAGGTTCTCTTTCTCGGTTTTCACGAGGTTCAAGGAAATAATAATGTAGGTTATTCAGTTATGACGTGATTGCACAAACGTGTCAAAAACAACAAATGGTTCGATGTATGGTTTTTTCGAACATTATTAAAAATATGCACCGGACCTGTTACAAAAAGGAGATGTTTGATTTTGGGCCACCACTATGTACACTACATAAATAAATAGGAATAAAATAGAGGAATTAAAAAAAAAAAACTAACAAATTAATTTGAAGAAGGGTGCAATCCTACGAAATTGAAGTTTTTTAATTAGATAACCCTATTTTTAGGGCAGCCATGACAGTTGTGTGACATGACGTTTGACGACTTTGACAGTTTTAAGAAAGGACTTCTTTGAGTCTAACTTTGCTTTGAGTTTGGATTGGATGTGTACATTCAAATGTCATTGTCAAAATGACATCGTTCGCAAACTGCTGCTCTGATCCACCATGTTTAATTTTATGTTGGGTTGCTCTCCTTGACCAAGTTAATTTGAATATACAGTGAAACCTGGATAACTGGGACATTCAAGGGACCTGCAAATTGGTTTCACTTAAAGAAGTATTCCACTTATCCTGTGTCTCAAATATCCAGGCATAAATGTTTGTGTGATGAGCATGGACATTTGTTTCCGAGTCATGGATGTTTATAGGTATAATAAGTATGTATTGACAAACAAAAAGTATTTATGTAGTATATCAACTATCTAGTGTCCACGACACAAGCTTTGCTTAGTGTGGCACTAGGTGGCGCTGTGTGTTAATGTCCAGCGATATTTATTTATTTTATTTATAAATGTCAGCATGAGTTCCAGCTATGGAGGTTTCTCACTTATCCAGGTCCCACTTAACCAAGTTTAACTGTACATTGAAACGAAGTAAAATTAAAGAAAATTAACAATAAAAAACGGTTACTGTATTAAATAGTGATATTTTCGTTTAGTGTACATAGTGCTGGCCCAGGGTCCATACATTTCTGGAACATCTCCTTTATCCTTCGCTACTGGAAGCCACAGAACGCAACCTGCTCCGATCCTAACATACTCCTTATAAAATATTATTATACATTAATAAAATATAATAATACATTAATAAAATATAGTTATACATTAATAAAATATAATTATACATTATTAAAATATCATCATCATCATCATCAGCCTATAATGTTCCCACTGCTGGGATACGGCCTCCTCTCAATGAGAGGGAATAGGCTATAATCTACCACGCGGGCCCAGTGCGGATTGGTAGATGTTTTGGTTCTAGGACATGCCGGTTTCCTCACGATGTTTTCCTTCACCGTTCTGAGAGCAGCGGTGATGAAATAAATTACTCAAAGTAATGCGCCTGCCTGGGTTCGAACCCACGATTTACTATTCGAAAGTCGGGGCCGCCACCACTGGGCCACCGCTGCTCTAAAATATAATTATACATTAATAAAATATAATTATACATTTTCTTTATTTCCAGGAATTATCATCTAGCTCAGAAGAAAACCCCGATTATACAGACATAGAGTTAATACAACACATCAACGTCGATATATTGAGGCTTATACGATTGTTAACAGGTAATTAGTAATGTATATTGCTTATATTACTATTATTATTATTTTTGTCATCATCTGCCTAGCCTTTTCCCAACTATGTTGGGGTCGGCTTCCAGTCTAGCCGGATACCAGTATTTGATATGAAGGGACTGTTTATCTGACCTCCGCAACCCAGGTAATACTGGGTAATTCGATACCACACCGATACGATACGATACGATACCAAAAAGTCTGACAGCGAGTTGTACCGAAAGACTGGTTGTCAGACTTTTTGAGCCACTGACTACCTGTAACAACGGCCAAAGATGGACAAGTAACAGCCGGGACCAACAGCTTAACGTGCTTTCCGAGGCACGGAGGAAACTCGGTATGTAAGGGCGGTCACCCATCCACAGACCAACCTAGTCAAGGACGGCTTAACCTAAAGATCGGCCCAAGTGGCTTATTATTTAGCCACGAGCTCCTCCGGTAATTATTACTATTTATTGGTTATATTATTTTTGCTATTTCCTTTATTTTGGTACCCTGTTTTTTAAAGACCTATCTAAGGACACCTACGTTTTTGAGACACATCTAAGTAGTCGAAATCCATCTAGTCATTTGGAACATCGGTGATAAAGAAATTTACAAATGACAATGAAACCAAAACAGAAAACGCGCGAAAAACTGGACCCGTTCCTTGGCAGCCATGCTATATATAGGCTAGTTTCCACCATCAATAAATTGCAAATCTATTCAGTCCGTCAGTTAGAGTATTGGAAAATAATGGACACGTATTTTTTGTTTTTATAAATCAATGAATGTTCACAAAGTTAGAACGCATCAAAACTCGGGAGTGGGGGGCTCGTGATGTCACAACGAACTAAAAATTATACCACGGCGTGACGTATTGAGAAGTTTAAAAGCATCGTATCTTCGTCAATTTTGGTCTACGTAACAAAAGAAAAAGTACGTGTCAAATATATTTTGAATATCTAACTTACGGACTACTTAATTCGATTTTTTCAGGACACAAGCCTATTATGTATGTTGTCATTGTAATCTAAATGTTATTTCAATGGTTAAAGAGTTTACATTACTCGGGCACCTCGTTTTATCAAGACAATAATAAAATAAAAATGTGAATCCACTCACAATAGTGGCGCGACTGTCGAGCATTAGGTTCTGGGTTCGATTCCCGGGTCAGGCAAAGGGTTATTGTGTTTTTCCATTAGGAATTTCTCAGTAGCTGCCACGAAGTCTAGATTCGTGCCCTGTTGACGGCAATAGGCTTGGGGCGTATTCCATGAGACTTACTGTCGAAATGTGGGTGCTTATAAGGTTCACCTCTGCCTAACCAATCGAAAATTACAGGTGTTATGTTATGTTAATGTGTAATATTTGAAAGTAAAATGAATGTTGTCTGGTCACTCCACTTTCGGGTTATACTCCAAAAAGTTCTACTTTGTACGACAAAATACTTTTCGTTACTTATAAGTATTGTTTTAATTCTTAAGTGTATTGAGAAACGCCGTTTGACACATACGGGCATTTGTTATTGCAGCCGCGGCGGAATAACAACCTCACCTGTGGCTCGGGTGTTTATTCCGCCTCGGCTGCAATAACAAAGTTTCCCTTCATATATCAGAATGTACATTTATAATCGTAGTAAATGTATCATGTTTGTTTCAGAATCAATACAAAAATTTAAGTTATTAAGGAAATCGGCGCATATAGTTTTAGTTTCGTCACTAGAAAAAGCGATATGGAATTGGATGGATACATACCCCCAGGTATTTATTTACTTTATAGCCTAGCCTTTCCCAACTATGTTGGGGTCGGCTTCCAGTCTGACCGGATGCAGCGTAGAATTTTAAATGGAGCGACTGCCTATCTTAATACTCAAAACCTAGTTACTGGTTAAGGGGGCGTCCATTAATTACGTTAGTAGTTTAACGGGGAGGGGAAGTCGAGTCGAATCTCACCCAATCTCACGAGGGAGAGAGGGTTCTTGGTCGTTAGGGCGCCAAGTCAAATCTCACGACATCTCACAAAGGAGGGAGGGGGTTTCGAAAAATCTACAGGCGTAATTGATCAACGCCCCCTAACACAATACCCCTTTCTAAGATTGGTTGTCATCCTTTATATAATATTACAAATATAAATGTAAGTCGTTTGTTACGCTTTCACGCGAAACCTACTGAACGGATTTTGATGAAATTTGCACACAAATAGTTTATAACCTGGATTAAAACATAGGATACTTTTTATCCCGGTAGTAAGATCCCATGGGACAATAATCAAACTTCACGCGGACGAAGCCGCTGGCAGAAGCTAGTAATATATAATGGGGTATTGGGGAAAGAATACGTAACCCTCAAAGAAATCTACAAATTGTCAGCTGGGATCAACGACTTAATATGCTTTCCGAGGCACGCACGGACGCGATATGGGAAATCATCAAATGACTTCTCCCACTCTGGACGGAGCGGGAGGGAGTGTCAGACTTTTACTGACTAAAACCCATCCATGTTGCTTCCTCGCCATTTACGTTCCGGGGCCACGGTATCTCTTTCGAACAGTCCCGCAACCCCGGCAGGCTTCGGCCATTGCGGGCCCCTCCCAAGGCATGTGTTATTTAAGGTAAAAGCGTCAAGGGAAACCCGATTTTTTCAAGCTCAAAGTCGTTCCTCGACATATACGAACCTAGAGGGTTGTATTGCAGATTTTTATGGTTATAATTTCTGTAACTACATACGTTTACAGTCGCGTACGATATTTTATCTTCATATAATCTACCACTGGTCTGCAAATTGCAAAAAATGTAAGAAAATTTGAATTTCGCGAGCTACCCTCTTATTATTTTTTTTTTTTTGGGATGGGAAATCGTCAAATGACTTCTCCCACTCTGGACGGAGCGGGAGGGAGTGTCAGACTTTTACTGACTAAAACCCATCCATGTTGCTTCCTCGCCATTTACGTTCCGGGGCCACGGTATCTCTTTCGAACAGTCCCGCAACCCCGGCCTTTATATAACCTACCACTGGTCTGCAAATTGCAAAAAACGTAAGAAAATTTCGCGAGCTACCTGGACGCTTTCCCCTTACCTGAAAGATGGACAAGTGTGGTTTTTGTCCTTATTTAGCTACGGGCCACTCCTGACTCCACCCTCTCCCCTTCAAACCCCTTTCATATTTTATCGTATAATTTTCTCTTTTCAGGAATTCGCAGAAGTCCAATGTCGGCCTAACGATGAATTAAGCAAGTGTTGTGACACGTTATTCGATATATTACAAGATAGTTTCTCAGACAACAAGAAATCTAGGGTGGCTATGTGGCCACTACAGATCATGTTACTGGTTTTGAACCCTGTGAGTATTAGCATAAGGTTTAATTTACACTTAAAGTACTTACGGTATAATATCCGTGATTTTCTTGAGTTTGTATGAGCTTCCGATATTTCGATACTGTTGCAAGCATCATGATCGCGGGAATACTGAAGAGGTATACGGGTGAGACGAAAATGATTTAGTATGAGCAGACAAATCTGCCTACCCTCTTTCTTATTCTTTTATACTCACGACATAACGCACTCACAGTATCACTAGATTTTTCTTTATAATGGATTACGGATAATATCCCGTAATTACTGTAAGTGTAGTGAAAACCCGTGAAAGTCTAAAAACAAAGGTTTAATTTAGACTTGTCAGAGCAGCTTTTCGTCTTTCTTGCTGTAAGCTACTGAGCTGATCTGCCCCCGTATTCACAACGCAACTTCCGATTCGGGAAGTCGTATGTCTATCTCGGTCGTTTTCGTAATGCCAGAAGAAGACAGATATACGAGTTGTCGAATCGGAAACTAGTCGAACGTTTGTGAATACGGGGTCTGATCTCTAACGCTTCGTCCAAATATTCGGATCCATCCGTGTCTCTCTCTTGCACTCATCTGCAGATGTGCGCGAATTTGACAAGATTGATTTTCCAATACTCTAACTGACAGACTAAATAGATTTGTAACATTTTGATGCTGTTGTGATGCCTATTAGGCGCGTCGCTCACTGGTAAGTCGAGGCGCCGGCGCCGCCGCCGTCCGAGGATAGGTCTTTACGTGGAGTCGAGGCGCAGACGGCTGTGCTTCCTTCACATTCTATGTAATTGTGCGCCCGCGCTTTGACGCCGCCTCGACTTTAGTTCGTGTGAGTGACGCGCCTTACAGGCACATAGACGTTTCAGCATTGCTTTAGGGTGCAATGCATAAACGATGCTTCTAGTGGTGCATGTCATTAGTGACCATTTACCAGTCCCGAAGGCACCTAAGAAACTGATTCCTGGTGGCGTTACTACGTAGTGTCTAGTCTAGGTGTCTATTTACCATCACGTGGTTTGCCTCCCATCAAACTTCCACGATTTTGTTACTAGGTAATTTTCCTTTGGGGAGACAGATTTGACCTTCCCGGCGACTGACTGCCTGTGGCGACTGTTAACGATACACAAATAATGGGACCAACGGCTTAACGTGCTTTCCAACGCACGGAAAGGTCTCTTTATTTGATTACTTTTCCAGTAAAAGTAATTTTCCAAGTAAATTAACAAGTTATAATATTGTTAACAGAAAGTTCTGGAAGAAATAGTGAACGCGGACAGCGGCGCGCCATGCAGCCCGCGACATACAAAGAAGAAACATTTCATTGACTCCGTCAAACGGGGACTCAGTGAGTATTACTCAAAACTTTTAAGTTAAGTTAAGGAATTTCTCGATAGCAGCCACGGCTTCCGGATTTGTGCCAGGTTGATGCCAATAGGCTCGCCCCTATTACAAAGCTAGCGAAATTTGTGTACTGTTAGGTACTCCTCTCTCTAATTCTATAATAATATTTCCCTATTTAAAACGAACTTTGAGTCAGTTTCAAAGGTTTTGACTTCTTCGTACGGAACCCTAATCCTTTTAGGGTTCCGTACCCAAATGGTAAAAACCCTCCTGCATGAATGGTGCGCGGAGAAACTCCGCTGCCGCGGCAAATCGCTGTTCTGCGGACAGACCTCCGGCGCGATCTCATGGCGACATGGAGAGAGCGACTGTCGCAACCCCGTGCAGGGCACGCCACGATAGTGGCGGTAAGTCCCCTCTTTGAGGAGTGGCTGGAGAGGCGCCACGGCGTCCTCACCTTCCGCCTGACGCAGGTCCTCACCGGACACGGATGTTGCCTGCCAGGGTTGCGGGCCTGTTCGAAAGAGATACCGCGGCCCCGGAACTTAAAGGGCAAGGAAGGAACATGGATGGGTTTTAGTCAGTAAAAGTCTGAGACTCCCTCCCGCTCCGCCCAGAGTGGGAGGAGTCATTTGATGATTTCCCATCCGAAAAAAAGTGTAAAAAAACCCTATTACTAAGTTGACCGTTGAAATTTTCACAGATCATGTGTTTCTGTTCCCGCTATAACAACACATAATAAAACAAATAAAAAATTACAGGACCCTCCTACGTTGATATGGAACCCTTTTTTTTTTTTTTTTTTTAAGGATGGGAAATCATCAAATGACCCCCCCCACTCTGGGCGGAGCGGGAGGGAGTGTCAGACTCTTACTGACTAAAAACCATCCATGTTCCTTCCTCGCCTTTTACGTTCCGGGGCCGCGGTATCTCTTTCGAACAGGCCCGCAACCCCGGCAGGCTTCGGCCCTTGCGGGCCCCTCTCCTTTTGCTGACATCTCTTTGAGGCGCGCGTGGAACACGAACGCGCCGTCGACACGGCCTGTCGTCGTCGTTAGACGGCCGGACGGCTAGCTAGCCCATAGCCAGCCGTCCACAGGCCCGCATCTACGGTGGCCGGTAGCCACTACGTGGCCCCCGACGCCCGTTGCGTCTCCCGCGGCGGCCGGGAAGAGAGGATCTCTCCCTCTCTCGTTCCGCCACCTCCTTCGCTAGCATGACTGCTTCGCAGAAGGAGGCGACGGCTTCCCATTCCGTCTCGCTCCGGACCATGGATTGAACCAGGGCCGGACGCGAGAGGTCGCCGCCGCCGATCGCCGCCACGTGATATGGAACCCTTCATGCGCGAGTTCAACTCGCACTTGGCCGGTTTTCTAAAATATAACTAGGTTATGCTACTCCTTTTAAAATCAGCTATCTGCCAGTAACAGTCCCGTCTAAAGTCGGTCCAGTCGTTTCGGAGATTAGCTGAAACAAACAGACAGACAGTAAAGTTTTTTTTCGTTACAAGCACCTTAAGTGTACACTCAACAAAACAATTAGGTTTACAGGTTAGCAATCTTCTTACTACTTTTATGAATGGAAAAGGGTTATAATCAATCTGTTTGCAATTTCATCCAACTCCTTTCAGTAGTTTCTGCACGAAAAAATAACAAAAATCGATCTTTACAGACTTTTACATTTATAATAGTCGTAAGAAGATTGCTAGCCTGCGTACCTAACTCTTTTGCTGACTGTACCTATGTACTAATTCTACACTCTTGTTCACAGGTCCCCAAAACAACTCAAAACAAATGACAGAGGCAGCAGTCGTGACCTGCGTGAAGCTATGCAAAGCTTCCACGTATCTCAACATAGCTGACTCCGGCAACGTCACTTTTATACTCGTCAAGTCTGTCATTAATGATCTCAAGGTGAGCCCGGAAACCATGGAAATTACACCCATGATGAAAAAATAACATGTGGCAGTCGGCAGACGAACGATGTGAAGACTAAGTAATCTCTATCTGCTACGGGTTGTGCCCCGCGCACACCTAGTGGTGCTACGCCGTAGCGGATCGGCTACGAGTGCTACGAAGTGTTAGGTGACGGTCACGCGAGTTTCATAATTTTTATTTACCCAAAAAGTGCTATTCACGCCTACAGATGTTTTCACTTCAAAAACGTAAAATTTTTAGCAGTGCCGTCTTGGATTTTAGTTTTGATAATATTAATGGTCCGGAGGTTTAAGGCCTTGACTATCAAGACGTTGTGGGTTCAAATCCGGCAAGTACCAATGTGACTTTTCAAATAAAAATATGAATGTGATAACTTTCTGAAGGAGATCACCCAGCCTCCATACATTTTTAGGCTATTTTCAAAATGGCCGGCCAACTAAAGTAAATTTATTATTTGGATAGAGCATAACATAATGAACATATTATAATATTACACCTAAGTCGTAAGTCCATTCAGCGAGAAGTTATTCAACGACAAAATATCTGAGATCACCCAGATTGTGGTTATTTTTTGAAAATCGTCCAATCGTCTTGGCCAAACTGACATCAGTGAAGGAAAACATCGTGACTTCGTGAGGAACCATGGACTTACAATTAATATAAGTCTGAAATCGCCAAATCTTCTTCAGAAAGTGTGGTGATACCTGTATAAGAAAAGAAGTTTTTGCCGGGGACAGTAATGGGCTGATATTAAATATAATTAATTATTTTCTTGGTTCCAGTCTCTTCTATTCAACCCATCAAAATCATACATCCGTGGCAACTTAATCTCCGGGTACTCAGAACTGGACCTGATGACGGATTGCTTCGTGTCCCTATTCCGGATAATGCCACATAATAACGACGCCCTCAAAGTGTGCCTCAATCTGAATACGCATATCTCCTATCATTATGTCATCGTGAATTCGCTTCTCAGGTAAATGTAGAAAGAATTGGTAACTTTGGGGAGTTTGGTAATCTTACCAAAGTTGCCAAAAGTTGCTTTAGATTTTTCTTTAGTTTGAGATCTGTTATGGAAATTGACTCTGGTAAGATTGGTAAGTTTCGTAATAATACCATAGTTACAAAAATCGCCAAACGTTGTTTTTATAGGTCCCTATTCCGGATAATGGCGCATAACAACAATGCGCTCAAAGTGTATCTCAATCTATATATATCCAATAGACATTATTGGTAAGTTTGGCGAGTTTGGTAATCATACCAAACTTAAACTTAACAAATGACCGAATGTTTATTTTATTGGTAATATAACATGAGAGCCTACTACGAACTTAATTGCTCTGAACATTGCCAACTTTGGTAACCATAATACAGTTACCAAAATCACCAAAACATGATTTGTTGGCCTCGTAGTTTCATATCCAAACTATAATATAATATTAATATAATATTATAAATATATTATATATATATATATATATATATATATATATATATATATATATATATATATATATATATATATATATATATATATATATATATATATATATTTAAATATATATATATATATATATTATATATTTATATATATATATATATATATATTTATATATAATATTATAAATGCGAAAGTAACTCTGTCTGTCTGTCTTTCTGTCTGTCTGTCTTTGCTTCACGCCTAAACTACTGAACCGATTTGTGTGAAATTTGGTACAGACATAGTTTGGAACTTGAGACAGGACATAGGATAGTTTTTATAACAAAAAAAAAATAGAAAATAAAATTTATTCCGGACATACAGCGCCATCTATTGGTCAAGAGTCGGCAATGTGGGTAAAATCAAAAATCTGCTGGAAGTCACTATTCCACGCGAACGAAGTCGCGGGCAAAAGCTAGTCTTTTAATAAAAGCGCTGCGTAGTCAAGTGTCCCTATTCCGTATGCATCACACCAAAGTTACCAAGCCCAATTTTCGTAATGATTTCTTCAAATTGGTTTATATCTTGTTGCAGGATAATAAAACAACCGCGGCTTCCGTGGTGGCCACAAATAGAACTGCTTTATCCTAGAGCGGCAGAACTCAGAGCTATGTTCACGGATACGTCTAATAAGGCTACACAGGTTTGTTACATTTGTATGTAGTTTACATTACAATCGATTCCTTTTAAATCCTTAAAGTAACTTGAAATCTGCCAGGGTTGCGGGCCTGTTCGAAAGAGATACCGCGGCCCCGGAACGTAAAAGGCGAGGAAGGAACATGGATGGTTTTTAGTCAGTAAGAGTCTGACACTCCCTCCCGTTCGGCCCAGAGTGGGGGGGGGGGGGTCATTTGACGATTTCCCATCCTTAAAAAAAAAAAAGTAACTTGAAATAAAGTAAGGAAATTGCAGGCAACAGCTTTGGGCTTTTTTTAGAAAACCGCTGTTTAGATTAGATATATTTTAAACTTATATTGTCACTTACGCGATATCTTCCGTAATTTTTTATTATTTTGAGCTTCCGATATTTCAACGCTGTTGCAAGCGCCAATGCGGGTTGACTGGAGAATGCGGGTGGATAGAAAATGACAATATAAGTTTAGTTTTAACCACTATGCACGACAAGATTTTGACACACATCAGCTGAATCGGCGGGGTGATGCGAATTTGTCAAAAATTTACAGAATTTTCGTGAACTTTTAGCATTCGATTTTTTTATGAAAAATAAGTCTAGGAAGTTGTTTCATACCATACTTTTGTGGTAAATATTTCCAGTAACGTGTTAAGGTCGGTAAAACGGCGCGGCGTCAGTGTATTGCCAAATATTTATAAAACACATATTACTGCACCCTTCCATAAACTAGGTAACGTAGATGCGCTGGAAATAATGTACATAGGCAAGCTTCTCGTTCGCTAAACAAACTGGAAAAGCTAAATAAAAACAGTAACCTTCTATCTGCGTTCTTATTTTTGCCACTATTCATACATCATTTCATAAAAATTACGATCAAAGTCTTGACAAATATTACAAAAAAAAACAATGTTGCAACCAACTTATCACATGACATATCACTTCGTAGTGCTGACCGTAAACACGAGTTTCATCATTACGATTAAAATGTTGCATTCAGCCTAATCGATACTCGCAATCAAATTAAGTTTGGCAAAAGTTTTGAGACACAATGAAAACTCCTTGGTATCATTTCAAAGAATTATATTTAAATTCTGAAATGAATCCTTTTATACTACTTCTTTAATAATATCATGTAGAATAGTAATTATTCGTTTCTTTTGGTTGACTTATTAATAGTTAATAAACACAGAACTCTCTAAACTCTAAACAAATAACGAAATTCTTGCTTCAAGTCAACATTTTGATGATAATCTTTCCTTTAAAAACTTATGGATTGCAGAATTTGGAGAAACGCCGTTGCCGAACTAGCACCGTGTGGCAAAATATGAGGTTTCACAGTTTAAGCAAAGACAAAATCTGAAAATGAATTATTAATATTTTCAACCGTACGAACGGCCAACCTCTTGCTAAATTCACGTCGATTTTTAAATTCAAAATTTAAATTAGGAACGTAATTGTGACTATACACATACATTCAGATTTATAAAGTATTTTTATTTACTTTAATCATTTATTGTGAATTTTGTTTTGTTATGTCTGAAGGTTGGACATAGTGCGCCAAGGATCGGAAAAATTGAAAGATAAATAAATATTATGGATGCTAAAACCGTTGTTACCAAACCAAGCTTATCTAAGTACTCAAAATCAAATGAAAATTCATTATCTGCCTTGCCTTTTCCCATCTATTATGGGGTCGACTTCCAGTCTAACTGAAAACCAGTATTTTACGTGGAGCGACTGCCTATCTGACCTCCACAACCCAGTTGGTACTAGGTGATGATACTACCTGTAACGACTTTCGAAGAACTACAAATGACAGCCGTGACCAACTGCTTAACGTGCTTTCAGAGGCACGGAGGAAACTCGGTATGTAATGGGTCACCCATCCACAGACCAACCTAGGCAAGCAAGGCGTCCTAAACGTCGACCCGAGCGGCCGTCATTATTTAACAACGAGCTCCTCCCCTCGGCCTTTCTTTCAAAATTAAATGAAAATTGACGATTAAAAATAGTGTTCGGAAAAGGCGAGAAATAAATAAAATTAGAAAGTCATAGGACGGCCTTTGCCCACCAATGCAATAGAAAAGAGTGTTAAAAAAAGTATTTGAAAATAAAATGATGTATCCCAATAACTAATCCAACCGAACACAGTAAAATAATCATACTATTCCCCATTTTGTTTACTAAATACAATTATCATGGTAGGAACCAAACCAATTTTCACCACCCCTAAAAAATCGGTGCCATAGAGTATATTATAACCTTTCATCCCTGGTGCACTGACAACCAACGAAAAAAACATAACAATAAATTACCTACATTGAAGTACAATGTAATTTTGAACAGCGAGTGCATTCTTAATTTAAATTTTGGTAAGGAAAACAAATCGGCGCGAATTTAGTCTGGTCAATCTGTGCTGTTTATTGTTGGGTTGGTACAATGTACGAAAAACTATTAAGATTTCCTAACTAAAGCTTTTTAACAATGTTATAATAAATATAAACAAAATTGTTTTACTTTCCATCTATCGATTTGCTTAATTCCGTGAATAAATAACTCGTGTTAATCGAACTTTACAAAAAAAGAATCGATTTGAATAATCGCTTTCACACATCACAAATATAAAAAAAAAAGAAAAAAAAAATGGTCGTCTATTTTCGAATACAAAATTAAGTAGTGGTAATGAATATTACGTGTTATTGGTCCTATATTAGTAAATTACGCTAAGATCTGGGTATTCTCATATTGTTTATAATATTTGAAATGATATTTGTCATTTCTGTTGTCGAATCTAAACGTGTCTGTGTGTTAAAATGTGAAAAATAAAATGTAAACAATCAAGATTGGCGCGAAACTTTGACTTTGGATATAAAAATATATCATTACCACTGCTTATTAAAATTGAACTATGGATGAATTCTGAAGTGTCGGGAGTAATAAATAAAAGGACGTCAGCTTGTAGCGAGCGTATATTGCGAACTGGTCGGTTACAATGATGTAAACTTATTTATAGGTGATCTTACTTACTAAGTTTCTTATGTGGGTAAAGCCAAATATATTACAATCCTCCACCTTAAATAATGCATATCCTAAATTATATAAAACTAAACAAAATATACACAAAATATAACCTTAACATTAACTATTTTATATCTTACAACTGTTCTACAAACATAAAAGAAAATAGGAACTTAGTCTTCAATAGCTACCAGTATAACTCCACTCGGAAATAAGTAAAATAAGTAGGAACTCAAGTTTAGCTATCACAATATTAGCGTGGTATTTTTAAGCGACACGCCCGTACTGGACGGGGGCGGACTACTTCTGGAACAGCAGCCTCGGATTGGGAAACTATCGGCCGCTCCTCAAGACTGGGTACATTACTGAGAGGTACTGATCCAGAAGCAGATGTAGACGGCAACTCAACGGTAGTCGCGGTTCGAACCGGACTAAACTCCCTCACGCTCCGAGGGCTCCGAGTCTCTCCGGGGACTGAAGCTGGCTTCGTCACCTCGGGATTGTCGGGACGTTCCGCATCAAGAGAACTCCTTTCTGATGTGCTAGTCGGACAAATCAATGAGCTTCGCGATCGCTGTCTTAACTGGTCAATGTGTCTATGGCTTTCTTTGCCTGAACAGTCCATAACTCTATAATCCGTAGTACCCATTTTATCAACTACCTGCCCTGGACTCCATTTTTCATTTCCCCTATATTGTCTCATCCATACTTCCTCTCCTATCTCTAAAGAACGTTTGACGTCCGTTCCTACTTTCTGTTGTCGTTCCTGAGCCTTCCTGACTTTATTTTCTATATTTGGTTTTAATGCATCTAATTTGGTACGTAAATTCCTACCTAGCATCAAGGTGGCTGGACTTTCCCCTGTTGAGCAGTGCTCCGTGTTACGGTAATGCAATAGGAAAGTATTTATAAATGAATTAATGTTTGCTTTTTGTTTATAAGCTTTTTTAATAATTCTTTTAACCGTACGCACTGCATTTTCTGCAGCTCCATTCGATGCTGGGTGGTACGGAGCAGAAAAAACGTGATCTACACCCTGACTTGCCAAAAAGTCTGCCATTTCCTTGCTCGTGAACGGTGGTCCGTTATCTGAGACTATTTGTCTCGGTAAACCCCATCTAGAAAAAACTTCGGTAAGCTTTTCAATCGTAGAACTAGCCGCCGTACTGGGCACCGGAAATACTTCTAACCATTTAGTTCTAGCGTCAACCATAATTAAATACATTTTTCCGAAAATAGGCCCTAGAAAATCAAGATGCACCCTCGCCCACGGTCTAGAAGGCCAGGGCCACGGCGTGACGGCGTGCCGCTGCGGCGCGTCCGCCTCCCCCGCGCACACCGAGCACTCCCTGCACGTAGCCTCGATCGCCTCGTCTATGCCCGGCCACCACACATAACTCCTAGCTGATGCCTTCGTCTTAACTATGCCCATATGAGGTTCATGTAATTCCTGTAGTACCCTGGCTCGACCACTTGCAGGAATTACTACCCTGTGCCCCCACATCACGCAGCCTAGCTCCTCGTACAGTTCCTTTCGACGGTTGAAATACGGCTGTAATTCTCGAATATCATTATCTATTGGCCACATATCCCGAATATAATTTAAAACCCTACCTAACATTGGATCTACCATAGTTTGTTGTTTAATTGTATTATAATCTAATAACAATGCATTCTGTGCGAAATGTAAATACGTTTGCTCGGGGAATCGCAGTGACTCATCGCTACTGCACGGAACCGGCAGTCTCGACAGCCCGTCCGCACCGTTTTGTTTCGTGTTTACATATTCAATATCGTACGTATAAGCCGATAAAATAATTGCCCAGCGTTGTAATTTACTCGCGGCCATCGCTGGTACACCGTGTTTTGGTCCAAATATACTTACTAACGGTTTGTGGTCGGTTCGCAACACAAAACGTCGACCATAAACATACTGATGTAACTTTTGTAAACAAAATACGATTGCTAACGCTTCCCGATCTATTTGTGAATAATGTTTCTCGGCGTTATTCAATGCGCGTGACACATACACTACCGGGCGGTCGCGGCCGTCAGCGCCCGGCTGTGTGAGTACACCGCCTATGCCCCGCGCGCTCGCGTCGCATGTCAACACTAACGACTTGTTTGGGTCATAATGTGCTAATACCTCTGCGCCTACTAATATTTTTTTAACTTTTGCAAACGCCCTTTCGCACTCCGCACTCCATCTCCAATTGACCTCTTTTTTTAAAAGTTCATACAGTGGTGACAAAATAGTACTCAAATTCTTAGCAAATTTAGCATAAAAATTAACTAAACCTAAAAAGGAACGCAACTCTGAAATATCTCCTGGCCTGGGAATTTTTATTATTGCTTTTATTTTATCTGAATCTACTTTGATCCCATCTTTTGATATGATATAACCTAAATATTTGACTTCGTCCACCATAAATGAACATTTACTCCTTTTTAGCTTCATACCGTGACTTTGTAACCGCTGGAACACTTTGTCTAACGTTGCTAAGTGATCATCGTGTGTTCCCGCCGTTCCGATGATGATATCATCTAAAAATACTTCTACCCCCGGAATACCACTAAGTACATTCGACATAATACGCTGGAAGATGCCCGGACTAGAAGACAACCCAAACACAAGTCTATTGTACTTAAAAAGACCTCGATGTGTGTTTATTACAGTTAACTCTTTAGTGTTATCCAATTCAATCTGGTTGTAAGCAAGGGTCAAATCAATTTTTGAGAAATGACTAGCACCGTTTAAGCTGACTAACAAATCATCTATCTTGGGTAACGGATATCTATCGACCAGTAAGACAGGATTTAAAGTTATTTTATAATCAGCACAGATACGGAGTCCTCCGTCCGCTTTACGTACCGGTACCAAAGGCGTCGCCCAGTCCGAGCACTCGACGGGCTCGATGATGCCCGCGTGCAACATGGCGTCCAGCTCCGCGTCGACCTGACCCCTCAGAGCGTAAGGCAGCGGCCGCGCGCGGCAAAACACCGGCCTCGCGCCCTCCCGCAACCGGAGCGTTGCCTTGCCGCCTGTGTACCGCCCCAGTCCCTCGCTGAACAATTCTTTATACCTGTTCAACAAACAATCGACAGTATCAGACATTTTGTGCACACTCTGGTTAATCTCTTGTTGGAAAGGAGGTATTTTAATACCCAATTCTATTAACCATTGCCTGCCCAGTAAGGAAGTTGTACCCCCGTCTATCACAAACAGTTCTAGATATTTTATTTTATCTTTGTATTGAACTTTCGGTCTTATAACCCCTAGTGGTTTTATGTTGCTGCCATCATAAAATTTTAACACCAAATTAAATGGTTTAATTACTCTACTGTTAAAAAGTTTATCATATGTTTTCTTACTGATGCATGAAATTGCCGAGCCTGTGTCTAGCTCCATTTTTACTGTTTTATCATCAACCAGTAATGATAAACTCACCGGGTTGTAGCCGCTCAAACATAGTTGATGAAGTTCTTCCTCAAGCTCGTCCGAACTGGAGTCTCCCGCTCCTGCCCTCGAATGGTCGCTCGTGGTGGCATCCACGTGGTTTACTCCGCGCCTTTTTCCTCTGCCCCTGTTCGCCTCCGTCCGCGGACAAACACGCCTCAAATGTCCGCTTTGTTTGCATTTGCTACAAACAAAATGCTTATAGCGGCACTCCTCCTTGCTGTGTCCGCGCCAGCCGCACGCCGTGCAGCCCCCCGCGCCCTTCTCGTTGTCCCGCGCCGCACGCCCGTGGTTCGTTCGTTGGTCCGCTGCATGGTCCGCAAACTGCCCGCGGCCACGTGTTTCCCGCAACGTGTTCACGATTGCCGATGCCTCCGCCGTCGTTTTCTGTTCCACGACTGCCGCATCCCGCTCGGCCGCCTCCAGCCCAACCGCCAATTTGACTGCTCCTGAATACGTCAAATTGTCTTCCGCAAACAACCGTTGCCTGATGACGTCACTCTTCACTCCACATACAAACTGGTCGCGCAAATTCTCCTCCAAATTGGCACCAAACTCACAAGTTTTCGAGAGTTTCTTTAACTCGGTCAGATATTGTGTTACAGTTTCGTCGTCTTTGTCTGAACCGATACCGTTCCGCCATGACCGCAGGTTTTGGTTGTAGGTGATTTTTCAAAATTGTAACAGCCTCTTCGTACGTTATATTCACTGGTTTCCTTGGATTGCACAGCGTGCTCAGCAATTCGTACGTTTCATCACCCACGCCCGTGATCAGCATCGGCAGCCACATGTCTTTCTCGACCTTATTGACCTTGAAGAACATCTGCAACCGCTCCTCGTACAAAGTCCAGTTGCCTGACTTCACATCAAACTCGCGAATCTTTCCGACTTTGCCGACCGACATTTTTTCCTAATAATTGCCAACGAACCACGATGATTATTATCACGCACAAATAGTGATCCTCGTCGCCACTGAAGTGTCGGGAGTAATAAATAAAAGGACGTCAGCTTGTAGCGAGCGTATATTGCGAACTGGTCGGTTACAATGATGTAAACTTATTTATAGGTGATCTTACTTACTAAGTTTCTTATGTGGGTAAAGCCAAATATATTACAAATTCGTCACATAATTAAATGACGAGTTATTATTTCTCAACATAATGGAGCTTGGATGCCCGAAAACCCCAATTTTTATGATTTTTAGTCGGCTAGCAGTGCCGTCAAAATGGCGATGAACGTATTTACGCATTTGGATTTTATTGGGATAAATTAAGAATGTTGCGCGCTAAATACAGAACTTTGAATGGCTCTAACATATGATATTTTTCTCCAACTATCTTAATTAACGCACACTCATAGTCTTACATAATCAGAACATCAAATATTTACATAAAAAATAAGGATGTCGTATGACTTAACCGCCGGCCCCATTCGGGGCCAGTACCGAGCCAGCGTAGGTTTCAGTGCCCGGCCCCGAATGGGGCCCGTACCGAACTTTATGGTTAAACCGTGAATAATGGACACGTATTTTTTGTTTTTGTAAATCAATGAAAATTGACAAAGATAAAACGTATCAAAACTCGGGAGTGGTGGCTCGTGACGTCAGAACACACTGAAAATTATATCAAGGCGTGACGTATTTAGAATTTTAAAAGGGTCGTATCATCGTCAATTTTGGTTTACGTAAAAAAAAGAGAGCAGCGGTGGCCCAGTGGTGGCGGTCCCGACCCGACTTACGAGCATTAAGTCGTGGGTTCGAACCCAGACAGGCACATTACTTTGTGTAATTTATTTCGTCACCGCTGCTCTCAAAACGGTGAAGGAAAACATCGTGAGGAAACCGGCATGTCTTACAACCAATAATTCAAAGACATGTGACATCTACCAATCCGACTGGCCCCGCGTGGTGGATTATAGCCCATTCCCTCTCATAGAGAAGAGGCCTGTCCCAGCAGTGGGAACATTAAAGGCTGATGATGATAATGATGAAAAAAAGAAAAAAATACGAGTCAACTGACGGCTACCCTATTGGGCTCTAAGCAAATAGTTTTTTAATTCTTCGCATACGTATTTAAAAGGAGATGACATTTGCATTGACGTTCGTTCGTACACGACTCATCATTTCAGCCAAAGATGTCCACTGCTGGACATATAGGCCTCCCCTACATGTCGCCACTTGTCGCGGTCCCGTGCGACTCACATCCAGCGGATATCCCAACCTACACCAGGTCATCGCTCCACCTAGTCGGTGGACATCAAAATGCCGATGGCCAAGCTCAAATGGAACTGGTCTGGTCCCATCTGTGGCATGCCGGAGGAGCTATGGGCTAGAGATACCACAAAACAGGTCCTAAACAATAGTAACCGTCAACGTGGCCAAACCAGAAGTAGATGGCGGTACGGATTCGACTCTTTCCACAAGGATTGGCGTATAAAAGCATGAACAGCACTGGTTAGGGATAAGTGGAAGAAAGGAACGAACGCCTTTATTCACTCACCCATCTCTTTCTCTCCCACAGGGTTACGTAGTCCACACCCCACTACGAATGATCTCTCTCTCGCTCAAATCTAAAGAAGTTCAGTCCAAATTCAACAAGAGTGAAGAAATGCCGGCGTACAGGAATCTACTGCTGTGTATGGTGAAGTTGATACATGCTGATCCGATGCTGATGTTAAGTGTAAGTATTTTATTTTCTATTTCTGATAATGTTATACACTCGGGCGGTGTACATAATTTTCTTCATAACTAGTACTTGTAGACATTTTAATTAATAAATAACTATAATTTCAACTATGAAAACAAATTGTGAAAAATTTTTCGTGGCGGGAAAAATTAATCAGTTTTCCTATGCGCGAGCATCTAATCCGATATCGTTTTAGCCACGTACAAAATGGGGAATTCAAAGTTATCTTTATTACAGAGTTAAAACAACGTTGAAATTATCTATTTAAAAACGAAGTTGCATGAAATGAGCAAGCAATAAGTAAATTAATTTAATTGTACCATAGAACACGATCTTTTTTGTATCGAAGCATTTTTAAGAACAAAGCAACACAACCAATAAAAAAAAAGTTCCGTAACTCTGTTGTTGTGAATAGCAATGAAAAAGTCAGTTTGATTACAGGTGTCATTATGTGTTTAATTGCGGTGAATTTAAAGCCATTTTATGACCAAGTGTGTTGAAAAAGTCTTTACTTTGAGTATACGGCCACGATTAATGCGATTTCTTTACGTCTTGAGCTTCTTTACGTAATGTACAGGAGTAGGGACAGTTTGGGCATTCCGACAAGAAAAAGGTCGTACTAGAAAAGAGGCTCTATACCGGGAAAAGAAACTGATAAACCGCCCGCATTTTCCGCTCGTATAAGCTCGTTTTTGGAAGCGCGTATACGCGCGTTTAGTTGTGCTAACCTTTTGAATGTCTTAATTAGAGACACAATAGTAAGACAATAGCTTAAGTCGAACTGTGTAACTTAAGACATTCTAGAAGTTAATTCAAAGTTGGTATAAGCATGAGCCGCGAGAGATGCATCCTCGTGTGTCCCCCTCTCCCCGGTATAAGCGCGTGTGCACGCGTTCGATTTTTGATGTGCGTATTGTGGCGCACGTTCTTACCGGCTGGTAAGAGCGTATCCGCGCTACAAAATACGTTAGTCTAAATGCGCTCTTTTTGTTTTGTCTTATCTTCAATTTAGAACATGACTTTGACAAGTGACAAATACGCGATTTCTGGCGATGAAGCAAGTAACACTTTTGCTGACACATCTCAACATCAATCTTCAAAACGTTATTTTTGTTCTTAGAACCCTGGCCGGTCCAGCATCGAGATCCAATCCTCAACCACAGAACTGATGAACGGCCTAGTTTCCCTTGTCCACCAAACCGGCATGGGAGAGATATCTCAAGCGGCCATGGACGCGCTACTAGCCCTGCACAGACCTGATAGGGTGCACATGTGGAACCCTGAAGCGCCGCTCAACACCTTCTGGGATATCAGGTGAGGCTGACTGATTCTAGGTTCTCTTTGATAAATTAGATCTAGAAAAGGCAGTTCGTGGGGCCCAGGTTCTGTTATTCCAATATTTCAACATATTAGAGTGACAAAACCTGGGTCTAAGAGTGACGAAGAATGAAGAGGAGGACACGTGAAGAAAATATAGGTAAGTGCTTTAAAATGACTAATAGATAGAAATCGAAGCATGCACTACCCTCCAAGTGAGAAGGTGGATCTTGGCTGACTCTAGGATCTGCTACTCCTAGATCTAGTGTCTCAAGGAGACTGCTAAGGTAGATAAATAATGAGGAAGTGGTCCTCATTAATTAGGGGCAATAGTAAGTGTCTACATGTGATTTACCAGTTTATGAAAGCCAAAACCACACCTCCAGTCTGTGTCCTTTGGGAGAGCTCAACATAATTCGGCTATATTCGTGTGTAGCTGTCTATAATGTGGACATACGCAAAATTTATAAAACGCCCGTCAATTGTCCTATAGCCCAATGTGGCCAATGTTGGTCCGCCTAGCCTTTTCCCAACCATGTTTGGGTCGGCTTCCAGTCTAATCGGATGTAGCTGAATACCTGTATTTGACATGGAGCGACTGCCTATCTGACCTCCATAACCTAGTTAATACTGGGTAATACGATACCCCAGACTTTGGGCTACTGACTACCTGTGACGACTGTCAAAGATCTACAAATGACAGCTGGGACCAACGGCTTAACGTGGTTTTCGACGCACGGAGGAAACCCTATATGCAATGGGTGGTTACCCATCCACAGACCAACCTAGGCAAGCACGGCTTAACCTAAAGATCGACCTGAGGGGCTGTGGCTATTTAACCACGGGCTCCTCACGGGCCAGTTTGTGCATGTATGTGTAAAAACATCAATGCTTTCGGCTCCTCTCATCTAGCTCCTACCCTTTCTGTTTTTTTTTTCTTTTTTGGGATGGGTAATCATCAAATGACTTCTCCCACTCTGGGCGGAGCGGGAGGGAGTGTCAGACTCTTACTGACTAAAACCCATCCATGTTCCTTCCTCGCCCTTTATGTTCCGGGGCCGCGGTATCTCTTTCGAACAGGCCCGCAACATCCAGCTCCTACCCTGAGAAGATCATCGCCCGATATACTTCGCTTTTGCTAACGTTCATTGCGTTGACCCCTCTAAAGAGTTAACGCAATGGACCTTTGCAAGAGTAGAACATTCATCATGAACAAGAATTGACCGCTGCAATAAATGTTAAATAATAATTATAATTTTTACTTTTTGTACCATTATTTAATTTTTTTAATCATGTTTTATGTTAATTTAATTTCTATTTAATTTTGTTACAATTTTAACTATAATGCAATTTTAATTTTAATAGAATTTTAATTTTAATACAATATTTATTTTAAAACATTTTTAATTTTTATTGTAATAAAATATGTATGATTTCTTGTCAGCAAATGCTTTCCTATTTTGGCTTTTGTTTTGTTTTTCTAATTATTTATACTTTTTTGAATTTCATTTCTTTTAGTGTTAACACCTAGTTTTATGTGCATGCTGTGGTCTCCTGTAATTGAAGGAACACACTTAAAAGAACCTCTGTATAACTGCGACTTATATTGTATCTGTGTATCTTTTGTTGGAGATCCAAATAAATAAATAAATAAATAAAATGAGGCAGAGAAGACGATAAATCCCCAAGATTGAACGTGTTAATCTTGTTTTTCAGTTTTGACAATTTTATATGTTTTCTTGTTTTTTTCAAGTCTTTTACATTTATTTTTGTTAAATACCTTTTAAACTTACAGCTACAGGAAATCGATTAGGAGACTATCAACTTGGGAACTCTGTTTTAAGTTTCCACAGTTTAAAACTAAACTTAAAATGTCTCTTAAGGGATGTCTTCCGTGATTAGTTTTCCTTTTCATGGCGCTTGCAACAGCGTCAAAATATTGGGAGCTCAAAATTAGTATTAATCACGAAAGGTTTTTTGAGAACTTTCGATCTGCATTTACAGATTTTGGAAAAGTTCTGTCCCGTATCTCGAATTTTCACCCTGTATATTTAAATGTATGAGGTTGTGCATGGTTACTTCTAAATAAATGTAAAAAATACTAATGCTTTTGGCTTCTCATTCAGTTGCTACCAGTAGCGAAAGGATTTTTTTTGTAACAGGTAAGCCGGTTCGGTGCATATTTTTAATAATGTTTGAAAAAAAACATAAGTACATGGAACCGTTTGTTGTATGTTTGGGCGATCACGTCCTAACTGAATTACCTACATTGTTTTACTTTTGGCAACAGTAGACTCCAGACCCCGTATTCACAAACGTTCGACTCGTTTCCGATTCGACAACTCGTATATCTGTCTTCTTCTGGCATTACGAAAACGACTGAGATAGACATACGACTTCCCGAATCGGAAGCGAATCGAAGCGTTGTGAATACGGGGGCAGTACAGTGGTTGTTCCGAAGAAAGGGAAGCCGGTAGGTTTCGAGTTGTATATAACCCCTCGCCACTGGTTGCTACCCTGCGAAGTCATTTGACCCTGGATATACTTCGCATTTGCTAATGTCCATTTGCAAATGTTTGTGTGATGAGCACGGACATTTGTTGTCGGGTCTTGGATATTTGTATTATACATACAAACATCCATAAGTATGTATTTAGAAACAAAAAGTATATAATGTAGTATATCAACTATCTGATGTCCACGACACAAGCCTTGCTTAGTGTGGCACTAGATGGCGCTGTGTGTTTAATGTCCAGCGATATTTATTTATTTATTTATTGACACCGATAACAGTTAACGCAATGGACCTTCGCAAGAGTAGAACATTCAGAAAGCTGCGAAGATACCTGTGGCGCAATATGCAACGCATCCCTTTTGTGTTCAAAGACTCGATTAGTGTGTTGATTGTTTTGTTTATTTACATTACGTCTTTGTTATATAGATTTAAATGTGTAATTTTCCATGCATATGTCTTAATAAATGTTTTACCTATTTGCTTAAATATACTTATCATCGTCGACTATGATTTGCTACCCTGTTAAGAACATTTACCTATATACTCAGTGTTTTCTAACGTTCATTGCGTTGATACGAGGGCGGGTCAACAAGTCCGTGACTTTTTGAATTTCTAACCTCTTAACTGAAAAAGCAACACTACTCCTGTCAACAGGCATCTGTCAGTTGACTCCTGTCGAAATTTGAACTTGCTACGTCAGTTAGTTTGTGTTTGACAGCTATCTTTATCAGACTACCCAGTAATTTGAGGAAAAAATGGAAAAAAGTGAATTTCGTGTGCTTATTAAGCATTATTGTTTGCGAAAAAAAACCATTACCGAGACCAAGGTTAAGCTTGATAAATACTATGGGGACTCTGCACCATCGATTCCAATGTTAAAAAAGTAGTTTACTGAATTTCGTTGTGGCCGTACAAGCACTGAAGATGCCGAACGTCCTGGACGCCCAGTTGAGGTCTCTTCACCCGAAACAATCGAAAAAATTCACGATATGGTGTTGGCCGACCGAAGATTGAAAGTGCAAGAGATTGTGGAAGCCGTAGGGATCTCGCATGGCTCAGTGGTTTCAATTTTGAATGATCACTGGGGCATGAGAAAGCTTTCCGCAAGATGGGTGCCGCGTTTGTTCACAGTCGACCACAAACGCAATCGTGTAACAACTTCACAAGAAGGTTTGGCGTTGTTTAATCGCAATATGGAGGAGTTTTTGCGCCGTTTTGTGACCGTGGACGAAACATGGATCCATCACAACACACCAGAGACCAAACAACAGTCAAAACAGTGGGTTTGTAAGGGTGAATCGGCGCCAAAGAAGGCCAAGGTGGGTTTGTCAGCCAATAAAGTTAAGGCGCCTGTTTTTTGGGATGTACGCGAGATAATCCACATTGACTACCTTCAAAAGGGAAGAACAATCAATGGGGAATATTATGCCAACTTATTGGACCGATTCAATGACGATTTGAAGAAAAACCGACCTCATTTGGCCTAGAAAAAAGTTCTTTTCCACCAAGACAATGCAAGGGTGCACACATGTGCAGTTGCCATGGCAAAAATCCATGAATTGGGCTATGAATTGCTCCCTCATCCGCCCTATTCTCCAGATTTGGCTCCGAGTGACTACTTCTTGTTCCCAAACCTGAAGAAATGGCTTGGTGGAAAAAGATTTGACTCCAATGATGAAGTCATCTCGCAAACAAAGGCCTATTTTGAGGACCTCGACAAATCATATTTTTTGGAAGGGATAAAAAAATTGGAGAAGCGTTGGACAAAGTGTATAGAGCTCAAGGGAGACTACGTTGAAAAATAAAATGATTTATTTATCAAAAAATCTGTGTTTTATTCCAAAAGTCAAAGACTTATTGACCCGCCCTCGTATACTACATATATACATCTTCTTCTTCGACCTTTGGCCACCCATTGCTCAGACTAGGTCTCTTCCAAATCTCTCCACTTTTGGCGGTTTTGTGTCATGGCTTCCCTGTTTCTTTCGTCCACTTTAATGAGTTCGTCCGTCCACCTAGTCTGAGGCACTACTCCCTAACGCTTCGTCCGTATATTCCGATCTGTCCGTCTCTGTCGCGCACGTCTGCAGACGAGTGCGTGTGAGAGACGCGGATAGATCCGAATCTTTAGGGAGTAGGGCTTCTGTTGTCTTCCCAGAATCCTCCGTCCCGTCTGTATTCAGATTCTTCACTCCATTTGTGATACATGCTGTTTATCAATCTGTGTGTTAGTTCATGTACGAACGAACAAGTTATTTGGTTTACAGTTTAACCGACAAATTACATTGTAATTTAAACCAAATAGCTTGTTCCACCGTACGTCAATATAACTGTCAAAAATGTGTAAATTTTGGTTTATTTGCTACAGTCGCACGCCGTTTAATTCTATCGTCAGCTTTACTCATCCATCAGCTACGTTGTGAAGATCATCGCCCCATATACTTCGCTTTTGCATATATTCATTGCGTTAACGCCACTCACGTTCACGCAATGGATATTTGCAAGAGTAGAACATTCATCAGGCTGAGAAGATACCTGGTGGCGCCATCTGCAAAGTTATTCAATGTGTATTTTTTATCTGTGTGCTTTGTTTTAACCTTAGCTTATTGTGTAGACTTATGACTGTCGAAACGTGGGTGTACTGATTAGGTATACCCCTGTCGGGTTTGACGCAGCATGCGCACATTTTGCGAAATGATTATTTTTATACGTGTTAATATTAAAACGTGCTAACAGCGGTGGCCCAGTGGTGGCGGCCCTGTCCTGCCTTAAAATGCCTGATAATAAAATTTTGATTGAATACAATACAGTAAGTGCTATTTTGTGAAGTGCACATTTTGCGTCGTCGTCAGACCCTCTTTGTCTGTTTTTTTTTCTATCTTTATTATACAGTGTGCCAAATAAATTTATTTTCTTTCTTTCTTCAAGCCTTATGTGTGATGTTTTTTTTTATGTTTTGATTGTTTAGGCCTAAGTTAAGTTTTCTTGTATTGTTCTTATACACTGTGTCTACGTCATAAATCCACCTCGCTTTTAGCAGGTCTTCTGAAAGTAAATTCTAATTAAGTAAGCACTTATTTTTTTCTATCTCTATTTTATTTTATACTATTCGGCAAAATTACAGCTAATAAAAACAATGCTCTTATACTATTCGGATTTATTATACTATGTATTTTCTTGTATTGAATGTCACGCAACATACCAATCGCTACCCTATCATCTGTGGACCCCGACTGAATCGGTCTGACGCGATTGTTTAACTGCTCTTTTATTCTTCTACTTCGCTAACTGTTAGATTTACAGCGCACACACTGGTGCGTGAAATAGAAATAAACATCATTTATTTGCCAATAATGTAGGTGTACAGATATGATGGTATGGGTAGTCATAGCTATGCACAGAGACACTGTTTAAAACGAGCGAGCTCTGTTACTAGTGTGCGTATGCCACCAAACAATAATATATCAATGAAAAAAAATGTACACATCATGTTTTCTTGTGACATCAAAACATATATTTTCGTAAAAAGTACAAAATTCAGCCACACTTACAGAATTATTTCCTAATATCTAATAGATACTAACGCTACTAACTACTACTACTTCTTGAATATTGGCTTCCGGTAGGTCCCTTTTAAGTCTCCAACAATAGTCTGCTAGCATTTCTGGACTCCATTTCCCTTGATAACGCTTCTCCATTAAGGAAATGTCTTGATGGAACCTCTCACCTTGTTCGTCACTCACAGCACCCAAATTTGCCGGAAAGAAATCTAGATGAGAGTCCAGCATATGTATTTTCAAGGACATATTACACCCCAAAGCTTTAAATGATATCTTAAGTTCATTTATTAAATCTTTGTAATTTTCCGCTTTAAGGTTACCTAGAAAATTTAGAACAACATTCAGAAAACATTTCCAGGCGTGTTTAAAAATTATCCGGGTTGTTCAAACACTTTCGTGGCATATTTACGATCTAACTAATGTAAATAAAATGTAATTTAGCAAACACAATAGTTACACAGTCGACTAAATGCAGTTATGTAAACAAAGAAACGTATATGAGGTCCGAAATGAATATGTAGCTGTCACAAGAAAACTGGACGTGATAGACACAAAACTGTTATATATTTTTAATGAGGGTACACCAACATAAATAAAAATCATAACAAAGTTCATGTGACAAAAACAGTGTTTACCAGTGAAATAACTACCGTTCATTTAAAAATATTGATTTCAAACACCTTCATTAAACAAACTTAAGCGTTCTTAACTGTCAAAATTGTCATAATCTTTTTTAAACCATAACTCATATTGAGTATTGAAAGTCTGGTGAAGTGATGTTATTGATAAGGGGTTAGAAGTTGTCATAATTTCTTACTATCTAACGTGTTAATTCACTTCACCGCAAATTTTACTTCGATTCAATTTATATACCTACCCCCACTTTGACAAATTATTAACGCCCATCCGTAATGCTTGTTTTTGTCAATAAAACTGGTAAACCACAGTGTTTTACTCATTCGGACGTCAAATATGGATAGTTATAGCCTATTGTGTTTTAAACCAGTTTGCATTAAATCATTGTATACATTTTTTTGTTAATTTTAAATTGAACCTTAAAACAAACTCTGTAAGGAAGGAACATATTGAAAGAAATTAGACTCATCGTTTTTGATAATGACCCAAGTTATACGATCGCTTTTTTCAACCAATAGGTACCAATGTTTATCTAATTAAACAAATAACAAATTATTTTATTGGTTTTATTTATTTACCTTTCTATTTTTTACTTGACTGATTTTAGTGAAAATAAATAAATTAAAAACTAAAACTAAAAAAACAGCAAAACAAAACTGCATAGCACATTTGTGTGAGTTCTATGTACTGTAAAGCCACCATTTACATTTAGTTATTTTTTTTTTACTTGAATATGCCATGGCGGCTGAGAGAATATCATGCTCACTCATATGTCTCGCTGATGGTGGCGTGTGTGTCGGGTCATTTAGCTCCCTTCAATATGGTAGAGTTGAATGGCGCCGATACATGTGTCATGTTCGTGAACGAGCGCTGTCATTTGGGACTAGTCATCTCTTAGCTGCCACGGTTAATTTTAATTTCTTTTTTATTGTATTGTTGATTTAATCTTTTCTCCGGACGCTCTTAATGTGCACGTCTTTCTACATCGTTCTCACATATATAAGGTGTTAAAAAAACAACTGCAAGAATTTCGTGTACATACTTGGTATCAAAAAAAATAAATAAGTACTTACTAAAAAAAAAACTTTTTTCAAGCATTTTTAGTTTTTACATAAAAAAACATTGCCAGACCAAAGTCTGCAAAATGTGATGGGAAAGTTAGAATCAGCTGTCTACGTATGCGCTGGCGCAGGGGTGAACGACCACGCACGCGGCGCCCTGCACGGTGCAGTCACAGTACAGTCAAATGCGCATATTCAATAATTTTGTGCGCAGTGAAAATATTGGATATCTTTGAATCGGATCGTTACTTTTTAAGTTTTTTTCGTGATTATCTTTTATTTGTGATTCCAAACAACTCCTTAAGTTTCTTGCAGAGAATTTTTAACACCTTGTACAGGGTGTAAACCACCTCATCACAAAGCCGTTAGCCAAGCATTCTGAACACCAAACTAAGTTACTTTACGCAAAAATTATTGCTGGGAAAGAACTTTTATTTTGAGGTTATAAATCATGTTTTGTGGTAGAACTCAATGTAATGCACTTAAAACATTGTGCTGATGGATGGATTGAATAGTACGGGGGTCATGGAGGTGTTAAAAGTTACATTCTTACAAAAAAAAAACTTGTATTAAAAAAAAAACTTGGCAAAAAGTTGTAACTTTGACCCCCCATATCTCAGTAACTAGAGGGTTCCCAGGTATGGTGTAAAACAAAAAAAATATCGCAATGATGGGGAGAACAAGTGCCTTTCGGCTTCGTGAAGAGGTGTTTTAGACCCTTTATATTGATTTAAAAGAGTGTCCATGGAGTTTCTTGCCCTTTCTTCTCCATAGAGATTACGCTAGGGAATGGGCAACTACAGTACTTTCTCAAGTTAACATGCCTTGTGACTGTGACTGTAGCTTTGATTTTGTTTTGTATTTTTGACTTTCAAAAGTACCGTAATGGTCTATAGTTGAAATAAATGCTTTGAGTTGAGTTGAGTTGAAACTGTCTTGCTGGAATCGAACTTAAATCGTCGAGCTTAGTCCAGTTGATACCGCGGGCGCTTACACCTATCAGCCATGGCTACTATGGGACCACGAGAAAACGCCCGTTTATGGATATTGTAAAATGTTGGAACTCTATTGTGAACCCGTTTGTTTTATCTTTACCCGTGTATGTAGACTACGTAAACGCACACAATAAATAAATAAATATCGCTGGACATTACACACAGCGCCATCTAGTGTCACACTAAGCAAGGCTTGTGTCGTGGTTACCAGACAGTTGATATACTACATAATTATATACTTTTTGTTTGTAAATACAAACTTATTATACATATAAACATCCATGACTCGGAAACAAATGTCCATGCTCATCACACAAACATTTGCTCCTACCGGGATTCGAACCCGGGACCCTAAGAACCCGCTGCGCCAATCGGGTCGTCATAATAAGGAGCGGCCGACATTGTTGGCTCGTACAGTGACTGTTACCAATGTGTGAGTGGATGTAAACTAATTACCTTTACCGTGCGTACATAGTTATTACAGGGCTCCCAAAGTGATAATGCGCATATAAATCTTCGTCACTGTTCGGTAACGGTCGTATTCTCCGAGCGTCGGAAGACGAAATGTATACAGGGTGTAAACAACCTCATCACGAAGCCGTTAGCCAAGCATTCTGTACATCAAACTAAGTAACTCCACGCATAAAATATTGTGGGGAAACTTCTTTTTTTTTGAGGTTATAAATCATGTTTTGTGGTAGAACTTAATGTAACGCATTTAAAACATTGTGCTGATGGATGGATTGAATAGTACGAGGGTCGTGGAGGTATTTAAAGTTACAATCTTACAAAAAAAACTTGTCAAAAAGTTGTAACTTTGACCCTCCATATCTCCGTAACTAGAAGGTTCCCAGGTATGGTGTAGAACAAAAAAATGATCGCAATAATGGGGAGAACAAGTGCCTTTTGGCTTCGTGAAGAGGTGTTTTACACCCTGTATAGAGTGCTTCAGTGCATTTTCTTCATGCATAATTTAATAAATTATGCATGAAGAAAATGCACTGAAGCACTCTATATCCATTATACTCTTACAATTCAATGATTGGGGTGTTTCCGGGGATGCGACAATTAGCGAAGAGCTGCATGCGCATTATTAATTTGGGAATACTGTACATAGTTGGGAAAAGGCTAGGCAGATGATGATGATACCTAAATTATAAAGAAGTAAAAGTTTAGTAAGTTTGTATGTAGAGGATAATCTTCGGAACTTCTGAACCGATTCTGAAAATTCATTCACTAACAGGAAGCTACATTATCCCCGAGTGTTATAGGCTACATTTAAAACGTTCCCGTGAGTAAATTCCGTACTTACCGAGAGCCAAGCCGCGACCAAAAGCTACTCTTTGCATAATTGAAAAAATCTATACTATATAATATTATAAAGCAGAAGAGTTTGTTTGTTTGGTTGAACGCGCTAATCTCAGGAACTACCGGCTCGAATTGAACAATTATTTTTGCGTTGGATAGTCCATTTATCGAGGAAGGCTATAGGCTATATAACATCACGCTATGATCAATTATAGGAGCGGAGCAGAAATAAGAAATGTTGCAAGCGGGAAAAAAGCTTCCCGCGAACGAAGTCGCAGGCAGAAGCTAGTCTTTAATATTATATTTTACCCAGTCATAAAAGCAGAGTGTAGCAAGAATGGATCTATGTATAGTGGACTTACAATTCCTTTTGTATTGTCCACAGCTCCCAAGTCCTATACAACATAAGTCAGAAACTGATCCAGCGTCAGATCTGCAACTACCGGGAGGTTCTGCGGTGGCTCCGAGATATCCTGACATGTCGGAACGAGTTCCTGGCTAAGCACAAGGAGTATGCCAACGTGGGCTCGCAGATACCTATCTGTAAACAGGCGCATATAAAGTTGGAGGTAAGCTACCCATCAAATTCTATAACTTGACGTGTGTAGCTTAACTTAACCACAGATAGTAACACAAGAAGTATGAACTTGTGGTTGCGGCCATTTTGAAATTAATCATAGTGTTCTACAAATCAAGCCCTTTAATTTGACACTCATATTGAGGGAGTGGTGATATGTAATCCGCCATTTTGTGGCGGCGGCCATCTTGGACCGATTTTCATAAAACATAGCTAAGAACTGTCCCGACTAATTCACCTTTCAAACAAAAAAATCGAAATCGGCTCATCCGCTCGGGAGCTACGATGCCACAGAGAGACACAGACACGTCAAACTTATAACACGTCGTCGTTTTTGCGTCAGGGGTTAAAATACGATACCACTAAAGGATTCCTACTAACTTAAGACCTAGTGAAATATACACTCTATTCTCTTCTTACGTAGATGGTGTTTGCGCGAAACGCATTATAAACTCGTTTTAGTGTGTCTATGTTTATGTTTTTTCTTTAGCTATGATATAAGTGACCATTCCTCTGTTTTTTTGCAAGTTTGACATTACAAACAATTATTGAAGATAAAAGTCGTTTTTATTTAAAACTCCTCATTAAATCGCCTGATGAAATCCCGAACAGATGGTATTTTACATGTGCCTCTGGTCGATAGACACAGACGTGTTACTGGTAGCGATGTCGTGCTTCGTACTGCTGTGCCAAGAGGCGCACATCCGACACTCCTTAATGATTAATGTTGCTGGTGTAATATAGACTCTATTCTCTCGTTACATAGGTGGTTATTTTCATGTGCCTATGGCCAATAGACCCTAAAGGATTCTTACTAACTTTGCCAGTGAAATAAGGACACTATTCTCTTTGCACCAAGGTGGTATTCTGCATGTGCCTATGTCCAATGAACCATAAAGGATTCCTACAAACTTTGCCAGTGAAATAAAGACTCCATTCTCTTTGTACCTAGGTGGTATTCTTCATGTGCCTCTGGTCGATAGACACAGACGTGGTGTTGGTAGCAATGTCGTGTTTCGCTCTGCTATGTCAAGAGGCGGATATCCGGTGTGGCTCCGATGAGATCACTACCCAATGTCTTCTGCCCAACTACGCAGTTTTCCAAGAAATTGCACATACCTCTACAGTACTGACCACTGGTAAGTGATCTTGATATATTGGTTTTATGAGCTCTTTTATAATAACGCATGCATTTTTCAAAAAAAAAAGTGTAAAAGTAGTAAGTTACAACTGTCAAGTTTTCTCATTCGATTTTGAACTGAAACCTCAATATGTTATGGTTTAATTTGGTAAAATAAAATTTAATGTAATTTGATGTGACTGTACAGATACACTTTAGCCGACACCTCATAAATGTTAAACTGTCAAAGAAAATACAGGGTGTATTTCACCTCATCACAAAGCCGTTAACCAAGCATTCTGTATATCAAACTAAGGTCCATGTTCACCGAGAAGATAACAATCTGATTATCTAAAACAGCTGTTTAAAACACATTTTTGTATGGGAACATGTCACAGTGACAGCTGTTTTTCGATAATCAGCCTGTTATCTTTTTGGTGAACATGGACCTAAGTAACTTAACGTAAAAAATATTGCTGGGAAACAACTTTATTTTTTGAGGTTATAAATCATGTTTTGTGGTATAACTCAATGTAACACACTCAAAACATTGTGGTGATATATTTAAAGTAAAAATCATGCGATAAAAAGTGGTATTTAAAAAAAAAGGTTGTCAAAATCTTGCAACTTTGACCCCCAATATCTCCGTAACTAGAAGGTTCCCAGGTATAGTGTAGAACAAAAATATGATCAGAATGACGAGAACAAGTGCCATTCGTTAAGAGGTGTTTTACACCCTTTATATTTAAATTCAAACCTTACAGAAACCGAATTCATAATAATGTAATGTAAGACCAACACCTGTATGTTCAACTGTTTTAAGCTATTACAAATCATAACAAAACTTAAAATTTCACTTTCGAGATAACCCGTGTTCATGGCGCTTGCAACAGAGGCCCTACTCCCTAACGCTTCGCCCGTTTATTCGTATCTATCTGTCTCTATCGCGCACGTCTGCAGATGAGTGCGAGTGAGAGAGACCCCTTCGGCCGTCTACGAAACCGTAGTTTTGTAACTAGTTTCGATGAAGGAATTATTTTTCCTCGTACGTAACTAGTTTCGATGGAGGAATTATTTTTCTTTGTACGAAACTACGGTTATGGACCATGGTTACGTAGAAGGAATTTATTGGTAAAGTTCCGATGAAAGAAAATATTCTTCCTTCTACGTAACTGGTTTTGATTAAGGTGTTATTCCCCGTCGACGCGTTGTCTGTCTACAAAACCTTCGTCGTGTAATTATTGAAACTAGGTAAGACTATTAATAAAGTATAAAATTTATTCATTTTACTTATTTAGTATGCATTTAATAACTAAAACAGAAAGAGAGACGGATGGATCCGAATATACGGACGAAGCGTTAGAGAGTAGGGGCTCAGCGTCGAAATACCGGGAGCTTAAAATAAACTCCCAAGGCAAATGACATTTTAAATTGACCTGTATGTTGATTTAAAACAAATTGGAAACTTTAATTAACAAATGATCTATGGTGTGGTGTGAATGACTTTTAGTAACCAGCATGTCTGAGAAATCAGACCCCCCCCATTGAGCATTGTGTCCCTCTCATTGAGAGGAGGCCGTGTCCCGGCAGTGGGAACATTATAGGCTGATGATGATGATGATGTCTGTGAAATTACTTGACGGCAAGTACAGCCAAGTCAGAGTCCCGTGGATGGCAAAAAGCTGACACCAGTATACACATGTTTGCTGCACATGGATTCTTCCCAGTTATGCGCCGAATTTAATGCCCTTACGGGTTATGTACTTCTGAATTACCATATAGGCACTAACCACATAAGATTAACAAATAAAGGGTGTAAAACACCTCTTAACGAAAACGAAAGGCACTTGTTCCCCTCGTCATTCTGATATTTTTTTTGTTCTACACTATACCTGGGAACCTTCTAGTTACGGAGATATTGGGGGTCAAAGTTACAAGATTTTGACAAGTTTTTTTTTAAATACCACTTTTCGATCGCATTATTTTTACTTTAAATATCTCTATGACCCCCGTACTATTCAATCCATACATCCGCACAATGTTTTGAGTGCGTTACATTGAGTTAAACATGATTTATAACCTCAAAAAAATAAGTTGTTTCCCAGCAAAATTTTTTGCGTAAAGTTACTTAGTTTGATATACAGAATGCTTGGTTAACGGCTTTGTGATGAGGTGAAATACACCCTGTATACTAAACTTTTTTCACGTAAATCAGCAAAATCGCCAAAATGTGGTATACGACGTTTTAAAAATGCTACAATCGTTGCATATGCGTTACAGTATTTAAAACTTCTCTCTCTTAACTTTGCAAGCAGCCAGTCAGGACATGGGGAGAGGCTGTTATTACAAAAATATTCACAGTAAGTATGTTCTATTCAAGAAAAATGACAGCCGAGAAAACTTACAAGGATATAGGATGACGCACGCTAGATCGTGCCGGGCCCGAGCAGAGTGTCGACCGTGCAATTTTGTATGGACACACTTATGCTTACGAGTCGCTAACATAGATAATACAGTATATAATACAAGATAGATGTGACTGTGTACCCAAGCTGTTAGATGGCGCTGCTGGTTTTTGTTCAACATCTATATTATAAAGCAGAAGAGTTTGTTTGTTTGTTTGTTTGGTTGATCGCGCTAATCTCAGGAACTACTGGTTCGAATTGAAAAATTCTTTTTGTGTTGGATAGTCCATTTATCGAGGAAGGCTTTAGGCTATATAACATCACGCTCGACCACTAGGAGCGGAGCAGGAATGAAAAATGTTTCTATATTATAAAGCAGAAGAGTTTGTTTGTTTGGTTGAACGCGCTAATCTCAGGAACTACTGGTTCGAATTGAAAAATTCTTTTTGTGTTGGATAGTCCATTTATCGAGGAAGGCTTTAGGCTATATAACATCACGCTCGACCACTAGGAGCGGAGCAGGAATGAAAAATGTTGCAAAAACGAGGATGTTTTTTTCCTTTCGTTTTTTTTCTCTTATGTGACGCAGACGAAGTTGCGTGGGTCAGCTAAAAATAAAAAAAGCTCTCAAAAACGGTGAAGGAAAACATCGTGAGGAAACCGGCATGTCCTAGAACCAAAAATTCGAAGACGTGACATTTACCAACCCGCACTGGACCCGCGTGGTGGATTATAGCCTGTACGCAAAATACGGGTTTGGCGTGGAGTTACGGGCACTGGCCCGTTGTACAATACAATCACAAAAAGTGAATCTTGACTGAGGGCTCGAACATGTGAACCACTGTTCACAGTTCGGGTGTTGTCACCGCCAGGCTATTTGCTTCACTGACGAATTGTCTAAAATTGCAGTTCTCTTCATAAGCATGTTTGTTATGACAATTGTCAAACAGTTAAAAATATAGACATAACGCAATATTGTATTAATTAAGTAGAATTCGATTATGTAAATAATAATGTAAAACTAAATATTAATATTTATTTATAAATATTAGTAGATTTAATTTGATTGTACTGTTACAACTAGCTCTATCTATTGGCAAAGCTACAGTCACAGGCACAAGGCATAATAACTTGAGAAAGTATTGTAGTTGCCATGAGTATAGATAGTAACATGGGTATGGATCCCAGGGATCTCTAAAGTTTGAATGTTGACTAGTGTGGACCGCGCTAAATATTATTATAAGATAATAGCATTCCATCGTGCTATTATCAACAAATTTCTTGCCTCTAGTATACATTATGCTTATGAGTACTACATTTCATAAAAACTGTATTGTTTATGTAATACCTCGATCCCGCGAAAAAGACGATATTCCGTGTCGACGGCGCGTTCGTGTTTCACGCGCGCCTGAAAGAGATGTCTCATGTCGGCATAATGGAGACTGTTCGAAAGTGGTACCGTGGCCCCGAAACATAAAGGGCGAGGAAGGAACATGAATGGGTTTTAGTCAGTAATATCTGAGACTCCCTCCCGCTCCGTCCAGAGTGGGAGGAGTCATTTGATCATTTCGCATGCGAAAAAAGCCTGACTAAAAACGTGTTCCGTCGACCCCAAGTATCATGAGACAAGGGCTGGAAGATGATGATGATTTAATTTTATAGGTTCGGCTGCTCTACAGAAACGGATAATGGCTCTGCTCAGGAAGATCGAACACTGTGTCAATGGTGTTCAACCTGTTTGGGAGGAGACCTTCCGATGTTGGTGAGTTGATCTTGTTTTTTTTAAATACTGAGTATTGTTTTAACCACAGAAATATTAAAAACAGGAGAAGTGGAAAGGGGGCGTGTCGGTGACCACGTGGACATGAGCGCGTCGCTCAGCTATTGAAAAAATGGCCGTAACAGCGAGTTAGTGTGTTGTGAACCGCGTTCGTAAAAAAACGATTATGCCGTCTTGTTCGGTGGTTTCGTGCAAAAATAGAAGCCAAGACAAAAACTTGATTAAGCCAACTAACTGATGCCGTGACTTCTAGTCACAAGGTAGTACAAGTACTACTTTATTTATGTTTTCTTATATTACTCCGACTGTATTATGCTTGCATTAAATACATTGCTCTTTTACAACAACCTTAGTCTGTCACTGAGTGACTGAACAAGCAAGGTACACCTGACATAACGAAACATCATTAAGCCGTAATGTCACATGGTGCGTCCGCTGCTCCGGTCCGCCGTATTTGAGCGCGAGCTAGTGATGTGCTCGTGGAGGTTTGACAAAGTCTGTCGACAAGAAAGTGGACTGCGAATTGTTATATTACTATTTCAGTTTTTTTTTCAATTTATTACCTCTTGTGATCCGGTTGGAAGGCCGATGTGGTTCTATGCTTACTTTTCTTTTTGTTTTTGACAATTCAGAGGTGCCTGTAACTGGCCTAATTGAAATAAATGCTTTGATTTTGATTTAGAACTACGTGTAACTGTGTCATTTCATTTTTAATTGTTTTTTAAATATGTTTATTCATTGAATAATGTTTGTAGGTTTCATATTATTTTTATTTACTTTATTTCCAAAAGCTTTATAAAAAATATCAATATATTTATCAATAACTCTTCGATTTAGTCAAGCACTGTGTCATATCCGCCCCCGTGTCCCGACAACACACAATGATAATTGTTTTAGTGTGAGTAAATTATACGGAAAAAGTACGCTGTGGTTTAACAAATAAGGTTTATATTTAAATGACAGAGTTATCGATGGCGCGTGTGTTGTTTGTAGTATTGTTTTGACAGAACTGTGTGTGCAATATTAGCGTTATGGAGGGGCAACTGTGGCTTCATCGGTTTTCTATACATTTTGAACTCCACGCCATATCTCCTTCTTTATTATATCTATGGTTTTAACTGTTTTTAAAATACAATTGTTGTTAATAAGATTTCTATATATAGGTACTTATTTAAGAATAGGACGCGACCTTGGCCCCTCCTCCGATTCGACAAGTAAAAGTTTCTGTTTTTAATTTTAAAATAACAGCTTTTTGCTTTGAAAGTATATTATGTGGTATTAATAACAAAATATAATTATTTATTTTTATTTTTATTTTTTATTTTTATTCAAATGGAACAACAAACAGCTGCAATATTAATTAAAAAAATAATTAAAAAAACATCAATGTTTGTGTGTCTGTTAGACTATCTGTCTGATTGTTCTGGCCAATCTCTGCAACTGCTGGACCGATTTTGAGGGGAGTTTAATGGGCTGATGTTATAAGGAGTAACTTAGGCATACACTACTTTCATTTTCGAAAAAAGGCTAAGGGATTCCCTTCAAATAATGAATTAATCTTCTTCTCCTAATCTTTTTTCCCATCTTCTCCTTTTTGTCTAATATCAAACCTTCTACGACCAGGGACTCTCTCTGCAAGCTTCTCCAGAAATACCCTAAAGGACAAGGCGACAAGATGGACGAATGTCAGATGGAGGCTTTACATCGTGCAGTCGCAAAACGCAGGGTGTCACATCATACCAGCAGCGAACATGACTTTGAGGTACGAAATTTGTGTATTTTAAATGGATAGAGTCAACGCTTTTGAAATAAACCCTGGCTGGAGACATTACACTCAACTCAAGGCACCCACAGGATAGTCGACGAGAACATCTCTAGGTTGAATTGCGAGATGCCATTTCGAAAAAAAAACTTTTGAAATAGAGATGATCCAAATATCCTCAAAATTTGTTTTAAGCATGTAAAACTAACGACGCCGCGAGGTATTTATTATCCCTATTATTGCAATATTCTTTGTTCTGGACCATATTCGGGGAATCTTCTAGCTACGGAGATATTAGAGGTCAAAGTTTCAACTTTTTCACAACTATTTTTTAAATAAAAGTTTTAGGGCCAGTTTCACCGGTTGCGGATAAAGTGTCGGTTAGCCTATTAGGAACTTATCTGCCAGATAAACTAACACTTTTGGTTTCACAGGTGTCGGATAGCGATATCGGATAGATATAGTATTCGTTATAACCAGCCTTTAAGTGGTAGATGAAACTGGCCCTTTTTTTTTTTAGGATGGGGAATCATCAAATGACTTCTCCCACTCTGGGCGGAGCGGGAGGGAGTGTCAGACTCTTACTGACTAAAACCCATCCATGTTCCTTCCTCGCCCTTTATGTTCCGGGGCCGCGGTATCTCTTTCGAACAGGCCCGCAACCCCGGCAGGCTTCGGCCCTTGCGGGCCCCTCCCCTTATGCTGACATCTCTTTGAGGCGCGCGTGGAACACGAACGCGCCGTCGACACGGCCTGTCGTCGTTGTTAGACGGACGGACGGCTAGCTAGCCCATAGCCAACCGTCCACAGGCCATGAAACTGGCCCTTAATGTTATAATTTTCCTTGTTATGTTATAAGGTATTTAAAGAAAACTCAATGAGAGGTATGAAAGATCAAAGCTTGTAGGTTTTTTGCAACTTTGTAATTGAACCACTCTTGTACATGAAGTTTAAATAAATAAATAAATATTTCACATCGAAGCAGAAAATTTCGTTTGCTTGACTTTAATTCACTGTTAAAGACATAAACGTGCATTTGATTTTATGGTAGTACTCAACTTAGAGCCACTAGTTGGAATATCTACTTATGAATCTTTTTATTATTGTTACGAGCTGGGTATGAGATAAATTAATTACTACCGATTAAACAACACAATAACTTTATTAATCACAAAACAACTTAAACTTAATCACAAGTACACTACAATACACTACTGTTCACTATCTACTACTATATCCGCTTAGATATCGCTCTTCAAGTTCACTTCGATTCGCTTCGTTGTGTAGCCAAAAGAAGACTATCTGTCGCGAGCCTGAGCGATGTATTTATACTCGCCAACAGACACACCAGAATAACCACGAATATTCTAGAGGGTCATAAAAAACACTAACAAAAGAACAGTAGGTAGGTAATTATTATTACTAGCTACTTGTACAAACAAATATGAACCGTATGCCCTAGGCATACTGTCGAAATTCTAATGTCTTTTTATAAATAGGTCGCGAGTTTCTACCTACCTAACTTTAAAACTAATAATAATAGAATGCTCTCGAACTTCTAACGTACACACACTGTAATCACTTGCTTTCTCGAATGTTCTAGTAGGTCCGATGTAACATTATCTCCGTTCTGTGTCAGTAAACTCCCATAATATCTAAGTTTTTTTTCCTTAGATGCAGATACAAGAATGGGCGAATATAACATCATTCCTATGTGCACTTGGTGGCGTATGTCTTCAACGACGGCCGTCCACCACTTGGGGACATCTTCATGGTCATGGTAAGCATTTATTTTAACCGACTTCTATTTCTTCTTTCTTCTTAGGGCCACTTTCACCGGTTGCGGATAAAGTGTTGGTTAGCCTATTAGGAACTTATCTGCCAGATAAACTAACACTTTTGGTTTCACAGGTGTCGGATAGCGATATCTGGTAGATAAAGTATTAGTTATAGCCTTTAAGTGGTAGATAGTATTAACTATCAGATAACTAACCGACACTTTTCCGGAACCGGTGAAACTGGCCCTTATTCTTGAATAATTATCACTTGCTTCGATGAAGGAAAACATCGTGAGGAAACCAGCATGCCTTAGAGATATTTCTGGACGGCATGTTAAACTAACTCAGAGGTTTATGGGCGGCAACCACACGATAAAGAAGAGAACACCAAATTCTAAAAAAGGAGGTGGTTGTGTACTTTTTCGGCCAGCATCTTTTTTCCATTTTTGTTTTCATGTTGGTACACCGAATTCTCCTTGACCACTGCTCCGATATATGTGACTAGCTGACCTACGCAACTTCGTCTGCGTCACATAAGAGAGAAAAACGAAAGGAAAAAATATCCCCGTTTTTGCAACATTTATCATTCCTGCTCCGCTCCTAATGGTCGTAGCGTGATGTTTTATAGCCTATAGCCTTCCTCGATAAATCTCTCTCAAAGGACTATCCAACACAAAAATAATTTTTCAATTTGAACCTGTTGTTCCTGAGATGAGCGCGTTCAACCAAACAAACAAACTCTTCTGCTTTATAATATTAGTATAGATTCTTTTTTCATTTGCTACAGGCAAGCTTGCGCAGTTTTTAATTATGCTTCGGTACTTTATGGGTTATCCTCTATAATATGCATTTTTTGATGTAAAATTGATATTTGACAAGGATTTGTGTTAGATACGGCAACTAAAAAGTAACTAACTTCCGAAACCAATTATCCACTTTTTTGTGTTTTTTTCTAAGCCGTTCATTTTTCACTTGATGTCAACTATTTACAAGTGAATAAATCAACACAATTTTCTAATAAAATTACCAGTTCCGTAAAAAACTTTAGTTTAATTATAAATAATAATAATAATAAATATCGCTGGACATTACACACAGCGCCATCTAGTGCCACACTAAGCAAGGCTTGTGTCGTGGTCACCAGACAGTTGATACACTACATATATACTTTTTGTTTGTAAATACATACTTATTATACATAACCCGACTCCCGATTATCCGACTCCTTTTTTGGAATAAATACAGATTCAATTTATTTGTATAGTTTTGTACTCGAATAAGACCTAATATGGTTTTACCTTGTTCTTTTTAGCAGATTCAAGGAAATACAACGTGTTGGCAAACAGCTCTCAAGAAGTGCAGTATTGTCCAGTAACACAGTAAGTAAAATAAATGAATATCACTGGACATTACACACACCGCCATCTAGTGCCACACTAAACAAATATAGTAAAATAACAAAATATCTGTGGACATTACACACACCGCCATCTAGTGCCATACTAAGCAACGAGACTTGTGACGTGGACACTAGATATTTGATGTACTACATAGATCCTTTTTTTGATTAATACATATCTATTACAAATATAAACATCCATGACTCGGAAATACAAGTTTTCTACTACCGGGATTCAATCCTGGGCCCTAAGGACATAAGGCTGCCTCACTACCGGTGCGCCATTCGGGTCGACAAGTAAGTACATCTATATGGAAAAAAAACAAAGTATGTTCATCTGTACGTAGGTACCCAAAATACTCCTAAAGTACTGAACCGATTATTGCACTGTTCTTCTATACAGGGTGTAAACCACCTCATCACGAAGCCGTCAACCAAGCATTCTGTACATCAAACTAAGTAACTTTATGCAAAAAATATTGTTAAGAAACAACTTTTTTTTTTGGGGTGAACAATCATGTTTTGTGATATAACTCAAGGTTTCGCACTCAAAACATTGTGATGATGGATGGATAAGATAGTACGGGGTGGTAGTCGTGGAGGTATTTAAAGTAAAAATCTTACAATAAATACATGTATTTAAAAAAAACCTTGTCAAAAAGTTGTAACTTTGACCCCCAATATCTCCGCAAGTAGAAAGTTTCAAGGTGTGGAACAAAAATATTATCGGAATGACGGGGAGAACTAGTGTCTTTCGGCTTCGTTAAGAGGTGATTTACACCCTTTGTAAGCCTGGGAATGTTTCTGAAAAATAGCTCAGCTACAATATAAAAATTGTAACGTACATTTGTATTACATGAGATTTTTTTTAAACGACTTGTTTTTTATGCCAACACCTTAATAATCATGGTTTATTGGCAAAGAATACCTACAATATTAAGTTCGCCTTTGTACCATGGATGTGTACAAAAACTAAATCAAAAAATCCTTTTCAACAGATTCATAGGCCAACTCCTCCGCCTCCTACTCTGTAGCAACGAACGCTTCGGCCAACAGATACAAACCCACGTGAAAGAGCTAGTCGGGCACGAGATGTCGCCCGCGCTCTACCCTATACTTTTCGACCAGATCAAGGCCATCATCGATAAGTTCTTTGATCAGCAGCAACAAGTAAGTACTTAAAATAATAAAAACGTTTTTGACAAAACTTTAAAGAATTGCAAAGTTTCGCTACATAATTTATTTTGACCTCATCTGTGAAGTTTTGTTTGATAATTTAATTTCTGTGAAGTTTTGTTAAACAACATGACTTCTGTGAAGTCTCTCTGGATAATTAAATTTGATTTCATCGGTGGAGTTTTGCTACATAATTTAATATTTGTGAAGTTTTGTTAGAAAATTTAATTCGACCTCATCTGTAAAGTTTTTTTAGATAATTGAATTCGACTTCATTTGTGAAGTTTTTTTTAGAAAATACAATTCGACTTCATTTGTGAGGTTTTGCAAGTTTAATAATAATAATTTGATTCATTAAATTATCTTAAAGGCAATGGGGGAGGCCTTTGCCCAGCAGTGGGACAATATAGGCAAAGCAAATATAAAAACCCTATCTAGAAAAACTACACAGAGATTAAATTACGTAGCAAAACTTAACAGATAAAATCAAATTAAATTATACAACATAAATAACGTGAAGTTTCTTCCACAGGTAATGCTGACAGATATAAACACGCAATTCGTCGAACATACCATCTTTATAATGAAGAGTATACTAGACATAAAGAAAAGTGGTCAGCCCAACGAGCATCTTAGTACTACGTCCATTGAAACATTGATGCTTTCTATAGTCAGGTAAGCTCATCACCTGCCTCAGAAATAAATAAATCTTATCTTATCTTATCTTATCTTATCTTATCTTATCTTATCTTATCTTATCTTATCTTATCTTATCTTATCTTATCTTATCTTATCTTATCTGCCTTTTCCCAACTATGTTGGGGTCGGCTTCCAGTCTAACTGGATGCAGCTGCATACCAGTATTTTACACGGAGCGACTGTCTATCTGACCTCCACAACCCAAATACTGGAATAAGATACTTCTTTCGGACAGTAACTACTCGCAACGTCAGTCAAAGACATACAAATGACAGCCGCGACCAACGGCCGAGGTACCTAGGCGACTGCCTGTCTGACCTCCTCATTCCAGACCCCGTTTTCACAAACGTTCAACTCGTTTCCGATTCGACAACTCGTTACGAAAACGACCGAGATAGACATACGACTTCCCGAATCGGAAGCGAATCGAAGCGTTGTGAATACGGGGCTGGTATTGTAAAATGCCTTTATAAGGGACTAGGTACTTACACATATTCAGCTTATACAGGGTGTAAACCACCTCATCACAAAGCCGTTAAACAAGCATTCTGTACATCAAACTAAGTAACTTTACGCAAAAAATATTACTGGGAAATGACTTTTTTTTTTGAGGTTATAAATCATGTTTTGTGATAGAACTCAATGTTAAAACATTCATTGTGCTGATGGATGGATTTAATAGTACGGGGGTCGTGGAGGTGTCAAAAGTTAAAATCTCACAATCAAAATTGGTATTCAAAAAAAAACTTGTCAAAAAGTTGTAACTTTGACCCCCTATATCTCCGTAACTAGAAGGTTTGTAGAACAAAAAAATGATCGGAATGATGGGGAGAACAAGTGCCTTTCGGCTTCGTGAAGAGGTGTTTTACACCCTTTATTTGAGACGCGTACGCATGAATGGATGCGACAAAATCATTGTTTTCTATGGGCATAATATTAAGCTGAATAAGTGTAAGTAGTTCCTAAGACTGGTTGTCAGATTGTTAGGCTTCTAGCATGCCGCAACACTAATCAGTTCTGTTCTGTAATATTCCTATCCTTTATTCTTTTCACTATAAGTCGCAGTAGCGAATTGTCAATTATTAAAAGGGTAAGCTGAAGAGTTTGTTTGTTTGTTGAACGCGCTAATCTCGGGAACTACTGGTTCGAATTAAAAAAATATTTTTGGATGTTGAATAGTCCATTGATCGAGAAAGGCTTTTTCGGCTATATAACATCACGCTACGACCAATAGAAGCTAAGCATAAATGAAAAATGTTGCAAAAACGGGGAAAAGTTTATTTCCTTTGTGAGCTTTTTCTCTCCTAAATGACGTAGACGAAGCGTGGGTCAGCTAATGTGATTATTGTAATATACATTATTTGGGTTTACCCACATAAGAAACTTAGTAAGTAAGATCACCTTTAGAAAGAAGAAAGAAAAGAAAGAAAGTAAAAGCATTTATAGCCCGCACAGGACAAAACACATCAAAATTATCAGTATAAAAATTACACAGAAAAAAAACAAACATATCAAAAAATTAAAAGAAATGAAACTCGTCCTGTATGAGGCCAAAAGGCTCCTATCTCAGCATGGTGCTGTAACATTAAAAAAAAAAAAAAGATAAATAAGTCTACATCATTGTAACCGACCAGTTCACAATATACGCTCGCTACAAGTTGACGTCCTTTTATTTATTACTCCCGATACTTCAATGGGGACTATCGCGCATGAATTCGCCGCTAGGGGCGCTCGTGTAGAGTAAGGTCTTCCGAAATGTCAGATGTCATAGATTGTTCACGCAATGCGCTTTTTTATCACGTATTTTTACTAATATTCGCAATTGTGATCTAAATTGACCCATTCCTGATTAATAATGACAAGGAGATTGTAAGTAAAAAGTTTGATTTTCAACATCTAATTTGTTTAGTACTTGGAGGAAAAAATATTTTTAAATGTTTAATGCTTGCTCATTTTAGTGGCAATATTGTAAATATGAATCTAAAGTATGCACAATATGTAATAAAATTAACTTTTTATGAAGTTATTGGTACTTTAAAGTATCAAACAGAATGAATGACAGGACCTTACTCACCAATGGCGCCATCTGGTGAACTCAAAAACGATAGCCCCCATTATATTATTTGTCTACAGAATACTGACGGTGCCATTTTGCAACTAGAATCTAGTAGGAATCGAGTTACATGGGCTCTTCGCCACTGATAAGTCATCGAATCTTTTTAATTCTCGTGTTTTGATTAAAGTCATGTGTTGTTACAGATACGTCCGTCACTTGGATATGACAGTGCTGTCAGTTCACATCAAGACTAAGCTCTGTCAAGTTGTGGAAGCCATGATGAGGAGGCGAGATGACCTCGCTTTCAGACAGGTCAGATAGATATGTGTTTAATGTTTACTTGAAATCGATTGAAAAGTTGTGTGATAATCGGTTGTCGTGGTATGGGCATGTGTGTGATGCGGAGGAATTAGGAAATTTCGTGAGGAAAGTTTTCAGTATGAATGTGGGTGGATAAATGAGTAGAGGAAGACCAAAGAATCGATGAAAGGACTGTGTTAAAAATGAAATGGCGTGGGTAAGTATGGAAGAGGAAGACATGCTATGCCGACCTCAAATTAATTGGGATAAGGGCAGGAGAGCGATGATGATGTAAACTTGAAATGACCATTTAATCAACTACGAGTATCTACCTTGATTTTTGAATGACAAATTGTAATTAAAAAAGTCCCTAGACATTTTGATTGCATTAGAATTTGAACACTCTTAAATGTGACATTAAGGGCTGATTTTTCAATCATTAGATAAATTTTTATTAGGAGAGTAAATCTGACGTTTTGACAGAGAGTCCATACAAAAACTGTCAAATTATGAAACTTATTCTTCGGATAAAAGCTAACTAGCGATTGAAAAATCATTATTCCCGGAACTTGATAATTATATGAGATTCAATAAGGAAACCCAACATTCTACCGTGTAATTGCCGTGGTTCTAAATCGTGGGAGCGAGATGACACGAGACAATGTGTATGTCTATCCTGCTCGCACGTTTTACAACCGCAATGGGGAAGACCGTTAAAAGCTAATTGTAGATGGCACTACAATAGCTAGGTCTCAATCTGACCAATGAGGTCAAGGTATTTTAAAATTTAAGAGACATTCCTTGATTTTCAACCAATGACGATGGTTGGAACCAGCTATGCTAGCGCCATTAGTTCCACAGTTTCCGTCCCCATTGACTGAAGTCTTAATATATAGGGTGTAAAACACCTCTTCACGAAGCCGAAAGGCACTTGTTCTCCCCATCATTGCGATCATTTTTTTGTTTTACACCACACCTGGGAACCTTCTAGTTACGGAGATATGGGGGGTCGAAGTTACAACTTTTTGACAAGTTTTTTTTGTAATATTTTGACTTTTAACACCTCCACGACCCCCGCACTATTCAATCCATCCATCAGCACTATGTTTTAAGTGCGTTACATTGAGTTTTACCACAAACTGTGAGTTTTCATCCCAAAAAAAAAGTTGTTTCCCAGCAATAATTTTTGCGTAAAGTTACTTAGTTTGATGTACAGAATGCTTGGTTAACGGCTTTGTGATGAGGTGGTTTACACCCTGTATGTTTTCATTGGTACAGGAAATGAAGTTCCGTAACAAGATGGTGGAATATGTAACTGACTGGGTGTTGGGTACCAGTCATCAGATAGCGCCGCCATTACGGGCTGATGCTTCTTCTATAACCAGGTCAGTATTGCAAGGTTAGGCGTAAACCGACCTTAGAGAAAAGAGGTTTTCGATTGGAAATGTTGTTTTTACTTACTTTTCGATAAATGAAATCCACTTTTATGTTAATTAAATTAATTACGATATTAATGTGGTTAGTGGAAGGTCGGTAGGTGTAAAATTTAGAAAATAATCTTATAATGATACTTTATCTAGTCCATGATAAAGTTAATTATTTTCTTATGCTTGGAAAAATGTTTAGGAAAAAAAATATTACAGTGCCGGTCAAGTGTAGTTTCACAATACACCATTCTGAACCCCGTCCCACACAGAAATTATTCATCAGTAATAAAAAAGTTACATTAAATTAAATATTAAAAAAAACCCCGACACATAAAACATTATTCTACTAGTCAAGCCCTTTCCTTTGATACCAATATCAGAGGGAGTTTTTGAATAAATATGTAATTCATCATTTTGTGGGGGCGGCCATTTTGGATTTTAAATTATAATGTTGTAGCGCATAGTATTCTACTGGTCAAGCCCTTTCATTTGACACCCATATTGAGGGTGTTGTTGAATAAATATGTATTCCGACACACACACAAACACACACACATACACGCGTCAAACTTATAACACCCCGTCGTTTTTACGTCGGGGGTTAAAAAGCATTTTGGCGTCGGTGCACACACACACACGTCAAACTTATAATACCACGTCGTTTTTACGTCGGGGGTTAAAATGTAAGTTGGTTTTTACAAACGAGTGGACGAATGTAAGCCTGAGACGAAGTCGAAGGCTTACCATAGTCACGAGTTTGTAAATACCAATTTCTGCACATGTGTCAAACAACGTTTTTCAACACATTTGCGAGAAAATTATTAATTATACCACGCTATGAAATTTTTGTAAATCATTAAATAGCGCTCTCGCGATTTTGGCGGCAGGAAACTGTTTTCTTCAATTTACACCTCATTTAAAATATCAGTTGGGGTAGATTCCATACTAACATCTGATTTCTCGCTTGAACTCATAATTATTATTATTTTGTTTATCTGTCGGAAAGTCGCAACAATCTTTGACGTTACTATGAAAATGGCGCGAATTTGCAAATGGCGCCACATGCACGTGGTGAAAATTAGAACTACATCTTTCATCTCATTTACTCTTTTGTATTAAAGTGAGACAAACATATTGAGCTAAAGCACTTCCAAGGAGGTTCGATCAGTCAGCCTATTTATTCTCGTAATGTGAAACTCCTTGGACCCTCCTTTTCTGTTTTTTACTGGAAATAAAAAAAAACCGTAAAGAATACGCACGGTGCTATACAAGGGGGAGTGCGGTAAAATAGGTACTTAGGTGAGAGTACTTATTTTACCACACGGTCCGTTGTATGGTGCGTAATTTTTAACTTTCAAACAATGTATACAGGCTTCGTAAATGCATTTTTTGAGCAAGTGTGGTGAAAAAGCATTTTGGCGTCGGTGCACACACACACACACGTCAAACTTATAATACCACGTCGTTTTTGCGTCGGGCGTTATAAAAGCATTTTGGCGTCGGTGCACACACACACACACACACACACACACACACACACACACACACGTCAAACTTATAACACCCCGTCGTTTTTGCGTCGGGGGTTAAGAAAGCATTTTGGCGTCGGTGATGCTTCCGTGTATTGTCCCACTCACGGACAAGAGCAATTGTTTTTTCCTTATTGGGAAGCCCCCTAATGAAAAGAATGAGGACAACTATAAAATTAATATATCTGACCCTTGCCTTCTTCTTCTAGATACCTGGTCTGCTGCCGAGAATTAGACCAGGCATGTATGGAAGCAGTCGCATCATTGCTGAAGGGTCTACCTCTCCAACCCGAAGAGTCAGATAGAGGTGATCTCATGGAAGCCAAGAGCCAACTGTTTCTCAAGTAAGTACCATCATCATCTACCTAGCTTTGTTCCAACTATGTTGGGGTCGGCTTCCAGTCTTAACAGGATGTAGCCTCTTAAATACACCATGCCATCACATTTTACCAACACAAAAGTGGCGAGGATAACCCAAAATCTGTTTTCCAATTACTAGGTTTCATTATTCAAGGAATTAAGTTATTTACGAAACTATAAGGGGTGGAAAAAGACTCATAACAAAGCCGAAAGGCACTTGTTTTCCCCGTCTTTGCGATCATTGGTTTTGTTCTTCACCATACCTGGGAACTTTCTAGTTACGGGGATATTGGTCGTCAAAATTCCAACTATTTCACATTTTTTTTAAATACATGTTTTTAATGTTAGATTCTTATTTTAAATACCTTCATGACCCGTACTAGTAAATCCATCCACCAGCATAATGTTTTAAGTGTGGTACATTACGTTTTACCGCTAGACGTGATTTTTTCACCCCAAAAAAAGTCGTTTCCCAGTAATAATAATTATTGCTTACAGCTACATAATATGGATGTACAGAATCCTTAGCTGACGAGTTGAGTTTGTTTACACCCTGTATTCCCTGTAGATGAGCAACAACAAATTAACAACAAACCAACAGCTTGACCTTATCCATCCAAATCCTAACCTTACTAAGGGTCGCTTAACCCCACCCATCCATCTGACGAGATGAGTTTGTTTACACCCTGTATTCCCTGTAGATAAGCAACTACAAATTAACAACAAGCCAACAGCTTGACCTTATCCATCCAAATCCTAACCTTACTAAGGGGCGCTTAACCCCACCCATCCATCTCACAATTCCGATCTTACCCAACATATTTTCTAAACCACATTCTAATAATAAAAGTATGAAACGGACTATTTTTTGTCTTTCCCAGGTACTTCACCCTCTTCATGAACCTCCTAAACGACTGCAACGAAGTGGAAATGGCTGAGGGTCCAGGTCGGTTGGAGACCCTCCGCAACGCTACCATACAGGCCATGTCCAACTTACTCAGCGCCAACATCGATTCGGGGCTGATGCATAGTATTGGTAAGTTGTATTGTATTGTAAAACGGGCTGTGGTCCGCAACTCCACGTCAAAGCGCGTATTTTGCGTATGGGCTATAATCCACCACGCGGGCCCAGTGCGGGTTGGTAGATGTCACATGTCTTCGAATTTTTGGTTCTAGGACATGCCGGTTTCCTCACGATGTTTTCCTTCACCGTTTTTGAGAGCAGTGGTGATGAAATAAATTACACAAGAAATACCATCATTATCACGACTCCTGCCATTCTCCCAGTGTTTTTGGGGTCAGCGCATCATGTCTTCTTCTTCCGTACTTATCATCATCATCATTTCAGCCGAAAGACGTCCACTGCTGGACATAGGCCTCCCCTAAGTGTCGCCACATTGACAGGTCCCGTGCGACTCTCATCCAAATGATTCTCGCAACCTTCACCAGGTCATCGGTCCACCTAGTGGGAGGTCTTCCAGCGCATCGTCTTCCGTTTCACGGTCGCCACTGCGAAATTTTCGGCTCCATCGGCCATCGTTCTGCGAGCAATGTGACCTGCCCACTGCCACTTAAGTTTGGCAATTCTTCGGGCTATGTCGGTGACCTTGGTTCTCTTGCGGATGTCTTCATTTCTGATTCGATCACGCAAGGGCTCCGAGCATATCCCTCTCCATTGCCCTTTGTATGACTAAGCCTTCTGATGAGGCCCGTTGTGAGCGACCACGTCTCGGTTCCATATGTAATCACTGGCAACACACACTGGTCATAAACTTTCTTCTTCCATACTTCTCCATTACTCGATGTGACGTCTAATAAATGAGTTATGCGTGCTGTGGTGGGGATGCCCGATGGAGGGAGCGCCGCGCTCAGTCTAGTACAAGCAGTCCTAGCGACAGCACGCCTAACCCAGTAATATTGGAAACTGTGTTTTATTGTACAACCCTGACACCACCCTGATCGCTGCTGCTACCTGGTTGCTGCTGCTGCTGCTGCTTGCTGGTGGCTTTACTCCAAACCCTAACTAGCGTCGGAGTGAACACCACACTCGACATCTCAATAGTCGCCTCTTTTCTAGATCCATATCTCCGTAGCTAGAAGGTTCCCAGATATGGTGTAGAACAAAAAAAATGATCACAATGACGGGGAGAACAAGTGCCTTTCGGCTTCGTGAAGAGGTGTTTTACACCCTTTATAATATGTAGTACCTATATCAACTATCTTGTGTCCACGACACAAGTCTTGCTTAGTGTGGCACTAGATGGCGCTGTGTGTTAATGTCCAGCGATATTTATGTATTTATTATTACTCTTGGTCTGCCTTTGTTCGCTAAAATATGAAACGAAGCATAAGAAAGCGCAAAAATAAGAGGGGAAAATACGACATACACGCTCTTCTTACTGGCATGCTCTAGAACCAAGAATTCGAAGACATGTGACATCTACCAATCCGCACTGGGCCCGCGTGGTGGATTATAGCCCATTCCCTCTCAAAGAGACGAAGCCTGTGTCCCAGCTGTGGGGACATTAACAAGCTGATGATGATGATAAACACTTCTCTCTCACAGATCTAGGCTACCACCGCGACCTCCAAACCCGTGCAGCCTTTATGGAGGTCCTCACGAAGATACTGCAGCAAGGCACGGAGTTCGACACACTAGCAGAAACCGTACTGGCTGACAGATTCGAACAGCTAGTGCAGCTCGTCACTATGATCTCTGACAAGGTGAGAAAAACATCATTGGGTACTTCCGATAGATGTGAAAATGTTCACTGAAAAGATAACGGTTTGATTATCTATAAACAGCTGTCACTTTGACATTTTCACATTCAAAAATAGTGTTTTAAACAGCTGTTTTTGGATAATCAGACCGACATCTTTTTGGTGAACATAGACCTATATAATCCAAAATCAACTTTATCGTCAAATCGTTTAGGAGCAAATGTTTTTGTGACGAGCATGGATATTTGTTTCCGAGTCATGGATGTTTATATGTATAATAAGTATGTATTTACAAAAATAAAGTATGTACGTAGTATATCAACTATCTGATGTCAACGACACAAGCCTTGTTGCTTAGTGTGGCACTAGAAGGCGCTGTGTGTAATGCCCAACGATATTTATTTATTTATCTTAATTGTAAAATGTTGATTTTGACCAATCGTTCTATGAAAGCGTTCGGTGACGATGACGCGAATTCCATGATTTTAACCATCCAAAAAGTGCTCAACGCGCCTATAGTAGATTTCACTTAAAAAAATCCCTCGTGAGAAGACGATCTTAACTGCAAGTTGACGTCATGATACGGGGCTGCGGGACTGTTCAAAACCGCGGCCCCGGAACATATAGAGCGAGGAAGGGACATGGATGGGTTTTAGTCAGTAAAAGTCTGACACTCCCTCCCGCTCCGCCCAGAGTGGGTGAAGTCATTTGATGATTTCCCATCCGAAAAAAATGGATGACTTCATGATAGAAAGCAGCTCTACGGCTCGTGTGTTAAACCGCCTTGAACAACAATAACAAACTTTCTCCACTTGTATCAAAATAAAGGAACCTAACTAACCTAACGGGGGGGTGCCCCAAGTCCCGATTATGGAGGCAGAGATACTTCCGTATTAAAACTCGGACACCAGTTAAGGCACGAAGGTCCATGTTCACCAAAAAGATGACGGTCTGTATCTCTTCCCCCATAATCGGGACTTGGGGCACCCCCCGTTAGGTTAGATAGTTTAACTATCAAAATTGAACACGTATACAAAGTTTCGTGCCCGCTCTATTAAGAGGGAAGGGTCTGGGTAACCTGCGAAATTCAAATTTTAACGTTTTTACGTTTTTTGTAATTTTCAGGCCAGTGCTAGGTTGTATGTTGATGAAGATATCATTCGCGACTGTAAGACGTATAGTTACAAAATAATAAGCATCAAAATCATCAATACAACCCTCCAAGTTCACAAAAGTCTAGGAACGACTTTGACCTTGAAAAAATCGTTCCTGGACTTTAACTTAGGTTGTTGATTGATGATTTTGATGGTTATAATTCTGTAATGTTAGACGGAAGAAAACCGAAAATCTACTCAATCGATACAGCACAGGCACAGCACTACACGATGACGCTATGTGGAACATCACTAATTTTATTACTTGACATTTGTACGAATTGGCGGCAAAAGTGTTTCCAGTGATTATATTTTGTAAAACTGCTCAAAAGGATTAATTTGTTTATAAAGGGTCTTTTAATTACTAATAGTAACTACATACGTTTTACAGTTGCGAACGATATTTTCAACTGCATACAACCTAACAGACCTGCAAATTGCAAAAAACGTAAGAAAATTTGAATTTTGCGGGTTACCCAGACGCTTCCTCCTTAACCAAACAAACGTACTTTCGCAATTATAATATTAGTTTATATGACTTTTGCTTTAGTTTCTAATTTCTACCTTTTTGTCGACAGGGCGAGTTACCAATAGCAATGGCGTTAGCCAACGTGGTGAGCACATCTCAGATGGACGAGCTAGCTCGCGTCTTCGTCACGCTGTTCGACGCGAAACATCTGTTGGCGCCGCTACTGTGGAACATATTCTATAGGGAGGTCGAGGTGAGTCGTAGTCGTTTTGTGTGCCGACTTTTTGTAACTAATTTATGTCCGTCATCTAGCGAGGTAAATTTGTCTTTTCCTTATAAGGGGTGTAAAACACCTCTTCACGAAGCCGAAAGGTACTTGTTCTCCCCGTCATTGCGACCATTTTTTTGTTCTACACCATACTTGGGAACCTTCTAGTAACGGATCGATGGGTCAAAGTTGCAATTTTTTTTTAAATATAAGTTTTTATTGCAAGACTTATACTTTATATACCTCCACGACCCCCGTAGGTACTATTCAATCCATCCATCAGCACAATGTTTTAAGTGCGTTACATTAAGTTCTACCACAAACCATGAGTTTTCATCCCAAAAAAAGAGTTGTTTCCCAGCAATAATTTTGCCGTAAAGTTACTTAGTTTGATGTACAGAATGCTTTGTTAACGGCTTTGTGATGAGGTGGTTTACACCCTGTATAGTGAAGTCTAGAAGAGCTTTCCGTACGCGAAATAGTGTTTGTATTATAACAAAGTCACCTTGAAGAAAAAGCGATCTATCGACAACAAGGCAAAACAGTATTGGCCTGCTCGCAGCTAATTTTCTTCGGTGATCTCCTCGGTAGCTGGCTAGCTATTAAAAAAAACTGCTTCAATAAATGGCATTGTGATGCGGTGTATCCCGCAGAATTTATGAGACATTTATAGAAGAAATAACAATCACTAAATTGTTTGCATAGCATTAGGTCTGGAAATTTAAACTATCCTCTACATCTCTAGACGACCCAAATGGCGTAGTGGTAGTGACGCTGCCTTACGTTCTTAGGGTCCTGGGTTCGAATCCCGGTGGGGGCAAACGTTTGTGTGATGAGCAAGGACATTTGTTTCCGAGTCATGGATGTTTATATGTATAATAAGTATGTATTTACAAACAAAAAGTATATATGTAGTATATCAACTATCTACTGCCCACGACAGGTCTCCGACTGTATGCAAACCCTCTTCCGAGGCAACTCCCTTGGCAGCAAGATCATGGCCTTCTGCTTCAAAATCTACGGCTACGGGTACCTCCAGAACCTTCTGGAACCTCTCATCACTGCACTCCTCGATCAGGCTGATGAGCGAGGCGATATCAGCTTCGAAGTGGATCCTGCCAGGTTTGTGTCTTTTCAAAATAGATGTCCTCCACTATAGTGTTTCTGCAGACCTGCTTTTGATCGTAGCATTTGTTTTTAACTACAAAATTATTCAAAACAAACTTATTCCTTACTTTCATTATTAACGTTTGAACTCTGTCGGCCATTTTCGTTTTTACTGCACAGATGTGGTGGCCATTTTGGGCAAAAAAAAAATTGAAATCTTATTAGGTATGTTCTGCCTCCTAAACTCTGGACATGTTTAGGGCAAAATAGATGTAGTTGTAGTAAGCAAATTACGTTAAAACTTAAGTCAGAGACTAAGAATGCCATTTGGCTCTCGTTCAAAGAGCAAAGGCTAAAACCTTAATTTGTATTCTTTCCTTGATACAGATTGGATCCAAACCAGGACATAGAGATGAACAGATCAAACCTGATAGACTTGACCAAGGAAGTCTTCGACAGGATTGTTGGGTCAGCTGAAAAGTTCCCACCTCAGCTACGCAGCATGTGCCATTGTTTATATCAGGTAAGTTATTAAGCGAATTCCCTGATTTAATTATTAGTTATATTGTCTCAGTCTCTTCGTCACGAGAAACTACAATTTTTGTAAACAAAGAATTTCTACCAAGTAACGTAGCGACAATTCAATCGACAAAAAATAATCCCAAATTCAATCAACTCAAATATCATACGTGTAATACAAAATTAATGAGCAATTTCACTTGGTCGGGTTATATTTTGGCGATATAAAGCGCTGTCGGCTAATGTTTTGTGGTACTGGAGCGCATCTGACATCATGGAACGTAAACATTTGGGCCGCCATTTTAAAGTACGATCACGCTGACGTTGTCATTTTTTTTTTATTTAAGGCGATTACATGAGCTAAACGCGAGTTTTATAATTACTAAAAGTATATGATTGACTGCTATAAACAAGACCAGAAAAATATATGATATTCTTCAGGATATATGCTAGCATGATACTGTTTTGAAAACATAATACAATTAATTTGGCTGGATAAAAAGAAATCATGAACTTATCTCTAAAAATATCTTTCAAACAATAAAAAACATACTAATATGCATGCGATCATTCTGATTTTTTGGCAAATAATTCTACAAGCAATATATTAGCATGATACTGTTTCAGTTTTTTAATCCAATCAATAGTTTTTTTGTAAATCGATAGAAACCACTCATTTCGCGCTATTTGGCCCGCAGTGGCTGACGTAACAACCACTTTGTAGTGCAAGCTGATTAGAACTTTATTCTAACAGCATTTCATACGAACTTTGATTTGAACCACTACAAATATAGTTGCTAATTTAGCTCGTCTAAGCGGTCTTAATCCAAAGGTTGTGAACCCCGATGTGTGTTTACAAAAATTATAGCTTTTCGTGGCGGGGACTTAAGTTCATAAGATTTGTTATTAGACTTATACCGCCTTATTATAAAAACTTCCATAAGTACCAGGATTAAACCAGAACTAAAAGGTCTAGGTTTAGTACGGTACTAACGTTAGTTCGTTCATTCGTATTACAAATCGAAGACCAACAAAGGACTAACTAGTACCAAAGAAAGTCTCTGGTCTTAACATTTTCCACAGATTATAAGCAACAAAATATTTAAACTATTCGTTCAGAGTTCTATGCACCGTTCCTTTTTACAAATGTTGTAAAGTAAATTAAAGAAAAAATATTTCATACGTTGACGTTTGACAATTTAGTACCATAGTTAAACTAGGGGTCACGATGGTCTAACTTTGGTACCATAGATAGTTCTAGGACTAGCGATAAACTTTGTTTTGTAATAACGTTTTTTCAAGTTCACGGTTTAAACCTAGTACTAAACCCGGTACTATTTTTAAGACCACGTTTTGTAATAAGACGGCTGTTGTTTAAAAATTGTTTTTGTTTAATGTATATTTTATTGACGATTCAATATAAGGTATTTAGGTGTAATAACTGTATTCTTAGTTAACGTTTTTAAAATAATAAAAACTACAAACGGCTTTAATTTAAGTGTAAACATTATTTGTACGACTTTCAAGGCAGCACGTTAAGTCTCAAAAACGTTTAGTCTCATAGCTCACTATGAGCCTTTATAACAACGTGTACTTATTTTTTCCGTAGATGTGTCGCAAATAAATATATTTGAACGGCTCAGAATGAGGCACAGTTTATATTTCTTGAAAGGAGATTTTTTTTTTGTTCGGTGATTAGGCCACCCACATAATATGTAGCATTTTTTAATGAAACATACATTGATTTCTTCCTTATAACGTCTAGATTACAGTGGTTAAATTAGCTAAGCCGTGTCTAACCGGAATAAATGCGAAAAATCTGCAAAAACACTTACGAAAACCAAAATGAACAGAAAAGTAAATTTAAAAATAATGAAGTTGTCTGTCAACCACTAAAAAAGTGGATTTGTAACGTTCCGTGCCACGTTGATTGGTTAAACCATCTATGCGATTTTAGTGTAAACATTTACAAATGGCATTAAAATGCTCACAGTCTAATAATATTTATTTTTATACTTTATTCTGATTCTATAATAATTATAGCAGATATTATTACCAATGGGTAGGTACCATACTTTTTTTTGTAAACGGAAAAAACGCCCCCATTCACTTAAGTATTTTCTGCCAAATGACATTGACCACAACAGGAATGATTTGACTCGCAAAAAAATATCATAGCTTATTTATCATGATTTTAAGATTCCGGTTCCATTTCTATGTAATATTTCGTTAAATTCCATAATAAAATCGTTACTTTTTTGGTGTAATATGAATAATAAATGCAACGACCATGTGGGCCCAAAACAAATTGTCTCCTTTATAACAATAAACTTTGTGTGCAGGTACTTAGCAAGAGGTTCGCGCAATTCCCGCAAACGAGTGTTGGCGCTGTCGGCACTGTGCTATTCCTGAGATTCATCAACCCAGCTATAGGTATTTTAGAATAACCCCTAATGGGGAAGACCGTTAAAAGCTAATATTGTAGATGGCTCCACCATAGCTGGTCACAATCTGTCCAATGAGGTCAATGTATTTTAAAATATGAAATGACATTCCTTGATTTTCAACCAATGACGATGCTTGGAACCAGCTATGCTAGCGCCATTAGTTCCACAGTGTGTATCCCCGTTACAATACCCGGGTGTCAATATGACGTATAATTTTATAAAGAACCGCACGGACGGGTATTTAGCTGCATCCGATTAGACTGGAAGCCGACACCAACTTAGATGGGGCTCACTAAGGCAGATGATGATCAAATCAAATCATCTTTATTGTGGACTATAGGTATACATCATAAATGCAGGTCTTAAATAATTAAATAAGTTCAGCTATGTCCCGGTGAGGCATACAATAATAAAATATAAATCAGAAGTTATCAGTCATATTAGTCTCAATACATTATTAAAATATTCCAAATTATTAGTACTTACATATAAATTAAATTCCAAGTCATATTTGTCATAATTCATTATTAGAACATTGCAAATTATATTTTTACATAAATATTTAAAAAAAGAGGAAAGACACAAGCAATTTAATGATATTCAAAATACAATTCACAATATTATCATAATGATAATGAATCTTTAGCAGTACTCACACAGAAATTAATTAGTATTAACTGAAAAGATGCTCTATAAAATTCGAAATAAAACTTGATATGCAGTGAAACTGCAATTTTAGTATTCTAAGTCATCATTTGCCTGCATTGTCCCAACTATGTTGGGGTCGGCTTCCAGTCTAACCTGGTGATGTCGTAACAAACATATTTTTCTGCGCTTATATTGCAAACGCTGGCTAAACCTTACGAGATAGATCAAATTTATGTACTACGGAATTGTATATCTTAAAAAGATGAATAAAAAAGTCCGCGGCAGCATATGTTTATCTCCTAAGGATAACCCACATAACCATTTGTATCTTTTACATATTACAAAATGGGTTTACTTACCAAGCTATTTTAAACGATACAGTATCATTCCTTATCCAATTAAATACATTAGATACGTTGTGCATTTCATGTAGATCAAAATTGTCCTTTACAGCATGTGATTTAAATAATGTCAGTTTCCAGTCTAACCTGATGCAACTGATACACTTACATGGATGCTCCATGTAGAATACTGGTATTCAGCTGCATCAAGTGTTTCTAAGTGGAGTAAAACATTGCTCTTTTATAACCGTACCTCAACTTTTATCAGCAATATCATAATTCTATCCCACAGTCTCACCCCAAGAAATGGGCATCGTGAACCGCCCGGTCCCATCCCACGTGAAACGAGGTCTGATGCTGATGTCCAAAATCCTGCAGAATATCGCAAACCACGTGGAGTTCTCCAAAGAACAGCATATGCTGCCATTCAACCACTTCCTGAGAGCTCACTTCGAAGCTGGACGCAAGTGAGTAACTTACTGATGTAGCTAGGTAATGCTCCCACGACTGATGCTGATGTCCAAGATCCTGCAGAGCATCGCCAACCACGTGGACTTCTCCAAGGAACAGCATATGCTGCCTTTCAACCACTTCCCGAGAGCTCACTTCGAGGCTGGACGCGAGTGAGTAAATTACTGATGTAGGTAATGCTCCCACGACTGATGCTGATGTCCAAGATCCTGCAGAATATCGCAAACCACGTGGAGTTATCCAAGGAACAGCATATGCTGCCCTTCAACCATTTCCTGAGGGCTCACTTCGAGGCTGGACGCGAGTGAGTAAATTACTGATGTAGGTAATGCTACCACTTCTGATGCTGATGTCCAAGATCTTGTAGAACATCGTCAACTATGTGGAGTTCTCCAAGGAACAGCTTATGCTGCCTTTCAACCACTTCCTGAGAGCTCATTTCGAGGCTGGACGCAAGTGAGTAACTTACTGATGTAATTAGATAATGTTCCCATTTCTGATGCTGATGTCCAAGATCCTGCAGAACATTGCCAACTATGTGGAGTTCTCCAAAGAACAGCATATGCTGCCTTTCAACCATTTTCTGAGGGCTCATTTCGAGGCTGGACGCAAGTGAGTAACATACTGATGTAGTACGATGATGTTCCCACTTCTGATGCTGATGTCCAAGATCCTCCAAAAATCACCAACTACCTGTAGTGCTTCAAGAAACAGCATATGCTGCCTTTCCACTACTTCCTGAGGGCTCGCTTCGAGGCTAGACGCAAGTGAGTAACTAACTGATGTAGTACGATAATGTTCCCACTTCTGATGATAATGTCCAAGATTCTCCAATAATCACCAACTACCTGGAGTGCTCCAAGGAACAGCATATGCTGCCTTTCAACTACTTCCTGAGGGCTCGCTTCGAGGCGGGACGCAAGTGAGTAACCAACTGATGTAGTACGATAATGTTCCCACTTCTGATGGTAATGTCCAAGATTCTCCAATAATCACCAACTACCTGGAGTGCTCCAAGTAACAGCATATGCTGCCTTTCAACTACTTCTTGAGGGCTCGCTTCGAGACTGGACGCAAGTGAGTAACTAACTGATGTAGTACGACGATGTTCCCACTTCTGATGCTGATGTCCAAGATCCTCCAAAAACCACCAACTACCTGGAGTGCTCCAAGGAACAGCATATGCTGCCTTTCAACTACTTCCTGAGGGCTCACTTGGAGGCTGGACGCAAGTGAGTAACTTACTGATGTACCTAGGTTATGTTCCCACTTCTGATGCTGATGTCCAAAATCCTGCAGAAAATCGCCAACCACGTGGAGTTCTCCAAGGAACAGCTTTCAACCGTTTTCTGACGGCTCATTTCGGGGCTGGACGTAAGTGAGTAACTTAGTACGACTTTGGGCGTTCTTTACGGCCCCAAACGGCCATGTTTTATGCTTTAAGAGCTATTTAGGATCGTGCCAAGAAATGCCCGGAATTCGTACGCTTAAAGATGTATTTTAAACGCATTTGAAACAGTTTTACTTCTAATTATAGTAATATAACATACCAGCTTGTTACTGGGCAAAGGCCTCTTCTCATACTAAGGTCCATGTTCACCAAAAAGATGACGCTCTGATTATCTAAAAACGGCTGTTTAAAACACATTTTTGTATGGGAACATGTCACAGTGACAGCTGTTCTCAGATAATCAGACTGTTATCTTTTCGGTGAACATGGACCTAAGAAGGCACGACCATTGATCACCACGCTTGCTCAAGACGGGTTGGCGATTGCAGACTTATATTAATTCCAGTCCTGGTTATCTCACGATGGTTTCCTTCACCGATGTCTGTGACGTCCAAGATAAACTAAAAAAATACATGAAAAAGTCACATTGGTCATATGTATATCAATGCAAAAAAAAACGTTTTTTTAGAGAAGCGACAACGAAAAAAAAAAAGTTTTTTCACATCCTTCCGTAGATACCCTACCTCATTAATTCATTTACGTATAAAACTAAAATGTGTCCCTCGTCCCCAGATTCTTCATCCAAATAGCATCGGACTGCGAATCAATAGACCAGACATCGCACAACCTGTCCTTCATTAGCGATGCCAACGTCGTTGCGCTGCACAGACTGCTGTGGAACCATCAGGAGAGGATCGGGGACTACCTGTCCTGCAGTCGGGACCATAAGGCAGTCGGCAGGAGGCCTTTTGACAAGGTAGAAAGAGATCTCGTTGCTTAGTGTGCCACTAGATGGCGATGTGTGTAATATCCATGTTCATTTATTTAGTATGTCCTTTCGCTGTAGGAAGGAGCAGGTGTATTAGAAGTGCCGTTCCTTTGCAATCTTGAACGTTTTCTTACCGCAGTCGTAAAATATGGAATCAGTAATAACTGCAATCATTATCAAATTAAATTAAAGAGCTACGGCCGGATTGACAGTGCTACGGCGTAGCCCGCACTGTGCTACGGCTTTGCTTACCCTGTGCTACGCCGTAGCTTACAGCGCTACGGCGTAGCTTAAACTGCTATGGCGTTTAACACAGCTACGGCGTAGCTTACACAGTTACGTCGTATCTTGCACTGCTACGGCGTAGCCTGTACTGTTACAGCGTAGCTCGCACAGCTACGGCGTACCCTGATCTGCGGTACAGCGTAGCTTATAGTGTACCACAGTATAAAGATGACCAGTAGTTCGGCTCGAGCGTAGCCTTCAATTCAATGGCTTGATTTTTTATTTTTTTTTGGGATGGGAAATCATCAAATGACTTCTCCCACTCTGGGCGGAGCGGGAGGGAGTGTCAGACTCTTACTGACTAAAACCCATCCATGTTCCTTCCTCGCCCTTTATGTTCCGGGGCTGCGGTATCTCTTTTGAACAGGCCCGCAACCCCGGCAGGTTTCGGCCCTCGCGGGCCCTTCCCCTTATGCTGACATCTCTTTGAGGCGCGCGTGGAACACGAACGCGCCGTCGACACGGCCTGTCGTCGTCGTTAGACGGACGGACGGCTAGCTAACCCATAGCCAACCGTCCACAGGCCCGCATCTACGGTGGCCGGTAGCCACCATCTGGCCCCCGACGCCCGGTGCGTCTCCCGCCGCGGCCGGGAAGAGAGGCTCTCTCCCTCTCTCGTTCCGCCACCTCCTTCGCTAGCATGACTGCTTCGCAGCGCGGAGGTGACGGCTTCCCATTCCGTCTCTTACCGGACCATGGATTGAACCACACACACACACACACATACATACACACACACACACACACACACACACACACACACACACACACACACAGGGCCGGACGCGAGAGGTCGCCGCCGCCGATCGCCGCTACGAGGACACGGCGGTGCTCCGCCCACGCGGGGCAGACTGAGACCGTGTGTGAGACCGTGTCCTCCGTCAATTCAATGCCTACTGTCGATCAGAGGGCTAGGGTTGCTACAATCGAGTATACTGAATGGAAAATAAAAGCATAATTCAAATCAATATTTAATTTTATTATATTAAATTTAAATTAAAACTTTTTTGTGTTGGCTTACATTTACATATTATAAACTGAAAATTGTTTTAGTCTGTTTCGAGATATGCGAAATTCCTTGTTGTTGAATTTTAAATATAAAACATTCTCATTCTTTGAAAAGTTTTAACAAATACGGTTTGAGAAACGGACACTTTGGTGGTGAGAGAATTATTCAAATTTTAGCAATTTACTTGTTTGGAGTACTTATTCAACTTTTTCTATGTAATTTATGAAGTATGTAAGGTATGACTAGAACTTACTGACCACAAAGCAAATTCCAGTGACGTGGCGCGCGCGACTTTGCGCGACAACTTGAAGTATCCTTACGGCCGGGGGAAGGGTCGCGCGGTTAATAACGTCAGCGTTTCGGGCGTTTCTTTGAAGCTGACCTACCGTTTATTTTTATACTGTGACTGTAACATAGTGTAGTAGATATTTTCTTAAGCTCTATTCTTAATCTTTACTGATCCTTTAACAAAAGACGATTTGTTCCAGATGGCAACATTGCTCGCTTACCTAGGACCACCAGAGCATAAGCCGATTGAATCGTAAGTACCTTTTATCTGACAGTAAAAACAACTTTGTACATTATAAATTATCACTAGCTTTTACCCGCAATTTTGCTCGCGTTATGGTTTGCCTGTGAAACTCGGAAAATAATGTAGCTCTCCAATAGTGAAAGAATTTTCGGAATGAGGGATTTTCGTTTTAAACACTTCTCTAGTCGCTGGATAGATGGCGCTGAACTTGATAAGTTACTGCAAGGAACAGAACGTCACATAATTTCACTTGGATCTAATGGTTATGTGGTGTTCACTCGTATGCTAGTTAGGGTTTAGAGTAAAGCCACCGTATATCAGGGTGGTGTCTTTGTTCAGGGTTGTACAATAAAACACGGTTTCCAATATTACTGGGTTAGGCGTGCTGTCGCTAGGGCTGCTCGGACTAGACTGAGCGCGGCGCTCCCTCCAACGCGCATCCCCCACCACAGCACGCATAACTCATTTATTAAACGTCACAGGTTATATTCAGAAGCTTAAGCAAACGAAAGTGTCAGTCAACAAGCGTATGTCACGTGACGCAATGTTTTCAAGCGTTTTGGCTTTGGCACCTAGTAACGTAGTCAGTTCAACGCCATCTACAGAGTTATTGGAAACTATGTTCTTTTTTTAATATTCAAAAAGAAAACTTCTCATTGGAACAGTTGTTTCGGAAATTAGTCCCGGCATATTAATTTACAAACTTTGCCTCTCCAAGGGTAGAAAGGACACCAACGCGCAAAAAGAGTTACCACGAAACCAGTACATCATTCTGAACCATAGAAACTTTTATCGGTGATTTAAAAAAAAACTGCTTTTTCCAACAAAAGTGCAGTATACATTATAAAACTTAAGAAGACGGGTATTTATCGCGAATTTACCTTTAATTTAATCTCGAAGTTTCGACCGGATTGCACCAGCCGTGGTCGCGGGGAGACTGAAGTATTGGAGGTACCGCGACAGCAAAGTGAAGGCGTTTATTCAACTACCCTCACTCATCTTCATAAATGTTAATTAGGGCCGGTTCACACTAGGACAGCACACTACACTAACAGTGTCCGTATATTGAGGCGATTTCACTTGACGAGTACATTTAGTGATTACTGGACATTCGCGATAAAAACCCGTCTTCTTAAGTTTTATAATGTGTTCTGATCGTGAAAGTTTAAAAAAGACAATCTAACTAACTTTTTTTTTGTCGTCCACCCTATCACAGATTACAGATACTACACTCCATGTACTTACACGCGCTAATCACCTACCTCGCGCCGGGCAACCGGTAACCCATAGCGCAGTGGGTTGTCAACAGCCGCGCGGCGCGCACGTACCTACGCATATTCCCCAAACATAACTTATTAAAACTATTTGACCGATTTCGAATATTCTCTACGTTAACAATCGGGAATTTAAAGAAGGGAAAAAAATATTAATCATTACATCAAAATAAAACACCTCTATGCAATTTTTTTTAACAATTCTTTTTTATATATTCCGTTAAAATAATTATAAATTCTGATACATTTTAAACATGTTTTATTTTATAACGTAGGTACCTTTACTAAAAATCCCTACTAACATCTTCGTCGACAGAGGCAGCCCTAGCAATCCGCAATATCCACGCGACTGCGCGATCTACAAAGCAAAACCCACTTTACATTTGTAAGGTGAGGTACATTTTCGTTCGCAGCGTCTATTGACTTAAAAGTGTAGGCTATTATAGCGGTAGGTATTGAACATTTTGTATGGAGTGAGTTATCTGTCATCTGTGACCCTATATTATGTACGGATAGAAGCTATAACAATATGAGTGTTACTCAGTCTGTCTTCCAGCACATCGAGTCTACTCTTCTCCTCCTACGCGCGCTGGTCTTCCATAGACATCTCCTCCACCAACTTCGAGGAGTTCATAGTCAAGCACAACATGCATAAGAAGGAAGAGTTCAAGAGTATCAAGAGTTTGAACATTTTCTATCAGGCGGGGACCAGTAAATTGGGGAATCCTGTATTTTATTTTATTTCGAGGAGATATAAGTGAGTATTTTAATAATAACTTAACATTTGTTTGTTCTCAGGCAACTTTGGCCCATAAATGGCCAAAGCCATGCTTGCTTTGGATGTAATATGGGTCTTTTGTTACCCGAATTAAATGATATTATTATTATTATTATCTCCTTTATTCATTTATCATCTTATTTTGTATATTTTTAAATATTTCATAAAAAACATATAAAAACATTTAAAAATATAAAAAATTATTATTATTATTATTATAAATAAAAAAAATAATAATAATATGCAAGTTTTGTTAGTAAGGTCATCCAGTAGGCTGTGTGATCTCCATTAAAATTTAAAAAAAAGCCCCGAGACGTAGGTAGGGTCATAATTTCGAAGTTTTCCCGGGTTTCGGTGTTGACTCTTTCATTATTTTGATACCCATATTTAGGAGTGGTGAAAAAAACGTGAATCACATTTTATTGGTGGCGGCCATCTTTGATTTGAAATTTATAATACCGTATTCTATTAGTCAAGCCCTTTCATTTGATACCCATATTGAGGGAGTTGTTGAATAAATATATTGTAATCCATCAATTTGTGGCGGCGGTCTTGGACTGATTTATCAAACATAGCTAAGAACACTCCCGCCTAATTCAAATAAAAGAAAAAAAAAACAAAATCCGTTCATACGTTCGGGTGCTACGATGCCACAAACAGACACACACACACATACACGTCAAACTTATAATCGTTGTTTTTGCGTTGGAGGTTAATAATACAAGCAAAGTAGAGAACACGTGCTCCTTAAGAGGCTTAGCCCCATAAGAGAAGACCAAGAATTGCTGTCATAGGAGTTCCGGCCGTTTTAAGTGATCAAGAAGTCTACGATTGCATTTATGAGCAGAACTTAGCGGACAATGTGCCTAATTTACCTCGTGACTCTTTTATGTCTTCGATCAAATTAAGTCACAAGTCGGGTAAAAAGGAAGCACCTACGTGTAACTTTATTCTTGAAGTTACTGCCAGCATAAGAAAAGCCCTGATAAACCAAAACCGAGTTTACATTAATTGGACATCTTGCCCAGTGAGGGACTTTACACTTGTGACCAGATGCTTTAAATGTCAACAGTATGGACATGCTGCAAAGACCTGTCGGGAAGCTACCTACACGTGTGGACATTGTGGAGAGACGGGTCATCAATCCAATGTGTGCAATAAAAGTGCTGAACTGCCACAGTGTGCAACATGCTTGCGTTTTAAAAAACCGAGCAAACACAAAACAGGCGATCTAGAGTGCCCCGCTAAGAAAATAGCTGAGGCAAGATATGTCAATTCAATCAATTATAATGACGCGTGACAACGCCTATCTTTTTCAATAAGTTCCGTTTAGTAATTTGTGTTATAATTTAATCATAAGAATATTGACCTTTATGTACCTACTATTGTCGCACTTAGAATAATAAAATTGTAGTCTTTAGTGTTTATAAATTATAATACAATCACTGGTTTATTTTACATTTAGGTGACATAGCATTTTTCTCTGTCGACACAAAGTAAACGTGACCTGGATTTTGTGTTATGCTGCATTGCCAAAATTATAGATTGTTCCAAAGAAGTTACATAAACAAAACTGTTTTTCTTACTTTGAATAGAGCAAAATTTTATAGATAAGTTATTTACTAATTGTTTGTTTAAGGAATCTTAGAAAATATTTATGTATAAGCGCTTGAGTGAGATACCTGAGATACAGGTTTATTCCTAGTTCAGGTAGAATCCAATTATTGTATACCTATAGTTTTAAGGCCATATTGTAAATATTTTTGTATTTCAATTATTTCAAATAAACAAAACAAACAATTTCCTTTTGACCTTTAAACAATTATTTACAAAATTTCAAAAAAAGAAAACAATCAAAATCGGTTTATCCATTCGGTAGCTACGATGCCACCCACACACACGCACAGACACGTCAAACTTATAACACCCCGTCGTTTTTGCGTCGGGGTGTTCATAAGTTTGGTCCAGTTTGCCAGTGACGTTGAGTTTCTCCTAAAATCTAAATGTCTCTAGCCTACTTGCTTTTCTCCTACAGGATCGGCGAAGTAAATGCAGACCTTCTAATCTACCACGTCATCCTGACCCTGAAACCGTTCTGCCAGCAACCCTTCGAGCTGATCGTGGACTTCACGCACACCAACTCTGACAACAGGTTCAGGTGATGGTCTATCTTTGTAGGCTAGGCTCGTTTACATTAGTCGGTTTTTTTTAGTCTAGTCTAGATTTTTTGAAAAATTAATGTCTTTTTGGAATTTCTGCTCGAGGTTTTTTGATGTTGTTCGGTTGAGAAAGATTCTTGAAGCATTTGAAAGTGAAGAATTCTAAAAGAGACTTACGCAGCCAGAACGAAAGTGACTTAAAATTACGGCGAATTAAGTTAAATACTTAAAAACAACTACAAGTGAATGAAAAAGTGACGATATCGTGTTATAAAATGACAAAAAGCCGATGAAGTATGTATATGTGGGGTTTCGGAATGGTAGTTCCACCGTGTATTTCAAAAGAATTTTTTTACAAGCATCTCTTTGCTTAAAAGGTGCTCTCCAAATCCTATTTCTTTAGGCTTTATGTGATTGAAATAAACATTTTTATTTATTTATTAGATTGGTATACTTACTTTCTGAACAACATAAAAAAATCGAGCAGACATTTCAAAAAAATACCAATAAAAAACCTTTAAATAAAATTAGCGTAAATATTTTACTCTCTATAACGACTTCTGTAGTACCTATTAGCCCCTGTCACCCCTACTAGACCCTATCTTTCTTCTTTTACACCCTAAATAGAGGGTTATTTTCAAAAAATATTTGTTTATTAAAAGTAGATAATCTAGCTGTTACAAACCGACTGACCGACAGCCAAGTTTTACCCGACTACGGTATAGCCAAAGGAGGGTTATGGTTTTAACAGGCAATGTGACTATAGAATTGTAGTATCCCTTAAGTACCACAAACTCTCGTTTTCCCCGTGATTTCCGAAAGCAATTTCAAGTTTGTCAAATCGCACGTAAAAAAAAAACGAAAAAAATGTTCCTCCATTTCTCCATTTCTTGTGGAGTTCGTGGCTAAATAATAGCCGTTCAGTTAAACTATGCTTTTCTAAGTTGTTCCGTAGATGAGATGGTCCACTCATTACATAAATAAAATAAATGTCACTGGACATTACACGCAGCGCCATCTAGTGCCACGCTAAGCAACGAGGCTTGTGTCGTGGTCACCAGATAGTTGATATACTACATAGATACTTTACAAACCGAGTTTCCTCCGTGCCTCAGAAAGCACGTTAAGCTGTTGGTCCCGGCTGTTATTTTTAGATCTTTGACTGTCGTTAGTGACCCCGAAAGTCTAACAACCAAGCTTACATATCGTATTACCCAGTTCTAACTGGGTTGTGGAGGTCAGATAGGCAGTCGCTCCATGTAAAATACTGGTATTCAGCTGCACGCGGTTAGACTGGAAGCCGACCCCAACATTGTTGGGAAATGGCTAGACAGATGATGATCTTTGATCAACCAATCACTGCAATACGAGCGAGATTTGACAGACGAATTGATAGTAATATCAACCAGGCTTTCGGAAACCGAGGTTAACGTGACCGTTTTCCCCTTTAAAATTTCTTTTAATAATTAGAGAAACATCCCTTTTGCTCTAGAACTTGAATAATTAGTTAAATGTCCCTTTCAGCAATACCCAATTGCATGGTTTTACAGAGTCGTTTGATATCGACTAATGTAAATGAGCGGGAGGTAGGTCGCTTGCGAAACCTTAATGCATGGTTTCTTTATACTTGAGCCAAAATCGATTTTTAATTAGGGATTTTCTTTTTCAACTCTTCCCTAGTCGCTGGATAGATGGCGCTGATATCGGTATGTTACTGCAAGGGACAGAACGTCACATAATTTCACTAGGACCTTATTTTATATTCAGAAGCTTGAAACGAAAGTGTCAGTCAGAGAGCGTATGTGACGTGTTTTTTCAAGCGTTTTGACTTTGGCACCTGGTAACGTATTCAGATCAACGCCATCTACCGAGTTCTTGGGAACTACTTTTTTTTTAATTCTCAAAAAGCAAACCTCTCATTATAAGTCGAAAGACATTAATTTTTAGCAAACATTGTTAGAAGCAAATACAATGTTTGTAGCTAAGAGGCAACTAGTATTCTTAACAAGTCTAAAATCTATCTATCTATCATGGGGCTTAGGTTTCCGCACTTAGTCCTTGAAGTGGACCATTGTGCGTGAGTAAAAAGATTAAAAATGAATCAAGTTACACAAGAAAGTAGTATCAAAATGGTGCGAAGTCACTGACAGTTTGAAGTTCTTAAACGATTTTGGCTGAAGTATTAACAATCTTGTTGCTTAGAAAACAAAGTTGCTTTTTGTAATACTTTTGCTCACCAATAACTAGAGACCGCATATTCGGATGCATATTTAACTAAAGTTTGAGTGTTGACTATAAATATGCGGTGCGAGTTTGAGTATCATAATAATCATTGCTTTAAGCCTAGTCACATTTTTCATTTTATTCTATTTGAATATTCAGCACAACTTTAATTCGGTCTTTTTTATTGGCAACATTTTAAAGTTGAAGAATTCAATATTTTTAAAGTGTTTCCACAAATTTCTTGCTCAGTTTCGAGAAGAATAAAAAAAAAATATTTTTCTTAGGAATACTACTTTTTATATACACTATATATTTTTTCAAGCATTCAAAAGTCCAAGCTCAAGGTTTTCCAACGTGCAATGGAGCGCAGTATCCCAGGCGTCAAACTTACTGACCATGTACGCTCCAAAACACAAATCACTGACGTTGCTCAAAAAGGCGCCAAGCTAAAGGCCATAATAGCCACAATGTTTGGAGCCCTGACACAGCCAGAAGGCGACGCGGTAGACCTCGCAGGAGATGACGGGACGAGCTGGATAAAACCAACGACCAGTGGCCCACATTGGCCCTGGTTCGAAGAATTTGGCAGTCATGGGAGAGGCCTCTGCCCTGCCGTGGGATGACACAGGCTAACAGTATATATTTTTTATGAATCTCCCAAAAACTGAAACAAAAATCATCATAATTTGACGCTTCCACATTTTTGTACTCTTTGCCGGGAAAAAAAGTACTTTAAGGAAATATGCACTCGAATATCCGATTCTTACTAATAACATATCAACTTTCTAACTTACTCACTTATTTTGCTTGCGGGGTAAGGTTAGAATATAGAATATTAATTTTTGCATCTGTAAAAAACAAACTTATTTCGATTTCTGAATAACTTGATCAGGTAATCGGTTGTTCTTCTGCTTAGCGCATCGATGGTAGAAATATAATTAGTCCGTCACTTAGATTATCAAAAAAAAGTTGACTCATTTTTTCTTTTATTACGTAAGTCAAAATTGACGAAATAACGACGCTTTTAAAATGCTCAATACATCACGCCTAGGAATAATTTTTAGAGCGTACTGCCGTCATGAACTTCCATTCCTGAGATTTGCTGCGGTTTATTTTTGTCAAATTTCGTTTCAAAAACAAAAAATACGTGTCCATTATTTTTCAATACTCTAACTGACGGACTACATAGATTTGTAATTGTTTGATACTGTCGTCAATCCTATTGAGCCACTAGTTTGGTGTCTTTAATTGCGTCCTTCAGGTCCTGTAATGAACAAACAGGGCAAGATATTAAGGTGAAAGCGCCAGGGTAACGCAAAATTCAAATTTTCTTACGTTTTCTGAAATTTGCTGGTCAATATCAGGTTTAATGTTGAACAAACTATGATTTGCGAGTTGCGACCGTAATACGTATGTATTTACAGAATTATAATGATTAAAATCATCAAAATTACTATTTCATGATAAAGTTAGGGGTCTACCCTGCCGCTTGTACCTTTAGTGCCCCATTGTTTATCTTCGTTGAGTCATACATAATAGACTTACTAACATGTTACTAACAGTTAATACTTGTTAACAGATTCAGAAATCGAAATAAAGTTGACAAATCTGCATTTTGAAAATATATGATTTTGTACTTATTTGAGGCAAAGTGGCATAACTCAGTAATATAAAACAACAAATGAAACTCATGACTGCCTTGTTGGTGCAGTGGTCGCAAATGCGTGTGCTGATTATGATGTCCTGGGTTCGGTTCACGGGTCAGGCAGTATTGTTGGGTTTTCCTATCAAGAATTCTCGGCAGCAGCCACGTATTCTAGATTTTTATAGGAATTTCCCCTGTTTCGTGGGTGCGTTTACGTACGTTTCAAAACATACACAAATAGCTAAACCCGGAACAAGTACCTGTATAATAAAACAGCTAATAGACAATTAAAAAAAAAACAAGTTATGCCACTCTTACCCCCTCAAATAACCTCAAACCCTACAACCATTAACGTTCCCTCCATTTCAGAACGGATTTCCTCCAGAAATGGTTCACAGTGCTGCCCGAGGTTGCGTATATAAACATCCACGCGTGCTACATATACAACTGTAACAGCTGGGTACGCGAGTACACCAAGTTCCACGAGGCCATACTGGCGCCGCTAAGGGTAAGTTGACTAAAAGACGTTAAAAATACCTATAGCTGGGTTTACTAGACCGGTAAACGACGCGTTTTTACCAAGGGTAAGTTAGGGTAACAAGGATAAAAGGAGAAAAAACTACAAATTTTAACCGAAAGTTGGGTATAGACATAATACTAGATCGTTACATACGTTTTTTCGCAAAGGGTAACTATGATAGCGTTAGGGTAAAATTTTAAATCCAATTTTAATAAATGTCTTCATCGTTGATCAAATTCGCTCAAGCCAACCTCATAAAGACAGTATCAGAAAGGATTTCCTGCAGAAATGGTTTACATTGCTGCCCGAGGTTGCGTGTATTAACATCCATATGTGCTATATATATATATAACCGTAACAGCTGGGTGTACGAGTACACCAAGTTCCACGAGACCATATATAGAGAGACGATAAATATACCACTATAGGTATATTTATCGTATTTTAGTGTGAAAAGTCGCGGTGTACACCGGTAAAGCCGGTTTTCCACTAAAGGTAAGTTAGGGTACTAGGGTAAGAGGAGAAAAACAACAACTTTCAATCCAAGGTTGGAAAAGACCCTAAACTAGATTGGTACAGACGATTTTTTGTAAAGGGTAACCATGATGAAATTTGAAATCAAAACTATTTATAAAAATAAAAATGTTCAAACTTTGTTTTTTTTTTGTGTATTGAAAATGGCCGTTACAGACGCTATACAGTGGAAACTTTCAGAGGGGCAGTAAAGGGAACAACTTTAACCATCGTTGCTACACGAAAATGTTCTTAGGAGACCAATTAAACACAATTTCCTCCCCAGGGAAACCGCAAACTAATCTTCATCGACAACCACAGCCGTCTCAGCGAATACGTAGAGGTAGAACAACAGAAGTTACCTGGAGCGACCCTCGCGCTAGAAGAGGACCTCAAAGTGTTTAATAATGCGCTAAAATTGTCGCACAAGGATACTAAAGTCGCTATAAAGGTAAGATACTTCACAATACTTGGGATAATGCGACTTAATATCATAGCACAAAGTTGAATTTCCAATGCAACTAATTTACGCTTTAGATCACTTCTGAAAGTCTCTCATGTACTTTCAATTTTATCTGTACAAGATATGTGACATCCAAGGTCCTCCACGCGTTTGTGTGGTGTGTACGTGCCCTGTCCCTTCTTATACACGTCTCGAATAGTCGATACAGCGTTTTGCAATTGTTTCATATGTTCCCGAATATATTTGGGTTTTATAATGGCGCATTTACATTAAGTCGGTTAGACCGTATTCGGCTGCAGGCCGTATTCGGTCACCGACTAATATAAACAGGTATTCGTTTGGCCGTATTCGGTTTAGCCGTATTCGGTCGAGCCCGTTGTCAACCTGACTGTTCAATATACAATCGCCGCATCAATCAAGTCGCCGAATTCGGTTAACCGACCAATGTAAACAACTCAATTTAGGTGAGCGTTTCAGTTAAACCGAATGCGGCCGCCGCCTTCGGTGACCGACCTCAAACCGACCTAATGTAAATGAGCCATAACTATAGTTGCGAGCTCCGAGGAATCGGTTGTTTCATAATTTAGTACGGTCGAACAAGCTATTTGGTTTACAGTTTAACCCACAAATTACATTGTAAATTGTATACCAAATAGCTTGTACGACCGTACACCGCGCGACCTAATTTATGAAATCGTTCTATGAGGGTATTATGTACTTTGCCGGGGTTGCGGGCCTGTTCGAAAGAGATACCGCGGCCCCGGAACATAAAGGGCGAAGAAGGGACATGGATGGGTTTTAGTCAGTAAGAGTCTGACACTCCCTCCCGCTCCGCCCAGAGTGGGAGAAGTTATTTGAAGATTTCCCAGCCCAAAAAAAATCCTCGGAGCTTGCGCGCGGACTTTGTCTTTCATGAGCAATTTGCCCGAAAAAATCAGAGGGCTGAATTTGCTGATGGCCTATAGCCGCTCCCTCCTAATAATATTGTACTTTTTGTCATAGGTTGGACCAACAGCTCTTCAAATAACATCGGTGGAGAAGACCAAAGTGCTTGGACTACCTGTCCTTCTAAATGACGTGTATTATGCCTCTGAAATCGATGAGGTAAGTCTCAGTTAGAATATACAGGGTGTAAACAACCTCATCACGAAGCCGTCAACCAAGCATTCTGTACATCAAACTAAGTAACTCTACGCAAAAATTATTGCTAGGAAACGTTTTTTTTTTTGGGGTGATATATCATATTTTGTGGTAGAACTCAATGTAACGCACTTAAAACATTGTGCTGATGGATGGGTTGAATAGTCCGAGGGTCGTGGAGGTGGTTAATCGTTATTCAAAACTTAGAAAAAACTTGTTAATAAGTTGGAACTTACCCCTTGACCCCCAATATCTCCGTAATTAGGAGGTTCCCAGGTATGATGTAGAACAAAAAAATGATCAAAATGACGGGGAGAACAAGTGCCTTTCGGCTTCGTTAAGAGGTTTTTTTACATCCTTTAGAACTGGATAAACGTCTGCCTTCAGTCAATACAAGCCTGATCTATACTAATATTATAAAGCAGAAGAGTTTGTTTGTTTGTTTGAACGCGCTAATCTCAAGAACGACTGGTTCAAATTCAAAAAATCTTTTTGTGTTGGATAGTCCATTTATCGAGGAAGGCTTTAGGCTATATAACATCAGGCTGCGGCCATTAGGAGCGGAGCAGGAATGAAAAATGTTGCAAAAACGGGGATTTTTTTTCCTTTCGTTTTTCTCTCTTATGTGACGCAGGCGAAGTTGCGTGGGTCAGCTAGTATGTTTATAAATTAAGCTATGCCTTTTGTCCCCAGGTCTGCTTAGTGGATGACAACCAGTTCTCTCTGTCAATAATCAACGAGTCTACGCCTTTAAGCTTCATTCACAACGATTGCGATAATATAGTGCAGTCTATCATACATATTAGGAACAGATGGGAGCTTAGTCAACCAGTAAGTATCAAATTCCTCTGAAGGGTAATTTACACTCTGGGTTGCCGGCCCTGTAATTCGTAAGTCTGGCCAGGCGATTATCGCACTTGTATGTTTACCTTCAAGTGAGAAACAAATTAGAATAGTGTCAAAGCGCGGTTTTCTCATAGATTTTGTATGGTAATAGCACGCTGTGTCGTCACTGTTTAGTCAACTCAATCACTCAACTATTTATTGATTTCAAAGCAAAGCTAAAAATCTAATTTGGTAAGTAATTGAAAATAAATAAGGTTTTCAGGGCCAAAATAAAGTATTTTTTTAAGAGATTGGTGTCTTGGAATAAATGTTATATCTGTCACCGTAAAATTGACTAACACGTTAGATTGTAATCTCTCTAGCCGCTAGAGAGATTACAACATTACGAGAATTTACAATCTCGCTAGAGTCTAGCGAGATTGTAAATTCTCGAAATATTGTCAACTGAACATACTGCTTGCAATATAACGCTTTATTTTTCGGTAGATTATAATCTATCGAAGTGAAACCGTAATATTATGAAATGCATGCGACGAAACTATCTTTGCCGCCATAATCATGACTTGGGGCACCCCCACGTTAGGTTAGTTAGGTTCCTTTAAACCCTGCATACTGAAATATACCGCGTAGCGTGGCTCCGTCGACTACGCTATTCAGAGGAATTTAAAGTGTTTTGAGGTTAGGGCAGATATATTAATCGGTATTTCTCAGGAATGGTACATTATCTTTTCATGATGAGAGTGGTACCATGGGGCAAGGGGGACCCCTTCGTCCCTCTCCCTCCTGCACACCGCTCGAGTTATCTTCCATCGCATACATTTCACAATATTACGGTTTCACTTCGATAGATTACAATCTACCGAAAAATAATGCGTTATATTGTAAGCAGTATGTTCGTTTGACAATCTTTCGAGAGTTTACAAACTCTCTAGTTATATTACAATCTAACGTGTTTGACAATTTTACGGTGACATAATATCCACTTAAATAATTTTCATGTTGATCAGTTTTTCAGACAGTTAGTGTATATCTCTCGATTATTTTAAACTAAGACTCTTAGGTCCATGTTCACCAAAAACATGACGGACGATTATCTAAAAACAGCTGTTTAAAACACATTTTTGTATGGGAACATGTCTCATTGACTGCTGTTTCTAGGTAATCCGACAAGATAACAGTCGGATTACCTAGAAACAGCAGTCAATGAGACATGTTCCCATACACCTAAGAGACCTAAGAGTCTGTCGCTGTCACGTTTTAAAGTAAATACAATTCTTACCTTACAATTTCAAAAATCTTGCGTACTGTTTACCAGAGTCAACTTTTAAGGTGAACGCACACTTATCCGCGCCGAAAGAACTGAGCGCTCTAAAAAACATTTTCTAATCCGTATTACGTTATCTATTCGTCCGATTCGACGAGGATAAGTGTCCGAGGTTTTATAGGATTTCATACAAGTAATTTTGTTGGTGATTCTCAGAGGTCATTAGAAATAAAATAACGGACTGTATATATAGATAGGTTCGTATATTGAATAATAAGAAAGCGTGCCTCTGGTCCGTGTCGTATGTGCGGCGGTGGCGCGTCGTCCCCCGCTCCTCGGTCCCCGCTGTCGCCCTCTGGTCGCAGTGCCTCGCGGTGCTGCGTTTTGTCTCCAACAAATTCTAAAATTCGATTCTTTTATTATTATTTATTTATTTATTTATTTAAACTTTATGCACTTAATGTACAAAGGCGGACTTAATGCCTTGGGCATTTTCTACCAGTCTACCTTAGGGTGATGCAGAGATTAAACTGTAGGTGCAAGAGTAAAGAAAATTATGAAGACTATAATATAACAATAAGTACATATATACATACATACAATAAATTATAAAAAGTGAGGAAAGATAAAAAACAATTTAACAAAAAAAAATGTTGATGAAGAAAACAAACCAATTAAATGTGGGATAAGTCTGCCAACTTTTTATGTAAGTGCTCGCGAGCTTTCATTTTGAATGTGAGCCGACTGGTTGCCATCCTGATATTCAAAGGGAGCGCATTCCAAAGAAAAACCGCCTGTACAGGAAAGGAAGATCCATATTCAGATTCATATTGTTTTTTTTAGGATATTATATTCCTTTATTCAATTTTTTTTTTTTTATTATTATTATTATAGCTAGCCTGTATTGTCCCACTGCTGGGCAAAAGCCTACCTCCATTCCTTCCAACAATCACGATTCTGTGCTCTTTCTTTTAAATTCTCAAGGAAGACATCCAGTTCGTCCCGCCATCTCTTTCGTGGTCTGCCGCGAACTCGTGTCACTGTTTCAGGACACCATTCCTGAGCCTTACGGGCCCACAGTTCATTCGGCATGCGACAGACATGTCCTGCCCAGTCCCATTTAAGTTGGGCAGCCTTTTGAGCCACGTCAACGATTTGGGTTTTGGAGCGCAGTATAGCTATTCTTTTGGCTCTTTTATTTCATTTTTTATTAAAACTTTATATGCACAGTAAAAACTGTACAAAGGCGGACTCTTTCGCTTCGTTCGACTTCAATAATTGTACGTTCACCTTTAATATCCCTTCAATAATCGCCAAGCCACGACAAATACACTTCTTCTTGTAAGAGACTCATTAAGTCAGCTTTAAAACTTTTTTTTTTTTGTTTTATATTATGAAACAGCAACTCTATCCATATTTCACTTAAAACCAATATCCCTAAATCATAAACTTTTTCAGGACTCGGTAACAGTCCATCAAAAGATACGTCCCAAAGACGTACCGGGCACGTTACTTAACATGGCCCTACTCAACTTGGGGTCATGTGACCCCAACTTAAGAACTGCAGCGTACAACCAGCTGTGCGCGCTCACGGCTACCTTCCATTTGAAGATCGAGGGTCAGCTGTTGGAGACTTCAGGTAAGCATCATCTGCCTAGCCTTTTCCCAACTATGATAAATGAGGTTAATTTAGCAAGCAGGTTTTTTCAAACATTTTTACACGTCATTTTTAAAAACAAGATGGGGCCAGTGTTTCGTACCTGACTACTCTGAGAAGTAACAGCCGAAACAAACTCAGAGGTCATAGTCTCTTTTGAAGTCCAGACATAATCTTGCTCAATTCACATGAGGACTATGCAGATTAGTGTCTGAGATGGTCTTTTGAAGAAAGAACCACACAGATTTGAGGTCCATGTCAGGTCGGCTTCCAGTCTAACCGGATGCAGCTGTATACCAGTATTTTACATGGTGCGACTGTCTATCTGACCTCCACAACCTAGTACGTACTGGGTAATACGATACCCCTTGGTAAGACTGGTTGTCAGACTTTTGAGTCACTGACTACATGCAACGAGAGTTTAATTTAAAATATCTATCTAATATATCAACTATGTGGTGTCCACAAGCTTCGTTGCTTACTGTGGCACTAGATGGCGCCGTGTTTAATGTGCAGCTGTATTAATTTATTTATTTTATTTGATTATTTTAAGAAATTGTGTTTCTTCCATACAGGCCTATGCATTCCGTCCAACAATACGATTTTCATCAAGTCTGTAAGCGAGAAACTTGCGCACAACGAACCTCATCTCACTCTCGAGTTCCTAGAAGAGTGTATACAGGTATGACATCAATTTAAAATTAACCTTGTGTCTGTGGAATATGATCCAATACCCAATGACCCACTTTCAAACTTGAACTTAATTTAATAAAAAAGTTAAATCTTTAAAAGATGCTTCAGTTTTCGTGAAGCCAACATTTTGAAACTTTGTCAATCTAAATTCAACTTTATCAATAAATAAGGTTAAAGCATACTTTCTCATTTTTTTTTAAAGTTAAACTAGCTTATACCCGTGGCTTCGCCCACGTGTAGTTCGATAATTGTCCCATGGGATCATACTACCGGAATAATAAGCATCCCATGAGTTATCCAGGGGCCTAATTCTGCTATTTTAATAAATTCGTCACTCCAACACTATTCCATTCTCATCCCATTGTCATTTTGCTTAAAGTTCGTAATCTGCTAAATTCACAATGGTCGGTCAATGGTATCGTAATAAAATTGTGTTTTAATGGCATTGTCGTATTGTCATAATTATAAAACACTTAGTACAAATGGTTTTCGAAATCTACAACTAAATGCGAACATTTATTCATGCCAGATTTCATGTACGAGATTATCATTCTATGACATTTCTTTCAATGGAGTGTCAGTGAAACGTCATAATGGCGCCAATATGATAATAGAATTAACAAACTTGTCAAAATTTGACAGAACTTGATCATTATGAAATCAATGATCGACTACTCTGACACTATTGTAATAGCAGAATCGAGGCCCAGGTCACAAACTATGAGTGCCAAATTTGTATTATTTTTATTTTCTTATTAACTCGTTGTCGGGAATGGTCTGATCTATATACTCTCACTTTAGTTATAATATTAATATTATTATACTCGTATTAATGTTTTATTTTAGGGTTTCCGAGGATCTACAATTGAGCTAAAGCATTTATGTCTGGAGTATATGACACCTTGGTTGGCCAATTTAGTAAGGTAAGCTTTTAGTTATGTCATCCTGCTTAAGATAACCACAATTATTGACAAGTAAAGAGTTTAGTGTGCCAAAGAACACTAGAAATTTTCGTAACATGTTTGGACAATTTTGTCCTTTCTTCCACAGATTCTGCAAACCGTCCGAAGAATCTCGTCGCCAGAAACAAGTAGCCCAAATCTTGGAGAAACTAATCACGTTAACCATCGAAGAGACAGAGATGTACCCATCAGTGCAAGCCAAGATATGGGGTTCCATCGGCCACGTGCCCGAGCTCATAGATATGGTACTGGACAGCTTCATACAGAGGAGCGTCAACTCCGGTGAGTCATCATAGCTTCTACTCGGTTATGGGAGCCTAGTACTTTGTGTAGCAACAAGAGAGCTCCATCGGACACGTGTCCGAGCTCATAGATATGGTACTGGACAGCTTCATACAGAGGAGCGTCAACTCCGGTGAGTCATCATAGCTTCTACTCGGTTATGGGGGCCTAGTACTTTGTGTAGCAACAAGAGAGCTCCATCGGCCACGTGCCCGAGCTCATAGATATGGTACTGGACAGCTTCATACAGAAGAGCGTCAACTCCGGTGAGTCATCATAGCTTCTACTCGGTTATGGGAGCCTAGTACTTTGTGTAGCAACAAGAGAGCTCCATCGGACACGTGTCCGAGCTCATAGATATGGTACTGGACAGCTTCATACAGAGGAGCGTCAACTCCGGTGAGTCATCATAGCTTCTACTCGGTTATGGGAGCCTAGTACTTTGTGTAGCAACAAGAGAGCTCCATCGGACACGTGTCCGAGCTCATAGATATGGTACTGGACAGCTTCATACAGAGGAGCGTCAACTCCGGTGAGTCATCATAGCTTCTACTCGGTTATGGGGGCCTAGTACTTTGTGTAGCAACAAGAGAGCTCCATCGGCCACGTGCCCGAGCTCATAGATATGGTACTGGACAGCTTCATACAGAAGAGCGTCAACTCCGGTGAGTCATCATAGCTTCTACTCGGTTATGGGAGCCTAGTACTTTGTGTAGCAACAAGAGAGCTCCATCGGACACGTGTCCGAGCTCATAGATATGGTACTGGACAGCTTCATACAGAGGAGCGTCAACTCCGGTGAGTCATCATAGCTTCTACTCGGTTATGGGAGCCTAGTACTTTGTGTAGCAACAAGAGAGCTCCATCGGACACGTGTCCGTGTCATAGATATGGTACTGGACAGCTTCATACAGAGGAGCGTCAACTCCGGTGAGTCATCATAGCTTCTACTCGGTTATGGGAGCCTAGTACTTTGTGTAGCAACAAGAGAGCTCCATCGGCCACGTGCCCGAGCTCATAGATATGGTACTGGACAGCTTCATACAGAAGAGCGTCAACTCCGGTGAGTCATCATAGCTTCTACTCGGTTATGGGAGCCTAGTACTTTGTGTAGCAACAAGAGAGCTCCATCGGACACGTGTCCGAGCTCATAGATATGGTACTGGACAGCTTCATACAGAGGAGCGTCAACTCCGGTGAGTCATCATAGCTTCTACTCGGTTATGGGAGCCTAGTACTTTGTGTAGCAACAAGAGAGCTCCATCGGACACGTGTCCGTGTCATAGATATGGTACTGGACAGCTTCATACAGAGGAGCGTCAACTCCGGTGAGTCATCATAGCTTCTACTCGGTTATGGGAGCCTAGTACTTTGTGTAGCAACAAGAGAGCTCCATCGGACACGTGTCCGTGTCATAGATATGGTACTGGACAGCTTCATACAGAGGAGCGTCAACTCCGGCGAGTCATCATAGCTTCTACTCGGTTATGGGAGCCTAGTACTTTGTGTAGCAACAAGAGAGCTCCATCGGCCACGTGCCCGAGCTCATAGATATGGTACTGGACAGCTTCATACAGAGGAGCGTCAACTCCGGTGAGTCATCATAGCTTCTACTCGGTTATGGGAGCCTAGTACTGTGTAGCAACAAGAGAGCTCCATCGGACACGTGTCCGGGCTCATAGAATAAGAATAAGAATAATTTATTTAAAAAGAAGGTATTACAAAAGTATACATTTAAGTGCAGTAGAGTTATTTTTAACAATTGTATAATTAGTGCTTATAATTAAACTACAATTACAATATATATAACAGTTGCTGCCGTTGCTGGTAACGAAATTGTCAAATACAAATGATAGGTAGCGACATACCTGATCTAGGTTTATTTAAACCTGTGTTTCAGGCCCTCACTTTACATTGCAAAATTTAATTAGGACAGTAAAAGTTTTCAAAATAAAATCAATCTAATAACAATTACAACAAAAATAAAACTAGTACAAAAACAATAAACATTACAACTAATTTTAGGAGATGTGTACAAATTAGATACGAGGGCTTAACATAATCAAACTAGGACTTCTAGAAGTTTTTCCGTGTCTGTGTAATTAAGTGTCGCTAAATAATCTGATATTACAAGACTACATTTCTTATAACTTAGACAATAGAAGTTTAGTTTCTTGTTCAGTCTATTATACAGAAAAGGTCCTAAAAACACATAGAATCGACTAGCAAAAGCATGTTTAGTTTGAGGCTTTGAGCAAACCAGGTCCTTCCTTCTCCTATCGGAAGGAACTGGGTCATAGTGAAGGATAGAGTGCTGCTGGAGTATAATGTGAAGAATAGATAATTGCCGAACTGTGAGCACATTACATGCTTTGTAGAGCAGATGTGTCGGAAATCTAAACGGACGAAAGGTAGCGACCTTTAGAATTGCTCTTTGAGCACGTTCTAGAGGGAGAAGAATTGAATTACCCGCGCCACCCCAGGACGTTATGCAATACGTTAGAATAGACTGACACAAAGCTAAATAAACCTGTTTTATTAATTTATACTCGGCTACATTACGTAAATACTTAAAAACATATATTAGTTTGCGAACTCTAGTGCATAGTAACTCGATATGTTTACGGAAATTTAAATTGGAGTCAATTGTGACACCAAGATATTTCAAATGGTCAGCTTTTTCTAAAGTAGGGCAAGAACATGCAGTGTCAGCGTACGTGCTACAGGTATGCGCGTTAATGATTAGGTTAGTAAGCGGTGTGTTAGTATTTCTCATTGTAAATGAAATGTATTTTGTTTTATCAGCATTCAGTGTTAGAAAATTATTTTGGAGCCAATTAGATACGGTATTGAAACCATTCTGAGCATGTTCATAGACCTCTGCTCTTGATTTAGCTGCAAACAACAGAGCAGTATCATCTGCATAAGACATTACAACACCATTTTTGAGTGGGAGGCTGCACAGGTCATTAATGTAGATTAAAAATAATGTTGGCCCTAATATACTGCCTTGTGGAATTCCAAAACGAGTATTAGTAAGATCAGAACTTGTATTCGGACCAATTTTTACACATTGCTGTCGATCACTAAGATAATCAGATAAAAGTAAAAGCTGCGCTCCTCTTATTCCAAGAGTTTCAAGCTTCTGCAAAAGACTAGTGCAAGAAATAGTGTCAAATGCCTTAGCAAGGTCTAGAAAAATACCCACTGTATACATACCCCTGTCTAGATTTGTAGAAACGTAATTGATCAATTTGTTTACTGCTTGGCTAGTAGATTTTTTGGGCCTAAACCCAAATTGATTGTCTGAAAGAAGCTTGTTATCTTCCAGATATTTTACTAGTCTACTGTTTATGATCTTTTCCAAAATTTTTGATAGACCCGTTAGTACTGAAATGGGTCTGTAGTTATTCACACTCATTTTGTCGCCAGACTTGAAAATAGGTGTGACCACAGACTTTTTTAGCAATTTTGGGAATATCCCTTTAGATAAACATAGCTGAAAGATGTGGGTAAGCGGGGGGGCCAGTAGGTGTTGAAATCTTTTTAGTACGTTATTGGGTATATCATCCCACCCAGTTGCGCAGACATCCTTTAAGCCGTTTATAATTCTAACAACTTCGTTGACGTCCGTATCCAGTAAAACAAAAGAATTCAACGTGGAGGATGTCCCTGTTGGGTTTTGAGTAGGAGGAGTGCTGATATTTATGAATTTTTCAGCCAAGTTTTTACCAACGTTGACAAAAAAGTCGTTAGCCTTATTAACTGCTTCGGATGGGTTAATTTCAGATGTCAGTAAATCTAACGGAGGTTCGGAATTTTTTGACCTCAATGTATTGGTTTTTATAAATTTCCACACAAGTTTACTATTTTTCCCCGCCTTCTCGAGTTCATGTTTATCGTACTGGTTCTTTAGTTTTTTCAACAGTTTATTACAGAAATTGCGATATCTTTTATAGGTAACAGAAAGTATTAGATCATTTGGTGCAAGTTTTGATTTAAGGTGAAGTTTGTCTCTGTGTCTTATACAACGAACGAGACCGGGTGTGATCCACGGTTTAATGCAACTATACTTTCTAGGGATTATTTTAGTAAAAGTGTTTTTCCTTATTACATATTGTAAGGAATGTATGAAATATTCTAACGCAATATTTGCATCGACAGAATCGTAAATAGGGTTAAAATTAATGCTGCGTATGTCTTTTTCAAGGTTTGTCATATTGACTTTAGTGTAGCTACGCGCGCAGTTTTTTCTTGGTGAATTTATTTGCATTGTTAGTAAAACAGCTTGATGATCGGTAAGCGCAGAGTTAGTAACCAATGTTTTAGATGGATTTTTTGATTTTAGAATGATATGGTCTAAGCAAGAACCGCTTTGATGTGTGGGGTAATAGTGAGCTGGTAAGAGTCCATGAAATGCACAAATATTTAGGTAATTGTGTGTATGGGTATCGGGTTTCTCGGAGGAAATGTTTATGTTGATATCTCCTACAAGTATTATATTTTTGAAAGTACTAATGGTTTTTAAGTTTGTGTCGAGTGAGTCTAAAAATCTGTCGATATTATGAGAGGGCGGCCTATAAATAGCCATGACTACTGTATCGGGAATAATTTTGATGAATAAGCAATTGCTTTCTTGGGATAGTGGTTCTTCTTTGACAGTTCGTAAATTATTTTTCACATAGACTACAACTCCGTCATTTTGGTTGGTGTTTCTGTCTGTTTTGTATGAATAAAAACCCTTCAGTGATGGTAAGTTGACTGTCTGCTTTGACAACCAACACTCTGTTAGTACAATAATATCACAGCTTATATCAAGACTTTGTAAAAGAACTTCAAAACCGTTTATATTTCGGTTTATGCTGCGAATATTTTGTGTAAGCAAGGTAAGTGATTTGTCGCCAGAATTTAGTAGGTATTTACAGTCCTCAACATTGCAGATTTTGGATTCGGACACAGTAAAACTATCTAGATCACTTATTATCTGATTGCTCATGATAATTACTAACTAAGAAGAAATAAAAGAAAACTATAAGCTACCTGTTTGTGTGCCTACTAAATATACTATACTGTGGCGCTCTTAGGCGCCTTCATAGTCTATTGAGTTGATGTAGTTGGTCTCTGCATATTTACGTGCCGGGCAACTTACATCACCGGTTGAATGGTCACATTTCCTCTTAAATCTATTGCACGTCGCACACTGGGGGGGAGAAGATTTCCTGCTGCATTCCTTCACGGAGTGTCCCGTCTCTGCACAGTGGTTGCAAGTAGGACTTGTTTCACGGCAAAACTTGGCTGCGTGGCCAAACTGCTGGCAATTATAGCACCTGGTGACTATAGTAAAATCTCTCACCGGGCATGAGGTCCAATTTATAAATATTCTGCTCTGGTTTACCAGCAATTTTCTTATGCCAGCGGGTACTTCCAAAATGTAGTTGCAAGTAGGAAGACCTTTCTTACCGGATTTGTGGCTCAGTTTAATGTTTTCCAGGAAGGATTCACGAGTCGTATTCGGCAATTTATCCGATAGGTTTTGCTCGTAAATGCAGTCGAAAACCTCCTTTTCAGTAAGGGCTACGGGAACACCAATGACGGAAACCCTAGGGCGTCGTTTGGAAGGTTCTTCTATTGTAAGACCCGAGGTAAATATCGTCTCCGAATTCTTTAATTTTTCAATATCGCCTTTGTTTTCCGTGCTGATTAATACTCCTCCATTTTTCACCTTTTTCAGGCCACGAACCTGGAGCTTGAGTTGCTCGGGAGATATTAACTTCTGAACTAGTGACTTGGTGTCGTCACTAGTTTTAGTTTTATCGCTGGGATAAATGGCTATAGAACTCAGATTTGCAGGACGGACGAAATTGTCGGAGCCCTTCTTCACCATGCTAGCGTAGGAATTGTTGGGCGTATTCAACTTAGACTCTATAACTTCTTTGACCTGGTCCAGAGAGTTCGCCATGTTCTTCTGAAGCTGTAGGTGCTGAACGGTGCTGTGGGACTGGAGCATTTTCTGCTTCACCGACTGGTAAAGCACAGCCATCTGAGAAGTCCCACTTTGGACCTTCCGGCAAAGGTTTACGACGCGTTGCTTCTGGTCCGAGTTCATTTTTCCTTCACCAACAATAGCGCAGACTTCGGTCAGAATGCCATCAATGGATAGTAACCATTTCTGGATCTCTGGCGTGCTGACTACATCACTCGGCAAACAATTCTCCTCAGGTGCTGGTACAGGTGGTGGTGGATTTGGTGCACTCGGGGGCAATTGTTCGGTAGGCGTTGGCGGAGGACTTCGCCGTAGTAATTGACTACGACCAAATGGGCTCGATCCTGGGTTCGATCCAGGTTGCGATCCTGGGTTAGACATACTAACCGCAACACTTTATTTATTGTCAATGTAAAACAAAAGATTCAGTTCATTTTGCACATAAAAGTTGCTATGGCACTAGTCACATGTGACACACTTTACTTAGTTTTTAACTGACGCCGCATATAATTATTAAAATATTTGTCGTAATTGTTTATAGATATTTCATTTAAGCTAGTACACAAAAACACGTCCGCTTAGTCTCGCGTCTCGTAAGTGAGCCAGTGAGTCATAGATATGGTACTGGACAGCTTCATACAGAGGAGCGTCAACTCCGGTGAGTCATCATAGCTTCTACTCGGTTATGGGAGCCTAGTACTTTGTGTAGCAACAAGAGAGCTCCATCGGACACGTGTCCGAGCTCATAGATATGGTACTGGACAGCTTCATACAGAGGAGCGTCAACTCCGGTGAGTCATCATAATCAAATCAATTCCCACTACTGGGACATAGGCCTCCTATAGGCTATAATATACGTGAACCCCTGTGCGGGTTGGTGAGCGTAACAAACTTTTTCATGATCAATCTTGGAAAATTCCTACGTAAGCAAAAACAGGGTTGTTTATGAGGTAAACAATTTATGAAAAAGTTTCAGCCGGCGCGGCGTACTATGACTTAATTTTTTATTTTTCTTTACAACTTTCGTTACCTCCCAATTCACTACGCTACTTGAGCAGCTGACGGTTAGTTCACTTATTGGTAACTAGCTGACCCAGGCAACTTCGTCTGCGTCAAAAGTACTACCTACCTACTACTACCTACCTACCTACTACTACCTACCTACTACTACCTACCTACTACTACCTACCTACTACTACCTACCTACTACTACCTACCTACTACTACCTACCTACTACTACTTACCTACTACTACCTACCTACTACTACCTAACGGGATAAAAAGTACCTATCCTATGTCCTATGTCCTTCTCCTGGCTCTAAACTACCTCCCTGACAATTTTCAGCTAAATCGGTTCAGCCGTTCTTGAGTTATAAGTGGAGTAACTAACACGACTTTCTTTTATATATATAGATATAAGATCAACCTTCGATGACAATATCAGCCGGCTTACTATGACTTTTTCATTTGCAACGGTACCTCCCAGACTATCTATATATATACAAACTCTTCTGCTTTATAATATTAGTATAGATTCTATACTAATATTATAAAGCAGAAGAGTTTGTTTGTTGGTTTGGTTGGTTGAACGCGCTAATCTCAGGAACTACCGACTCGAATTGAAAAAATATTTTTGCGTTGGATAGTCCATTTATCGAGGAAGGCTATAGGCTATATAACATCACGCTATGACCAATAGGAGCGGAGCAGCAATAAGAAATGTTTCAAGCGGGAAAAAAGCTTCCGTTGAGCAGGCGATGCGTTGCGATATCAAAACTTCACGCGAACGAAGTCGAGGGCAGAAGCTAATAAGCAATAAAGCACGGCGATCCGTTGCTCTTTTTCTTAAATCATTTAGCCATATCTATGAACTAGCTGACCCACGCAACTTCGTCTGCGTCACTTAAGAGAGCAAGAGCTCACAAAGGGAATAAAATTTCCCCCGTTTTTGCAACATGTATTATTGCTGCTCCGCTCCTATTGGTCAAAGCGTGATGTTATATAGCCTATAGCCTTCCTCGATAAATGGACTATCCAACACAAAAATAATTTTTCAATTCGAGCCGGTAGTTCCTGAGATTAGCGCGTTCAACCAAACAAACAAACAAACTCTTCTGCTTTATAATATTAGTATAGATATCTATGAATTTGCAACAACTATTCAAGAACATTATTTTGTTTGCAGGACTCGGCTCCCCAATGATTGAGATCATGGCAGATACGGCAGTGGCGTTAGCTTCGGCCAACGTGCAACTTGTATCCAAGAAAGTCATCGGCAGGATGTGCAGGGTAAGTTGTCAATGCTAAGGTCTAGAAAATGATGGGAGGGTGTTATGTAGAGATGAAGTTTTAGTCAAAAACATGTCTATAAAGATTCTATTTCATTGGTTTAGTAGTCGTAAGTGACTGTTTAATGTGGAATTGGGGTTCGATTCCCAAGTCAAGTAGGTTATTCCAAATAGAACTGTGGTAACCTCTGCCTATTCTTTCAATGAATACAGGGATGATGTTTTTTTTTTAAGTTTTTGATAATTGGGAACAAATATTTGATTATGTTAACTGCATGTTTTTTTTTTTGTTTAGAAATTGATAATTCAATCTTATTAATACTGATTTTTGATTTCTAAATTGATATTCCCCAAATTACTGGGCTCAAAATTATTACTACGATTTATTTGATGGCAGAACTTCTTTGATATTTATGTTAGATTGTTTCACGTTCATGCATGAGTTTATAAGTAAAAAAAAAAGAAAAGATTCTCAACATCCCTTGTTGAAAGAAATATAAAACAATCATCATCATTTAAGAAGTTTTAACTGTTTTTATATCATTCTGTGTTGTGGTGGGGACGAAGTCTGCAAGGTGGCTTTCTAATAATATAAAGAGGAAAAAAAAAATGCCCTGTTTGTTTGTCACCATGTAACTCAAGAACGGCTCAACCTGTTTTAAAAAGTCTTTACTGAATTACATAGGCTATGTTTTACCCCCGTACTCACACGGGAACGGGAACTATGCGGGTGAAACCGTGTGACGTCCGCTAGTGTTATAATAAAGAGGAAAACATTTGATTTTTTGTTTGTTTGTTACGATTTAACTCAAGAACTACTCAACCGATTTTTTAAATTCTTTCGCCATTAAAAAGCTAAATCTTCATTAATAAACAAGAAGAGTTTCAGTGTAATGAGAGCTATCGTATTTGAGCTCTGCAGATGGCGCTACTGTCTAGTTAGGTCCTGTCATTAATTCTATTTGATACTTTAAAGTACCTATCAAAATTTTCATTAAAAGTTTATTTTATTACGTAACAACATTATGTAAACTACACATACATATTATTTACAATATTGCCCCTAAAATTGGCAAGTATGAAAAACAAGAAACGTAAAAAAATAAATTGTACTTGTTACTTAAAATCTTCAAGTCACCATTAATCAGGAGTGGCTCAATCTTTACCAAAATTGTAAATATTAGAAAAATCTGGGTTTATAAAGCATCTACGTTGCCTCTGCTATATCAGAAACGCGGCGGTGACCATTTATCATTATTATGAGCTACTTCTGCTACTTTAAAGATGATTTGATTTGATTTCCTTATTTGCAAACCAAATACATACAAAAATAAGGTTTAAATTAGGAACTCATAGCTAAATAATAACTGCTACTCGGGCCAATCAAATCAGGTTCGCAGGCATCGCTTGCCTAGATAGATAGATAGAATACTCTTTATTATGTACACCATAAAAATTAAAATACAACAGTTTTAAACATTTTATAAGGGGCCTAGATCTGTTAGCTTACCAATTACATACCGAGTTTCCTCCGTGCCTCGGAAAGCACGTTAAGCCGTTGGTCCCGGCTGTCATTTGTAGATCTTTGACAGTCGGTACAGGCTGTCAGTGGCCTGAATGTTTGACAACCAGTGTTACCAAGGAGTATCGTATTACCCGGTACAAAGTCGATGGGCAGATGGGCGGTCGCTCCATGTCAAATACTGGTTGGTATTCAGCTGCATTCGGTTTATATCCTGGAAGCCGACCTATGCAACTACGGACCTAGCTAGGCAGATGATAAAGTTTAAATTCGATAGTTAACATTCTGCTAAGATGTGAACATCTCAACGAGTAGTTTAATAGAGGACACCTTGCTGACTTTGTCCCATCTATATGTTTGTCTGTGTAAATTAAAGTAGAAATGGTATTTCAAAGCGCCTCGTCCACTAAACAGGGTGTAAACAACCTGATCACGAAGCCGTCAACCAAGCATTCTGTACATCAAACTAAGTAACTTTACGCAAAAAATATTGCCGGGAAACGAATTTTTGTGGGTGATAAATTATGTTTTGTGGTAGAACTCAATGTAACGCACTCAAAACATTGTGATGATGGATAGATTGAGTACGGGGAGGGTCCTGGAGGTGATTAAAGTAAAAATCTAGTATGAAAAAAAAGTTGTAACTTTAACCCCCAATATCTCCGTAACTAGAAGGTTCCCAGGTATGGTGTAGATAAAAAAATGAACGCAATGTTAGGGAGAAGAAATGCCTTTCGGATTCGTTAAGAGTGTTTTTTTTTAAGAGTGTTTACCCTTTATTATTAATATAAAAATATTAATCTCGTAAAAACATATTTTTATGCAAGAGGCAAAGTGCACAAAGAAACTTCTCTATGTTAAATTAAACCCTCACATACAGATATACCTAGACAACACAAGCATCATGTCTATGAAAAGCAATTCCCATACAAGTTTATGATCAGTATTAGAAACAGCATCGACTGGCATCAGTAAAGAAAATTGTGTAAAATGGCCATTTTCTTGCTGGCTGTATTTTTTTTTAATTAAGAAAATACATTTTAATATCGCTTGACACTATACACACCGCCATCTAGTCCCACACTAGGCAACGAGGCTTGTATCGAAGACGAGTTAAGAGAGAGAAGAAAGTTGATTACACGACAAAGATACTTTTTTTTTAAATATTCGAATGGTGAGTCAAAATTGCACAGAAAAGTTATAGAGACAGTCATCTAAAGTTATTTTCGTGTAGCTGCAACGGTTTAGGTAGTTCCTTTTACTGTCCCGCTGAAAGTTTTCAGCCTTTATAGTATGTTTTTGTTTTGTTAGTACATAGGACCTGAAAACTATGAGTATTTTAGTAACACTTCACTTGTGCACTATGTCACGGTAACGTAACTAAAGCATTAAAAAAAATAAAAGGCCCATTTTGACATTTGTTAGCGTCATAGTAATAAAGTTCAATTTCCGATAGCAGTGTCAGTTTAGGATCTGACAGCTGTCAAAAAAGACTTCTTGGATTTTGTCGACTCTAGGGACAAATTACGTGGACGAAGCGCTTTCCTTTTTAAAAAGAACTGTGTCTAGATTTATAAGTGTTTGTGTCAGTCTATGTAAATATGTGTACATAGTACATGTGTTTCTGTCACAGGCCCTATCCAAACTGCCCAATAATATCCTGGGTCCCGTCACCCCGGCCACTGTGAGTTTATTACATTTTTTTATTTATTTCTTTATTTTTGTTTTTTTTTTTTTTTTCTAGCAAAATGTCTAAGTGAGCTGTGCATTTTTGGTGGTTGTGAAGTGTTGCAAGATAACTGTACCTAATAAATATTTTTTATTTAAAATTTACCCAGCAGTGCTAAAACGAACCAATCCACATCATAAATCATAAATTTTCTAAGGTAATTAATTATTTTCTATTATATGGTTTATTTTAAATCATAACTTTTGGATGTATTTGACGGTTTTTTCCTAAAAACCAAATCTTTCCTGAAAGATTAGTTTGGCGCAATCAACTGATATATTGTCAGAGTGTGGGTGAGTTCATTTTGGCATAACTGGGCCCTTACGCGACCCGGAATACCTTGTAGAATAAACAATTCTGAGCCATTTTATGTAACTGTGTAAAATTTTCGTGACATATAAATTGGAGTTTTTTTTTTATACTTTGCAACCGTCAATTTATTTTCAGTTAGTTATTTGTTTTGCCACAATATTGTTTTTGGCGCACGTTGCTTTTTGAGCACCCTGCTAGGGTTTTAAAATAGGTATTTTATGTAGAAATTCTGTGAATATTCCTGTGTGTCGAATTTAAGTCAAAACTATTTTTGATTGTATAAAGTGGTTTTAAGTGTAGAGAACCTTGCGGCTAAATATCCAAAAAGCCGCTCGGGTCAATCTATAGGTTCAGCGGTGCTTGCCTAAGTTGGTCCGTGGATGGGTGACCACGCAATACATATCGAGTTTCCTCCGTGCCTCGGGAAGCACGTTAAGTTGCTGTCAAGTTGTAGATTTTTGACAATCGTAACGTAGTCAGTGACCCGAAAGTCTCACTACCAATCATACCAAGGGAGGTCGAACTCAAACTCAAACTCAAATCATTTATTTCAACTAGACCATTACGGCACTTTTGAATGTCGATAAAACGAATAAAAAAAGGCTAAAGTCACAGACACAAGGCATAATAACTTGAGAATGTACTGTAGTTGCCCATTCCCTAGCGTAGATCTCTATGGAGAAGAACGGGCAAGAAACTCCATGGACACTCTTTTCAATCAAAAATGTTGTTACAAAATCTTGGTTACATCTTTCATGTTGAGATTATACATTTATGTGAGAACGATGTAGAAAGACGTGCAGAATAAGAGCGTCCAGAGTAAAAAAAGAAATAAATCAACAATTTATAAAATAAAGCAATTCAAATGATCCATGGCAGCTATGAAATGACCAGTACCGACTGACAGCGCCCGTTCACGAACATGACGCATGGATCAGCGCCATTCAATTCAATTAATCAATAAGCCCTCTATCCTGAACTTTTATCTGTTGTGAAATGTTTGTTTTTCTCATTTAGAGGATATCTCTCAGTTCAATGTGCCTTTTGGTAAAGGCCTCCTCTAACATTTTCTATTGTGTTCTATCTCTGGCAACCCTTCTCCAGTAAGGGCCCGCTGTAAGGTTCAACTCGTCTCCCCATCTGTTAAGTTGCCTTCCCCGTGTCCTTTTTCTATCTCTGGGATACTAGTCTGTCACAATGTTACTCCACTTTTCCTGAGTACTCCTGAGGGGAATCGTATTACCCAGTACTAACTGGGCTGTGGAGGTCAGATATGCAGCCGCTCCATGTAAAGTACTGGTATTCAGTTGCATCCGGTTAGACTGGACAACATAGTTGAGAAAAGTCTAGGCAGATAATTTTGTCGACAGTAATAGTTTAGGTCATTTAATAAGTCCTTTGAATATAAGCTATTTTGTTGTTTTTTTTTTATTTGTTTTCTTAGCCATAAAAAATATAATTTGCTTTAATTATGATTTTGTCATAGAAACACAATTGGCCATAATCGATCCAAAATTCCAAATTCCTTGAGTGTTTTTAGAGATTTGTTATAACAGTGTGCTTTATTAGTAGTTTTTAGAGTTACTTGTTCATTTGCTTTACTGTGAGTAGAGTAGTGGAAAGCACGATGTTTCCAAATTGTAGTTTTAATTAAATTATTGTTATATTAAAATCATTATTTTTTTACTATTTATAAATACAGAGTGTAAACAAACTCTCCACGAAGCCGTCAACCAAGCATTCTGTACATCAAACTAAGTAACTTTACGGTAATATTTTGGTTGGTAAACAACTTCTATTTTTTTGGGGTTTAAAGTTACGTTTTTTGGCAGGACTCAATGTAATGCACTCAAAACATTGTGCTGATTGATGCATTGAATAGTACGGGGGTGGCGGAGATATTTAAAGTTATAACATTAAAAACATGTAGGTACCTATTTAAAAATAAACTTGTATGAATCTTGTAACTTTGACCCCAATAACTCCGCATCTAGATGGTTCCCAGCGTGCCTAAAATGGCCGCTTTGGCAGAATCATAATACGAATCACATTAAAAATTCTTAAAATTGACTTTATTTTAAGAATTTAATTTTTAGACCCCAAAAAAAAGTATGGTAAAAAAGAAGAAAAAAAGATATGGCTCAGAACAAAAAAAAAACGCAATGAAGGGGAGAACAAATACCTTTCGGCTTCGTTAAGGGTACTTATACACATATCATAGTTGAACAAAGATCTTTGGTGCGTTTTCAAAATCGAACGTAACGACGCCATCTTGTTTTTCGAAAACTTAAAAAAAGAACTTTAAACAACAGCGTCTCCCAATGTCAGTGAAACGCCAACAGATCCTTGTAGCGCTTTTTATCTTTACATCTATAACAGACAACAGCAAAACGTCACTTAAGCAATTACACCACGTAAGTCAAATTAGAGAGTCAATTGAATTAGAGAGTTTGAGAGAGTCGAGTCTGAAAAAAGGTACAATACCATTTGATAATTGTGTTCATTTCAAATTAGATAGAAACGTTATTTGTTTCTGATTGGCTGAAAATACGCATCTTCCGATTCTCTAGCAAACGGCAAAAAAATGTCAAAACCGATAACTGAATAATTGGTGTTAGAACTTCAACGATAAAAAGTGTTACAGGAGGCAAATTAAACAGAAAAAGACGTGTGGCACTCGGGGACTGCCGCGGTAAAGCTATTGCATTTGTTTTTTAGGGGGGGTGTTAGGTTATTTTCGTTACGGAATTTCTAGATTCGGTCTCCACGCTCAAGGCCCGCGATAGAAGCTATACAATAGCTTAAAAACTATCGACCAACGATTCTGTCTATAGTTCCAGTTAATATCGCAATAACGTTCGTTACCCACCAACATTTATTAAGGGGCCGGCGGAGCATACGTATTTCGTACAAACGTAATACCAAAATAATTTGTAAAGAGAGGACAATGATACAAAGACAAATATAAGGAATTTAAAATTCTATAGAAAACTTACTTTTCTCTTAACTCTTGTTTAAATCAGAGTCCAATCAAAATATGTATTTGGGAACCAGATATTCTGTATATGTTTAATTTACAAATTATTTTGGTATTACGTTTGTATGAAATACGTACGCTCCGCAGGCCTTTTAAAGTTCTAACTTTGAAATCCTAAAATAAGCCTGTTTAAGTCTTGAATCGTCATCTATCAGTATCAACATTTTTTCTAATGATAACGATACTTACGTGGTTCATTTGTTTTGGTTCTTACGAAGAGATATTAAGGAAAGGGTAATGACCGCTTTTGCTATCATAACTGGCACCAACTATAGAATATTTTTCAGGCAAACACAAAAAAAAACGATCATATGATAATAGGCTAGTTTCCACCATCAATAAATTGCAAATCTATTTAGTCCGTCAGTTAGAGTTTTGGAAAATAATGAACACGTATTTTTTGTTTTTGTAAATCAACGAATATTGACAAAGATAAAACGCATCAAAACTCGGGAGCCCCCAGCTCGTGACGTCAAAACTCACTAAGAATGATACCATACAGTGACGTATTGGGAATTTTAAAAGCGACGTATCTTTGCCAATTTTGATTTATGTAACAAAAGAAAAAATACAGGTAAAATATTTTTTGATAACCTAAGTGACGGACTCAGATATTTTCAGTAAACAAGCCTATTCTATTTTTTGATTCAATGCCACTACACACATTTCCTCACTATAAAGCGTGACGAAGATTTTTGGGACGTGGTAAAAACCACGTCCCAAAAATCTTCATCTTCTGGGTTCAATCCCCGCATCAGGCAAAGGTTTATTGGGTTTTTCGAATATGGATTTTTCTGTAAAAAACCGTGTCTGGTTAGCTGCCTTATCCTGTAATATAACTAATAAAATATGCTTGCATTTGTAGATTTGTATTAATCCTTGTATCGTTTAAGATTTATGTTTCAAACCAATGAGGGATTTTCTTTTTCAACTCTTCCCTAGTCGCTGGATAGATGGCGCTGATTTCGGTATGTTACTACAAGGAACAGAATATCACAATATTGCACTTGCATCTAATGGTTATATTCGGAAGCTGATGCAAACGAAAGTGTCAGTCAACGAGCGTAAGTTACGTGTGTTTTTTCAAGCGTTTTGGCTTTGGCACCTAGTAACGTAGTCGGATCAACGCCATCTATCGAGTTCATGGAAACTATTATTTTTTTTAATTGTCAAAATGAAAACTTCTCATTAATATAACATAATATTTCAGGTGGTTGACAAAACATGTCATTCTCCGACGGCCATGTTGGAGCAGCATATGATGTGGGATGATATCGCTATCTTAGCTAGATATCTGGTGAGTAGACTCTCTCTAATTGTTTATTTATTTATTTATTACAACGGTTATACACCAGTAACAGTAATTAATTAATTTCTTACATATAATATAAACTGCAGTTTCATTGGGATAGGTAAATCATTAATTATACATTAAATAAAAAAGTTGAGAAAATTAGTTTTGTTAGGTTACAAATTATTAAGACACAATTATTCACATGCAATGTCTTTCACAAAATCTTGAACACAATAAAATGATTTGGTTGAATCTGTCATTCAACACGTCACAATCGGGTATGCATGCCAGAAATGAGGGCATTGATTGCGCTGCGCATGCGACACAGCGGGGAATGCGCACGGGATACAGTGTGGCTCTGTGCAGTTGCGAATAGTCTGTGCCGGCGGTTGGACCGTTGGCGTAGGTAATTGTAGGTAGTTGTTATAACCTACTAGCCGACACTGTCCCACTGCTGGGCAACGGCCTTCCTCTATTGGTTAATTTTGTTTCACATGGTGACTGGTAATTACTGTACGATAATTAAATACATGATTGTACTCATGATAACAGACAACTTTTACAATGAGATTTTTCTTAGGGTCCTAGGTTCGATTCCCGGTAGGAGCAAATGTTGTGTGATGAGCATGGACATTTGTTTCCGAGTCATGGATGTTTATTTGTATAATAAGTATGTATTTACAAACAAATAGTATATATGTAGTATATCAACTATCTGGTGTCCAAGACACAAGCCTTGCTTAGTGGCACTAGATGGCGCTGTGTGTAATGTCCGGCGATATTTATTTATTTAAACGTGTAATCGCGAAAAAAAATCATCTGTTCAGTATTTTTTGACCAGTTTCTATTTAAGTATCGTAGATTTATTACCAGTCACCCTATATACCTTGTTGGTCCCATGTTCGTAAGATTACGACTGAAAAGTGCATCCTGGGTTCGATTCCCGGTTTTTCCATCGAGGATATCTCATCTGTACTTTGAACTATAGCTTCTTAATTAAGAGGGCTACCTCACTCTGATACGTGAAAGAACGGTATAGCTATGTGTACTATTTTCGACGAATGCAGGTATAATGAAATATTATGTTTCAATCAAAGATCTGCTTCCATCATTGGTAAAAAAAAAAAACTTAATGTGGATACTCATATGTGCCTGCTCTTCACCCTCTTGATTCGGAACATTATTATCTCATTTTTTGAGTTTTGAGCTGTAAAGTTAATTTACTACCTAGTTTACTGACGGTTGACCAATTTTCAACCTCATTACTTAGTGCCTAGGGATGAAAATTGGCAGACCGTCGGCGTCGGTAGTATCTGGTGTAAAGCGATCTAGTTCAATGTTTATTTATTTATTTATTTAGTACATGAAAGATTTACACCTAATAAATACAGAAAAAAAAGGAAACCATAGGCACCAGAAAACTAATTACAAGTCCTCACGTATAGACGATGATACGATGTTTCCACTGCTGGGACGCATCCCCCCTACTTTTGAGAGGGAATAAACCTGGTATAAAGCGGTATTATCCAATTTTCTCTTATCCTCATTTTCTCTTCCAGCTAATGTTATCATTCAACAACTGCCTCGACGTCGCTCGTCATCTCCCATACCTGTTCCATACCGTGACGTTCCTCGTCTGCTCGGGAACAGTATCCATGCGCGCTGCCACTCATGGCCTGGTCATCAATATCATACACTCCTTGTGTACTTGTACCACACCTAGCTTCTCTGGTGAGTACCATATTTTTTTCATCTGCCTAGCCTTTGACGACTCGAATGGCGTAGTGGTAGTGAGGCTGCCTTACGTTCATAGGGTCCTGGGTTCGAATCCCGGTAGGAGCAAATGTTTATGTGATGAGCATGGACATTTGTTTCCGAGTCATGGATGTTTATATGTATAATAAGTATGTATTTAAAAAAAATAATGTATCTATGTAGTATATCAACTATCTGGTGTCCACGACACAAGCCTTGCTTAGTGTCGCACTAGATGGCGCTGTGTGTTAACGTCCAGCGATATTTAGCCTTTTGCCAACTATGTTGGGGTCGGCTTCCAGTCTAACTGGCTACATGGTACATGGAGCGACTTCCTATCTGACCTCCAGATCCCAGTTATTGGTAAGACGATACTCTTTGCGTTTCATTGGAAGACCTCCCACTAGGTGGACCGCTGATTTGGTGAAGGTTGCGGGGATTCGCTGGATTCGAATCGCAGGGGACCACCGACACTTAGGCAGGCCTATGTCCAGCTGTGGACGTCTTTCGACTGAAATGAGGATTAGGGATGATATCTTGGTAAGTGCAGTTTGTAGTATTTCTTATAACGTGCCGGCTATGGTGTGTATGGGCATGGGCATGTGATGCGGAGGAATGAGGAAAATGTCATGAGGAAAGTTTTGAGTATGAGTGTGGGTGAGTATAAGAGCAGAGGATAAACAAAGAAACGATGGGTGGACAGTGTGAAGATATGCGAACATAAATGTAGGGAACAGCTGATTTTTTTTTCGCGATTTCAGGGTTCGTCCCATAGAAAAAGTTGTTCAAAATGATGAGTACAATGACCCCATATGGCATTACGAAAGCGAGCGAGATACGACTTTCCGAATCGAAATCGTTTTGTTTTTTAACCGACTTCTAAAAAAGGAGGAGGTTCTCAATTCGGATGTTTCTAGTTTTTTTATTTTCTTATGTTTGTTCGGGCATAACTCTGCCGTTTGGCATCCGATTTGAAAAATTCTTCTTTTGTTGGAAAGGATATACGTACTTTCCAAATGGTCCCACAGCCACCAAGTCGGGATCTGATGATGGAATCTTGGCGAAATCAAATTTTGTAGGATAACGTACAGTGATTTTAGTATTTTCTACTACAAGTGAAGCATTTGCGTTTGATAAGAACCATTCTACTATCAGATCTGATGAATAATCCAAGAGTCACGGAACTCCATAATGAGACAATGCATCCTAGTCGTGTTTAGGCTTGTTGTAATTGTAACGGTTTGCACTTTCCATGTGTACCAAGCACATGTGAACCACTAAAAAGTGAAAAATAAAACCTTTTTTGCAAAAAATAAAATCGACTTCAAAAAAATTTTTTTGTAAAAAAGTTTTTATTTTTAAATTTTTAGTGGGTTTAAAAAAAAGTTTTTGTGAAGAATAAAGAGCTATGCAGGTCTACAAAATTGATGAATGGCATTCTTCTTTCAAAATGAACTAACTAATCGGTATTTAACAGAGGACACCCAGCGCGTTCTCCGTCTGTCTCTGGACGAGTTCGCTCTTCCCAAGTTCTACCAGATGTTCGGCATATCGAAGGTAAAGTCAGCCGCCGTCACCGCCTTCAGGAGCCCTTACAACAGGCATACTAGTGACTGGTAAGTTGTCTATGCTGTGTATTGATCAACGTACATTGCCTGACAATCAACTTATAAAGGGTGTAAAACACGTCTTCACGAAGCCGAAAGGCACTTGTTCTCCCCGTCATTGCGATATTTTTTTTGTTCTACACCATACCTGGGAACCTTCTAGTTACGGAGATATGGGGGGTCAAAGTTACAACTTTTTGTCAAGTTTTTTTTTTTAATTTCTTTTAACACCTCCACGACTTCCGTACTATTCAATCCCTCAATTAGCACAATGTTTTAAGTGCGTTACATTGAGTTCTACCACAAAACATGATTTATAACCTCAAAACAAAAAGTTGTTTCCCAGCAATATTTTTTGCTTATAGTTACATAGTTTGATGTACAGAATGCTAGGTTAACGGCTTTGTGATGAGGTGGTTTACACCCTGTATTGTTTATGGGATTTATCCCGTGATTTTCAGCTATTGGGCGCTTTCCAACAATGGTTGAAAATCATGTTGTGCTCTGTTTATAGGTTCGACTAAATTGGAAATACTACAAGACTACGTAATTTTTCATTATTACCGACCCCTTTTCCTTCCTAATAAGTTTAATGGGTGTAAAAAACCCTAAACAAAGCCAAGAGGCACTTGTTCTCCCCATCATTGCGATATTTTTTTTGTTCTACACCATACCTGGGAACCTTCTAGTTACGGAGATATTGAGGGTCAAAGTTCCAATTTTAATAATTTTACTCTTAATACCTAAGTATATGTCCCCAGTGCTATTCAATACATCCATCAGCACAATATTTTGGGGACGTTACATTGATTTCTACCAAAAACATAAAGTCGTTTCTCACCAATATTTTTTGCAAATCGATTCTTAGTTTCAAATACAGAATGCTTGATTAACTGCTTTATGAAAACCACCTTTTCTATTGTCCCCAGGTACTCAGAACACTCCTACACGACATGCACAGACGCGGCGACTACAGGCACGTGCCCCGGCACCACACACACGGACCGCGAACGTCTGCCGCTACAATCACTCGAGATAATCACCGACGCCTTACTAGAGATCATGGAGGCATGCATGAGGGATATACCTGACTGTGATTGGCTGCACACTTGGTAAGAATAAGAATTTTAGAATAGTAAATTGTGGTCGGATACGGTTCTTGGCCCCTAAAAATACTACTGCGGAGTTTAGCTAGCTAATTAAATTTGACGTAGCATGCGGTCGTTGACCTCAGAAATACTACTGAAGATTTTCGCTAGCTAATTAAATTTGATGCAACATGTGGTCGTTAACCCCTAAAATTACTACTGCGGAGTTTCGCTAACTAATAAAATTGACGCAGCATGAGGCCGTTGCCCCCAAAAAACAGTTACCTACGTTTTTGAAATTTAGGCAAAGAAACTCTAACTATTCTGATCTGTGGTAACAAATGATTTGATTTAGACTTTTTTGTTCTCAGGACGTCTTTGGCCAAGAGCTTCGCTTTCTGCTTCAATCCTGCATTACAGCCAAGAGCTTTGATTGTCTTTGGATGTATAAGTAAGTTCCTTTGAAGATTGATTACAATAGGGCAGATGAAAAGAAAAATCGAATTAGTCCGTCATTTAGATTATCAAAAAATATTTTGTTACGTAGATCAAAATTGACGAAGATACGACGCTTTTAAAATTATCAATACGCCTTGTGGTAGTTTTTAGTGCCTTCTGACGTCACGCGTCCCCACTCCAGAGTGTTGATGCATTTTATCTTATCAATATTCATTGATTGACAAAAACACGGACGGACTAAATATATTTGTAAAATGTAATTTGCCGTTTTATGGTGGCGGCCATCTTGGGTTTGAAATTCATCATGGCGTATAGTATTCTACTAGTCAAGCCCTTTTATTTGATACCCATATTAAGGGTGGGAAAAAATATGTAATCTGCCATTTTGTGGTGGCAGCCATCTCGGACCAAATATAGCTGAGAATACTCCCGACTAATTCACCTTTCAAACAAAATCGGTTCATGCGTTCGGGAGCTACGATGCCACGTTAAACTTATAACACCCCGTCGTTATTGCGTCGGGGGTTCAAAATACGGGTCAATTTTTTTTGATAATTTAATTTGCGGACTAATTAGATTTGTTTTGTCGTCTACCCTATTCTACGGTAGAATTGTGTAAAAACGGGTGGGAATGATCCGACAGAAAATCTTGAGTAGAGGTTGTTTGGGAGTACTATTCATAATTATAATTAACTGGCTGACCCACGCAACTTCGTCTGCGTCATATAAGAGAGAAAAACGAAAGGAAAAAATATCCCCGTTTTTGCAACATTTTTCATTCCTGCTCCGCTCCTGATGGTCGTAGCGTGATGTTTTATAGCCTATAGCCTTCCTCGATAAATGAACTATCCAACACAAAATTTTTCAATTTGAACCAGTAGTTCCAGTGGCACCTGGTACTGAAAAATTGAAAGGAAGTCGTTTGGCTTAGTATGGACATGTAATGAGGAGGGATGAAACGCATGTGACTAAAAGAGTGATGGACATAAGTATTGATGGATGGAGGGGGAGAGGAAGGCCAAAGAAAAGATGGATGGATTGTGTAAAGACTGATATGAAAGAGAAAGGAGGAATAAATGATGCCGTGACGTCTAACAGGGGAGAATGGAAGAAGAAAACGTGTTGCGCCGACCCCAAATAAAATAGGACAAGGGCAGGAAGATGAGTTCCTGAGATTAGCGCGTTCAACCAAACAAACAAACTCTTCTGCTTTATAATATTAGTAAGTATAGATTATGTTATCCAATTTTTCCTACAATTAAAAACTTATTTCTAGGCAAGAATGTAACAGATGATGATATGAAGCAACTGTTGAGAATACTAGTGAAAGCATTGGAGTCCTTCAACGATCTTGCTTTATTAGAAGCTCTCATCATGGCTTTGACGAGACTACAGCCTCTGCTGTACCCGGTAAGTGTATACAGGGTGTAAACCACCTCATCACAAAGCCGTTAACCAAGCATTCTGTACATCCAACTAAGTAACTTTACGCAAAAATTATTGCTGGGAAACAACTTTTTTTTTTTGAGGTTATAAATCATGTTTTGTGGTAGAACTCAATGTAACGCACTTAAAACATTGTGCTGATGAATGGATTGAATAGTACGGGGGAGGTGTTAAAAGTCAAACTCTTACAAAAAAACTTGTATTTAAAAAAAAACTTTTCAAAAAGTTGTAACTTTGACCCCCCATATCTCCGTAACTAGAAGGTTCCCAGGTATGGTGTAGAGCAAAAAAATGATCGCAATGATGGGGAGAATAAGTGCCTTTCGGCTTCGTGAAGAGGTGTTTTATAGCCTTTAGATTCCATGTATTTTACTTACGTGCTTCACGTAGGACAACCAACACTGTGGAAATAAAGAAAAAAAATATCTCATACATTTTGTATGGCAATAGCACGATGTGACGTCACTGTTTGTGACTTAACTATTTATCGAATTCAAAGCAATTTTAAAAATCGTATTTTTTTTCAAATAATTTAAAAATCTTTTTCTTTTGTAGAGATTGGTTTCTTGGATTTTTTGTTTTATGGTGTCATCTGAGTAGATGACAGCTTATAAGTTAGATTTCATATGTGTTAGTATATTTTTATGTTGTTATTTTGTGTATTTTATCTATGGGCCTTAAGATGCCTGATAATAAAAATGATTGATTGATTGATAAGACAAAAATAAAAAATAAAAGACAAGAACAAAAGAAATTGTAATAGAGTTATTACAATTTCTTTTGTTTTTGTCTTTTAAGTAACATACAATACATAGACAATCGCTGATGAATTTGGTTCTCCGAAGAGTTTCATCTGATCTTCATCAAGTTTAAATGGGACCATACCAGAAACAGAACTTTACATAATTATTGATTCTAGACCAGTGCCGAAATTAAGCGTCAGATATTAAAAAAAACACTACTGTTTCATGTAAAAATGCACACAGTACAATACGTGGTCAAAATGTATTTCAAATAGTAATGTGAAGTTTAAGGGGTTTAAGGGTGTATTAAGGCTCTCAAGGACTTTCCTGTTTCTTAACACTAAACATTTTTTTCTAGGCGTCTCCAATCCACAAGGCACTGTTCTGGGTAGCGCTGTCAGTGCTACAACTAGACGAACCAACACTATACGCGGCGGGACTCGCCTTCATGGAGCAGAACTTGCACACGCTGGAGTCACAGGGGCAGTTCCAACATAAGGTGAGCACAGAACTGTGTCCTATGGGCTACGGGACTGTTCGAAGGAGATACCGTGGCCCCGGAACATAAAGGGCGAGGAAGGAACATGGATGGGTTTTAGTCAGTAAAAGTCTGACACTTGGATCCCGCTCCGCCCAGAGTGGAAGGTGTCATTTGATGATTTCCCATCCGAATAAAAAATGTCCTATAGGTACAGGGTGTGAACAATCTCATCACGAAGCCGTTAACCAAACATTCTGTACATCAAACTAAGTAACTTTATGCAAAAAATATTGCTGGGAAACGACTCTTTTTTTTGGGTGAAAAATCAGGTTTAGTGGTAGAACTCAATGTAATGCACACAAAACATTGTGCTAGCCGACATTAATACAAACAAGCTTTGCTAGAGACAAAATGTACTAAAGTGTCAAGTTTCCGAAATATATGGCGTTTTAAATCTCGGAAACATGGCGCTTTAGAAGATTTTGTTTGATACCAGCTATCGATTAATATGCAGGGTGTAAACCACTTCATCACGAAGCCGTCAACCAAGTATTCTGTACATCAAATTAAGTAACTTTATGCAAAAATTATTGCTGGGAAACGACTTTTTGTTTTGGTCGAAAAATCAGGTTTAGTGGTAGAACTCTATGTAACGCACACAAAACATTGTGCTGATGGATGGATTGATTTACTGGTAGTAGTATAAAAAAAACTGGTCAAAAAGTTGTATCTTTGACCCCCCAATATCTCCTAAGTAGAAGGCTCCCAGGTATGGTGTAGAACAAAAAACAGATCGCAATGACGGGGAGAACAAGTGCCTTTCGGCTTCGTTAAGAGGTTTTTTTACATCCTTTAGGTACAAGTTTCAGTCGTCTGTCTTTCCCAACTATGTTGAGGTCAGCTTCCGGTCTACCCGGATGCAGCTGACTACCAGTATTTTACATGGAGCGTCTGCCTATCCGACCTCACAACCAGAGTACGTCCATTCCGTATTACCCATAATACGATACTTCTTGGTAAGACTGGTTGTCAGACTTTTTGGGCCACTATCTTAACGACTGTCAAATAGATATTTGACAGTCGTTACAGGTAGTGGTAGTGTTGGTCCCGTCTGTCATTTGTAGATGTCACCGTAAAATTGTCAAATACGTTATATTGTAATATCTCTAGCGATATTGTAAAATCTCGAAATATTGTCAAATGAACATACTGCTTACAACAAAACGCATTATATTTTGTGATATGCATGCGATGGTAGTCAACTTACGCGGTGTGGAGGGAAGGAGGGGTCCCCCTTGCCCAGTGGTACAACTCTCATGAAAAGATACTGTACCATTCCTGAGAAATACCGATTATTATAACCTAACCTTAAAACACTTTATATTCCCCTATAAAGCGTAGCCGACGGAGCCTCGCTTCGCTGGCCCCTATTTCCGAGTGCAGGGTTTAAAGGAACCTAACTAACCTAACGGGGGGATGCCCCAAGTCCCGATTATGGAGGCAAAGATACTTCCGTATGTTCAGTTGACAATAATTCGAGACATTACAATATCGCGAGAAAAAACACGTTATATTGTAATATAACGTGTTTAACAATTTTACGGTGACATATACAAATGTTAGCCGGGACCAACAGCTCAACGTGCTTTCCGAGGCACGGAGGAAACTCGGTATGTAAGGATGATCGCTCATCCACATGCCAACCTAGGCAAGCACGGCTGAACCTAAAGACCTGAGTGGCTGTTATTATTCAGCCAGGAACTCCTCTTCAAGTTGCCTCGGGTTACCCACGAGATGGGTTGTGGAGGTCAGATTGAGAGTTGACAACCTTTTTTTTTCCGCCCACTCTGGGCGGAGAGGGAGGGAGTGTCAGACTCTTACTGACTAAAACCCATCCATGTTCCTTCTATGTTCCGGGGCCGCGGTATCTCTTTCGAACAGTCCCGTGGCCCCGGCAGGCCCTTCATTATGCTGATATCTCTTGCTCGCAGCTTGTGGAATACTCTGGTCTGGTCGACATGGCCTGTCGTCATAAGACGGATGGACGGCGAGCTAACCCGTCTCGTCTAGCTCTTGCTCTCTGCACCGCTAATTTTAAGAATTCATGACGTATTGTATAATTAATAAATAATAAATAAATATCCCTGGACATTAACACACAGCGCCATCTAGTGCCACACTAAGCTAGGCTTGTGTCGTGGGCACTAGATAGTTGATATACTACATATATACTTTTTTGTTTGTAAATACATACTTATTATACATATAAACATCCATGACTCGGAAACAAATGTCCATGCTCATCACACAAACATTTGCTCCTACCGGGATTCGAACCCAGGACCCTAAGAACGTAAGGCAGCCTCACTACCACTACGCCATTAGGGTCGTCAACACTGACTTGCTTCGGTGAAGGAGAGCACTGACAGTACTATACAATGGGGTTGTTCCCCGAAAATAATGCCGCAAGGTGGCGCTGATAGTTTGTTACTTGTTAAAAGTTTTTGACAAAAATGTGTGCATTGTTTGGACGATCTATTAAGTATTTGCGTGTTTGTTTTACTCATTTTGTGTAGCTACCACTACATTTTTTTTTTAGGATGGGAAATCATCAAATGACTTCTCCCACTCTGGGTGGAGCGGGAGGGAGTGTCAGACTCTTACTGACTAAAACCCATCCATGTTCCGGGGCCGCGGTATCTCTTTCGAACAGGCCCGCAACCCCGGCAGGACAGTCAGCGCCCTCTACGTGGAACTATTTGACAGTTTTCTTCCCCATTGCAATGTAACTTCGTTCTTTGTTCACAGACGTTAGAACTAGTGATGATGGAAACTCGGGAGCCTTTGGAGTGGCATTTCAAACAAATGGACCACGCTGTGGGATTGAGGTAGGTGTCTGATCTTCGTTTTATAATCAATAAATAAAAAATCGCTGGACATTACACATAGCAGCGCTATCTAGTGCCACACTAAGCAACGAAGCGTATGTCGTGGACACCAGTTACTTGATATCCGACATAGATACTTTTTTTGCTGGTAAATACATACTTATTATACATATAAACATCCATGACTCGGAAACAAATGTTCATACTTATCACACAAACAGTTGCTCCTACCGGGATTTGAACCCGGGACCCTAAGAACGTAAGGCAGCCTCTACCGCTGCGCCATTCGGGTCTGCAGTGCAAGTACGTAGGAATCGATAGGACACGATAAGATAAATTTGACAGTCATTCTCGATAAAATGAGTTTTTGACTCCATAAAAACTCATTTTATCGAGAATAACTGTCAAATTTATCTTATCGAGCCCTATCGATTCCTACGTACTTGTACTGCTGGTTCGGGTATAATTAACAATTTTCTTAACCGTGATTTTGATTTGTGGTTTTTATTTGAAACCTTTTTTAAAAGCTGTATAGGTTCCAGCCATGTTCATGCCATATTTTATTCAAGATGGCGGTTTGGAATATAAAGGGCTTAAAATATTTTTGTGTGAAGTGTGGCTGGATTAACTCCTGCCATTTTTTTTTCTAGTTGCCGACACGCATAAGACCTAACATTTGCTAGCTAGCATCAATACAAACAAGTTTTTGTCTGAGACAAAATGTTCTAAAGTGTCAAAATTCCAAAATATAGGGCGTTGTGATCGCTACCAGCACTACTTTGATAGCTTAAATCTCGGAAACGTGACGCTTCCGAGATTTAAGCTATCAAATAGCGTATACGAATTTTAAATCCGTTCAATGCCTAATGTTGGCGGTGAATTTTTTTGAATATTTAAATTGTATTTATAAATAAAATATCATTGATAAACATGATTATTTAAAAACAATGTTTACTTTTATGAACAAATTAACATTTATTTGTGTTCTGAATTTAACAATATAAATGAAACTATGTTTTATTGTAGGCTTTTTAGCGGCTTCATACATTTGCTTTTCTTTTAACCAGGCGAAAGAAAAGCGCGAAAGAAAAAGAAAATTAAAATCATAGTTTCACAATTCATGACTAATGTTTCGTTATCTTTTTTCATTTCTTTGAAAGTGTAATAAAAGACATCGTTTGATATTCGTGGGCATTTGTTATTGCATTCGAGGTAGAATTCACAACCGAGCCGTAAGCGAGGTTGTTATGGAGACGTGAATTTTTTCCCCACTAATAACAAAATGTACTATGCGCTTTTTCCACAGCTTCCGCTCAAACTTCCACTTCGCCCTGGTGGGGCACCTGATCAAAGGCTACCGGCACCCCGCAGCGGCCACAGTATCTCGCACGTGTCGCGTACTCATCAAGCTGCTGTCTCTCGCAGCCAGCGCGGCCACGCACCGCGATAAGTTCCACGTTACGCCCGACACCGTGGCCTATCTTACAGGTGAGTACCATGAAGTGCGTTTAGACTTGGATTTCGTCCTCGTTTTCGGCATCAACGTCTCTGAAAACCAAGAAAATTGGTCATTTGACTATGATACTAGGGGCAATTACCTATCAGGTAAGTCTGTAAAAGACTTCAGTAACAAAAAATCTGCGGTCTCTCTATAGATTTAAACATTTTCTCCCATCTAGCACTAAAATAACTTTGGTCCAGGCGCTTGTGCTTCCCATTATCGACTATGCTGATGTTTGTTACTCTGATTTAACCCAAGAACTTCTTAACAAATTGGATCGTCTTCTGAACAACTGTATTCGTTTCATTTTTGGCCTTCGTAAATACGATCACATCTCTTCTTATCGCTCTCAGCTTAAATGGCTGCCTATCAGACTCAGGAGGTCCCTCAGATCTCTCTGCTTACTTTTCACAACTATGAATGATCCATGTGCTCCTGAATACTTAAAAACCTATTTTAAGGTGTTGGGTAGTTCTCACAGTCGGAACCTTCGAGCTTCCAAAAACCTAATCCTTCAAATTCCCTCTCACCGTACAGGTTTTATGTCCTCTTCTTATGCTGTCTCCACTATTAAGCTCTGGAACGCGTTACCCCTTGGCATTAAAAAAACCGAAAGCAAATTGGCTTTCAAAAGAGCAATTCGGAAGTTTTATTTAAAGTCTGTCTAAATTGTTTACCAACTAGCCTATATTAGAGTTGTAATAATTATCATAAGGTTTCTCGTATTTCGGACTATTTGTATGTATTTTAATATATATTAGTTTAGTTTATATGCTTATTTATGTATTAGTATGTAGGTACCCATTTATGTGTTTGATTTTATTCTTGCAAAATGGCATCTTTGTTTTTATTTTTATTGTACTTTATCACAATGCTGTCTTATTTGACCCAATGGTTGACTGGTAGAGAATGCCTTGTGGCATTAAGTCCGCCTAAGTACCACTATTGTACATGAAGTTTAAATAAATAAATAAATAAATAAAAAATCACACCTGATCTCTGAAGTTTTATGCCGTGGAGGCCTTACACTCAAGGCCAGGATAGTCCGGTTAAGCAGACGACAACCTCTCTAAGTTGCACTGCGAGACGTAATTCCAAAAAAAAGCCTGATCTTTGAAGGATTAGCCACCGGGCCGTCACATGTCATCACTTGAGCAACAGACCGCGAGCATGCGCACACGCATCACAATTTCTATAGTCCCCTACACGAAAAGATATAAATTTTGTAAACACACATTCCGGAATCTTTTGATCAAAATCAAAAATGACAGCTTCAGCGTAATCTTTCTTCAAAATGGTGGCCCAAATGTTTACGTTTCATGATGTCAGATGCGTTCCAGTACCACAAAACATTAGCCGACAGCGCTTTATATCGCCAAAATATCCCGACCAATTGAATTGCTCGTTAGTTTCGTATTACACGTATGATAATTTGAGTTGATTGAATTTGGGAATACTTGGTATTGATTGAATTGTTGCTACGTATCTTGGTAGAAATTATTTGCTTACAACAATTATAGCTTCTCATGGCGCGGACTATATCTATGCGTAACAACTATTGTAACTTTGATCTTAGGGATGATGACTGACTAAAAAAATTTGATTCTGTTTAGGTCCATCTTCACCAACAAGATGGCGGTCTGATTATCTAAAAACAGCTGTTTAAAACACATTTTTGTATAGGAACATGTCACAGTGACAGCTGGTTTTAGACAATCAGACCGTTATCTTTTCGGTGAACATCACGGATCATAGTTCGTCAGTTAGATTATCGAAAAATATTGGATACGTGTTTTTTGTTTTATCAAATTAATAAAAATTGACAAAGATAAAACGCTTAAAAGATCACGTGACGTCACTTTTAAAAAAATGTGACGTCCACGAGTTTTTCACGCACTGTATCGTCTTCAGTTTTTGTTTACCTAAAAAAAAACCTTTTCAATATTTTTTTGTAATTTATCTGACGGACTTATTAGATTTTTTTATCATCATCATCATCATCATCATCTCAGCCGAAAGACGTCCACTGCTGGACATAGGCCTCCCCCAAGTGTCGCCACATTGACCGGTCCCTTGCGACTCGCATCCACCGGATTCCCGCAACCTTCACCAGGTCATCGGTCCACCTAGTGGGAGGTCTTCCAACGCATCGTCTTCCGGTTCGCGGTCGCCACTCCAGAACTTTATGGCCCCATCGGCCATCCGTTCTGCGAGCCCTGCCCACTGCCACTTAAGTTTAGCAATTCTTCGGGCTACGTCGGTGACCTTGGTTCTCTTGCGGATTTTTTTATCATCTATCCAAAATACTTTTGATCTAAATAACTATACAGGGTGACTGGGTCTGAACCCGCCATATCAAATTCGCATATAGCGGAGGTGTTTTACTAATGATTGAACCTTACTTTGCTAACTAAAGTTTTATAGTTAAGGAGATGTGTCAATTTTGATACCCTGTATATGTATCAAAATAATACCCAAAAAATGGGTCAGTATTGAAGATTTCCCGAAGTCCTGAAGACCTCACATATAATTAGCACCTACAGATCCAACATTTTTAATTTTTCTTCTGAACGTTGTAACTTCTTCCACAGCGCTAGTCTGCGTGAGCGAGGAAGTCCGTTCCCGTTGCCACGTGAAACACTCTCTACCCAAATGGTTGCCCGACAACTGTGACCACTACTGTCCCACAGCTGAACATCATCAGGTATGTTAAATTATTATACAGGGTGAACGGAACAACGACGCGAAATGTTTAGGCTGCCAAGAAACGGCATGCATCGCAGCAACCGCGCGCAGTCGATATACAGGGTGTAAAATACCTCTTAACGAAGCCGAAAGGCAGCTTATTCTCGCCGTCATTGCGATCATTTTTTTTGTATTGCACCATACCTGGGAACCTTCTAGTTACGGAGACATTGGGGGTCAAAGTTGCGATTTTTGTTCTTTTTTTTTGTAAGTACAAGTTTTTATTGTAAGATTTTTAGTTTAAACCTCTCCACGACACCCGTACTATTCAATTCATCCACCAGCACAGTGTTTTAAGTGCGTTACATTGAGTTCTACCTCAAAACATGATTTTTCACCCTCAAAATTGTCGTTTCCCTGCATTAGTTATTGTTGCATAAAGTTACTTAGTTTGATGTACAGAATGCTTGGTTGACGGCTTCGTGATGAGGTTGTTTACACCCTGTATTACGAAGACCAGGTAAGGAGCTCGTGGCTAAATAATAACAGCCATGCTTGCCTAGGTTGGTCTGTCGATGGGTGACCATCCGTAACAAAGCAAGTTTATTTAAAAAAAAACTGTTTTCTTCCTCCCCCGCTGCCTGTTTTTCTCTCCCTCCACCGTTTTATAAAAAAAAATACTTTGCATAAAAATAACCACCCAACCCCCCTCGCCTTAACATCACTTTTTATCTTTTCAAACCATGAAAGCGAAAATGGTACAATACTATTTCTTTTGATTCCAGTCATCGATCCTGATCCAGCCGTCAACATCCCACAGTTCGTGCCACAGTCGGCGACAGAAATCCTGGGACGTTCTCGATCAAGTGGCTATATCTTCTGCTCACGGCGGTAAGTGATCATTAAAATTATGGCAGTCTTTTGCCAAACGGGGTGTTATAAGTTTGACGTGTCTATGTGTGTGTGTGTGCGTGTGTATGTGGCATCGTAGCTGCCGAACGGATGAACTGATTTTGATTTAGTTTTTTTTTTGTTTGAAAGGTGAATTAGTCGAGAGTATTCTTAGCTATGTGTGATAAGCATCGGTCCAAAATGGCCGCCGCCACAAAATGGCGTATTACATATTTATTCAGCAACTTCTTCAATATGGGTATCAAATGAAAGAGCTTGACGAGTAGAATACTATACGCTATAATTCATTTCAAATCCAAAATGGCCGCCACCACAAAATGGTGAATCACTTTTTTTTTTCATAACTCCCACAATTTGAGTATCAAATGAAAGGCTTGACTAGTAGACTAATGTTCACTATATTGATAGGGAATGAGGAATATTATATTATTAAACTACACACACACAACATACGCAATTTCATAACGTGACGATTTCTACTAAATCTCACTACACGTCAAACCGGTTAGGAACTTCGTTCCATAAAAAAAAACCTAGAAATTATGACTGTGTCGGGGTTTTTTTGAATTTTATTTTAATGTAACTTATTTATTTATTTTCACTTCTCATGCTCTAAAAGTACGCCATTATAGCCCTACGAAGCGGGATTAAAGTGACCGTTTATTCCCTAGGGAGTAAAAAGTAATTTAAAAATGGAACGATGTTTTACTCGTAAACCCATGTTTCAGAGTAAAACATCGTTCCATTTTTAAATTACTTTTGTGACCATTCACAAAAGAGTAACTTGTCCAAGGTTTTATTTAAATGTCGAATTGGCTTGCAAATAGAAAGCGGTATATTGAAAAAAAAAACAAATGAACTCTTCAACGCGGGAAAATGTATGGTTGTCTGTGTGCATCGTTGATTTTGAAAAGTATGTGGAATGCCTCTGTTGCTAGCCGCTGCAGTAATGTAGGTACTATAATTATCTGTGGAGTGTGGATCATCTTCATTGCGAGAATGTTGAGAGTTTGTGTTGTGTTTTAAATTGTTAACCTGTGACTGACCTGATAGAAGAAAATCTGACTGCTCAGTTCAGAAGTTTAGTCGAGTGTAAGTTTTTTCGGTTTTAAATGACTATTTTTCTCGCACTCGACGTGAAAAGTACAGTTTGCACCTCGAGACTAAACGCCAATCTAATATACCCTCGCTTTCGTTGCCTCCCTCGCAAGCTCGGGAGTCAAACCACCTCGGGTATATAATGGCTTCGTTTAGTTCCTCGTTATAAAATATACTATTATGTACACACAAAATCCTTAAAAGGACAATATATTAACATAGAAGATCAAAAAGGTACTGCTTATTTCAAAAGAAATTTCTTCCAGCAGACCTGCCTGCCTTCCTGTTGTTTGTAAAGACTAAATAAATTAAAATAAAATACTTCAAGTGGTTTTAAAGTGTTTGTTTTCCCATATTTTCGCGCTCGATGTGAGTATGACAGTATTGAGTGAGTGAGAAAGAAAAAGTACAATGGAGTGTATATTATTGACTGAAGACGACAGACTAAAATAAAATAGTTCAAGTGGTTTTAAAGTCATAATTGTGTTGACGACCCGATTGGCGTAGTGGTAGTGACGCTGCCTTACGTTCTTAGGGTCCTGGGTTCGAATCCCGGTAGGAGCAAATGTTTGTATGATGAGCACGGACATTTGTTTCCGAGTCATGGATGTTTATTTGTATAATAAGTATGTATTTACAAACAAAAAAGTATATATGTAGTATATCAACTATCTTGTCTCCACGACACAAGCTTTGCTTAGTGTGGCACTAGGTGGCGCTGTGTGTTAATTTCCAACGATATCTATATATCTAAAGTGTTATATATTGTAATAACACTGTTGGTCACTGTGTTAATTTTGTATTTTTAGTTTTAATAATAAAAATAATATAGTATAAACTATTTCATTGTTTTTGTTTTACGTACTGATAGAAGTTTTAATTTTGTAATAGTTAATTTATAACGAATGTTATACACATTCGATATAAATTAACTATTACAGAATTATGATCCTAAAGCGATAAAAATAAATGATTTTGAATTTGTTACACTGTGCTTTTAGCGATAAGACCGCCCAATGTGTAAAATGTGTAAAATGTGTAAATTTTTTGTATCTATAATTTTATGGTGTACATATTGAGAGTATTCTATTCATATTGAAAGTATTCTATTCTATACATATTGAGAGCATTCTATTCTATACATGTTGAGAGTATTCTATTCTATTCTAATATTGACAGGTAAATCACCAACATTACAATCAAGCAGCGGAGGGCACAGTCCCCATCTAGTCACGATACCGCATCAGGTAATATCATTACTATATTATTGTAGTTTTTACTTATTATTTTATTTATTATAGAAGAGTTTATTGCACCACTGTCCACCAAATAATCTTTTGTAAAGTTGCAAATCGGCTGTCGATTATAAATATCAAAATCAAAATCTAGAATATCTGAAAATCTTGAATGTATATTTTAAGCAACTGCGAATTAGACTTTTTTTGAACATTGAACTGATCGCGAATTGAACCAATCGCGCATAAAGGCTTTTATGGCCTGATATTTATTTATTTAGGTTCTATAAAAAAATATAGCTGAACAAAATGTATTAAATTACAACTTACTAACTGATTAAATAAGAGAAAGAAGATCGCACAAGAACAATGGAACTCATTCACAACAAGTGATAAGTAATTTAAAAGAAATGAAAATTCGTTAAAAATTACGAGCGAACTAAAGGATTCGTCATTTCGAACCCGTAAACTAAAGAATGGGGCTAGTGTGGGGCAACGTTACAAATAACGTTAAAAAACGTACGTTTAACATATTGAGTGTGTTATGTGCCCCACAAGAAATTAGTTTTTTTTTTCCAACCGGCACTTTAATTTTGGCTACTATTTGTTCGAAACCTTGAATGATGTATATAAAAGGATTGGAGTGTATTCACTTTCTTAACACAGATTGATAATACTTAAACAATTATTCCAGAGCGGGTATTTAATTTACCTCAAAAACTTGTGCTTCTGCATAAAAAGGTTTTATCGTGTATTTAGTGCCTAACCTGGTGTCAGAGTTTTTAAGCCGTCCATGGGTCTCTGACTTGGCTTTACAAGCCGTAGAGAAATTTCTCTCAGGCATGCTGGTGGTAATAAAAGGTGGTGCAATAGATTCAATAGAATATTGTATGTCGGTGTTTAGAGAAGGAATGGCAGAAACAGGATTTATTTATAATTTTATACTAAAACATCTGGTTTGGGAAAGTAAACAGTGAAAAAGGCCTTTGAAACGCCTGAAAATACCTAAACGTAATTATTGTTAGTAAGTGTAGTGTAAAAAAAAAGTGTAAAAATTAAATAAATACCTATATTTTTCAAAGATGCAATCAACAAAAGCAATCTATATTTTTATCATCGCCACTTGTTAAATGAAATTATGAGACGAACAAAGTTGTCAACGAAACAACGTTATTTTTAACGTTTAACGTCTTATCGTTATACGTTATATAATTTGTTACTTGAGTAAAGTTTTTATAACCAACAACGAGACAACTACCAACTAAGCGAACCCATGGTTATAGTTTGTATCACGACATGTATGTCAACGTTTTGTCTACCTACAAAGTGAAATCAAGGATCAAATAAATGATAGTATTCCTCTACAGTAAAAACGATAGTGAAAGAGCACTCCACCCAAGAAAAACCTTTACAACCTGCTCTTTGCCGGGACTGTTCGAAAGTGATACCGCGGCCCCGGAACGTTAAGGGCGAGGAAGGAACAGTATGGTTTTTAGTCAGTAAAAGTCTGACACTTCCTCCCGCTCCGCCCAGAGTGGGAGGGGGCACTTTATGATTTGCCATCCGAATAACAAAATCCTACTCTCTACACATGCCTGAAGAGCACAATAAATTAATTATAGAGATAGTCTTTCCCAAACAGATGTCTGATTGGCTTATTAGCATTTCATTTGAGAGTATGAAAAGCTTTTGTATTAAGTGACATTCTACTATCATGACAGATCGAAAATTATCATGTGTTGTGATGAAAATACTTAAGACGGATGTCTTTTGGTAAGCTCATAATTTTTCAGTAAATAAAGTAAATTGAAAACAAGTTATTTGTAAAATTGATAGCTAAAAATATGTTAAAAAGAACCCCTTCAACTGAGCTTTGCAACGGTCAGATAATAAAATACCAAAAAAGGCATTCTGCAAGTACATTCATCAGTAAGCTATCTAGTACACAATGACCAAAGTAAGTTTCAATAAATTTTGGCAGATCTTAGGAAGGTAGGGAACCAATCAGCCCCCATATTCACAAATGCTTCGTTTCGATTTGAAGGTCTCACATGAGACCGACGAAAGTGAGCGAGATGGACATCCATCTCGCTCACTTTCGTTACGCCAAAGAAGATAGACATACGACTTGTGGAATCGAAGTATTTGTGTATACGGATACTTGAATGGGGTAAACGATAACTGTTCATGTGAAAAAACTGAGTCATCGATAAGGAAAAAAGCAGATTATTCTATATTTTTCCACAGGATTTTCTGAAGTGACGTAAAAAGGATTTTCAAAAATCCATCCCTTTTGATGTTGATAAGGGGGTTTGTGTTACTATAAATATTCATATGTTGGTCATTCAATACTACAAGCTCAACACAAACAAAAATCAATCGTTACGTTGATTCATGCAGTCATTGATAGTAACGTAATTAGTTATTATACTTATGTTTTGTTCTACTTCCTTTTCTTGTGGCGGATTGAAGAGTTTTAATTGAATAGAGTTGATACTACTAGTAAAGTTATTAAAAAAATACACTTATATAAATTGTATCAAAAAAATATAAGACCAAATTTTTTAAAAAAGCACGCGAAGTATACACAAGATAAATAAAGCAGCCCATTATATTATAAATTTAAGAAACAAAGCTTTCCATCAAAGATAAAGCTTAATCTTTTTTATAACGAATTCTCATGCCGCGATTATCGGCTGATAATTACAAAAAATATTAAAGCTTGACTTTGGTTTGAAAATTGCACGACACGAAGGAAAATTTTAACTTCTTTTTCCCCTTAATACTAAATATAATGCAAGCAAAAAGTCGCGTAGCTCAACCGCTGACTGTAAAGTTTTTAAAGCATTACCAACATACATTTACAACAAAAAAAAAATGGTTGTCTGTAAAGTCGGTTTACGGACGACAACGTTTAACGTGACAACGTCATAACAAAACATTGATGAAATGATTGCATACATACGCTCCGATCGTAATGTTACAATGGGCGTAACGGGACAGAGCGTAACGGGACACTTTTTCGTGCGTGCAGCCGGTGTTCATCGATTTATTATTTAGACGTTGTCACGTCAAAATAAAGTATTTCCGCCCTCTTCAACCCGCCAAACCAAACTAATTCTGTACTTATCTTCCAGTTAGTCCACGTACGTACTCATATGTCACTGTTGTCTTTTTACACGCTCCTACGGATTTGGTTACATTGTATCGTTCGTATTGTTAACTGATTATGTCCACAACCCGCTCGCTGTATTGCGTTATATCCGTAAACGTTATTTTTTTGCAACGTTATTTTTACTTTGAATGTGTCCTCCCTATCTTGTATATTTTAACCGTAAAAAAATTAAAAACAATTGATAAACGTTATGTGGAAAATGAAATTAATACATAACGAATATAACGCAAAACGTCACTTTATTCTTTCACTTATTTACGCAAACTTTCTTAAAACAACACGATAACTTTTGAAAAACATCGTTATTAACTCGTTGTTATATAACGTATTAATATAAATATCGTTATTTGTCACTATGGTTTTTCTTTTGCGTAAATATCTGTGTATCTGTATCAACATGCTTGTGCACTGCTTATCTCAATAGACATCAGCTAGAATGCTTTTCAAGACGCAGAGATCGTTCTCTGTACCTACTTCGAAAGATACCATCGGCCCGCCAAGAGTAATGACGTTTTTTCTAACGTTATTTTGTGATGAATACCTAATAACGGTTTGCGATAAATACCGGGTTTTTGATAAATGTTCCACGCGCTACCTCTGTCTTTTTTTTAATAATATGAAACAATATTAGTTTAAGAACAAGAAACTGCCTTATCATTTTATTGGTCCATTTTTTTTGTCCTTTTTTTTTACAAATAATGTTATATTTTATCGCAAACCTTTATTTTACCCTTACCCCTAAATACTGTGGCCCTTTAAATTTCTATAGTGTCCATTAGAAAATCCCGAAATCCCGGTAATTTTAAAGTATTAAAATTTTGAAACCTGCATGGTTTACCCTTAACAATTGGTTACAAACTTAACAAACTAGTTTTTTTATCAATGGTAATATTATGAGAAGAATAGTTACCGAAAAATAAGAAAATACACCACACAGAAATCAACGTTAACAATGTAGTTTATCTATATGAATAAAAAAATGCATTGGACATGTTTTTATATTTAATTTCAAACTAATATGTGTAAAGTTAAACACCGATGCTAAAAGGCTTACCACGAAAAGGAGATCACCCTGATTGGGCTATTTTCAAAAGACCCGGTCAATAAAAACTAACTTATTATTTGGATAGAGCATAACATAATTAACATTTTTTATTATTACACATAAATCGTAAGTCAATTCGCCGAGAAGTTATTCAACCACAAAATATCTGAGATCACCCAGATTGGGGTTAAGTATTTTTTTGCCGGCCAACTAAAATAAACGCAATAATTAAATAGAGCATATGGATTTCAAGATTTTTATTAAGCCACCTTAGGTCTATCACCAAGTTTTAAACAAATAATAATAATTACTATTTTATAAATGTTACTGGTCGATGAAGACGCTAATCAAGGGAGATCTGCCGAGCTCCTTGAAGCTCAAACTCATCGATGTATTTTTCCTGCCCGTCCTAAACGACGGTGCTCAGACCTAGTCACTCAGGTAATTGCAAAAGTTCCGCCTTGGGTTCTGCCTAATAGCAACGCAGCGTAAGTTTATTTTGGTGAGGCAGCACTTTTGAAAATAGCCCAAAAATGTATCGAGGCTGGGTGATCTCCTACGGCGGCCTAGAAAACGCACACTAGACGTAGATTCGTTTGTGCGAGATTGGCCGGAGAAAGCCGCACGAAGAAAAGAGTGGTAGTCTATGGGGAGGCTTTTGGCCAGCAGTGTGACAATTAAGGCTAGAGCTGTTTAACTGATGAAAAGTGTTTTGAATATTTGGCCGGATTTTATTCCGCCATTTTGTTTTTTTCCAAAGTAGAGGCCACGCGTAAGACCTAAAGGGTGTAAAACACCTCTTAACGACACCGAAAGGCACTTGTTCTCCCCATCATTGCGATATTTTTTTTTTTTCTACACTATACCTGGTTCCAACTCTTTGACAAGTATTTTTTAAATGCAAGTTTTTATTGTAAGAATTTTTACTTTAAACTCCTCTACGACCCTAGTACTATTCAATTCATCCATGTTCTAAGTGCGTAACATTCAGTACTACCACAAAACATGATTTTTCACCAAAAAAAAAGTCGTTTCCCAGTAATAATTTTTGCGTAAAGCTACTTAGTTTGATATACAGATTGCTTGGTTGACGGCTTCGGGATGAGGTGGTTTACACCCTGTATATTAATCAATGGCTGGTATCAAACAAAATCTTCTAAAGTGTCATGTTTCCGAGATTAAAAACGCCATATATTTCGGAAACTTGACACTGCAGTACATTTTGTCTCAGGCAAAGCTTGTTTTTATTAATGTCGGTTATATGCCCGTCGACCGCTACTTTAAAAAAAATAGCGGGAAGAAATCCGCTCATGCTTCATACAAAAATATCCCAAGGCCTTTTTCAGAATGCAAAACCTTTTTCAGTATGATAAATACTTGGTAAACTTTTTAGCGACGTTGTCTCTGCCACCCAGTACAAATAATTTGATATAAAAATATTTTGCTAGATAAATATTTTAAATTATTTTTTTTAGTTTTTCTTCTCACAATTTTACCATTGATGAAAACATCTCAAAACATTTAAACAATAAACAGCTAAATTATAAAAACTCAACTGAAACAATTCTACTGACTTCAATACATAACTATCTCTTTTTCTTCGGGAATCAAAAGAAGTATTCGAAAACACTCATCGCTACACAATATGATCCACTCTAGTACAATTAAAATATATGCAACGTGTAACAGAAAGGGTATATATGAAAGGGCTACAGACCATCAAAAAAAAATCAACGGCGTAAAATGACCGAAAGAATAATCAACGGCCCCATACATTTGGCCGTGTAGGTTTTGGAATTTTGTTTGGGGTCGTTGATTATTTTTTCGCGATTACGATGATGGTCCCATAAAGTTCCAAAAGAGTACAGACGAACAACTTTCTCCATGGGACCGCCATCGTAATCGTAAAAAAATAATCAGCTGTTTAGTACATTTGGCCGAGTAGGTTTTGGAATTTTGTATGGGCCCTTTGATTATTTTTTTGCGATTACGATGGTGGTTCCACGGAGAAAGTTGTTCAGTTTGATGGTCTGTAGCACACCCTTTCATTTGACTATACCCTTTTTGTTACACGTAGTATAACACAGATCACTTGCACAAATATTGAAGCTACGTACCTACTAATCTTTTGCTTCGGACTCGGATGAAGTACTTATCTTATTTTCAGTATTGAACACGTTCTAATTTCATTTCTAAACCAGTTCAACTGACGTCTAAAAAGAGGAGGCTATCAATTCTTTTGTTTTTTTTTCTGTATGTTCGGTCAGCGATATTTTCGGCAATTGTAAACCGATTTTGATGATCTTTTTTTTTGTTCGGAAGAATATTATTTTGCGGTTGTCCTGTTTAAGTTGGGTGAAGATCTGACGCTGATTTTCGGAGATTTACAAGGGAATTCTTCGATAGCAGATCATCTAAGCGATTGCAGCAATCACGACAGATTTGCTGTCTAATAAATGGAAAGGGGTACCTAAAAAAAAAAAAGAATGAAAAAAGTATTTAAACAGTAACGCAAAACAGTTTATAAGCCTCAAACGGACTCTCGCAAAATCAAAATCAAAGCATTTATTTCAACTTACAGCCACTTTTGAACTGTTGAAACAAAGATGAAAATTAAATGTAGCTACAGTTCCAGACACAAGTCCCAGACACAAAACATAAAAACTATGAAAGTACGGTAGTTGCATAATTATACTTCAGCATAATATCTGTCAGAAACCGGTGTTCGGATCCGAGTCTGTACTAGTTTAACCGATCCCTTTAAGGCAACTACAGGAGCTAAACGCGAGTTTTATAATGCCTGAAAGTATATGATTCACTGCTGTAAACAAAACCAGAAATATATGATATTCTTCAGGATATTTACTAGTGTTTTGAAAAAAATTTGCTCAATTTAAAAACACGAACTTATCTCTAAAAGTTTTTTTTAACGAGTAAGAACCTAAAATAAGTGCGATCATTCTGATTTTTTGGCAAATAATTCTACAAGCAATATAATATTAGCATCATAGTGGTTTATTTTTTTTTAGTCCAATAAATATTTCTTTTGTAAATCGATCGAAACCATTCATTTCGCACTATTCGGCCCGCAGTGGCTGACGTAACAACCACTTTGTAGTGCAAGCTAATTAGAACTTTTTTCTGACATTATTTCTGACGAAGTTTGAACCACCACAAAAAGAGTTTCTAATTTACCTCATGTAGTCGTCTAAAAGGTGAAATCCGGACAGCGGTCTACGTACAGAAAAAAAAACTGAAATATCTCTCAAACTCCGAAACGAAAATCTCCGATTCTAAATTGGCTTTTGGTCTAACTCGTTTTAGACCAAAAGCCAATTTATTTTACTGTTTTTTTTTCAATTTTTTCTGTTTTTGTGTTCAATACTGAAAAATTGACTTCGTTTGGGTACTGTCACAAAAGGATTTACCACTTGAGCACTACAGATAGAAAAATCGATTTTTCTACTCTACTTTACCGAACACTTCGCCACAATAGCCACGAAGTCTAACACACAACGTGCTTCTAGATTTAGTTGAATTAAACATAACTATAAAGATACAAAATAGTTGAAAATATATAGTTTTTTTAAACAATATTGGTACTTATACAGTATAAATAGTTGCTTCCGAATATTATCCCGATGTCTGTTTTTCTTATGTATTTCACCCCACGTCCAATATGTGTGTCGTTATGTGTGGTCTCGAAGTTTTAACGTGTCTTTATATCTTTTCCCTGTTCTATTTTTGTTTGTCATTGTTTTTGATTTTTTCTAGTGGAAACACATTTGCAGAGCTTTCGTTGTCTCTGATGCCAAATGTCGTATTCAAACAGTTAATGTACCGTCATATCCACGAACGAAGCGAACGCGAAACTTCACGGACCAAGAAAAGATCCTATTAATCAGCCAAATTGGACCTTTTTTTTTCGAAATGGCATCTCGCAGTTCAACCTAGAGAGGTCGTCTGCTTAACCGGACTATCCTGTGCCTTGAATGTATAGATATTAGCCCAGTTACACGACTCCGCTCCCACCTGGCAAATAGAATATCATAAGAAAATGGGCTTTAAGTATTCATTTTTAAGTTATAATTTACATTGGCAACATAAATTAGCAGACATTTCGCTGTCAGCGGGCTTACCGCCATCAATGCCAATGTAAAGTATATCTAATCTAAAGCGGAATACATAAAGCCCATATTTGAATTAAATTCATTTTGCTGGGTGCTAAGACCTAGGCCTCCAGCCAGGGCAAAAAACTTACAAACTAAGCAAATACACGCTAAGGGCACCCCTCGCTAGGGGAGTAGGGACAGGCTGGATCTGAGTGGTGCCAATTTGGAGCAACCGACTCATATTTTTGTAATATATCCAAATTGTTTCGCCACAAAACTTCAAGACCACACCCCTCCTTGTCCTTGTATATGTCCCTCTTCTATAACAGACATGTACTAACATCTTCACGCTGACATACAGGACAGTGAAGGCAGAGCTCATAGCATGCAGCATGGAGCTACGGGCGAGTCGGCGAGGGAACAAGGGGATGCTGATAGTGGATTTGATGTGAGTAATAGCTAAAATAAATTTGGATGAATAACGAACATTTGGTGTATTATTGATCTTTTCCCGTTACTTTCTTGACAGCTATTTGCGACGTTTTTGATGAACGCTTTTAAGTCCGACTCTGTAATTTGTGCTTGTAGTGTTATATGAATAAATAAATAGAAAACGAACGAAATAATTTTTTTTTATTTCCCTTTATCAGATGGTTGACGACGACGGTCGTGGTTCGCCAGGCAGTACAGATGATACAGAGAGGCCTTCATCCACGAAATCAGGAGACAGCGATTATCCGGAGACTTCTACTAAGGTATGGATGGACTCATCATCTGCCTAGCCTTTTCCCAAACATGTTGGGGTCGGCTTCCAGTCTAACCGGATGAATATAAGTATTTTACATGGAGCGACTGCCTATCTGACCTGCACAACCTAGTTAGTACTGGGGAATACGGTACCCCTTGGTAAGGCATAACCTACCTGTAACAACGGTCAAATGACGGCCGGGACCAACAGCTTAACGTGCTTTCCGAGGCACGGAGAAGCTCGGTATGTAAGGGTGGTCACCCATTCACAGTTCAACCTAGGCAAGCACGGCTTAACCTAATGATCGACCCGAGCGGCTGTTATTATTTTGCCACGAGCTTTTCTGGAGTTATGGATGGACTATTTAAGAAATTATAACTAGGCGACGAATTCATTCTGCTCAGTATACAGGGTGTAAACCACCTTATCACAAAGCCGTTAACAACCGTTCAGTACATCAAACTACGTAAATTTACGCAAAATTTTTTGCTGGGAAACAACTTTTTTTTTTTGAGGTTGTAAATCATGTTCTGTGGTATAAATTCAATGTAACGCACTTAAAACATTGTGCTGATGGATGGATTGAATAGTACGAAGGTCGTGGAGGTGTTAAAAGTTAAAATCTTACAAAAAAAAACTTCTATTTAAAAAAAAACTTGTCAAAAAGTTGTAACTTTGACCCCCCATGTCTCCGTAACCAGAAGGTTCCCAGGTATGGTGTAGAACAAAAAAATTATCGCAATGATGGGAAGAACAAGTGCCTTTCGGCTTTGTGATGAGGTGTTTTCCACCCTTTATTTAGCTTCATTGATAGTTTTACTTGAGACCGCTTGTTTTGTGATGAGGATGGGTATGAGAGTAGAGGAATACCAATGAACTATGTGAAGGATGATAAAGCAAGAAATAAGGTGTCTGATGTAATGACGAGTATCAGAGATTAAGTATGGAAGAAGAAGAGATGCTGCGCCGACCCAGAATAAACTGAGATAAGGGTAAGAGAATGATGATGATGGAACGAGTTAGTGAATACAATTTTTAATACTTAAAATGGACTTTATGCTAATGTCCACAAAGTCCATTTTAAGAATTGAAAATGTTTAACGTGATGCCTATTTTGTTCTGCTAAAGCTGCCATTTTAGACCCTGAATAAGTGAGTATGCAGTTGAATTAGTGAATTTATGAAAAAATGGCTGAATAACACAGTTAATGACCGAATGACTGGCTTAATGGGAGAACGAGTTAATGACTGAAAGAGTGTATAATGAGATTTTTAGATGAATTTAAACTTGAACTATAACGTGTTTATTATTATTTTGACAGCAAGCGTCAACAGACAAAGATACGAGCAGCCCTGAGAGCAACAGTCTGCTTGACCCGTCAGTGCTCTCGGACTTTACCACGCAAGCACTCGTGCTCACCGTGCTCGCTACGCTCGTGAAGTACACTACAGGTCAGTGTTACAGCAACCATCAACAGACACACGAGCAGCCCTGAGAGCAACAGTCTGCTTGACGCGTCAGTGGTCTCCGACTTAACCACCCAAGCACTTGTGCTCACCGTGCTTGCTACGCTCGTCAAGTACACTACAGGTGAACATTACAGCGAGCATCAACACATACACGAGTGGTCCTGTGAGCAACAGTCTGCTTGAACCGTCAGTGCTCTACGACTTCACCACGTAAGCACTCGCGATGACAGTCTGGCGTGTGTGTTGTTTTCTTAAAAACAACAGTCTGGTCGACCCGTCTGTGTCGCAAGAAATTGCTCATAATTATACTGATACAATAATCCGTATCACGACTTAAGGTTGCAGCCCACATAAACGACTCCGCTCCCACCCAACAAAAAGAATATAATTCAAATATGAGCTTTGTATATTTCTATTTAGATATACTTTACATTGTCAACATAAATTAGCAGACAGCTCGCTGTCAGCGGGTTTACCGCTGTCATAACCAATGTAAAGTATATCTAAAGAGAAATAATTAAACCTATATTTGATTTATATTATTTTTGCCGGGTGGGAGCGGAGTCGTGTAACTGGGCTACAACCTCTTTTTTTTTGGGATGGGAAATCATCAAATGACTTCTCCCACTCTGGGCGGAGCGGGAGGGAGTGTCAGACTCTTACTGACTAAAACCCATCCATGTTCCTTCCTCGCCCTTTATGTTCCGGGGCCGCGGTATCTCTTTCGAACAGGCCCGCAACCCCGGGACAGGCCCGCAACCCCGGACTGAGCTACAACCTTAGAGTTAAATATATCATACAAGAGATGGTTCCCAGTGACGTGAATTTTTGACATATGTTTTTGTTTCAGATGAGGATGAAATAAGAATACTTTACCAGTATTTAGCAGAGGGATCGGTTGTGTTCCCTAAAGTATTCCCAGTTATGTAAGTATTACTTATTTATATTTTTTATAAGAAGAAGATATGCTGCGCCGACCTGGGATTAGGGGAAGAGAATGATGATAAAATAACATATAACTGAATCATAACTCTCTTCCAATAACTTTAGAAATCTAAATGGATTAAATACAAGTCAAATTGTTTTAGGCATATTGAAATATCAGATCATCATTCAAAATTATAAGTTTTCTATGTTGTAAAACACTAAGCCGGGTCCAGACGTGTGTATCGGCATGCACGCTTGTAGCATTATATGTAACGGTTGCGTCGGCGCTCGCTGTGATCCATCGGCTGTCGGTTTTTAGCGCGAACATAAAGGCGCTCGCAGTGTTCGTTTCAATGCAAAAAAGATTCGCGTTCGTCTGACGTCCACATAATTGACTCTTATTTACATGTAATCTCAAAAACATTACGCATTACACACGTCTGGACCCGGCTTTAGGTTGCGCCTAAAAGTTATAACATTTTTAGAAAGAGCTGTTTTTGGTACTTACATTTTGACTGTTATACAGGGTGTAAACCACCTCATCACAAAGCCGTTAACCAAGCATTCTGTTTATCAAACTAAGTTACTTTACGCAAAAATGCTGGGAAATAACTTTTTTTTTTGAGGTTATAAATCATGTTTTGTGGTAAAACTCAATGTAACATACTTAAAACATTGTGCGGATGGATGGATTGGATAGTATGGGGGTCGTGGAGGTGTTAAAATCTTACAAAAAACACTTGTATTTAAAAAAAAAAACTTGTCAAAAAGTTGTAACTTTGACCCCTCATATCTCCGTAACTAGAAGGTTCCCAGGTATGGTGTAGAACAAAAAAATGATCGCATTGATAGGGAGAACAAGTGCCTTTCGGCTTCGTTAAGAGGTGTTTTACACCCTTTATTTTCACACTGTACCTACTAGATATCTCTGCCACTCCGTTTTGCCGAATATCGCCTTGATATGTTAATATGTTTTTCAAATTCTTCTACATACGAAATCAATGTCCTTTTCCCCAACAGCCACAGTCTGCTAGATATGAAGATCAACCATGTGCTTATGCATTGCCACGATCAGCTGATATTGAGTGCGGTGCAGAGTATTATACAGGTAACTACTGAGGTTTTGGATACACTTTATAAGAGAAGGTTATACGTAGAAAAAAAAAACGCCTAGTGCGACTCGGACTCGCCCACGAAGGGTTCCGTACCATTATCCATACAACCGACAAAACGCCAAAAAAACAAAGGGCTTGGACATTTTTGTATGAAGCGTGGCCGATTTTTTTTCCGCCATTTTGTATTTTTTTTTTTCAAAGTAACGGCCACGCATAACACCTATATAAATCGATAGCTTGTATCAATACAAACAAATTTTGTGAGAGACTAAATGTTTTAAAGTGTCACGTTTCCGAGATATGAGCTATCAAAATTAAAGTCCATTCACTGATGGAATCTTCAGTACAACCTTGATTTGATCACACACATGTAAAACGTGTATTAAAAGATAGCTGGCATCAATACAAACAAGTTTTGTACGAAATAAAATGTTCTAAAGTGACACGTTTCCGAGATATGGTCTTATGCGTGGCCGCTACTTTGAAAAAAATCAAAATGGCGGAAAAAATCCGGCCAAAAATTTCAAACCCCTTTGTTGTATGGGTGGCCCCTCTAATTATTGTAGTACTAGCTTTTGCCAGCGGCTTCGCCCGCGTGAAGTTTGATAATTGTCCCATGGGATTTTACTACCGGGATAAAAAGTATCCTATGTGTTAATCTAGGTTATAAACTATCTGTGTGCAAAATTTCATCCAAATCCGTTCAGTAGTTTTTGCGTGAAAGAGTAACAAACATACATCCATCCTCACAAACTTTCGCATTTATAATATTAGTAGGATTTAATTATTTATTTTTAAAGTGAATATACCTACAATTTAATATTCTTGTTGCCGTTATTAATATCGAGCAAAAAATGGAAAAAAGTCACGTTTGTTGTATGGCTCCCATACAACAAACGTGACTTAAATATTAATTTTATTCTGTTTTTATTTGTTGTTATAGCGGCAACAGAAATACATCTGTAAAAATATCAACATTCTAGCTATCACAGTTCATGAGATACAGCCTGATGACGGACAGACAGACAGTAGAGTCATACCAATAGGGACCCGATTTTACCCATTGGGTACGGAACGTAAAAGAGGTTGTAAAGAAAGAAAAAGCGTTTATTAGCTCAACAGGACAAAACACACAAAAATGAAAAATAAATGGTTAAATTATGATTAAAAAAAAACAGCCGCATTGGAAACCTCCTTTTTAGTAGTTGGTCCTTTTAAAGCAATTTTGTTTTTGTTGACGGTTACGGTGGTATACTTATCTCATAATGGGTTTAACACTTTTCATTTATTTTAATAATGCGTTTCTTCGCAGAACATGATAGCCAGCGAAGACGCGAGTCAACAACAGTTACATTACATGCAGAGTTGCGGCTTCGGCGGGCTGTGGAGATTTGCTGGACCATTCACTAAGGTTAGTCCACTTAACTAGACTGTTAGAAGTGTTCTACACACCAGGCGCGAAGGCACTTACGAAGCCGATGCCGACCGGCTTACTTTTGGGAACAAGACATTCTACATTGTAATAGTACGAGTATGAGCCACTTGCCACTATTCGTATTTAGCCCTACAAAATTCGGGTTTAGTCGGTAATATTCGTACTCGTGAATGTATAAAAGTGCTAAATTGGAAAGTAGTGAAAGTGGCGTATCAATTTCAAGTCCTCATCTCACTTCATTAGGCAAACAGAATATAATTCAAATATGGACTTTATGTATCGCTCCTTAAATATACTTTATTGGACACTGTGCAAATTTTTGCCACACCGAGACCGACAAACTGATACGCTGTTTAGTGGGTTTATAAAATGTACAAATGTTAATGAAAACTTTGTCCTCCCAGAACCAATGCACGGCAGAAAGCAGCGAGCTGTTCGTGAACTGCCTCGAGGCTATGGTGGAGACCTGCCTGCCGGGCGGGGACGAGGCCCTCACCAGGGCTCCGCCACCAGACCCCGACCATCCCGACCCGAGCGACGCGCACCGGTACCCTGGTGAGTGTACACATAACTCATTTATTTCTTAAAAAAAATAGTGGTGTCGATTCTGTTGTGCACAAACTAAACTTAATTTAGACTATTGCTATCTTTTACTAAAAGGCAGTGCACTAAGTTAGAGATGTCAAACTAGTTTATGCCTTGCGCTTCATCGTGTTTTTAGTCGACATGTTTTTACGTGCACCCTTCATTTGTATGGAGATATTAGTCCGAATTAAATTTGACAGCTCTAAATTACGTCCGTCTCTCTCTCGTTTTATTAGTGAGAAAAAGATAGTAATAGCCTAAATTAAGGTTAGTTTGTGCACAACAGAATCTACACCAGTGTAGAATAACTTAAAATTAGATTAATAAAGATTCGACAGTGATGATAAAAAAAATACCAAAAACAAAAAGAAAATCAACAATGGAGCTCCTTTTTTACAATAATAAAATAAATGGTCGTATAAAAAAAAAAAAACAAAAGATGAAAATAATAATAGCTCTTTATACAATAATAAAATTAATAGTCGTATAAATAAAAAGTAATAATTTCAAAAGGTGAAAATATCAAAAGCTCTATTTTACAATAATAAAATAATTGACAAAAGATGTATTACCCAGTACTGACTGGATTGTGGAGGTCGGATGAGCAGTCGCTCCATGTAAAATGCTGGTATTCAGCTGCATCCGATTAGAATGGAAGCCGACCCCAACATATTTGAGAAATGCCCAGGTATGGGTCAACCGGAATAGCACAGTAATCTTTTTATTGCCAAGCCAACTGTTTTAATTTCGAACTACAAAAATATTGCTTCCTTATTTAAATCGGATTTTTTTTACAATGTCATGGGTTTGAATTTTTTGCCTTTTTAACCGACTTCCAAAAAGAGGAGGTTCTCAATTTCGACTGTATTTCTTTTCTTTTTTTTTAATAAAAAGAGTAGGTTAACTTTTTTTTTATAACATCACCTATCCGCCAGTGAAAGTCACGTCAAAATCGGCTCACTAGTTTCGGAGACTATCCGACAAACAAACAGACAGTCAAACAAAAATTATTTTTTTTTTTTTTTTTTCCTTATACTTTCATTTGCATTCAGTAAAAGGCTCTTTAAAATAACAAACAGACATTTCAATTTTAAATATTTGTATACAGAGTGGAGAAGACAATACGACAATAAATGAAAACACGCGTAATACTAGTTCATAGGAATAATTCTACACAATTAAAAAAACCAAAACCGAAATTAACAAAAAAAAAACAGACAAAATCTAACTCTAAGGATACTCTTTATGACTCTTATTGGCCTGGTTTAAGGTCTAATTTGCAGCAAATCAAATTTAGCGAAAGTTTTTATAGCGAGTTGGCAAGGGGTCGTTAACCTGTTAGTGCTTCCTTAAAATTAGATACATCATGTAGCAAATGTTGAAGGTGAAAAATAATTTCCTGTGACTAAACTACTTGATATTTTCAAACGATTTTTTTTTTGTTTGTTAGGAACGTCTTGAGGTATGCGTAGTTTAATTTTTTGTCGTATTGTCATCACCACCCTGTAGATCATTTAAAATCCTGGTACCAGCAATGGCAGCTTGGGCCAGTGGGATATAATTTTGAATAGTTGTCGTTTTGTCTATCCAAAATGTATATCTCACTGGGCCGGTTGCCTACTATCGCCGCGCGGCGTTGCCTGAAGACAACGGGTTTCTTGGAGATTTTTATCTCGTTTGTGTTTTTTAACGTTGTTTGGATTTATGATTATGTAAAACTAAGAAAGTCATCACTTTTTTATCGGTGATTATAAATAATTTAACCTTAGTACCGATAAATGTAATAAATAAACACTGTAAATGCAAAAAAGTGCGTGCAATTCTAAGTGCTTATGCTTATTTATGTTTATTTTTTATTTTGACTTTTTTATACCGATTTGGGGCACCTCGACTAGGACAGGTTAGGTGAGACAGGTGTGGCGGGGGTCCTTTCGCTCGCTCACTCGACCCCGCCGTGCCCTTCGTTATTTTTTTATAAACCATTCAGAAGCAGGATTTTTTATTAGTATTATGTTTATTTTGCGGTCCATTCATTACTTTTACCAACGAGCTTATTGAATTAAATTGTTCTCCCAGATGGTGAAGAGGAAGGTGGGTATATTTTGACAGATTCGTAAACAAGTGAAATATGGGAAAAGTGCCAAACCTCCCCTTTTCGCCCCCTTCCTCCCCCTCCCTATATTAACTGCTAAAGTGAAAAAAGTGTTTTATATTCACATCTACCAAATCATGAGGTAATTACTAATAATGATCGGTTAATAATTTTCAATTAGTCACTACGTAACATAATGATGTATTTTGTATAATTACGTTTTATTTAATTACTAGCTGTTGCCCGCGACCAACAGATAGACAATATAGACATACAACAACTTTTTTTGTTCAAGTGTTTTTACAGAATGCATGTGAGAGTATAAAGGTTGTTTTTTTTTAATTTACATTTTTATTAATTTATAATTAAATTAATAATTCCATTATTTCCCAGTATTTGACCCTTACTACTAGTGACAATATTGAATGGTATAATAATAGTTTGTTTTTAAAACAAATGGGTTCGCTTTCTAGCTAAGAATATTGATAATTCAAAAATCGAATGATTCAGTTTTAGTTTTTATCAAAATTGGGCTCGAGATTCCTTTAAGTATTTTTCACTATTCCTCATATTTTCGGATTTGGCCAACCACGTCCACTTGATGACAAAATTCACCCAGTATACTTTCATATACATTCAGTAAAAAGCTAAAAAAAATACGTGTACATTATTTTTAACTGACGGACTAAATAGATTTGCAATTTATTGATGGTGGAAATACCCTATTATGGAAGAAATAAAGAAAGAAAGCTTCTGCTATTACAATAGTGTCAGAGTAGTCGATCATTGATTTCATAATGGTCAAGTTCTGTCAAATTTTGACAAGTTTGTTAATTCTACTAACATAATGGCGCCATTATGACTTTTCAATGGTCAACCACTGACACTCCATTGAAAAAAATGTCATGGAATGATAATCACGTACATGAAATCTGGCATGAATAAATGTTCACATTTAGAAGTAGATGTCGAAAACCATTTGTACTAAGGGTTTTATAGTAATGACAATACGACAATGCCATTAAAACACAATTTTATTACGAGACCGTTGACCGTCCAATGATCGACCACGTGAATTTAGCAGATTACGAACTTCAAGCAAAATGACAATGGGATGAGAATGGAATCGTGTTGAAGTGATGAATTTATTAAAATAGCAGAATTAGGCCCCAGGTAGAATGGAACAGGAGTATGAAGAAAATGATGAGCTATATTTTTCTGTTACAGGTGTACATCGGCAGGCGACGCTATACTGTCCGACACAAGACACCTAGCAAGAGGACGAGGAGTAAATACGGAGGGCGCTCTTATTTACTCGTAAGTTATCTACTTAGTCTGACCTCTGAGTTTGTTTCGGCTGTTTCTTCTCAGGTAGGCAGGAACGAAACACGACCCGAATGACGGAGCGGTAGTGAGGCTGCCTTACGTGCTTAGGGTCCCGGGCTCGAATCCCTGTAGGAGCAATTGTTTGTGTGATGAGCATGGACTTTTGTTTCCGAGTCATGGCTGTGTATATGTATAATAAGTATGTATTTACAAACAATAAAGTATCTATGTCGTGTAACAACTATCTGATGTCCACGACACAAGCCTCGCTGCTTAATGTGGCACTAGATGGCGCTGTGTGTAATGGTCAGAGATATTTATTTATTTAAACACCGGACCTTACTATTTAAAAAAAATGACCTATAAAAGTGTTTGTAAAAACCTACTTGTCAATTAAACATCATTTATCGATTATGAAGTCTTCAATAAAAGGAGCTCTTGCCTTAATTATAACAGCTGCTCGAGTCGATGTTTAAGTTACGCCGTGCTTGCCTAGGTTGGTCTGTAGATGGGTGATCACCCTTACATACCGAGTTTCCTCCGTGCCTCGGAAAGCACGTTAAGCCGTTGGTCCGGCTGGCATTTGCCCATCTTTGACAGTCGTTACAAGTAGTCAGTGGCCCAAAAAGTCTGTCAACCAGTCTTACGAAGTGGTATCACAGTACCCAGTATTAACTGGGTTGTGGAGGTCAGATAGGCAGTCGCTCTAGGTGCAATACAGTATTCAGCTGCATGCGGTTAGACTTGAAGCCGACCTCAACATAGTTGAGAAAAGGCAGGCAGATGATGATTCTAGTATTCAATCATCATCCTTCTCCCAACTACCTCGTTGGTAGCAGCCACGGAGACTAGATTTGTACACGGTTCACAGCAGTAGGCCACTTTGAGACCACCATGACAACCAGTCTCGACAGAGATAACGACAAAATCGCTAACTTTCGATCGCTGATTACTAACGGTTAAATTCGGTTGCTATACTTATGCTTACGAGAAACTCGTCTAGGATGTAGATACATTTTTTTGTTTTTTTTTTATTGCTGGACATTACACACAGCACCATCTAGTGCCACACTAAGCAAGGCTTGTGTCGTGGTCACCAGACAGTTGATATACTACATATATACTTTTTGTTTGTAAATACATACTTATTATACATACAGGGTGTATTTCACCTCATCACAAAGCCGTTAACCAGGCATTCTGTACATCAAACTAAGTAACTTTACGCAAAAAATATTGCTGGGAAACAACTTTTTTTTTTGAGGTTATAAATCATGTTTTGTGGTAGAACTCAATGTAACGCACTTAAATCATTGTGCTGATGAATGGATTGAATAGCACGGGGGTCGTGGAGTTGTTAAAAGTTAAAATCTTACAAAAAAAACTTGTATTTAAAAAAAAACTTGTCAAAAACTTGTAACTTTGACCCCCCATATCTCCGTAACTAGAAGGTTCCCAGGTATGGTGTAGAATAAAAAAATGATCGCAATGATGAGGAGAACAAGTGCCTTTCGTATTCGTTAAGAGGTGTTTTACACCCTTTATAAACATCCATGACTCGGAAACAAATGTCCATGCTCATCACACAAACATTTGCTCCTGCCGGAATTCGAACCCGGGACCCTAAGAACGTAAGGCAGCCTCAGTACCGCTGCGCCATTCGGGTCGTCAAACATTCATTATTCGCAAGCATCATTATTGCAACCGAAACTTATCGATTTTGTCGTTATCTCTGTCGAGACTACCCGGCCAGACTGTTTCTTACACTTCCCAGATAATAGCGTTAATCGTATAATTATACTGGGTGATTAGTAAATGACCTTCTCTATATTCGAATAGGGAATATGCAAGAAATACAAAACTCTTTTGATTTATTAAAAATGCATTGTATTGGCGCTTATAAACATTATGGTGACCTTTTTAAAGTTTCCAATACATCACTTATTTTACAATTTATTGTTTTATGTAGCATGTTTTTGGTGAAACGGAACGACAAAACACGTCGCCCTCGATAACGGCGGTAGTGACATCAAAATTAACTTTTATTTGTAAAGTTTCACCACGTTTTTATTATAATATCGTTATCGCAATTTTTGCTTGAATAAAGCACATACAATTACTAAAATTACTTTATTAAGGCCAAAAAAATAGATGCCAACAAGGTAGATTTTGATAAATGACGTCAAAGTATGGTTGCGACAATCACGGACGTTTGAACTGTCATAGAAAATGGCAGGAGTTTAATATTATTTTTAACCGACAAGCAGTAGTTGAAATTGACTTTTGATACTTTTCTTAGGTTGATAAAAGTGTAATTAATTGATTTAAGTGAAGAAAAAAAGACATGCATTCTCCCTATTTGCTATTGTCTGGATAGCCAATTCGCATATAGAGGAGGTCATTTGCTAATTATTCAACCATACTTTCTCTAACTAAAGTTTTATAGTTTCGGAGTTATGTAATTTTTTATACTTTGGGTTTTCTTGCATTGTATTAGTAGTTTTTTTGTATTATTTTTGGTAGCCATAAACTTCCCTCAAAGTAGGGTAAAAAAATAAGGTACAATAAGATTTAAACAATTAAAAAAAAGTTGTAAGTAGTCTAAAGCATGGTCTAATACAAAATTAGCAAATGACTTCCTTTTATGCAAATTTGCTATTGCGAGTCCAGACCCATTCACCCTGTATAAAAACTAAAGTCGACAAAAAAATATAGTCTTTATCAGCCTACATTTAAAGTTCTCATTCTCTCTTTACAGAAACAAGGATGTGACGTAATCAGAACCCCATAGAAAAGGGAGCTTTATATACAAGAAAAAGTAAAACCCCACTCCATTCCTAAAAGTATGGAGTATCAAGCTGTCAAACAAAAACAACTCTTATTAGTAGTGTCTAACGGTCAAATATGTCAACGTAAATTAATTTTAAGATAAGTATAATGCTATCTCTGTCTTTTTAAGGTTAATTGAAGCGTTGCAAATGTTTTAAGAAGGAGCGAAAATTAAGCTTATAAGTATGACAATGCATGGTTAGCTAAGTGACGCCATTCCAAATCCAATATGGCGTACTGTCAAAGATGGCGGAAGATAAATATGAAAAAAAATTACGTCACCTATTCCAAGGCTTTTTTTAACTAAAAGCTTGATTAATTATAGGTCATAACTTAAATTCAATGCACACGCTATTATGCAAAGATATTAGCTAAAAATAAAAAAATAGATGTATATTCCTGTAAACTAGATATTAAGAATGCGGAGAAAATGTGCTTGTAAATAGTAATAAGATATCGTAAGCTGATAATGTTTAAGGTAGCGTCAGGGTAACCCTAAAATATATCTTATCTTAAATTCAAATTTTCTGACGTTTTTTTTACAATTTGCAGACCAATGCTAGGTCGTATGTTGATGAAAATATCGTTCACGTCTGTAAGACGTATGTAGTTACAGAATTATAATCATCAAAATTATTAAGTCAGCCTTCCAAGTTGGGAGGGGCCCGCAAGGGCCGAAGCCTGCCGGGGTAGCGGGCCTGTTCGAAAGAGATACCGCGGCCCCGGAACGTAAAGGGCGAAGAAGGAACATGGATGGGTTCGAGTCAGTAAGAGTCTGACACTCCCTCCCGCTCCGCCCAGAGTGGGAGAAGTCATTTGATGATTTCCTATCCTAAAAAAAAAAAAAAGCCTTCCAAGTTATAAAGGTAGAGAAACTGTTCAAGGTCAAAATTGTTCCTCGATTTTTATGAACTTGGAGTTTTGTATTGATGAATTTGGTGATTATACAGGGTGTAAACCACCTCATCACGAAGCCGTTAACCAAGCATTCTGTACATCAAACTAAGTAACTTTACGCAAAAAATATTGCTGGAAAACAACTTTTTTTTTGCGGTAGAACTCAATGTACCACACTTAAAACATTGTGCTGATGGATGGATTGAATAGTACGGGGATCGTGGAGATGATAAAAGTCAAAATGTTACAAAAAAAACTTGTATTTGAAAAATAACTTTTCAAAAAGTTGTAACTTGGACCCCCCCTTATCTCCGTAATTAGAAGATTCCCAGGTATGGCGTAGAACAAAAAAAATATCGCATCAATGGGGAGAACAAGTGCCTTTCGGCTTCGTGAAGAGGTGTTTTACACCCTTTATTTCTGTAACTACATACGTCTTACAGTCGCGAACAAACAAACTAGCACTGGCCTGCAAATTGCAATAAAACGAAAAAAATTGCGGGCTACCCTGCAGCATCGTCTTACGTAACGTTATTATCATTGATCTTTACAGAAATATTATTGACAGACAGTTTGTGACATTGCCAAGGTAAGTTGACACCATAAACCTAAATAGTATATTTTATAACGAGGGGCTATTCGAAGCCATAATATACCCGAGGTGGTTTGACTCCCGAGCTTGCGAGGGAGGCAATGAAAGCGAGGGTATATTAAATTGGCGTTTAGTCTCGAGGTGCAAACTGTACTTTTCACTTCGAGTGCGAGAAAAATAGTTTAAAACCGATTTTTTTTATTCTCGACAAAAATTCGGAACTGAGCGCTCTATTTTTTCTTCAATCAGGTCAGTCACAGATTAAAAATTTAAAACAACACAAACTCTCAACATTTACATTACTGCAGCGGCTAGCAACAGAGGCATTGCACATACTTTTCAAAATCAACGATGCACACAAACAACAATCATTTTTCTCGCGTTGAAGAGTTCATTTGTTTTTTTTTTTCAATAAACCGTTTTCTATTTGCAAGCCAATTCGAAATTTAAATAAAACCTTTGATAAGTGACTCTTTTGTTACCATATTTCAGAGTAAACGATCGTTCCATTTTTAAATTACTTTTTGCTCCCTAGGGAATAAACGGTCATTTTAATCCCGCTTCGTAGGGCTTTATTGGTGTACTTTTAGAGCATGAGAAGTGAAAACACAATTTCTCTACTTGACTGTCTCGATTCCCAGGTCGTGCAAAGTGTTCTTTGGGTTTTTCATCCATGTTCTTTCTTAGTCCTTTGTGTTTTAGGGGCCGCGGTGTCTCTTTCGAACAGTCCCGCAGCCGATAAAGCAAGCTTTGACTTTCTTTGTCGTATTTGCTAATGACGTTTAGCCTTATGTTGGAACAGCGATATGAAAGGTTTAAATAATAATAAACCATCAATTTCAGGCAACAAAGACCCATACATAAATACAAAAACCTAAAGATAAAACACGCTGCGTGGCCGTTCACGCGACGTTGAGTGATGCTGCTGCTTACAACGAGTCACATCAACTTTTTTACAGTCAACATTTCAAAGAAAGTAGATACTTAATTAACTTTTTCGTCTCTTCAAAAATAATTGAAAAATTGAACGTTAAAGTATGGCCTCCGACTAAGCGACCGCGCTGATATGTCACGTCATGCTGCGGGCTTCGAATAATTTTAATTAATTAATTTAATAAAAGTAATATTTAAACACGAACTTAAAATAATAAGTGCAAACTACTTTACAAATCAAATTTTATGAAATACTCCGCATCATCCGCAATCGGACATGACACTGCGTGACGTCATTGCGGCAGTTCGCGAAGGAATGCAAAGTTGACTTTGGAAATTCTGGCTCAATTTCGATGAAATAAAAACTAGCAGTAACTTTCATAGTCATATTTTGATGATAAATGATAATAATGTTGGCGTGATTCATTATTTACTTGCCATAAAATAGCAGTTATTGAGTTTTGGTATTTGTTTGGCCACTAGGGAAGACATTCAACGAATTTTTAATTTTGGTCATTTAGATAAGTTCAGCATTTCGACTTGGCAATGAACGTGTCAAAAGTAATTTAGTCAAACTACGATCTTTAAAAAATAGGATTAAAACGGCCAGTGAACAATCTGTATTTTAATATTACTTATAGTTAGTTAATTATTAAGAAAGTAGATTAAGTTTTGATGTTAGTAATCCACAGTTATACAGAGTGAATTTTTCATAACGAAAAATACTCGAAAGAGTCCCGAACCCGATTCTGGTTTTTGGTTTTTTTTTCAAAAATCCAGTTCTTTTGAGTATCCTCATAGTTTTGGATTTCGCTATCCATACCCACTTCAAAATTCATTCTGTATACTTGTATCTCTTGTGTATATATCGGCTTTGAAAAAGTCTTGAATCCGTTGAAATTCGCTATTAAGAATTAATTAGATTCCATTAGAACCCTAGTAATAAATAATAAAAAAAAAGTAAGTTTTATAGTGCTTGTGCAATCCAAACACACTCTAAAAAAATCTATTTATTCAAACAATCGTAATCTATATGTAGTCCTTAATTCAAAGAATTTAAGATAATAGTCTAAAAGTAAGTGTATTGAAACACGTCGTTTCATACACGTGGGCATTTGTCACTGCAGTTCTCGGGCTTCATAACAACCTCGCCTACGGCTTGGATGTGAATCCCGCCTTGAATGCAATAACTACCACTCCCCACTAGTATTATATTGATTATTACAAATAATGCCTACTTTCAACTTGTACAATTATTTTTTAGATTTATGTTACATAGTTAGATAAATATTTTTAGGTAGTAAGGTGGGGGAGCCAACTGTTGACTTTTTTAAGTGCCATATTTACAAATAAATGAAGTTAATTTAAACGAAGATTTTTCAAATATTTTTTTAGTAATAAAGCCGCTGAAAACCCAAACTCAAAAATAATTTAGTATACTTACATTAGATTATTTTTATAAATGATTTTATACAAATATTAATGTAACCAAAGCTCAGATGACATTTGGTTCCTCCTACATAAAGTTTAGATAAGAAATCGTTGCTTTATTAAGTGTCATATTTATGAATATACGGGGTGTTCGTAAAGGTGCAAATTTTTATTCTCTTTCATTTTAACAAAATGACATGTCGTTGTATAAAACACGAATTTATAAAAAAAAAAAACAAGCTAAATTGTGGACTTCTCCGTAATAACAAAAATCTTTTAAAAAAAGTCTCAACTTTACTGAACACCTCATACTTATTGCTTTAATAAGAATATTTTAATGTAAATAAATTACCAGCATGCCTAGATATTTCTCGACGGCATGTGAGACAAGTTAGAGGCCCATGGGCTGCATAAAAACTCTGACACCAGGTTAGGCACTAACCACACGAAAACGAACGTTTTATGAATTATAAGAAGTAGAATAGAAATTAATTATATGTTTTTAATTTTTTTATTAGCTTTATTAAATTTTTTCAATTTTTTTTTTTTACATTTTTAAATATTAACATAAAAAAAAACATTTAAAAATATAAAAAAAAATGTAGCCCACCGGTATCGGGAACAGGGTCCAAGCTACCGGCGGTCAGGGCTCTAGAGAGAGGAACCTCCTAACAATTATACGAGCCGTGTCAAGGAGTACCACTTTCTGAATCAAGCCCTTGATCCAGCTGCTTTTATTATTATTATTAATGTTTCTATTCTACTTCTTATAAAGCATACAATGGTTTCGCATTTTGTTTACGCTTAAATTTACAACCCATCTATTTTTCATACCTTACTCTAATATGAAATGATTCACGCACGACACGAGCATAAAATTATCTTAAAATAATAGAATTTTAATGTAATTCGTGTTTTTCTTAGAATTCTGGATGTCTATCAGTGTTTCAAAATTATAGGCCTAAATTAGATAATTATAGATATATTTGTCATTTGTATCTATTTATATTTTACTTATTTACTGAAAATTCTATTGAGTAAGGGATACTATACGTTCGCGTCAGCGTTACTCGGTACAGTCTGCCGGCAAAAGCGTATACAGGGTGTAAACAAACTCATCACGAAGGCGTCAACCAAAGCACATCAAACAAAATACCTTTAAAAAAAAGTCGTTTCCCAGCACCACTTATTGCGTATAAGTGGTGCTGGGAAACGATTTTTTTTTTTGGTGAAAAAAAATAAAAAATCACGTTTTTCTATAAGACTTAATGAAACGCGCTCAAAACTTTGTTGATATTTGATGGTTGCATTGAATAGTACGGGGATCATGGAGGTATTAAAATACAAGATAAGATATATTTTACTAGCTGGCCCACGCAACTTCGTCTGCGTCACATAAGAGAGAAAAAGCTCACAAAGGGAATAAAATTTCCCGATTTTGTAACATTTTTCATTGCTGCTCCGCGCCTATTGGTCACTGAGTGATGTTATACAGCCTAGAGCCTTCCTCGATAAATGGACTATCCAATGCAAAAAGAATTTTTCAATTCGAGCCGGTAGTTCCTGAGATTAGCGCGTTCAACCAAACAAACAAACTCTTTATAATATTAGTATAGATTTGCTCAAACATGTGTCACATACAATAATAGAAGGTGCATGTAGGGTAGCATAAATACAGATAATCGTTCAGACATGTTTTGCCACATACATGGCGTGAAAATGTTTTAAAATTCTAAAAGAGATCTTGAAATAAATAATGTCAGTCAGTAGAATTGAATTTTAACGGAAAATACTTAAATGTCTAAGTTTTATAATAATTTAATCAGTGTCTATAAAAAAAAATACCAATTTAATCTCAAAATTATACTTACATGTCAAAAAGTAAAAGAATAAAAATATCCATCCACCAAAACAATTTTTTGAGTGTGCGACGTTGAGTTTTACAGTAAAGCTTGATTTTTCACCCCAAAAAAAAAGTAATGTTCCCAGGACAATTTTTTGCGTACAGTTATTTAGTTTTATGTACAGAATGCTTGGTTGACGGCTACGTGATGAGGTCGTTAACACCCTGTATAGTGGTTTTGTCGGGTCGGTTTATATTACATATAGTCAAGCACCTGTCTTTCAGCCTGTTGACAGCGATTACCTTTGCCTCTCCGCTAGTAGCGCCCTCTATGCTTACCGTTGGTAGTAAGTATTTCAAGCGCGTATCGGGTGATTGCCCGATTTACCGTCATTAAGGAACTCATGATGCACCAGGTAGACCTTACCTGGATTCCGGATATTGATGAAAAAATAACAGGTAAGTTTTATTTTATGTAAAACTCTCTATTTTTTTTTTGTATCAATATCCGGAATCCATCTTGAGTGATGTGTTTGTTATCACCTGGTGCGCTAAACCGAAAGACGCTAATTATTCAGTATAATATTATTATATCCAGTGTATATTATTTGTTCCGTTGAATAAATAATACTGAATCGAAGGTTTTTAGTACCCCTAACTTAACATTTTTATCCATGTTTTTTTTTTATATTTTACAAAAATATTTGCTTGTCATGTTAGAATGAGGGATTTTCTTTTTCAACTCTTCCCTAGTCGCTGGATAGATGGCGCTGTACTCGGTACGTTACTGCAAGGAACAGAACGTCACATAATCTCACTTGGACCCATATTCGGAAGCTTATGCAAACGAAAGTGTCAGTCATCGAGTGTATCATGTGACTTGTGTTTTTTCAAGCGTTTTGGCTTTGGCACCTAGTATCGTAGTCAGTTCAACGCCATCTACCGAGTTCTTGGAAAATATATTTTTTTACTCTCAAAAAGAAAACCTCTCATTATTTTCAAATTTAATCATTATTTAATGAAGTTTAAAATAAAAAAATATGAAATTAGTAAAAGTAAGCATAGATTAAAAATTGGTCGTATCTATGCTTATATCTGACATTTACTTTCTAAGGTAAGTAGTTATTCCAATTGTTTCTTTTTACATAAAGATCTGAGGCGGTTTAAAAAATGGGAGATTTTTATAGTATGTTGCATACTGAGTAATACAGGTGTATGAGGGTAGATATTGAAGTATATATATGTATCATAATAGGTTTAATGTATGTATTAACTATGTATAAAATACTTGGTCATATATCACAGTAGATAGGATAAATTCGATTATTATTACAATTACATTTGAGAAAATGTCCTGCAAGGTTTAAAAAACAGAATTTACCTCAAATTGACTATTTTCGTACCTAAAATATGGCTAAATCACAAAACATGCACAAGCTTGCTTTAAATTTTATACGTATGTTTTTTCATTACTTTTCCGGCGAAAGAATATTTATTATAATGCTTGGGTTTCTTGATAATAAATTATTTGAAGAGATTGTAATAAGTAAATAATATTTGCGCTTGTAAGTAAAAAATGCATATCTGAACATTTCAAATTTTTTATACGTAAACGAAGATAAAGAAGGAACACTTAGGTCCATGTTCACCAAAAAGATGACAGTCTGATTACCTAAAACAGCTGTTTAAAGCGCATTTCTGTATGGGAACATGTCACAGTGACAGCTGTTTTTAGATAATCAGACGGTTATCTTTTTGGTGAACATGAACCATAAGAGTAAAGCATTTTTTTTTATCAGATGCGCACCTTTTTCTTATGGCGGATATAATATAGAGCTCTCTAAATATGTTATATAATAAAAATGTACATATTGCTATGTATCTATAATAAAATGAATGTAACAGACATATTATTAATATGTATCAGTAGCCAGGATTAGACAAGAAAACCATGTTTATATCTTTTATTTATTTATTTATGTACACACAAAATACTTATAAGGACAATATATTAACATAGAAGAGCAAAAAGGTACTGCTAAAAGAAATTTCTTCCAGCAGACCTGCGAGAGGAAAGTCTGATAAGAAATGTAGACACAGTGTGTAAAAAAGTCAAACAAGAAAACTTAAATCAAAACTTAAAACAAAACTATGACTATTTAAAATAGACTTATATTTTAAATAATCATAGTTATTATAGGGTTAGTATAGGTATGCCACGATACGCCTTTTTGTTGATACGATACCGATACTGTTACCAAAATATCAGCGAAACTAAAGTACTACGGCGCCATTTTTTTTTTAAGTTTGGGTATAAACGTCATTTTAAAGCGCGAAATTTGAAAAGTATCGTTGAATCTGCCATAAAAATATCGCCAATACCGATATATCGGCAAACCCGAAGTATCGCCGATATATCGGTATCGGTATCGGATGCATCCCTAGTTATTATTAGTTAGTCATAGTTTTTTTTTTTATTATTTTCTGGAAAAAACGGGCACATATTGAAGACATACACTGATCTTATTCGTTCTTTGGGAAGGTCAGGTGCGTATTTACTCACAACCGGCGTGCGTGTCATTGCCTTTTCCCTAATACCTCTTCGTACGATCCAGTCAGAAGCCCTTGGGCGACAAAAAAAAACAACATTTATTTCAGGTCCGAGACCCATATAAAGCAAACATAAAAATTGATAGACACAAATACAAAAAAAAAATATTATTATGTCATAAAAACACCACGTTAGGCACTAAACACACGATAAAGAATGACCAAAACAAATGAACCACGTATAGTTTTTCATTAGAAAAAAATGAAGATCGCGATAGGTTTTTTTTTAAGAGACCTGCGGAGCATGCGAAGTTCATACAAAAGTAATACCAAAATAACTTGTTAACCAAACATAATATTCTTAAGGTAGTGTGTACTTATTTTGATTGGATTACAGAATATATAGGTTCCCAAACACACATTTTGAATGTACACTGATTTAAACAAGAGTTGTGAGAAAAATATTTTTTTATAGACATTTTGAATTCCTCATATCTCGTCTTTATATCATTGTCCTGTCAAAATATTTATTTGGGAACCATGGGAACACAGAGATTCTATAATACAATCGAAATATATACACACTACCTTATGAATATGTTTGATTTTCATATTATTTTGATATTACGTTTGTATGAAAAACGCATGCTCCGCCGGCCCCTTAAGTTAAGAACTTTAATAAATATATCAGGGTCAATGACCGCGATTCTCATCTAAACTGGCAGTGCAACTATAAGGATCGTAGCAGGTGACGCTATGTTGTTTCTGACGATCGTGGAAAAAAGTTGCAAGTTTATTTGTTATGTACCTATGTTTTCTTGTCTCATTCTGGCTATATTTAAATATTTAGAAAAATTCTATAAAATTTTATAAAATTCGTATATACTTTATTATTGAGAAATTTAATGAAATATTATTTTACCTTAGACTTAAGAAATACTACGGACAATTTTGGAACATTTTATTTAACTTTTAGACAAGTGTAAAACAAAAGCTGGTGGTTACTATCTTATATTAATGTGTGTTAAGGCTAAATCTACTGATTTGCAGAGTACGCACTGCACTCTCTACCTACCCAACTTTCGTAAAAACTTAGCTAAACAGCAAATGAAATGCCCATTATCATATTCGGCAGTTGCCTATGGGCCAAAGTCTTCGTAAATGGACCCTAACAGAAAAGGTAATATCTTCCGTGATTGTTCATTGTATTGAGCTCCCGATATGTCGCGGGGTTACTGGAGAATGCGGGTGGATGGAAAATTGTTCATCATCATCATCTTTTCAGCCGAAAGACGTCCACTGTTAGACATAGGCCTCTCCCAAATGTCACCAAATTGACCGGTCCCTTGCGACTTGCATCCAGCGGATTTCCGCAACCTTCACCAGCCCCCGTATTCACAACGCTCCTGTGGTTTTGTCTCGTGTGGTTTTGGTATGTGTGAAGAAGCCCTTAAACATGAAAGCTTCAAACAATATGTTTTACTTTCAAATATATTTTGCCAGACAATGCGAACTCTGCACTTTTGTGAGACAGATCATTCAATATGCGACATACTTGGGTAGTGATGTATTTCAGTATTAGTATTTTGTAAGACTATGCAAATAAGACCAGGTCCATTCATTATTGATGTATTTAGTTTAATAAATGCTATAATTATTATACAAAATATTTTGTAGTTTTTATTTACTTTACCTCACCCGATATCGTCATTTGCTAAGCCTTTTCCAAACTATGTTGGATTCGGCTTCCAGTCTAACCGAACGCAGCTGAATACCTCAGACATTCAGATCAATATTTAATTAAAACTAGGCAAGACTTTGAAAAAAATGGTTGTGACTGGTATTGCCAAACAGCGGGAAGCCGGAAACACTTACGTGGTGTGGCGTGTTGCGCCATAACCCCACCACCGCTCTGGCCAATTGGTGGTGAGCAGTCGGCGAAACGCCAGAACGCGCCACGACACGACATGACCTACAAATATGTCTCTAACCATACTAAATATATGAAACCGATATGCTTCTGGCGGGCCACGCTACGCCACGTCACGTAAGTGTGTTTCCGGCATAATTCCGATCAGCGATCCAATTACTTCCCAGAATTTGACACTTAATAGCGACGCTATCGAATGTGTCTTAGATTTAATATGATGGACCTGAAATACCATCATTCATCATCACCTGAAATATCATCATGTTGGGGTGCGATGGGGTTGAAATGTCAAAAAATGTACTGTCAAAGAATATTGGTAAATTCCGAGATTATCAGGGGTGCTGATTACGAATATGGCGTTTATTTTGAGATACAAAAGGAAAAATGAGTTCGAAATGAAAATCCAAGATGGTGCCCAGGACTTTTTTGGTCTTCTGTCATGGGTGTCGTTCTCATGATTTTCGGGGTCACTGATAACGAAAGCAAAAAAAAATAAAAGAAAGTTTTATTTCAATACCTATGACATAACAATCAAATAATAGGAAGTGCCTTTTGAGCAAAAACTTACTTGTAGTAGGTACTTCCGCTCTTCCGGTTTACATTAACATCACATAAGTAAGAAATTTAACAATAAAATCAAATTCAAAATTAACAAAAAGAAAAATTAAATACCAAAAAATTGAATTGCAAAATAAATAACACTAAAATTAAATTAAACTAAAATCAAATCAAATTAAACTAAAATCAAATTACATTAAACTAAAATCAAATCAATTTAAATTAAATTGAAATTAAATCTATTCAAATTAAACCAAATCAAAATTAAATCAAAATTGGATCAAAATCAAACTAGAATTAAATCAGAATAGAACTAAATTTAAAAAATATATATATGAAATACAAATCAAAATTCAAAATAATAAAATTAAATCATAGATACAATTAAAATCGAACCAATAATCATAATTGAATAAAAAATTAAAAATCCAATTCAATTTAAATTCAAAACAGCATCATCATCATCATCATCATCATAATTATATTTGCCTGATTAGATCTTTGGTAGCCACGTGACGAAGTAACTTGAAGGTCCATATTAGTTTCCTGATTCTACCCATTATTAGATCTAAGTGCAAGTGCCACGAAAGTCGTTGGTCGAGCATGACACCAAGATATTTAGTTTTATTGACTTTGTTTATTTTTAGACAAGTGCAGGCGCTGTTGGATGAGTCGAAGCATGTATGTATTTTAATCTGGAGGACTTGTGATGGATGGGAAAGATTGTAGATGGAGAAACATATATAATTAGTTTTAGAGACATTTAATGTTAAAAGGTTGCGATTGAGCCAGGCAGCTATCGTAGACAATCCTCGTTCGACAGTGTGGCCGACGCCTTCCCATGACTCTCCCAAAAAGACAATTTTTTATCATTAGCGTAAGAGAATATATGAGCATCTTCTATAGACAAATTACACAAACTGTTAATATAAACAAGAAACAATGTTGGGCCTAGTACACTACCCTGCCCAACTCCGTAGGTGACGGTTTCTTCAGAACTAGTGTACGATCCTATTTTTACCACTTATCTTCTTTCCTCTAAGTATTCCTGAAACAGCTTGAGTGGGACACCTCTGACGCCAATGTCTTCCAACCTGCGCGTATGGGGACGGAGACTGTGTCGAAGGCTTTTTTGAGGTCTAAAAAAACTGCTAGGCACTTACTTCCACTGTCTACTTTTTCAGTGACAATAGAAGTAAGCGCCGTGACTGCATCTTCTGTAGACATGCCTTGTCTAAAGCCAAACTGTGAGGGTGAAATTATGCAAGGTAGACACCTAACCAAGCGTTGGTTTATTAATCTTTCGACTATTTTAGACAAGGTCGGGAGGACCGATATTGGTCTGTAGTTCGATGGGTCAGCTCTGTCCCCACTCTTGTACACAGGTGTTATTACAGCTTGTCTCAGGGTGGTGGGAAAAGTTCCCTGTTCAAAGCAGAGCCGGTGGCAGTATCAGACTTGAGGGTCCTAATTACGGCAGCGACCTCATCAAGGTCCGAGTTGAGTAAAACGAAAGATGTTACTGGCGAATTAGGATCTCTTAGGTCCATGTTCACCAAAAAGATGACAGTCTGTTTATCTAAAACAGCTGTTTAAAACGCATTTTTGTATGGGAATATGTCACAGTGACAGCTGGTTTTAGATAATCAGACGGTTATCTTTTCGGTGAGCATGGACCTTAAGGGTACATTAAGGTCCATGCTCACCAAAAAGATGACAGACGATTATCTAAAAACAGCCGTTTAAAACACATTTTTATATGGGAACATGTCACATTGACAGCTGTTTTTAGATAATCAGACTGTTATCTTCTCGGTGAACATGGACCTAAGTCTATCGTGATGGTCTTTGTTAGCGGGTCTATCGGGGTTATTTAATATGGCGTCAGTCAAGCGTTTGCCTATAGTAGAAAAGCATTTGTTAACGTTGTTTACTGCTTCGCAGTTTTGGGTAACGGCTGATTCCAGTAATTCTGTATTGTGCGTTTTAGGTGGCTTTCGTTGCGTAATAGTGTTAATCGTATGCCACAAGTTATTAGGGTTTTTGTTAGATTTATATAGCGGTTCACGATCATGTTTGCGTTTTTGTTTCTTTATCATGCAGCTGCAGTAGTTTCGGTATCTCTTATAAGTGATTTTCAGAATTTCATTACATGGGTCTAGTTTCAGCTTTTTGTGCATATTATTACGGTTTTGTATGCAGCGCAATAAACCTATAGTCATTTAATCAACCTGCTTTTTAGGGGTATTCTAATAACAAGAGTGTTGGCAGTGAGTGCTTTTTGTAGTAAAGCTATTATGTTATCTGCTAAAACATTCGGGTTACTTAAGTTTAAAGGGTATAAGATCGGAACTCATGCTTACTTGCAGGCAAGAAGCATGAGTTAACCCAATTTCTTTTACTTGATACTTATGTTTGTTGTTAACGAAAATAACGACACCGTCAGCTCTATTTAAATGCTTAGTAGTGCGGTCTGCCGAATAATTATTTAGTTGAGGAATATTTTTATTGGGGTTTAGCCTACATTCACTCAGAACAAGGTCAGTAGTGAAATTTAGATTGGCTAAGTTAAGTTGTAGGTCGTTAAAATTAATAAAATAATTAAAATAGATACTTCTTATATTCTGTGAGATTATCGTAAAGTCAGTGTTTTTAAATTGCAGTGTTAAAGTTACGAAGAGAGAAATTAGATGATTGTGCTATTTCTGTATTATCAATTTAAATATAATAATAAATATCGCTGGAAACACACACAGCGCCACCTAGTGCCACACTAAGCAAAGCTTGTGTCGTGGACACTAGATAGTATTGATATACTACATATATACTTTTTGTTTGTAAATACATACTTATTATACATATAAACATCCATGACTCGGAAACAAATGTCCGTGCTCATCACACAAACATTTGCTCCTACCGGGATTCGAACCCAGGACTCTAAAAACGTAAGGCAGCGTCACTACCACTACGCCAATCGGGTCGTCAAAATTTCATTTATAGTTGCTAGGGTGCTATCCATAAAAATGTAAGTTAGGTACGTAGATATAGAAATCAACTAGACTTTTCATAGTTTTGGTGTATGCGTGAGTGTCTCTGTGTGTGTGGTTTATAAAGGGTGTAAAACACCTCTTCACGAAGCCGAAAGGCACTTGTTCTCCCTATCATTGCCATCATTTTTTTGTTCTACACCATACCTGGGAACCTTCTAGTTACGGAGATATGGGGGGTCAAAGTTACAACTTTTTGACAAGTTTTTTTTTAAATACAAGTTCTTTTTGTAAGGTTTTGACTATTATCACCTCTACGACCCCCGCACTATTCAATCCATTCATCAGCACAATGTTTTAAGTGCGTTACATTGAGTTCTACCACAAAACGTGATTTACAACCTCAAAAAAAAAAGTTGTTTCCCAGCAATAATTTTTGCGTAAAGTTACTTAGTTTGATGTACAGAATGCTTGGTTAACGGCTTTGTGATGAGGTGGTTTACACCCTGTATAAAAGGGTATGGGTTTTAAGGATGATATATTAGTGTGTGTTCTTGGTGTGTGTGTGCGCACTAGCATTACATAGTTTATACACATTATTTTGAACTTGTACAGAAAGTCCGTATACAAAAAGACCTTAAAGAAAACGAGGTCAAAAACCTCTGAAACCATTGAGAAGTTTTTGGAAATTGGTTACTAAAATTAGTAACATATCTTTGAGAGGTTATTAACGTTTTACCAATAACCCAGAATATAAGGCGAATAAAGTGAAAAAATCTGTACATAGAATATTTGTCGGTAAAATCAGCTAGGGAAGCTAGTTTTTTTTTTTGTTTTATTTTTTTCTGCCATTGCATTGTACCTACATATCACATCGTTGTGTAATATACCGTCTATAGTGTCTAATATACAACATTATTTTTTGTTTATACTAAACCCGAGAAGGGGTCACTGTACTCATAATTTTGAAAAACTTTTTCTATGGGACGAACCGCGAAAAAAAATTCAGCTGTTCCCTACATTTTGACGAGTTATGCGAACATAAATGTAGGGAACAGCTGATTTTTTTTATAAAAATCTCGTGTTTGCCGAAACGGCAGCGGTTTATCGAAGTCCTCCGAAACTGCTTGACCGATATTATATTAAGTAGTTTTTTTTTTGTGTAAGTAGGTATATTTGGTGGGTCAGAGAACAAGTCGTAGTATACTTTTATACTCCTACGTGACAAGGGTGGATCACGCGGACAAAGTCGCGGGCAACAGCTAGTAGAACCATATAACATACAACGTGTAACGTTTTATGCGCAAAACCTGAAAATAGTTTGATCAGAATCACGAGCAGAATCGAACCACTTTTTAACATAGGTTCCATTTTTCAAAAAAATTGTCTATCTATTAATAGGTCAAGCCATCACGTGCAGAATGATGGGTCTGCAGGGTTTCAGGACTGTTCGAATGAGATACCGTAGCCCCGGAACATAAAGGGCGAGGAAGGAACATGGATGGGTTTTAGTCAGTAAAAGTCTGACACTCCCACCCGCTCCGCCCAGAGTTATTTGATGATATCCCATCCGAAAAAAACAGAAAAAGCCATCACGTGCACTTTAAAATCATTTGGGGTGTATGAGGTTTTGCGCATTTAAAGTTACACGTTGTATATGTTACCGTAAAATTATAACACCCGTTAGATTATAATCTATCTGACAGGATTGTAAACTCTCGAAATATTGTCAACAGAATACTGCTGACAAAGGAGAATGACCAAAAATGTATGGGCTCTAGTCCAAAAAAAAAACTGCTGCCCCCAGGGTTGACTCCACTGTGGGTTAACTTATAATGTTGGACTTACTATGTGTGCCAATGTGCATCAAATTCTAACCCACAGTTACAGACTAATTCAACAATTTTGAATGTGCAACCGTGCAAGTGAATGTGCTACTTTTTTTCAAGTTCACGTTTCAGCTAATATCTATGATTCCGTGGGACAGATTTTTTCGGTTCCATAGAAGAAAATTAAGCATTTTAACCAGTCTTTCAAATGAGCTATGTAGTAAATGTGGGGGCAGAACTTTTCTTTTTTTTTCAAATTTTGGTCCACTTTGGTCATTCTCCTTAAACACATTTATGTTTCGGTCCATCAAAGTGAAATGTATTACGCTCTTAGATCACCTAAAAATAAGAATCCATTTATTTTTATTGAATAACTAGCAGTTGCCCGCGACTTCGTTCGCGTGAAAATATTGAATGGGTCATGCCATGTGTGAGAGAGACTGCATCGTTGGTCAAGTTGTCGCAAGCGCTACTGAGCATGAGGTCCTGGGTTCGATTTCCGGTACGGGCAAAGTGTTATTGTATTATTTGTGCCCAGTTGATGGAAATAAGCTAAATGTGCGAAATGTGGGTTTAGGATTAGATATACCTCTACTTAACAGTGGCGAAGGGTGAAAATAGTGTCAGGGGAAGCCGAAGAAAAAAAGGAGTACTGTTTTTTTTGCTTCTATTAAGTTTTGTTCCCATGTTAATTTTGACCTCATTTTCATTATCAGCGACAACAAAAACCACGGAAACGACACCCATGATGAAAAATCCAAAAATTTTCGTCCGCGCAATTTTTGATTTTTATTTTGACTTCATCTTCATTCATCAAAAGTAAGATCAGAAATGCAGAAGAGTTAGAAAAAAAACAGAAATCATGAAAATAAATAGACAATTACTCATTCTATCTCGTTCCACTATATACACTTTCTTTTTCTGCCCCTGCCGTAACTCCATCATCTTCGGCTTACCTAGGTCCCTACAAAACGGTAAGTACTGCCAGCCGCGAAGTCCATACGATTGGTACCTACCTGTGCTATTAACTTGTGTACGGCCTATACAATTAACTTGCACTGCTGCTAAAGGTCTCTCCTGCTGCTGTTTTTGGTTAACGAATGAACAACTACAATGCAAAACTTCATCCCCTTTTCACCTTTTTGGGTTGAAATAAAATAAACTAACGACTTACTAACTTTGATACTACTTATACTAGTGACTCAAAAAATAAAATCTTTAATTAAAAACAAAATGTTGCGCTTTTTTCACCCCTCAAGGGTTGAAATTCTAATAAAGCCGTTGCGTCAGCTTCCAATCATAAGCCCAGATAACAAATTTTGTACTTTTTACATCGAAAATTAAGGATTTTTCACACACAATTTCATCCCATTTTTAAGCCTTCAGGGTGGAATTATCAAAAACGCTGAAACACGTATAAATTAATTTTCAATCGTCAGCCTAAACACAAAATTAAAAGATCCTAACTTTAAATCTAACGAACTTTCATATAAACTTGCACCCCCTATTTTATCCCCTTGGGGGTAGCATTGTTCAAAATCCTTTCTTAGCGGATGCCCACGTCTTAACATCTAATTGCATGCCATTTCAGCCCGATCCGTCCAGTGGTTTGGGCTGTGCGTTGATAGATCACTATGTCAGTCAGTCAGTCAGTCAGTCACCTTTGAGTTATATATGTCACCGTAAAATTGTCAAACACGTTATATTACAATATAACGTGTTTTTTCTCGCGATATTGTAATGTCTCGAATTATTGTCAACTGAACATACGGAAGTATCTCTGCCCCCATAATCGGGACTTGGGGCACCCCCCCGTTAGGTTAGTTAGGTTCCTTTAAACCCTGCACTCGGAAATAGGAGCCCCGCGACGCGGGGCTCCGTCAGCTACGCTTTAGGGGGAATATAAAGTGTTTTAAGGTTATGTTAAATTAATCGGTATTTCTCAGGAATGGTGCATTATCTTTTCATGAGAGTTGTGCCACTGGGCAAGGGGGACCCCTCCTTCCCTCCACACCGCGTAAGGTGACTACCATCGCATGCATTTCAAGAAAAATAATGCGTTTTGTTGTAAGCAGTATGTTCATTTGACAATAATTCGAGACTTTACAATATCGCTAGAAATATTACAATATAACGTATTTGACAATTTTACGGTGACATATATATTAAGAAGATATTCTAAAACACACTCTTTCTCGCTTATAATTGAAATTAAAAAACTACGTGACGCTGGGAGGAGGGGTCAGGGTGGCCTAATCCCTCACGACATATCACCAAAAACCGGGCCTAAAAGGCCTACTAGTCCAATCCCTCAATCTCGCCTTTTTAACATCTTCTGCTACCCGTTTACCAAACAATATATCATAAACTTCACTTGTTTTACTTAAATCTATGATTAATTTCTTAGTTTCGTCGATAATGTCACTCTGCAATAGATCGTAAATATGTTCAGCTGCGAAGTATTCTGCGATCAGTTTGTGTATAAACAGCGGGATATCTCCCGCTACACTGTGTATGAAACCCGACTTTTCTGTTCCTAACTTAAGCATATCAATGTATTCCGTAACTTCTCTTAATTCATTATCATTAAATAATAAATCTACATCTGAATAGAAAACAGCGTACGCTCCTAACTTTTTATGTTTACTTATGAAATGTGCTCGCTCCCTTTCATAGGTTAGTAACATGTTGTCTGGTTTGCACAGGTCGATTTTGTTCTTTTCATTGAAACGTATTCTTTTAAGTTTGGATTCGACGAAATGTTGATAAAGCTCATAGGCCATCACTTCCATGTAATAGATAATAATACTCCCATCATGGTCATGACCGTACGTCCCGTCATTGATCATACCTTTCCAACGGCTAGTGTACAGTGATTCAGCTACTAAGTAAAGATGCAGCGGGGTAGCAAAGAAGTCGTTCGTGTAAGTGAGTTTGTTGTTAGAACTATCAGGGAATATACTGACTTCATCTAAGTCGCCATCTAACTCGGTTTTCAAAATATCTGTTAAGGTATAACAAACTCTAAAAGAAGGCAGAAAAATCGTTTTTCCTGGAATATAATAAGTTGCATAAAACGGGCGATAACATGGTGCAAACCCATTTATACTTTTAATTCCCTTGAGATCGCCGAAGTTATTTAAAAATCTCTGCAGCCAAAATTTTTGTAAGTATGTTTTTTGTTCGATATCCGAAAAGGGTTCTATTTCATATGATCGTCCAAACTCCTGTTCTAAAATATCTTTAATGTTGTTATACGATCTACTTGTGATCCAGATTTTATGCCGTCGAGGATAACTTCTGACGGACTTCACCAATGAGAGCGCTTCATTTGCATAGTGCGGGAAGATCTCATCAAAACCATCGAATAGAAATATCAGTGTACCACTATTGTAGAAATGTAAGAACATTTCAAACCCAAAAGTCATTGATGCATCGCCTGAGCAGTATTTGAGAGACACAACATTGTTTTCTGTTTGCAGCTCGGCTGTAATATCTTCTGCAACACCGAGAGCTGCATAGCACATGAAACGTAAACTTAGCATAGGGTCGATGACTTTTTTATCTTTCTGCCACTTACTGAATATTTTCGAGTACTCCAACAGGTTTATTCTTACAATCCAAGTATTTGGGTAGCGTTCCTTTGTTTTAATTGACAAATGAGTAAGTAGAGTTGACTTGCCCATCCCAGGCATAGCAGTTATTAATACCACGTGATCTTGTAAATCCTGCAGTGTTTGTATTACCTTATCTTTGACATCGTGAAAACCATCCTCTGCTGTTTTCCTGATGCGACTGACGCGCCTATCAGTGTAAAAATCTTTGAATTCATTGTAATTCTGGTATCCTATTGGCAACCCAATATGAATGATTGTGTGTTCAAACATTTTGTTAAAGATGTCTCCTTTTATAAGCTTCGTTACGTTTTCGTCTTTTACGAAAAGATCGAAACCTACTTCTGAGCCTTGAAATATCACTTTAGTGCTCTTTAAGAATGTTTGCTGCGATTCATCGCTTAAATCCATTAGATTATTTTCAAAATCGTTTACTTCACTTAGTATTTTATAAGGCTTTTTCTTTGTTGCTATAAATAGTCCAGCTTTAACTGCCTCTACAATATCATTAAACCTTTCACACCAGTTTTCATAATTTACAAAAATTACGGTTTCCTTATTTTCCTCCAATTCAGTGCGTAAAGTCTTATAGTCTTTCGGGAGTAGATTTGAAATAGATTCTAGATCTAAGACAACGTGTTTCTTTTTATTTAAATATTGAGTTAATTTAGCAACAGTGAGTTTGCAGTTGTCTGTTACAATGACATTAACGTTTGTCTTACACTGCTGATTCAATAATAATTCGAAAGACTTGACAGCTGCTGCATTAAATGTGTATTTTACCTTTTGCAACTTGAACTTATTGATGAAGTTTATGACAGATATTATTGGTTGGTTTATAATATCTTGTGTTGCATTTTCAAATTGTTTACTGTGTTTTGTAAGATATTCCGCTGTACCAGGTTTCACCCACCATTCTTGAATTGCATCGTGATATTTTAAGAAAATGGCGTCAGCTTTAACTTCAAATAGGTGAATGCCGTAATAAGGATATCCCATTTCACGTTTTAAAATTTCGCCAATTTTCTTTTCACTTGATTGGTTCGTGAAAAAAAACAGTTGTCTCAAGAAGTCTTTCACCAAACTCTTTTCATGTTCTCCGCTGTGAAATGAGAGCTTTGGAAACTTTTTCACCTTCACGTTTATTAGGTATTCCCGTAAGTTAAGAGTTTCATTTTGCAATTTAACATACAATCTTTTAGCAAGATCGCCTTTTATAGATTCGATGTTATCTGCAAACTTCATAAGTTTAGAGTTTTCATCGGCAACGAAAACATTTCCAACTGCACCAGCCAACCCACCGTTAACTTTAAGGAGGCCATCTCCAAGGGACTCCTCTATATTAATGATAGTATTAGGCTCTGCATCGTTAATCAAACCGAATATTTTTGATGCGAGATAGTTCAATCTGCTCTCGACTTTCACGTCTTTGCCTCTTATTGTCAAATCTTTATTTCCAAACGAAAGTGGGACTTTGAATGTAGAGTTTTCTAATATTTTTCTCGCAGCCTGATCAATGGCTTCATCAACTGTGGATTGAGGAACGCTCACTGCATTCAACTGTCGTTTTAAATCTTCAGGCACGTTCTTAATAAATTCAAATTTGCCATTTTTGTAAGCAATAACAGTTCCAATTAGTTCACTCAAAAACTTAACTTCAGACGAACTGCTGAAGAAATTTTCAATAAGATTTAATATTTGAGACGTGTTGATTTTTCGTCTCAGAAGTACCTGCTCGTAGAGGGTATTTTTGAATATCAGAACGAAGCGTTCGTCTGTATCAAAGAAATCTTTTCTGAAGCTTGCGATTCGAAATGCGTCATCGTGAATGACATCAGAGATCTCGAAAACTTTTTGCGCCATAATATAGTGGTAACTCAACACAAGCTCATCTATCATGAAAACTTCTTTATTAAGTAATTTCGCGAAATACTCAGCAAGTGCCGCCATTTCTTCTTCCATTATTATTTCATATAAAAACTCCACGTCCTTGGTTGCGTAAGTGGGTTGTAAGTATGAGCCTGTTTGACTAGTTCCTATTAGCTCTTTCAATTTTGCAGTATACTCAGTTTCGATCAGGTCATTCTTGAAGTCATATTTAGCATTTGTGTACATAACGAACAGACATTCTGTTTCGTTATAGGACCCTTCAAACAGTTTGTCAGTATTTTTTGCGCCGAACGCTCGTCTAATTCTTAAGTAACTTTTAAAGTATCTCGCCAGATCTTGATTGATATTTAGCGATAAGACTTTGTCTGTTTCTCTATGCTTGGTTTGAATGTATACGGCGATTTCCTTGGCAAAACCTTTGACTTTGGCCCTAAAGCATATGTCGTCAAAATCTCCTATTAAATCAACATTTGTAGCTAAATGGAACTCTTCGATATCGTCGTCATGTTTAGCTCTAAAATTCAGCAAACTGAGAATCTTCGTCTCGTACAACTGGCCGTGTAGACCAGATGTTCCAGAGCGCTTCTTATACATTCTAATATCAATGATTTTTGGAACTAACAACCAGTCTAGTTTCGACCGTGCGGTGGAATACAAATATAATCAATCAGATATAATTGCGATTCTGTCTTGTGAAATGATCAGATTGTTGGTAAAACGGATTCAAGAAATTTCTAAGTCTGCTCTGGACATAAGAATGGACGTAACCGGACGTTAAACACAAACAAAATTACCTTGAGCTAACATGAAGAGTTGCTACCATAGATTCATTATTCAGAAAGGTAAACAGAAACTTAGAAATAAATAGAGCGCTGGACTGGCAGCCCCGCTACCTTGCTGGTTGGCGAATACTTGCTCGCGGCATGAGCTTTCTGCCGTTCGTGACGATACTCGTGGTCGTGTTTGTTGTTCTTGAGATAAAGTTGACAGTTTCAAGTAGGTAGATATTCGGTGTTCTGCGACCTGTAAATGAGTAAGAGCTCGGCTTAAATAAATGATTGATCTCTGATCTTTATTTAAGACGATGTTTTGGTTGAAACGGATTATAATGTGAAAATTAAAAGTTAATTAAATTGAAAATGTGTTTTTTTTTTGTTGGCTTTGCAGTTTCTTCAGTCGGGTTTTTTTATTAAACTACTTATTAAATATTAGTCTTACAGAGCCTAAAACATCTGTTCTGTATGTCTGATTACCATAGATCGGAATAGGTAGAGCTGTTTTATGTACTCGTACTTGCCATAGGTTAGAATAATGTGGATACTCGCCGAGTCCCGGTATTTGGTTTTTAAGAAGTTTTAGTAAAATCGTAAAAAAAAACTATTCTCGCCTTCGGGACAAATGAAAGATTACACTTCCTTTCTGAGGATAGTATAATATAGTACATTATGGTACAAGTGTGTAATGTTGGTGATTACCGATGCGGCGCCATTGAGCAATATAGCTGTTTAGCTAAATCGTGCATTCAAAGCATAAACGGCCGTTTTTGTTACAAATGCACGATTTAGCTAAACAGCTATATTTCAAGTGGTGACAATGTGTTATAAAATTACGTTATTGCCTTTTCTACAGTAATAATAGACCACATTTTGTATTTTTTATTCTATTTACGAGTTATGACATTTTTTCGATTTGCGGCGCTATTGGACTGTAAAAGGGCTCTTAAGAGAGCTGAGGACGGTAATCATCAACACACACGTGTATCATACGACGTTTTTCAACACACTTGAGAATAAAATAATACTAAAATAGATATCTATTTGTCCTTGGAGTTTTCAGGTAGTAAACTTTCCATAACGTTAAGGGCTGCAAACGAGTTGTGAATTTTTTGTCGCAATGGCGGGAATAATTAATCAGTTTTCCTATGCGCGCGCATTTAACAATGGCGATCGGCCATAGACTAAAAGAATGAGGTTTCTTTTTTTTGGCTTTTCGCGGCTAGCGTTTTAGCTACGTACGAAATGGGGAATTCAACGTTTTATTTAATACAGAGAAAACAAAAGTTACATTTGAGTGAAAGTTTTATTTAAACTTATAAGTTGAAATTATATAGGTAGATACGAAGTTGCATGAAATGAGCAAGCAATAGGTACATTAATTTATTTGTACTATTGAACACGATCTTTTTTGTATCGAAACTTTTTTAAGAACAAAGCAATTCGACCAAAAATAAAAAAAAATAAACCCTATAACTCACTTGTGAATAATAGCAATGAAAAAGTCACAGTTTGATTACAGGTGTCATTATGTGCCTAATTCATAATTGCGGTGAAATTAGAGCCACTTTATGAGCAAGTGTGTTGAAAAAACATATTATCATACAAATTATTTGTTCCTCAGAAAATCAACACGTTATCAAATAGAACAATTTGTATTTACAATAAAATCGTAATTAAAATAATCAATACCTACGCTTCAACAATAATTCACTTATTTAAACAAATAATATAATTATAAAATCCCGTAGTATCAGTCGGAATCCCGTGCAGGAATTTCGATATTTACATCAATGTTTGGTCAATGAACCTAAATAGCTCTAGCTATTCCGATCACTGCAGATTACCTTACCTGATCGTAAGCGACGAGGCGGCCCACGATGGAGTGCGCTTGCCTAGAAGTAATCTATTCCCTCACGTCTTGAAGGCGCGCAGTTTGTAGCTATCAGGAAACACAGCCTCTCGTCAATGAACTCCTACAAAACCAAGTGTGGTATGTTAAAGTTACTGCAGGTACGCTTCCGATGGTGACAACAGCTGCAGGCGACAATGCCGCTGCTCCTACAACATTGACGGCAGCGGCACTTGTCCTCTTCAGTATCGTGATAGCTAAACTAAACAACACTTATCTGCTGTGTTAGTGAGTGTCGGAGTCGGTGCTTGCTGTTTTGGGATGATACTTATCACATACAAAATATCATGATTTTTATGTCTATGGCGAAGTGAAGGTTGCGAGAATACGTTGGAAGCGAGTCGTACAGGAGCTGTCACTTGGCGACAGTTGGGGAAGGCCTTATTATGGCGTTGTCCGAAACTATGAATTACCTTTTCTTATGGTTATTCCAAAGTCTTGGACCACTGACTGGATATACTTCTATTAGCAAGCATCAAGATCATGTGCCCCTAGAGCAAGGTGAAGGGGTAGCTTTTGCACCGGTTTGGCTTGTGCGTTTAACCGAGGTGGAATGCTAAACGAGCTCACTTCGCTCGCTAATACATCCTCGGTTTTTTCCATTCTGTTTAGTGGCAGAGTTACATCAATTCATATCATTTATCATCTGAAGCGGGATGCTGCAATTATCAAGCTTGCATTCAGGATTCTCATAATTCTTAATATTTTTCCGCATCTACAGAGTAACTACAAAACTGCTATTAGGATATATGATGAAAAGAAAGTAATCAACTACAGGTGGTCTTGAAAATTATATTCGAGATCGCTTCGCTCGCTCTGACAGTTTGTTATTGTTTCTTAAGCTTTGCAAATTAACACAACAATAGTCCTTTTTCTATTGTGCGTGTAAAACCCTTCATGAAACTGAAATTCATTCATTTGTTCTTGCTGTCGGTGTACTTATCTAATCATTTTTTCATGACCTTTCTTGCGAACCTTCTAGGCACGAAGACATTGTGGGTCAAAGTCAATATCGAATCATTGGTCAAAGTTCTATAACTTTTTCTGTGGTTTTTAAAGATACGTTATTATTGCTATTACTTTATTTTAAATACCTCCCCCTGTACCATTGGATGCATCCATAAGCACAATAAATAGATTACGTAACATTGAGGTCTACCCTGAACGGTGAATTTTAGTTTAAAATGTTCGAAGTTATAATTTTTGCGTCGATTTAAGTAATTTCATGTACAGAATGCTTGGTTGACGCCTTTTTGAAGGGTCCGTTTATACTTTAGAAAAAAAAGGAAATCATCGATCTAAAAATAAATTGTTATCGGTTGCGTCACTTGAATTGGGTGATGATGGAATTGGGCTACTAGTTAAATTAAGGACTTCTTCAAATGTTTTTTTACACTTTAACAGCTTATCGCAATGTTCGTTGTAATACGTAGAATTAAATCGTCATTAGCTACTTACATTTTATATGTAGTAAAAGTCCCAACAGTCAATCAGGGTTTGATTACACTAAGTTAACAAACGTGGAGACGCCAAGGTGTCTGATCAAGCACTGGTTTCTATATCATAACCGACAGCGTGGCGGTTTGAGTATGAAGCTGGGTACAGATTATTTGGAACAGGGTGTAGAAGAGGTCGCCCACTTTTGGGCCCGACGGCCGATGTGTTACAGAAAAAAAATGAGGGAATAATTCTTTAAGTATACCTCGTCCACGAAGATAAAGAAAATAGATTTGTTCAATTTTTGTCTTTCGGCGAAATTATTTGACCAAAAAGGCAATGAGTCAGTCTTTGAACAAACGTCAGGGGTGCGTTTAAGTAAGCTGGCGAAAATTATGTTTGAATGATAAATTAAGTTTATGTTAACTGTCAAATTCAATTGACAACTCAACTTTTCAAACAAGTAACAACTATCAATTCGAATTTCAACATCAAACAACTACAAATCTTGTTTTCAAACCTGATCCACAATTCAAATTCACGGAGAAGATGAATTAAGTGCTCGTTAGAAATATTCGTTTCCAAGGCGCGATTTGAGCAAATAAAACAACAGACAGCTCAATGTCAATGTCAATCTGACAGCAGGATAAAATTTAGCAATGTAAAAAGGTCGCTAAAATTAATCCCAGTCAGGCGAAAACTTATACCAGCGGACGACCGTGAACGGGGCAGATTAAATTTTTCACCTCGCGGTGTGCTTGAACGGGGTGTTTGACGTTTAGTCGGTTTAAATTTTAAACTGGTAAATTGACTTAACCCTTTACCGCATACAGACCCATATTTGGTACAACTCACTTACTGATTGAAATATTTAAATCCACTCCACCTTTCATGCCAGATATTAATTATTTGTATAGAATATAGTGTATCCGAAGTCATGATCACAAAAGTTTTTCCAATCTTACCCTCACATTGCTTATTATTCAGTCCTAAGTTGAAAATGCAGGATAAAGTGCGTTTTTGAGATTTCGGATCGGAAGAAAAATCATTTCAGCGAAATTAACGGAGTAAAAAATCCAATTTTTTGTAAATTTTGAAGAAGAACGTTCTTTTTACATATAGCCAACAAAAAATGTAGGTATACTCAACTAAAAGACAGTTTTTTATCCATCCAAACATTGTTCCAAATTTGGGACACCATGCACTTATGGTAATTTTTCCTTGGCATATTTGGTACAGTATGCAGTAAGGTAGTTTTTTGTGTTTGGTCAAATTTGGAACAATGTGCAGTAAGGTAGACTACACATTTTCGGTGTTCAAAAAAATCTGTTAAAACTAGGCGATCCTATTTTAAAAGTTGTTAAGTTTTGAAGTCATAATCACCACATGTAATGGTAGCTAGACAACATGAAGACTCGTGGGCGAAAGATTAACATAAGTCACACGTGAAGTGTAGCAAATGCCGACTACACTTATGTTTCAATAAAGATAGAAACTGTTTTCAAAGTTTTCATACAGAATGATGCACAAATTTTTAGGCAATTTTTTATTTAGTTTGCTCATATTAACCTCAATAATACGTAAAATACAGCATTTTTAAATACTTAAGAAGTTTATATTTAAAGATCTTTTATTAACGTTGATTTTTGTAAAAATATTATCTTCCTATTATTTCTAACCAATACTTTGTTAAAACAGTGAAAGTTAATGCAAAAGACATTCATAAATTTTTATTCGAAATATATACATAAATATACACTCCTGTATAACCCCTAATGCATATTGTACCATTTTTGACCAGTCAGCCTAGGGCTACGTTACTGCATGTTGTACCAAATATGGTACATTGATATTATTGGGACTTTTCTCGGTTTTCCCAGAGTTTTAATTTTTTTTCTTATTTTTCCTATGATCTAAAAAATATATTTACTCATGTAAATTAATATGAGCTCAATCAAAAAATCCATGCGGTAAAGGGTTAAACGCAGCCCAGGATTTGCGTTCCGCTTCCGATGTACGAGGCAAGTACCCTACTAGTGCGAGCGATTCCCTTTAGCAATGTTCTGTTTAAAGACAGTCCTGTCTATAGTGTGCAAAAGCCCTTTTCAACCGACTTCCAAAAAGATGAGGTTCTCAAGTCGTCTGTATTTTTTTTTTTTTTTTTTTTTGTGTTTGTTATCTCAGAACTTTCGACTGGGTGAACCGATTTTGATGGTTCTTTTTTTGTTTGAAAGCTGGTGCTTCCCGTTTGGTCCCATTTTAATTTGCTGAAGACCTGATGCTGATCTTCGGAGATATACAACGGAACTCTTCAAAAATACACAGCAAATTTGCAGTAATTGCTACAATCGCTTCTAGGTTCATTGTTTATACTATATCATGACGTAACATCACGCCTGTATGCTCTGAGGGGTACGCACATGTGTAAATACACCCAGATTTCGAAAATTTTTGTTACCTCGGCACTTTCGACTGGGTGAACCGATTTTGATGGTTCTTCTTTTATTTGAAAGCTGGTGCTTTCTGTGTGGTCTCATAATCATCAAATCAGTATCTGATGATGGGATTCTGGAGAAATTGAGAGAATTCTTCACATTTTATAGGCACACTAGAAGCGATTTGGGTAGTTTTAGGAAGTGTACTTTCTCGAAGTGCTCCTATTTCAATTTGATGAAGATCTGATGAAGAACTTCGGAGATATGCAACGGAACTCCTCAATAAATGATAGCAAATGTACTGGGATTGCTGAAATCTCATATCTGTCTATTGTTTACACCAGTTCATAACCTAAAATCACGCCGGTACGCTGTGAAGTGGTAAGCACATGTGAACAACTAAAAAGCGAAAAATAAAAACTTTTTTACAAAAAATAAAACCGACTTCAGAGAAAACAGAAAAGTGAAAAATAACTTCAGAAAAAACGCTTCAGAAGTCGGTGACAAAAAAACTAAATCAATCAAACAAAGGTCACCGACTTCTGAAGCGTTTTTTCTGAAGTTATTTTTCACTTTTCTGTTTTCTCTGAAGTCGGTTTTATTTTTTGTAAAAAAGTTTTTTTTACGGATAGGAAATCAGCAAATAGCTTCTCCCACTCTGGGCGTTGCGGGACAGGGTGTCAGATTTTTACTGACTAAAACCCATCCATGATCCTTCCTCGCACTTTATGTTCCGGTGCCACGGTATCTCTTTCGAACAGTCCCGCAGGCCCGTCAAGCATTGGTCCTTGCGGACCCCTTCCTTATAATAATATCACATATACCTTACAGACTAACATACTTACATAATTATTTATTAAAACCACAAAAAAAAACTACTGCACAGGCACACGAAGAGACGGCGTCATGTTGCGCTGCGTGGTGTCGCATAGCCTTCTGCGGAATCGCCAATACACGACACCTTTCGGCCAAAACTCTTCCTTGAGGAAGGTCTCAATATGATGAGTCGGAACTCGCTCCACGAACGATTTAAACTTCTCGACCCTCACTGACCAGTTGGTTTTCGCTCGAACGTACTCCACGATCTCCTCAACCTTCGTGGTGTGAAGTAGCCGGGACACATAGAGCTGCGTCGTTGGTATCGCCGGACACAACACAATGGGTCCTTCCTGCGCGGTCCTGCACTGATTCCGACTAGGTGGCTTCTTCCTTTTCTTCCTCTCCACCTTCACAAAGCCATCCTCGTCACACGTGGCCGCTGCTGGACCTTGCTGTTTCGAACCCTTGTTGGAAGGTTCACAGCAGCTCTTATTTCCCCCCTTCTTCACCTGCGATACAGGTTCGTGCGTGGCGACAATAGCAGCGTAGGCACGTTTAGGGGTCGACGTACCTACACGAGTCACGGCATCGACCGGCACCGAGTCAGCAACTTCGGCGGCGCATGTTGCAACGCATGCGATAGCAGCTGGTGACGCAGTGGAGCTCGCTGACTCAAAACTGCCGACCCTATGCTTTAAACTAAATTAAAACAAAAACAAGTAATTTAATTAAAAATTCAAAAAACCCGACTACTAATTATATTATGTACCTATGTTTATAATACAGGGTGAATTTTTGGAGTGGACGGTGGGTCGTGGACGGCCAAATCTGAAACTAAGAGAAATAGCGAAAAATGCTCAAAGGAGTCTCAGGCCCGATTTCGATGAAAACAAAAACTGCATCATTGAATTTTTTGAATATCAATATCCCTAGCCAGGAATCGAACCCCTTGATTATGCAAAAAAACGCAGTCTATTATTACAGCATTTCATAGCATCGCTATTAATGCGACTTGCTATTTTGCGGCGTACAACTACTGGAAAATACCTGACCACAGGAACAACATTGCTAGGGGGTAAGTCTTAGCACGTGACGTTGCGACAGGTCCATTTAGCGTGGGCGGATCAATGCAACACTGAGCATGCAAACTCCTCAGCAGAAAAGGAAATAGAGTGGATGTCAGGCGACGAAGAATGATAATCCTTGTCCCGAATTTCTAAGGGGTCTTTAACAGGGGTAAGGCGATAACCATTAAAAGTTTTTTATGATTGATTTAGGAGGGATCGGTCTTTTAGGGTCTTTCGGGCATTTTCCTGGCTCAAAAAGAGCAATCACTTTAGCACGCCTCCAGAATTTCGGAATTTTGTAATCTTTAAGACAGGAAAAGAGATAACATCCAGGATACTGCTACCGGTCCAAGATGTTTTATTTGTCAGCCGTGATATCATCGAAACCAGAAGTTTTGGGCCATTTTTCAGTTAAGTTTTTATCCCGTAGATTGTGTCTGATAAATTAAAAAGGTTGCTTATGTTGGTGACATTGTCATTTAGCACTTCAGACAGCTTTTTCTTTCTACTACTGGCAACTTAATTGGCGGTCACCTGGCCAAGGTTCGCAGCTGGTGGAGAGCTTTTTTGGCTGTTGTGGGTTATATCTACACACATCAAAAGTGTCTAGGGATCAAGCATTTTTATGCGGATTTCTTGAGATTGAGATGTGGCTTTGTAATAAATTTATGATTTTATAAATTTATATGGATCCTTTTTGGTGCATTTCATAATTTGAATCAGGAACTGTGAATCAAATTCGAGTAAAAGATGAAAATCAGCAGTCAATATTTTCCCTATAAAAACATACAACGCATTGAAGACATTATTAGTGCTACTGTTTCCCTACTACTGATTAAAACCAACGTTATTATGGAGCGGCGACGTCATTTAAGCAGGGAAGAAATGCTCAGAGCCGTGGGAATGATAGAAGCTGGTTCCCGGCAACGTACTGTGGCTTTAGCTCTGAATACAAGTCAGAGTGTTATCAGTCGACTTTGGACACGTTACCGAAGCACTGGTACCGTGGCTGAGCGCCATGGAGGACGGTATCGCTGCACCACACGGAGACAAGACCGATACATTCAAATCTGAACTCGAAGAGCTCCAACAATAACCGGCATGATGTTAGCCGTGAGGCTTCATCACTCTTCAGGGAACTTAATTAGCGACCAAACAGTCAGAAACCGCTTGCATGAAGTGAACCTTCATTCCCGAAGACCGCTACGGGTACCACCTATAGTAATGCACAATCGTAGGATTCGATATCAATGGGCTCTTGAACACAGAAATTGGGCAGAAGAACAATGGCGTTTCGTGTGCTTTTCTGATGAGTCTCGTTTTGGTATGAGACCGGATACAAGACGTATACGACACTGGAGAACCCCTGGACGCCAACAGCGATTAAAATCCTGCCAGGAAGTCCATCCTTATAGTGGTGGAACCATCATGGTATGGGCGGGTATTTGGATCGGCGGAAGAACTGAGTTGATTTGGATCAGAGGCAACCTCAACGCTCAAATTTATGCTGAGACGATTGTATCAGACGTCATCGTTCCTCTACAAGTGCAAATCGGTCTCTTATTTCAGTTAATGCATGATAATGCACGACCGCACACCGCAAGAGTTGTAAGACAGACTCTCGCCGCAGCTAACATCAATGTCCTGCCCTGGCCTGCTCAGTCGCCAGACTTGAATCCGATTGAGCATGCATGGGATATGCTACAGAGAAGAGCTCTGCCGAATATGGAGGGTATCCAGTCGCAAGAAGACCTTTTTTTGTTGTTGCAACGAACATGGGCGGCCATTCCACAGCGTGATTTGGATGAACTCATTTTGAGTATGCCAAACCGATGTTCTTGTGTTGTTAGTGTTCGCGGTAGAAACACGGATTATTAATTGTTTAAGTTACCCAATAAAATTTTAAAGAAAACTGTTATTTCAGTCTTTTTTTCGAACTTTTGTGTTAGTGGTTCAAATGTCAAAAATCCCTTTATTAGGAAAATGCCAAATTTCTTTATTAATGCAAAGGTGACTTGGTTTATCGTTACTGTGACAAACGAAAACACTTTATTTGATGAATCCTTAAAGAAAATTTTAATTAATATCAATCAGGAGAAAAGTTATTGCAAAAATATATGTTGATCCCTAGACACTTTTGATGTGTGTATTTCTGTGAAATTCATTTATTTCTGTGGCCATCGCTCACTGCACGCATACTCGTAAGTTGTTCACCGAGTTCTAGTGATTGTTCAGAATACTGCTCTGTATTGAATGACTTTTCATAATCTGTATGTGTCATCGTAAAATTGTCAAACACGTTAGATTGTAATCTCTCTTGCGAGATTGTAAACTCTCGAAATATTTTCAACTGAACATACCGCTTACAATATAACGCATTATTTTTCGGTAGATTGTAATCTATCGAAGTGAAACCTTAATATTGTGAAATGTATGCGACGGAAGTCAACTCGCGCGGTGTTGAGGAGGGGAAGTGAAGGATGGGTCCCCCTTGCCCCATGGTACCACTCTCATGAGAAGATAATGTACCATTCCTGAGAAATACCGATTAATATACCCTTATAACCTCAACACATTTATATGTATACTCCCCTAAAAAGCGAAGTCCACGATGTCTGTCTGCAGGGTTAGGCTAATCTTCTGCGTTGAGCTGTTTTCGAGATATGGGAAATCCCAAAATGTTACCGCAACCAAATCATAAATAACTCGAGAACCATATCACACACAAATTCTGCTATTTACTAACATTTACTACGTCACAATATAATAATAAAATAAGTTTATTGACACAAACACCTTAGGTAGTATACAATACAGATAAAATCCACAAAGGAACATTGAATCTTAGAAAAAGGCTGTAGAAATGTTGAAAACCCTGCCTCCTAAACTAGGGTGATCCTGTGACCTAGGAGTCAGTGTTCTACTGTACCTTCGTGTACAAAATAAACCTTTATTAATTGTATGTTAACCTATACTAACTTGTTTTAACTATACATAAGAATGTTTGAGAACGTTGGAAAGGCTATTTATTATTCAAATATTTGGTTCCTGGCTAAACAAATTTTTTGAAAATCGATTTTGCGAGGATAACGTTTCAAACGTTACTACAGCAAAATGTATTTTTCTCAAATAACTTTAAAAATACAATTCTGCTATTAGTAAGCAAACTGCTCCTTATGATCCACTAATTATTTTTTATGTATTTTTTACTACTCACAAACCTACTCGAGCGTCAGTTATCCGAGCTTGTTACGTGCCCGCGCGTGATATCGCTGCCTGATCGCGTCGCGTCGGGTCGCCCCGCTGCCGCCATCGCACGGCCATCGAAAGTTTCGTGCCCGCAGACTTAGTACATTATGTCAGGGGGTTTTTAAATTTGAAATTTAATTTTACTCGTTTCTTTTACTTTTGCGTACAATCGCGAAGAGAACAAAAATAATGTTGTGAAGATAAAACTGCGCTGCGGGTGCCAGCGATCAAATACAATGCGGAAAAAACATACAATTTAAAGGCCTTTTTTGATTGTTTTAAATATTGTGTACCACACTTGACTCAATCTATGTCTAGTCAACTTATTATATTTTAACAAAATATGAATCCATGGCAGACAAGAAAATATATAATAAACCATAAGTAAATAAAAAAAAATTGACACACTAGTAAAGTAAAATAAAATAAATTTTTCTTCAAAACTCAAATTCAATAAATTTGAGTTTTGAAGAAAAATTATTTATATTAATATACGATCATACTACAAACTTAGTCCAGAAATTATTTTGTATTTTTTTTTGTCTTTTTTGTACAAAAACTGTTGTTTCCATCCAAAGTCAAAATGATTTTCCTAGAAAGTCCTTATAAAGTTCTACTTTTCAGACTTTTTTCATATTCTTCTAAACTTATGGTTCAAAAGTTAGAGGGGGGGACACATTGTTTTTTACTTTAGGAGCGATTATTTCCGAAATTATGGATATTATCAAAAAATTATATTATGGTATTCATTTTTAAATATCTTTCCAACAATATATCCCACGTTAGGCTTGAAATTAAAAAAAAAAAACACTTCCCACTTTACATAAAGAGGGGTTACCCTAATCCAATTTTTATTTTACCACTTTGTCGGCGTGATTGATACACATATTGATACCAAATTTCAGCTAACGGTCACAGAGATTAAGCGAGGACGGACAGACGGAGCGACAGACAGACATGGCGAAACTATAAGGGTTCCTAGTTGACTACGGAATCCTAAAAAGTAGGAAATTCATATGTACAGATACAAGAAGGTTTTATTATATTTAATTCACTATGATTAGTTATTTTTTCTTAGTTGTACCTATTATAATAACAATTTAAATATTACCATTCAATCTTCTTATCGCCTTCCTGTAAAGTTATTAGAAGTATAGTTGACTCAGCATACTTAGGAGCCGTCGAATAATTCGAAAAAGTCACGATTTTCAACTATATCTCAGAAATGGTGGTTCTTAGAAAAAGTATAAAATCAATTATTAAAGACTAGATAGACATGATATGCTATCGCGGTCTTTTTTTGTATATTTTACGAGGAACAATTCAGTCATTAAAGATTGTTGCGTAACTTTAACCGTTTATAAAGTGCACGCACCGGAAGCTCTCCTTGCCCTGAGATTCCCTTTTTTATAATATTTATCATTGATACTCCGTTCCTATTGGTTGAAGCATAACGTAATAATATACAGGGTGTCTCATTGAAATCGGTCAGTATGGGAAAGTCTGAAACTATAAGACATACGAAGATCTGTTCTGAGGAACCATGTCATCGATTTTAATAACAAGAAAAACTGCATTCATACATTTAAAAAAATACCAAGATTCACCTATCAAGATTCAGATATCACAGTTCAAGCACCTACTAAAATAAATTAAGGTATGTGGAAACAATGCATTTTATTCAATTTAGACATCATGTTTCATACAGACATTTGCTGCTTAAGACCTACACAATCGATATCTAAATAGAAATAGAGTAACTTGTTTTTTTTTTCAAAATAACCGGGTTCGATTCCCGAACGGAGTACAGATGTTTTTTAAAATGTATGAATGCAGTTTTTCTTGTTATTAAAATCGATGACATGGTTCCTCAGAACAGATCTTCGTATGTCTTATAGTTTCAGACTTTCCCATACTGACCGATTTGAATGAGACACCCTGTATAGCCTTTCTAGCAATCCAACACTAAATTTTTTTATTTCAAACCATCAATTATTAAGATAATTGCACGATCGAAAATTTTGACAAAAAAAAATTATGGCAGAATTTGTGAAAAATGCAAAAAAGCCATTTAGGTACGCGATCTTTGACTTTGAATATATTTTTTATAAAGATCGGATCAATGGGGACTTTTGACATTTTATTTGTAATTGTGTTCCCAACATTCGTCCCGAATTTTTAGCTCTATGCGAATTACTGTCTTTGACCTGTATATTCATCTACCAATGGGTTTTGGTTTCCGCACATCCTTTAAAGAGGACCATTGTGCGTGTTGACCAGTATTAGGAACTGGATCGATTGGATTATTAGGTAATTTTCTTATACTGTAGGTCCCGTACATTAAATAAAAACTGTGAATGGGGATTGCTTGTCAGCACGTATAATATGTGGGTATGGCTGTAAAAAGGTTAAATAAATCAAAATCTTTTTACAAGCGATACGAACTCTGCACTTTTGGGAGATAGATCATTCTATACACGTATCATTCTATCATTCTATACACACATTCTTATATATTTTCAGAATTAGTTTTTTAATGAGAGAATCTAAATAAGACTAGGAAGAAGATGATTGATGTATTTAATAAAATAAATGCTAAAGTTATACAAAATGTTTTGTAATTTTTGTTGACACATCTCACCGATATTTATCTACCTAGCCTTTTCTCAACTAGATTGGCTTTGGCTTCCAGTCTAACCGAATGCAGCTGAACACCCGTATTTTACATGGAGCGACTGCCTATCTGACCTCTACAACCCAGTTACTACTGGGTAATACAATACCCCTTGGTAAGACTGGTTGTAACGACTGTCAAAGATCTACAAATGACAGCCGGGAACAACGGCGGTATGCAATGAGTGTTAATCCATCCATAGACCGACTTAGGCAAGCGCAGCTAACCTGAAGATTGATCCTAACCTTCTTATCCTCACCTGATGAAACCTTTTGATCTACAGGGTTATTTGTAAAACACCGGCAACCTCGCAGGAGTGGATTGCTGACATCTTAAACAACAACATTTGTTCTACGACTTTTGGGAAAACAGGCAAAAAAAATCGACTTCTCAAGCAAAACTCCATCAGCTGTTCGGACATATGTATGGAGAGTTGATTTTTTTTTGTCCGTTTTCGGAAAAGTCGTAGAACAAATGTTGTTGTTTAAGATGTCAGCAATCCACTCCTGCGAGGTAGCCGGTGTTTTACAAATAACCCTTTATAATCTTATCTTTAATAGGCAAAATCAAAATCAAAATCAAAGCATTTATTTCAAGTAGGCCAGTTACAGGCACTTTTGAATTGTCGAAACAAAAATGAACATTTAAAGTAGCTACAGTCCCAGTCACAAGACATAAAAACTGTGAAAGTACTGTAGTTGCCCATTCCCTAACGTAGATCTCTATGGAGAAGAACGGGCAAGAAACTCCATGGACACTCTTTTAAATCAAAATATTGTTACAAAATCTTGGTTACATCATTCATGTTGAGATGGTATATTATGTGAGAACAATGTAGCAAGATGTGCACGTTAAAAGTGTCCATAGCAAAACAAAAATAAAATACAACTCAAAAACTAAATAATTAATTCAAATAAACCATGGCGACTAAGAGATGACCAGTCACAACTGACAGCGCCCGTTCACGAACATGACGCATGGATCAGCACCATTCAGCTCAACCATTTTGAAGGGAGCTAAATGGTCCGACACACGCGCCACCATCAGCGAGACATTTGTGAGAGCATGACATACTCTCAACCGCCAGGGCACATTCTAGTCAAGAACTGCCGTAGGCTTTCAGTGAATGATAGCTTTCTAGTACATAGTACTCACACAATATCGGCTATGCGTTTATATAATACTAACATTGAATCTATACAATGCAAAGATAGTTGTACAATCTTCAGCAGCTCCAACAATACCATTTAATGCTATCAATTTTTGCGCCCCTGTCCTTGTGGAGCAGGACCAGCATTGAGCCAAGCATTTTTATCAGCGATATAATCGCTCAACTTGTAATATGCTTGCTTACATAGTGTGCGTTTAATGCATGTTTTAAATTTTGTCTCATTCAGTTCAAGAATACTTTGTGGAATTTTATTATAGCATCTCAAACAGTACCCCATGAAAGATGAGTCTACTTTAGCGAGTCTAAAGCCTGGCTGAACTAATTGGTCCCTATTTCTAGTACTGTAGTTATGTCTGTCACCTCTTTTACCAAAGAGATGCAAATTTTTTCTGACGTACATTATGTTTTCGTAGATGTATTGACAATGTACCGTCATAATGCCAATATCCTTAAACAGCTCTCTTAGAGAATCGCGCCTACGAAGATTATATATGGCTCTAATGGCTCTTTTCTGCAGAATAAATATAGACTCAATATCTGCAGCTCGTCCCCATAGCAAAATACCGTAAGACATTATATACTATGGAAGTAACTAAAATAGACCAGTCTAGCGGTATCTACATCAGTAAATTGACGGATTTTTCTAATGGCATATGCTGCTGAACTTAGCCGCCCCGCAAGAGATGTTAAATGAGAACCCCATTGTAGCCTTGAATCAAGCGTAATCCCCAGGAAAACCGTTTTATCTACGAATTCAAGTTTCTCATTATTCAATAATATATCACAATCACTACCCTTAACATTCGGTAAAGCAAATCTGATGCATTTGGTTTTCTTTTCATTTAATACCAAATTGTTTGCTGTGAACCAATTTTGGACCTGCAGTAGGGCATTATTCACGTCATCTAAATTTTGTGCCCGTCTATTTATCTTAAAAATCAGGGAAGTGTCATCAGCAAATAACACCATATTTTGAGGCATGAGGACGATATCAAAATATTACAAATATATTTAGTACGTCAGTCAGATTAATGAAATATAATGCATTTGAACGTATTTTTTGTTATAAAACGCATCAAAACTCGGGAGTGGGGGCTCGTGACGTCAGAACTAGTTAAAAATTATGCCTAGGCGTAACGTATTGGGAAATTTAGAAACGTCGTATCTTCGTCAATTTTGATTTAGGTACGTAACAAAAGAAAAAATATGGGTCTAATGTTTTTTAATAATGTACCTGACGGACTAATAATTTTTTTTTTGCCGTTATAATATTGACCGCTTTTGCATATAAATTTATTGACATTATCAAAAAAATATTTGAGTAAACCAATATATCACACGTTAGGCTTGAAATTAAAAAAAAAATCACTTCCCACTTTACATAATTATTTATACAACATTATTTTTTGTTTACACTAAACCCGAAAAGGGGTACTCATCATTTTGAACAACTTTTTCTATGGGACGAACCTTGAAATCGCGAAAAAAAAATCAGCTGTTCCCTACATTTATGTTCGCATAACTCGTCAAAATGTAGGGAACAGCTGATTTTTTTTTCGCGATTTCAAGGTACATTTTTTCCAATTTTTATTTTGTCGGCGAGATTGATACACATATTGGTAGGTACCTTTCAGCATTCTAATGCCAACGGTCACAGAGATTAAGGGAGTACGGACAGACAGATATGGCGAAACTATAAGGGTTCCTAGTTGACTACGGAACCCTAAAAACTTAACTTTAAATCAATGAATAATCAACTTGTAAAGAATCTGACATGAATTATCAGGCATTCAGATCAATATTTATTAAAATTCAGCACGATCATCTTTAAAAAAAAAGATTAATCTTCAAAAAAACCATCATTGTTGTGACCGGTATATAGCAGGAAATTCCGATCAGCAGTACTTACCAGAATTTGATACTTATTAGCGACTATCGAATAGTGTAACAACAATACTTGGTTTTATTTTCCAAAATTAATGAGTACGATTTTTTGGTTCTAGAAGATAGCCGGTTTCCTCACGATGATTTCCTTCACCGTTGTTAAGAGCATTGGTGATGAAATAAATAACACAAAGCTCCTGCTTGGGTTCGAACCCGCAACTTACCTTCTACTCGTAAGCCGGAAGCGGAACGCAAATTCTGTGTACCTTGAGGGGCAAACGTTTACATTTCATGGATTGTCATTTTTATTGTGACAATGACATTTGTTTAAAGACTGACTCATTGCCTTTTTAGCCATTTCACGGTGGCATACAAATAATCTCACAACAAAGAAATCCGTTTTTTTTTTAACTTTACCGTCGTAAAGAGTGGGTAAATAATTCCAATATTTTTTTTATGTGTGACGCGTCGGGCCCAAGAACGGCTGATCTCTTTTGCACCCTGTTCCAAATAATATGTACCCAGCTTCATACTCAAACCGCCACGTTGTCGATTTGATATAGAGACCAGTGCTCGATCAGACACCTTCGTGTCTACACGTTGTTAACTAAGTGTAGGTAATCAGAACCCTGATAAATTTGTGTTAGGACTTTTACTATATGTACCTAAATGTAAGTAACAAATGATGATTTAGTTCTACGCATAACTACGAACATTGCGTTTGGCTGTTAAAGATTTAAAAAACATTTGGAATCCTTTTTTTTACTAGTAGCCTAACCCCATCATAACCCAATTCAAGTGACGTACCGTATTACTGATAACAATTTATATTTAGATCTATGATTTCTTTTGTACTATTACCTAATTACACAAAATGTAAACGGTCCCTCCACGAAGCCGTCAACCAAGCATTCTGTACTTCAATCCAAGTAAATCAACGCAAAAAATTATAAACGCGAACATACTATTTCTGGGGTGAAAAATAATGCATTAAATAGTACGTACCTACCTATAGAGGTATTTAAAGTAAGTAAAGAAATAACAATAAAAACTACAGAAAAATTTTGAATCTTCCAATATCTTCGTGCCTAGAAGGTTCGCAAGTAAGGTCATGGAAAAAAATGATAACTATGACGTGAACAACTAAAGAATGTCCAGCTTCATGAAGGGCCGCTTAACACCCATCACAATAGAAAAAGGCCTAATGTTGACAGTGTCAGTTCAGTTTACAAAGAAAAGCTTACGAATGAAAAGAACAAAGTCTCAGAGCCGGCGAAGCGATCTCGAAAATTTTACAGACCACTTGAGCTAATTACTTTCTTTTCATCATTTATCCTAATAACTTTTATAGGTACTCTGTTAACGAATGCGGAAAAGTTTTAAGAATTATTATGAGAGTACTGAATGCAAGTTTAATAATGTCAGCACCATGGAATTTAAGTAACTCTGTCATTTAAATATAATGGAGAAAACCGAGGATGTATTAGCGACCGATGTGAGCTCGTTGAGCATTCCACCTCGGTTAAATTGATTTCTCTTTATAAGCAAAAACAAAGGCGGCGCAAAACCACCGCTTTACCTTGCTCTAGGCGCCCATGATCTCGAAGCTTGCTAATTATAGTCTATCGAGTTAGTTGTCCGAGACTCCGGGAATAACCTAACATAGGGATCATTCATAGTTTCGGACTTAGCACTGCTGGACATAGGCCTCCCTCAAGTGTCGCCAAGTGACAGGTCCCGTGCGACTCGCATCCAACGTATTCCCGCAACCTCCACTTCGCCATAGGGGAAACATAAAAAATCATGATATTTTATATGTGATAAGTATCATTACAAAACAGCAAGCACTCATGACTCCGACCCTCACTAACACAGCAGATAAGTGTTGTTTAGGTTAGCTATCACGATACTGAAGAGGACAAGTGCCGCTGCCGTCAATGTTGTAGGAGCAGCGGCATTGTCGCCTGCGGCTGTTATCACCATCGGAAGAGTACCTGCAGTAACTTTAACATACCACACTTGGTTTTGTAGGAGTTCCATAACGGGAGGCTGTGTTTCCTGATAGCTACAACCTGCGCGCCTTCAAGACGTGAGGGAATAGATTACTTCTAGGCAAGCGCACTCCATCGTGGGCCGCCTCGTCGCTTACGATCAGGTAAGGTAATCAGCAGTGATCGGAATAGCTAGAGCTATTTAGGTTCATTGACCAAACATTGATGTAAATATGGAAATTCCACGGGATTCCGACTGATACTACGGGATTGTATTATTATATTATTTGTTTAAATAAGTGAATTATTGTTGAAGCGTATTGATTATTTTAATTACGCTTTAATTGTAAATACAAATTGTTCTATTCGTGTTGATTTTCTGAGGAACAAATAATTTGTATGATAATATGTTTTTGTACCTACAAATTGTTACGTAAAACACATTTATTGTGGTTACTATAATATCCTTAATCCCGTCCTTATATTTACCCGTCAGAAAGGAAGTGTAATCTTTCATTAGTCCCGAAGGAGAGAATCGTTTTTTTATGATTTTACTACCTTCTTAAAAAACAAATACCGGGACTCGGGGAGTAACTATCCACATTATTCTAACCTAAGGCAAGTACATGAAACAGCTCTACCTATTCCGATCTATGGTAATCAAACACACAACAGGAACAGATCTTTTAATATTAAGACTAATATTTAATAAGTAGTATAAAAAAACCCGACTGAAAAAACTGCAAAGCCAACAAAAAAAAAACACATTTTCAATTAAATTAACTTTTTATTTTCATATTATAATCAGTTTTAACCAAAATATCGTCTTAAATAAAGATCAGAGATCAATCATTTATTTAATCCGAGCTCTTACTCATTTACAGGTCGCAGAACACCGAATATCTACTTGAAACTGTCAACTTTATCTCAAGAACAACAAACACGACCACGAGTATCGTCACGAACGGCAGAAAGCTCATGCCGAGGAGCAAGTATTCGCCAACCAGCAAGGTAGCGGGGCTGCCAGTCCAGCGCTCTATTTATTTCTAAGCTTATATTTACCTTTCCTAATAATGAATCTATGGTAGCAACTCTTCATGTTAGCTCAAGGTAATTTTGTTTGTGTTTAACATCCGGTTACGTCCATTCTTATGTCCAGAGTAGACTTAGAAATTTCTTGAAGCCGTTTTACCAACAATCTGATCATTTTACAAGGCAGAATCGCAATTATATCTGATTGATTATATTTGTATTCCACCGCACGGTCGAAACTAGACTGGTTGTTAGTTCCAAAAATCATTTATATTAAAATGTATAAGAAGCGCTCTGGAACTTCTGGTCTACACGGCCAGTTGTACGAGACGAAGATTCTCAGTTTGTTGAATTTTAGAGCTAAACATGACGACGATATCGAAGAGTTCCATTTAGCTACAAATGTTGATTTAATAGGAGATTTTGACGACATATGCTTTAGGGCCAAAGTCAAAGGTTTTGCCAAAGAAATCGCCGTATACATTCAAACCAAGCATAGAGAAACGGACAAAGTCTTATCGCTAAATATCAATCAAGATCTGGCGAGATACTTTAAAAGTTATTTAAAAATTAGACAAGCGTTCGGCGCAAAAAATACTGACAAACTGTTTGAAGGGTCCTATAACGAAACAGAATGTCTATTCGTTATGTATACAAATGCTAAATATGACTTCAAGAATGACCTGATCGAAACTGAGTATACTGCAAAATTAAAAGAACTAATAGGAACTAGTCAAACAGGCTCTTACTTACAACCCACTTACGCAACCAAGGACGTGGATTTTTTACATGAAATAATAATGGAAGAAGAAATGGCGGCACTTGCTGAGTATTTCGCGAAATTGCTTAATAAAGAAGTTTTCATGATGGATGAGCTTGTGTTGTGTTACCACTATATTCTGGCGCAAAAAGTTTTCGAGATCCCTGATAGCATTCACGATGACGCATATCGAATCGCCAGCTTCAGAAAAGATTTCTTTGATACAGACGAACGCTTCGTTCTGATATTCAAAAGAACCCTCTACGAGCAGGTACTTCTGAGACGAAAAATCAACACGTCTCAAATATTAAATCTTATTGAAAATTTCTTCAGCAGTTCGTCTGAAGTTGAGATTTTGAGTGAACTAATTGGAACTGTTATTGCTTACAAAAATGGCAAATTTGAATTTATTAAGAACGTGCCTGAATATTTAAAACGACAGTTGAATGAAGTGAGCGTTCCTCAATCCACAGTTGATGAAGCCATTGATCAGGCTGCGAGAAAAATATTAGAAAACTCTACATTCAAAGTCCCACTTTCGTTCGGAAATAAAGATTTGACAATAAGAGGCAAAGACGCGAAAGTCGAGAGCAGATTGAACTATCTCGCATCAAAAATATTCGATTTGATTAACGATGCAGAGCCTAATACTATCATTAACATCGAGGAGTCCCTTGGAGATGGCCTCCTTAAAGTTAACGGTGGGTTGGCTGGTGCAGTTGGAAATGTATTCGTTGCCGATGAAAACTCTAAACTTATGAAGTTTGCAGATAACATCGAATCTATAAAAGGCGATCTTGCTAAAAGATTGTATGTTAAATTGCAAAACAAAACACATAACTTATCGAAATACCTAATAAACGTGAAGGTGAAAAAGTTTCCAAAGCTCTCATTCCACAGCGGAGAACATGACAAGAATTTGGTGAAAGACTACTTAAGACAACTGTTTTTTTTCACGAACCAATCTAATGAAAAGAATGTTGGCGAAATTTTAAAACGTGAAATTGGATATCCTTATTACGGCCTATTTCAGGTAAAAGCTGACGCTGTTTTCTTGAAATATCACGATGCAATTCAAGAATGGTGGGTGAAACCTGGTACAGCGGAATATCTTACAAAACATAGTAAACAATTTGAGAATGCAACACAAGATATTATAAACCAACCACTAATATCTGTCATAAACTTCATCAATAAGTTCAAGTTGCAAAAGGTAAAATACACGTTTAATGCAGCAGCCGTCAGGTCATTTGAATTATTATTGGATGAACAGTGTAAGACAAACGTGAATGTCATTGTAACAGACAACTGCAAACTCACTGTTGCTAAATTAACTCAATATTTAAATAAAAAGAAGTACGTTGTGTTAGATCTAGAATCTATTTCAAATCTACTCCCAAAAGACTATAAGACTTTACGCACTGAATTGGAGGAAAATAAGGAAACTGTAATTTTTGTAAATTATGAAAATTGGTGTGAAAGATTTAATGATATTGTAAAAGCAGTTAAAGCTCGATCATTAATTATAACAAAAGAAAAGCCTGATAAAATATTTAGTGATGTAAACGATTCTAAAAATAATCTAATGGATTTGACCCATGAATCTCAGCAAACTTTCTTGAGGAACACAAAAGTGATATTTCAAGACGAAGAAGTGGCTTTAGATCTTTTCGTTATGGACAAAAACATAACGAAGCTTATAAAAGGAGACATCTTTAATGAAATGTTTGAACACACAATCTTTAAAATTGGCTTGCCAATAAGAAACCACGATTATGATGAATTCAAAGATTTGTACACTGATAGACGCGTCAGTCGCATCAGGAAAACACCAGAGGATGCTTTTCACGATGTCAAAGATAAGGTAGTACAAACACTGTACGATTTACAAGATCATGTGATACTAATAACTGCTATGCCTGGGATGGGCAAGTCAACTCTACTGACACATTTGTCAATTAATACAAAGGAACGCTACCCAAATACTTGGATTGTAAGAATAAACTTGTTGGAGTACTCGAAAATATTTAGTCAGTGGAAGACAGATAAAAGAGTCATCGACCGTATACTGAGTTTAAAATTCATGTGCCATGTAGCTCTTGGTGTGGCTGAAGAAAATATTACAACTAAGCTGAAAACAGAAAACAATGTTGTGTCTCTCAAATACTGCTCAGGCGAAGCATCAATAACTTTTGGGTTTGAAATGTTCTTACATTTCTACAATAGTGGTACACTGATATTTCTATTCGATGGGTTTGATGAGATCTTCCCGCACTATGCAAATGAGGCACTCGCATTAGTGAAGTCCGCCAGAAGTTATCCTCGACGGCATAAAATCTGGATCACAAGCAGATCTTATAACCATATTAAAGACGTTTTAGAACAAGAGTTCGGACGATCCTATGAAATCGAACCCTTTACGGATTTCGAACAAAAAACGTATTTAAAAAAACATTGGATAAAAAGAAGTTTAAAAGGCGATGATCTCGAGGGAATTAAAAGTATTGTGGCGTTTGCACCATGTCATCGCCCGTTTTACTCAAATTACTATTCTCGAGAAGATCCGATTAGTTTGCCTTCTTTCAAAGTTTATTACAACTTTATAGATATCTTGAAAGCCGAATTAGATGGCTATGTAGATGAGGTCATCGCATCTCCTCATAGTTCCAATACGTTGCAGCAAGATGACAGCAATAAACTTACTTACACTCACGACTTTTTTGCTACCCCGCTGCATCTTTACTTAGTAGCTGAATCACTGTACACTCTCCATTGGAGAGGTATGAAACAGGGCTATCTTTATAATCATGATGGAAAACCTGAGTTAGTCTGCTTTAGGGAAGTAATGGCCTTTGAGCTTTATCAACATTTCGTCGAAACCAAGCTTGAAAAAATACGTTTCAATGAAAAGAATAAAATCGACCTGTGCAAACCAGACAACATATTAACTTATGAAAGGGAACGAGTTAATTTCATAAGTAAACATAAAAAGTTAGGAGCGTACGCTATTTTCTACCCAGATGTAGATTTAATATTTAACGGTAACGAATTGAAAGAAGTTACGGAAACCATTGATATGCTTAAGATAGGAACAGAAAAGTCGGGTTTCATACACAGTGTGGCGGGCGATATCCCGTTGTTTATACACAAACTGATCGCAGAATACTTCGCAGCTGAATATATTGACGATCTATTAAAGAGTGACATTACTGACGAAACACGGAAAAAAATCACAGATTTGAGTAAAAAAGGTGAAGTTTATGAAATGTTGGCTGGTAAACGAATAGCAGAAGAAAATAAGGATAGATCCTTCCTTTGGGCACACCTAGCATTTACCCAGGGCACCACTATCCAAGGAGGCAGATACAAGTCAAAGTTAGACCTTATCAAAAGAAGCTTAACTTATCCCAAGTACCGCAGGATGCTTAAACTTTCGAGTTCGTTCTCCTCGCTATTTCATCTAGCTTTAACGCAGGAGTCAATCGTTACATATAAAGGCTTTGTTAGAGGCGAAGAATACTTAAAGCCAAATCTATTTGACAACTTTGAAGTTTCGTGTGGGGTACACGATGGGTCAGATGACGAAAATAAAATTCCGCTTGACATGTAGGGAAGCTACCCAAAAAAAAAATAATTACCAAAATTGTGTGGCGTCTATGGTATCTTTTCGCCACTCGAGAGTTGGCAACACTGTAGAGCTCTATGGACTAGCCGCCACCGACCGGAACGCAAACGGTCGCATTTTTATATCCGTGAGCTTGTTTTTTTTTTGCTATATAAATGTTTAAATCTGTATCAATAAATAGTTATCTAACTGAACACGCTAGTTATTTAATGTGGAACACACATCTTCCATGTCTGTTTTGTTGGCGTAATTGATATGACACACCTCTATAAACTTTTTAGTACTAACAGTCTCTGAGCAAAACCTCGGACGGACGGACGGACGGACGGACAGACGTAGGTACATGACGAAACTATAAGAGTTCCTTGTCAGGACTACGGAACCCTAAAAAATGGCAAAAAAATAAAAAAGACGTATACAACATCAGGAAACTTTTCTAACCCCCGACGCAAAAACGACGGGGTGTTATAAGATTGACGTGCCTGCGTGTGTGGCTGTCTCTGGCATCGTAACTCCCGAACGGATAAATCGTTTTTGATTTTGTTTTAAAGGTGAATTAGTCGGGACTGTTCTTAGTTATGTTTGATGAAAGTCGGTCCAAGATGGCCGCCGCCACAAAATGGTGGATCTAACCTACATATTTTTTCACTACTCCCTCGATATGGGTAAATGAAAGGGCTTGAATACTTTGTAGAATAATGTACACTATATGTAACGTCCTGGCCACAGCTAACGGTCTGCGCGAATCGCGGCGCGTCTTGCGACGCGATTCGTGGTGGTGTGCCACAGCTTGACTAGTTGCGACCGCGGCGATGTCAGTAAACGTAGTGATTATATACTCTGTGGGTGTCAGCGGTCGACGTATTTAGAACATTATTTAAATAGCCCTGTCAAAATAATAATAATGAAACCTTTATTTTCAGGCTACTATGCCCAGATAGATACCTTACAGATTAACATATATATCATAAAAATTTATGTTTTTCCCTCTCATTGAGAGGAAGCCGTGTCCCAGCAGTGGGAACATTATAGGCTGATGATGATGATGATGATGAAAACACACTTCACTCGAGCACTGTCTTTGTGCGATCGTGTGGCACTTGTCCGCGGAAGCGACGGAACATTACACCTTGCGGCCTAAAGTCCTCTGCCGTGACGAGGTGCAGGTAGCACGTAGACACTCGCACGACGAATGCCTTAAAGTTGACGTTGCGGCGCGATTCAAGCAACTGCACCCTCGGCCTGTACTTGGTCCTTTGGCACACGTACTCCACGATATCCTTAGCGGTATAGTGTAGGCGGGAAATATCCCGCTTTATTTTATGCTTGCCCTTCGTATATTCAAAAAATTAATCGGCATAAGTAGTTCCTATATTCATGGTACAGAGTGTAAAATTCGCCATGTTCTCTTCTTTTCTGTTAACTGGGTGCGCTCCTATTCTTGACTGAATGATATCTTGAGCTAACGCACTTATTTCGAGGCAATACCCTGCCGCTTTTGATAGGGCCCTTTTAATAATTTTCTCTAAATACCTACGTCCATTGCTGACGCCGCCGTGGTCGCTGCTAGTCGAACTCATCATAACACCGCGAATCGCTCCGCAAGACGCGCCGCTATTCGCGCAGGCCGTTAGCTGTGGCCAGGACGTAAGGGCTATAGCCATTTCAACATAGCCCTGTCCTAGCGCATTAACTCCACTTTTTTATAAGACTACCCAAATAAGACAGGGCCGTTCTTTATTTATGTTAAAGAATTTTGTACTCAAAAAATTTAGTGTTTTTTACTTGAGTATTAATCAAAACGACAGGTAGATCCTGTCGTTTTGATTAATAAGTTTATCCATTCCTGGATAAAACCCCTGTTACCCCGGTAACCCCCGGTGGAAGGTGTTAAGCAGAAGTGCCTTCTATACCCATGCTTCAACAGTTATGTTTTAAGCAACGGACGGACTGCATCACAGCAACCGCCCGCAGCGTTAATTATACAGAGTGTAAACAACCTCATCACGAAGGCTTTCTATCAAGCATTCTGTACATCAAACTATGTAACATACGCAAACATTATTGCAGGGAAACGACTTTTTGTTAGGGGCGAAAATTATGTTTTGTTGTAGAACTCAATGTAACGCACTCAAAACATTTTGCTGATGGATGGATTGAAACGGGGGTTGTGGAGCTGTTTGAAGTCTTACAATAGAAACTTGTATTAAAACTTTGACCCCCAATATCTCCGAAACTAGAACGATCCTAGGTATGGTGTAGAACAAAAACTGATTGCAATGACTAGGAGAACAAGTGCCTTTCGGCTACATTAAGAGGTTTTTTATACCCTTTATTCAACTGCATGCAGTTGTACACAACAAACTTACACACTTCGACTTCATTCAATCATGATATTAACTTCACGCGGTCGGCTGCAGTCGTGTACAGCAACCGCATACAGTCAGTGTGCAGTTGCAACTGCATGCAAATCAGTGTTTTTATTAGGAGTTATTAATATCGATTAAATAAAACTAAATTATTAAATACAACTAAATAAAATTACATAAGACACACATAGGTGTCGATTCTGGTGTTCACAAACTAAACTTAATTTAGGCTAGCGCTATCTTTTTCTCTCTAATAAAACGAGAAAGAGACGGACGTAATTTAGAGCTGTCAAATTTAATTGGAACTAATATTTCCATACAAATGAAGGGTGCACGTAAAAACATGTCGACTAAAAACACGGTGAAGCGCAAGGCATAAACTAGTTTGACATCTCTAAATTAGTTCATAGCTATAGCCGTCCTTTTCTAACACTGTCTTTTAGTCAAAGATAGCAAAAGACTAAATTAAGTTTAGTTTGTGCACAACAGAATCGACACCATAGTCTATTGGACGGGTTTTCTTTAACGGCCATTTTCAATAACTTACTGTTCGGTTTCGGTTTTCTATGAATTAAGTGACAGATAAAAGTGACGTGGATAGGATATTTCAAGCTTAGGTTGTTTGTAGACACAGCGATAGCTACGGACGTATATTAACCGACAGTTAATCGTAAGTACCTAAGTTATAGAAAATATCCGTAACGTAAATACTTACTATTCTACCTTATTTTGGGTTTGTTTCGGTAGCCACACATCAAGAATAAACTATAAAGTCTCATAACCTTTTTCATTTCTCGAGATTATTTAATAACGTTATCATTTTCTTGTTATTTCTAATTTAAATCAATGGAAACTTCACCATTGAAGAGCGGAAACAAAAACAATACTTGCAATAAATAAAACACACATATCTGAATAATATTTTTATTTTTATAACAAAATAAACACCAGACGGTTATCCCAAAAATGCCTACAACTATTAACAACTTCGAGTACTGCATTATAACAAACAAAATAGGTATACGTTTTTATTCAATTAATTGAATAACATCAGCTAATTACAGTTTAATTGAATATCATCGAAGATTAACAATTCAATTGAACATTGTAAACATATATTACATTTAGTTTTTTTTTTTGTTATGTTGCTGATATAGTTTTAAACGTAATGACTTAAAATATTTAAAATGCAAAATTAAATTATGCCATGTTTTGCGTAGGTATCAAAAGCGAGGAAATTTCGTAGTAACGAAAATCAAGGTATAATAGTCGAAAATTAAAAAGCATGTGCCTGCCGTTTACTTTATTTTAATAATATCAAGTGGAATGAAAAGCTGCTTATGTATTTGTTATAATTAGTTTATAAAAAATATTAAATCCTTTATGGAATTTTAACTACCTATATGTGGTGGGAAAACATTTAGTTAAACAAACAGTCAAAGACATGAAATGAATATTGGAGATTCATTTTATTTAGGATTTGACTCCAATGAGGGAATTTCTTTTTAAACTCTTCCCTGGTCGCTAGATGGCGCTGAAATTGGTACGCTACTTGGGCGACATCTTCAAATTGAACAAGCCCCTCTAAATAAAGTTACTGCAAGGAACGGAACGTCACATTATTTAAGTTGGATGTAATGGTTATATTTGGAAGCTTAAGCAAACAAGTGTCAGTCAACGAGAGTTTGTGTCGTGCGCAATTTTTTTCCCGAAGCGTTTTGGCTTTGGCCCCTAGCAACGTAGTCAGTTCAACGCTGTCTAAAGAGTCCTTGGAAACTATGTTGTTTTTTTAATACTCAAAAAGAAAAACAACCTCTCATTATATGAAATTGAGTTTTAGTAAAAGAAAAACCATCAAACCTAATGGAAACATAGGATTGAATAACTTGGAGAGAGAACAAGCGAGTTTATACAAACGAGATGTCAATATGCGCGTTTTCTTTGAGCAATTAAGTGAGCATTTTGGATTGTTTTATTTATTAAGTTGCATAAGTACAGGGAAAAGACAATACCCGAATAGATTAAAGATTTCTTCATCAAACCAAAATTTTAAGAAAAAAAACCTGTTTTTTTATAATTTATACAATGATATAATAAAGTCAACTACTATTAAATGCATAGATTTATACAAAGGCGCATTTACTATCATTTTCTGTACTGTACACTAAATAAAAACGGTGAAGACGCCGCAAATAAATTAAATCTTACTTTATTGTAAATAATTATTATACCTTGAATAGGTATGTAAAAATATTACATAAGTATGTGTATAAAAAAAAACAATCTGTTTTATAAGCTTGAAGGCAAAATTCATTATTCGCAATTAAGATCTGGCCACAATGAGGCGAAACACGCACGAGATTAATTGGGACGTAACTAAGCGTCGTTTTAATTATTATGAAGTCGAACGAATATTCGCAAAAGTTTCGATACCAGCAAACAAGACAGTTGAAACAATTGACGCGAACTAATATCCCTAATATCCCGCGCGAAATTGGCCCTAGTTTGACCAGAACTTTATTAATGGCAAAACAAAATTAATATAAAAAATAACGACTCCACCAAATATGAGCATTTAACAAAAAATAATCCCCACATAAAAATACCTTTCTTTACAATTAAACGCAACGAATGTATGTTTTAACCTCGTTGATTAATAATAAAAAAAACTACAATACATAGCTGTTACATTTTGCGCGCCAACACAGATACATTTTTCATTCAATTGTCAAACAAGTACATTTTTGTTTGAATAATTTGACATGCGAAAATAGTTTCTCTACAAAATTCCTGTAGTCTTCATCAACAATAAAATTATCATAATTATGATCAATTCAATTATTTTTTTTAGTTTCTACTATGGCTCATTCTGTTCCTCCAAAAGTACTTATAAATAAAAAAATAATATAAATGCAGCTTGATATAATGTCGCACTATTGGTAAGTCTTGAGACATGCTGGTTTGACCAGACTTAATAGTATAGAAAAATGAGTAAAGCTTAACTTCGTTCGATACAGAAACAGATGTAAACGGACCTTACACGAAGGGGTTCCCTCTATCTGGCAGAATCTTGATGCTCCGAAATTGATTTGGCAAGAAAAGAAAATGCCAATTGTGTTAACACTTGGCATTTTCTTTTTTGAATGAATATTTGAAATGCATAAAGAATATTTAACATACTTATTGTTCGGCCGAATGTTTACATATCTGAATTAACAATGGCATACTTTATAGGTGGCAGAATTTTATTTGGCATAATTATCTTTGGCATAGTTTAAGTTCCATTTCGTTTAGCATAACGATTATTTGAGCGATGATTATTTTCCATAAAATCGCATTTTATTTGCTCAAACGAATCGCTGCAAACCAGCTCCACGTAGTCTTGTCTGTCGTACCCCTAAAGTGTTGCATGTTGCATGCTTGCTGCATGGTGTATGCTTGCTTGCATGCTGCATGGTTACTGCATGCATGGTGCATGCTGGTTGCATGCTTCTTACAGAGACTTTGTTATGTGATAGATGAGTCTTCCAATTACTATGGATATGGAATGTATGCCAAAGGCGATTCTGACTGTGAACTTTCTGCACTATGATAGTTCTACGATTTTAATCTTATGGTTATGAAATTATGCCTAAAGATGATTATGGCTTATAAAATTATGACTTTGAATATAAATGATACACGAGTGTCTGACAAACGATTTTCTGCGAAACGAAGTTTACGCTATCCGTTGTTATGCAAAGTTATATTATGACTAAAAGTTCTTCTATAAAGGGTAGACTCTTCACGAAGCCGTCAACTAAGCATTCTGTACGGTCGAACAAGCTATTTGGTTTACAGCTTAACCCACACATTACAATGTAAGTATGTAATGCATTCAAAACATGTGATGGATGCATTGAATAGCACAGGGGTCATTGAAGTATTTAAAGTTAAGATGTAAGTTTTCAAAACATGTTAATGTGTACTTACTTTGAACTTTATTATCTCCGTTACTAATAGGTTTCACAAGTGTGGTTCAGAAACGGCAAAGAAGAAGAGGGGAGGATGCGTGCCTCAAAGAGATATCAGCAAAAGGAAGAGGCCCCTTGCTTATGCTGACATCATGGCAAGACATGGCATCGCAAGGGCCAATGCCTGCCGGGGCTGCGGGACTGTTCGAAAGAGATAGCGTGGCCCTGGTACACAAAGGGCTAAGAAGTAACATGGATGGGGTTTAGTCAATAAAAGTCTGACACTCGGATTCCGGTCCGCCCAGAGTGGGAAGAGTCATTTGATAATTTCCTATCCGAAAAAAAAGGTGTGGTTCAGAACAAAAAAAAATCGCAATGACGGGAAGAACAATTTCAGCCTTATTGTCGTTTGTTCTGTACAACCAAAGTATTGTATTGTATTGTACAACGGGCTTGTGTTCGCAACTCCACGTCAAAGCGCGTATTTTGCGTATGGATTTTTCTTTTTGAGAGCATTACAGTACATTTCGCCACCGTAGTTTAAGTCGCCACCGCAGTTTACAACCAAAGTGTGTACTTTTATTATATCAAACTGCATTTAGTTTAGATAGCAGGGACCGATAAGGTTACCTATTTTGGGTTATTATTAGGGTTAGGTTATAACCCTAGAGTAAAGGTTATCCCGTATTATACGGTTAATCAGCCAATAACAACCAGTTCACACACAGAGTAAGAGAGAGATTTCGTACATAAAAATACAAGAAAGTTATGGAGTTAGCCTGCGCTCGGTATTTTGTCTCTTTCATTCTGGTATAATAATATGTAAGTGGTTAACCCATTTATTACCTTATAATAGTTAATCAAACATAAGTGTTATAGGTCTAACCGGTTTACCTTTTAGCCAGATTAATCGGTCCCTGGTAGAGTAAGTTTTGCCATAGCACCGACACTACACTAGATTTAAATAAGTTTAGTTTCACCTGGCAAAAGACACAAATATGTTTGCTTCGATTTGTGGGCGTTTACTATATTTTTCGGGGGTTCTTGTAGGTGGCTGTAATGCGTTTATCAGCAAAAAACCCATTCCACGTTTTAATCACTTTATATAATTTTTAATGGGTCTCGCCTGCTTCAAAATGCGCTTGTCTTTTGCTTTTTAGTCGTTTTGTATTTTCAGCTTTTCAATTTAACAATGGGAGTATTTCACAGAGTATTTCATTACAAGATTTTTTTTTATATGATTTGTCGTTTGGATTATAAATCCTAAATTTCCTTACAATGATAGTGGCCCTTGTTAGGCCCCGTACCAACTATGTAATGACGACAGATAATCGTGTAGATTTTAGTGTTGTGGCTTGTGTATTTAAACGGAGGTGTTAACATACAGGACGACATGATAACTGTCGTCCATAACTTTTGCCAAATAAAACTAACGATAAATTAATCGTCACGAGATAGTAGGAACGGAGCCTACGGGCATTCTAAAACAGAAGTTGACAGGTTAACTATTAGCCCTTTCGTACACAAGGCTATGCAAATCTTCGATACTAATGTTCTAAGTATAACAAATTAGTATCAAGTCGCGAGTATCGAGTAGCGTACGGTCCGTACACACGACATCGAATCCCAAGACGCGAATTGCCTATTCAGTCGCTAAGCAGAACACTTTTCCCAAAATGTCAAAAATCTAAATGCCATCTTGGAAATCGCTGCGATTTATGTAGCGATGATTTCGTCCGGCAAGTAGTGCACGACTAGCACGAGGCGAGTCGCGGGTCGAATGTCGGCGACGCGACTCGTGTACGAACTTCAATTTATTATGGCGGCAGTCGCTTGAAGACTAAAATCGTTGACTATCTAAGATTTGAGTAGCCTTGTGTACGAAGGGGCTTAGGGTACTTAACATTAGTGTAGTATAGGTAATAGGCTCTGGAAAGAACCCTAACAACCAGCATAAGTTCTCTCGGATAATACTATAAGTAATTTGTCTTGTCAAAGCAACTCTGTCTGTCTGTCTGTTGCTTTAGCTTTAACACACAGATCGAATATTTTTATATAGTACGTTTCTGTGAGCAAAAGGGGACTGTACTGACTAGCTGAAAGTTTTTTTCTATACAAAATAGGCTTGTGTTTAGCCGCAACTCGGCTGACGTGAAGCGATGATGCCCCCTAGGGTGTAGCACGCTTGTTTAGAAGAAACTGATTCACTCGAACTTTGAATCGATTCAGATTATAATGATCAGAGACCCTACTCTCTAACGCTTCGTCCGTATATTCGGATCTATCCATCCTTCTCACTCGCACTCATCTGCAGACGTGCGCGAGAGAGACAGATAGATCCAAATAAACGGAGGAAGGGTTAGGGAGTAGGGCCTCAGGGAACAAAGAAACCGGCAGTGATTTCTACAGACTGGCGGTTCACCAAATATATCCGAATAATTTGTAACGTAGGATTACCCCATTTTATTGCAAATTAATTAGTGTCTTTTGTCACATGCCACCAAAAAAAAGATCCTAAATAGACATAAAGCTTTTACTCTATGATTAATAGAACTACCGTTTATTATGAATACATGTCATATTAAACTTGCATTGATTAGTTCATTTTATTATTGGAAGTTATTATCGTTTCGTCGACTTAGTTAAAGACTTATCGTTTGAATTCTCAGCCTATAATGTTCCCAGTGCTGGAATTTGTTTATGAGAGGGAGTGGACTATAATCCATCACGCTGGCCTAGTGAAGATATGTTACATGTCTCTGTTTATTTATTTACTTTATTTTTTATTATAAATTTACATGAATATCGCATTTTTTTTCAATGTTACAGCACCATGAGATAAGAGCCTTTTGGCCTCATTCGTTTGTTTTATTATTTTTACTTTTTTTTATATAATTTTGTTTACTTAACTGTTTAACGTTTTTTTTTTGCCCTGTGCGGACTAATATTTATTTTTTCTTTCTTTCTTTAAGACATGCTGATTACCTCACAATGGTTTCCTTTGCTGTGTGAGCAATGAATAAATTACCTACAGGGTGAATTTTAATTGATGCGACAAAATGAAATTGGAGCTTCAGTTACAGTTACACAGTAATTATAAACTGTTTTTTCTACAATATAAATCGTTAAAAAAAATTACGAGATTATAGTTTTCAAAAGATTCATTGATGTTATTATCTTTATTTAAGTACGAATTATCGGTATTCCAGTAATATGCAAAATAAATAAGAAAAATTAAGGCAAAATGAGGTAAATGACCGCTATATTGAGCACTGCGATGTGTCGGACGAGATTTTTTGATACTTTTATTATTTTAACGGTTTTCGTAACACTGATCAATTATTTTTTAATTTTACATTTGATATTTTATACATTTTCTTGACAAGACGTATTATTGTATATTTAAAATTGTCGCATCTATTCAATTTCACCCTGAATAGTAAGGTGCTACTGTTGGTTCGAGTCCACGATGTATAACGCGTAGTCAGAGCCGTTATGAGGCTACCGCTGTTCATTTTTTTGGTATTTATTTAAGGATTTTCAACAATCGATGAGATGACCATTAATAAAGAAGTATGGAACAAGAAGACATGCTACGCCAACCTCAAAGAAATTGGGATATGATTCTGATCCCCTAAAATAGATTTGATACAAGTGGAAAAAGTTTGTTATTGTAGTTCAAGCCAGTATTAACACACTAGCCGTAGGCGAGGGTGTTTTTGAGCCGAGAACTGCAAGAACTAATGTCCACGTGTATCAAAGGATGTTTTTCAATAGACTTTTGAAGAAATAAAATAAAAGAACGTAAAATATTTTTTTCATGAATTATTACGGGACTATAATTAATTTTTCCGCGCTTTGCTTTCGCCAGGTTGAAGGAGAAGCAAAGGTATGAAAGCTATTATACAGCCTAATATAAAAAATAGTTTATTTTTAATATATTTTTTATTTTAGAACACAAATAAATATTAACCCTTAAATTGTCACCCTTAGATTTTTTGTGTGTATAATGTTGAAATTGCGTATATGGGTTAGAATTACGGTGGAAAAGAGAATAAAGAAAAAAAAATTTTTTTTTGAATATATTTATTATTGTTTTTATAATGTCACATAAAACGGACATTGTCCATTATATGTGCAATTGTGGAACATGAATCTACGTCACATAAAACGGACATAGCGTATTATATGTGAAGTGATGGTATTTACATGAATTTCAAATTTTCAACTGTGTAATTAAAAAATGAATATCAAATTATAGTTAGGAACATTCTAGAATCAATATCTACTAGATTTTGCGTGGTGCGCGAGCTACGCAGCTCGCAGTTTCTTTTTCATGTTTTGAGAAGTAGGTATTCACCCTTATAAAATTTTAAGAATGTTTTAGAATCATTAAAAGATTTCTTAAATCCATTAAATCACTTTAAAGATTTTGAAAACCCCTAATACAATCTAACACCTTATTCATAAACTCAGATCATTTCCCATTTAAAAAAAATACTCTAAATATTGTACAAGTTTCGAAGCCTACTATTATATTTGTTCAAACCGATTAGGAATCTCTAATACATTATGAAAACACTCCAGAGCCCTTTAATCAGTCTAAGAAACCTTAAGATAAAACAATCTAAATCCGTATTTAAAAACTCAGACCTTATCCCATTAAAAAAACATTTAGTACCCTAAAGATTGCTTGTTATCGCCCCTTAGTTACGCTTCACCCACTCAACCTTCGTTACGCTACGGAGGTTGGCGCGGCGGCTCGCTTCGCTCGCAACATCACCCCTTTGCTCCACTCGATCTCGCAAGTTCACTCTACTCAGGACCTACCTACCACCGGAAAGCTATCGTGACCTAATTCCTACGCTACGGGGGTCGCCGGCTCGCTCCGCTCGCCATCTCCCCTTTGCTTTACCGGTACCACCACCGAACAGGTTTCGACACCTACTAATAATATTTGTTCAAACACCTAATGGCTATCTGTAACCGTTTTGAAGTTGCAGCCCTTTCAAATTTAGGGGAGATTGGGGAGGGGAGGCTATACAAATATCAACGCCCCTCAATAAAAAGTATAAATATTCAAATCAAAAAGCCTCTCGTGTTCCAGTTTCCGAGATACGATGGGGGGGGGAGGTTGAAGAGGGGAGAGTGGGGAGTTTCAAAAAATGATTGTGACAAATTCATCTCGCGCACCACGCTAAATCTAGTCACTGAGATCAGCTAATATGTCGTACAATGACGGAGATATGGTATGGTACTACTTATGTCACGTCGCTCAAAGTTGCCTCAGCCATCAGACTTAATGTCAGACTGTTCAGATTCCACCGTAGGTAATAGTGAGCACATTTTCTTTGAACGCCAAGCCATGTTAATATAAAATAGGACAAAAAAATAAATATTATTAAAATTATAACCATGAAGTTGAAAGTGACAATTAATTGGCGTCGTCCGTTTTATAGGACAAAAAAAAGAATACTTAGAAGTAGGCCTAAATGACAATGTCCGTTACATGGGTCAATCAAAGAATACACTAGTTTATACTTCAAGCTGGCAAGGTCCGTTTTGTGGGACACTTGAAATAAACGAAGTTTTTTATTCTAAATAGAGTAATATTTGTAAAAGTTGTAGCAAAATACCACACCTATAATCATATTCTAACTAATAATTTATCATTAAAAACAAAACAACCAAAATACAAACAGTTGTTATCAATTAGAACAGGAGCGTAAACAAATCTGACCGTTGCACTTTTTTAAATGATCACTTCTCGCGACCGTTCATCGCTTCGTTAATGGAACATGCATCCGCGCGAAAGAGATAGCTAGTACCCTGCCCTTCCACCCGCTCCCAGAGCTTAGGAGTGTTAAGACAGCGTCCGTATGCGTGGAAATACTGTGTCCTTTATAACGGACAAAAACAATTTAAGGGTTAATTTGTTTAGTAAAGAAAATATTAGTTTTAAGGAATCATGTTAATCTATGATATTGAATTTATAAACACAATTTGAATATTCACATTAGTGACGACTCCAATGGCGTAGTTGTAGTGAGGCTGCCTTACGTTCATAGGGCACTGGGTTCGAATCCCGGTAGGAGCAAATGTTTATGTAATGAGCATGGACATTTGTTTCCGAGTCATGGATATTTATATATATATATATCATTTATGTATAATAAGTATGTATTTACAAACAAAAAAGTATGTAATATGTAGTATACCAACTATCTGGTGTACACGACACAAGCCTTGCTTAGTGTGGCAATAGATGGCGCTGTGTGTTAATGTCCAGCGATATTATTATTATTCAAAAAATGTTTACGCCGTATTATGCATTTACAAGTTTGGACTAAGTATAGGTATAGTGATCTGAGGCAATTTTGCTTTCTGCACATGTGTGCAAAAAACATGAAAAACGCACGTTTGTGAAATACACTGCATTTTGAACGTAATCGTAGGGCGAAAAGAACCAGTTTTCGAGGAAGTGTATTGAAAAGATATTTACATCGACTACATTGTATTTGGGTGCTTGCAGAAGTTTTTCGTTATTAAAAGATGTTTGACATTCACCAACCTGTATTGGTCTACGGGTCACTCCCTTTCATAGAGGTGTCCCAGTAGTGGGAACATTATAAGGTGATTTTAAAAATACTATCTAGTCATTGGTCGACCAAACGATTCTTAATTTTACAATATTTTAATATTATCATAGATATCATCAAAACTCATAATTATCAACATTACCCAAGTCTTGTACTTTGTGCAATATTCTTAATAACCAGGCAATGTAAATAACATGAGCATTGACAGAAATAATACATATTAATATCAATTAATTGAATGTCACAGTGAATTTAAATAGATTTAACCAATTAATTGATTACATTTTTTTACAATTGATTACAATTTTTTAATGGAATAAATTGTTACTTGGAATTTTATGACAGCCTAATTAGCGGTTAATTAGAGATATTTTAAACAAGATAACTTTGGAATAGGACCATCGGAAGCACGTTTGAATACTATTATAGTTCAGGGTGTAAACAGCACTTTACACGTCAAACTAGGTAACTATGTACGCAATATATTTGAAAAAAAAAAATGAATAGTTTTTATCTCAAACTTGCCATTTATTTCACGAGAAAAATGCGTTTGAATTTCTCTAAGTACAATTCCCGCTCGCAAGTGTACGATAAATAACATAACATCACGCTTGTATAGATAGGTGTGGTAAGGCAGAGTTAGATCTACTGTAGCCGGCATACCCACATATCGCCTGTTATGCCCATGTTATAGTGCACGAATCCAAATTACGGGCTGTTACTGAAAAAATCCTGATAAAAATCTCTAATTCACCGCTCAAAAGACCTCAAAAACACTAAACAATTATAATAAACTAGATTCCCATCCGTCGTTCCCTTACTATGTTGTAAATTCTTCAACGTTACATCTAGCTACGGTGGTTATACCCGAAACCCGATTAAACGACTAATTCTACTCCCCCACTAGCGTTTACTCCAACTGGAATAGAAATAACATGAATTTAGTACACGTACATACGTAGAGATTCATCTGACCTATTGTATTGTACAACAGGTTGGTGTCCGCAACTCCACGTCAATGCGTTTATTTTGCGTATGGGCTATAATCCACCACGCGGGCCCAGTGCGGGTTGGTAGATGTCACATGTCTTTGAATTTTTGGTTCTAGGACATGCCGGTTTCCTCACGATGTTTTCCTTCACCGTTTTAGAGTGCAGCGGTGATGAAATAAATTACACAAATTTATGCGCCCGCCTGGGTTCGAACCCACGACTTACTGCTCGTAAGTCGGGACCGCCACCACTGAGCCACCGCTGCTCTCTTCACCTGACCTATTGGTGAGGTTCTTCAGAAAGATCAGCCCCAATATTCACATACGCTTCGAATGAATTTCGATTCGACTTTTCGAAGTATGTGCCTATTCTGTTTTGGTATAACGAAAGTATTAGAAGTACCATAGGATACTTTTATTAAAAAAAAAAAAAGATATTTTTAGCAACACGATCCGCGTACGAAGTCGCGGGCAGAAGTTAGTAGTATTATATATGTCACCACAAAATTGTAAAACCCGTTAGATTGTATTTCACAATTTTACGGTTTCACTTCGATATATTACAATTTATCGAAAAATAAAATTGTAAAATGCGTTAAATTGTAAGCAGTATTTTCAGTTGAAAATCTTTCGAGAGTTTACAATTTCGCTAGAGAGATTACAATCTAACGTGTTTGAAAATTTTACGGTGACATATCTTTTCACACAAAAAGTGTTTTTTTTTTCCAATCGGTTCTTGACAGTTATGAAAAAAAAAAATATATATGTTACCTGTTTAATAGTCTACAGCTATGTTGCATTTTTGAACGTAGTGGCAGGTGTTTCGACTTTATCATTTTTTCCTAATACTTTCTGAAAACAAAAAATAATAAAAAAATGAATGAAAGTTTCGTACATAATAATTATAACCTGTTTTGTTGTGATTTTTAAAACTCATGAATCCAAAAATAATCTAAAAAGGTAGGTAGTGCCCTCGTTTCGTTTGTCTTGGCGGAGGCACTACCGTACAGATACAAATAGATAAAGATTTTTGTTTAAATGGCGATAAATACTAAACAATCAGTTCTTTTTTATTTATTTCATGCACTTCTCTTGTTCAACAACTCAGAATTGGATTGTCTAGTAAAAATACTCAATCCTCGTCCATTGTTTGCAAGACCTGTAACTGTTGTAACATCACTATTTAGTATGTAATTAGTCTGTACACCACTAGATTGTCCATATATTGTCTATGATTGCCGACACTTCTTTTATGTTTGTCTTACTGTGATACTTTACTATGTGACCCTCGTGTAAATAAATCAAGTCTACTCAACGGTATCTTTTATTCAACCTACCAACGAATATAACAGCTTGCTTGTCACTGTAGGCACAGAGACCGCCCGTCGTCGCGCCCGCAACAGAGGTCCTACTCTCTAACGCTTCGTCTGTCTCGCACTCATCTGCAGACGTGCGCGATAGAGACGGATAGATCCGAATAAACGGAGGAAGCCTCAGGCCCTTGTCGTCGTGCATTTATTGTGGACGTACTCTAAGACAATAGACCCGCTGGATATAACAGTGAACAATAAGCTGTATGTTACCTCGTCTTCTAACTCCTCGTCAAGATGTCCGTTAATAGATTCCCTGAGAGTGTCGTCTTCTTCATCTTCTGTCGGAACGTCGTAGAACTCTTCGCTGTCCATTTCGCCGTCTGTGCCTAGGTAGGAAAAAGTAAAGATTTTTTTTTATTAGTAATTATATGGCAGCGAATAGTCTTTATAGAATATGAGCTAAAGATGTGCCGTAAAACGGGGGTGACTCAAAAGGAAGGGATGATTCTAAACAAAAGTTTTGAGTTGGATTTGAATCTTGAATTAATATTAATAATAATAATTGAATTATACTAAGTAATCTATACAAAAGTAAATAATATTGGAGTGCCTGTATGTAATATCAAATGCATTTGAAAATATTGGTTGCCACCATTATTTACTCATTATTATATATAGCCATACAAAAGTAACAGTGAAAACAATTCGCTAAATTATTACCTAATACTATTATTTTTAGTTTTATTGAATTACTTATTGTCTGGTTATTAATTTTTATTATTGTTGGTTGTTGTAAGTGGTAATTTGATGAAATTATTTATTGTTGGTTATTATTAGTGATTATTTAATGCTATCAATCATATTATATGGGTTGGCGATTATTGTTATTAATTTGATGGAATGTATTATTGTACATTTTTTAAATTTTTTAATTGCTATTATTGATTTCACCAAATTGTTTATTGTTTAATTGATTGTTTAGGATTATTATTGTTAGTAGTTCGATGGAATTGATTCTTGTTGTTGTCCGTATTGATTTGTTTGAACTATTTATGAATTTATTGATTGTTAATGAGTATTAGTACTACTAGTCATTGCTAATCTGATTGAGTTATTATTTGCTGATTGCTGTTATAACCGATTATTATTTTTATTGATGGAATTAATTATTGATTTTGTCATTTTGATAGTTGTTATTGATTTGATTGAATTATTTATTTGTTGATGATGATAATTGTTAAATAATGCTTATGTTTATTTTTTATTAATTATCAATGTTACTTGTATGGCATTAAATAAAGCTTAATTATTATTATAGATATTGCCTAAACGAAGCCGAAAGGTACTTGTTCTCCCCGTCGCATCATTTCGATCATTTTTGTTCAAGACCAAACTTCCTGAAGCATCTAGTTCCGGAGAAATTGGGGGTCAAAGATTCAGTTTTATTTTTAAATACTAGTTTTTCATGGCATTACTTTAAACACCTCCACGAACCCGTACTATTCAATGCATCAGTACAATGTGTATGCCTTACATAGTATGCGTGAATTAGTCCTAACATGAAGTGACATTTCACCCCAAAAAACATCGTTTCCCAGCACTAATCATTGCGCAAAGTTACTTAGTTTGATGTACAGAATACTTGAATAACGGCTTCATGCAGATCCTTTTACACCCTGTATAACAACATTACGACTTACCTAACACAGACTGATAGTCAGTAAAATACTCGGAGTCCGACGCGTAGCTCGGTTCTGCCACTTCAGCGTTATCACCACTACGAAGATGCATCTTTGCTGACCGCTCCTTGCGCGCTTTTCTATGTTTTAAACGACGTACGGTCCTGGGAAAGAAAGGAATAATGTTTACATTACATTAAGTGGGGTTTACACCTGAATTAATTACGTTTACAATTAATTAATTATGTATACAATTGATATGTTTAGTTTACAATTATATAAGTAATGTTTACACTTAATTAAATACCTAATGTTTGCATTTAGATCATGATTCTAAATTAGTAGTTACAGATTACAACTGTTTGGCCTCGAAACGCTCGGATCATGGGCTCAAGTGCGCGTCTCCTTTTAATTAAGGAAAGAGATCACCCAGATTTGGCTATTTTCAAAAGTGCTGACGAACCAAAATAAACTTATTATTTGGATAGACATACGACTTAGGTGTAATAATAAAAAATGTTAACTAAGTTATTCTCTATCTAAGTAATAAGTTTATTTTGGTTGGTTTACTTTTGAGAATAGCCGAAAAATGTATGGAGGCTGGGTGATCTTCTTTCTGGCCGACTAGTCGACAGTGGACTTTTCGCGTGACCAGAGGGCTGCGTCTTTGTTGGGTATAAGAATTAGCGTTGCCATTCAACGTGGCACTAATGCCAGTCTTTGGACCCGCTTAGGGATGACAGCGAAGGAGGAGTACTTTGACGCCTAAGCGTCCTATTGGTTACCAAGCTTTTATTGAGTTTTTATTTTATTTTTTATAAAGGGTGTAAAACACCTCTTCACGAAGCCAAAAGCCACTTGTTCTCCCCATCATTGCGAACATTTTTTTGTTCTACACCATTCCTGGGAACCTTCTAGTTACGGAGATATGGGGGGTCAAAGTTACAACTTTTTGACAAGTTTGTTTTTAAATACTTACAAGTTTTTGTAACTTTTTGACTTTTAACACCTTCACGACCCCCGTACTATTCAATCCATCCATCAGCACAATGTTTTAAGTGCGTTACATTGAGTTCTACCACGTAACATGATTTATAACCTCAAAAAAAAAGTAGTTTCCCAGGTTGTCTATTGTTTGCCCGAAGATTATATACCATAATCATCATTTTCCCGAATTTCATTTACCCGAATTTCATTTGCCCGAATGTTTCATTTGCCCTAAAAGACATATGACATACTTTTAATTGCCCGAATTTTAGATACCATAAGATACGAATGCCATAAGTATTGTTTGCCTTATTTTTATGTGCCATAATAATTATTAGACATAATATTTAAATGGCATAACCAGTATTAGACAAACTTATTTATTCTGTGCATGGTTTTTTTTTTCTGTGCATGGTTGATGGTGGGCTAGGTCGACGGAGCCCCGCTTCGCGGGGCTCCTACTTCTGTGTGGTTTATAAAAAAATAACCACGAAGGGGATGGCGGGGTCTATTCGCTCGCTTCGCTCGCTCACACGACCCCGCCATCCCCTTCTAACCTAACCTGTGCGAGTCGGGGTGCCCTAAAGTCTCAATTGCATCCAATTTCTCTTGATATAAACAACCGTTACCCACCCGATGTCGATGGCAAATTATGTTATGGCATATCATAATTATGGCATGTGATAATTAGGGCTTACAATGATTATGACAAATGATGTTATGGTAAGTGACTTTATGGGAAACAATGATTCTGGCACGTGACTAATATGGCAAATGAGAGTAGGGCAAATGAGTATTATGTCGTATGATATTATGGCTGTTGACTATTATGGCAAATTATATTAGGGCAAATAAAATTCGGGTAAACGGCGGTATACCAGTTTCCCAGCAATAATTTTTGCGTAAAGTTACTTAGTTTGATGTACAGAATGCTTAGTTAACGGCTTTGTGATGAGGTGGTTTACACCCTGTACTTTAGGTACTTTAGGAACTCGTGGCTCAATAATAACAGCCACTAGGGATTTAAAGGAAAAGCCCTTGTACACCGTGATTACAGACACAATTAAAAATCCATTGTAAATTTAAAAAATCAGCGGCATAAGAAGGGTTAAGCCGTGCTCGCCTAGGTTGGTTCGTGGATCGGTGAACATCTATTACATACCGAGTTTTCGTGCGTCAGAAAGCACGGTATGCCGTTGGTCTCGGCTGTCATTTGGAGAACTTTAACAGTCGTTACAGGTAGTCAGTAGCTCGAAAGTCTGATAACCAGTCTTACCAAGGGGTATCGTATTTCCCAGTACTAACTGGGTTGTGGAGGTCAGATAGACAGTCGCTCCATGTAAAATACTGGTATTTAGCTGCATCCGGTAAGCCTGGAAGTTGACCCAAACATAGTTGTGAAAGAGACACATGATGAGTTTTTTATTTTGTAAATATCTAATTATGACCTGTTCACATTAAATAATAATCTATATTATAAAAATGAAACCCGTTTTCCGTTGTCACGACATAGCATGAAAACGGCTTGACCGATTTGGCTGATTCTTTTTTTGTTGTGTTTGTTATTGTTAGGAGAAGGTTCTTATGAAAAAAAAAAGTAGTAGTAGGTAGCTTTTTCCCTCTTATGTGACGCAGACGAAGTTGCGTGGGTCAGCTAGTAATAAATAAATATCGCTGGACATTAACACACAGCGCCACCTAGTGCCACACTAAGCAAAGCTTGTGTCGGTGGACACTAGATAGTTGATATACTACATATATACTTTTGTTTGTAAATACATACTTATACTTATTATGCATATATATATTGGATTAAATATATGAATTAGTTACATATGAAATGAAAAAGTGACAGTTTAGCTAGCTGCGAGCTTACTTTGCATATATTCAACAATTTAAATGAAAGATAATATGCAAATTGTATAAAATTTACGAACCGTAACACCCATTGGACGGGTCGGTCGTTGGTCGTATGAAGAACAATGGGCAATTTAAAATGGAGCCCATCCCAAGAAAACAAAGTAGGATTATCAGCATGAACGGTATTGTCAAGCTCATTTGTCAATTTTTGTTAAGATAGCGGAATATTGAAAGCGGCGCCGGTGGCTGAAAAGTTGTGTGGTAATCGGTTGTCGTGGTATGGGCATGTGATGCGGAGGAATGAGGAAAATATCGTGAAAAAAGTTTTGAATATGAATGTGGATGGGTATTTGAGTAGAGGAAGACCAAAGAAACGATGGATGGACTGTGTTAAGACGGATATGGGAAGAAAAGACGTGTCTGATGAGATGACGAAAAATAGAGGAGTATGGAAGAAGAAGACGTGCTGCGCCGACTCCAAATAAATTGGGATAAGGGCAAGAGAATGATGAGGATAGCGGAATATAACTCTTAACTTAGTTGATGTCCAATAGATTTTAGATTAATTATTAATCGATTTTTTCAATATAACATCACGCCTGTAAATTTAAGAATAGGGTAGAAGACTGAAATAATCTAAATAGTACGTCAGGTAGATTATTAAAAAATATTTGACCCGTATTTTTTATTTTGTTACATAAATCTAAATTGACGAAGATACGACGCTTTTAAAATTCCCAATACGTCACGCCTAGGTATCATTTTTAGCTAGTTCTAACGTCACGAACCCCCACTCCCGAGTTTTGATGCGTTTTATCTTTGTCAATATTCATTGATTTACAATAACAAAAAATACGTGACCATTATTTTTCAATACTCTAACTGACAGACTAAATAGATTTGTATTTTTTTGACACTGTCGTCATGCCTATTAACCCTATGTTCCGAATTGCAATAAAAGTGATAATATCGCGAATCCGACCGAATTTAGTAGTCACAAAATATGAGGCTACTGAGTAATAATTGTGACATTGCGCGTTGGTCGGATTCGCGATATTATCACTTTTATCGCAATTCGGAACGCAGGGTATATTGGCAAGAGAAGAAGTGACAGCTCGGCTAAGGGTGGCCTAATAGGCCACCCTCATAGGCCACCCTCATAGGCATCATCATCATAGGCTGGCGAGGTCTTAGAATCAAATAAAAACTGTTGAGGCTGTGCTATGGAACCCCTTTGTTAAACTCGCTAGGTTATTATTTTCCTTTATTTATCTTTTTACAAATCAATTACATTTTCCATATTCCTTCATGGTATTTACTGGGTAGTACGATACCTCTTGGTAAGACTGGTTGTCAGACTTTCAGGCCAGTGACCTGCAACAACTGTCAAAGATCTACAAATGACAGCCGAGACCGACGACTTAATTTGCTAATTTTAAGCTACTATTCGAGATTTTTAATTCTATGTCCAGATTTAATAGGAAATTGCCCATTATCCTTTTTGTTAAGTGGCGGCTTGGTTGAGACTTGACAGTTGTAAAGGATCAAGTTATATTGTGTGCTATTAGAGTCGCCTTTGCCCAGCAGTGGGCTATTACAAACTGATGTTAATGGTAAACAGATCAACTTACGCTTCCTTCTGTAGCTCTCTCAGAGATTCCAGTTCCGTCCTCATGGATGACACTTGCTTGTCCAGTCTAGCTACTTCCCTTACTGCAAAAAAAAAACAAATGTTATAGAAACATGTTGTTGTTGTCATGTTGTGTGTTGTATGTTGTTGTTGTGTTGTATGTTGTTGTTGTGTTGTAGTAGAGTGTGTTGTTGAATTAGTTTTTCTGGAAATTAAACTGGTAAGTATTCAATGAGGTGAGCTGGTTGGAGTAATCGGCCACCATGGTTCACGCACAATGGTCTACCTCAAGGACTAAGTGCGGAAACTTAAACTTCCACGATAGATAGTATTCAATGAGTGTTCAAGATTTGTGGTGCAAAATGATGCAACCATTTTAACGTCCCAATTTCACTTTTATCTCATTTGAAGTTAGAAACATTTTACAACTATAACATATAACATTTTACTCTTGTACTACCTACCAGATGTAACCAGTTTTACCACCCAACTCGTGCCAAACGATATCAGATCCAAGCCTTTTCAATAGAGGATGAAGAACTTTAGAACAGGGTACTGTTCTTCATACTCCCAAAATAGCATGTATGCTGTTGCATCGTCTCTAAGTAACATAAGGCGCGGGTCAAATACAAGAGGCGTATGGCGGTGGCGCGGCGCAGCACAGAACAGGCGCGCTAACGCTGTCGAAATGGCGAGACGCGGTTAAACATAATACCAAAATAATATGAGAATCAAACATATTCTTAAGGTAGTGTGTATTATACATATATTTCGATTGTATTATAGAATATCTATGTTCCCAAATAAATATTTTGAAAGGACAATGATATAAAGACGAGATATGAGGAATTTAACATTTCCAAAGAAAAATTATTACTCTTGTTCAAATCGGTGTTCATTCGTTTGGGAACCTATATATTCTGTAATCCAATCAAAATAAATACACACTACCTTAAGAATATATTTTATTTACAAATTATTTTGGTATTACATATGTATGAAATTCGCATACTCCGCAGGCCTCTCAAGCATGCCATTTTGCTATCGCTGGAGTATTTCAGTGTTGGAGGTTTTAATAGTAAACCTTTATTCAGTTACTTTTATACCCGCTGTAATAGTTGGTAAGCTTACTGGTTTCAACCAGATACAAATCTAGACACCCTGGCTGCTTCTGACAAATTACTGATGGAAAAACCGAAAAATCCTTTGCCCCACCTAGCAATAAAATCCACATTGGGACCTCATGCCTAAAAATAGCGTAACTAAACCAAATGAGATAGAATAGATTATTATCTTTGCATAAAACCTCACGGTAGACACATGTTGCATTTCAACAGAGATATTATAGATAAGATAAAACTCACTTCAAAATGTAATCAGTGTTGCTGTAATAATCACGTACTTGACTAAGTTCAAAAAACGATAAGAATAGAATAATAATATAATAAAATACACAGTTTTTTTGCTAACAACAAAAACATAACCTCATTTGACATTGTAAAGTACAATTGTAATTTCTTTCGGTAAAACACAAGCTGTCTATTGCTTTTGAACACGAACATTATCGTTGAATTATAAAATAATGCAGCAATAGTATACGTTTTTAGGGTTTTAACTTGTTGGTAAGACAAAATAGTATTTTACTTACCTAACATAGATCTTCGCTTCTCAGCATAAATTTGTTCATAAATGAAGACTCCAGCGGCCCCAACAATGCCCACAATCGCAGCCCCAAACAAGAGACGGGGAGATATTATATGACTGCTATTCATAATTACACCGCAAAATTTTCTCCTCAAACACAAAACAAATTTCGTCTATTTTTTTCACTTCAACGCACAAGTAAACGCACAAAAAGCGAAGCAAGAACGGTAATTAAGCGAACAAAAGCTATTTCCTAACTTTTACAATGATAATCGCAAAGAAAAACACTAATTGTTAGAAAATAATTATCAGGAATGAAAATCAAACGTAGAGGGTTGATGCAGCGATAGAATTGAGAACTTTATTATTAGAATAAATTTTGGTGCCACAATTTGATTGGAATTGGTTGTTTTAATTAGAAATTCCACATATTTTCGCTGAATTTGCAAGCGAAATCGGCAGTCAATCAAAGCAAACAAAATATTTATGGACGCGTTCCAGACTTCCATATTCTGTGACAGCCAGTGTGACTTTTGACTTCCTATGATCTGAGTGAGCCAAAGTTATGTCACATCTTTTCTTTTTCAGGGAAACATGCATAGTTTAATAAAACAGTATTATTGGAACTCCAATACATCAGATGAAAAACTTATAAAAAAACGAAAAGAAATGAAGTAAAAAGTCTTTATTCGAAAACGAAAGAGAAGAACACTCTAAAATCTAAATTAATCGACTAAGCTTTTAAAAAAACAAAATATACATATACTCTATCACTCTCGTATATAATAACTTTTCTGGCGCGGTAGGGTAAAACTATTTTCATTTCTATGGCAAGACTGAAAAAGCTGTCACACTTCAAATCATCAATTCGTCACCCAGATTCTAACATAGCAATAAGTAAAATAATAGCAAATTCCAGGAGGTGAAAAACTGCATTATTAAATTATATCGGTATGTCTAACTAATCTATTAATCGTATTAATGCGAGGTTTTCTTTTTACTCGATAGATGGCGTTGATCCGACTACGTTACTAGATGGCAAAGCCAAAATGCTTGAAAAAACACACGTCACATACGCTCGTTGACTGTCCCTTTCGTTTACACAAGCTTCCGAATATAATCATTAAGTCCAAGTGAAATTATGTGACGTTCTGTTCCTTGCAGTAACGTAGTCAGACCAACGCCATCTATCCAGCGATTAGGGAAGAGTAAAAAACGAAAATCCCTCATTGAAAAACTTGCGATTGTGCAGTTCTAACTTCCAAAAAGTAAATCATATTTTATGCCAGCTTATTGATTGGCTTAATTGATTGATTGGAAAATGCACAAATCATCTTCCGATGCAATTTTAGCAAACGATACCAAAATATCAAAACTGCGAAAAATTGACTTACGTGGTGTTAGAACTTAAACGACCAACCAAATGTCACAAAGCTGTCAAAACGAAAAAATGGCAAATGATGCATTGTTGCTATCGGTGGATTATTTTACTTTTAACTGATAGCATTACTATTCTTAAATGCTTACCGTGGAGACAATAGTTTATACAATAATAGTTCTAATTATCCTATCTCGTGAATAGAATTCTGTGTTTTGCATAAAACCCGGTGGATCTAATTATTATTTTTACAACTTGTTTTTGTCGTTAGATTTACTTCTTTGCGTTGAAAATGAGTGATAATGAAGAAAAGGACAATACAGAAAAAGCGACAGCGCCATTAAATCAAGACGGAGGTTCTAGCAACCCAGAAACAATAACTGAGGGTAATGTACTGTCTTTGGATTCGAATAAAAATACCGATAATAGTAGCACCGTATCTGAAAATATATCTCGATCAGCAGCTATAGAAGGCTCTGGAGATAATACCGGCCGTATTATTCAAGAAAACTCTGAACTTGATGAAATCGAAGCAGAATTGACTGAAATGTCAAAGGAGTCAATCAATACTGATGAAGGCATGGGTAGTGGTGATTATACAGCCAAAACAAAGGTCAGCGACATAGATGATGAAATAATTGAGGAAATAAATACTGTAATTAATGCTAAAACATCCAAAACCGATGTGACTGCGGAGAAAGATGATATTCTTGACAAATGTGATGACATAGGCCTCAAAAAGGCTGATGAGTTTGATGATGAAGATGAGGATATGCAACTAAGATGGGATGAAGATGATGATGCTAGCAATCAACTTGAGGGTGATGACAACGCAAATGGTGCCGATAAGAATGATAGTGTTCTGTCAGAAGACAAACTTTTGGAAGATTCTTCTGATGTTTTAATTGAAAAGGGCAATCTTGAAAGTGTAACATTAAGAAACTCTTCTAAAGAATCTGAAACTAGCTCAAAACTGAACATCCATACAGACGAGGCTGATCTTGAAAAAAGCTTGGAAGATGAACTTTTAGAGGAACCTGATGGTAATAATGAAGAAATAAAAAAGCCTGAAATGGCTTGTTCTGCAGAAGATCAAGATGACCTAGATGATAAAATACTTGAAGATTCTGAAATGAACAGCAACACAGAATTTATAGCTCAGCCAAAAGATATTATAGATGTGAAAAATATGAATGAACTGACACATTCCACTGAAATATCACAAGTGACACCTTCTAACACTGATGTTTTGCCAAAAGATAATCTTTTAGAAGAACCAGATTCTAAAGACGAAAGTTCTGAAATTATTCCTGTAAAAGACACAGAAAGTTCTGACAACATTCCTGAAAAGGAATTCCCAGTTAACAAAGAATTAGATGATGATGTTCTGCTGGAAGAAAAGCTCTTAGAAGAACCTGAAACAGCTGAAGTTATTCCTGAAATTGATGAAACTATGGAAGTTGACGATGAAAATGAAGCAGAGTTACTAAAAGATGATGAAGGTCAAAACAAAGGTAGTACTCCTATGGATGTGGATAGTACGGATCCATCTATTGGAGATCTAGCAAAGATAGAAGACAAGATTATAGATCAGCCAATGGATGATGAATCTGAAGTAGGAAAGAAAGAGACAGCTCTAACAAATCTAGAAAAGGTTGATACAAATCAAACAACAGATGAAATCAAAGTAATGAATGAATCTGATGCACAATTACAAATGACTGAGAAGATCATTCATCAGCCGGTTGAAGGTACAACCAAAACAATAGAGTTTATCGAAGATATACCTGTTGAAGAAAAATCTGCAACAGTAGAATTTGATAAAGAGGCTATTGAAAATCAAGCTAGAACAGACAAGCTAAATATTGATTTAGCACCATCAGAGATGGAAATTGTAAATCAACCAATGAATGATGAGAAGAACATGGTTGAAAACAACAAAGTTCACTTAATTGTAGAAACAAATACAACAGAAGAGTCAATCAAGACTCCTGAACAAACAGAAGCACTCACTGTTTCTAATATTCCTAATATTGAAATTGAAGAACAAGAGAATTCCGTTTTAGATAAATCTACACTTGTAAAGGAAATTGAAAGCAAAGAGAAGCAAGAGCAACCTAAATTAAATACAGATACTGTAGACATTCATAATGAAAAGCCTGAAAAATCTAAAGAAATTGCTGTAATAGACACAAGCTTAGACAAAAACAATGTGCCTGCTGAAGTTTCACCTAGTTCTTCAATATTTCGGGATAGTCTATCACCTATCAAAAGTTTCCATGGTTTAAATAAACCAGATGTTATGCTAGAAATACCTACTCAAGAATTAATAGACATGGATATGACAGATTTATCTATGAATCTAGATCAATCTGAAGTTTTAGACAGTAATGACAGAGATCAATATATAAAAAAAGAGTTAGAAGATGACAACTCAATTGATATGTCTATAGCTGAGCATGACACAGCAACTGAAAAATCAGTAGATAATATAACCAAAGTTGTTGATGACACAGCAAACCAAAAAACAGTAAATCAAGACAACATACTTACTGAAACAGAAACTGATAAAATTACCACTGAAAATGACACAGCAAATGAAAAATCAGTAGATCAAGAAACCACAGCAACTAAAGCAACAGTAGATGAAGTACCAATAGAAAGTAAAATTGAGAAAAGTGGAAAAAAATACGAAACTGTAGTTCAAGCGACTATTGAACAAAATATGGAAATACTGTTTGCTGATGATGAACCAGAAAAAGCTAAAGAAGTTCCTGAGTGCATTGGTAAGTTTTACAAGTTATCTTACACAAGAAAGTTGTTTAATATCTGCAATAAGATTTTACGATAGAACGCAATTTAACACACTCAAAATATTGTGCTGATGGATGAATTGAATAGTATACCATCAAAGTTTATTTTTGGATGGAAGGTCTTTCTGAGCGAAGTATAAAGTCGGTCTATAAATCTAAACCCTAAGAAATTTAACCTTCTTTCAGCATCCACAAGCAAAACCATGGAACAGCCATCAACATCCACCACACAAGTTACTGCAGACACATCAGATGAGGTTCCAGATGCAGATGTATCAGACAGTCTGGGGCTGTTGGCAGAGTCAACACGGGTCATGGAAGATGACGAGGAAAACGAAGATGAGGACGAGGGTGATGGTGATGATGATGATGATTTTGATCAGGATGGTGAGTTAGATGTTCTGTTTGAAAATTATTTTTGTTACAAGATGTAGGTAAACGGACCCTTCATGTAACTGTCAACCAAGCTTTCTGCACTAACATCAAACTAAAGTAACTTTATGCAAAAATTATTGCTGGGAATCAACTTTTTTATACTGGGTGGTAATTATCAAACTAAAGTAACTTTATGGAAAAATTATTGCTGGGAAACAACTTTTTTATATACTGGGTGGTAATTATCAAACTAAAGTAACTTTATGCAAAAATTATTGCTGGGAAACAACTTTTTTTATATACTGGGTGGTAATTATCAAACTAAAGTAACTTTATGCAAAAATTATTGCTGAGAAACAACTTTTTTTATATACTGGGTGGTAATTGCTCCTCCGACATGCAACAGATGTGACCAGCACCCGTAACCAACCTAGCAGCTTGAAGGCCTTTGGTTTTTATTAAATGTTGAAATGAAAAGTTCCTTATTGTGTTAGTTGATTAGTTGAATGAAAGACACCGTTGGAAAGACTTGGTTTATTATCACAGGGTCACATAGCAAGCGTTTCACAAATGGGGTTTCACAGTAAGACAGCCTTTAAGCACGTGTCGACAATCATAGACAAGATAGTGATGTATATGTCACCGTAAAATTGTCAAACACGTTATATTGTAATCTCTAGCGATATTGCTCGAATTATTGTCAAACGAACATACTGCTTACAATAAAACACATTATTTTTCGTGAAATGCATGCCATGGTTGTAAACTCACGCGATGTGGAGGGAAGGAGAAGTCCCCTTTGCCCAGTGGTACCACTCTCATGAAAAGATACTGTACCATTCCTGAGAAATATCGATTAATATAACCTAACCTTAAAAAACTTTATATTCCCCTAAAAAGCGTAGTCGACGGTGCTCCGCTTTGCGGTCCTTTTCCGAGTGGAAAAGGCCCGAATAGCGCAGCAGTAGTGAGGCTACCTTAAAGCTTAGGGTCCCGGGTTTGAATCCCGGTAGGAGCAAATGTTTGTGTGATGAGCATGGACATTTGTTTCCGAGTCATGGATGTTTATATGTATAATAAGTATGTATTTACAAACAAAAACTGATGGCGGCACTAGATGGCGCTGTGTGTAATGTCCAGCGATATTTATTTACTAATCCTTTCTTGTTTTATACATTTAGTACAAGCTTATAACCTTATTTTTTTTTATTTAATCTATTGAAATTACAGAAAGCAGTAATCAAGTCTCAGCAGAACAATCGGAAGACTCGAATCCACCAGCCATAGAGTCCGAACCAGTGACGGAAACGGAAGACAAGGAGCTTGAGTCACCACCGCCTAAGGAAAGCGAGTTTCCGTTCTTGCGTGATAGTTACTCTCAGGATAAGGGGGACAAAGTGCATATGGAGTATGGGACGGTGAGTATTTTTTTTTTGGCCCATTGTTGTGCCCAGGCCTCCCCATTCTCATTAGAGAGAGAAATTAAAAAAAATGTGCTATAGTTGCTGTCAAGCGCAATAGCGATAAATGCCCTTTCCCTAATATCTCTTCGTACCAAATTTAACTACCACAAACTTATCAAAATTACTGTATATACGTGTACGGTTGAACAAGCTATTTGGTTTACAGTTTAACCCAATCAATCAATACTTAATATTATAAAGCAGAAGAGTTTGTTTGTTTGGTTGAACGCGCTAATCTCAAGAACTACAGGCTCGAATTGAAAAAATCTTTTTGCGTTGGATATGTCTTCATATCATTCATTATTTTTGTTATAAATAAATAGAACCAGTACATATAAAATGGGTCATAGGACTCCCTTTCCTAAACTAGGCAGAAAATCTGTCTGTATCTTAGGAAAGCGTATCCATTCACAGTGAGTCTTATTACGGTTACAAAAATATTGGTACGTGCAGTAGGCGGACAAAGTACTTATGTTAAATTAAAGTATAAATAGAAAAAAAAAAACAAAAGATGACATAAAAATGAGTGTGTGTGAGTGTGTGTTGGTGTATGTGTGTGTGTGTGTGTGTGTGTTTGGGTGCATGTATGTGTGTGCGCCTGCGTGTGTATGTGGGAGTGCTTACATGCCTGTGTGTATGAGTAAGTGGATGTGTTGTGTTCTGTGTGTAAACCATTCCAATTCATCAATCAATTACATTATTTTGCAGATGGAATTACAGGCGGAAGCAATAAATGAAATGACTGAAGAGGCAACATCAGCTGTAGCTGCGTTGTTGAATGCTGACAACCCCGTCATTGAAGAAGCTAAGGTATTTACATTTTAATCATCATCAGCTTATAATGTTCCCACTGCTGGGACACGGCCTCCTCTCCATGAGAGGTAATGGGCTATAATCCATGAAGTGAGCAAAATCAAAATCAAAGCATTTATTTCAAGTAGGCCAATAACAGGCACTTTTGAAATGTCGAAACAAAGATGAAAATTAAATGTAGCTACAGTCCCAATCACAAGACATATAAACTGTGAAAGTACTATTGTTGCCCATTCCCTAACATAGATCTCTATGGAGAAGAACGGGCAAGAAACTCCATGGACACTCTTTTAAATCAAATTATTGTTACAAAATCTTGGTTACATCATTCATGTTGAGATGGTAAATTATGTGAGAACAATGTAGCAAGATGTGCACGTTAAAAGTGTCCATAGTAAAAACAAAATAATTATTTCAAATAAGCCATGGCAACTAAGAGATGACCAGTCACAACTGACAGCGCCCGTTCACGAACATGACGCATGGATCAGCACCATTCAGCTCAACCATTTTGAAGGGAACTAAATGACCCGACACACGCGCCACCATCAGCGAGACATTTGAGTGAGCATGACATCCTCTCAACCGCCAGGGCACATTCAAGTCACTGTGGATTAGTAGATGTCACATGTCTTCAAATTTTAGGTTCGTGAATCGGGGCCGCCACCACTGGGCCACCGCTGCTTTCTAGATTTTAATACAAAGTCGTAACAGGGGATAATCCTAAAAAAAATAATGAGTCCGTCAGATTTCCAAAAAATATTACACATATTTTATCACGTTAATAAAGAATTTAAAGGTTACACTGCGCCGAAAACTCGTGTTTTATTACGTGATTTTTGTTCATATTTCATGAACAAAAATCACGTAATAAAACATATGAAAACGGGTATTTATCGCGAATTTATCTTTAATTTAAACCCGACGTAAAAACGTACGTACGTTTAAATCACGTATCCAAAATTTAGAAACAGAGTCAATCAAAATCAATCAACAATTAATCTATTTTGTGCGTGAATGTAAGTAATATTATTACTTCGCAGGACCCAAAAGAAACCCCAGAAACCCAAGAAGAAATGGATATAGAAACAGTAAAACTGTCAGATACGTCTGACAATGAAGCTGACGTTGAACCTGCAGTAAGTTCAACGGTTGGCAAGACTGTGGATGAAGCTGAATCTAGCAAGGAGGTTACAGGTAGGTCAATATAAAGGGTGTAAAACACCTCTTAACGAATACGAAAGGCACTTGTTCTACTCGTCATTCTGATAATTTTTTTGTTCCACACCGTACCTGGGAACTTTCTAGTTACGGAGATATTGGGGGTCAAAGTTGCAAGATTTCGACAAGCTTTTTTTTAAATATTACTTTTTATCGCATGATTTTTACTTTAAATATCTCTACGACCCCCGTACTATTCAATCCATCCGTCCGCACAATGTTTTGAGTGTGTTACATTGAGTTATACCACAAAACATGATTTATAACCTCAAAAAAAAGTTGTTTCCCAGCAATATTTTTTGCGTAAAGTTACTAATTTTGATATACAGAATGCTTGGTTAACGGCTTTGTGATGAGGTGAAATACACCCTGTATTATACATCGTACAATATAATATGGAATATAAAGGGTGTAAATGGGCCCTTACGGAGCCAAAAGCCACACCATCCATACCTTCTAGTAGGCATGGGTAAATAATATCGATATATCGAAATACTTATCGATATTTTTACAAACAGCTATCGATATTTTTAACCGCGATGTATCGATATTTTTAACCGCGATGTATCGATATTCGATATTTATTTTAGAGTTTCGAATTTGTATCAATTTCGATTTTATTTAAACGCAACTTTGGTTTCGTGTCCATATCTGATGTCTACTTTATTATTAAATTGTTATTATTTGGGCTCAAGCATCAATAAAAATACTATTTTCTTTTATTATTTTTACAAAGTTTGAATGTTTTGGGAATATGTATGAATAATCATATGAAATTGACGATATATCGATAATTTTCACTCGATAATTATCGATACTGTTTAAAAATATGGATACGATTAATATCGATATATTTTTTTCACTTGCCCATCCCTACCTTCTAGTTATGGAAGTATTGATGGTCAAAGTTCCAACTTTTTACAAGTTTTTTTAATACTTTTTTTTTAATATAAGATGTTTATGTACTTGTAACACCTCCTCGACCCCATTGCTATACAATCCATTAATAAATAAATAAATATCGCTGGACATGACCACACAGCGCCACCTAGTGCCACACTAAGCAAAGCTTGTGTCGTGAACACTAGATAGTTGATATACTACATATTTACTTTTTTGTTTGTAAATACACACTTATTATACATATAAACATCCATGACTCGGAAACAAATGTCCATGCTCATCACACAAACATTTGCTCCTACCGGGATTCGAACCCTACGGACGGAGCACCCTAAGAACGTAAGGCAGCGTCACTACCACTACGCCATTCGGGTCGTCAAACACACACTTGTTTGATTTTTGATGTGCAGAATACTTGGTTGTCGTTTAAGAAAATTTGAATTTCGCGGAGTATCTTGTCGTTTCCACCCAAAATTAAGGAAGAGTTCAGATCACAAAATTTTTTTTTTCTTATTCCTCAGAAGAACAAAAGAAATCACCATCTAAATCCCCACTTCAGGGCGATGGGTCCCCGAAGCAATCACCGAGTAAGCTGAAGAACTTAGCTATAACCGCGCAAGCAGCTAGATCCGTGGTTAACATTGTGGATTTAGAGGAAAGCAGCTCTTCAGACGATGGTAAGGTTTATTTATTTACTAGCACTCATATTCATATTCATTTATTTGCATTCCACAAGGTAAAACATGGTGTTAACAAAAGGCTTAGAGCTAAGAACCGTTGTAGACCCTGTCAGGGCACAGCAAAATCTAATACTTACATGCTAAAAATTAAAATATAAATGGCACGCGTATTCGTCCGCGAAAATTGTGATAGCTCGCCTAATATACATGATATCGAGATAATTTATAGCTTAAGTTATTCGGTATATATGTAGCTTTATAATGGTAAAAGATTTTTTGTAATCGGTCGAGTAAGTTTTTAGTTAAATCGTAACAAATAAACACAAACAAACAAAATACGAATCTTTCCTCTTTATAATATTATTTTAGATTTATGAACTAGCTTTGGATTTGGTCAACAATTTCAAGGTTTTTTTTGCACAGAACCCTAACATTCTCCCTTAAATTAAAGTACGATATGTTACTCCATATAGCATTAGCTATCTGCCAGTAAAAGTCCCGTAAAAACACGCAGACAGACAAACAATATTATTATTATTTTCTTTAGTTTTTGACGTTTTTGACATCCCTACTAATATTATAAATGTGAATGTAAGTTTGTTTGTTACGCTTTCACACGAAAACTACTGAACGGATTTTAATGAAATTTTGCACACAGATAGTTTATAACCTGGATTAAAACAAAGGATACTTTTTATCCCGGTAGTAAGATCCCATGGGACAATAATTAAACTTCACGCGGGCGAAGCCGCTGCTAGAAGCAAGTACTTTCATATGTATATGTCACCGTAAAATTGTCAAATATGTTATATTGTAATATCTCTAGCGATATTGTAAAAACTCGAAATATTGTCAAATGAACATACTGCTTACAACAAAACGCATTATTTTTCGTGAAATGCATGCGATGGTAGTCAACTTACGCGGTGTGGAGGGAAGGAGGGGTCCCTCTTGCCCAGTGGCACAACTCTCATGAAAAGATATTGTACCGTTCCTGAGAAATACCGATTATTATAAGCCTATTTCCGAGTGCAGGGTTTAAAGGAACCCAACTAACCTAACGGGGGGGTGCCCTAAGTCCCGATTATGGGGGCAGAGATACTTCCGTATGTTCAGTTGACAATCATTCGAGATATTACAATATCGCTAGAGAGAAACACGTTATATTGTAATATAACGTGATTGACAATTTTACGGTGACATATACATCCAGTAATAAGCTATTATTGTGACATTACAGACATAGACTTCGATTTTATTTATTTGGATAGATTCTTCAATGAGCAATAAACCTAAATTCGGAGCAACATTTTTTTTTTCATTTTCTGTAAAAAACATTGGTCCTTTGGCACCTGACTATTGGAGCTTTCTCAAACTCCCCACAGATATACAAGAAACGGTAGTCCAAAAACAACCATCACCGGAACCAAAGACAAAAGAAGACAAGCCTGCTTCCCCCGACCCCGACTCAGAAGTTACCAGCGTCAACATACCAACGGGCATTGACATTATACGAAGTGTGTCTTCCGGCGGAATTACCTCGGAGATAACTACTAAAGATGGGGAGGCTGTGATCAGTGGGGTACCTAAACCGCCGCCGCATAAGCCTGTAAGTATTATCATCATTATTTCAGCCGAAAGACGTCCACTGCTGGACATAGGCCTCCCCCAAGTGTCGCCACATTGACCGGTCCCTTGCGACTCGCATCCACCTGATTCCCGCAACCATCACCAGGTCATCTAGTGGGAGGTCTTCCAACGCATCGTCTTCCGGTTCGCGGTCGCTACTCCAGAACTTTTTGGCCCCATCGGCCATCCGTTCTGCGAGCAATGTAACCTGCCCACTGTCACTTAAGTTTGGCAATTCTTCGGGCTACGTCGGTGACCTTGGTTCTCTTGCAGATGTCTTCATTTCTGATTCGATCACGGAAGGAATCTCCGAGCATAGTCGTGAACATTGCCCATTTTGCCGCTGCTTCATTGCTGCAAGTATTCTAGAGTTTGATTCAGAATTTCAGATTTTGGAATAATCAACTTAATGTTTTATACGATAGAGATGGAATTCCATTGCATCTAAAAAGAATTGGGGAATTATTACTACAATGGCCACTCAAAAATCTACTTTAACTTCATAATTCTAGAGTAGATATTTGATATGTGGGGCAAATACAAACTTGAAAATTTTTGGGGGCGGTATGACGAATCTATGCGTTGTTCAATCTAAAATCACTTTACACTATATGACTTTAGAGTAGAAAGTTGAATATGAAGATATTTTTTTTTTCAGGCCAGGTTGAATACGAGTGAAGTTTCGATCAAAACTGTTAGTTCTGCCGAACCAATGGTTATACCAGAAACTAAGGTAAGAAAAATAAAAATACAACTTTATAAAATACCCTTTGACTTTCTTTGCGACTATCGGCTTTAAATCGTTTGACATAAACTGATATAGTCGCTGTGTTCATACAAACGTAAATAATTTGTAAATCAAACATATTCTTATCGTAATGTGTATTTTATTTCGATTGGATTATAGAATATCTAGGTTCCCAAATACATATTTTGAATTGATACTGATTTAAACAAGAGTTATGGGAGAAATAAGTTTTCTTTAGAATTTTTCAATTCCTCATATCTCGTCTTTATATCATTGTCCTTTCACCTTCATCATCTTTTGTTTTGCAGATAAACGAACAAACACCAACACAGGCTAAACCTCAACTGAGTCTAGAAATATTTAGTCTAGATTCTGATGAAGAAGATAGTTCTGCTAAAGGTAAGATTTATTTATTTATTTATTTATTTAACAATTTATGTACACACTAAATATAGAGAAGAAGAAAGGAACAGAAAATAGTACAAAGGAATGAAAGAAATAAAATAAGAAAAAAAAAAGAAGAAGAAGAAGAAGGAATTTAATATTCATTTGTTCATTTTTGTCCTTACTATTTACATTTTTCTCTACTAATATAGACTTGTCTACTAAAAAAAATCTAATTAGTAATCTAACATTGACTGTACAAATTATTCCATATGTGACATTTAAATTTATGACATACTAATTTAGTTTTTGTATGATATATATCCTTTTTCTTTCTTGTCACAATTCGCATGCTACCATACTTGTACGCCTCTTGGCATAACATAGCGCCCTAAAAAATTTAAGAACTGTATCTACTACCTATGTTACACAAATAAAATGATTTGATTTGATTTCATTTAAATCAGTTAGATTATCAAAAAATATCTGACCCGTAATTTTTCTTTTGTTGTATAAACCAAATTTGAGGATGGCACGACGCTTTTAAAATTCTCAATTCGTCACGCCGTGGTATAAGTTTTAGTGCGTTCTGACGTCACGAGCCCCCACTCCCGAGTTTTGATGCGTCGTCAATATTTATTGAAGTACAAAAAAAAAACAAAAAATTCGTTTGCATAATTTTCCAATACTCTAAATGACGGATGACATAGATATTGGTGGTGGAAACTACCCTCTTATAAAGAGTTCGAATTTATTGTATTGAATCTCTTTTAAACTCTAGACATATCTTAATCTTGATATTTTGTGTTTAAAATTCTTCCAGAAAAATCCGCAACAGAACCCGCACACGAAATGACGCCCCTAGAACTAGAAAAAGCACGAGAAACATCCAAATGTATCAACTACAGTTGCACTAGCGACAACACAGTGCCATACAGGGTCGCGGACGCATCAGAGCTAGCGTACTACGACGCTAACAGGAAGAAACGCGCCCTCGTGTGCCAGCCGTGCGCTGCCGTCGTCGCTGACAGGACTAAGGTACGTGCCTACGTGGTGGATCCACGGCCCATGAGGTGATTACGAACCATGTGGATAATTATGACCCACGTGGGTGATTATGACCCACTTGGGTGATTATGACCCACGTGGGTGATTATGGCCCACGTGGGTGATTATGACCCACGTGGTGGGTGATGGCCACGTGGTGGATTATGACCCACGTGGTGGATAATGGCCACGTGGTGAATTATGAACCACATGGGTGATGATGACCCCGTGGTAGATTTTGGTGGATTGCGGCGCACCTAATGGTTTATGGCCCACGTGGTGGTTTACTGCAAACGTGGTGTATTAATGCCCACATGATGGATAATGGCTTACGAGGTTTTTTATAGCCTAGGTGGTGGATAATGCCCCTCATGGTCGATTATGGGCCACGTGGTTGATTATGGTCCACGTAGGTGATTATGGCCAACGGGATGGATTATGGCCCACGTGGTTGATTATGGCCCACGTAGGTGATTATGGCCAACGTGGTGGATTATGGCCCACCTGGTTGATTATGACCCACGTAGGTGATTATGGCCGACGTGGTGGATTATGGCCCACGTAGTTGATTATGGCCCACGTATGTGATTATGGCCAACATGGTGGATTATGGCCCACGTGGTTGATTATGGCCCACGTAGGTGATGATGGCCAACGTGGTGGTTTATGGCCCACGTGGTTGATTATGGCCCATGTAGGTGATTATGGCCAACGGGATGGATTATGGCCCACGTGGTTGATTATGGCCCACGTAGGTGATTATGGCCAACGTGGTGGATTATGGCCCACGTGGTTGATTATGGCCCACGTAGGTGATTATGGCCAACGTGGTGGATTATGGCCCACCTGGTTGATTATGGCCCACGTAGGTGATTATGGCCGACGTGGTGGATTATGGCCCACGTGGTTGATTATGGCCCACGTATGTGATTATGGCCAACAAGGTGGATTATGGCCCACGTGGTTGATTATGGCCCACGTAGGTGATGATGGCCAACGTGGTGGTTTATGGCCCACGTGGTTGATTATGGCCCACGTGGTTGATTATGGCCCACGTAGGTGATTATCGCCAACGTGGTGGATTATGGCCCACGTAGTTGATTATGGCCCACGTAGGTGATTATGGACAACGTGGTGGATTATGGCCCACCTGGTTGATTATGGCCCACGTAGGTGATTATGGCCGACGTGGTGGATTATGGCCCACGTAGTTGATTATGGCCCACGTAGGTGATTATGGCCAACATGGTGGATTATGGCCCACGTAGGTGATGATGGCCAACGTGGTGGTTTATGGCCCACGTTGTTTAAATACTTATACATAATACTTTTTCTCTTGCCCAACAGAATCTAATCCAAGGCATGAAGGAACTAACTCCTCTCCTAGAGCTGGACATGCGCAAATCATCACAAGAACTGGTCGAAATATCAGATTCTGACTCTGAAGATGAGAATATGACCTCAGAAGACCCGAAGGAGACCATTGGAAAAGAGGGAGCTAAGTGAGTTAGACTTTTATTTAATTAGTTTTTCAACTGACATGGTCACTGCTTCACCAGGTTGGTCTGTGGATGGGTGACCACCCTTACATACCGAGTTTCCTCCGTGCCTCTGAGAGCACATTAATCCGTTGGTCCCGGCTGTTACAGGTAGACAGTGACCCGAAACTTTTGACAACCAGTCTCACCAAGAGGTATCATAGCACCCAGTACTAACTGGGTTGTGGAGGATACCAGTATTTTACATGGAGCGACTACCTATCTGAGGTAGTCGCTCCATGTAAAATACTGGTATTTAGCTGCATCCGGTTGGACTGGACCCCAACATAGTTGGGAAAAGGCTAGGCAGATGATGATGGTTGGATTTAAGCGGCGCCAAACTAAATACTAGTCATCTTCCTCCCCTTCTACCATTATTTTTCGGGTCGGTGCAACACGATTTCTTCTTCCATTCTTCCCTGTCAGACGTTACAGCATCATTTCCCTACGGTTAAATATATTGCTGCGTCCAGCGACACCAATGACGTTGTATGTGTCCCGACTGCGTCACTCCACGAAGGTTGAGGAGGTCGTAAAGTACATGAAGGTAAAGACCTGCTGGACCTTGAGGGTCGAGAAGTTGGAGCCGCGTTACAACACCAACTTCAAGTCGTTTGTGGGGCGCGTTCCGACACAGTATCTCGACAAATATCTCAAGGAAGAGTTTTGGCCGAGGGGTGTTGTATACCGACGTTTTCGCGGCAGGCTACGTGACACCGCACAGCGTAACACGACGCCGCCACTTCGTGTGTCATAAGTTCATAGTTTATTAGCTTCGATCAATAATAGTACTAGATTCCCGATTAGCGCTTCAAAAACGGCCCGAAAAATAAGACCACAAATACTTTTGTGGTCTTATTTCAAATTAGTATGGTCCAAGCATAGCCAACATTAAGACGTCAAAATGCCGCAGTGCGAGTTCAAAAACTGTGTAAAAATACCACCTTAACACCTAGGATTTGGAAGTTTTTTTTTTTTTTGGTAATTTTATATCATTAAGTGTTTTTCATAAAATAAAAACAATTAAATAGTTAATAAATTCAAACAGCTAATATTATAATTACTTGGCCGATGTTTGCTACAACGCACCAACTATTGTATCAAACACTTTTATTTTCAAGCAACATTTTCCTTTTTTTGATGAAAGGACTTAATTCAATATATTTTGCAATGGTAATTAAACTTTACATTTAAGCATTAAGGTTTATATTAAACTGTAGGTTGTTAATATTATTAAACTTTTTGCTATGAAATGTAGATGTTTGCGTGTGTGCAAACGTGGCCACTTGAGCGACGTATTTTTGTTCCTGATCCTTAATCTAGTACTATTATTGATCGAAGTTTATTAGTTATACATATTTTGTATGTATTAGTACATTTTTATGTTGTAATGTATTTTGGTGTATTTTATCTATGGACCTTCAGATGCCTGGTAGTAAAATTATTGATTGATTGATTGATAAGTTAGCTACGAGCTCTTCATATCCACAAGCGTCGGTTATATGAAACCAATAATCAAATATTTGTTTTCAACAGAATCTTAGAAGATAGTTTAAGCCAGTTTTTGAACGACACTTGGAAGAAATACAAAATGGACGCGCGGCTCAAAGAGACGCAGATTATGTTAGATGATGAAATCGAAAAACTTGAACGTAAGTATTGAAAACTGCTTCAGAAATCTTAACTTTTGTAGTGCAGAGAAAATCTCGGCTAAGGGTACGGTGGCCGGTAGCCACCACGTGGAATGGACGCCCATTCCACGTGGTGGCTACCGGCCACCGTAGATGCGGGCCTGTGGACGGTTGGCTATGGGCTAGCTAGCCGTCCGGCCGTCTAACGACGACGACAGGCCGTGTCGACGGCGCGTTCGTGTTCCACGCGCGCCTCAAAGAGATGTCAGCAAAAGGGGAGGGGCCCGCAAGGGCCGAAGCCTGCCGGGGTTGCGGGCCTGTTCGAAAGAGATACCGCGGCCCCGGAACATAAAGGGCGAGGAAGGAACATGGATGGGTTTTAGTCGGTAAAAGTCTGACACTCCCTCCCGCTCCGCCCAGAGTGGGAGAAGTTATTTGATGATTTCACAACCAAATAAAAAAAAGGGGCGTCCATTAATTACATCAGACAATTTTGGTGGTTGTTCAAACTCTCCCTTCCCCCTCTGGTGAGATATCGTGAGATTTGACTTGAACCCTCACCCCCCCTCTAAATCTCACGTGAGATTTGTCAAAATGCGTAGTAAGGGAGTAGTAGTAAGTCGAAGGGAGATCTTTCGGCATCGTTGAGGGTCTTTTACACCCTTTATGTATTTTTCTATGTTTGTATTTATGTATGTTCTTCCGTAGCTCCTAAACTAATCATCCGATTTTGATGAATAAGGTGTCAATCGATTTGTTATTATGGCCCAGATAACATAGGCTACATTTTCTTCAGTAGTCGAGGTTTTTAGTTGTAGTATACCACACAAATTCTTATTTTTAACCCCCGACGCAAAAACGACGGGGTTATAAGGATTCATTCCCTCTAAGTCGATTCCCTTTACGTCGGCTCGAGACACAAATGACATGTTGTCTAGATTTTTTTCTGGTTCTGATTGGCTGAAAAGCAAATTTGACGTGTGTGTGTTTGTGTGCCTGTGTCATCGTAGCCCTCGAACAGATGAGCCGATTTTGATTTTTTTGTTTGAAAGGTGATTTAGTCGAGACTGTTCTTAGCTATGTTTCACAAAAATCAGTCAAAGATGGCCGCCGCTGCTCCGCCACAAAATGGCGGATTACAATTCTTTCACAAATCACTGAATATGGGTATCAAATGAAAGGGGCTTGACCAGTAGATTCATATAGTTTATACCTGAAATTATGACCCTATGTGTTGGGGGTATTTTAAATTTGAAATTTAATGTAACTTATATGTTGTTTACAGAGGACAGCAAAGAAATCGATGAAATGCTGAACGCATGTCAGGTGGCGACAGACAAACTTCGCAATGAGTTGTACGCAACATTCGAGTGTCGCTTGCAAGAACTACCCGCACTTATCATACAAGACACGCCTGAGAAAAAAGTAAGCAGAATCTATACTAATAAAAAAAAAGTGTATATGTAGTATATCAACTATCTGGTGTCCACGACACAAACCTTGCTTAGTGTGGCACTAGGTGGCGCTGTGTGTTAATGTCCAGCGATATTTATTTATTTATTTTATAGTATTATACAGGGTTATTTTTTGTTTATACTAAACCCGAAAAGGGGTCATTGTACTCATCATTTTGAACAACTTTTTCTATGGGACGAACCGTGAAATCGCGAAAAAAAAATCAGCTGTTCCCTACATTTATGTTCGCATAACTCGTCAAAATGTAGGGAACAGCAGATTTTTTTTTCGCGATTTCAAGGTTCGTCCCATAGAAAAAGTTGTTCAAAATGATGAGTACAATGACCCCTTTTCGGGTTTAGTATAAACAAAAAATAATGTTGTATATAATACTAGCTGACCCACGCAACTTCGTCTGCGTCACATAAGAGGGAAAAAAGCTACCTACTACTACCTACCTACCTACTACTACCACTGTTTAAACCTTCCCAGGACTTCCACGAATAATTCAAAACCAAAATGAGCCAAATCGGTCCAGCCGTTCTCGAGTTTTAGTGAGACTATCGAACAGCAATTGATTTTTATATATATAGATTACAAAGCCGAAGGTTTTGTTTGGTTTAACGCGCTAATCTTAGAAACTACTGATTGGAATTGATAAATCTTTGTGTTAAATAGTCTATTTACCAAGGAAGGTTATAGGCTATATAACATCACGCTACAACCAACAAGACCGGAGCATAAATAAAAAATGATGCAAAAACGGAGAAACTTTATTCTTTTTGTGAGCTTTTTCTCTATTACAGACGAAATTGCGTGGGTGAGCTAGTTTATTATTATAACAGCTGCTCGGGTCGATCTTTAGGTTAAGCTGTGCTCGCCTAGTATGGTATGTGGATGGGTGACCACCCTTACATACTGAGTCTCCTCCGTGCCTCGGAAAGCACGTTAAGCCGTTGGTCCCGGCTGTCATTTGTAGATCTTTGGCAGTCGTTACAGCTGGTGGTCAGTGGTCAAAGTCTACAATCAGTCTTACCAAGAGGTTTCGTATTACCCAGTACTAATTGGGTTGTGGATTTCAGATATGCGGTCGCTTGATGTAAAATACTGCTGACCCCAATTTAGGACAGGTTAATTAGTAGGTAATATTATATGGACAGGTTCACTCAAATCTGTGTGGTCCTTTCTTCAAAAGACCATCTCAGACACTAATACCTACATGATCCTCATATGAATTGAGCAAGATTATGTTTGGACTTCAAAAGAGACTATGACCTCCGAGTTTGTTTCGGCTGTTTCTTCTCAGAGTAGTCAGGTACGGAACACCGGCCCCATCTAGTTTTAAAAAAAAAATTGACGTGTAAAAGTGTTTGTGAAAACCTACTTACAAAATAAACATCATTTATCATTTAGTTGGGAATACGCTTGGCAAATGATGATTTATTCATCTAAATCAATATTAAAGCGAGTAAAGGTTTGTTTTGTTGTTTGTTTGTATTGATTTAACTCAAGAATAGGCTAGTTTCCACCATCAATAAATTGCAAATCTATTTAGTCCGTCAGTTAGAGTTTTGGAAAATAATGGACACGTGTTTTTGTAAATCAACGAATATTGACAAAAAGATAAAACGCATCAAAACTCGGGAGTGGGGGCTCGTGACGTTAGAACTCACTAAGAATGATACCAAACAGTGACGTATTGGGAATTTTAAAAGCGTCGTAGCTTCGTCAATTTTGGTTTATGAGACAAAAGCAAAAATACGGCGTCAAATATTTTTTGATAATCTAAGTGACGGACTAATTAGATTATTTCAGTTAACAAGCCTATTACTCAAACGATTTAAAAAAAAATGTTTTAGTTTTTTTTATATTTATTTAGAAAGCTACATCTTTGCCAAGTAACATAGGCTATAAATTATATTTATATCATGCAAATTACCTGAGTTATAACAATTTTCGTTAGTTTTTAGTCCAATCAATAGACTTTTTGTAAATCGATCACTAATTTCGCACTATTTGGCTCGCAGTGACTGACGTAACAACCACTTTGTAGTGCAAGCTGATTTGAACTTTATTGTAACAGCATTTCAAACGAAGTTTGAACCACCACAAATAGAATTGCTAATTTAGCTCATCTAGTCGCCTTAATAAAGAGTTAAACTGAGTAACATCACCATCATCTGCCTAGCCTTTTCCCAACTATGTTGGGGTCGGCTTCCAGTCTAACCGGATGCAGCTGAATACCAGTATTTTACATGTCACGAGTGCTTATCTGACCTCCACAACCCAGTTAATACTGGGCAATACGATACCACTTGGAAAGACTGGTGTCAGACTTTTTAGGCCACTGACTACCTGTAACGACTGCCAAAGATAGACAAATGACAACCGGGACCAACAGCTTAAGGGGCCGGCGGAGCGTGCGTCGTAAATACAAACGTAATACCTAAATAATTCGTAAACCAAACATATTCATACGAAAGTGTGTATTTATTTCGATTTGATTACATGATAAATTTCTAGTAGTTCCCAAATATATATTTTGAAAGGACAATGATATTGTTACGAGCTGGGTATGAGATAAATTAATTACTACCGATTAAACAACACAATAACTTTATTAATCACAAAACAATTTAAACTTAATCACAAGTACACTACTATTCACTATTCGCTTAGATATCGCTCTTCAAGTTCACTTCGATTCGCTTCGCTGTGTAGCTAAAACAAGACTGCCGGTCGCGGCCCTGTGAGCTCTATTTATACTCGCCAACAGACACACCAGAATAACCACGAACATTCGAGAGGGTCATAAAAAACACTAACAAAAAAATAGCAGGTAGATAGGTACTAGGTAGGTAGGTAATTATTATTACTAGCTACTTGTACAAACAAATATGAACCGTATGCCCTAGGCGTACGGTCGCAATTCTAATGTCTTTGTATAAATAGGTCGCGATTTTGTACCTACCTAACTTTAAGACTAATAATAATAGAATGCTCTCGAACTTCTAACGTACACACACTGTAATCACTGGCTTTCTCGAATGTTCTAGTAGGTCCGATGTAACAATATTTAGACGAGATATGAGGAATTTAAAACTTATTTTACTCATAACTCATGTTTAAATCAATGTCCATTTGTAATATATATTTGGGAACCTAGTTGTTATGTAATCCATCCAATCGAAATAAATACACACTTCTTTAAGAATATGTTTGGTTTACGAATTATTTTGGTATTACGTTTGTATCAACAACGCACGCTCCGCCGGCCCCTTAAAGATCCCGCGGAAAGGGAGGTCGCGGTTGAAGTGCTACTGAAATATAATTATGTTTGCTTTGTTCCAGTTTATCGCTCAAGAAGAACAGGCCACCCCTCCTGCTGTTGGTGAATCAGCTGCAGTAAGCTTTGTTTTACTTTCATACCATTCTACTTATTATAAAACTAAAGAAGACGGGTATTTATCGCAAATTTACCTTTAATTTAATCCCGACGTTTTGACCGGATTGCACCAGCCGTGGTCGCGGGGACACGGGGGGCGATAAATACCCGTCTTCTTTAGTTTTATAATGTGTTCTGATCGTGAAAGTTTAAAAAAGACCATTCTACTTATTATACAACTCTTTTATGCCCCTCTTTTATCACCTAACCTGGAACTCGATTCTGCTATTACGATAGTGTCAGAAAAGTCGATCATTGAAGTCATAATGATCAAGTTCTGTCAAGTTTTGTCAAGTTTGGTAATCTACTAATATAATGGCGTCATTATGACTTCTCAATGAACAACTACCACTATTACCCCATTGAAATATTAATCTCGTACATGAAATCTGGCATGAATAAAGGTGTGCATTTAGTAGTAAATTTCGAAAACCATTTGTACGAATGGTTTTATAATAATGGCAATACGAAAATGCCATTGAAACACAGTTTTATTACGAGACCATCGACCGACCATTGTGAATTTAGCAGATTACGAACTTTAAGCAAAATGACAATGGGATGAGAATGGAATCGTGTTGGAGTGACGAATTGATTAAAATAGCAGAATTAGGCCCCTGGCCTTATTGATGATGTTCAAGTCAAATCAAAGCATTTATTTGAAGTAGGCCATTTACATGCAGGCTCTTTTGAATAGGTATGACGACGGCAGTTTCAAAAAATTACAAATCTATTTAGTCCGTCAGTGAGTCTGCGGGTACGAAACTTGCGTCGGCCGGAGCGACGGCGGGGCGGCGCGACAGCGATGTAATCAAATGTATTAAAACATTACGCGCTGTGTACGAAACGGGCGATGGCGGAGCGGCGCGATCGAGCGATGCACGGGCGCGGCGGCAGAGCGGTGTCGGCCGCGGAGCGACGAGAACAAACTAGTTTGATTTCGCCGCTCGCGCGGTTCTAATTTTCTGTAAAACATAATCGAATGTCTCTATACTCATTCTTGTGTAATTGTAGAACTTTCTTGAATGACAACGTAGCTCGTAATAAAGTGTAGAAAATTCTCCCAAACTGCGTCGTCGTTGATTTATTGGATGAACACCATCTCTAGGTAATAAAAATTCTCTCATTAGGAGACTGGGCTCCAATAGTTCTCTTCGACGTGAATTCATGTTTATCACAACACTACGTGAGCGCGACTGCGGGGAAGTTTGTTTCGTACACACGCAAGACACCGCTGTCTCATCGCCCCGCGCCGCACCGCCCCGCCCCGCTGTCGCTCCGGCCATCGCAAGTTTCGTACCCGCAGACTTAGAGTATAGGAAAATCATGGACACATATTTTTTGTTTGTGTAAATCTTTTAATATTGATAACGCATCATGTGTGGGATGAGTTTACTAAAGAGCCCCTGTAAATAAAAATAAGAAGCCTTTATTGTTGAACTTATTTAAGATGACAAGTTTTTGTGTGCCTAGTACTATTTTAACTTTATTATTAACTAATAGACTATTATACTATTAAACAAACATGTTATTTACTATAAGTTGTCATGCTATTAATTAAACCTAACTACTATAACATTTTATAACTACATACTGCCACCCACTCACGCACACATTTGTATACACATCCATCTTTATACGCACTTTACACTATCTTACTCTCTCTCTCTGTCTCTCTCTCACACACCCACATACACACACAACACCACACCTTACACTTCACAGTCACACGTCACACACAAACACACACACGCATTTTTTTTTTGTTTTTATTAGTACTTTTTCATGTAATTCTTTTTTACAATAGTCCTACAATGACATGTATATAAAAACAAAAATTGTAATAAATCTGGGCGAGGGGGGTTTGAGTTTTGAAAAATTTGTAACACCTTATATTGTAACTGTACTTTGTGGGAGCAAAATATTTCTTTATTATTATTTTAAATCGGCGAACGGTAACTATTCTTCAACTTGTCTTCCGACAAAGGCCTCCTTTAATGATTTCCATTCTGTCCTATTCCTTGCTGTTCGACTCCACGTTGGACCCGCTCTTTTCTTGAGATCATCTTCCCATCTCTCAGTCTGCCTACCTCTGTTTCTGTTGCTGTCTCGTGGGTACCATTCTGTTATTAGTCTTGTCCATTTTTCTTTTTTTCTCTCTTGACATAGCCCTGTCCACCTCCACTTTAGTTGTTTGTATGTTAAGTATGCATTTTTGAACCTCGTTTTAATCTTTCCCGGTCTTTTCTTTTAACTCCCATCACACTTCTTTCTATTCCATTTTGACACACATTTATTTTGTTTGCTAGTTGTTCTGTCAAAGAACGACTAGCAAACAAGATCCCCTGCAACGACTGTCAAAGATCTACAAATGACAGACGGGACCAACCTAAGTAACAATATTAAATCTATTTGCAGGTTCGTCACGCAAAGCGTCGTTTGTCGTCAAACACCAATGAATTGCCTGCCAAACGTCCCGCTATACCGCTGGGATATGCTCCTCTAGATTCTGCAGACGCTAAGGTAAGCAAATAAGCACATTAAATATTAATCTAAGGAGAAAGCCCTATACAGGGTGTATTTCATCTCATCACAAAGCCGTTAACCAAACATTCTGTATATCAAACTAAGTAACTTTACGCAAAAAATATTGCTGGGAAACAATTTTTTTTTGAGGTTGTGGTATAACTCAATGTAACACACTCAAAACATTGTGTGGATGGATGGATTGAATAGTACGGGGGTCGTAGAGATATTTAAAGTAAAAATTATGCGATAAAAAGTGGTATTTAAAAAAAAAACTTGTCAAAATCTTGCAACTTTGACCCCCAATATCTTCGTAACTAGAAGGTTCCCAGGTATAGTGTAGAACAAAATAATGTTCAGACTGACGAAGAGAACAAGTGCCTTTCGTATTCGTTAAGAGGTGTTTTACACCCTATATAAAGCATGCACACGAATATTATGAAGGCAAAAGTTCGTATGTGCAGTGGCGTTACTATACCATCTGAAGCCCTTGGCATATCCATTGCATAGGGCCCCAAGAAAACTCGTCACCTTTTAATTTAGTTTTAGTAAATCACTAAGATAGTTACCCAATAGTAACATTGGCGTCGATTCTGTTGTGAACAAACTAAACTTAATTTAGACTATTGCCATCTTTTACTAAAAGGCAGTGCGAGAAAAGGACGGCTATAGCTATGCACTAAGTTAGAAATGTCAAACTGGTTTTTGCCTTGCGCTTCACTGTTTTTAGTCGACATGTTTTTACGTGCACCCTTGATTTGTATGGAAATATTAGTTTGAATTAAATTTGACTGCTCTAAATTACGTCCGTCTCTTTCTCGTTTTATTAGAAAGAAAAAGATAGCAATAGCCTAAATTAAGTTTAGTTTGTGCACAACAGAATCGACACCATTGTGTCCATTTTAGTTAAATATCTTATTTTCAAATATTTTGTTGTCCATGTTCAAGTCTTATACCAGACTTGGAAATAATATAGAAACGTTTTTCTGGAAAGATCACTGTATTTAAAGCGAGCGTCACGAGCTCGCCCGCGCCACCTACGTACCGCGACAAAAAAATGAAGTACCCAATGGATGCGTTCTAAAATCGGTCCTTTCCTTTTGAATGCGTTTTAATCTTAAGTATTTATTTGAATCTGTATATGGTCATTGATTGTAACCTTAATTGGTTTTTTTTTTCTTTGGTTCAAATTTAATTGATTTTAAGTAGGTGTTTTTTATTAAATTTTGTTAAAAATGTTGAGCTCGCACCCTGTCGAGCTGGGGGCCCTGTCAGGCCGGGGGCCAGCATTTTGCCAGTCCTGCCACCCTATAGTTACGCCACTGCGTATGTGTGTGTTTATTACTAAAATTGACACTTTAGAGTATTTTGTCTCAAACAAAACATGTTTGTATTGATGCCAGCTACCGAAAGATACTCGTTTCTGATCAAATCAAAGTTGTAATGAAGATGACATCAGTGTCAACTTAAAAGGCTTGACATTTTTGTATGAAGCATGGCTGGATTTTTTTCCGCCATTTTTTTTTCAAAGTAGCGGCCACGAATAAGAGCTACTTATAAAAATCCATAGCTAATATCAATACAAACAAGTTTTGAATGGATTTTAAATTTCATAGCTCATATCTCGGAAACGTGACTTTTTAGAACATTTTGTCTCATACAAAACTTGTTGGTGTCTAATGCGTGTCCGCTACTTTGAAAAAAAAAGTGAAAATGGCGAAAGTAAATCCGGGCAAGCTTCATACATAAATCTCCCATGCCCTTTTTTCATTAATTAAAGAAAATTATTTAATTCAACAACATAGTAGTTTTGATTCATTTTTTAATTTCAATCATCTCATCAGCCTAGCCTTGCCCCAACTATGTTGGGGTCGGCTTCCAGTCCAACCGGATGCAGCTGAATACCAGTATTTTACATGGAGCAACTGCCCATCTGACCTCCACAAACCAGTTAATACTGGGAAACACAATACCACTTGGTAAGACTGGTGTCAGACTTTTGGGGCCACTGTAACGACTGTCAAAGATCTACAAATGACAGCCGGGACCAACAGCTTAACGTGCTTTCCGAGGCACGGAGGAAACTCGGTATGTAAGGGTGGTCACCCATCCACAGACCAACCTAGGCAAGCATGGCTTAACCTAAAGATTGACCCTAGCGGCTGATATTATTTAGCCACGAGCACCTTAATTTTCAATCATCTGTTGTAAAAAAAAATATTCATTATGTATTTATCTTTATTCAGGAAAAAGCAGCTATTCCTGTACCGGAAAGTAAAATGGACGATGATGTGAGTACTTTTGTAATTTACTGATATTAGGTGTAAACAACCTCATCACGAAGCCGTCAACCAAGCATTCTGTACATCAAACTAAGTAACTTTACGCAAAAATTATTGCTAAGCAACGACGTGTGAAAAACAGGTCTAAAAAACTGGCGATGGAAAATCACCACGGTTTACGATAGAACTCAATGTAACGCACTCAAAACATTGTGCTGGTAGATGGATTGAATAGTACGGGAGTCGTGGAGTTATTTAACAAACAACAACTTTGACCCCCCTATATCTCCGCAACTAGAAGGTTCCCACTTCCCAGGTATGGTGTAGAACAAAAAACACGACCACAATGACGAGGAGAACAAGTGCCTCTTGGCTTTGTTAAGGGTACACATAATACTCGTAGTCTCGTCGATGTTAGCTAGCTCTCCGTTCTGTCTTGACTTTTCGCGAAAGCTCTCGTGAGAGACATTTAGAGAGCTCTCGGTCGAGACTGAACTCTCTCTCTGTACTATAATGTGTGACTCTTGTGTTGTTTAAATTTTCAACTTTAACGTTATAGCATTAGGTTCAAAGTTGATTGGGGAAAGGAGATCACCCACTTTGGGATACATTTTAAAGCACACGTGTAACGTATTTTATTACGGCTTCAAAGTCGGAAACTGGTGATAGTATAGGATCCCGCTATACAACGACCTTCACCGAGATGCTTATTTATTGAGACGTATTTTTTATGTTATTAAATATGCCAATAAATATATCCTATATGGGTTGCCTAACAAATTTCAGTCCAGAGTATTTTTAATTAATAATTTAAAAACATTTTTTTTTAAACATTGCACCGGTGTGATTATTAAATAAATTTGATACCAATCGAAAGTTTGAAGCCCATAGAATATGCAAACGTTAGGTTGCCTATTTTTTTCCGGTCACAACCACGGGTTGCCAGGTGTAAACAGGTAAATCTATAGGTACTAGCATTTTGCAACGGTCTGATTATTGAATCAAACTTAGATAAAATGAAAGATTATTTCATAAGGAACACGGTGGTATAGGGTTGCCTGCGAAAAATCAGTCCCGAATTAGGGTTGTCGAATTTTAAATAATAAAATTTCGCTGCGAGTGAATGTGTGTGAGAGAGAGGTCCCAGACCAACCATCCCACGCGGTAGAAAAGGACGCAGCGTAGCAGCTGTTTAAAGTCCGCCCATTTAAAGAAGGAGAGTGCGCATGCTATTTGTGCTTGGAAATGAAAAGGATAGCGATAGACTCGTATATGCTGTGCATTATTTTGGAGTAGTTAATTATTAATATACAGAAATAGTATTTTTTTATTTTTTAATCAATTAAAGTCACATCGGTTTTTTATTTCTGAAATCCGAAAACTGAAAATTTGTAGTTCCACAAAAATTTTTTTGCGGGAACTGTTTTCATTGGTAAGTTTATACGGTACTCTCGGTGTGCGACTCCGACTCGCCCTTCCCCGGTTTTCTTTCTGTCGCTTTCGATGACACAGATTTCATCGGTCTAAACTTCAGGCTTTGTGTAGGTACCTATTTCTAATTTTATCACTAATTATGGGGTACATTTTTCCTACTAGTACTAGTACTTTTTTTTTGTCCCTTTCAGCGACACGCTTTCTCGCCATCTATATAATACTATATCTATGACTCCAAAATAATGCACAGCATATTCGAGTCTATCGCTATCCTTTTCATTTCCAAGCACAAATAGCATGCGCACTCTCCTTCTTTAAATGGGCGGACTTTAAACAGCTGCTACGCTGCGTCCTTTTCTACCGCGTGGGATGGTTGGTCTGGGACCTCTCTCTCACACACATTCACTCGCAGCGAAATTTTATTATTTAAAATTCGACAACCCTAATTCGGGACTGATTTTTCGCAGGCAACCCTATACCACCGTGTTCCTTATGAAATAATCTTTCATTTTATCTAAGTTTGATTCAATAATCAGACCGTTGCAAAATGCTAGTACCTATAGATTTACCTGTTTACACCTGGCAACCCGTGGTTGTGACCGGAAAAAAATAGGCAACCTAACGTTTGCATATTCTATGGGCTTCAAACTTTCGATTGGTATCAAATTTATTTAATAATCACACCGGTGCAATGTTTAAAAAAAAATGTTTTTAAATTATTAATTAAAAATACTCTGGACTGAAATTTGTTAGGCAACCCATATAGGATATATTTATTGGCATATTTAATAACATAAAAAATACGTCTCATTAAATAAGCATCTCGGTGAAGGTCGTTGTATAGCGGGATCTTAGACTATGAGGAATAGAGAAAAATGCTCAAACGAGTCTCGAACTTGATTTTGATGAAAACTAAAACTGCATCATCAGATTTTAGAAAAAACAATATTCCTACCCAGGAATCGAAACCATTAATTTTGGAAGAAAAAAACAATGTATTATTACACAATTCTATATTTCATTCGTGACCGCCGCCGACTTTTTTTTATCCCAAATCATCGAACAAAGTGAATGATCTCTTTTAACAATATCGGGTGACTTGATGTGCTGCCCTCTGTACTGTAGCACTCGATACCATAGAACAGATAAAAGGTTAGAACGGCCTTGTGGGTGGGACAGGCGCGTTGCTCATATAAGTGAACGCTCATATGTCAATCTATTGCTCATATAAGTGAACGCTCATATGTCAATCTATTGCTCATATAAGTGAACGCTCATATGTCAATCTATTGCTCATATAAGTGAACGCTTATATGTCAATCTATTGCTCATATAAGTGAACGCTCATATGTCAATCTGTTGCTCATTGTAACCGTAACGTGTATGTGTGTGTGCACGTCAAGCTCAGTGTTAGCGTTAGTGTGACAATCTATAGCAAGCTCGCGATCTAAATTATCATCATCTGCCTAGCCTTTTCCCAACTATGTTGGGGTCGGCTTCCAGTCTAACCGGATGCAGCTGAATACCAGTATTTTACATGGAGCGACTGCCTATCTGACCTCCATAACTCAGTTAATACTGGGAAATACGATACCACTTGGTAAGACTAGTATCAGACTTTTGGGGCCACTGTCTACCTGTAACGACTGTCAAAGATGGACAAATGACAGCCGGGACCAACGGCTTAACGTGCTTTCCGAGCTACGGAGGAAACTCGTTATGTAAGGGTGGTCACCCATCCACTGATCAACCTAGGTAACCGAGTGGGTGACATTATTTAGCCACAAGCTTCTCCAGTTATCCAAGCTCGCGATCTAAGTGTGAGTAGTGTATGTGTGTGCGTAGGTAATACAAAATACAAATACAAAATACAAAAATATTTATTACTTCTCCATCATTGTGTCATACATAAACTGAGGCAGCCCCAGTAAATTACAATAGTACTTGTGTTGGAGCTGTCTCGCTCTTCCCGTAAGTGGTATCCTAACAATGTAAATGAAGTTAAAGAACAAAACAAAATACAATTTATTAAAAAGGAAAACAAGATAAATTAAAGAAAAAATAAAAAAAAAACATAATAATAATAATAATAAAGATGTGAAATGTTAAACTAAATTAATAATAGTTATCTGATTAGCTCTTGATGTGTGAGGAGTGAAGTGAATAGGTGTGTGTGTTTTGTGCGTGCGTGTGTATTTGTGTACGTGTAGGTAATGCACGTACTCTTCGGGTCTCTTGCTTGTAGGGGAATTAAAGAGTGGGAGTCAAGCGATGACACACGTTCTGATACAAATCAGAAACTATTTCCTTTCTTACCTCTTTTATCTGTTATTTGTTCGAATCCATGACATCGCTGAAACGATTTAAATTTTTGTTCCAACAGAAAGATATATCAGTAGTGAAGTTATCAGCAGAAGCGGCCCCAGCCGACCTCCCCCCTCCCGGCGAGATCTCCCGCCCCCCCTTACGAGTGGGGATGCCGGTGTTTGCCATGAAGAACGCCTTCGGACCGTTTTTAAAAGGCAAGGTTCTGGAGATACAGCCCAAGAATGCTGTTGGGGTAAGTGATATAAAATTCAATATTATTTTAATTAACATAATTCTACTTGGCTACTTACTACTTTGAACATTTATGAGCGTCAGAACAGAGGTGCACAGTTGGAATAGGCAAGACCGCATTATCAAAAAATTGCAAATCTATTTAGTCCGTCAGCTATAGAGCAGCGGTCGGCGACCTTTTGCCAGGCAAGAGCCACAAGGTGGCAAAATATAGTAAAGGTGGGCCGCACTGTGATATTAACCCTAGAAACCCAAAATACCTACGAATATTTAGTCGCGTTTTTCACTTTTTCTATTGGATATCTCATAGAAAAAATGGAATGCGCGTACTTAAGGTTGCACTAGTCGCGAGGTCGAACTCACTGTGGGTGTGGCCAAAAAGCACGCCGCCTCATCTGAGGCCCTACTCCCTAACGCTTCGTCCGTATCTTCGGATCCATTCGGCCTCTGGCATCGTGCCCGACAGGTGAGTTCAGTGGGATGCACGATAATTTGTAGTAAAAGATTCACATAAAAAAACGAAAAGGACTTTGGAAAATCGAGTTTTATGGTAAAACCACTGCATAAATAAATTCCCTACAAATAAAATTTATTGAATTCTTCGTTATTTGTGCTTTATCGGTACTTACCGACTTTGTTTTGGAAATTTGACACTTCTATTATGACTAATTTATGCCCAAAGTTGAGTTAAAATTGGCAACAAAAACGAATCTTTGGTAGCTCGTAACTTTTTAATGGCTTTTTATTTTATGATTATGTTTCCGCACAGACAAAATTAATAATAAGACAAAACGATATCTGAATATTTAAATTTGGATGTACAGTGTCAAACACTGGAGTAATTGCCTCCCGAAAAGTTCTACGGCAAAATGTAGACTAGTATCACCTTAAGGCGCGGGTCAAACATTAAGTGGCGTATGGCGGTGGCGCGGCGCGGGCGAGGTGGTAGCGTGGCGCCACTTCTTTAATGTTTCATACAAAATGTATAGAAGAGGTGTGGCGCGACACATATTGAGATGGCGTGGCCCGGGAGTGGCGAGGGCGCCGCGCGGGTGCTACTTCCTCGCCCTCCGCGCACCCACAGTTAGCAGTGGCATGCACAGAGCGAAGAGAAAGAAAAAATAAAAGAATCGAATTTTAGAATTTCTTGTATGAAATCCATATGAAACCCCGCACACTTATCCGCTCAATCCTCAAATTTCAGACCGGAACCAGGAACGATTTTTTCACGGTCAAAGTTGTTCCTTGACGTTTATGCACTTTGAGGGTTGTATTGATGATTTTGATGATTATAATTCTGTAAGTATTTACAGAATTATAATCATCAAAATCATCAATACAACCCAATTGTATGTTGATGAAAATATCGGTCGCGGCTGTAAGACGTATGGGAAATATAGTATTTTCATGTTTCAGACACTTTATACTTATGAAGAAATATAGTATTTAGACACTATAGGTACTTACACTTTATACTATCATTCATATATATTCATTATCCTTGCATATTTTTATATATCTACGTCGCGCTTTGGCAGTAGTTATAGACGTCTTACAGCCGCGACCGATATTTTCATCAACATACAACTTAGCACTGCCCTGCAAATTGCAATAAACGTAAGAAAATTTAAATTTCGCGGTCTACCTTAGAGCATCAGCCTGAAGGAACATGCGTCGGGGTTTTTTAATTTAATTTAACTTGTTTTTATGTATTTTGTCCTGCGCGGGCTAAAGCTCTTAGCTGACATAAACGACTTCGCTCCCACCCGGAAAAAAGAATATCATTCAAAAATGGGCGTTAAGTGTTCACCTTTAAGTTATAATTTACATTGGCAAAATAAATTAGCATACAGTTCGCTGTCAGCGGGCTTACCACCGTCAATGCCAATGTAAAGCATACCTAAAGAGGAACACATAAAGCCCATAATTGAATTGTGTTCTTTTTGTTGGGTTTCAGTGAAGTCGTTTATGTGGGCTAAGAGCTTAATAAATGCTTTTTATTTCTTTGACTGTAATAGTTTGTTTGTGTAATTTATTTCATCACCGCTACTCTCAAAACGGTGAAGGAAAACATCGTGAGGAAACCGGCATGTCCTAGAACCATAAATTCGAAGACATGTGACATCTACCAACCCGCACTGGGCCCGCGTGGTGGATTATAGCCCATTCCCTCTCATTGAGAGGAGCACGTTTCCCAGCAGTGGGAACATTTCAGGCTGATGATGATGATGATGATCTGTTTGTTTTAGGGCAACCCATTCTCTCTATGCCGCGTGAGATTCGACCATAAAGCCAAGTCTAATGGAAAAGTGCTGCAAGCGAGGTCTATCGCTTATGCAGAACCCGCTGACGTTAGAATGACTATTGGTAAGTTATTGACGACTGAAAAATATACTTGAAAAACTCTTTTTTCTACTGGCATTTTAATCAATCTCAGTCTTCTCTACTATATACAAATAAGTCGGGTTTTCCTTCCTGACGCTATAACTCCAGAACGCACGAATCGATTTCCACGGTTTTGCATTCGTTGGAAAGGTCTCGGCTCCGTAAGGTATATAGCAAAGAAAATTCAGGAAAAATGGTAGTAGTAGGTAGATAGTAGTAGGTAGATAGTAGTAGGTAGATAGTAGTAGGCAGATAGTAGTAGGTAGGTAGTAGTAGTAGTAGGTAGGTAGTAGTAGTAGTAGGTAGGTAGTAGTAGTAGGTAGGTAGTAGTAGTAGTAGGTAGGTAGTAGTAGTAGTAGGTAGGTAGTAGTAGTAGGTAGGTAGTAGTAGTAGTAGGTAGGTAGTAGTAGTAGGTAGGTAGTCGTAGGTAGCTTTTTCCCTCTTATGCGACGCAGACGAAGTTGCGTGGGTCAGCTAGTTTTCTATAACTTTAGTTAATATGCCACGTCTCGTAGCTATCGATATTTCTATAATCAAAGTTAGCTTGGAGTCCTTTTCGCGTCACTCGGAGGACTGTGATTCATAGAAAAAACAAACAAAGCTTTTCTCAGACATTTTGTTTCTAACGGTACGTAAGCTAAAATGTCAAACAGACCGTCCGACCGTCGACCTTCCGTTACCTGTAAGTAATTGAAAATGGCGGTAAAAGATTAAGAAGATTAAGTAAGATGATTCCGTTCATACTTTCAACTAGGGATGCCTCGATATGCCTTTTTGCCGATACGATACCGATACTGTTATAAATATCGGCGATACCCATACCGGTACGCTTATTGAATTCAAAAAGGAAGGTAGAATAAATAAAACATAATTAATTAATAGTTTTAGTAATCAAAATTAACATTTATAAGATTTTTATTCATTAATTTTTTCGTTTCTCAGGTACTCGTCTCATAGCTCTGTTCAAGGATTCGAATAAGCGCGAGTCTTACTACTCGGGCGTGGTCGCTGAAATACCCAACCCGGTCAATAATTACAGGTAAGTCAAGTGGAGTTACTGGCTCGTGGCTAAATAATAACAGCCGCTCGGGTCGATCTTTAGGTTAAGCCATGCTTGCCTAGGTTGCTCTGTGGATAGGTGACCCTTAAATTCCGAGTTTCCTCCGTGCCTCGGAAAGCACGTTAAGCTGTTGGTCCTGGCCATAGATATAATAAAAAAGGAGATATGGCGTGGAGTTCAAAATGTATAGAAACCCGATGAAGCCACAGTTGCCCCTCCATAACGCTAATATTGCACACACAGTTCTGTCAAAACAATACTACCAACAAGTGCACACACGCGCCATCGATAGCTCTGTCATTTAAATATAAACCTTATTCGTTAAACCACAGCGTACTTTTTCCGTATAATTTACTGACACCAAAACAATTATCACTGTGTGTTGTCGGGACACGGGGGCGGATACGACACAGTGCTTGACTAAATCGAAGAGTTATCGATAAATATATCGATAATTGTTTATAAAGGTTTTGGAAATAAAGTAAATCAAAATAATATGAAACCCACAAACATTATTCAATGAAATGAATATTTAAAAAACAATTAAAAATCAAATGACACAGTTACACGTAGTTCAAAATCAAAGCATTTATTTCAATTAGGCCAGTTACAGGCACTTTTGAACTGTCAAAGACAAAAAGAAAATTAAGCATAGAACCACATCTGCCTTCCAACCGGATTTCAAGGGTTAACAAATTGAAAAAAAATCTGAAATAGTAATATAACAATTCGCAGTCCACTTTCTTGTCGACAGACTTTGTCAAACCTCCACGAGCACATCACTAGCTCGCGCTCAAATACGGCGGACCGGAGCAGCGGACGCACCATGCGACATTACGGCTTAATGATGTTTCGTTATGTCAGGTGTACATTGCTTGTTCAGTCACTCAGTGACATACTAAGGTGGTTGTAAAAGAGCAATGTATTTAATGCAAAGGTAATACAGTCGGAGTAATACAAGAAAACATAAATAAAATAGTACAAGTCGGATATATTTAAGGGATTATGGTTTTTCGTGATTTTTAAGACAAATATTGTAAAATACTTGTACTAACTTGTGGTAACTGATGACTTCTAAAGTTTTTGTCTTGGCTTCTATACGAAACCACCGAACAAGACGGCATAATCGTTTTTTTACGAACGCGGTAGACAACACACTAACTCGCGGTTACGGCCATTTTTTCAATAGCTGAGCGATACGTTCAGCTCCACGTGGTCACCGACACGCCCCCTTGCCACTTCTTCTGTTTTTAATATTTCTGTGGTCCTGGCTGTCATTTGTCCATCTTTGACAGGCGTTAAAGATATAGATAATCAGTGGCCCAAAAAGTCTTACTAAGGGGTATCGTATTACCCAGTACTAACTGGGTTGTGGAGGTCAGATAGGCAGTCACTTCATGTAAAACAATGGTATTCAGTTTCAAGTTCCTTCGTGACACACATAATAGATATCTGAGGTCATCGGAAAACTTAAGACTGGAGATTCCGATACATTCCACCAGTTTCTATGATAAGTCTTTTACAGTTCAAGCAGTACGGTTATGGAATGCCTTGCCAGTGTCTATGTCACCGTAAAATTGTCAAACACATTATATTACAATATAACGTGTTTCTCTCTAGCGATATTGTAAACTCTCTAATTATTGTCAACTGAACATACGGAAATATCTCTGCCCCCATAATCGGGACTTGGGGCACCCCCCCGTTAGATTAGTTAGGTTCTTTTAAACCCTGCACTCGGAAATAGGGGCCCCGCGAAGCGCGGCTCCGTCGACTACGCTTTTTATGGGTATATAAAGCGTTTTAAGGTTAGGTTATAATAATCGGTATTTTTCAAATATCTTTTCATGAGAGTTGTACCACTGGGCAAGGGAGAGCCCTCCTTCCCTTCACACCGCGTAAGTTGACTACCATCGCATGCATATCACGAAAAATAATGCGTTTTGGTGTGAGCAGTATGTTCATTTGACAATTCGAGATTTTACAATATCGCTAGAGATATTACAATATTAGGCCAATCACTTTACGGAGTTTTGTATGGGAAGGTTCGCACAAAATCATAACCGGACTTATGAGGTTCTTTATATGCTGATTGGCTAGATAATATTACATCTATTTGTGACCGTATATTGCAAAATTAAGGTGGCTTATAGTTTTACTGGAAATTTTGTTTCTAAGTGATTAATTTGAACTGAAATAAAAGCAAATCTAATAACCGAGATATACTTAGGTAAACTTTTACCTTGCCTTAATAAGTATCTAACGCTACGTTAATTAAGCTTTTTTTTTAGTTGCTTCTACTAATTTTTAGGGGTTTTAAAAAAAGAGCTAATTGTGACTTTAGCAAAATCGATAACCGTATGTTTTAAAGAGTTTAAGCATTTAGTCAGTTGATTGTTCATAATTATCAAGGAATTAAGCAATTAATTCACTTGCTTTTTTTATATTATTTTTTACATGGAATTAAAATACTTAACTGCCATTTTTCTGTTTAACTTTAGTCTCTTAAATAGTTTCAGTAGAAAACTGGCAGAATTAAGCATAAATTGCAACTGCTTACTAAATCTTTCTTTTTTTACAAAGATCTCGAACTGTAGGTAGTTTGCGCGGCGCGGCCGCAAGTCGTACCTCGCCGTCCGTCGCCCGCCCGCTCCACCGCGCGGCGGCGTGCGGGTCTTTTGCCTTGCGTTCATTTCATTCGTTTTCGAAGCGGCGGCGGTGATCAGCGTAAGAAAATGGAATTCCCGAGTTGTGGGATTTGTGGTTGTGAACTTTGATGTTGTGAACATAGGCGTGAAGGGACAAAGAAAGCTTGTATCGTCAATTGAAAAACGTAAAGACGGAAAATTTACAACAGTATCTCAAGAGAACATTAAATTGCACTCAAAGTGCAGAGCTTCATACATAAACGAACATTGCAAAAAGCAAGCAAATTTGCTGAAAGCAAATTGGCTTTCAAAAGAGCAGTTCGGAAGTTCTATTTAAAGTCCGACTAAATTGCTTTCTTCTCAGTCTTCGACAAAGTCATATTAATTATTATAAGGTTTGTCGTTTTTCGGTCTATTTGTATGTTTTTTTTGATAATATATATTAGTTTATTTTATATGCCTATTTAAGTATTAGTATGTATACTTATTTATGTGTTTTAATTTTCATGCTTATAAATGGTATTTTTATTTTTATTGTACTCTATCACACACAATACTGTCTTATTTGACCCAAAGGTTGACTGGTAGAGAATGCCTTGTGGCATTAAGTCCGCCTATGTACCACTTTTGTACATGAAGTTTAAATAAATAAATAAATAAATAAACATTGCATTCAAAGTACGGCAAAAAAAGTGCGGCAGGAAAGACAAGCCGATGATAGTCCGTTTGACTAGGGTGGAGTCTCCTATTATCGGCCTCCTCCTAATATCGGCAGTTTCGAGAAAATGGAACATAACTATAAAAATATCTCTTAAATCATAATAGTTTTAATGCAAAAAGTGACTCTATATCCATCCGCATTACCTCCAATATTTTGATGCGGGTGCATCAATATTTGAACGTTCAGCTGGCAAAAGAGCACGCGCAGGTGTGGACGTGCGTCATTTGGTGTCATTGCCGACTTGCCGAGTCAAATCCCTGAGTGGACGTATTGCGAGGATAAGTATTTGGAGGGAATTAAACATACCTATGGTGTTATCTTTTATTTTTTCATGAAGAATAACAGTCAAAGCATCTTTTAGATAACCATGTTTTTACATTTATTTGTCTATTTTATTAAATAATAGCGGGGCCGAGATTAGGGATCTACACTGGTCAGCAAATAAACGGGAGCCACCCGCTACCTAGGAACTGTGATTCGATTTTCTCAAAAAGTATAAAACTTACAACTATCAAAGTTATACCTACAAAAAGTGCGTTTCATGGTGATTACAATGACTGCAAATTAATTCGTGTTTTTGCTACTTTTTTCGATTAATAATGGATACAACACCTCAGGAAGCGGCTCAAGCTGTAGCATTACTTCAAGCAGGCATTGCGCAACGTGAAGTCGCTCGAAGGCTTCGAATCAGCAGATCTTCGGTGCAACGAGCTTACAGACGATACCTAGAGACTGGAGCATTCGATCGCCGTCCAGGTACGGGCAGACCTAGGGCTACATCAGCAGCAGATGATCGTATATCCACCTTACTGTTCTGCAAAATCGCCACCTCAACGCAGTTCAAGTCCAACAAAGTCTGCGTGACGAACGCCAAGTGGTCATAAGTTCAGATACCGTCAGAAGAAGACTTGCTGAACGGAACCTGACCCCAAAAAGAGCTGCAACAGGCCCAGCATTAACGGCAGCACACCGTCGAGCACCACTTGAATTTGCTCGAGAGCATAGGGATTGGACATTAGAGCAGTGGAGTAATGTACTCTTCACTGATGAGAACAGGGTGAGTCTACATGGAAGTGATCGACGTCAGAGAGTATATCGTCGCCCTGGAGAATGTTACTCACAGTGTTGGATCGAGGAAACTGTTGCTTATGGAGGAGGATCTGTAATGGTCTGGGGCGGCATCTCGTTAATAGCACATACACCGTTAGTTTTCATCGAACCGACGGGCCGTACACGTGGACTGACTTCTCATCGCTACGTTAATGAAATCCTTGCAGACCATGTGGTACCTTACGCAGGATATATCGGACAGGATATGCAATTGATGCATGATAATGCACGGCCTCATGTTGCTCATGTGGTGACCCAGTATCTACGCGACGTCAGCATTCGTACGATGGACTGGCCAGCTCGAAGCCCGGACTTGAATCCGATAGAACACTTATGGGATGAGCTGAAACGTCGGGTTCGAGCCCGGGTACCTGCTCCAACAAGGCTTCCAGAGCTGCGAATCGCAATTGAAGAGGAGTGGAATACAATTCCTTAAGATTTTATCGTCAGGCTCGTAAGGTCGATGAATACAAGGATGCTGGCAGTTATCCGAGCAAAGGGAGGGAATACGGAATATTGATCAAAAATTCTTTATTTTATCTTTGTTTTTGGCTTTATTTATTTTTTCACTTTATCATTACTAAGGATTGTCATGACTGGAAAACGACTCTTCTTTGTAAAATCCTTAATAAACACTGAACTATTGTTTAAACCCAATGAGTTTCCTTTCATTTTAATCACCATGAAACCCACTTTCTGTAGGTACAACTTTGATAATTTTAGGTTTTTTAGTTTTTGAGAAAATCGAATTAGAGTGCCTAGGTAGCGGATGGCTCGGTTTATTTGCTGTCCAGTGTATATTATTGATAAATATCTATATCGGCCGGGTGGCCGATATTGGGGTAATGCATGAAAATGTTAAACCACATGTTTAGCCATTTTATACGTTAGCAGTAACATTAATAAGGTCAAAAATGAAACAACAGCTCAGTTTGATAACTAGATCCTAACATCGGGCGCCTCAAATCGAGTTTTATCAATTACGGCCGATATAAAGGGAATTCGTGCGTAAAAACGGCCACCTTAGTATGGGTACAAACAACGTGAGGAAATAAGAAAAAAAATTGAAGAGAATAAAGCGGAGAGAGAGACAAAAACTGGAAATGAGAATAAAAAATAAACCCACCAAAGAAACAAAAGTAGCAAAGAAGAGTTGATTATAGGACAGAAATCGCGAAACTGACCTCATTGATTTAGCTTCGCAAGACAAGTTTGGAAAAGGAGAAAATTCTTTGTGCTGGCTCTGAAGAAAACCTAATTAGTGATGTTGAAGAAGATGAAAACAAAAATATTGGATGCGACATATGCTCCAATGGTTCCACTTAAAGTATACAGTCCATCGTGGGTGAATTGATGTGGCCTAAGAAGATTCTATTAGAAGGAAATGACATCAGAGTCTTAAAATTAAAATAAATTCTGTTATTATAAACTAAAGATCGCAATGATTCAACATTCCTAAAAAACAAATAATGAAAGGAACTCCAAAAAAATTATTATACATAAAAATAATTAAGTACCAAATAAAGTGAATAGAAATTTAAATAGTGCATTTAAAAAAAATGAATGTGATGATAATTAATAAAAATGATTTGTACCTGAGCTCAGTTGAAATATAAAACGTTAAAAATTTTTTTGTAGTTTATTCATCTTACTTCACTTTAGAAAAGGTAGACCGATATTAGGGTCACAGACGGCGGATATTAGGGTGTTATAGGCCGATATTAAGGAAAATCGCCATATTCGGAAAAAAACATCTATATTATCAAAAATAACAAAGAATTCATAATTTTGCGAATGTAGTAATGGAGTTTCAGTATCCCTTTACCCAAAAAGACACTGCAAGAAAGCAAAAGCTATTAATGTAAAATTACAAGCAGTCAAAGTCCAAAAAAGTTGACATGGCCGATAATTGGTGCCACCACCCTACCCCACTCTACCCTATTTGAGCAAAAATATATTTTTATCAAATTTATGGTCGGTAGCAAGATTTAAAAAAACATATTGCGTCAAACCAAACGCAACAAGCAACATGGGTCGAAATATTGAGGGAAAAAACAACCACCCATACAAATTGTGCGGTCATCTGATAGGTAGCTACTTTGATACCTACTTATGGGAGTTACTTTATTTTTTTTCTCATACTTCGACTCATGTTCCTGGGAAAAGGTTGTTCAGTATGACCCGTAGAATCATTCGAATTCGGGTATACCTACCTACCCTTTATTTCATTCTCACAAAAATTGCTTCTGCGCATTCAAGGTCAGCGCTCATAACTCGTTGCACGAATTATATTCTAAAATTAATCGAAATAGGTTCAGCAAATAATTTGAAATACTTATAGGTATTTTTTACCTATAAATAAAATAAAATAAGAATGTTTTATTTTTGACCAGAGATCCCTATTTATAAACACACAGTAGGTATACACAAACAAATAAATATTTAGGTACTATATTTCAGACCATTTATACTAAACCTTAATGGATTAAACACCTAATAAAACTTTTACATGAATCACTCCTTCGTCAGTGGTAGGTACCTACCTGTGCCCACGCTCTGTCTCTCTCTTTCGCACAGGCGACATGCAGAGCGGATCACGCGCACTCAAATATGAACTTAATGCTCTTAGTGATAAGGTCGACCACTTATAGCATTCCATAAAAAATCTTAAAAAAATTAAGATGCTGTTATTAAATTTGTTTAATTTTAACAATAAATGTTTATGTGATAATATTGTTACGTAATTAAACACTTTTCATTTAGTTATTTTTTTTGACTGAATGGATAACGCAGCAATTACTGTTATGTCACAATGCATTTAAAATATAACTTTAAATTTATGACCTATTTGACTAAAAACACGCTAACAATGATTTTTCTTCATCAGCAGACGGTTATATATAATTACCTGTAAGTAATGAATGAAAACATGGGAAACCGTGTTTTTTTAATATAAGTACGTTGCCTGCACTTTTTTTGATTAATTTGTGTACATGCTCTCACAGACCCTTCATTATAAGCTATTTTCAGTTTCTTTATCAAGTTATAATTTTCGCTGCGAAAAATGGCATTATTAGGTTTAATGTCCATTTTCGCGCAATGCTCTTTCATGATTTGCTTAATTTTAATTTATTACGTAATTAAATAAACAGCTCTACAAAATATATAAAAAGAAAACAGTTATGAATTAGTGTAAGGTCCCACCTTAACTTCCCTGGCCTATATAACGTATTTGACAATTTTATGGTGACATCTATAAGGCGTGCTCAATCTCTGCAAATTTTTAAAAGCATGATAAAAAAACTGTATCTCTCTTCTTTAGCAAAAATTTTATTAGGTATGTTAATTTAGTTCTGTTGCACTTGTTTAATGAAAAAAAAAATGTCACCGTAAAATTGTCAAATACGTTATATTGTAATGTCTCGAATATAACGTGTTTGACAATTTTACGGTGACATATACATATATTACATATTTATATGTACATATACGTGCAATATTTATATGTATGTATTTATTTATTGTATATGTATATGCCCACTGCCACTTAAGTTTAGCAATTCTTCGGGCTACGTCGGTGACCTTGGTTCTCTGGCAGTGGGCAGGGCACATTGCTCGCAGAACGGATGGCCGATGGGGCCGAAAAGTTCTGGAGTGGCGACCGCGAACCGGAAGACGATGCGTTGGAAGACCTCCCACTAGGTGGACCGATGACCTGGTGAAGGTTGCGGGAATCCGGTGGATGCGAGTAGCAAGGGACCGGTCAATGTGGCGACACTTGGGGGAGGCCTATGTCCAGCAGTGGACGTCTTTCGGCTGAGATGATGATGATGATGATGATATGTATATGTGTATGGTACACCACAGGCAGTATTGTCTCTCTCCTTCCCCTTTAAATCCATCCAAAGGTTGTCTTTAAAAGATCGCTTTTAGCGATAAGATCGCACATTATGTCACCCCTTGTAAAATGATAAAAAAAAAATCTATCATTTCTATGCCTCGCTAGCTGTTATTATTTAGCCACGAGCTGCCCGAAATGATGATGATGATGATGATGATGATGAGGAAGAACTATTATTTTCCCTCAGATACCTAGTATTCTTCGACGACGGCTACGCACAATACGTACAGCATCAGTATACCCGTCTAGTTTGTGAAAGCTCTCATCATGTATGGGATGAAGTGCATCCATTCTCGAGGGAGTTCGTGCACAATTACCTGAAGGCGTACCCTGAGAGACCCATGGTCAGATTGCACACGGGGCAGCATTTGAAGACCGAGTGGAACGGTAAGTAGAAACTAAATAATTTTTAGAATACATATTATATGGTATCGGTGACCTTTACCTAGAAACGAAGACAAAAAAAAAGTAAAAAATATGACCCGTATTTTTTCTTAAATCAAAATTGATGAAGACACGACGTTCTTAAATTTCTCAATACGTCACGCACGTGGTTGTTCTGACGTCACGAGCCCCCACTTCCAGGTTTTGATGCATTTTATCTTTGTCAATATTCAATGATTTACAAAAACAAAAAATATGTGTCCATTATTAATAAATTAAATCCAATACTCAATCTGACGAACTCTGCAGTACAAGTACGTAGGAATCGATAGGACTCGATAAGATAAATTTGACAGTTATTCTCGATAAAATGAGTTTTTATGGAGTCAAAAACGCATTTTATCGAGAATGACTGTCAAATTTATCTTATCGAGTCCTATCGATTCCTATGTACTTGTACTGCAGGTCTGCATTTTTTTGATACTGTCGTTATGCCTATTGCGATGATTCCTGAGTAACACAATATGATTCTATTTAGTCCGTCAGATTATCAAAAAATATTGGAAACGTAAAACATACAATATGTTTTATAAATTTAATAGAAGAATAAAGTGGGGGCTTGTGACGTAACTTTCCGGTAAAAACTGTTCTATAATGTGTCGTCACTCAAGTCTTTATTTTTTGATAACGTGATAATATTAAAAATACGTGTCCATTATTTTTTTAAACTATTTTACGGACTAGTTTCTGACCACTTAGGGCCATGTCCACCGAGAAGATAACAGTCTGATTATCTAAAAACAGCTGTCAATGTTCCCATACAGAAATGTGTTTTAAACACCTGTTTTTAGATAATCGTCCGTCATGTTTTTGGTGAACATGGACCCAAGTTTACTACATTATGTTATCATGTAAGTGGCTCTTTTATCTTTGAGAATAAAGTATATTATTCTCCATGACGATGACTCCTGCCTTCTCCTGCTCCTCATTGCTATCTTAAAATAACACTTAACCATTCTGTTAGGAAAATGGTGGCCGTCCCGGGTGACCCGGGTAGACGCATCATTAGCTCAGGTGATGTTCGTGGAGGACGGACGGCGCGAGTGGATCTACCGTGGTTCAACACGACTCGCACCCTTGTACCTTGAGCTACAAGCTGCGGAAAGACACCGGCCCCGGCCCTTACCCCGGGGCAAAGCGCCGCCTAGGGTAAGTAAAAAATCGTTAGCGTGGCCCATCAAGAGCCAGCGTGGTCCATCATGAGCCAGCGTGGCCCATCATGAGCCAGCGTGGTCCGTCATGGGCTAGCTTGACCCAGCATGGGTCATATTGGTCCATCATGAACCACTAACACCTTATCTTACGTTATGTTTTTTTTTCCCATGTTGTTTATTTTAAACATTCCATCATTTTTTACTTTTTTATTATTATTTTTAATGTGTTTATGTAACAGTATAGTGTTAATTAATATTTGTGCAAAAATTTTAGACTTTATTATGTGTTTGTTTATATTGTCGAGCGTATGGCACTCGTGGGCTGCAGCTGAAAATCAGCGTCAGGTGGCACACCTTGTGTTGCCAGCTGACATTATGCTGAGCTGAGGCCCTTTTGGCATTATACTGCTGTTTGTTTATGTATTATGTAAAATGTTATAGGTATTTTAATGCCAAATAAAAACAATTTTCTTTCTTCTTCTTCTTTTCACTATGGGTCTGCGAGACCAATTACTATGGGTCAGCATGAACCACAATGGGTTATCATGAACCATGATGGACCAAAATAAACCACCATGGTTCAGCATGGACCATCATAATTCACTATGAGCCACCATGTGAATGAAAAATGGATCAATGTAAATCTGATATAATAAAAGTCAGTTTTTTTTGTTATGAAATATAGAAACCGCACCCTACATAGTGTTGCACAATGATTTTATCGATGAACATTAACTAATATCAAATAACTTTTGCCAACAGCTGAATATGCCGTATGTGGAATACATTCGGTCAGATGAGCAGGCATCCAACAAGTCAGCAGCGGACGTGCAAGCGCAGGTTCAGCAGGAAATGCAACAACAGCAGCTGCAGCGAGATGAGGTGAGACTCTTATCCTGATCATCATCATTTCAGCCGGTAGACGTCGTCTCCTGGACATATGCCTACCGTCTCTACGTGTCGCCACATGTCCTGGTCCCGTGCGACTCGCATCCAGCGGATCCGCTCCACTTTAACCAGGTCATCGGTCCACGTAGTGGGAGGTCTTCCAACACATCGTCTTCCGGTTCGCGGTCGCCACTCCACAACCTTTCGGCTCCATCGGCCGTCCGTTTTGCGAGCAATGTGCAATTAATGCTCAAAATACAACTATTTCTTCGTTTTATTTTTGTTTGCTTGCTTGAAGTAAAACCATTTATTTACTCATATGCTCTCATCATCAGGAGATTCGTCGCCAACGCGCCGTGGCCAAGAAGTCCACGTCAGCACCTCCTCAGGTGTACCCGCCGGCGATCATGCCGCCTCTTAACACAGATCCTGTCACCAGCAGAGTTGTGGTGAGTACTTCAATAAGAAAACTGGATTATCTCTCTAGCAAAACCTGTCAACTTTAATTAAACTTTACAACATTACCAAGAATTTGACAGCCATTTTTACCAATAAAGGATAAATAAAAATTATTTTAATTTTTACGGAATAAAGAATTTGTACTCCTAATGGGTTCCTGGGTTTAATTCCCATTAAGTTTTCTACCAAGATGTCTCAGTAGCAGCCGCGAAGTTTAGATTTGTGGCCAGTTACAACAGGCCTGAACAGACTCGCCTTCTATTACATGCAACTTAATACCTAACTGGCGCTATGTGGGAAAACTATTTAGTACACCTCTGCCTTGGCCATCGGAGATTACAGGCGTAATAATATGTATATGTTACACTTAAAGTACTTACGGGATTATATCCGTGATTTTCTATTGGTTTTTCGAGCGCCCGATATTTCGACGCTGTTGCAAGCGAGTGCTGTTTCAAGTCGAAATATCGGGTGCTCGAAAAACCAATAGAAAATCACTGATATAATCCCGTACGTACTTTAAGTGTAGTGAAAACCCGTGAAAATCTAAAACTATGTAATAATTTGTCTTTTTTTTATTTCATAGTACTACACACCGAAGAATGCAGTGAGGCCTTTGAAGATGGTCCCGCATAGATGCACTCCGAAATGCAAGAGAAGCGACGTGCTTTCACTAAAGGAGTTGAGGACTTACAACCCGCTGGCCAAACCATTACTTAGCGGATGGGAAAGGTGGGTTCCTAACAAGTGTTAAAGTAGGGGTCCACCCTTTATTGCAGAACTTTTTATGTCATAATATTATTATGCATACCAGCTGCTAGCATAAACTTCATTTCGCAGAAAATAGTTTGGCAGATACTCATTTATCATACGTTCATACTCATAATTTTGTAAGCCAGAATCATCTTTAGGCATAAATTTCATATGCATAAGATTCAAAAGTAGAACCATCTTATCGCAGAAAGTTCACAGTCAGAATCATCTTTTGGTATAATTTACATATTGATAGTCTTTAAAGGCAGAACTATCATATCTCAGAAAGTTTACAGTTATAATTATCTTTTGGCATACATTTCGTATGCATAATAATGGAAAGACTCATCTAACAAATAAATAAAAAAACATAAAATCAGTTGATTGTGAACACTTGGTTTTTATTTCCCTGCAAGTAGCAAGCATGCAGTATGCAAGCAAGCTTGAAGCATGTAAGCAAGCATGCACCATGCATACAGCAAGCATGCAAATCTGAACAAGCTTATACCAGCAAGCATGCAGCACCATGCAACAAGCATACAGCATCATTCAAACAAAATACAGCAATAATGCAAACAAGCATGCAGCATACAAACAAGCATGCAGCAATCTTACAGCATGCAAGTAAGCATGCAGTATGCAACATGCAGCAGGCATGGTTTCTGTCACGGCTCCGGCGCTATATCGTCGCAGAGGGTTTTAACACTCACCACCGCAGCTTCGGCTTGCTGCTCAACTCGCGGCCCGCCTCGCCCCTCCGCGCCAAGCGATTTTAAATTACATTCTAGGGGTAGGGCAGACAAGACTACGTGGAGTCGGTTTTGAAGCGATTCGTTTCTGTCACTAACTTTTCTAACACAACATATTGACCTTTTTAAGACAATATTTTAATTTTAAATGATGGTTAAAAATGCTATTTTGTGGCATTGAAAAATGGCAATAATGCCAAATAGAAATTCTGCAATCTTCATAGTATGCCAAGTGAAATTATATCAAATAATCGTCGATCTAAATAAACATTATTCTAAACGATATTATGCGAAATTTGAACATTGCCAAAGGTAATTATGCCTAATAAAATTCTGCCATTCCAAATTCGAACATACAAACATTCAGCCAAACAATAACTATATTAAAAAAAAATGCCTTTAATATTATCGTTTAAAGAAAATTATGTCAGCGTGTATAGGCCAACGTGTGAAGGGGCAGTTGGCCATTATAGCCCATCATGATGATGAAAGGATATGAACCACTATAGGCCAATGTGTGAAGGGACCATTGGCCATCTTGAACCACTACAACTCATCATGATTAAAGGTTTTGCACTACTATGGGCCAATGTGTGACGGAGCAATTGACTGTCTTGAACCACTACAGCCCATCATGTGAAAAGCCTATGAACCACTATATGCCAATGTGTGATGGGACAATTGGCCATTTAGAACCCATCATGAGGAAAGGCGATGAACCACTATGGGCCTACGTGTGACGGGGCAATTGGCCATCTTAAACTACAGCCCATCATGAGGAAAGGCTATGAACCACTATGGTCCAATGTGTGATGGGGCAATTTGCCATCTTGAACCACTACAGCCTATCATGAGGAAAGGCTGCAATGTGTCTGGTGAGAAATAGGCCAGCATCTACTACTACAGTCCACTGTATGAAATGATAATGGGCCATTATGCCTCACGCGAACACACTACATCGTAAAGCCCATTATGGCCCACGTAACGATGTGTTTAAGCCATCTGCTATTCTATCCTCCCACTCACTACTGTTTCTATCAATCTTGCTATAATTTCCCACTGCTCTACCTTTTCACAAAAAACTTTTAAATGTTACATACTAGATTTGACCGGTGTTTGTACCTGATTTTTGAGAAGTAATAGCCGAAACAATTCAAAGGTCACGGTCTCTGTTAAAGATGTTAATATTAATTCTTTAATTTGGTTCCAGACAAATAGTCCGCTTCAAGGGCCACAAGGACGTAATGTACCGCGCACCGTGCGGGCGGCGCATACGCAACATGCGCGAGCTACATCACTACTTACGTTCCATAGACAGCGACCTGCCTGTAGATCTCTTTGATTTCCACTACTCCACGCACTGTCTGGCTGAGTTCGTGTTGAACAAGTGTCTTGTGGGGAAAAAGGTATGTACACGATGGGTCATTAAGAGCGTTTATACGGAAATTGGATAACGTCGCAAATAGCTGTCAAATATTTGCCTATTTTAGTTTAGTTTGGCCATATTTCTTGTTTCTATACGGTAATATTTACTGTATGGAAATAAGAAAGGAATGTGGATAGTAAATACATGTTTTTAATGAATGATTTTATTTCGAACTCCTCCACAATCCTCATATATTCAATCCATCAATCAGCACAATGTTTTGAGTGCGTTCCGTTGAGTCCTTCCGTAAGTAGCCCAAACAAACAAGTCATTTCCCAGGACAAATTTTTGCGTAGAGTTACTTAGTTTGATGTATATGTCACCGTAAAATTGTCAAATACGTTATATTGTAATATCTCTAGCGATATTGTAAAAAACTCAAATGAACATACTACCTACAATAAAACGCATTATTTTTCGCGAAATGCATGCGATTGTTGTAAACTCACGCGGTGTGGAGGGAAGGAGGGGTCCCCCTTGCCCAGTGGTACAACTGTCATGAAAAGATATTGTACCATTCCTGAGAAATACCGATTATTATAACCTAACCTTAAAACACTTTATATTCCCCTAAAAAGCGTAGTCGACGGAGTACCGCTTCGCGGGGCCCTTATTTCCGAGTGCAGGGTTTAAAGGAACCTAACTAACCTAACGGGAAGGTGCCCCAAGTCCCGATTATGGGGGCAGAGATACTTCCGTATGTTCAGTTGACAATAATTCGAGATATTACAAAATCGCTAGAGAGAAACACGTTATATTGTAATATAACGTGTTTGACAATTTTAAGGTGACATATAGAATGCTTGGTTGACGGCTTCGTGAAGGATTCGTTTAACACCATGTATGTTAATCTCTCGGATAACTCCTTGCGCGATGTATTTTGCATGTCTTCAGGAGATGCGTAGTGCGTAAAACACAAACCAACTTTGTAATTTCTTCCCCAGGACCTCTCTCACGGCAAAGAGAACGTCCCGGTGCCGTGCGTGAACTACTACGACGACTCGCTCCCGGAGTTCTGTTCGTACAACACCGAGCGCACACCCACCGCCGGGGTGCCGCTCAACTTGGAGCCCGAGTTCCTCTGTGGATGCGACTGTACCGACGATTGTCAGGTAATTATTGACATGGACTATTGTGCAGCTGCAGTGGCCCATCATGGACCACTGTGCGTCATCATTAACTATATAGCCCATCATTGGTGACTGTGGCCCATCATTAACCACTGTGGCCCATCATTGACCACTGTGGCCCTCATATACCACTGTGGGCCATAATTAACCACTAAAGCCCAATAAGTATGACTATGTCGTCATGGACTGCTAAGGCCCATCATGGACTACTATGGTCCACCATGGCCGCTATGGCCCGCCATGATCCACTATGGCCAGAAGTGTGGCCATCATGGAGCACAAACCCCACGGTGAAGACACCGTCCCGGGGCTGTGCGTGACTTACTACGACGACTCGCTCCCGGAGTTCTGTTCGTACAACACCGAGCGCCGTGCCGCGCCCCTCAACTTAGAGCCCGAGTTCCTGTGTGGCTGCGACTGTACCGACGATTGTCAGGTAATGTTCAATAGACAAACATAGACCACTGTAGCCCCTTTTGGATGACAATGGCTCAAAATGGTCTACAGTGGTCCGTCGTTGATAACTAGGACCCATCGCGGATGATAGTGGCTCTTCATAGACCATTGTGGCCTATCATTGCTCACTGTGGCCCAACAATGAGCACTATAGCCCGTCATGGTCCACTAGGACTCATAGCGTATGTCTATGCCCCATCATGGCCTACTATGGCCCATCATGGACCGCCATGGCCTATCATGGTCCATTATGGCCCGTAGGGTGGTTCATCATTGAACACTATCCCCACGCGGCGGCTATATTCCAACTTTCTTTGAGGGACTAATGTTGCCTGTAACTTAATGTATTGGGAAATACAGGGTGTTTTTTTTTAAGTGTGCGTGCACGCTCTTTCCTTTAGTCTGCGTATGTCATTATTTCCTAGTATTTGATCCTTATTAGCGACATTATCGAATGGTGTAATAATACAGTGCTTTTTTTTTTCAAAATCAATGGGTGCGTTCGATTCCTGGCTAAGACTATTGATTTTTCAAAAATCTAATGATGCAGTTATAGTTTGCATTAAAATCGGGCTCGAGTCTCCTTTGAGTGTTTTTCGCTATTCCTCATAGTTCCGGATTTGGTCATCAACGCCCACTTGAAAAACTCCCTGAGTACCCTCAGGTAGGAGAATATTAAATCTTTAAAGAAATGACGACTTACAACCACTAGACACATAAAGAACATATTTGTTTCAGGATAAATCAAAATGCGCTTGCTGGAAGATGACGCTAGAGGGCGCTCGGACTATCGGCCTGACCGGGACCAATGTTGGCTATGTCTACAAACGTTTGCCCGAACCGTTACCTTCTGGAATATATGAGTGTAATTCTAGGTAAGTCTTTGTTGTGTTCGTTGATTAGTTGAATAAACGATACCGCTGAGAAGACTTGGTTTATTATCACAGGGTCACATAGCAAGAGTATCACAGACGGGCTTCTCAGTAAGAGCCATTCAGCAAGTGTCGACAGTCATAGACAAGACATAGATAATGCATAGTGATATTTAATATGTTACTAGACTAGTAACATATTAAATAGTGATGTTACAACAGTCAACTAAGATATGACATTTTCCTGCCGGGGTTGCGGGCCTGTTCGAAAGAGATACCGCGGCCCCGGAACGTAAAAGGCGAGGAAGGAACATGGATGGTTTTTAGTCAGTAAGAGTCTGACACTCCCTCCCGCTCCGCCCGGAGTGGGGGGGGGGGTCATTTGATGACTTCCCATCCTTAAAAAAAAAAAAAAAAGATATGACATTTTTATTAGCGTATGTCATTCCATAATGCTGGGTCTTCTGTTTCTTATCGCAAACTTCACTCTCTTGAGCGATTCTTGGCTACCTCATCATCTCCTTAGGCTTTTCCCAACTATGTTGGGATCGGCTGGCAGAAGCACGTGGCTAAAAACAGCACCTCGTGTCGATTGGTCTGTGGATGGGTGACCACCCTTACATTCCGAGTTTCCTCCGTGTCTCGGAAAGCACGTTAAGTAGTTGGTCCCGGCTGTCATTTGTCGATATTTGACAGTCGTTACAGGTAGTCAGTGGCCCAAAAGTCTGACAACCAGTCTTGCCAAGGGGTATCTTATTACCCAGTACTAACTGAGTTGTGGAGGTCAGATAGCCGATAGGCAGTCGCTCCATGTAAAATACTGGTATTCAGCTGCATCCGGTTAGACTGGAAGCCGACCCCAACATAGTTAGGAAAAGGTTAGACATTGAGTCCTACCAAAAAACGTGATTTTTCACCCCAAAACTAAAAGTCAATTTTCCCGCAAAAATTGTTGCGTTGAGTTACTTAGTGTGATGTATAGTCACGTCTAATAATATGTAAACACGTAAGATTTTTTCAAATTGTGTTTCTCCTAATGCACTGATTAAAATTTAATATTATTACGTACATAGTATTCTGGACCTCATCTATATACGAAAAAGATCCAATTTCCTAGTTACAATCGTTATTTCTCGCGAAAATAGCTATATTATTAAGGAAAGTGTATACATATTATTAGACGTGACTGTACAGAATACTTGGTTGACGGCTTCGTGATGAGGTTGTTTACACCCTGTATAATTATTCAATGCTGTGAACTTTATAACAATGATCTTTCTTTTGTCTGCAGGTGTAAATGCAAGCATACGTGTCTAAATCGCGTGGCACAGCATCCACTACAATTGAAATTGCAGGTAAATCGTAACTCGAACTTTTTTTTAACAATGCCTAGAATGTCAAATCAAAATCAAAACATTTATTTCCAGTAGGCCAGTTACAGCCACTTTTGAATTGTCGAAACAAAGATGAACATTAAATGTAGTTATAGTCCCCGCCATGAGAAGCTAAACACACATTATTGTATTTTGTAAACACTCATTCCGGTTCGCAACCTTTGGATCAAATTAAAAAATGACAGCGTCAGCGTGATCTAATTTCAAAATGACGACCCAAATGTTTACGTTCCATGACGTCAGATGCGTTCCAGTACTACAAAACATTAGACGACAGCACTTTATATCGTCAAAATATAACCCGACCACGTGAAATTGCTTGTTAGTTTCGTATTATATACATGCCCAAGCATGGCTCAGCTATGGGGTCATGCTCTGGGGTAACAGTACAGACTCACAAACCATATTTATTTTACAAAAGAAGTTAATTCGAATAATTACAAACATAGAACAAACAGATAGCTGCAAACCGCACTTCCTAAAACATAAAATACTCACACTTCCCTGTTTATATATTTTAGAATTATGTAAATTCGTCAAAAACCATCAAGACTTCTACACTACTTGCGAAGAGACACAAAATAGATACATCTTTAGACACAACAAAAACAAAATAAATAAACCTCAGTCCCGAATCAAAATGCACTCAACCAGCCCTTTAATTATGTCCATCAAAATTTACAACAAATTACCCAATAATATTAGAGAAGAAAACAAAACAAATGTATTTATTAATAAATTGAAAAGATTTCTAGAATCAAAGGCATACTACACCGTAAAGGAGTTTTTAGATGATAAAATTTAAAAATAAAAATAAAATACCCTTTCTGATTATTATAAAATAAAATATTTACATAAGATATTAAATTAAATATTGGTTATAATTTCATAATTTATTAAAATAAGAATAATAATTTTTAATTAAAAATTTCATCATTCTATGTATACAATTCAATTAAATTACATACTAAATGAAAGGCATAATATATAATGAATATTGATTTGATTAAATCGTAACTCAGCCCCCTTCCTCTCTCCTAATCTTTGCGTGCCCGACAGGGTCCATATTTGATCTTGTACCATTTAAATTTTTACCATTTATGTAACATATGGAATGCAATAAAGAATTGAGTATTGAGTATTGAGTATTACACGTACGATAATTTGAGTTGATTGAATTGGGAAGTATTTCTTGTTGGTTGAATTGTTGGTAGAAATTCTTTGTTTACAAAAATTATAGCTTTTCGTAGTGCGGACTATACAGTCCCAGTCACAGTTTACACCTTGTATTTACAAATAATTTATTCTACAGGTATTTAAAACTCCAAACCGCGGTTGGGGTATACGCGCACTGAATGACGTGCCAAAAGGATCCTTCCTATGCGTGTACGCAGGGAACCTGCTTACAGATGCTACGGCTAACTTGGTAAGACCATTATACTAACTGGTGTCGATTCTGTTGTGCACAAACTTAACTTAATTTAGGCTATTGCTATCTTTTACCAAAAGGCAGTGCGAGAAAAGGACAGCAATAGCTATCAACTAAGTTAGAGATGTCAAACTAGTTTATGCTTCACCGTGTTTTTAGTCGACATGTTTTTACGTGCACCCTTCATTTGTATAGAAATATTAGTTTGAATTAAATTTGACAGCTCTAAATTACGTCCGTCTCTTTCTCGTTCTATTAGACAGAAAAAGATAGAAATAGCCTAAATTAAGTTTAGTTTGTGCACAACAGAATCGACACCATTGTCATCATCTGCCTAGCCTTTTCCCAACTATGTTGGGGTCGGCTTCCATTCAAAATCAGAAAGCATTTATTTCAAGTAGGCCAGTTACAAGCACTTTTGAATTGCCGAAACAAAGATAAACAGTAAATGTATAGCTACAGTCCCAGTTACAAAACATAAAAACTGTGAAAGTACTGTAGTTCCCCATTCTCTAGTGTAGATTTCTATGGAGAAGAACGGGCAAAAAACTCCATGGACGCTCTATTAAATCAAAATATTGTAACAAATTTCTTACTGTATGCAACTGAATAAAAATATTTTACATGAAGCGACTGCCTCTGTGATCTGCCCTCCACAACCCAGTTAGTAGTGGGTAATACGATACCACTTGGGAGGTCTGGTTGTTATACTTTTTCGACCACTGACTACCTTTAGCGATTATCCAAGGTGGACAAATGACAGCCGGGACCAACAGCTTAACGTGCTTTCCGAGGCACGGAGGAAACTCGGTATGTAAAGGTGGTCACCCATCCACAGACCAACCTAGGCAAGCACGGCTTAAGCTAAAGATCGACCCGAGCGGCTGTTATTATTTAAACACGAGCTCCTCGTGCAAATAATAATAGTTTTTGGTTTCATCGAAATCGGGCCAGGATTTCCAAAGTTACAGTGTTGGAAAGTTTTACCACTTTTTTAAATTTGCGTTCCTTCGAACACTCGCAGCGTGACGTCACCCGAAACAAACTTTCTATACTTCAATTTATTTTCAGGACGGATTGAATGAGGGCGACGAATATTTAGCAGAACTGGATTACATAGAAGTTGTCGAACAAATGAAGGAGGGATATGAGGAGGACATTCCTGAGGGTGATAAGAAATTAGACAAGGTATGTTGATATATATAGGCCTCCCTAGAGAGTTACCGTTGCATTTTAGGTAGTGTTTTTACGCCGATCGGTTGCCATCTTGTTCAATAGACGGCTGACGCATAATCCCCCCTCCACCATGCAGCTGACGATTTTCTTATAATGTACATTATTAATTTAAAAAAAGTTTCAGCCGTCGTACTATGACTTAATTTTTATTTTTATTTATAACTTTCGAAAACACGCAAGTATTATTCACTATTACTACTATACTGATGCATTGGTTATCGATATCGACAAAACTTGCATGCGCACTACCCCCATCTCTAGAGTATTATATTTAACATTCGGTCAGCCAATCAGAGCGCAGGGAACGCAGACGTGAGTAGCTCTCAGTTGGCGGAATTGGTTTCAAACAAAATAACTAACATTTCTACTCTATAGGTTATATGCTCGTTGCTTATTGGGAATATAAGATCAGCCTTCGATGACAATATCAGTCGGTTTACTATGACTTTTTCATTTGCAACGGTACCTCCCGGACTACTGCGGAGAACCGCTGGATGCTAGTCGCACGAGCCCCGGACATGTAGTGACATGCGCGCGGAGGCCTATGTCCAGCAGTGGCCGTCTTTCGGCTGAAGTGATGCTGCAATATTTGGTTCTAGGACATGCCACGGTTTCATAATGTGTGAAAGCAGTAACATAAGAATTTATGCTGTGTAATTCTATGACTTCTAATTCAGGGCTTATCACTTTTGACCTAGGATGTTAATCAACATCTTTTAACTCCTAAAAGAGTGCAAGAAAGTCTCAGGGGGTACTTATTGTAGGGGCCGGCTGCAATTAAGGTTGAGAAGTCTAGAACAAGTGGCTTTCGGCTTCGTGAAGAGGTGTTTTACACCCTATATGTAAAACCTTCTCCCGTACTCACTAGAGCTAAGGTGTATTTCTGCAGTCGTCTAGTTTTGTTTTAAGTTTGATGTATTAGGGTGCCAGCCTAAAGACGTGCACACACCCTTTTACAATTTGTTTTAAGGTTAAAACTTTCAAACAAAATGCATATTATAGGGCTTTTGAAATTTCTAAGTTTTTTAGTACCTGGGTTGACCCAATAGAACTTTTTGACCAGTGTTAAAAACAGGATAGATTGGCATCTAAAAATGTTTTGTGTAAAATTGCTGACTGTACCTTTTTTTTGAAAATCTGTATATGGGATTCAAAATTTCACAAAAAAATATGTATAATCACCTAAGACCATTGTCGTGTAGCTGAAATAGTTAGTTCTCCTTACTGCCCTGTTTACCGTTTCCACCCTGTCTTTGGCAGTTCTGAGAATAGGTTAAGGCTATTTTTAGAATCACACATCATCATCATCATCTGGCTAGCCTTTTCTCACTATGTTGGGGTCGACTTCCAGTCTAACCGGTTGCAGCTGAATACCAGTATTTTACATAGAGCGACTACATATCTGACCTCCACAACCCAGTTAGTACCACTTGGTAAAACTACTTGTTAGACTTTTAGGCCACTGACTACCTGTACCGATTGTCATAGATCAGATAAATGACAGCCGGGACCACCAGCTTAACGTGCTTTCCGAAGCACGGCGGAAACTCGTTATGTAAGGGTGGTCACCCATCCACAGACCAACTTAGGCAAGCACGGCTTAACCTAATCGCGGGCAGTCTCGTAATAATTCATGACACAAATATTTTTAATTATTTTATTATTCTGTTTCTTCAAAAGTTTATTGAATAACGTCGTTTCATACACGTGGACATTTGTTATTGCAGTTCTCGGCTCAAAAACACCCTCGCCTAGGGCTCGTGTGTTAATTCCTCCTCGAAATACGATAACAAAACTTTCTCCACTTGTATCAAAATGTACTATTGTCCAACAGAAAGAATCTGGCAAGGATGGCGAAGAGAGTGAAGAGCCATCATCATCATCCGAGGAAGAAGACACCGCCTCCAAGTCTGACAAAGAAGATGATGACTTTAGACCTGGCAGCATTGGACTGGGGGTTGGCGTTGCGGAGTTCAAGTTAGTATCCTTTCTCCATCATTTCTCTATAAATCTTTCTTTTATCTTTATCGGAAAGTAGATACCAAGATGTAAATTTGCGATCTCAATACCAACATTTGTTGACGACCCGATTGGCGTAGGGGTAGTGACGCTGCCTTACGTTCTTAGGGTCCTGGGTTCGAATCCCGGTAGGAGTAAATGTTTGTGTGATGAGCATGGACATTTGTTTCCGAGTCATGGATGTTTATATGTATAATAAGTATTTATTTGCAAACAAAAAGGTATATTATGTAGTATATCAACTATCTATTGTCCACGACACAAGCTTTGCTTAGTGTGGCACTAGGTGGCGCTGTGTGTTAATGTCCAGCGATATTTATTTTAAAAAAAATTGTTACGCACTGGATTGCTTTGTTGAGGAAAAAATATGTTTTTGTATGACACCGGCTATTTTTAAACACATTTCTAATAACATAAAAGAAGAACCGTAACATTTAAGAAAATAAACTAACTAAACTCGGATCAGATTTCCTAGCTGATAAATGTTAGTTTGTATGTTTGATGATGAACTGGTTTTGGCATCTAAAGGGTGTAAAACACCTCTTCACGAAGCCGAAAGGCACTTGTTCTCCTCATCATTGCGATCATTTTTTTGCTCTACACCATACCTGGGAACCTTCTAGTTACTGAGATATGGGGGGTCAAAGTTACAACTTTTTGTTCCCTTACGGCTTTGTTAAGAGTCTTTTTACACTTTATTCTTAACACGTACTTATCTTTTGCAGCAAACGCCTCCGTAAACGCGAGAAATCAAAGAAAGATAAGGAAAAAGCGGCGGCTGACGATAAAGAAAAAGATACTACTAAAGATAATAAAGAACCAAAGGAAGAAATGAAGAATGGTGAAGAGGATTGTATTACCATTAGTGATGATGAAGAAGGTATGTTATACTCAATATTGCATCTTGACACGGTTGTTTAGAGTATAGTTTCAATTGGACAGGTTATCTATGAGAAACTTAAGAATCAACAATCAATCAAACAGTAATGAAACAGCGGTAAGCGGTATTGCTAAGAAGTTAGGAACTCAGTCAGGACCGAGTAAGATCAGTTTCAATGAGGTTCATGGGATTAATTGAACATAAAGAGTTGTTTTATTGATTTTAAGTATTAACAGAACACAACGGTTCGGTTCTTACAGAATTGATGTCATATAATTTTGTATGTATGGTAAATTTTGCGTTAGCTTATCGGACTAGGTGGACCGATGACCTGGTGAATGTTGCGGAAATCCGGTGGATGCGAGTAGCAAGGGACCGGTCAATGTGGCGACACTTGGGGGAGGCCTATGTCCAGCAGTGGACGTCCTTTGGCTGAGATGATAATGATGATGATGATTATCAGAGCTAAATACGAATATGTAATAGAGCAACGTGGACAAAGGAACCATCTAAGTTTTAGAGCAGAATAAAAGAGCAGTTTTTTTTAATACGTTTTTATTTTTTTTTGTTTTTGTTCATTAGCAAACATACATTTTATACATTTAAGTTGGTGCCAACATAAACTCATTAGAGTTTTACCGTGCACCAAGATCATCGACTATATAATTTAGAATTAGATCCACTTAAGTAGGTACTTAGTTAAAAATAAAGAAACAAACTAATAGTTCCAACGGGTATTTGGCGAAATAATATCAACGAGCGAGACTCGGTGACCAATCCGACCGTCCGAACATAAAAACAAAAGTAGTGAAAGAAGTTTTAATATATACAGGTTGTTCATAGAAGTACATATTATACTATACATATATTATTATTTTTTTTTTTTTTTGTTATAAATGCCATTTAGGTATTACTTTTGCTTTAAAATATTTATCTAATATGTATTATATTGAAATCTTCAATGCAATATTATTATTATTATTAATATACATCCTATTTATCTTCGGCATTCATATTTTGTAAAAAATATGAATGCCGAATATTTGTACGCATCCATCTCGCTCGGTCAGCTACTTGCCTCGTTCTCCCATAATACGACCATGTGTACTGCGCGCTGATTGGTCAACGAGAAATGGTTGGCAGGTGGAGCATGTTTGTAGTGATGGTTGATGGTGAACTATCTCACACGTACAAAATATTATAAAACATATGAAGACGGGTATTTATCGTGAATTTACCTTTACGGACACGGTTAGTGTAGTGTGCTGTCCTAGTGTGAACCGGCCCTAATGAACATTTATGAAGTTCAAGTGAGGGTAGTTGAATAAACGCCTTCTCTTTGCTGTCGCGGTACCTCCAACAATTCAGTCTCCCCGCGACCACGGCTGGTGCAATCCGATCGAAACGACGGGCTTAAATTAAAGGTAAATTCGCGATAAATACCCGTCTTCATATGTTTTATAATGTGTTCTGATCGTGAAAGTTTAAAAAAGACAACGTACAAAATATGACTGAAATATGTATTTACAAAAAATAAGTATCCATGTAGTATATCAACTATCAGGTTTCCACGATACTAGGCTTGTAGCTTAGTGTGGCACTAGATGGCGGTGTGCGTAATGTCTAGTGATATTTATTTTCTGATTTACTCTATTCACTATTTGTATCTGCAACACCCAAAGGTTGACTTGTAGGAAATGCCTACGGCGTCAAGTCCACCTCTGTACTATGTGCTGGTAGTATTAAATTTAAATAAATATTTTTATTCTGATGAGTATTTTTTTGTTCTACAGTACGAGAACCTTCAAGATTCATGGCACAAACAAAAATGGGAGCTAACGAATACATATCTAAATACAAGTAAGTAATTTAATAGTAAAAATTAAAAAGCTGAAGAGTTTATCTGTTTGTTTGTTTGGTTGAATGCGCTAATCTCAGGAACTACTGGTTGGAATTTAAAAATCTTTTTGTGTTGGATAGTCCGTTTATCGAGGAAGGTTATTTATGTCACCGTGAAATTGTCAAACTCGTTAGATTGTAATCTCTCTAGCGATATTGTCAACTCTCGAAATATTGTCAACTGAACATACGGAAGTATCTCTGCCCCGATAATCGGGACTTGGGAGACCCCCCCGTTAGGTTAGTTATGTTCCTTTAAACCCTGCACTCGGAAATAGGGGCCCCGCGTAGCGGGGCTCCTTTACGCTTTCGATTCCGCTTTTTAAGGGAATATAAAGTGTATTAAGGTTAGGTTACATTAATCGGTATCTCTCAGGAATGGTACATTATCTTTTCATGAGAGTGGTACCATTAGGCAAGGGGGACCCCTCCTTCCCTCCTCACCGCGTGAGTTGACTACCATCGCATGCATTTCACGAAAAATAAAAAAATAAAAAATGCGTAGAAAAATAATGCGTTTTATTGTAAGCAGTATGTTCGTTTGACTATATTTCTAGAGTTTACAATCTCTCTAGTTATTTTACAATCTAACGTGTTTGACAATTTAACAGTGACATATATAGGCTACACCTTCACGTGCTTATGCGGTGTGCGTATCGGTATGAACTAGTTGGTCACCCATCTACAGACCGACCTCGTCAAACATTGCTAACCCTGTTTTTTTTTTTTTTAAGGATGGGAAATCATCAAATGACCCCCCCCCACTCTGGGCGGAGCGGGAGGGAGTGTCAGACTCTTACTGACTAAAAACCATCCATGTTCCTTCCTCGCCTTTTACGTTCCGGGGCCGCGGTATCTCTTTCGAACAGGCCCGCAACCCCGGAACATTGCTAACCCTTGTAGATCGAAATAATGCGGCTGTTATTCTTAAACCACGAGCCTCATTCTTTATACACGAAGTCGCCATCATTCTTCTAACTATAGAACAGATAAAAGACGTTGAAAAGGAAATAGTTACTGATTTGTATTAGAACGCGAATCGCCGCTTGTCTCCCACTCTTTAACTCCACTACAAGCAAGAGACCCATACGTACGTACATTACGCACACAAATAAACTACTCACACTTAGATCGCGAGCTTGCTATAGATTGTCACACTAACGCTAACACTGAGCTTGACGTGCACTCACACATAAATATTACGGTTACAATGAGCAATAGATTGACATATGAGCGTTCGCTTATATGAGCAACGCCCCTGTCCCACCCACAAGGCCAAATGCAATCAAATTTATTCTTTGCAAACATGGGTAATAGGTACACAGGTGTTCTTTTATAATAGAGTTCTCCACATTTTACCGTCACATGGGCATGCAAATAATTGGTTTACAACAGAATTATAATTTAAAATAAGTGGCATGTCACTGGAATAGACAATAAAAAAAAATGTCAACATGGTCAAAAAATTAAAAAAAATGGTCAAAGCAATAAAAAGAAAAAAAATATATAGTTTAATACCATCAATAATGTCAAACGGAAAATGTATCTTACTTTATTTTATCCTCTTTTGTCTGTTCTGTGCTCCTACCCTTGTCCCAGTTTATTTGGAGTCGACGCAGCATATCCATATTTTTACCCAAATACGGCGAAGCCAAATGGAAAGGTTATCCTAGTATATTTTGTTAATTGGGTATTTGACAGAAAAAAAAACAAATTAGTCTCTGTCAGATAGATTTCCAAAAAATATGGAAACTTTTTTTTTTATTTTTTCTCTTAAGTACGCTGTTACTTTTTTCCACGAATATTAGTGTTTTTCAGGTACCATTTTAATGTACAAGCTGTCACAAATGTGAAAATTTCATGGTCTTAATTTAAAGATAATATATTAATCTCCAGATAATTATCAGAAAAAATCTATGACGTCATACAAAATTTTCGCACAAATACGTTTTTCCCATCACAAGAATCGCAGAAAATTAAAAAAAAGGGGTCAGAATAGGTACCAATTTAGGTCATTTTAAAGCATATTTTATCTTAATAATTAATAAGAAATTGCGGTAAATATAGTTCTTTACAGGAAATCCTTTTTTTTTTGTATTTAAATCACAACATTTTCCAATTACCAGCCAAAGTATAAATCACTCAAAATATATCAATCGCGCAAAATGTATGAAGAAATCGCCAAATGTTTATACATTTGGCGATTTCTTCATACATTTTGCGCCTCGCGGTTCGTCAATCTGCGCTGAGACGCGCTCCTCAACGGACGGGTGTATCGCTCTGTCGCAAAAAATAAATACGATTTTATTACTAAAAAATATTGAAGTGTGCATGCGTGTGAGTAGGTACCCCCGGTTGTATAGCGTATTCGGAATGAGTTGAAACTTTTTCCAACGACATTAAAGTAAGTACTTACGAGTTCCTACTTTTATTATTATCGGGATTTGTGAAATGGATGGGTGGTGTTAAGCAACTCTTAGTAAGGTTAGGGTTTGGATGGGTAAGGCCAAGCTGTTCACGGTGAGGATCGGAAGTGGATGGGGAGGAGAGTTATGATTTTACTGATAAACATAAGTGTAACCTTCACGACTATAATCCTTAGAGGGGTAAGCAGACATGTTCATCGTACGCCAGATTGCACAATTGGTCGTATTAGTTATTATGAGTTCAAAACGATCCGTTTGCCAAGTTCTGGGGATGAAATCTTCACGACTGTAATCCTTAGAGGGGTAAGCACACATGTTCTTCGCACGCCAGATTACACAATTGCTCGCAATAGTTATTACGAGTTGAAAACGATCTGTTTGCTAAGTCTTGGAGACGAAATCTTCACGACTGTAATCCTCAGAGGTGTATGCAGACATGTTCATCGTACGCCGGATTTCACAATTGGTCGCATTAGTTATAATGAGCTGAAAACGATCTATTATCTAGTGTTACAACGGACCTACTAGAACATTCGAGAAAGCAAGTGATTGCAGTGTGTGTACGTTAGAAGTTCGAGAGCATTCTATTATCATTAGTTGTAAAGTTAGGTAGGTAGAAACTCGCGACCTATTTATAAAAAGACATTGGAATTTCGACCGTACGCCTAGGGCATACGGTTCATATTGGTTTGTACAAATAGCTAGTAATAATAATTGTATTGTTTGTTTGTATGTATAATAAGTATGTATTTACAAACAAAAAAGTATATATGTAGTATATCAACTATCTGGTGTCCACGACACAAGCCTTGCTTAGTGTGGCACTAGATGGCGCTGTGTGTTTAATGTCCAGCGATACTTACTTACTTACTTACTTACTTACCTACCTATAGTAGGTAGGTAATCTTTTGTTAGTGTTTTTTATGAACCTCTAGAATATTCGTGATTGTTCTGGTGTGTCTGTTGGCGAGTATAAATACATCGCTCAGACCCGCGACCGTCAGTCTTGTTTTAACTACACAACGAAGCGAATCGAAGTGAACTTGAAGAGCGATATCTAAGCGAATAGTGAACAGTAGTGTATTGTAGTGTACTTGTGATTAAGTTTAAATTGTTTTGTGATTAATAAAGTTACTGTGTTGTTTAATCGGTAGTAATTAATTTATCTCATACCCAGCTCGTAACACTAGGATTATATCATATATTATATAGGATAGGATTGGAAAGGATTCAATTAAATGTTCCATATAATTAATAACAAAATGTTCAATTCGTTTTTAGGGTTCCGTTGCCAAATGGCAAAAAACGGAACCCTTACAGATACGTCATGTCTGACTGTCTGTCTGTCTGTCTATCCGTATGTCACAGCCACTTTTTTCCGCAACTATAAGAACTATGCTGTTGAAACTTGGTACGTAGATATATTCTGTGAACCGCATTAAGATTTATACACAAAAATATAAAAAAAATAATTCATTTTATTTTTCTAAACTGAATAGTTTGCGCGAGAGACACTTCCAAAGTGGTAAAATGTGTCCCCCCCCCCCTTTTAATTCTTGTGACCGGGAGGTTAACACTGAGATGATGATTTTCTTTACGGTAGTCGGTGTCGGTACTTTTGTTTTAGTTTTTGAACACGGGGCAGGTTTTTTTATGTTGGTACCATATTAGGTGTACATATTCTGTTACCCTTAACAGGCGTGATTTTATGTTATGAAAATCGCGAAGAAAAAGATACTATTGATAGGGTCAAGCACCTTCTTTTTTTGCAGTTGGTTGAAAATACTAACCTATTATCACGACAACGGTACTAAGTAATAGTAACCAAACGCATTTTCAAAGGTCCAAGTATTCTTCCGGAGTTAATTTCAATAACATTACAAAATAAAACCAAGGAGCTAAATTATTTAGGTGAAGTATAAAATCGAGCGCTCGGAGTTGTTGAATGTGTGCGTAGTGCGTACGCGTGATGTTGCTGTGTGCGGCATTGAATACCTAAATTTGAGTTCAACGAAAACGTTGCAGCGTCCTTAAGGCGACTACAAGAGCTAAACGCAAGTTTTATAATGCCTGAAAGTATATGATTCATTGCAATAAACAAAACCAGAAAAATATGTGATATTCTTCTGCTATGCTAGTATGATAGTACCTATTTTGAAAACATAGTACAATTAATTTTCCTCGATAAAGAAAAGTCACGTACTTATCTCCAAAAAATCTTTTAACGAGTAAAAACAATACTAAAATACATGCGATCGATAGTTTTTGCCAAATAATTCTACAAGCAACATACTAGCATCATAGTGTTTTATTATTTTAGTCCAATCCATAGATTTTTGTAAATCGATTGAAACCACTCATTTCGCACTATCCGGCCCACTGTGAATGACGTAACAACCACTTTGTAGTACAAGCTGATTAGAACTTTATTCTTACAGTATTTCAGACGAACTTTGAACCATCACAAATAGAGTTGCTAATTTAGCTCATGTAGTCGCCTTTTTTTTTTTTTTTTTTTAAGGATGGGAAATCATCAAATGACCCCCCCCCCCACTCTGGGCGGAGCGGGAGGGAGTGTCAGACTCTTACTGACTAAAAACCATCCATGTTCCTTCCTCGCCTTTTACGTTCCGGGGCCGCGGTATCTCTTTCGAACAGGCCCGCAACCCCGGCAGGCTTCGGCCCTTGCGGGCCCCTCTCCTTTTGCTGACATCTCTTTGAGGCGCGCGTGGAACACGAACGCGCCGTCGACACGGCCTGTCGTCGTCGTTAGACGGCCGGACGGCTAGCTAGCCCATAGCCAGCCGTCCACAGGCCCGCATCTACGGTGGCCGGTAGCCACCACGTGGCCCCCGACGCCCGTTGCGTCTCCCGCGGCGGCCGGGAAGAGAGGATCTCTCCCTCTCTCGTTCCGCCACCTCCTTCGCTAGCATCACTGCTTCGCAGAAGGAGGCGACGGCTTCCCATTCCGTCTCGCTCCGGACCATGGATTGAACCAGGGCCGGACGCGAGAGGTCGCCGCCGCCGATCGCCGCCACGAGGACACGGCGGAGCTCCGCCCACGCAGGGCAGACTTCCACCGTGTGCTCCACCGTGTCCTCCGGTCGATCCTCGCAGTGGAGACACCCGGGCGATTCCTCCCGCCCGATTCGGTGCAGGTACCTCCCGAAAAATCCGTGTCCGGTGAGGACCTGCGTCAGGCGGAAGGTGAGGACGCCGTGGCGCCTCTCCAGCCACTCCTCAAAGAGGGGACTTACCGCCACTATCGTGGCGTGCCCAACTATCGTGGCGTGCCCTCATGTAGTCGCCTTAAACCAAAAATAAAGACAGTACAGTGCGCCGAAAACTTTTGTGACGTCAGATGCCGAAATCTTTGACACGTTTTATTTTCGTCAATTTTCATTAATTTGATCAAACAATAAACACGTTTTCAATATTTTTCGAAAATCTAACTGACGGACCAAACAGAATTATATTTTATAAAACTTATGAAAACGGGTATTTATCGCGAATTTACCTTTACACCCCCCCCCCCCCCTTGACCCCTTTCCCGAATTTATAAGTTTTATAATGTGTTCTGATCGTGAAAGTTTAAAAAAGAGAATCATATTTTTTTAGTCAGGAATTATCCATATTGGTTTGTTTATTTCCAGATCTGTCCGCACGCTGTTCGGTAAAGACGAGGCGTGCTATATCATGGACGCCAAGGTTCAAGGCAACATTGGCAGATATCTCAATGTAAGTTGCAAATTACTTATAAATAATCTGATCCCGGGGTAAAAATCGGCAAAGTATGAAACGGGAGTAATCATCTGCCTGCCTTTTTCCAACTATGTTGGGGTCGGCTTCCAGTCTATACGGATGCAGCTGAATACCAATATTTTACATGGAGCGACTGCCTATCTGACCTCCACATCCCAGTTAATACTGGGCAATACGATACCACTTGGTAAGACTGGTTGTCAGTTTTTGGGACTCTGACTACCTATAACGGCTGCCAAAAATCTACAAATGACAGTCGGGACCAACGGATTAACGTGCTTTCCGAGACACGGAGGAAACTCGGAATGTAAGGGTGGTCACCCATCCACAGACCAACCTAGGCAAGCACGGCTTAACTTTAAGATCGACCCGAGTGGCTGTTATGGTTTAGCCACGAGCTCCTCTATAAGTATGAAACGGGAGTGCGAGACCATAAAACGGGTTTTAAAAAAACACTTATTGAAGCCACGGATCATGTGTTTTTCTCGACATTTTTAAATTGGACTATGTGTCGATTCTGTTGTGCACAAACTAAACTTAATTTAGTAGACTAATAAAACGAGGAAGAGACGGATGAAATTTAGAGCTGTCAAAGGAGATGTTCCAGAAATTTATGGAGCCTGGGCCAGCTCCATGTACATTATACGTTAATACCGCTGTTTATGACATTAACCGTTTTTTATTGTTATTTTTTTTTTAATTTCACTTCGTTTCAATGCATTTTCAAATTAACTTGGTCAAGGAGAGCAACACAACATAAAATTAAACATGTTGGATCTGTCCAGCATAAACGAACAATGTCATTTTGACAATGACATTTGATTGAACACATCCAAGCTCAAAGCACAGGCAGACTCGAAATACGTCACTTCTTAAAACTGTCAAAGTCGTCAAACGTCATGTCACACAACTGTCATGGCTGCCCTCAAAATAGGGTTATCTTATTAAAAAAACTTCATTTATGTACGCTCTTCAAATTAATTGATTAGTATTTTTATGAAATTCCCCTATTTTTATCCTATTTATCTATGTAGTGTACATAGTGGTGACCCACAATCAAACATCTCCTTTAATTGGAACTGATATTTCCATAAAAATGATTTTATTTATTTTATAAACTAGTTTGATATCTGTAACTTAGTTCATACCTATAGCCGTCCTTTTCGCGCACTGCCTTTTTGTAAAAGATAGCAATAGCCTAAATTAAGTTTAGATTGTGCACAACAGAATCGACACCTATATCTGGATATGAAGCCATTGGAAGTCAAAGTTAAGACTGTTATTTTTTTACGAAAACACATATTACTTTAAATACCCCCACAACATCTATACAGATCCATTTAAGTTAAAAGCGGTTAGCCCGCGGACTTCAAATGTTCTGTATTTTTTTGCAATTTGCAAGTTAGTGTCATGTTGATGAAAAATGATTTGCGACCTTAAGACGTATGTGGTTACAGAATTAACCAAGTTCATAAAGGTTCGACCTTAGTAACGAACGATTTTCATCAACATATAACCTAGCACTGGCCTGTACATTGCAAAAAAAACCTAAGAAAATTTGAATTTCGCGGGCTACCCGGACGCTTTTATCTTAAACGTAAGAAAAATTGAATTTCGAAGCTACCTTGGTGCTTCCATCTTGGAGCGTTATAAGAGCGATTTAGCTTTTAAGAAATTTTATCCAATTTCTTTTAGTAGTCCTTAAGAGGCCTGCGGAGCATGCTTCGTTCATACAAAGGTAATACCAAAATAATTTGTAAATCAAACATATTCTTAAGGTAGTGTGTATTTATTTCGATTGCATTACAGAATATCTAGGTTTCCAAATATATATTTTGAACGGACACTGATTTAAACAAGAGTTATGAGAAAAATAAGTTTTCTATAGAAATTTTTAATTCCTCATATCTCGTCTTTATATCATTGTCCTTTCAAAATCTATATTTGGCAACATAGATATTCTTTAATCCAATCGAAATAAATACACACTACCTTAAGAATATGTTTGATTTACAAATTATTTTGGTATTACGTTTGTATGAAGGACGCATGCTCCGCCAGCCCCTTAAGAGTGCCATCCATCTATCGTCACAAACGTTAGCATTTATAATAGTCATCATCATCATCATCATCAACCTATAATGTTCCCACTGCTGGGACACGGCCTCCTCACAATGAGAGGGAATGGGCTATAATCTACCACGCGGGCCCAGTGCGGATTGGTAGATGTCACATGTCTTCGAATTTTTGGTTCTAGGACATGCCGGTTTCTTCACGATGTTTTCCTTCACCGTTTTGAGAGCAGCGGTGATGAAATAAATTACACAAAGTAATGCGCCTGTCTGGGTTCGAACCCACGACTTACTGTTCGTAATTCGGGGCCGCCACCACTGGGCCACCGCTGCTCTCCATCTATTTATAATAGTACAGTAAGATTAATTATTTTTTCTTTTCCAGCACTCCTGCTGCCCCAACGTATTCGTGCAGAACGTCTTCGTGGACACCCACGACCCTCGTTTCCCCTGGGTAGCCTTCTTCGCGCTATCGCACATAAAGGCCGGCACAGAGCTCACTTGGAATTACAACTATGACGTAGGTTCGGTTCCCGGGAAGGTACTTTATTGTTACTGCGGCGCCGTCAATTGTAGGGGGCGGCTTTTGTAATTTTTTTAAATGAGGGTAGTCCGATTTTTTTTTGTAAAAAGTGACATATGTCAAAAAATGTATGGACTCTTGGACTGTTTGAAATGATCGAAAAAGACTTAAAAACAAGAATTTGTGTGGTATACTATTCATTAACATGGGACTTTAAATAAACTGGCGAAATGTGAGTGTACTATTAGATACATCTCTGCCTTACCCTTCGGGACTTACAGGCGTGATGTTATTTTAAATATAATATGAGAATATTGTTGCTCAGAACCTTTTCAGTCTATCATTAGTCGTCGAGTTTCTAATACAAATGGCTTTTTCTATGAAATAAATAATTCGCTCAAAAAATACTTTTAGGAAGTTAAATATATTATACAAACGTCTACTAGCAGTGTAGCCTACCAATAGCAGCTAGCTTACTAATCGCAGTGTAGCCTACCAATAGCAGTGGTAGCCTACCAAGAGCAGTGATAACCTACCAATAGCAGTGTAGCCAACCAATAGCAGTGATAGCCTACCAATAGCAGTGGTAGCCTACCAAGAGCAGTGATAACCTACTAATAGCAGTCATAACCTACCAATAGCAGTGTAGCCAACCAATAGCAGTGATAGCCTACCAATAGCAGTGGTAGCCTACCAAGAGCAGTCATAACTTACCAATAGCAGTGTAGCCTACCAATAGCAGTGATAGCCAACCAATAGCAGTGGTAGCCTAGTGGTGTGACCAGCGGACTGCAAAGACGTGATTTTCGGATTCATGTGCATATTGTATAATTATCACTTGCTTCGGTGAAGGAAAACATCGTGAGGAAACCAGCATGCCTGAGATATTTCTCGACGGCTAGTAAAGTAAAGTCAGAGGCCTATGAACGAAATAAAAACTGAGACACCAGGTTAGTCACTAACCACATAATAAAGAAAGAATAAGGAATATCTACTTTATTCTTCAAGTTTTCGCTTTTGTCAGAATTTTGTATTGATAGATATTATTTTGTAACAGTTCTTGATGTGTCTTAAAGAAAACTCGTGCTTCTTTATACGATTTCTAACTAGTAATACAATAAGATCTGACAGCATTCGAAATAATTTGACTGAAAATAATAAAAGCCCTTTGGGGAATGTTATAATTTCCTACACAACACGATTTTTTTTAAAACTAATTGTGCAATATGATTCCTATTGTATTATGTATGTCGATATAATCAACTAAATTACAGTAAGATTTTATGAATACCTTCTTATTTGTTAGAATTAATTAAACATTGTAGTGACGAAATATAATGTTAATCGTAAATATTGTGTATCAGTATTAGTAAACACAAATATGATTATTAATGCAGTAGGTGGTATAAAATAATGTTGCCAACGTACAATAAATTGTCAAAGGGTTGCGCCATATATATTATCACTATCATTGGGATGCATATTTACTTTTGGCTAGAATAAAGTGAGAGTTCGTGTATAAAAATAATCATTGTTAGTTATAAGCCCAATCATATTTTCCATTGTATTATATTTGAATATTCAACACAAAAAGAACCGAACTAACATATTATTTTCCTTTTTTTCAAAAAAGTAATAAAAATTTGATAAGTTTAATTAATTTAACTAAAAATTCTGTAAAAAGGCACAAAATTAAAAAAAAAATAAGGTCATGTCTTACGTGTTGCCACAAATTTTGCGCCTAGTTTTAACAGAATAGAAATATTTATTATTTTTACTACATTTTAAATATGCATCCGAATATCCGATCTCCAATCAGCGCGTAATCTTATTTTTCCCGTAATATAGAAGGAGGAAGTGACACGGACGCACAGACGCGTCACTACGTATTCAGTAGGTACATCATTCTGGTGCGACTCACCTAGGGTTGCCAACGGTTTTAAACAGAATTATACTGTCTTTAACTAAATTATACTTTTTACTGTTGAACAAAAATAAAGTATATAAAATACTGTTTTCAGCATCAAAATGCAAACACATTATTTATTGTGTTTGCATTTAGAAGCTCACACAAAATTCGCCATCAGCATTTACTGTAAGAGTTTTTTTCAGTAATGAATGCTAAGTGGCAGGAGGATAGAAATATAGCACATATAAATTTAATAAAAAATTAGCTCCTCATTTATTTTAATTTCTATTATAATTGTGGTGAGGCGTATGAAGTTTTTTAAAAGATTGGAAATTACTAAGTTGTGCGAAAAGCTCTAAAGTAGGTATTTAAAACAATAAAAAAATACTGTTCATTTTTCTTAAATACTGTTTAATATTCTTCATCGACCTGAATATACTTTATTTCTTGTAAAAAAAGTTGGTAACCCTAGACTCACCCCTCATTCGGTAATAGGAGTGACGACAGCATCCAAAAATGGCAAATCTATTTAATCAGTCAGTTAGAATACTTGGAAAATAATGGACTACGTGTTTTGGTTTTATAAATAAGTAAATATTAACAAACATAAAACGCATCAAAACTCGGGATCGTGACGTCAGAACTCACTAAAAAATATACCTAGGCGTGACGTAGTTATTGAGAATTTTAAAAGCGTCGTATTTTCGACAATTTTGGTTTATGTAAGAATTAAAAAAATACGGGTCAAAGATTTGTTGATAATCTAACTTACGGACTAATTATTTTTTGTCGTCTACCTTATTAAAAAAATAACGGCTGTTTCGCATATTTTGACCGTGTAGGTACTGTTTTTTTTCAATAACTAACGAAACATTCTATGTCGAATTGTCGGTGTATCCTCCCCCTTGTATATTTAGGGTATTTTGGTTCTTCTAGCCAGTCTGGTAGCCATAAAATAGACATAATAGTCCAGGAGGTACCGTTGCAAATAAATAAAAGTCATAGTAATCCGGCTGATACTGTCATCGAAGGTTGATCTTATATTACCAATAAGTAAACCAACCGTCAGCTGCTCAAGTAGCGGTGGGTGTAGGTTACGGAAGTCATAGTAGCTACGCCGGCTGAAACTTTAGAGCTTTAAAAAATCGTCAGCTGCATGGTGGAGGGGGATTATGTGTCAGCCTCTCGCATTAACTTATAAAAGAAACTCGCCAGATGAAAAACTATCGGCGTAAAAACACTACCTAACGGTACCTCCGGGACTATTGTTTTACTTCACATAGACCTACATGGCCACTTATGAAACGTCAAGAAAAAGCGCATCCATATCCATAACTGACGCCGCCATTTTCTTTTTTCATACAATTTTACAAATATCCACCAGCAGCAACAGATTGTTGTGATCATATTTATTTTCTCAAAAATGTACCGTGTTAGTTCTTAAGATTTATTTCTTGTAAATATTCTACGTTTTTATGAGTAATACAATAAATGAGTACATAATTGTCTTTGAGTGTTTTATTTAAATGCAAAAGGCCTAATGGCACAGATTACAGATAACTCACTCCATACAAAATTTTCAATACCTACCGCTATAATAGCCTACAATTTCAAGTCGATAGACGCTGCGAACGAAAATGTACCTAACCTTACAAACGTAAAGTGGGGTTTGCTTTGTAGATCGCGCAGCCGTCTGGATATTGTGAATTGCTAGGGCTGTCGACGAAGATGACGGGATTTTTAGTATAGACGTACAATATAAAATAAAACATGTTCTATAATGTATCAGAATTTATAATTGTTTTAAAAATAAGTATAACAACGAAATATGTATAAAAAAGAATAGTTAAAAAATCAGCTTAAAGGTGTTTTATTTTGATGTAATGATTAATATTTTTTTCCCTTCCTTAAATTCCTAATTGTTAAACTTTAACATAGGGAATATTCGAAATCGGTCAAATAGTTTTAATAAGTTCAAGTTATCTTTGGGGAACGTGCGTACGTGCGCGCCGCGCGGCTGTTGACAACCCAGTGCGCTATGGGCTACCGGTTGCCCGGCGCTCGGTAGGTGATTAGCGCGTGTAAGTACATGGAGTGTAGTATCTGTCATCTGTGCTAATGGCAGCGATACAGTGGCGGCCCCATAGTTCTCCCACTGCCATGACTTCACAGGTGGTTCCGTTGGTGCAATGGCAACACATTTCAGTAACGTATTCATGCATCGAACAACCCCAACTTACGAGCACTTGTGAGTTGGAACTCAGGCAGGCAAATTACTTCGAGTTATTTATTTCGTCACTACTACACTCAAAACGGTGAAGGGATAAATCGTGAGAGAACCATGTTCTATTACCAAAAATTCGAAGATGTGTTACAATGAAAACGACAGGTAATAAATAAAAAACATTTTTTTATTTATAACGAACTTAAACTAACAATTTACACCACACATAGAAGTTATTGGTTGAACATTAAAATCAAGTAAAAGTAGGTACATAAAATAAGTCTCTAATAGAATTTAACATAAAAAATTAGTTGTCTGTAAAGTTGGTTTACGGACGATAGTTTAACGTGACAACGTCATAACAAAACATTGATGAAATGATTGCATCAAGGAACTTATATTCAACCTGGAATGTGCATTGCCAATTTGACACCAATATAAAAATAAACCTTATGTTTAAGAAGCTAAGTTCTATTATAGACAATCACTTGGTCAGAGAGAAATCCGGTCAGAGGGAGAAAGCGTTGCGAGAGCCCTGTGTCTCTTTCTAAAGTGTTGCCAGGAGGATTATTCCCGAATTTAGTAGGAATGGTAGGAAAAAATTATATTTTCATGTCTTAGTAAAAAAACATTAATTTTTGTTCTGATATATTTCTAATATTTTTCAATTATCTGTTAGAATGAGAACATTTTTTTAGCAATAATTTGGACACTGTATTGAAATGTAATTAAAAAAGAAGAGATTATTAGTAGAATTTAAATAAGTTAGACTGGCAGCCCGTCAGCCATATTAATTTGTTGTTATTATGGTGATCAAGTTGGTAATATTTAATTTAACCGAATTCGACTATAAAACAACCAATTTCTAAAATCGGACGTAATAAAAATGGTTAAAAAGTGTGCGATTAAAGGTTGCAAAAGCGAATCCTATGCAGGATGCGGTGTTTCTTTCTTCAAGTAAGTATATTTCAATTCTTGAAGTAGGGTGCCCATAATTAACGAAATTATAAGATTATTTACACAATGCAGCATATAAATAGGAGGTAGTCTTCAACGTAATCATAATTACGCATGTCTGTTATAGGTATTTTATGTTTGTACTAGGCTGATTTTAACATTTATTTCAGTAATATGTGTGTTGAGACTGTTCTGTAGTACACGCCACGCATATAACTTTATGTAATGGTGTAGCGAATACTTAATAGACGTGGTCATGAAATTTCACATTTCCCGAGGAACGTTGTAGGGAAATGGCAAAAAAGTTTCAACTTCCCATATTAATCGCTGATTTAGGTGTTTTTTTTTTTTTTTTTTTTTTCTCAATGGCACCTTGCAGTTCAATCTTGCGATTGGCTACTGCTTAACCGGACAGTCCTGTGGGTGCCTCAAGTGAGGCACCCGGCCAGGGAATTTAGGTGTGTCACTTCGTATATTTTAACCTTTAACGGCCGGGCGCAATAAAAACTAAAACTTCCCTCGAGACCCGCCTAGTTACTCATCCGCATGCGTTTCAACGACAAGGACGCCTTTCAAAAAAGTGTTGCCCAGTTTATTTTTAGTAAAAAATTGGTACCGTTTGAAGCTCCTGCCAGTTTGCTTTTGGCTCCTTGCGTTTGCAAACGATTCAGAGCCATATGGTGACGACAGGGGACGTATACGTCCCCGCGGTGCTCAACGGGAGTTACCGTTTGGGACTAATACGTCCCCGTCGGGGCCCAAATAAGTTTAAAGAATATAATTTCAGACTGCCTGGAGAAGAATCAGGGAGGCAAAAATGGCTCGATGCCATTCCAAGTCATTCAAATATCAAAAATTATTCCGTTATTTGCAGTCTTCACTTCAGACCCCAGGATATAATAAAACATAGTTCAGTTTCAAAACTGAAATCCGATGCTGTTCCAACTATTTTTCCTAAGGTTTAAGATTTACGGTTTTTAGATGGTTTTGTCTAATTTTTTCTACACCCATGCTATAAATCCTCTATAAAAGTATCCGAAACAGTTAGCTTATTGCCAACATTAAAACAGCGCGTGCATGACAATGTTCTTTTATTGAAATTATGGTTACTATGACACTCACCGGCAGGATGTGAGGATGCACGAAGGGGCCCGATGTCGCACGAACAGATCGACCAGCCGCTGAGGCCGCCGCCGCCCAAGCTAACTGTTTCAGATACTTTTATGGATTATTCATATCATGGATGTAGATAAAGTCTTGTATGCAACTGTACATAATTAGGTATTAAAACACTCATGAACAATCAAACCCACATTCGTGTTTTAATACCCCTTATTATTCGACAGTTGCATAAATAACTATTATTGGACTTGCCTTGTGTATTGGTTAGTTAGTTAGTTAGTTAGTTAGTTAGTTAGTTAGTTAGTTAGGTACAAATCTTGAACTGAATTTCAGACCAGTTCCCCCTAACCGATTGAGCTGAAATTTTGCACACACCTTTGGTTCTGGTGACAAATACATTTTTATGGTAGACATGACCTGGTTAATGGTCCGGACACGAAATTTCGCATACGAGTTCAATGATTATGACAAAACTAAAAATTTAAAAATAAAATTTAGATCAAAAAACCTTTTTAAAAATAAGCTTTTATAAAAATGCACTGAAAAGAAGAAAATAAACCTTTTAGTAAGTAAATGAAAACGAAAATTTCATAAAAGCTTGTCGCGTATAGTTTTTCTTTTGCCTTTTCCATTCGCGCGACAAGCTTTTATGAAATTTTCGTTTTCATTTACTTACTAAAAGGTTTATTTTCTTATTACTTTATTTTCTTATTTTTTTTAATATGATGATGAGGCACGTGGTTCGTGGCAGTGTTTGGGGAGCACCGGTAGCGAATAAGTGAACAGAACGAGTCCAACCTTCATTTATATGAAGCAGTTTATTGACACAATAAATGCACACATAAGATCGTCACAATAACAAAGAATGCACTATATACTTGATTAGTTTATCTGAGCACAATTACAGTTACAACCAACGTGTTCGTGGTCAGCAAGCGAGAGAGAAAAAGGAAACGGAACAGAGTATATAGTAATAAAGAATAGTTCACACATCCGGTGATGCCATACAAGAAAAATATAATAAGGGCATCTATACACGGTAAATCTAATACTTCCCCTTGTCCTATTATATTTTTAGTCAAAAGACATACAAAATAAACATACAATTGACACTATAAAATAAATATTACACTGCAGTCTCTACAACTTATATAGGTATCACATAAACATATCAGTTATTAAGTTAACAAGTCAATAAAATTATATTAGTTTTTACGTAAGATACACATTACACTATATTAACTTACTTTATAGTTTTAACCACATTCAAATTTTGTGTGAAACTACTGTGTTTTTGTTTACCTAAAGATTTAGTAAGAACATCCGCTATCATCCTGTCTGTAGGCAAGTATCTAACTGTTATAGAACCATTATTAATTAAGTCTTTGACAAAATGATATCGGATGTCAATATGTTTGGTTCGTTTATGGCATACTTCTTTAGACTCTAATAACTTATGGGCACTTTGACTATCATTATACAAAATACATTCATCCAATTGAATCAATGTTAGTTCTGAAAGTAAATTTTGAATAAAACAGATATCTTTACAAGCATCGCCTATTGCGAGGTATTCTGCTTCTGTACTTGAGAGAGCAACACACCTCTGCTTACGCGATTCCCAGTTTATGGTGGAATTACCTAGTTTTATAACGTAACCAGTGTACGATTTACGGTCAGTAGCGTCGTTAGCCCAATCAGCATCAGTGTACGCGCTCAATTTCCAATTGACACTTTTTGTGAAAAGCAAACAGTGATCAATTGTACCAGCTAAATATCTAAGTACATGTTTGGCTGCGAGCCAATGGCTTTTATCGAAACAGTTGTTAAACTGGCTTAAATAACTACAAGCATAGGCAATATCTGGCCTAGTGCAAACACATAAATACATGAGACATCCTAAAAGTTGTCTGTATTTATAAACACTATCATCCAACTCTACACTTGTATGTTCAGACTTCTGTAACTTACAATTAAGAGGCAAAGGTGTGGTTACTGGTTTACAATTTTGCATGTTAAATTTAACCAATAATTTCTTTGTGTATTCAATTTGGTCTAAACATAATATACCTTTTGTTCTATGTCTAGAAACTCTTATACCTAGACAATTTTTAAGTGGACCTAAATTTTTTACATTAAACTGTTTTTCTAATGCTATTTGCAGATGTACTTTAATTTTACTATTTTTATTATAAAATAGATAAAAATCATCCACATAAAGTGCCAGTAAAACTATGTCATTGCCTACCTTTTTACTGTACACACATGGTTCACTTTTACATTGTTTAAAATCATTAACAATTAACAAGTCATGTACCTTTTTGTTCCACATCTTGCTGGATTGCTTTAAACCATAGATAGCTTTCTTTAGTAAACAAACTTTACCATTAAAGTGTTCCGAAAAACCCAAGGGTGGCTGCATATATATTTCTTCATCAAGATCTCCATTTAAAAACGCAGTTGCTACGTCAATGTGATCAATTTCTAAGTTTAGTTGATTGCTTATATTAAACAGAATTCTCATTGAAGAATGTCGAACCACCGGTGAGAATGTATCATTGTAATCTATACCTTGCTTCTGAGTGAAGCCTCTGGCAACTAGTCGCGCCTTAAAGCAGTTGAAATTACCATCTGTGTCATGTTTAACCTTAAAAACCCATTTACATTGAACAATGTTTTTGTTAGGAGGCTTATCAACTATTTCCCATACCTTGTTGACGACTAGCGAGTCATACTCGCGCTGCATAGCGGCTTGCCACTCATCAGAATGTGGAGAAGACAATGCGTCTTCATATGAATGTGGTTCTCCACACAAATCGTCATGCAAAAACATAGACACAAAACAACCATAATCCTTGTACCTTATGGGAGGAATGTTGCGTGTAGAACGCACAGTACGCCCAGTAGAGACTGTCTCTGTGTTAATAACTTCCCCTCCAGCTCCAGCAGATATCCCACCACATGTCAGACCGCCATCACCTCCAACATCAGTAGACTTTCCAGCTGAGGTACTCCATGAGTCATGGGTCTCACTAGACGCTCTTGAGTTCTCTTCTGATCCTCAAACTTATTTTTCATCAAGCATGCAAAGCTCTTCCGAGTGTAGTCATCGGTAAAAGTTACGATGTACTTCGCTCCAGACCAGCTTGGCTCCTGCATGGGTCCACAGACATCGGAATGGATCAGTTGCAGAGGCTGCGTCGTTTTCGATGTGCTGTCAGGATAAGCTGCGGCCGACAACTTCCCCTCGAGACAAGCAAGACAGTTCTTGAGTGACTTTTCATCCTTATGATTTGACTGAATCTCCAAAGTGCCTATACCTTCACACTTAATTTTAGAATTATCAGCCATAGTTATTAAGTTATCTGACTTTTTCAAGTCCTGAAGTATGTCCCTGTTGTTCACCATATGACTGGTAGCTCCGCTGTCAATATAAAACTCACTGGCTTTTGACAGAAATGCTGTTGCTGAAAAAGTTTTATCTTCATTTTCTTTATCATTGGATTTTCTGGCCCTTTTAAGTTTCTTTAATTTAAAACAAGTTGATTTCTTGTGACCACTCTTTTTGCAAAATTCACAAACAATAACTTTTCTACTTTTGGAGACATAAGCTGTACTTTCTTCATCAGCCGATGTCTTCCTCGAATACTCTTGCAGTAGTCGGGCTCGCACAAGTTCACTCGATACCGTAGTAGTGACTGCAGCAGTTGACAAATTTGAAACAACAGAATCATATTCAGTTGGCAGACCACTCAATAAAATCTCAGCAACTTCCTCATCTTCGGTATGTTTTCCGATGTCGTCAAGCTGCTGAACTAGTGTAAACACAGAATCAATATAAGCTTGCATATCAGAAAATTCAGAGTACTGAACGCGGTGCAGTCTCCTCAGTAGAAGAACTCTTCGGTAAAGACCTTTATCTTCGTAAACGTCAAGCAACGCCTTCCAAGCATCTTTAGCAGTGTCACAGCTTCGTACATATTGAAATAAATGCGGCTTTAATGTTAAGCAAATGCGTGCAAGTGCTCTTTGATCACGCCTCAAGTGACCTTCGGCTTGGTCTGTTCCAACAACGACTTCCCACAAGCCTTCTAAAATAAGCAGGTTCTTGACTGAAAACTTCCAGGTATGGAAGTTAGATATACCATCCAATTTTTCGAACCCATTGAGGTTATGTTCCATTATGCACGGCTTGCAGTACTGCACGTGCGCATCGAATCACTCTCCCAAAAAACGAACCTTTTCATTACATGCAAAACAAAGCAAGCCAAGATGCTCTTTTCTCTGGGCCCATAACCTTTTAATATGATGATGAGGCACGTGGTTCGTGGCAGTGTTTGGGGAGCACCGGTAGCGAATAAGTGAACAGAACGAGTCCAACCTTCATTTATATGAAGCAGTTTATTGACACAATAAATGCACACATAAGATCGTCACAATAACAAAGAATGCACTATATACTTGATTAGTTTATCTGAGCACAATTACAGTTACAACCAACGTGTTCGTGGTCAGCAAGCGAGAGAGAAAAAGGAAACGGAACAGAGTATATAGTAATAAAGAATAGTTCACACATCCGGTGATGCCATACAAGAAAAATATAATAAGGGCATCTATACACGGTAAATCTAATAATTTTTTAGTGCATTTTTATAAAAGCTTATTTTTATAAAGGTTTTTTTTTATTAAAATTTATTCACAGTACCTTCCAACATAAATAATAGGCCTTTTTAATTTGCAGATTGTTCCACCAGAAAAAAAAATAGCTTTTCTAAGCAATATGATTGTTCAAGGTGCCCCAGTAAGAAGTGAAGCAGAAGTGTCTATTGAGAAACCCGCGAATATTTCAGTCACTCCTGAGCATAAGTTTGAAATCAGCCCTATGCCTAGCACCTCCAAGGAACCTCCTACGAAAAAAATTCGCTATGAATGTGATGTAATTGAAGGTTTGAAACGAGAAGTGAAAGTTCTGAAGCAGCGCGTAAAAAGAAGAGACTTAAGAATCCATAGCATTAAATCTTTATTGAATGTGATAAAAAAAAAGACCCATGACCCAGAAGAAATTGAAAGCGTCATAAAAACGAATTTTGTGCATATTCATGAGCAGTTTAATTACGCTATTAATAAAAAAAAAGTAAGGTATAGTGAAGAATTGAAATCTTTTGCGCTAACTTTGCACTTCTACAGCCCAAAAGCGTATCTTTTTTTAAGAAAACATGTGTGTCTCCCTCATCCAGCTACATTGAGAAGACTTTTGGCTACACGTGACTGTAGTGTTGGTTTCATACAGGAAGTACTAATGTTTTTAAAAGAAACTGCAGCCAAGGACGCCTCTCTTAAAAATGTAGCCCTTCTTTTTGATTCTATGGCAATAAGAACAGAATTAAGATACGATAAAAAAACTGATAAATACTGGGGCTATGTAGATTATGGAGGAATTCTACCAAATGAATGTGAAACCTTAGCTTCTGAGGCTCTTGTTTTCATGATTGTATCTTACACAAAAAGATTTAAATGTCCTATAGCTTACTTTTTTATTAACAAAATATCAGCTGAGCTTCAATCGCAGTTAATATTAACAGCTATTAGGATGTTATCAGAAGCAAATATTACTGTAAGATCCTTAACGTGTGATGGTACTTGTGTTAATGTCAAAACTTATGAGATTTTGGGTTGCAAGTTCACATTACCTGAAATGACGACAAGTTTCAAGCACCCAACAAAAGACTGTCAAATCCACTGCATTTTAGATCCTCCCCATATGCTCAAGCTATCCAGAAATGTTTTTGCAGAAACAAATATGACTTCTGTGAAAGGTGACATACAATTCAATTTTATAAAAAAATTAGATGCAATACAAGAAGAGGAAGGGCTCAAATTAGCGAACAAACTTACTAGTAATCACGTTGGTTTTGCTGGTAAAAAGATGAATGTCAAATTAGCCGCACAAGTGTTGAGCAATTCAGTTGCCGATGCAATTGAATTCTTAGCAAAATGTGGCGATAAGCGTTTTGAAGGAAGCGAAGCTACTGTAAAGTATATTCGAGTTTTGGATAGAATATTTGATATATTCAATTCAAAAAATCCCTTTGGTAAAGGCTTTAAGTCACCATTACGTTTGCAAAACACTGAAATTTGGATGAATGCGCTCACTGAAACTAGAAACTATTTGATGAATTTAAAAATCAATGACACAAATATCCTTGAACACCGACGTAAAACTCCTGCTCTTGGATTTATTATTGATACATTTAGCTTTGCAAACTTGTGTCTTGATTTACTAAAAGATAGTACACTTGAAATGAAGTACTTTTTAACATTTAAGTGTTCGCAGGATAATCTTGAAATATTTTTTTCTTGCGTTAGAAGGTGTGGTGCCTTAAACGACAACCCGAGTTCGCTTCAATTTCGGTACACGTTGCGAAAACTTTTATTTCGCAATAGCGTGGAACCCAGTGTTAACGCTAATTGTGGCACTGAGGATGATTTTGAAATGACTCCAGTTTTGGAATTTAGACATCCCAAACGAGCAATTATAGAAAATGCCGAGGCTAGCGAAGACCAACTAATCGATTTACTGTTTTATGTAGACAATGAAGACTTTTCATATTACAAAAACAATATACTTTACTACATGGCTGGATGCTGTGCAAAAAAAATATCCGAAAAATTAAGTTGCAAACATTGTCTTGCTGCCTTGTTTATTAACAAGGAACATGATGATCATGACTATGATCACTCTATTGATGTGTACAAAGTTTCATCCTTCACGTCATTCATAGACAGAGGCAAATTAAAATATGTTTCTAAATTTGTTTTTCAAATCATTCTGTACACAGAAAAAATATTCAAATTTCATAGCTCAGAGTCATTACAAAAGGTAAATAAAGTAAAAATTATATTATTTGTTTTGCAAAACTTTTATAGTATTCTGAGAAATTATTTTGATCCGCCACATCCCATTCAATCATTTCAATGTGAAGATTCACACGAAATGCAACTTATTAAAAGCATTGCGTCTCATTATCTTACCGCCCGTATGATGAGCCACGGTAAAACTCAAACATTGAAAATTATAGGTCACAAATCAACTTTAAGACAGAAATTGCATAAAACTGTTTTATTTAGTAATGTGTGAACCTGACTGTAAATATAGAAAGTAGGTATATAGAATTTATAAATAAATATTTATAAATTCTCAATAATGCGTTTTACTTTAATTTATCCTTAAAGCATAATTCTTATTATTTAATGAAATCAAATTATTGGTTAATATATTATATCCTATTATATTAGTATCTACCTACATCATATTGTTTGGTCACCCTAATGAAAGGGACAGAGGGCTCTCGCGAAGCTATCTCGCTCGGACCGCGTTTCGGCAGCCTGTGCACATTCCAGGTTGAATATAAGTTCCTTGGATTGCATACAATATGTACGCTCTCCGATCGTAACGTTACAATGAGCGTAACGGGACACTTTCGTGCGTGCAGCCGGCGTTCATCGATTTACTAGACGTTGTCACGTCAAAAGAAAATAGTAATAATATTAGGAAGTAGACAATTACAATAATGGTATATGTAGGTACTAATAAAAGTGAACCAAAAATATTTAGTATACAACATTATTTTAAAAAAAAATCAGCTGTTCCCTACATTTTGACGAGTTGTGCGAACATAAATGTAGGGAACAGCTGATTTTTTTTTCGCGATTTCAAGGTTCTTCCCATAGAAAAAGTTGTTCAAAATGATGAGTACAATGACCCCTTTTCGGGTTTAGTATAAACAAAAAATAACCCTGTATAAAGGGTGTAAAACACCTCTTAACGAATACGAATGGCACTTGTTTTACTCGTCATTCTATGTGGCTCAGGTTGGCTGGACAAATCTTCAAAATCGCTCCCATTTTACTAGGTCAATAGGGCACTTTATGTGACGGCTAAACACCCTTTTTTTTTTTTTTTTTTTTTTTAAGGATGGGAAATCATCAAATGACCCCCCCCCACTCTGGGCGGAGCGGGAGGGAGTGTCAGACTCTTACTGACTAAAAACCATCCATGTTCCTTCCTCGCCTTTTACGTTCCGGGGCCGCGGTATCTCTTTCGAACAGGCCCGCAACCCCGGCAGACGGCTAAACACCCTTATGTCAGAATTTGTGACGCTACAGAATCTTAGATAATCGATCGAAAACGGGTCCAGCCATCTTGAAAAACCACTTTTCACTGGTCTCTCAATCTCGGTAACGGAAGTGATTTTGACGACTTTTTGCATATCAACGGGCGTCACATAAGTTTGTGACAGGCATCGAGCTAAAAGTTTTGTGATATGTACAGTGGTTTAGTAGAAAAATGCAAAAATCTGTGCCAGCCAATGATATATAAAACTACTAGCTGACTCGCGCAACTTCGTCTGCGTCTCATAATTTGAGATTTAAACTATCCTATCTCTCAAGTTGGATCGAACTGCACATGGTGTGCGAATTTTATTATAATCGGTTAAGTGGTTTAGGAGTCCATTGAGGACAAACATTGTGACACGAGATTTATATATATTAAGATAGATACGTTGCCCGCGCTCTGTAGTGGCAACATGAATGCAAGGCAATTGCCGGACTTTCATTTAGTCGCGTACCAACCAGTTCCGCGGCAGTACGTGACATTAAAATAACTTTTGTGTATAACTTCATCAAACAACGAAAAAAAATGCCGTCCTGTGTTTTTAGGGCATGTAAAAACTATACTTTTAACTGTGAAAGATAGAAAAGTACCATTTCATGCATAAGTATCAAGAAAAATGTATTTCATTTTAATTTTTTCGATGCCTTCTAATGGCGGCTGGCGCCTGAGGTAAGTCACGTGCCGTTAAGGGAAGATGACAACGGAATTAAAGAAATATATTTATCTCTCTCTAACAACAAAAATTCCGTAGATGACGTTTAATTTTCTTTCCCTTTCTTCGTGCGTCTAAGTAGCAATCTAGCTACCGACAATATTTACGCTGTTTTCGACAGCCGTGATATTCATGCATGACGCGTCTATTTATAATACGTCATTGGTGCCAGCCATCTTGAATTTACGTATAAAACTTTTGGCTGGCACTTCCGAATCTCAATAACGGTAGCGTTTTCGAATATGGTTCCTTTACTAAAACTTGGTGACGCAATGTGTGACTATTAGGAGTTGTGTAAGCTCTACATGAACGCAGCTTAAAGGCAGCCATATTTATTTAAATGTCATTTGAAGTTGTCATCTGTCTTTTTAGCTGATTTTGACAACTACTTATCTGCTCACGGCTCTCTGCAGTCTCTGCCCTTTTTATGTTTTGTGTCGTCTCAATTATTCTCCAATTTAATCTTAATTCATCATATCGAATATACAATGGACGTGTAATATCAGCTTGTATTTTGATAAATAAAAGTCTGGATATACTGTCGAAGTGTTTATTTGGTTGATCACGCCTGACACGCCATTCCATTGCCATATCACAACGTCTGCGTCAACAGGTTATGGCCCCAGTGAAAAAGAAAGGCGTGCAACGAGGGATCTACGCATAATCATCGTTGTATGTATCACCAAAACTCACTGTCGACCAGATTTATTGTCAAAGAAGAAATATGGCAACGCAACCAGCGATACACATCAATAATCAAGTGGAGAAGCTGAGTGGTATCTCGTCTTATTCGAACTGGAAGTTTTCATTGAAGATGTTACTCACTTTAGAAGGTTTGTGGGATTGCGTGATCGGCACTGATACTGACGCCGTGCGTGATAGCCGCGCCTTGGCGCGTATTTGCCTGGCACTACAACCCAACTTGTACCAAATAGTTCGATCAGCGTCAAAAGCTAAAGAAGCATGGGAGAAGCTAGCTCATACATTCGAGGACAAAGGTCTATATCGCCGTGTTCTGCTACTTAGACAGTTACATCGAGTTGACTACAGTAAGTTTAGCAGCATGACTGAATATATTGAAAATGTCACCGGATTAGTCCAGCAACTCTCTGACATTGGAAAAATTATAGATGACGGTGAGGTGGCTGAAATTCTACTTAGCGGCTTACCGCAGGAATTTGACACACTAGTCTCCGGTCTTGAAACTGCCAATTTAACTAGCTCGCTGACTTCTGAACTAGTGAGAACGAGATTGCTTCAAGAGGAACACAGAAGAAATGGAAAATGTGATAATGATGCTTCAGCTTTTCATGTAAAGAAGAACAAACTTTTCAAGTGTGATTACTGCCGAAAACCAGGACATACAGCGAAGCGATGCTTTAAGAAAAAGAGGGATGAGAAGAAGAAAGAAGAACAGCATACCTTTTATGCATCGGCTTACATCGCTCACCATAATGATGTCATCATCGACAGCGGGGCCTCGGCTCACATGATCAATGATGCTAGGTTAGTAAGAAATTTTAAAAGCTGTAATAATAACTCAATTTCTATAGCAAATGGTGGTCAATTAGAAATGTCTGGCATTGGCAATTTAGTTTTGTCTACTGACAAAAATAATATCACTTTAGAAAATGTTTTAGTTGTTCCCAATCTGTCAACGAATTTATTGTCTGTAAGTAAAATGTGTGACAATGGTTTTACAGTAGTTTTTGATAAAAATGGGTGTCATGTTTATAATGAGATAAGTTCTTTAACTGGCAACCAAATTTTAGCTGCTACAAATGTGAATGGTTTGTATAAGATACAGCAGTGCAAGCCGCATGTGTTGGGACATTCCATGCTGGTGCATCCTAGGCAGCAGCCAGAGAGTGTCAATACTGCATTGGTGTCTGCGACAGTCTGGCATAAGCGTTTAGGCCATATTGGCCAGAAAGGTATGAATAGCCTACGGGGTGGTGGTAAATGTTGTGGTGTCGTTTTTCAGGATGACGACTCGCCAAACAAGTGTGTTCCCTGCTTAACTGGAAAGATGCATACAAAGCCTTATCCGAAGCTTGTGGGAAGCCAATCTACCGTGCCACTCCAGCTTGTGCATTCCGACGTCTGTGGGCCCATTCAAGTCAGCAGTTGGGGCGGTGCCCGTTATCTTTTGACTCTGACGGATGATTGCACTAGAAAAACCTTCGGTTATTTAATGAAAACAAAATCCGAGGTGAGTTCACATATTGTTAACTTTAAAAATATGGTTGAAAAACAAACAGGTTTGCAACTTAAAATTTTAAGAACCGATAACGGTACTGAATACTGTAATAGAACGTTGACTGATTTTCTTAAAAGGGAAGGGATAATACATCAAACATCGGTGCCTTACTGTCCACAACAGAATGGAGTTGCGGAGCGCGTCAATAGGACGATTTTTGAGAAAGCTAGGGCCATGTTACATGACGCGGGTCTGTCTGAACGTTTCTGGGGAGAAGCAGTAATGACTGCTATATACCTGAAGAACAAGTCTCCTACCAGCGCGTTGTCAGATGATATCCCTGAGAGTAAGTGGACTGGACAGCCAGTCGATCTCAGTCATTTGCGCGTATTTGGCTGTGTAGCATTTTCTCATATTCCTGATGTAAAACGTCGTAAACTTGACGCTAAAGCTAAACCATATATCTTTGTTGGCTATGGTGAGACTTTTAAGGGCTACCGTCTCCTTGATCCATATAATCCTAAAAAGGTTGTGTATTCACGAAATGTAACATTTTTAGAAGATGAATTTATTGGAGGACTTCACTTTAAAACACAAAGCAAGAATAATGATTTTATCTCTCATGAATGCATTGTAAATAATAATAATTATACAAATATTGATAATGAAATTTTAAATATTGACTGTGATAATAATAATGCAAATGAAATGAATGATAAAATTATTAATAATGTCTGTGATAATATTTGTCATAAGTCTACTACGGAATCACCTATTTCAGGATCTGAGAGTGACCTAACACCTTCAGTGTGGTCTCCCTTGTCGGACCTGGTCTACGGTACTGGTGACGAAGGTGATGAGGATGATGTCTGTAAGGACACTATGTCTTCTATGCCTGCTGCCACACTTGAAGGAAATGGTAATAATGGTGATGAGGATAACGTCTGCAGGGATGCTGTGTCTTCTCTGCCTGATGCCACACTTCGAGGAGGAGAGGTTGACCATGTGCAAAGTGTTGCTTCTGGCTCGCGTCCCGTACGTACTAATAGAGGTAAAATTCCGCTTAAATATAATGATTATGACTTATCGGCGATGCTAATTGAGCAGAGTTTGGCAAATGAGCCTAATACATACGAGCAAGCTACAAAGTCTACTGACTGTGAGCAGTGGCTTCACGCCATGAAATGTGAGTATGATTCATTAATTAAGAACAATGTTTGGACATTAGTCGATCGACCAGAAAGTGAAAACATTGTAAAGTGCAAGTGGGTCTACAAAAGGAAACACGATGCCACAGGTAAACTAGATAAGTATAAAGCTAGATTGGTTGCCCGTGGATTTAGTCAACAAGAAGGTATAGACTACAATGACACTTTTTCACCTGTTGTCAGACATTCCACATTGAGAATTTTATTTTCCATTGCAACAGAAATGAATTTGCAGATGGACCATGTTGATGTTACCACAGCTTTCCTAAATAGTGATCTGGATGAGATTATATATATGGAGCAGCCAGAAGGTTTTTGTTCAGATAAAAGTAAAGTTTGTAAGCTGAATAAAAGTATATATGGTCTCAAACAGGCTAGCCGTATGTGGAATTTAAAAATAAATAATGTTTTAATTAATAATGGATATACTCAAAGTAAGTGCGAACCGTGCGTATATATAAAGAAAAATGATAAAGATTATATAATAATTGCTCTGTATGTCGATGACTGTTATATATTTCATAATGGATGTATTAGGAATGTTTTATCATTATTGAAAGAAAACTTTGAAATACGTCATCTAGGCCAATTAAAAAATTGTTTAGGCATGAATGTCACTAGATATAATAATACAATAGTGCTAGATCAGTCTAATTATATAAAATGTTTGCTAGCTAAATTTAATATGAGTGACTGCAAGCCAGTACTTACACCGTTACCTGTAAATTGTAAGTTAGAAAAGTCTAATGGGAAGGGTCTTGATGATGAGTTATACAAATACAGACAACTGTTGGGATGTTTAATGTATTTGAGTGTGTGCTCACGCCCGGACATTTCTTATGCTTGTAGTCAACTTAGTCAATACAGTGTATGTTTCGACACGAGTCATTGGCGCGCAGCAAAGCGAGTACTTCGTTATTTAGCAGGGACGATCAACTATGGTCTTCATTTTACAAAAGGTACTAATTTTAATATCAGTGCTTATGCAGATGCCGACTGGGCTAATGACTCATCAGACAGAAAGTCCTACACTGGATTTGTTATAAAATTAGGTAACTGTTTAATCAATTGGGAAGCTAAAAAACAGCGTAGTATAGCTTTATCAAGTACAGAGGCAGAGTACTTAGCAATTAGTGACGTTTGCAAGGACATTTGTTTTGTGAAGAATTTCTTGTCTGAAATTATTACCAAAACTTTTGATGTAATTGTATACAACGACAATCAAAGTGCTCAAAGATTATTACTTGTAAAAGAATATTCGCATAAGAAAACGAAGCACATTGATTTGCGTTACCATTTCGTAAAGGATTTAGTACAAAAAGGAAACATAACTGTAAGATACTTACCTACTAATGACATGCTAGCAGATGTATTGACAAAGCCACTATGTGCGCAGAAACATTGTAATTTTGTAAAATGTTTAAATGTGAGAGTTTGTGGAGCAAATGGTTAAAGTTTTGTTGTACTTATTTTATTAATGATAAATATTGTTATATTGTGATGAATCATGTAATTATTATTGAATTGAATCATATGTATAATTATGTAGAGTCGCTCTAAAGTAGGTAGAGTATGTAACTCTTGAATGTAGAGTTTTTTTTAAAAAAAAAAAAAAAAAAAAACTAAATGTAGAGTCTTTTAAATATTGTGTAGAGTTACAGTAGTTTTTTCTTTTCTCTCATGTAGCGCTTAAGGAGGAGTATTAGGAGTTGTGTAAGCTCTACATGAACGCAGCTTAAAGGCAGCCATATTTATTTAAATGTCATTTGAAGTTGTCATCTGTCTTTTTAGCTGATTTTGACAACTACTTATCTGCTCACGGCTCTCTGCAGTCTCTGCCCTTTTTATGTTTTGTGTCGTCTCAATTATTCTCCAATTTAATCTTAATTCATCATATCGAATATACAATGGACGTGTAATATCAGCTTGTATTTTGATAAATAAAAGTCTGGATATACTGTCGAAGTGTTTATTTGGTTGATCACGCCTGACACGCCATTCCATTGCCATATCACAACGTCTGCGTCAACAGTGACAGTAATAACGTTTGATTTATGGCGTCACATGCAAGGGTTTACGAGAAATCAATAAAAACCTAATGTCCAGCCAACCTCAGTTCAAGCTGGCTGGACCTGTAGCTTAAAATAAACAATGAAATTACAACAAAATGAACAAAACTAGTATCATAAAACTAAGTATTTCTTATAGAAGGGATATACACTGAGATACTACTGGAAATGGCAATGGACTCCAGGTATCGAGAAGTGTTGACCGAGGTTAGTACCTTGGCCTACACCAGAAGTGACAAAATAGCATGCCCGAATTGTCTTTATGTATTAATGTAACACATTGCTTGCGATCGCATAGGTCGATTGCGAAGAACTTAGCGACGTCACAGAGAAACCTGCCAAAGCCTATTTCTTCAATAGTATCTCATTATCAACTCAGTCAAATGCCTTCTAGAAATCGAAATAAGCTACAGTGAGTGAATCGCTTTCCGTCATCGATATTTTTGGCTATGAATCCATGCCTCCGCAAACCATCAATGCAGTTTGGAATATAAGAACTAATTATTCTAAACTCTAAAACGGCGCCTTCTTGCTACCCGTTTACTATCCAATATATCATAAACCTCACCTTTCTTACTCAAATCTTTGATTAATTCCCGAGTGTCGTCGGTAAGGTCACTCTTTAACAGATCGTTAATATGTTCAGCTGCGAAGAATTCTGCGATCAGTTTGTGTATAAAAAGCGGGATATCGCCCGCTACACTGTGTATGAAACCCGACTTTTCTATTCCTAACCTAAGCATACCAATGGTTTCCGTAACTTCTCTTAATTCATTATCATTAAATAATAAATCTAAATCTGGGTAGAAAATAGCGTACGCTCCTAACTTTTTATGTTTACTTATGAAATTAACTCGTTCCCTTTCATAACCTAACATTTTGTCTGGTTCGCGCATGTTGTTTTTGTGGTTTTCATTGAACCAAATTCTTTTAAACTTGGCTTCGACAAAATGTTGAAAAAAATCATAGGCCAACACTTTCATGTAATGGGTAATAATATTTTTTCCATCATGATCAAGACCATACGTCCCGTCATTCGTCATACCTATCCAACAGCAATCTAACGGAGGGCCGTTATAGGTACCCGGTGATAGGTACTGGATACTATTCTCTACAGATTGCGCTGCTATGCAAAGATGCAGCGGAGTAGCGAAGAAATCGTCAGCGTAAGTGACTTGACGCAACTTATTATCATTTTCAGGGATTATATTGACTTCATCTACATAGCCGTCTAACTCGGCTTTCACGATATCTGTAAAGGTGTAATAGAGTTTAAAAGAAGGCAGTTTGTTATCTATCCGAGAATAATAAACAGGGCGATAACATGGTGCAAACGTCACAATACTTTGAATTCTTCGAATTGAAAAATCTCTTCGTTTTAATTTGCTCTTAATCCATGTTTTTTTTAAGTATGTCTTTTGTTCGATATCCGAAAAGGGCTCTATTTCATGAGATTGTCCAAACTCTTTTTCTAAAACATCATTAATATGGTTATATGAGCTGCTTGTAATCCAGATTTTATGCTGTCGAGGATAACCCCTGACGGATTTCACCAATGAGAGCGCTTCATTCGCATAGTGCGGGAAAATCTCATCAAAGCCATCGAACAGAAACATCAGTGTACCACTATTGTAGAAATATAAGAACATTTCTAAACCAAAAGTAATTACTGCATCGCCTGAGCAGTATTTGAGAGACACAACATTGTTTTTTGTTTCTAGCTCGGCTGTAATATCTTCTTCTGCCACACCGAGAGCTACATAGCACATAAATTGTAAACTCAGCATAGGGTCGATGACTGTTTTATCTTTCTGCCACTTACTTAAAATTTTCGAGTACTCCAACAGGTTTATTCTTACAATCCAAGTATTTGGGTCGCGTTCCTTTGTATTAATTGACAAATGAGTCAGCAGAGTTGACTTGCCCATCCCAGGCATAGCAGTTATAAGTATCACATGATCTTGTAAATCGTACAGCGTTTGTATTACCTTATCTTTGACATCATTAAAAGTGTCCTCTGCAGTTTTCCTGGTGCGACTGATGCGTCTATCAGTGTGCAAATCTTTTATTTCATCGTAATCCTGATTTCTTATAGGCAACCCAATTTTGAAGATTGTATGTTCAAACATGCCACCTTTTACAAGCTTTGTTGCGGTTTCGTCTTTAACGAAAAGATCTAAAGCTACTTCTCTGCCTTGGAATATCACTTTTGTGTTCTTTAAGAAAGTTTGCTGCGATTCATCGCTCAAGTCCATTAGATTATTTCCAAAATCGTTTGCATGATCAAGTATTTTATTAGGCTTTTCTTTTGTAATAGGCTTTTCTTTTGTAATAAATGATCGAGCTTTAACTACTTCAACTATATCATTAAATATTTCGCACCAGTTTTCATAATTTACAAAAATTACAGTTTCCTTATATTCTGCTAATTCAGTGCATAATGTTTTATAGTCTTTTGGCAATAGATTTGAAATATATTCTAGGTCTAACACTATGTGCTCCTTATTATTCAAATATTTAGATAATTTAGCAACTGTGAGTTTGCAGTTGTCAGTAACAATGACATTTACATCTGTCTTACACAGCTCATCCAATAACAATTTGAATGACCTGACGGCTGCTGCATTAAATGTGTATTTTACATTTTGTAACTTGAACTTATTTATGATATTAATGACAGATATTAGTGGTTGGTTTATAATTTCTTTTGTTGCATTCTCAAATTGTTTACTATATTTTGTAAGATATTCCGCCGTTCCTGGTTTCAACCACCATTCTTCAATCGCATCGTGATATTTTAAGAATACGGCATCTATTACGGCTTTTACTTGAAATAGGTGAATGCCATTGTATGGACATCCCATTTCTCGTTTTAAAATTTCGCCAATTTCTTTTTCATTTGCTTGGTTCGTGAAAAAACACAGTTGTCTTAAGAACTCTTTCACCAAATTCACATCATGTTGTCCGCCGTTGAATGAGATTTTTGGAAACTTTTTCACCTTCACAATTATTTTGTATTTCTCCAGGTTATGTTTTTCCTTTTGCAATTTTAGATACAATCTTTTAGCAAGATCGCCTTTTATAGATTCGATTTTATCAGCAAACTTCATATATCTAGTGTGTTCAAAGGGAACGAAAATATTGCCGATGGCACCAGCCAACCCACCGTCGAGTCCAAGGAGGTCATCTCCAAGGAACTCCTCGATAAAAATGTGTTTAAGGATATTATTAGGCTTGGCATCGGCATCGTTAATCAAATCAACAATTTTTGATTTGAGGTGATTTAATCTACTCTCGACTTCCGCGTCGTTGCCATTTATTGTTAAATCTTTATTTCCGAACGAAAGTGGGACTTTAAATGTGGATTGTTCTAATATTTTTCTCGCAGCCTGATCAATGGCTTCATCGACTGTTGATTGAGGAACGCTCACTTCATTCAACTGTTGTTTTAAATCTTCAGGCATGTCCTTAATAAATTCAAACTTGCCATTTTTGTAATCAATTACACTTCCAATTAGTTCACTCAAAACTTTAACTTCAGACGGTCTGCTGAAGAATTCTTCAACAAGTTTCAATATTTGAAGCATGTCAATTTCCCGTCTCAGAAGTACCTGTTCGTACAGTTTATTTTTGAATATCAGAACGAAGTGTTCTTTTGCATCAAAGAAGTCTTTTCTGAAGCTAGCGATTCGGTGTCCGTCATCGTGTATGATATCAGGGATCTCGAAAACTTTTTGCGCCAGAATGTAGTGATAACACAACACAAGCTCATCCGTCATGAATACTTCTTTATTAAGCAATTTCGCGAAATGCTCTGCAAGTGCTGCCATTTCTTCTTCCATCATTATTTCATATAAAAACAGCTCGTTCTTGGTCTCGTAGCTAGGTTGTAAGTAAGAGCCTATTTGACTAGTTCCTATTAGTTCTTTTAATTGAGTAGTATACTCAGTCTCGATCAGGTCATTGTTGAAGTCGTATTTAGCATTTATGTACATTACGAATAGGCATTCTGTTTCGCTAAAGGACCCTTCAAACAGTTTGTCCGTAGTTTTTGTGCCAAACGCTCGTCTAATTTTTAAGTAACTTTCAAGATATCTAGCCAGATCATGATTGATACTAAGCGATAAGACTTTGTCCGTTTCTCTATGATGTTTGGTTTGAATAAATATAGCGATTTCCTTGGCAAAACCCTTGACTTTAGCTCTTAAGCATATGTCGCCAAATTTTCCAATTAAATCAACATTTGTAGCTAAATGAAACTCTTCGATGTCGTCTTCATGTTTAGCTTTAAAATTCAGCAAACTGAGAATCTTAGTCACGTACAACTGGTCCTGTAGATCAAAAGTTCCAGAGCGCTTCTTATACATTTTAATATCAATGATTTGTTTGGAACTAGCAGCCAGTCCAGTTTCGTTTGGGCTATGAAATAATTGCAGGTACAATTGCGATTCTTCCTCGTGATGATCAGATTATTGGTGAAACGGGTTCCAGTATTTTTTCGTAACCGGATGTAAATACAAACAAAATTATGCTTGAGCGCGCTTTTGCGTTTAAGCTAACATGAACAGTTGTTGCCATTGATTCATAATTCAGTGACGTTGATTTAAATACAAACAGGAATAAATAGCGAGCATTCAATCCAAACAGTCTCGCTACCTTGCTGGTTGACGAATACTTGCTCCACGGCATGAGCTGTTCTTCCGTTTGTGACGATACTCGTAATAGTGTTTGCTGTTCTTGGGGTAAAGTTGACAGTTCCAAGTAGATATTCGATGTTCTGCGACCTGGAATAACACATAGAGCCCGGTTTAAACAAATTGTGGAAAGATAAGGTTATTATTATTGTTGTTATTAGGTACCTACACTACATATAAACATACAGAGAGGTTATAAAGTTGTCGTATTTACTTAAATATTTAATCATTCGGATTATATTTGGTTTAAATTACTTAGCAACGTTCAATGTAATGATTTTAGCAAGTAGGACTATTCACTCGTGACCGTGTAGGAATTTTTTAAGTACCTACCTAATTAAGATACGAAAAATACGATATGTTATCGTAAAGTCGTTTAGGACATTCCTAACATCCTCTACAAAATAAAAATATGAGAAACTGTTGATTTTAAACCATACTTATTTGTACATTACGGTTTAAGTAGCTATGTTAAATGAACTCGTAGTCAACGTCATTGCCTGATCCTACAGCCATGATTGTTTTCTCACCAGGAAACTCCTCAACTGATAGCACGGATACGAAAAATTGTTTCTAGATACGCGTTCAATTGTTACCATCAGTCTGCCTGCGGTCCAGCTCGCATTTATTTAGAATCAGAAATATCAATCAAACTGACCCCTTAAACAGCAGCTTAGTTCAGTATTTTTTTTTACACTTTTTTGTTTATTGTTTTATGTGTGTGTATTTGACATATCGTATTTTTATTGAGATTAATTTTGTAAATTATTATTAATTTTATTTTATTTTTGTGAATGTGAGGGCCATGTGGGTCACTTTACTTTATACTTTTTCATTTTTTTACCCCTCAACTGTCTGGCAGTTTGAGTTCTAAAAGCGATCTACCCAAATGTCCTTTCGTTGAGCTCCTTATGTTATAAGTCGAGCTACACGATAACTGACAGATGCTTGCTCTGACTGGACAGGTTCACTCAAATATGTGTGGTTCTTTCTTCAAAAGACCATCTCAGACACTAATATCTACATGATCCTCATGTGAATTGAAAAAGATTGTCTGGACTTCAAAAGAGACTATGACCTCTGACTTCTGAGTTTGTTTCGGCTATTTCTTCTCAGAGTAGTCAGGTACGAAACACTGTGTAAAAGTGTTTGTGAAAACCTACTTACAAAATGAACATCATTTATCATTTAACATGTTATAAATTTATTATTTATTATAGTTATATAAAACTACAACACCACTCACTCACTCACTCACTGATTGACATGCCGTTTCTCGGAATGGGTGAGAGATGGGTTAGGGGTTAGTTTTGAACAAATATAAAGTACTTCCGGTCGAGTAGAGGAAAATTATAGAGGAGATTGAAATCCAAGATGGCGGCCGAGTCCATTTCCGGTTTCGGCGAGGAAAGGACTTGGACCGATTTCGACTCGTAGGTTTAGTAAAAGGTCCAAAATGATTAGAAAAAAAAGTAAAAAAAAAAAAAAAAACAAGATGGCGGCCGCGCTGGGACGTTTTGAAATTGGCGACTTTTTTCACTCGACTTTGACAAATTGCTTTATTCTACCGATTTTAAAAGTTGGCAACACTGACCCTGCCAGTTTGTAGGCGGTTTCAATGGCAACTGTGAAAAATTATGACATTTTGAAAATCCAACATGGCGGACGCTGTGGCGGCCATTTTGTAAAATGGTGGAATTTTCGACTTTTTTTAAATGCATTTTTCGTGTACTTGGCAACATCTGACGGGTTCGAGATGTACCGAGCGGTCGTGTGTTCTGTTAAGGAGTGTTGCCTGGTTCAAAAATTTTCCCCATATTTAGGGTATTTTCCCAGATTTTCCCCAAAAACATGAAAAGTAGAAATAGCGACATTTTGAATGGAGACTTTGTCTAGCTGGCAACTTTAGGGAGCCCCAAATGACATTTGACCATTTTCATCACTTTCAACTGGCAACCCCAAAAAATATTAAACTTTTTCATTTTTGGGACTTTTTCACTTTGGCGAATTACTTTGTTCTACCAAACTCAAAAGTTGGCAACACCGAGTACACCGGTCGGTGGCCTGTATCCTTGAGATTTCCAGAAAATTATGACTTTTCAGAAAAACAAAATGGCGGCTGGTGTGGCGGCCATCTTGTGAAATCGACGAAAATTCACAATTTTCGAGACGATTTTTCGGGTAGTTGGCAACATCGGACGGGTTCGAGTTGTAGCGAGCGGTTGTGTGTTTTGTTGAGTAGTGTTGCCTGGATTTAAACATTTCCCCATTTTTAGGGTAATTTCCCAGATTTTTGCCAAAAACATGAAAAGTAGAAATAACGACATTTTGAATGAAACTTTTACATAATCACCAAGAATGGGACGCCCCAAATGACATTTGACCATTTTCATCACGTTCAGCTGGCAACCCCGAAAGACATTGGGGTTTGAATTTTCTGGTCAGACCTGACTTTGGCGAATTACTTTGTTCTACCAAACACAAAAGTTGGCAACACCGAGTACACCGGTCTGTGGCCTGTATCCTTGAAATTTTCAGAAAATTATGACTTTTCAGAAAAACAAAATGGCGGCTGGTGTGGCGGCCATCTTGTAAAAACGACTAAAAACCCGAATTTTCGACACGATTTTTCGGGTAGTTGGCAACATCTGGCGGGTTCGAGTTGTAGCGAGCGGTTGTGTGTTTTGTAGAGGAGTGTTGCCTGTTGTAAAAAAATTCCCCATTTTTAGGGTGTTTTCCGAGATTTTCCCCGAAAACATGAAAAGTAGAAATAGCGATATTTTGAATGGAAATTTTACATAATCACCAAGAATGGGATGCCCCAAATGACATTTGACTATTTTCATCTCTTTCAACTGGCAACCCCGAGAGCCATTGGGGTTTGAATTTTCGGGTCAGACCTGACTTTGGCGAATTACTTTGTTCTACCAAACTCAAAAGTTGGCAACACCGAGTACTCCGGTCGATGGCCTGTATCCTTGAAATTATTAGAAAATTATGACTTTTCAGAAAAACAAAATGGTGGCTGGTGTGGCGGCCATCTTGTGAAATCGACGAAAATTCACAATTTTCGAGAGGATTTTTCGGGTAGTTGGCAACATCTGACGGGTTCGAGTTGTATGAAGCGGTCGTGTGTTTTCATATAAAGTGTGCCTGGTGCAAAAACTTACCCCACTTTTAAGGATAATTTTCCAGATTTTCCCCAAAAACATGAAAAGTAGAAATAATGACATTTTGAATATAAATGTTGCATTACTATTAAGAATAAGATGCATCAAATGACATTTGACCATTTTTATCACTTTTAACTGGCAACCCCGAGAGCCACTGGGGTTTGAATTTTCGGATCAAACCTGAGTTTGGCGAATTACTTTGTTCTACCAAACTGAAAAGTTGGCAACACCGAGTACACCGGTCGATGGCCTGTATCCTTGACATCTCCAGAAAATTATGACTTTTCAGAAAAACAAAATGGCGGCTGGTGTGGCGGCCATCTTGTGAAATCGACGAAAATTCACAATTTTCGACACGATTTTTCGGGTAGTTGGCAACATCTGACGGGTTCGAGTTGTACCGAGCGGTTGTGTGTTTTGTTGAGTAGTGTTGCTTGGATTAAAAAAAATCCCCATTTTTAGGGTAATTTCCCTGATTTTCCCCGAAAACTTTTTATACAAACAAAATGGCGGCTGGTGTGGCGGCCATCTTGTAAAACTGACGAAAAATCCTTATTTTCAACACGATTTTTCGGGTAGTTGGCAACATCTGACGGGTTCGAGTTGTACCGAACGGTTGTGTGTTTTGTTGAGGAGTGTTGCCTGGTGCAAAAATTTTCCCCATTTTTTGGGTATTTTCTCAGATTTTCTCCGAAAACATGAAAAGTAGAAATAACGACATTTTGAATGGAACTTTTACATAATCACCAAGAATGGGACGCCCTAAATGACATTTGACTGTTTTCATCATTTTCAGCTGGCAACCCCGAGAGCCATTGGGGTTTGAATTTTCGGGTCAGACCTGACTTTGGCGAATTACTTTGTTCTACCAAACTCGAAAGTTGGCAACACCGAGTACACCGGTCGGTGGCTTATATCCTTGAGATTTCCAGAAAATTATGACTTTTCAGAAAAAAAAAATGGTGGCTGGTGTGGCGGCCATCTTGTAAAAACGACTAAAAATCCGAATTTTCGACACGATTTTTCGGGTAGTTGGCAACATCTGACGGGTTTGAGTTGTACCGAGCGATTGTGTGTTTTGTTGAGGAGTGTTGCCTGGATTAAAACATTTCCCAATTTTTAGGGAAATTTCCCAGATATTGCCCAAAAACATGAAATAAAGAAATAACGACATTTTGAATAGAAATTTTATATAATCACCAAGAATGGGATACCCCAAATGACATTTGACCATTTTCAACACTTTCAGCTGGCAGCCCCGAAAGACATTGGGGTTTGAATTGTCGGGTGGGACCTGACTTTGGCGAATTACTTTGTTCTACCAAACTCAAAAGTTGGCTGCACCAAGTACACCGGTTTACAGCCTATATCCTTGAAATTTCAGAAAAATTATGACTTTTTAGAAAAACAAAATGGCGGACAGTGTGGCCATCTTATAAAAATGACGAAATATCCTAATTTTCGATACGATAAATGGGTCAGTTATCATCCCCCAACTGGATTATATTGTATGAACTGGTTGTGTGTTTTGACAAGGAGTGTTGCCTGGTGCAATGTTTTTTTTCCCAGTTTTAGGGTTTTTTTCCAGATTTTCCCCAAAAACCTGATATGTAGAAATAACGTCTTTTTGAATAGAAATGGTGCGTAACCACTAAGAGTGGGGTACCTTAAATGACATTTGATCATTTCCATCACTTTTAGCTGGCAACCCCGAGAGTCATTGGTGATTGAATTTTCAGGTCAGACCCGACTTTGGCAAATTCGTTTGTTCTACCAATTTATGATTGGGTTCCTTCGAACGGTTCCGACCGAATGAGGATTGATTTTGTACAAAGAGCTTATGTTGAAATTTGTGTATCCTTCCCATCTCTCCCCAACCTCCCCTCAAATAGAAAGGGCTGTAACTTCATTACGGTTAGAGATAGCTGATAGGTGTTTGAACAAATATTATAGTAGGCATTGAAACCCGTCCGGTGGTGGTGGTTAGGAGGTGGTGAGGGAAGCGAGCCGGTGACCCCGTTGCATAAGGATGAGGTCACGGTAGCATTCCGGTGGTAGGCAGGTCCTGGGGGGAACGAAGTGAGAAGGTGGCGAGCGTAGCGAGCCGGCGACTATTACCGGTAAGGTGAAGGGGGGAGGTGGCGAGCGAAGCGAGCCGGTGTCCCCGTAGGGTGGGGTTAAGGTCACGGTAGCTTTCCGTCGGTAGGCAGGTCCTGAGTGGAGCGAAGTGGGGAAGTGGCGAGCGTAGCGAGCCGTCATCTGAAAACCTGTCCGGTGGCGGTACCGGTAAAGCGAAGTGGCGTGAGGATGAGGTCACGGTAGTAGACAGGTCTTGAGTGGAGGAAAGTGGGGAAATGGCGAGCGTAGCGAGCCGTCGACTGAAAAACTGTCCGGTGGTGGTCCGCTGAAGCAAAGGGGGGAGGTGGCGAGTGAAGCGAGCCGGTGACCCCATAGCGTGAGGATGAGGCCACGGTAGCTTTCCGGTGGTAGACAGGTCTTGAGTGGAGGAAAGTGGGGAAATGGCGAGCGTAGCGAGCCGTCGACTGAAAACCTGTCCGGTGGTGGTACCGCTAAAGCGAAGGGGGGAGGTGGCGAGCGAAGCGAGCCGGTGACCCCATAGCGTGAGGATGAGGTCACGGTAGCTTTCCGGTGGTAGACAGGTCTTGAGTGGAGGAAAGTGGGGAAATGGCGAGCGTAGCGAGCCGTCGACTGAAAACCTGTCCGGTGGTGATACCGGTAAAGCGAAGAGGGGAGGTGGCGAGCGAAGCGAGCCGGTGACCCCGTAGCGTGAGCATATAGTCATGGTAGCATTCCGGTGATTGGCACGTCCTGAGTGGAGTAAAAAACGTAAGTCGCGAGCGTAGCGAGCCGTAGACCGAAAAACTGCCCGGTTGTGATATCGGTAAAGCGAAGCGAGAGGTTCAAAGTTTGTATACCGAAGGGTATTCGAATCGCCTCTCCCCAACCTCCCCTAAAACTTCGTTAAGGTTAGACATAGTCGTAAGATGTTTCAACAAAAAAACGTTACATCAGTGTTTGGGAGGTCAGTCTGAGTATTTTTTTACTACTGCCCCAATTCTTTACAACCATTCGTTCAGCTGATTTATTGGGTTGAAAAATCTGGTTTTTCGTAAGTTTTATTTGACTGTAATCTTTTCTTCTGCTGGTGAATAAGTGATATAGTTCGTTGAGATGATGATTTTGGTCGAGGATTTTACAAACCACTTTAGCTGCTCTTTTGATAAAGCTGGGAACTAAGGATTTAAACCTGAGACTTTTGCCCATCTTTAAAATAAGCGAAAAGACTATTTTGAGAAAAGGTCGCGAATGTGTCTTGCAGCACTTTTCACATTACATCTGGGTTATTTTCAGCCTCCCAAACAAGCCGGATTCCGAAAAGGCTGTTCACATAGATATGTCACTGTAAAATTGTCAAACACGTTATATTACAATACTAGCTTCTGCCAGCGGCTTCGCCCGCGTGAAGTTTGATTATTGTCCCATGGGATCTTACTACCGGAATAAAATGTATCCTATGTTTTATGTGGGTCATAGCGTGATGATATAAACGTAAGAGTAAACAAATATAATAATAACAAATCTCCGAACTGCTAAGCTATCGGGAGATACACGTGTTATTGTGAGTCAACTATAAAAGATAGACATATGCTGTCTTGGGATATTTTTTATATAATTTTATGTGGAATATTTCCGTTATACATGATTTCTATGTAGCTTTAACCATTAAGGCTGCACACGCGACGGAAGCTAAAAAAACCAAGTAACTTCTCCCGTTTTCCCAACATTTCCTTTCACTGCTCTGCTCCTATTAATGGTAGCGTGATGAAAAGTATACTATTACCTGCTCAGGAGTATGTAGAATAATTGTACCAAGTTTCGTTAAAATCCGTCGAGTAGTTTTTTTTTCTATAAATAACATACAGACAGACATTCATCACTTTCAGCTGGCAACCCCGAGAGCCATTGGGGTTTGAATTTTCGGGTCAGACCCTACTTTGGCGAATTGTTTTGTTCTACTAAACTCAAAAGTTGGCAGCACTAAGTACACCGGTTTATAGCTTATATCCTTGACATTTCAGAAAAATTATGACTTTTTAGAAAAACAAAATGGCGGACAGTGTGGCCATCTTATAAAAATGACGAAATATCCAAAGTTTCGATACGATAAATGGGTCGTAATGGATTATGTTGTATGAACTGATTGTGTGTTTTGTCAAGGAGTGTTTGTTGCCTGGTGCAATTTTTTTTCCCCGTTTTAGGGTTTTTTTCCAGATTTTCCCAAAAAACCTGATATGTAGAAATAACGTAATTTTGAATAGAAATGGTGCGTTACCACTAATAATGGGGTACCTCAAATGACATTTGACCTTTCAACTGGCAACCCCGAGAGTCATTGGTGTTTGGATTTTCAGGTCAGACCCGACTTTGGCAAATTCGTTTGTTCTACCAATTTATGATTGGGTTCCTTCGAACGGTTCCGACCGAATGAGGATGGATTTTGTACATAGAGGGGTTTATTAATATGGTCGATTTTAAGGTTCATTTGGTGGTGAACTCAAATAGAAAGGGCTGTAACTTCATTACGGTTAGAGATAGCCGATAGGTGTTTGAACAAATATTATAGTAGGCGTTGAAACCCGTCCGGTGGTGGTTAGCCCGGCGACCCCGTTACATAAGGATGAGGTCACGGTAGCATTCCGGTGGTAGGCAGATCCTGGGGGGAACGAAGTGAGAAGGTGGCGAGCGTAGCGAGCCGGCGACTATTACCGGTGCTGATAGCGGTAAGGTGAAAGGCGGAGGTGGCGAGCGAAGCGAGCCGGTGTCCCCGTAGCGTGGGGTTAAGGTCACGGTAGCTTTCCGTCGGTAGGCAGGTCCTGAGTGGAGCGAAGTGGGGAAGTGGCGAGCGTAGCGAGCCGTCATCTGAAAACCTGTCCGGCGGCGGTACCGGTAAAGCGAAGTGGGGAGGTGGCGAGCGAAGCGAGCCGGTGACCCCATGGCGTGAGGATGAGGTCACGCTAGCTTTCCGGTGGTAGACAGGTCTTGAGTGGAGGAAAGTGGGGAAATGGCGAGCGTAGCGAGCCATCGACTGAAAACCTGTCCGGTGGTGGTACCGCTAAAGCGAAGGGGGAGGTGGCGAGCGAAGCGAGCCAGTGATTCCACAGCGTGAAGATAAGGTCACGATAGCATTCTGGTGGTTGGCAGGTCCTGAGTGGTGTGAAGAAAGGAAGTCGCGAGCGTAGCGAGCCGTGGACCGAAAACCTGCCCGTTGGTGATATCGGTAAAGCGAAGCGGGCGTCGACGACCCCGTAGCGTGGGGAAAAGATCACAGTTGCTTTCCGGTGGTAGGCAGGTCCTGGGTGGAGCGAAGTGGGGAAGTGGCGAGCGTAGCGAGCCGTCATCAGAAAACCTGTCCGGTGGCGGTACCGGTAAAGCGAAGTGGGGAGGTGGCGAGCGAAGCGAGCCGGTGACCCCATGGCGTGAGGATGAGGTCACGCTAGCTTTCCGGTGGTAGACCGGTCTTGAGTGGAGGAAAGTGGGGAAATGGCAAGCGTAGCGAGCCATTGACTGAAAACCTGTCCGGTGGTGGTACCGCTAAAGCGAAGGGGGGAGGTGGCGAGCGTAGCGAGCCGGTGACTCCACAGCGTGAGGATAAGGTCACGATAGCATTCTGGTGGTTGGCAGGTCCTGACTGGTGTGAAGAAAGGAAGTCGCGAGCGTAGCGAGCCGTGGACCGAAAACCTGCCCGTTGGTGATATCGGTAAAGCGAAGCGGGCGTCGACGACCCCGTAGCGTGGGGATAAGATCACAGTTGCTTTCCGGTGGTAGGCAGGTCCTGGGTGGAGCGAAGTGGGGAGGTGGCGAGCGTAGCGAGCCGTCGACTGAAAACCTGTCCGGTGGTGGTACCGAAAAAGCGAAGGGGGAGGTGGCGAACGACGCGAGCCGGTGAACCCACAGCGTCAGGATAAGGTCACGATAGCATTCTGGTGGTTGGCAGGTTCTGAGTGGTGTGAAGAAAGGAAGTCGCGAGCGTAGCGAGCCGTGGACCTCAGTATCGTAGGGACAAGTTCAAGATAGATTTCCAGTGGTAGGTAGGGCCTGAGTGGAGCCAAGCCCAGAGTTGGTCAAAATTAATTTTCTTTCCTTTCTCTGAAAGGAAATCATTAATTGTCGGCCCAAAAACCGCGTTACCGGCCAACGAAAAAAACGTTACACCAGTGTTTGGGAGGTCAGTCTGAGTATTTTTTACTACTGCCCCAATTCTTTACAACCATTCGTTCAGCTGATTTTTTGGGTTGAAAAATCTGGTTTTTCGTAAGTTTTATTTGACCGTAATCTTTTCTTCTGCTGGCGAATAAGTGATAAGAGTTCGTTGAGATGATGATTTTGGTCAAGGATTATACAAACCACTTTAGCTGCTCTTTTGATAAAGCTGGGAACTAAGGATTCAAACCTGAGATTTTTGCCCATCTTGAAAAGAAGCGAAACGACTATTTTGAGAAAAGGTCATGAATGTGTGTTGCAACACTTTTCACATTACATCTGGGTTATTTTCAGCCTCCCGAACAAGCCGGATTCCTAAAAGGCTGACCACATAGATATGTCACTGTAAAATTGTCAAACACGTTATATTACAATATAACGTGTTTCTCTCTAGCGATATTGTTAATTCTCGAATTATTGTCAACTGAATATACGGAAGTATCTTTGCCCCCATAATCGGGACTTGGGGCACCCCCCCGTTAGGTTAGTTAGGTTCCTTTAAACCCTGCACTCGGAAATAGGGGCCCCGCGAAGCGGGGTTCCGTCGACTACGCTTTTTAGGGGAATACGTATAAAGTGGTTTAAGGTTAGGTTACATTAATCGATATTTCTCAGGAACGGTACAGTATTTTTTTATGAGAGTGGTACCCACTGGGCAATGGGGACGTCCTTCCCTACACACCACGTGAGTTGACTACCATCGCATGCATTTCACGAAAAATAATGCGTTTTATTGTAAGCAGTACTATGTTCGTTGGACAATAATTCGAAAGTTTACAATATCGCTAGAGAGATTACAATATAACGCGTTTTACAATTTTACGGTGACAGATTCATACACTACGGTATACAGAAGACCGAAAAGTATAACCGGCGTTGTTGTTTAGCCTTTGTAGACTACGAGATATCTTTTGATTTGATCGAGACGTGGGCTGTACTGCAGTCTCTCCAACGCTGCCAAATTGGCGGGTACATCGACGTTTTAAAGTGTTTGTACAAAAACACCACATGTCATTCCAACTTCATGATCAAACCTCGGAACCTATTCTACATCAGCGAGGTATGAGATAGGGAAATATCATATTTACGAAACTGTTCTTGCGCTGGAGGATGTCTTATACTCTCCCCTCCCCAACTTTATAACGATTCAGGTTAGCAATTAGGTGTTTGAATAAATTTTATCATAGGCGTCGAAACCTGTCCGGTGGTAGAGATATGGTCATGATAGCTTTCCGGTAGCAGGTAGGTCGACAAGCAAATTGTATTGTAATGTTTTTTGTATGAAATAGGTTTTTAATGGGAAATCATCAAATAACTTCTCCCACTCTGGGCGGAGCGGGAAGGAGTGTAACTTGAGAGACTTGGAACTTACTTTTTCACATTCATAAACAGCGACAGAGAGGTGGCAAAAATCATTTTTCAAAATCTCTTTTCCCTCCCCTTCACCCCGCCCCCCATCGTATCTCGAAAACTGGCACACATAGTGGTTGTTTTTAATTCTCACTTAATACTATTGAGGGGCGTTGAAATTTTTATGAATTACCCTCTCCTCCCCTCCCCAATCGGGGAGGTTGTTTAACTTGAAAGGACTGTAACTTCATAACGGTTAGGGAATAGTCTTTAGGTGTTTGAACAAATATTATCATAGGCGTCGAAACCTGTCTGGTGGTAGAGATAAGGTCACGATATCTTTCCATTAGGTCGACAAGTCAATTGTAAGGTAATGTTTTTTTAATGAGAGGTCTGAATGTTAAATATGTTTATAGATTATATTAGGGGTTCTTATGGGGTTTCAAAATCTTTAAATTGATACATTCTCAAGTTTAATTTTATTTTAATATCTTATTTTTATTGAATTAGTATTCAGAATGTGTTAAGGGTTCTTAAGTGTTTTCATACTGTTTTAAGGATTCCTATTGATTCTCAAAATTTCATAAGGTTAAGGAAAACAATTAAAATATGGGTTGGTATCGTTATTCGAGTGGTTTGAAGATGTTGATTTAGGTCTATGTTCACCAAAAAGATGACAGCCTGATTATCTAAAACAGCTGTTTAAAACGCATTTTTGTATGGGAACATGTCACAGTGACAGCTGGTTTCAGATAATCAGACGGTTATCTTTTTGGTGAACATGGACCTTAGAATGATTAGAGCTTAATCAAGTGGAAACATTTAGTCCTTTTGGGCTTTATTTGGCATTTCAATAGAGTCTGATAAGTGAAACACCTCTTTTAGGGTCATGTTTAAGAATAAATAGGTTTTAAAAGTGAAAAAAAGCTACCACCACAAGCACGCGAGCTGCTTGCAGCTCGCGCAGCACGCAAAAACTAGTTTATCTATACTAATATTATAAAACAGAAGAGTTTGTTTGTTTGTTTGTTTGTTTGGTTGAACGCGCTAATCTCACGAACTACTGGTTCAAATTGAAAAAATCTTTTTGTGTTGGATAGTCCATTTATCGAGGAAGGCTATAGACTATAAAACATCACGCTACGACCATTGGGGGCGGAGCAGGAATGATAAATGTTGCAAAAACGGGGATATTTTTTCCTTTCGTTTTTCTCTCTTATGTGACGCAGACGAAGTTGCGTGGGTCAGCTAGTATTATATAAAGCTACAATACCACTCACTGACTCACTCACTCATTGACATGCCGTTTCTCGGAATGGGTGAGAGATGGGTTAGGGGTTAGTTTTGAACAAATATAAAGTACTTCCGGTCGAGTAGAGGAAAATTATAGAGGAGATTCAAATCCAAGATGGCGGCCGAGTCCATTTCCGGTTTCGGCGAGGAAAAGATTTGGGCGGATTTTGACTCGTGGGTTTTGTAAAAGGTCTAAAATGATTTGAAAAAAAAGTAAAAAAAAAAAAAAAAAAAAAATGGCGGCCGCGCTGGGACGTTTTGAAATTGGTGACTTTTTCCACTCGACTTTGACAAATTGTTTTGTTCTAATGATTTTTAAAGTCGGCAACATTGACCTTGCCAATTTGTAGGTCATTTCAATGGCAACTGTGAAAAATTATGACATTTTGAAAATCCAACATGGCGGACGCTGTGGCGGCCATTTTGTGAAATGGTGGATTTTTCGACTTTTTTCAAATGCATTTTTCGTGTTGTTGGCAACATCTGACGGGTTCGAGATGTACCGAGCGGTCGTGTGTTTTGTTAAGGAGTGTTGCCTGGTGCAAAAATTTTCCCCATTTTTAGGGTATTTTCCCAGATTTACCCCGAAAACATGAAAAGTAGAAATAACGACATTTTGAATGGAGACTTTGTCTAGCTGGCAACTTTGGGGAGCCCCAAATGACATTTGACCATTTTCATCACTTTCAACTGGCAACCCCAAAAAATATTAAACTTTTTCATTTTTGGGACTTTTTCACTTTGGCGAATTACTTTGTTCTACCAAACTCAAAAGTTGGCAACACCGAGTACACCGGTCGGTGGCTTGTATCCTTGAGATTTTCAGAAAATTATGACTTTTTAGAAAAAACAAAATGGCGGCTGGTGTGGCGGCCATCTTGTGAAATCGACGAAAATTCACAATTTTCGAGGCTATTTTTCGGGTAGTTGGCAACATCTGACGGGTTCGAGTTGTACCGAGCGGTTGTGTGTTTTGTTGAGTAGTGTTGCTTGGATTAAAAAAATTCCCCATTTTTAGGGTAATTTCCCAGATTTTCCCCGAAAACATGAAAAGTAGAAATAACGACATTTTGAATAAAACTTTTACATAATCACCAAAAATGGAACGCCCCAAATGACATTTGACCATTTTCATCACGTTCAGCTGGCAACCCCGAAAGACATTGGGGTTTGAATTTTCTGGTCAGACCTGACTTTGGCGAATTACTTTGTTCTACCAAACTCAAAAGTTGGCAACACCGAGTACACCGGTCGGTGGCCAGTATCCTTGAGATTTCCAAAAAATTATGACTTTTCAGAAAAACAAAATGGCGGCTGGTGTGGCGGCCATCTTGTGAAATCGACGAAAATTCACATTTTTCGAGGCGATTTTTCGGGTAGTTGGCAACATCTGACGGGTTCAAGTTTTAGCAAGCGGTTGTGTGTTTTGTAGAGGAGTGTTGCTTGGTGCAAAAAATTTCCCCATTTTTGGGTAATTTTCCAGATTTTACCCGAAAACATGAAAAGTAGAAATAACAACATTTTGAATGGAACTTTTACATAATCACTAAGAATGAGCTGCCCCAATTGACATTTGACCATATTCATCACTTTCAGCTGGCAACCCTGAAAGACATTGGGGTTTGAATTTTCGGGTCAGACCTGACTTTGGCGAATTACTTTGTTCTACCAAACTCAAAAATTGGCAACACCGAGTACACCGGTCGGTGGCCAGTATCCTTGAGATTTCCAGAAAATTATGACTTTTCAGAAAAACAAAATGGCGGCTGGTGTGGCGGCCATCTTGTAAAAACGACAAAAAATTCGCATTTTCGACACGATTTTCGGGTAGTTGGCAACATCTGACGGGTTCGCGTTGTACCGAGCGGTTGTGTGTTTTGTTGAGTAGTGTTGCCTGGTGCAAAATTTTTCCCCATTTTTATGGTAATTTCCCAGATTTTCCCCGAAAACATGAAAAGTAGAAATAACGACATTTTGAATGGAACTTTTACATAATAACCAAGAATGGGACGCCCCAAATGACATTTGACCACTTTCATCACTTTCAGCTGGCAACCCCGAAAGACATTGGGGTTTGAATTTTCGGGTCAGACCTGACTTTGGCGCATTACTTTGTTCTACCAAACTGAAAAGTTGGCAAGACCGACTACACCTGTCGTTGGCCTGTATCCTTGAGATTTCCAGAAAATTATGACTTTTCAGAAAAACAAAATGGCGGCTGGTGTGGCGGCCATCTTGTACCTCTTGGAACTTTTACGTAATCATCAAGAATTGGATGCCCCGAATGAGATTTGACCATTTTCATCAGTTTCACCTGGCAACCCTGAGAGCCACTGGGGCTTGAATTTTCGGGTCAAACTCGACTTTGGCGAATTGTTTTGTTCTACCAAACTCAAAAGTTGGCAGCATCAAGTACACCGGTTTGTAGCCTATATCTTCGACATTTCAGAAAAATTATGACTTTTTAGAAAAAACAAAATGGCGGACAGTGTGGCCATCTTATAAAAATGACGAAATATCCAAATATTCGATACGATAAATGGGTCAGTTAGCATCCCCCAACTGGATTATGTTGTATGAACTGGTTGTGTGTTTTGCCAAGGAGTGTTGCCTGGTGCAATTTTTTTCCCAGTTTTAGGGTTTTTTTCCAGATTTTCCCCAAAAACCTGATATGTAGAAATAACGTCATTTTGAATAGAAATGGTGCGTAACCACTAAGAGTGGGGAATTTTCAGGTCAGACCCGACTTTGGCAAATTCGTTTGTTATACCAATTTGTGATTGGGTTTCTTCGAACGGTTCCGACCGAATGAGGGTTGATTTTGTACATAGAGGGGTTTATTAATATGGTGGTAAAATTTAAGTATCCTTCCCATCTCTCCCCAACCTCCCCTCAAATAGAAAAGGCTGTAACTTCATTACGGTTAGAGATAGCCGATAGGTGTTTGAACAAATATTATAGTAGGCGATCAAACCCGTCCGGTGGTGGTTAGGTAGCGAGCGAAGCGAGCCGGTAGCATGGGGTCACAGTAGCTTTCCGTCGGTAGGTAGGTCCTGAGTGGAGCGAAGTGGGGAAGCGGCGAGCGTAGCGAGCCGTCATCTGAAAACCTGTCCGGTGGCGGTACCGGTAAAGCGAAGTGGGGAGGTGGCGAGCGAAGCGAGCCGGTGACCCCATGGCGTGAGGATGAGGTCACGGTAGCGTTCCGGTGGTAGACAGGTCTTGAGTGGAGGAAAGTGGAGAAATGGCGAGCGTAGCGAGCCGTCGGTTGAAAACCTGTCCGGTGGTGGTACCGCTAAAGCTAAGGGGGGAAGTGGCGAGCGAAGCGAGCCGGTGATCCCATAGCGTGAGGATGAGGTCACGGTAGCTTTCCGGTGGTAGACAGGTCTTGAGTGGAGGAAAGTGGGGAAATGGCGAGCGTAGCGAGCCGTCGACTGAAAACCTGTCCGGTGGTGGTACCGCTAAAGCGAAGGGGGGGGTAGCGAGCGAAGCGAGCCGGTGATCCCATAGCGTGAGGATGAGGTCACGGTAGCTTTCCGGTGGTAGACAGGTCTTGAGTGGAGGAAAGTGGGAAAATGGCGAGCGTAGCCAGCCGTCGACTGAAAACCTGTCCGGTGGTAGTACCGGTAAAGCGAAGGGGGGAGGTGGCGAGCGAAGCGAGCCGGTGACCCCACAGCGTCAGGATAAGGTCACGATAGCATATCGGTGGTTGGCAGGTCCTGAATGGTGTGAAGAAAGGAAGTCGCGAGCGTAGCGAGCCGTGGACCAAAAACCTGCCCGTTGGTGATATCGATAAAGCGAAGCGGGCGTCGACGACCCCGTAACGTGGGGATAAGATCACAGTTGCTTTCCGGTGGTAGGCAGGTCCTGGGTAGAGCGAAGTGGTGAGGTGGCGAGCGTAGCGAGCCGTCGACTGAAAACCTGTCCGGTGGTGATACCGGTAAAGCGAAGAGGGGAGGTGGCGAGCGAAGCGAGCCGGTGACCCCGTAGCGTGAGGATATGGTCATGGTAGCATTCCGGTGATTGGCACGTCCTGAGTGGAGCTAAGCCCAGAGTTGGTCAAAATGAATTTTCAAAATTTCCTTTCTCTGAAAGGAAATCATTAATTGTCCGTGTTACCGGCCAACGAAATAAAGGTTACACCAGTGTTTGAGAGGTCAGTCTGAGTATTTTTAACTACTGCTCCAATTCTTTACAACCATTCGTTCAGCTGATTTTTTGGGTTGAAAAATCTGGATTTTCGTAAGTTTTATTTGACTGTAATCTTTTCTTCTGCTGGCGAATAAGTAATATGAGTTCGTTGAGATGATGATTTTGGTCAAGGATTTTATAAACCACTTTAGCTGCTCTTTTGATAAAGCTGGGAACTAAGGATTCAAACCTGACACTTTTGCCCATCTTTAAAAGAAGCGAAACGACTATTTTGAGAAAAGGTCGCGAATGTGTCTTGCAGCACTTTTCATATTACATCTGGGTTATTTTCAGCCTCCCGAACAAGCCGGATTCCGAAAAGGCTGACCACATAGATATGTCACTATAAATTTTCAAACACGTTATATTACAATATAACGTGTATCTCTCTAGCGATATTGTAAACTCTCGAATTATTGTCAACTGAATATACGGAAGTATCTTTGCCCCCATAATCGGGACTTGGGGCACCCCCCCGTTAGGTTAGTTAGGTTCCTTTAAACCCTGCACTCGGAAATAGGGGCCCCGCGAAGCGAGGTTCCGTCGACTACGCTTTTTAGGGGAATACGTATAAAGTGGTTTAAGGTTAGGTTACATTAATCGATATTTCTCAGGAACGGTACAGTATTTTTTCATGAGAGTGGTACCCACTGGGCAATGGGGACGTCCTTCCCTACACACCACGTGAGTTGACTACCATCGCATGCATTTCACGAAAAATAATGCGTATTATTGTAAGCAGTATGTTCGTTTGACATTAATTCGAAAGTTTACAATATCGCTAGAGAGATTACAATATAACGTGTTTTACAATTTTACGGTGACACTGCGGTATACAGAAGACCGAAAAATATAACCGGTGTTGTTGTTTAACCTTTGTGGACTACGAGATATCTTTTGATTTGATCGAGACGTGGGCTGTACTGCAGTCTCTCCAACGCTGCCAAATTGGCGGGTACATCGAGGTTTTAAAGTGTTTGTACAAATACACCACATGTCATTCCGGCTTCATGATCAAACCTCGGAACCTATCCTACATCAGCGAGGTATGAGATAGGGAGATATCATATTTACGAAACTGTACTTGCGCTGGAGGATGTCTTATACTCTCCCCTCCCCAACTTTATAACGATTCAGGTTAGCCATTAGGTGTTTGAACAAATATTATCGTAGGCGTCGAAACCTGTCCGGTGGTAGGGATATGGTCATGATATCTTTCCGGTAGGTCGACAAGTCAATTGTAGACAAGTCAACTCTGGGCGGAGCGGGAAGGAGTGTAACTTGAGAGACTTGGAACTAACTTTTTCACATTCATAAACAGCGACAGAGAGGTAGCAAAAATCATTTTTCAAAATCTCTTTTCCCTCCCCTTAACCCCGCCCCCCATCGTATCTCGAAAGCTGGCACAGATAGTGGTTGTTTTTAATTCTTACTTAATACAATTGAGGGGCGTTGAAATTCGTATACCCTCTCCTCCCCTCCCCAACCTCCCCTAAACTTGAAAGAACTGTAACTTCATAACGGTTAGGGATGGTTATTAGGTGTTTGAACAAAGATTATCATAGGCGTCGAAACCTGTCTGGTGGTAGAAGACCTTTCCGGTAGCAGGTAGGTCGACAAGCAAATTGTAGGGTAATGGTTTTTTAATGAGAGAAGGTCTGAGTTTTTAAATAAGTTTATAGAATATATATTAGAGGTTCTTATGGGGTTTCCAAATTTTTTAATGAATTCTCAAGTTTAATTTTATTTTAATACTTATCTATTTTTTATTGAGTTAGTTTTCAGAATGTGTTAGGGGTTCATACTGATTTAAGGATTCCTTTGGTTTTCAAATGTCATAAGGGTAAGGAAAACACTTAAAATATGGGTAGGTATCGTTATCCGAGTGGTTTGAAGATGCTGATTTAGAATTATTAGAGCTTAATCAAGTGGAAACGTTTAGTCCTTTTGGGCTTTATTTGGCATTTCACTAGAGTTTGACAAGTGGAAGACTCTTCTTTAGGGTCGTGTTTGAGAATTAACATTTAGGGGTTTTAAAAGTGAAAAATAGCTACCACCACAAGCACGCGAGCTGCTTGCAGCTCGCGCAGCACGCAAAATCTAGTTTAAATATAAAACCTGAAATAAGTTTGTTCAGAATCGTTTACTGAGTCGATTTCTATAATTTTGAAAATAGGTATTTTTTTCCCAAAAATACTAAAATTATAGCCATACTATCCCTGTACAGACAAAACAAACTAAAATAAACCGTAATTCGAGGCAATAAGACTTTTAAAATTGCAGCTTTATTTGTATAACTAGCTGTTGCCCGCGACTTCGTTCGCGTGAAAATATTGATGGATCATGTGTCAGACTGCATCGTTGTTTGAGTTGTCGCAAGCGCTACTGAGCATGAGGTCCTGGGTTCGATTTGCGGGACGGGCGAAGTGTTATTGTATTATTTGTGCCCGGTTGATGGGATTAAGCTAAATGTGCGAAATGTGGGTGTAGGATTAGATACACCTCTACCTAACACTGGCGCAGAAATAGGAAAACTGTTTTTTTTGCTTCTATAAACTTTTTTCCTCGTGATAATTTTGACCTCATTTTCACTATGAGCGACACCAAAAACCACGGAAACGACACCCATGATTAAAAATCCAAAAACTTCCGTCAGCGCCATTTTTGATTTCATCTTCATTCATCAAAAGTAAGATCAGAAATGCAGAAGAGAAAAAAAACAGAAATCTGCAAAATAAAAAAATCTAGTTGGTATCAAATACGATATCGACAATTACTCATTCTATCTCGTTCTACTATACATAATTTATTTATTTTATTTATTGATTTAAACAACACATACAACTATTATTACAGGTTTAGTTAGGTACCTAATACAATTGAGCAGTTATATTTAAAGTTAAATTATTTATATATTGAATAAATTAATTAATTTGACAAACTAAAGTAATTGCGCAAAATGCGGCCCGTGTGAATTCGCTCAGTGTACAATTGAAGCAATCAATCCGATGTGACACCATATTGAGTGGTGCGAGCGGGTGGCATCCACAGGAGCGGCAGCTGCCATACTTTCTTTTTGTGCTCCTGCCGTAAGTCCATCTTCGGCTTACCTAGGTCCCTACAAAACGGTAAGTACTGCCAGCCGCGAAGTCACGTGTGCTATTTACATGTGTACGGCCTATACTATTAACTTGCACTGCTGCAAAAAGTCTCTCCTGCTGCTGTTATTCTTGAACGAATGAACAACTACAATGCAAAACTTCATCCCCCCTTTTACCACTTTGCGGGTTGAAATTAAAAAAAAACTAACGATTTACTAACTTTGATACTTTTTGGTGACTCAAAAAATAAAAACTTTAATTAAAAACAAAATGTTGCTCTTTTTTCACCCCTCAAGGGTAGAAATTCTAATAAAGCCGTTGCGTCAGCTTCCAATCATAAGCCCAGATAACAAATTTTTTACTTTTTACTTCGAAAATTAAGGATTTTTCACATACAATTTCATCCCCTTTATAAGCCTTCGGAGTGGAGTTATCAAAAACGCTGAATCACGCATAAATTAATTTTCAATCGTCAGCCTAAACACAAAATTAGAAGATCCTAACTTTAAAACTGACGGACTTTCAAATAAGCTTCCCTCCCCTATTTTATCCCCTTGGGGGTAGAATTGATCAAAATCCTTTCTTAGCGGATACCTACGTCATAACATCTACCTGCATGCCAAATTTCAGCCCGATCCGTCCAGTGGTTTGGGCTGTGCGTTGATAGATCACTATGTCAGTCAGTCAGTCAGTCAGTCACCTTTGAATTATATATATTTAGATTCCAAATTCCGCCATTCAATACAAAATAAAGATAAAAAAATACAAGCAAGTCACAGTCTTTACAAATAGAGTTATGTGAACATATTAGTTTGGGGTTCCACCGCACGCACACACACGGGGACTGGGAGGACAAACAAGTTGCTTGTAGTGGAGCACTCTATCTTTGTTTACGAGACTGCCCGCCCGCAAATTATATATACTAAAACCTTCCTCTTAAATCACTCTATCTATTAAAAAAACCGCATAAAAATCCGTTGCGGAGTTTTGAAGATCTAAGCATACATAGGGACAGACAGACGCGGCGGGCGTTTTAGTTTTATAACATGTATGTAGTGATATGAAATTAAATTAAACTAGAACTATTTTGCATTAAAACAAAACAGTTATTATGTGTGTGGAAAAACACACAGCATTGCAGCAAGGTGCTTGCTGGTGGTTGATGGACTATGAATTGACATTGACAGCTGCGCTCCAGTTCAGGAGTTCTGTCACGCTCTGCTGTGAGTGAAAGAGACAGGTAACATAAAGAGGACGATTCAGGTATGAAATTGCATAATCTTAGGCTTAATTTATTGGATCCTTCTTCAACAATGCTGTGTGTTTTGGAAACACATAAAGGGTGTAAAACACCTCTTAACGAATACGAAAGGCACTTGTTCTCCTCGTCATTCTGATCATTGTCTTGTTCTACACTATACCTTCTAGTTACGGAGATATTGGGGGTCAAACTTGCAAGATTTTGACAAGCTTTTTTTTAAATACCACTTTTTATCGCATGATTTTTACTTTAAATATCTCTACGACCCCCGTACTATTCAATCCATCCATCCGCACAATATTTTGAGTGTGTTACATTGAGTTATACCACAAAACATGATTTATAACCTCAAAAAAAAAGTTGATTCCCAGCAATACTTTTTGCGTAAAGTTACTTAGTTTGATATACAGAATGCTTGGTTAACGGCTTTGTGTTGAGGTGAAATACACCCTGTATAATACTTTGTTATTTCACAAATCTCACGATGATTTCAATTGTTTATATGCCTGTTGAAGCATATTCTTGCATCTGGCTAAGTACAACTTTATTTTAATATTTGCCTATGCGTCAGTAGTTTTTAAAATATAATCTATTTAATAATAAAGATCTTGTCCACGCTTAGCCAGATCAACCTTACAAAGTGACCAATAAGTTCTTAGGACCAAAAAAAATAAATAAAGAGAAGAAAAAAAATAAAAAATAAAGTTTAGACAGACACTGTTACTGGAAAGATTCGTCAAATCGCATCTTCTCTAATTTAAATAAATTTGTCTTTGCATTAAAAAGGCATAGGAAACTGTCAAGCATAAAAACTGCTATGGCTGCGTACCATGACGGCTACGTTGAGTCTATCATATTCATTAGATACGGTCTACTAATATGGGGTAATTCCTCGTTCGCCAAAAGGGTTTTATAAAGGTCTGATTTTTCGCTGTCTGTCTGTGTTTTTGGGATGGTTTTAAATGTTCTTCTGCTCAGTTTAGGAGACTTCATTGTTAGTGTTGCTCTTATTAATCTATGTTTTGATGGGAATTGTGTATTATTGAGAATTTCTGTTTGTTATTCTTTTAGGTTTGTTGCACAGAATAAAATCTATCTCGTTCTTTGAATTTTGATCTGGGGCCATACAAGTCCATTTGTGACTTCGTTTCTTTTTAATTAAAGTTGGTGTTCATAATAGATAATTTATTTTCGCCTCTTTCATTTCGGTTACCATATTCATAACTTCCCATTACACATCAATTCATCCGAAAGACGTCCACTGCTGGACATAGGCCTCTCCAAAGTGTCGCCACATTGACCGGTCCCTTGCGACTCGCATCCACCGGATTCCCGCAACCTTCACCAGGTCATCGGTCCACCTAGTAGGAGGTCTTCCAACGCATCGTCTTCCGGTTCGCGGTCGCCACTCCAGAACTTTTCGGCCCCATCGGCCATCTGTTCTGCGAGCAATGTGACCTGCCCACTGCCACTTTAGTTTGGCAATTCTTCGGGCTACGTCGGTGACCTTGGTTCTCTTGCGGATGTCTTCATTTCGATCACGCAAGGAAACTCCGAGCATAGCCCTCCCCCTTGCCCTTTGGGTGACTTTAAGCCTTTTGATAAGGCCCATTGTGAGCGACCACGTTTCGGTCCCGTAAGTAGTCACTGGCAACACACACTGGTCATTGGACACTGCGGCAAGTTGGACGAGAAGATACCGCGCAGCTTCCCGAACGCTGCCCAGCCGAGTCGGATGCGACGATTGACCTTTTTCTCGAAGTTAGACCTACCTATCTGGACCGTTTTTCCTAGGTATACATAATCGTCAAAAATTTCGAGTGTCGAGTCTTCGATCTTGATAGAAATGGGTGTTGTGACATGAGCATTCAACATGACCTTCGTCTTATCCATGTTCATACTTTAGACCCACTTTTTCGGAAGCTCTACTGAGGTCATCGATAATTGTACTGAGGTCCTCTATGGTCTCAGCCATGACCATTATATCGTCGGCCAACCGAAGGTTAGTGATGTACTCGCCATTGACGTTGATCGCCAGTGCAGCGGTGAACAGTTTCGGAGATATGACGTCTCCCTGTCTTACACCTCGCTGCAGAAGGATAGGTTCCGAGGCTTGGTCCTGAAGTCGGACTTACATGGTGGCGTTTTTGTACAAACACGTCAACACCTCGATGTACCGGTAGTCAATTTGGCATCGTTGGAGAGACTGCAGTACAGCCCAGGTCTCAATCGAATCAAAGGCTTTCCACAAACGCTAAACAGAGAGGCAAGTTGTACTCTTCGGTCTTCTGTATAAACTGCCGAAGCGTATGTATGTGGTCCATGGTGCTAAAGCCTTTCCGGAAACCGGCTTGTTCGGGTGGCTGGAAATCGTAAAACCTGCGCTCGAGATGGTTCGTAATGACTCTTGAAAACAACTTGTAGACATGGCTTGGAATTGAGATGGACCTGGAATTCTTCAGCCAGGCATTGTCACCCTTCTTGAAGAAGAGCACCACCACACCCCTGCACCATGCCTTTGGCGTTTTCCCCTCGCGTATGACGGAATTAAACAGATTATAAACCATATGAATACGGGTATTTTTTGCGAATTTACCCTTAATTTAATCTCGACGTTTCGACTGGATTGCGCCAGCCTTTAAACAGCTTCCGAAGGGCCTTTTTTTTTTTTTTTTTTTAATGATGGGAAATCGTCAAATGACCCCCCCCACTCTGGGCGGAGCGGGAGGCAGTGTCAGACTCTTACTGACTAAAAACCATCCATGTTCCTTCCTCGCCTTTTACGTTCCGGGGCCGCGGTATCTCTTTCGAACAGGCCCGCAACCCCGGGACAGGCCCGCAACCCCGGAACAGGCCCGCAACCCCGGCTTCCGAAGGGCCTCAAGTACCGTTTTTGCACCCGCTTTCAGGAGTTCGGCCGTAATTCCGTCATCACCCGGTGCCCTGCTGTTTTTGAGCTGTTTCAGAGCCATCCTAATCTCGTACAGGCTGACGTCCGGGATGTCTTCGGTATAGTGTCGGGTTAGTCTAGCTCTTGGATCGTTTGCTAGGTCGACAATGGGTTTGCTGGTTGACGTGTACAACTGTCCATAGAAGCTCTCGATCTCCCTCAGTAGCTCCGGTTTGGCGGATAAGATCCTGCCATCACCGGTCTTCAGTTTCGTGAGCTGGCTCTGCCCAATAGCCAGATCTCTTGATAATACCTTGAGGCCTTTGTTCCGCACGCGTCTTTAATGCGCTCGGTGTTAAAGCGGCGGAGGTCGCTATTCAAGGATTTAGAGATCTGTATATTTCGACGCCTCGTCTGAAGACTGCAGGATCAGCTCACGCCGCTCCTTCATGAGCTTGAGAGTTTGATTGGAGAACCTCTTATTGTGATCTGTACGACGTGTCTTGAAGAACTTAGACCCAGTCGTATGGACAGTTTCCACGAACCCATCGTTGTGTTCGTCCATTGAGCTCCCTAAGGACTCGAAACGATTCTGGAGTTAGAGCTGAAAGCTCTCGGAGTTTTGGATTTGGATCTGTGCTGGACGGAGCGTAGACTTCATCAGTCGAGACTCTAGCTTGATATTGATGTTCAATGTGCCTCTTACCATGCGGTGATCGCTCCCGGTTTTCACCGAATTGATCACAGAGACATCAATGAACATTTGCTTCTTGGTTGACATGATGAAGTCAATCTCGATTTTTTTTGTACCATCTGGGCTCTGCCAGGTCCACTTTCTGTACTCACGCTTTTTGAAGAAGGAGTTCATCATATAGAGGCCCTCCTTCTCCATAAAACTAGCCAGTTGGTGGCCTCGGTGGTTTCGACGTCCAACTCCAAAATGCCCCACCTGCAGCTCATCCCCGTCTCGTTTGCCCAGTTTCGCGTTGAAGTCCCCCATGACAAAGGTGAAGTGAGTTTTGAAACCATGCATGGCTTTAGAGATATCCTCATACATGGTCTTCACTTCGTCGTCGGGGTATGCCGAGGTCGGGGCGTAGACCTGTATGACCTTCAGCGAATATCTTGAGGATATTCTGAGTATAAGGTACGCCACCCTGGTCGACACACTCTCGATCTTCACCACGTTGTTCACAAGGGACTTGTGGACGATAAACCCAACACCACCCTGGGACTGGCGGTCACCCTCTCGGAAATAAAGCAGGTTGCCGGATTTTAGGATTATCGTGTCCTCCCCCTCTCTTCGGACTTCAGATAATCCCACGATACTCCATCGCAGCCTGCTCAATTCCTCTTCGAGTTCCGCTATCTTCTCGTCGGTCCGGAGTGTGCGCGTGTTGCAAGTTGCCAGGTCCAGTCGTTGGTATAGGCAACCGGATTCCATCCGGGGATTCTTCGCACCCCTTGCACGCCACAACCTCGACCGCTGCCGTAGTCGAGGGTAGACGGGCTGCCGGGCACTAGGGGCCATTTATTTAATGCAGTTTTTTGAAAAAGTGGGCTCCTGCATCTTGTTAAATAATTCTTTTAATTTCTGAGGCTTTAGTATAGAGATCTAGGAGCTTTCTTACAAGTATTCCTACTTCTAGTATATATGTCACCGTAAAATTGTCAAACATGTTATATTACAATATAACGTGTTTCTCTCTAGGGATATTGTAATATCTCGATTTATTGTCAACTGAACATACGGAAGTATCTCTGCCCCCATAATCGGGACTTGGGGCACCCCCCCCGTTAGGTTAGTTAGGTTCCTTTAAACCCTACACTCGGAAATAGGGGCTTTCTGACAGGTAAATATAAGGACAGGATTAAGGATAGTAATTATAATAAATAGAAAAAATGTTTTCTATGTAACAATTTCTTATTCAAGAATCAGCAATCATTTTAACATTTTTATTCTGAAGTTGTAGGTACAAAAACATTATTTACCATACAAATTATTTGTTCCTCAGAAAATCAAAACATTATCAAATAGAACAATTTGTATTTAAGTACAATAAAATCTTAATTAAAATAATGAATACACTTCAACAATAATTCACGTATTTAAACAAATAATATACTTAATAATAAAACCCCGTAGTATCTATCAGTTGGAATCCCGTGGAATATCGATATTAACATCAATGTTTGCGGTCAATGAACCTAAATAGCTCTAGATATTCCGATCACTGCTGATGATATAGGTACCCAATCTAGTCATGGTACGCAGCCATAGCAGTTTTTATGCTTGATAGTTTCCTAAGCCATTTTAATGCAAAGACAAATTTATTTTAATTAGAGTAGGTAGATGCAATTTGTTTTCAGACATTTCCAGTAACAGTGTCTGTCTAAACTTATACCTAAGACCTTATTGGTCACTTTGTAAGGTTGATCTGGCTAAGCGTGGACACCATCTTTATTATTAAAACAATTGTATTTTTATAAACTACTTACGCGAAAGCAAATATTAAAATAAAGTTGTAGCAAGATGCAAGAACATGCTTCAACAGGCATATAAACAAATGGAAACATCGTAAAAGTGGTGAAATAACAAGGTAATTTAATTTAATTTCATAGTCTGAATAAAACTTACAATAGAATCTCGTATCATTTCCGAGAATGTTTGAGACCGCAAAAGCACAAGATAAGAGTAATTTAACGTCACAAAAACGTAAACACGGTCACGTAAACAAAGATAGAGTGCTCCACTACAAGCCACTTAGACATTATTATATTATCTCAATGCCTGAAAAGTATTTACCAAACTAAGTTTTACAAACTTCACAGATAGATAAAGGTCACTTACTACACACACAGTACACCAATAGATATAAATTACACTAACTCCTTCATTTAAATCACCAAAATTGCAAATTGAGACGGGCTAGTCTTTATTTTTAACAATAATAACATTCAAAACTGTATGCAAATCACAACACAAACTTTCGTAAACACAAACAAAACAAAACCACAGATTAGATATTAGTAGCTAGCTAATGACCGCTGATCGCTGACCACAGATAAATGTCATCTAACGAAGTTTATAGTGAGCGGATGTTCATGGATATTTTTAAAATGACTGCCTTAGAGGAGTAGAGAGGAAAGTTAAAAATTGTTGTACAAAAGTGCAAAGTTGGTTTTTCAACCGCGTGCTTAATTTTGATGTCCGAGCAAGCGAAGGATTCTAAAACGCAAATAATAGAATCCTGAGCGTTAGCGAGGATATCAACAGAACAAGAGGTGAAAAATCTTTGCACTTTTGTATAACAAATAAGATTTTTTGTGCAACTCGATCTTTTCATCCCACCTCAGCGAGGAAATGACTAAATGCAAAAAAAAAAAACATTGAAAGAGCAATGGCCAAAAATTTATAGGAGCTGGACCTCAATTTCATTTTTCATGTCCCAAAATATTGTATTGTTCGTCGTTAAGTCGAGCTACACGATAACTGACAAATGCTTGCATTGACTGGACAGGTCCACTCAAATCTGTATGGTTCTTTCTTCAAAAGACCATCTCGGATACTAATCTGCATAGTTCTCATGTAAGTTGAACAAGATTGTCTGGACTTTAAAAGAGACTATGACCTCTGAGTTTGTTTCGGCTGTTTCTTCTCAGAGTAGTAAGGAACGAAACAACGGCCCCATCTAGTTTAAAAAATAAGGACGTGTTAAAGTGTTTGTGAAAACCAATTTGCAAAATAAATATCATTTATCTACAACCCTCTGTACTATTCTATGTTTACACAATGTTTTAAGCGCGATACATTGAGTTCTACAACAAAACTGTTTTTTTTTTACTCCAAACAAAATTGCCGTTTCCCAGCATTAATTTTAGCGTCAAGTTACTTTGTTTGATGTAGGTACAGAATGCTTGTTTGACAGCTTCGCAATGAGGTTCTTACACCATGTATTGAAATAATTATTTTTGGAGAAAAAGGAAAAAAATACCCCGGTGAAAACCAAATAAAACTTACGAACACACGAGCTCGAGTGGTCGCTTCTCGGGTAGTGATGTCATAAAAACAATTGACGATCGCACTTCTTATGCCGAAGATGGTGCTGCCACGTTTTAAATGTTTGTTTGATTTTAGGAAAACGATGGTAATTTGGTACAAAAACCATGTAAGTATTTATAAAAAAAATATCTTTATTTTTCTTTCATGAATAATCTAGTATAACATAATTTATGCCCCTTTCGGATCGGACAGGATTTTTGTAACGGCTAAGGTAAAAACCTTCTAATCTAAGTAACAATAAAAGGATTAGAGAACATTCCAATAAGTACAATAGCAAAGTTACTAATTAAAAATAGAGTATCATACAGGAAAAAATATCTATGACTTAACCTAATTATAAAATCAACTAACCGACTTACACTATTACAAAACTAGTTTAGACAAAATATAAAATCTAACATTTCTAAACTTCGCGGCGGCGGCGCCTTCTTGCTACCCGCCTACTATCCAATATATTATAAACCTCACCTTTTTTACTCAAATCTGTGATTAATTCCCGAGTTTCGTCGGTAATGTCCCTCTCCGATAGATCGTTAATATGTTCAGCTGCGAAGTATTCTGCGATCAGTTTGTGTATAAACAGCGGGATATCGCCCGCTACACTGTGTATGAAACCCGACTTTTCTGTTCCTATCTTAAGCTTATCAATGGTTTCCGTAACTTCTCTTAATTCATTTTCATTAAATAATAAATCTACATCTGGGTAGAAAACAGCGTACGCTCCTAACTTTTTATGTTTACTCATGACATGAGCTCGTTCCCTTTCATAAGTTAACATGTTGTTTGGTTCGCGCATGTCGATTTTGTTATTTTCATTGAACCATATTCTTTTAAACTTGGCTTCGACAAAATATAGCAAAAAATCATAAGCCAACACTTCCATGTAATCGGTAATAATTTTTTTTCCATCATGATCACGACCATACGTCCCGTCATTCGTCATACCTATCCAACAGCAATCCAACGGAGGGCCGTTATAGGTACCTGGTGCTAGGTATTCGAGACTATCGTCTAGGGATTGCGCTGCTATGCAAACATGCAGCGGAGTAGCAAAGAAATCGTTAGCGTAAGTGACTTGTCGCAACTTATTGTCATTTTTAGGGATTATGTTGGCTTCATCTACATAGCCATCTAACTCGGCTTTCACGATATCTTGAAAGGTATAATAAAGTTTAAAAGAAGGCAGTTTGTTATCTATCCGAGAATAATAAACAGGGCGATGACATGGTGCAAACGTCTTAACACTTGTAGGTCTCTCGAAAACGTTCAATTCATCGTCGTCTTTTAAACTTGTCTTTATCCAACATTTTTTTAAGTATGTTTTTTGTTCCATATCCGAAAAGGGTTCTATTTCATACGATTGTCCAAACTCTTGTTCTAAAATTTCTCTAATATGGTTATACGATCTGCTTGTGATCCAGATTTTATGCTGTCGAGGATAACTTCTGACGGACTTCACCAATGAGAGCGCTTCATTCGCATAGTGCGGGAAGATCTCGTCAAAACCATCGAATAGAAACACCAGTATACCACTATTGTAGAAATGTAAGAACATTTCTAACCCAAAAGTAATTACTGCATCGCCTGAGCAGTATTTTAGAGACACAACATTGTTTTCCGTTTCCAGCTCAACTGTAATATCTTCTTCTGCCACACCGAGAGCTACACAGCACATAAAACGTAAACTCAGCATAGGGTCGATGACTGTTTTGTCTTTCTGCCACTTACTGAATATTTTCAGGTACTCCGATAAGTTTATTCTTACAAACCAAGTATTTGGGTCGCGTTCCTTTGTTTTAATTGACAAATGAGTCAGTAGAGTTGACTTGCCCATCCCAGGCATGGCAGTTATTAGTATCACATGTTCTTGTAAATCGTACAGTGTTTGTATTACCTTATCTTTGATATCATGAAAAGTATCCTCTGCAGTGTTTCTGATGCGACTGATGCGTCTATCAGTGTACAAATCTTTGATTTCATCGTAATCCTGATTTCGTATTGGCAACCCAATTTTGAAGATTGTATGTTCAAACATGCCACCTTTTACAAGCTTTGTTGCGGTTTCGTCTTTAACGAAAAGATCTAAAGCTACTTCCTTGCCTTGAAATATCACTTTTGTGTTCTTTAAGAAAGTTTGCTGCGATTCATCGCTCAAATCCGTTAGATTATTCCAAAAATCGTTTGCATGACCAAGTATTTTATTAGGCTGTTCTTTTGTAATAATAAATGATCGAGCTTTAACGACTTTAACAATATCATTAAATCTTTCGCACCACTTTTCATAATTTACAAAAATTACGGTTTCCATATATTCTGCTAATTCAGTGCATAATGTTTTATAGTCTTTTGGCAATAGATTTGAAATATATTCCAGGTCTAACACCACGTACTCCTTATTATTTAAATATTTAGATAATTTAACAATAGTGAGTTTGCAGTTGTCAGTAACAATGACATTAACATTTGTCTTACACAGCTCATCCAATAACAATTCGAATGACCTGACGGCTGCTGCATTAAATGTGTATTTTACATTTTGTAACTTGAACTTATTTATGATATTAATGACAGATATTAGTGGTTGGTTTACAATATCTTTTGTTGCATTCTCAAATTGTTTACTGTGTTTTGTCAGATATTCCGCTGTACCAGGTTTCACCCACCATTCTTGAATTGAATTGTGATATTTTAATAATACGGCGTCTATTACGGCTTCTACTTGAAATAGGTGAATGTCGTTGTACGGACATCCCATTTCTCGTTTTAAAATTTCGCCAATTTCCTTTTCATTTGCTTGGTTCGTGAAAAAACACAGTTGTCTTAAGAAGTCTTTCACCAAATTCTTGTCATGTCCTCCGCTGTGGAAGCAGAGCTTTGGAAACTTTTTCACCTTTACATATATCTGGTATTTCCGTAAATTATGTATTTCTTTTTGCAATTTTAGATACAATCTTTTAGCAAGATCGCCTTTTATAGATTCGATGTTATCAGCAAACTTCATAAGTCTAGTGTGTTCGTAGGGAACGAAAACATTGCCGACGGCACCAGCCAACCCACCGTCAAGTCCAAGGAGGTCATCTTCAAGGAACTCCTCGATATCAATCATTTTAAAGAAATTGTTAGGCTTAGCATCGGCATCATTAATCAAATCAACTATTTTTGATGTGAGGTGATTTAATCTGGTCTCAACTTCTGCGTTATTGCCACTTATTGTTAAATCTTTATTTCCGAACGAAACTGGGACTTTAAATGCAGATTGTGCTAATATTTTTCTCGCAGCCTGATCAATGGCTTCATCGACTGTGGATTGAGGAACGCTCATTTCATTCAACTGTCGTTTTAAGTCTTCAGGCATGTTCTTAATAAATTCAAACTTGCCATTTTTGTAAGCAATTACACTTCCAATTAGTTCACTCAAAACCTTAACTTCAGACGGTCTGCTGAAGAATTTTTCAACGAGATTCAGTGTTTCAGGCATGTTAATTTCCCGTCTCAGAAGGACCTGTTCGTAGAGGTTATTTTTGAATATCAGAAGGAAGTGTTCTTTTGTATCAAAAAAGTCTTTTCTGAAAGTAGCGATTCGGTGTCCGTCATCGTGAATGATGTCAGGGATCTCGAAAACTTTTTGCGCCAGAATATAGTGGTAACACAACACAAGCTCATCTGTCATGAATACTTCTTTATTAAGCAATTTCGCGAAATGCTCAGCAAGTGCCGCCATTTCTTCTTCCATGATTCTTAGAGGTAGAAACGCCTCGATGTTGTTTTCGTAGCTAGGTTGTAAGTAAGAGCCTGTTTGACTAGTTCCTATTAGTTCTTTTAATTGAGTAGTATACTCAGTCTCGATCAGGTCATTGTTGAAGTCGTATTTAGCATTTGTGTACATGACGAATAGGCATTCTGTTTCGCTAAAGGACCCTTCAAACAGTTTGTCCGTAGTTTTTGTGCCAAACGCTCGTCTAATTTTTAGGTAACTTTCAAGATATCTAGCCAGATCATGATTGATACTAAGCGATAACACTTTGTCCGTTTCTCTATGATGTTTGGTTTCAATAAATATAGCGATTTCCTTGGCAAAACCCTTGACTTTAGCTCTTAAGCATATGTCGCCAAATTTTCCAATTAAATCAACATTTGTAGCTAAATGAAACTCTTCGATATCGTCTTCATGTTTAGCTTTAAAATTCAGCAAACTGAGAATCTTAGTCACGTACAACTGGTCCTGTAGATCAAAAGTTCCAGAGCGCTTCTTATACATTTTAATATCAATTATTTGTTTGGAACTAGCAAACAGTTCAGTTTCGTTCGGGCGATGAAATACGATCAAACAGGTACAATTGCGATTCTTCCTCGTGATGATCAGATTGTTGGTGAAACGGCTTCCAGTAATTTTAAAGACTTCTCTAGACACTAGAACGGACGTTGAATACAAACAAAATTACGCTTTCAGCCAACATGAACAGCTGCTACCTAAGATTCATAATTCAGTGGGGTTGATATAAATACAAACAGAAATAAATCGAGCACTTCCTCGACAATCACCCCCGCTACCTTGCTAGTTGACGAATACGTGCTCCTCGGCATGAGCTGTTCTTCAGTTCGTGACGATACACGGCTTTGTGTTCGTGGTTCTTGGGATATAGTTGTCAGTTTCAAGTGGATATTCGGTGTTCTGCGATCTGGAACAACACAAAGAGTTCGGTTTAAGGTGATTGCCTAGACAGACCTCGCCATACATTTTCCAAGCTCTGTAATCTCCGTAAATAAACGGTTTCTACAGAATAAAAGCAAGTATAATGGTACTTTATAATGTATTATGGTCGCAAATCGCCCAAATTTTATAAAAAAAAACCGTATTTCTAGGAGAATTTGACCCAATAAAAAACGAAAAATCTTTACATGTGTGAGTGAACTGAATCGCGCCATCTGACAGAAATATTTAGAACCACGAGAAAAAGTTCGTAACTGTTGTAATACGAGTTTACGTTCGGTAAACATTTATTATTTATAGATGGCGCTGTGCCATTCCTCCAGTCAGCCCATGCGTTATAATTGTCTTGACATCTTGCGAATCAAAATTGTGTTGCGCTAGCGCGCGGGTTTGCCCGCTAATTTTACATTTTATGATTGATAAAATGATTTTTATTTGGAGATGAGAGAGAATGCCAGAAAGTGAAAAAAAATATCTGCGACGTGCCTTTGGTTCACACAGATACAATACTAATGTAATTATTGTATTATCTACTTTTAATTTAAAGTAGGTACCTAAGGATTTAAAAATCTTTCTACTGTATGTAAGTAAAAAGATTACATCTACATCATCATTTTCATCTTCATCTTACATCTATTGATTGAATCATATTTAATTCATGTGAAACCAGCAAGATAAGTGAATAGGTACACAGACAAACCACTTTGGTTTTTCATAACTATTGCAAATTTTAATATTATTAGCACACAAAGTGCGTCAAGATAAATTGGTCTTGCCATTTAAGAAGTTTACCAAGAAAAAGGGGAAACGTAGGGCAGTATTTTTGGTCAGTTTTTTTAAATATCAGAACATCCTACAACTTGTAAATCAGAGACTGCTGTACATCGTTTATTTATGTTTCGGGGTTTTTAACTGTCAGCAAAATGTCGTTCTCAAAATGGTAGCTGTAGTTCAAATTTCGCTCGTCTGAACGGCTAACTGAGTAGTAAGCACCATTCAGGTTTAGCATATTTGGCGACTCTACTACTGAGAACTATTCAAACGTCCGTGAAAGAGTTTTTATGGAAAAGTGAAGTGTTTTTTATTGACGGTAAGTATTATTTTTATGTACAATGGATGCTTTTCAAGGTGATGTAGAATTATATTTAGTAATTACCCTTAAAACTTTAAAAAAGTATAAGATTTAGAAGAGGAAATACAAAATCAAACGTTAGCAACACTCGTTGATTGTCATCACATCACATACCGGTATGTACCTACTCTAAAGGGAATCGTTCATTTTATGGTTGGACACTGATTCGGTGTTGCCACATTAATTATATCTGTGATTATTCTTACAGGAAAGATACTAATCGATTTCGAAAAATTATCGGTAAGTACAATTTTCATTGTTTTCTAATGAAAATCTTATTTTGTTAATATTTATTCATATTTAATAGAACGGTTGGGCAAAATCAACCTTATACCATTAAGATAAAGTTTATTTTGGATTGATTCTATTCCATAGAACACTCGAAAGCACTTCGCTACTCAAGTAGTGATGTGGTCAAGTCGAATTTTGAATTTATAGATTGATATCGATACAAGGAATAAACAATTTTTAAATTAATTATTTATTTTGTTTTACATTATAATACAAGTATAAGGTCGCCTTTATTCTTAATAGATTGCATAAACGCTTTAAAGCAAAAATATGTATAATCAATGTTTTAAAGAGTAACGTAATTATTATAATTTATTAATGATTGAGAAAATTTAAAAAGACAGTGCTTGCAGTGCAATGCAAGGGCATTGATCACTAAATAGACATCAGCAGGTCCTCTAACCTTCATTTAAAATACTTTTAGGTTTCCCAAAGACGCAAGCATCAAAGAAAAATGGATATACTCGTATATACCTATAACAGATATGTATTATTTCACTTACATACGTTTGTAAAATGGTTACTTTTTTTGGTGTAGTGTGAATAATAAATGCCAGGTGGGCCCATAAAAAATTGTCTCCTTTGAACACTTGTAAAAGGCATGCATGCATACATACCAGCACTTTTATTAATTTTAAATTTACCTGTCTGCCTGTCTATTTATTAATAATTTAAATGAACAGCTGGTTGTGTACCAAATAAATAAATATACTCCCAACAACTCTTATTTTTGCGAATTGAAGAAAGTATGAGGTATCCATCGATATCGATCAATAAATTTAATATGCTACGTGGTTCGGCCTTGACCGAGTAGCAGCAGAAACCGACCGATCACGCAAATGTCAACCATATGTTTTACGCGTTTAAGTTCATAATTGCAACTTCACTGAGAATACCGCCATCTATGGTTGAGTAGCGGAATTTACTCGTCAATCGAATCTAGTGTGACTATAGATCGTAAATACGTTTTGCCGCTAAAGCAAAATCAATTTTATTTGTAGAACGTCAGGGTTCATTTCCAAATCTTTGATGTAGGCTAATTTTGACTAAACTTTGAACAACGAATCAAACGAATTGTTTTTTTGTAGTGCAATATATGATTATCGGTTTATATGTGTGAGTTTGGCGACAGCGGTTCCTACAGTAATTTTGGTGCATTGCACTTCCACTGTTTTTCTCTGTTCCGTGTAGTAAATAAATTAAAATTTGTTTGCTATAATGTAAGGACATTCATGTTTTATATAATTTGGTCCTTTCCAACCATGTTTGAATAAAACGACATCTAGTGGTGTCGAAAGTTACTACTATTTACTTTGCATGTGTGTGTAAAGAGCATATTCAAGCGGCTAATCTTTATTTTGATGAAATCTTTGCATGATACTAGTTAACAAGCACAGTGATTATCTAAAAAAATCAAGTTAATGCCCTAGGTTTCGCATTTAATAAAGTTGTCTATTAAAAATATCTATGTTAGGTGTAAAAATTGAAAATGTTCGAAACTGTGGATGTGTCGCCATCTAGCGACAAAATGGCAAAGAACTCGATCATCCATCCACCTTAAACAAATTGTGGAAAGATATGGTTATATTATTAGGTATTTACATTACATATAAACATACAGTGAGGTTACCAAGTTGTCGTATTTACGTTCATATTTATTCATTCGTATTTTATGTGTTTTAATTACTTAGCTACGTTCAATACAAAGATTTTAGTAAGCAGTACTTTTTAATATTAACTGTGCCTGCGCGACTTCGCTCACGTAACCATGTAGGATTTTTGTAGGTACCTACCTAATTAAGATAAACGAAAAATACGATAATATGTTATCGTAAAGTCGTATAGGTCATTCCTAACATCTTCTACAAAATAACAATATGAGAAACTGTTAATTTAAACCAAACTTCTACATTACGGTTTAAGTAGCTATGTTAAATGAACTTGTAGTCAATGTCATTGCTTGATCCTACAGCCATGATTGTCTTCTCACCAGGGAACTCCTCAACGGGATAGCACGGATACGAAAAATTGTATCTAGTTTAGATACGATTAAACATTATTTCCACCGTTACCATCATAAGGCATTTTCTTTTGAACTAGCTTATATGCCTGCGGTCTAGCCCGCGTTTATTTAGAATCAGATCAATAAAACTTACCCCTTACAAATGTCACTGTAAAATTGTCTAACACGTTAGATTGTAAGATTACTAGAGAGATTGTAAACTCTCGAAATATTGTCAACTGAACATACTGCTTACAACATAACGCATTATTTTTTGGTAGATTGTAATCTATCAAAGTGAAACCATTGTGAAATGTATGCGATGGAAGTCAGCTCGCGTGGTGTGGAGGAAGGGTAAGGAAGGAGGGGTCCCAGGGGATAGATTAAAGTATCACGTTAATAATGCGAAAATAATGCGTTATATTGTAAGCAGTATAGTTGACAATATTTCGCGAGTTTACAATCTAACGTATTTGACAATTTTACGGTGGCATATAGGTATGTATAGGTACGCCTTTATAAAATTAGTTATCCTTCCTATATTTTTTTAAAATTTGTATTTGAATGTAAAATTTGGGTCATTTTTTAGTAAAACAATAAAAAGTCAATAAAAAATCCACAGGGCATGAGGGGTGTTAAGGGGTATGAAAGGCTAGCAGATGACCCCTTCTGTCGACCATTTCAATTTGGCACACGATGCACCAAACACACTCTATATTAATCCGGGGCTGCGGACAGGGACTCAAACTGTAACCGTAATAATGTGTTTTAACACTGTTTCTAAAACAGTTTCAACAGAAAAACACAGATATTGTATCTGTTACATCTAAAAGTGTTTTTCTGTTAAATGTTACCGAATCATTACTAAACTGTAACCTTTTATATATGTGTTAATAAAGTGTAACTGAAATACTCAGTTTTACAACAGACTGCGACTAGATTTTGGCTATCCAATGGCAACGCTGAGTTTACCTGTTAAGCACTTATTAACACTGTTAAACCATATAAATATGTTACGGTTACACTTTTGTAAGTAAGTGTTTTGGGTTAACAAATTGAAAACACCTTTATAAGTGTTACATATTTGATTCTGTTACCAATTCAACATGTACCTAACACTTATAATTCTGTAACCTCCTTTATGAACGTGTTTTTAAGCCCCGGAACATAAAGGACGAGGAAGGAACATGGGTGGGTTTTAGTCAGTAAAAGTCTGACACTCCCTCCCGCTCCGCCAAGAGTAGGAGAGGTCATTTGATGATTTCCCATCCGAAAAAAAAATATAAAGGCTATCTATTAATACCTATACTACCTATACAGTGTGTCCGGGCATGGACTAGCGATATTCTAAATACTTAAATATAAACTACTAGCTGACCCACGCAACTTCGTCTGCGTCACATAAGAGGGAAAAAGCTACCTACTACTCCCTACCTACTACTACCTACCTTCTACTACCTACCTACCTACTACTACCTACCTACTACTACCTACCTACTACTACCTACCTACCTACTACTACATTTTTTTTTAATAAGAACCTTCTGACAATAACAAACACAACAAAAAAAGAATCAGCCAAATCGGTCAAACCGTTTTCATGCTATGTCGTGACAACGGAAAACGGGTTTCATTTTTATATATATAGATTTTAAAGTACAATTACACCCTAGGCTTGGGTCCAATACACTTATCTTCTATGTGGCAGCCATTTTCTTTTTTTGTTGAAATATTCTCTATGTGAGTACAAAAAAAATCATATCTCTTAGAGTTTTAGTCATACTGAGATAAAAATAAAAGGTAATAATATTGTCTACCGTCTGCATTACAAAGCAATGTGTTCACAACTCCACAACATTCGAAAAAAAAAATGAAAGTCGAAACAAAAAACGAAAAATTATGTGATTCAACCAATAGTTGTAAATTACTACAAAAACACCCCAGACAACTTTTTCATTTTTTTTACTAGATCGACAGATTTTGAGCTAAGCTACAATACAACATAAAATTCACAACTGTATGATTAATACTTTAAGAGTTATTGTTGTTTGAACCTAGCGTATGCACAATATTAGTACCTTTAAAATAAGCTTACTTTTATCTCAGTACTTATGACTAAAACTTTGAGAGATATGATTTTTTTTGTATTTGCATAGAGCGTATTTCAACAAAAAAACAAAATGGCTGCCATATAGCGGGTAAGTGTATTGGACCCAAGCCTAGGGTGTCATTGTAATTTAAAATAGTTTATATTTAAGTATTTAGAATATCGCTAGTCCATGTCCGGACACACTGTAGGTATAGGTTTGAGTCTGACTACCTTACCTGATCGTAAGCGATGCCGTGGTCGACGATGGAACGCACTAGCCTAGAAGTTATTCCCTCGCTACTGGAAGGCCCGAAGTTTGTAGTTATCAGGAACCGCAGCCTCCCGTCATAGTACTCCTACAAAACAAAGTGTGGTGTACTTAAATCACTGCAGGTACACTTCCGAGGCTGATAGCAGTTGCAAACGTCAATGAGGCTGCAACTACAACTGGGACGGCAATGATTATGATGCTGTTAACCCTATCTATATAAAAGTATCCCTCTTAATCGTATCTTAATTAATAGTAGTTAAACACTTCGTAAAAATAGCCCTTGACTAATGTATCTTAACTCGTTAACAATATTTGCAATTTGCATTAATGAGATGAGACTAAATTACTTGATTTCCTGTTAAACTTGAGATTACGAACAGCTTACAACAAACAATCATTACTATGTAATTATTGTCTCCAGTTGATATGTGCAGTCGCTCCATGTAAAATACTGGTATTCAAGTGCATCCGGTTAGATTGGAAGCCAACCCCAACACAGTTGAGAAAAGGCTAGGCAGATGATGAGTTGATATGTGTACCTATCCCAAAGATATCAAATAATACTAATTTCCTTAAAAAAAAAACACTGAATTTCTTGCTTTTCTTGCTCTGAGGCCTCTGAGTGAAGTGGTATTCTTCTTATTATTTTTCTGTATTAGTTAAAAGTTTTTGTACTATTCAAAATGTATATTTTTTCAAAGTCAAACTTTTTATCTACTGACATAATCTACTAACAACAAATTTAATTATCTTAAGAAACATTTAAAAAATATTAATATTGTAAATGGGTCTCTACTTGAGTGTTTTTTTGTTTTTTACATTGTATATTCTATTATTTCTCAATATCTTTATCTATATTCTATATATATATATATATATATATTCTTATTATATTTATATAAAAATGAATCCCTCTTTCCCTTGGTCATGCCATCACGCCTGAATGGCTGCACCAATTTCAAAATTCTTTTTTTATTGTGTTTATTAATGTCAGGAAAAGGTTCTTGGGTAGGTAGGTAGTAGTAGCTAAATCGTCATTGTATTAGCTATTTAATGAAGAATAATAACTAGAAAAATATGTAAGGATACTTGTTAAATATTGGATACTGGTGAAAAAGTAAACATGACAAAAGGCCTCTTTCACTAAGAAGTGTTGGTATTGATATTAAATTGCGTGCAAAAACCCATGCTTGTAGTTTATCTTGAAATCGTGAGAAATGGTAAAGTTATTATGTCATTTTTTATTAATTTACCATCTCGGCCTCTTTCCACCTTCGTCAGTAGTATTTATCGAATACCACTAATTGTTTTTTAGTTTTTTGGTATCTGTGGATTGAAAGTCATTTCATTCGTAAATATGATACAAACAGACCAAATACTCTACAATATGAATTCGTTGAATTTGAAGTTATTCGCGAACGAAAACAAAAATAATTTAAAGGAAACTAAAAAAAAAGCCGCGTGCGGTGTAATGTTTTTTTTAAATTTTCTTCTCCGCTCCTTTACGAACTCAATAATAGTGTTCCATGAAAATCCGCCCAATATAATCTTCGTTCCATCTTATTGTCTATTGCACTCGACCATTAATTTAATTTCTTGTGAGTAAAACTTACAACGGAATCTCGTATTATTTCCTTTGGAGAATGTTTGAGATCGCAAAAGCACAAGATAAAGAGTAATTTAACGCCACAAAAACGTAAACACCGTCACAAAGATAGATTGCTTCACTACAAGCCACTTGAGCATTAGTAGATCATTTGCTTAGATCTCCATGCCTAAAAAGTAACAAACTTAGTTTTACAAACTTCACAGATGGATCAAGGTGGACTCAATAAACAGTACACCAAAAGATATAAATTACACTAACTGCTTCATTTAAATCACCAGCATTGCGAATTGGGACGGGCTAGTCTTTATTTTAAACAATAATAATATTCAAAACTGTAAATCACAACAAAAACTTTCGAAAGTTACACAAACAAAAACAAAACTAATGGCCCTAAACCATAAACCACAGATAAGTAATGTCGTCTAACTTCGTTGTATAACAACCACCACTAGTTGAATAGGCAGTCACTTCTTAGTCGAGTGCACACTATGGTGGAACGAAGTTTATGGTAAACGAGTTTTTATGGTAATTTTTATAATGACTTCCTAGAGGATTGGAGAAGAAAGTTAAAAATAGTTATTTGTTATACAAAAGTGAGAGGACGACGGAGGAGCGACACACCAAACAGTCACCGCGCACTTCAGGGCCCTCAGGGAGAAACTGGCCCACCTACCCAATGCCAAGCCTTTTGGCAAGGACATTAGGTTCTCACCAGAAAGTGAGACCGAATTTAGGGTATAGGCGATGGGGCACGAGCCGGAGTACGTGCGCCATATAAAGGCGCGCCGAGGAAGACCCGGCTGCGTCAATTTTCGACACAGACGCATGTGTATGAAGGGTTACAGAATAGAGGCCTGGCGGGGAAAGAGAGGGCCGGCGCAATGCCACCGGTGTCAAAAGTTACTACACTCGTCGCAAGATTGACACCGGCCGCTCGCCTGCGTTCGATGTGGAGAGAGGCACGCAGCGCGTGATTGCCCCCGCCCACGCGAGGAACCGGCGCCGTGCGCAAACTGTGGGGGCGACCACCCTGCAAATAACGTACGTTGCCCGGTGTTCCAGGCTGAGATCCGCAACAGGCGAGCGGGTACAGTCACCGCCACTACCGCCTCACGACGACCGCAAGATGTCATCCAGAGGCGGCAAAGAGATTTGGCCCAACGGGCCCTGCACCAGGGCAGAAGCCCCCCCCCCTCTTCCTCTAAGCGGCGCAGGAAGCGGAAAGGGAAGAAGAGAGGGGGGAAACGAAAGAAATCCGGCTCCCCCCGCAGCCAAGTAAGACACCGACATCGACAGGGACGTGGTACCATGTACCATCCAGGGGAGGGATAGTTGGGATTTAACTCCCCCCCCCATCTCCGAAATCCGACGACGATACGAATTCGAAAATAAAGGGGATCATAACGCCTGCCGGGGTTGCGGGCCTGTTCGAAAGAGATACCGCGGCCCCGGAATATAAAGGGCGAGGAAGGAACATGGATGGGTTTTAGTCAGTAAGAGTCTGACACTCCCTCCCGCTCCGCCCAGAGTGGGAGAAGTCATTTGATGATTTCCCATCCTAAAAAAAAAAAAAAAAAAAGGGGATCGATCATAACGCCCTACTTAATTCTCATATGTTGTATGGCAATGTTTTGATTTATTTAATTTTGTTTCGTAATTCCACATTTTGTAAGTGACATTTTAGAGAAAAGATAATTTATTTTTGTATTATTCTGAATTGATTGTGTCTATTACTTGTTAATTTAATTTAATTCAATAATGTTTCTAATGTACCTAATTTTAATGTAATTATGACATTTCAATATTTTTTTTTGTATTTGTGTGACATTATATAATTTATTAAATGTGTTTGTATGTGTGTCTATCTATTTTTTTGTTTGTTTTCTTTATAAGGGTCTCGGACCTGAAATAAATGATTTTATTTTATTTAATAAAACCACTGCTACAGCGAAGTACGTGTATCAACGTTTGTCCCCCCGAACCTAAAGTTTGGATACGTGTTTGGTAGAAGCGTAATGCTATTGCACTAATCACTATAACTCTACTACTTGCATTGCCATTAAGAATCCTATTAGCCAGAATACAGACGTCCGAATACTTTCATGATCCCTACTATTCAATTCAATGCATCCACACCACAAGGAAAATCATCGATCAAAATAGTACATTTTTTATACAAGTGGAGAAAGTTCTCGGCTCAATAACACACTCCCCTTACGGCTCGTGTGTTAATACCACCTTGTACTACAATAACAAATGTCCATGTGTATCAAACTTCGCTTTTCAATAAGTACACTTTTGAAGAAATAAAATAAAATACCTAATGTAAAATTAACTATGATTTAAATTTCATTTTTGTCCGCGCTTTGCTTTCGCCATGTTCAAGGAGAGGCAAAGGTATGAAGCCGTTATATAGCCTAATATAAAAAAAATAATAATTTGTGTTTGAATTTAGAACACAAATGAATGTTTTGTTTATAAAACTAAATATTAGTTATAAATAATCATGTTTATCACCGATATTGAATTTATAAACACAATTTGAATATTCAAAAAGTGTTAAGTATAAAGAAAGACGTACTTAGATCGCTTTTCCGAAATAAAAAAAACTATTTTTTTATTTCTTTTTTTTTTTTAATTATGCAATGAAGCAATTCGGACTAAGTCAATTATCTGTGGCAATTTTACTTTCTGCACGTGTGTGGAAAAACATGGAAAATGCACGCGTGTGAAATACACTGCATTTTGAAACTACTACTTTGGTGCGATCTTTCTGCGGGTGTTCCTCAGGGTGGCGTCCTTTCTCCCCTTCTTTTCTCCGTGTTCATTAACGCTGTCACCAAGGTATTAACGTCACATTATCATCTCTATGCAGACGACCTGCAGCTTTATCGCCATTTTAAACTTGAAGAGCTTCCTGGAGCTATCGATGCCATCAATAATGATCCTTAAAATATCAAAGAGTGGCCTAAAAGCTTTGGACTGTTAGTTAACCCAACAAAATCACAAGCTCTCATTATTGGTGGCAGCTGATACTTCGTCAATTTACTCAATCATCAGCCCCTTCCTCCTGTTATGTACGATGTTATCGCCATAGCCTACTCCAAGAAAGTAAAGGACCTAGGTGTATTCTTGGACTCCAACTTATCTTGGCATGGTCACATTGCTGAAGTAAGCAGGATTTTTTTTTTGTTCGTATAGGTCTCTTAAGCGTCTTCAGAAATTCCTGCCATTTCAAACTAAAATTACTCTTGCCCAGTCTCTTCTTCTACCTCTTCTAGACTATGCTGATATATCTAGAATGTAATGTAAATGCACATACGTAAGTATATCCTCTTTTGCAAAACACGCTTTCAAAATTAGGTTTGCTGTAAGAAAACCCAACTCTGGGTTAAGCTCACCTTTGTGCATAAGCTATATTATTGCAAGTATTATGTATATTTGTTGTTTTTTTTTGTGTGCAATAAAGAATAAGAATAACAGTAGTGCCAAAAGGACCAGTTTTTGAAGAAGTGTATTGAAAAATAAATTACGTCATCGTCACTTGATTTGGATGATAGTGGAATAGGCATCATGACGACAGTATCAAAAATTTCAAATCTGTTTAGTCCGTCAGTTTGATTATTGGAAAATAATGGACACGTGACAGACATGTTTAGTTTTTGTAAATCAATGAATATTGACAAAGATAAAACGTATCAAATCTCGCTAAAAATTATAGCTAGGCGTGACGTATTGAGAATTTTAAAAGTGTCGCATCTTCTTCAATTTTGATATTTATTAACAAACAAATATTTGTTAACTGGCGGACTAATTTTATTTTCACTTCTCATGCTCTAAAAGTACGCCGTTATAGCCCTACGAAGCGGGATTAAAGTGACTGTTTATTCCCTAGGGAGTAAAAAGTAATTTAAAAATGGAACGATCTTTTACTCTGAAACATGGTCACAAAAGAGTAACTTGTCAAAGGTTTTATTTAAATTTCGAATTGGCATGCAAATAGAAACCTGTTTATTGAAATAAAAAAAACAAATGAACTCTTCAACGCGAGAAAAATGTATGGTTGTTTGTGTGCATCGTTGATTTTAAAAGCAATGGCACTGTTGCTAGCCGCTGCAGTAATATAGGTACTAATTTATCTGTGGACTGTGGATCATCTTTATTGCAAAAATGTTGTGAGTTTGTGTTGTGTTCAATGATATATAAAACTATAGATACGTTGCCCGCGCTCTGTAGTGGCAACATGAATGCAAGGCAACTGCCGGACTTTCATTTAGTCGCGTACCAACCAGTGCCGCGGCAGTACGTGACATTAAAATAACTTGAGTGTATAACTTCCACAAACAACGAAACAAAAATGTCGTCCTGTGTTTTTAGGACATGTCAAAACTATACTTTAACTGTGAAAGATAGAAAAGTATCATTTCATGCGTAAGTATCAAGAACAAAATATTTTATTTTATTTTTTTCGATGCCTTCTAATGGCGGCTGGCGCCTGAGGTAAGTCACGTGCCGTTAAGGGAAGATGACAACGGAATTAAAGAAATATATTTATCTCTCCCTAACAACAAAAAATCCGTAGATGAAGTTTAATTTTCTTTCCCTTTCTTCGTGCGTCTAAGTAGCTATATCTAGCTACCGACAGTATTTACGCTGTTTTCGACAGCCGTGATGTTCATGCATGACGCGTCTATTTATAATACGTCATTGGTTGTGTTTTCAATGGTTAATCTGTGACTGACCTGATAGAAGAAAAAACTGACCGCTCAGTTCAGAATTTTTGTTGAGTGTAATGTTGTTCAGTTCTAAATGACTATTTTTCTCGCACTCGAAGTGAAAAGTACAGTTTGCACCTCGAGACTAAACGCCAATATAATATACCCTCGCTTTCATTGCCTCCCTCGCAAGCTCGGGAGTCAAACCACCTCGGCTATATAATGGCTTCGTTTAGTCCCTCGTCATAAAATATACTATTTTTGCCTTCTCCCTATTTGGCAATTTCTAAAAGCAAGGACTTGAAAAATAAATGTTTTATAACTTTTAAATTAATACACGACACGACAAATAGTTTTACATAGAATTAAACAATCATGAGCTATTTACATTAATTAGAAAGACACCCAACATAGGTACCTATTTTTTTTTTTTTGGGATGGGAAATCATCAAATGACTTCTCCCACTTTGGGCGGAGCGGGAGGGAGTGTCAGACTTTTACTGACTAAAACCCATCCATGTTCCTTCCTCGCCCTTTATGTTCCGGGGCCGCGGTATCTCTTTCTAACAGGCCCAAAACCCCGGCAACACCCAACAGCCCAATTCCTATTCGTAAGTTTATCAGAGGAGATTACACTAAGCTACTATTAGATGCGAAGGTGTCTGATCGAGCACTGTCTGTCTGTGTCTGTCTCTATATCAAACCGACAGTGTGGCGGTTTGAGCATGAAGCTGGGTACAGATTACTTAGAATAAAATGCACATTTACACGTTTGTCCAGCAATGGCCGCTGCAGTAATCTAGGTTACCTACAAATCATAAAAAGTGAAAAAGTCAAGTAAGATTAGTTGAACATCGCTGTTCTTTGGCAGCCTTGTTCCACGCACTGCTGAGTATATTTCTGTCATCTTTGCCCTTTTTTTTATAGTTCAGGAAGCTTCTCCATTTCTATACCTTGAAAAAAGATTTTGATGGCCTTATTGGTCTAGTGGTCGCAAACGCGACCGGTGACGTGACGTCCTGAGTTCGATCTATTAGAAATTTCTCAATTGCAGCCACGTAGTAGTCTGAATTTGTGCCTGGATGGCAATAAGCTCGCCCCTATGAAGGAATGGATAAACTCCTAAATAAAAACGTCAGGTAGTAAATAAAACATAAAAAAGAACAATACAATTTCTTGTATCATTATAATAGCATTTATTTAATTCAATACATTAATAAAGCACAAGCCTTGTCATATTTGGATACTCATAAGAGCGCGAATGTGGAGCCTGCATAAGCAGGCTCCACATTCGCGCCTCGAACACCCGCAAAAGCCGCGAACCTTGAATGTAGATGGCTTTCGCGCCCGTTCACGGGCTTCGCGCCTGTTCGCGCCTTGTTTCCCGTTCAGTGTCGGTATTTGCGCACGATTCAAAGGGTTTGCGAAGCGCGAACCTCCCGTGAAAGTATGCGCATCAATCGCAATAAAGCGTCAAAATGAGCGTCAGCTGGACGAATGAGCTGGAACTCGTATTGATCGAATGCTACCATGCCGAAACCATTTCATCCCGAAGGTACATGATGCATGGATGCAAATGCAGGAACGAATACCAATAAATGACTGAATTTAAATTGCGCTAATTGGGTGTCAATTCTCGACGAGCGCGCCAACTAAACCGAACTTTTACAAATGTGAAGGGACATGTTTTTCGCGAAACCTTCGCGACAAAAGTACAGGCGCGAATTAGACAGTTGTTCGCAGCGCGAATGTGAAGCCCGCTTTACAAAATATTAATTCTTAAAATACCTACAATTTATCCTTTAGACTTTAGAATTTATATTTTTACTTAAGACACCTCTATTATACACCTCTATTTTTGGAGATGAAAATCAAATAAAACTTATGAACACACCCGTGTGTTCATAAGTTTTATTTGATTTTCATCTCGCGCGAGTAGTCGCTTCTCGGGTAGTGACGTCATAAAACCACCTGCACCTTTTTCGACGTTTTATAAGTGCCCATCCAGGCCTATGTGAAATAAAATAATTATTTTGATTATGAAAAAAAAAAAAAAACCATTGCCGAGATGAAACAAAGTTATGCCGAAGATGGTGTTGCCACGTTTGAAATGTTTGTTTGATTTTAGGTAAACGGTGGTAATTTGGTACAAAAACCATGTAAGCAAATTAATTTATATTTTAAAATTTATTTATATTTTTCTTTCATGAATAATCTAGTATACCATAATTATGCCCCTATCAGATCGGACAGGATTTTTGTAACGGCTAAGGTTAAACCTTCTAATCTAAGTAACAATTATAGGTGTACAGAACATTCTAATAAGTGCAATAGCAAAGTTACTAAATAAAAATGGAGTATCATACAGGAAAAATTTTCTATAACTTAACCTATAATTCGAGTATAATAAAATCGAGTAACCGACTTACACTATTACAAAACTAGTTTAGACAAAATATAAAAACTAACATTTCTAAACTTCGCGGCGGCGCCTTCTTGCTACCCGCCTACTATCCAATATATTATAAACCTCACCTTTTTTACTCAAATCTGTGATTAACTCCCGAGTTTCGTCGGTAATGTCACTCTCCAATAGATCGTTAATATGTTCAGCTGCGAAGTATTCTGCGATCAGTTTGTGTATAAACAACGGGATATCGCCCGCTACACCGTGTATGAAACCCGACTTTTCTGTTCCTATCTTAAGCTTATCAATGGTTTCCGTAACTTCTCTTAATTCATTATCATTAAATAATAAATCTACATCTGGGTAGAAAATAGCGTACGCTCCTAACTTTTTATGTTTACTCATGACATGAGCTCGTTCCCTTTCATAAGTTAACATGTTGTCTGGTTCGAGCGTGTCGATTTTGTTATTTTCGTTGAACCATATTCTTTTAAAATTGGCTTCGACAAAATGTAGAAAAAAATCATAAGCCAACACTTTCATGTAATGGGTAACAAATTCATTTCCATCATGATCACGACCATACGTCCCGTCATTCGTCATACCTATCCAACAGCAATCTAACGGAGGGCCGTTATAGGTACCCGGTGCTAGGTACTCGAGACTTTTGTCTATGGATTGCCCTGCTATGCAAAGATGCAGCGGAGTAGCGAAGAAATCGTTAGCGTAAGTGACTTGTCGCGACTTATTGTCATTTTCAGGGATTATGTTGGCTTCATCTACATAGCCATCTAACTCAGCTTTCACGATAACTCTAAAGGTAAAATAAAGTTTAAAAGAAGGCATTTTGTGATCTTCTCGAGAATAATAAACAGGGCGATGACATGGTGCAAACGTGTGAATACTTGTAGGTCTCTCGAAAAAGTTCGATTCATCGTCGTCTTTGAATTTTCTCTTTATCCAACGTTTCTTTAAGTACGTTTTTTGTTCGTTATCCGAAAAGGGTTCTATTTCATACGATTGTCCAAACTCTTGTTCTAAAATTTCTCTAATAGGGTTATATGATCTGCTTGTGATCCAGATTTTATGCTGTCGAGGATAACTTCTGACGGACTTCACCAATGAGAGCGCTTCATTCGCATAGTGCGGGAAGATCTCGTCAAAACCATCGAATAGAAACATCAGTGAACCACTATTGTAGAAATATAAGAACATTTCTAACCCAAAAGTAATTACTGCATCGCCTGAGCAGTATTTGAGAGACACAACATTGTTTTTTGTTTCTAGCTCAACTGTAATATCTTCTTCTGCCACACCGAGAGCTACACAGCACATAAAACGTAAACTCAGCATAGGGTCGATGACTGTTTTGTCTTTCTGCCACTTACTGAATATTTTCGAGTACTCCGATAGGTTTATTCTTACAATCCAAGTATTTGGGTCGCGTTCCTTTGTTTTAATTGACAAGTGAGTCAGTAGAGTTGACTTACCCATCCCAGGCATGGCAGTTATTAGTATCACATGTTCTTGTAAATCGTACAGTGTTTGTATTACCTTATCTTTGATTTCATGAAAAGTATCCTCTGCAGTGTTCCTGATGCGACTGATGCGTCTATCACTGTACAAATCTTTGATTTCATCGTAATCCTGATTTCTTATTGGCAACCCTATTTTGAAGATTGTATGTTCAAACATGCCACCTTTTACAAGCTTTCTTGCGGTTTCGTCTTTAACGAAAAGATCTAAAGCTATTTCCTTGCCTTGAAATATCACTTTTGTGTTCTTTAAGAAAGTTTGCTGCGATTCATCGCTCAAATCCGTTAGATTATTTCCGAAATCGTTTGCATGCCCAAGTATTTTATTAGGCTTTTCTTTTGTTATAATAAATGATCGAGCTTTAACGACTTTAACAATATCATTAAATCTTTCGCACCACTTTTCATAATTTACAAAAATTACGGTTTCCGTATATTCTGCTAATTCAGTGCATAATGTTTTGTAGTCTTTTGGCAATAGATTTGAAATATATTCCAGGTCTAACACCACGTACTCCTCATTATTTAAATATTTAGATAATTTAACAATAGTGAGTTTGCAGTTGTCAGTAACAATGACATTAACATTTGTCTTACACAGCTCATCCAATAACAATTCGAAAGACTTGAAGGCTGCTACATTAAGTGTGTATTTCACATTGTGTAACTTAAACTTATTTATGATATTTATGACAGATATTAGTGGTTGGTTTACAATATCTTTTGTTGCATTCTCAAATTGTTTACTATGTTTTGTCAGATATTCCGCTGTACCAGGTTTCACCCACCATTCTTGAATTGCATTGTGATATTTTAAGAATACGGCATCTATTACGGCTTCTACTTGAAATAGGTGAATGTCGTTGTAAGGACATCCCATTTCTCGTTTTAAAATTTCGCCAATTTCCTTTTCATTTGCTTGGTTCGTGAAAAAACACAGTTGTCTTAAGAATGTTTTCACCAAATTCTCGTCATGTGCTCCGCTGTGGAAAGAGAGCTTTGGAAACTTTTTCACCTTTACATATATGCGATAGTTCCGTAAGTTATGTATTTCCTTTTGCAATTTTACATACAATCTTTTAGCAAGCTCGCCTTTTATAGATTCGATGTTATCAGCAAACTTCATAAGTCTAGTGTGTTCATAGGGAACGAAAACATTGCCGACGGCACCAGCCAACCCACCGTCAAGTCCAAGGAGGTCATCTTCAAGGAACTCCTCGATATCAATCATTTTAAGGAAATTGTTAGGCTTAGCATCGGCATCTTTAATCAAATCAACTATTTTTAATGTCAGGTGATTTAATCTGGTCTCAACTTCTGCGTTGTTGCCACTTATTGTTAAATCTTTATTTCCGAACGAAACTGGGACTTTGAATGTAGATTGTTCTAATATTTTTCTCGCAGCCTGATCAATGGCTTCATCGACTGTGGATTGAGGAACGCTCACTTCATTTAACTGTCGTTTTAAATTTTCAGGCATGTTCTTCAAAAATTCAAACTTGCCATTTTTGTAAGCAATTACACTTCCAATTAGTTCACTCAAAACCTCGACTTCAGACGGTCTGCTGAAGAATTTTTCAACGAGATTCAGTGTTTCAGGCATGTTAATTTCCCGTCTGCGAAGTACCTGTTCGTAGAGGTTATTTTTGAATATCAGAAGGAAGTGTTCTTTTGTATCAAAAAAGTCTTTTCTGAAAGTAGCCATTCGGTGTCCGTCATCGTGAATGATGTCAGGGATTTCAAAAACTTGATGCGCCAGAATATAGTGGTAACACAACACAAGCTCATCCGTCATGAATACTTCTTTATTAAGCAATTTCGCGAAATGCTCAGCAAGTGCCGCCATTTCTTCTTCCATGATTCTTACAGGTAGAAACGCCTTGATGTTGTTTTCGTAGTTAGGTTGTAAGTAAGAGCCTGTTTGACTAGTTCCTATTAGTTCTTTGAACTGAGTAGTGTACTCAGTCTCGATCAGGTAATTGTTGAAGTCATATTTAGCATTTGTGTACATGACTAATAGGCATTCTGTTTCGCTAAAGGACCCTTCAAACAGTTTGTCCTTATTTTTTGTGCCAAACGCTCGTCTAATTTTTAGGTAACTTTCAAGATATCTAGCCAAATCGTCATTAATACTAAGCGATAAGACTTTGTCCGTTTCTCTATGATATTTGGTTTCAATAAATATAGCGATTTCTTTGGCAAACCCATTGACTTTAGCTCTTAAGCATATGTCGCCAAATTTTCCAATTAAATCAACATTTGTAGCTAAATGAATATTATCGTCTTCATGTTTAGCTTTAAAATTCAGCAAACTGAGAATCTTAGTCACGTACAACTGGTCCTGTAGATCAAAAGTTCCAGAGCGCTTCTTATACATTTTAATATCAATGATTTGTTTGGAACTAGCAAACAGTCCAGTTTCGTTCGGGCGATGAAATACGATCAAACAGGTACAATTGCGATTCTTCCTCGTGATGATCAGATTGTTGGTAAAACGGCTTCCAGTAATTTTAAAGACTTCTCTAGACACTAGAACGGACGTATTCGGACGTTGAATACAAACAAAATTACGCTTTCAGCCAACATGGACAGTTGCTACCGTAAATTCATAATTCAGTAGGGTTGATGTAAATACAAACAGAAATAAATAGAGCACTTCCTCGACAATCACCCCCGCTACCTTGCTAGTTGACGAATACGTGCTCCTCGGACGATACACGAAATTGTGTTTGTAGTTCTTGGGATATAGTTGACAGTTTCAGTTGATATTCGGTGTTCTGCGATCTGGAACAACACAAAGAGCTCGGTTTAAACAAAATTGTGGAAAGATATACTAGCTGACCCACGCAACTTCGTCTGCGTCACATAAGAGAGAAAAACGAATTACGAATTTACATCTAGACTTAATATTATAAACCAGAAGGGTTTGTTTGGTTGAACGCGCTAATCTCAGGAACTACCGGCTCGAATTGAAAAATCTTTTTGCGTTAGATAGTCCATTTATTGAGGAAGGCACTATAGGCTATATGACATCACGCTATGACTAAAAGGAGCGGAGTATAAATAATAAATAAATAAATAAAATGTTGCAAAAACGGGGAGTATTTAATCTTTTTGTGTTTGTTGCCTCATAACTTTTGACTGCGTGAACCGATGTTGATGATTGTTTTTTTATTTGAAAGCTGGTGCGTTTCGTGTGGTCCAATTTGGTTAAGATCGAATGCTGATCTTCGGAGGTATTAATGGAACACTTCAAAATTAGACAGCAAATCTGCAGTGATTGCTGTTATCGTTTGGATGTTTATTGTTTATACAACATCATGATAGAACATCACGCTGATTTTGATTTTATAGGTTAAACGGATATTTGAGTCACCTACCATAACGTCGCTATTAAATGACTTCAAAAAGAAAGAGGTTCTCAGTTCAATGATTACTCGAAGATGGCTGGACCAATTTTGTTTTTATTTTTATTGTTTGAAAAGTTATACTTCCCAGGTGGTGCCATAATCATCAAGTCTGGGTACCGATGTGTATGTGAGTGTCCGATGTGTGGATGATGTGATGCTGGGGTTTTGCAAGGACCCTCTTGCAAAACCCCAGCGTTCTATTATGTCCGGACTAGAAACGCGTGTAGTCGTTATTATGCCCTCAACCGTGATCACGGAAGCAACTCATTTATCGCTGGGAAAAAATGCATTACGCATACCCTCCTCATACTCGAAGATCATGGTGGCGGAATGCCAGGGGAGGCTAGACCTTCCTACTGCCGGCCTCAACACAATCGAGGCGATCCGGCCAGTACTCGACGACTGGCTCGAGAGGAAGCACGGCTCTCTGACTTTCCGGGCGACCCAGGTACTCTCGGGGCACGGCTGCTTCGGGAAGTACCTGTGTCGCTTAAGCAGGGAGCCGGACGCCCGGTGCCATCACTGCGTCCATTGTTCGGAGGATACGGCGCGGCATACGCTGGCAGAGTGTGCCGCTTGGAACGAGCCGCGCCGTGCCCTCGTTGCAGAGGTAGGAGGAGACGTCATGTCGCTGCCGGTCGTCGTTCGCTCGATGGTCGGCAGAGCAGAGTCCTGGGACGCGGTGATGTCCTTCTGCGAGACCGTCATGTCGCAGAAGGAAGCTGCGGAAAGGGAGAGGGAGATGACCAGCTCCCGCCCATCCCGCAGCAGACGCACCGGGCGTCGGCAGAGGACTGACAACGCCCTCTTCCGGCCCCCCTAAATTGGTCCAGGGGCGGCGGATTCGGGGACATCCGTCGCCCCCCATCACCCGAGACGGCGCACAGACTGGTATTTGGTCCTAAAAGTTGGCCAAAATTACTTTTTTTTATTTTAGTTCTACTCCCTTTAAGCCATTGTTTTCAAAAATTAGTATAACCGCTCCAAATAATAACAAAAAAAAACAAAGCGCTAGTACCATCCCTCACGTGGTGGGTTCAATCGGAAGTTACCGTTCGCCTACAGTGTCCGTGTGATTGTTCGATGCGCACAAATTTCACTGTTTTGAAATATTTGTTATCTTGTGATTTAACGATTTTGTGTTAGTTTTCACTGTGAATTATGCACAACCAGGTATGTACTTTATTTGGCACTTAATTTTAACAACTAATCTGTAGCCTTTCTTGATTTATGTCCTTGAAATGTAAGCACCAAAAAACTGCTTTAAAAAACACATTTTGGAAGATCAAAGGGGGTTTTAATGTGTTTCTCACCATTTCTAAGCCAAAATTCTAATTGTTAGTTATAGAGTAGACTCTATAGGATATAATTTAGCACAAAACAGCCACCCCAATGCACCCCCCTATTTTTGGTGGTTTTTTTCCGTAAGCACTTTCGAAACTCTGTAAAATTATTTTGTATCACTTATATTTTGTGTATTTTTGTTATAGGCTCTTCTGGAATAAGGGTTTTGACTCGAAATGATTTATTTAATATTATGGAATGCTCTCATTGCTCAACATTTATCAAAAAGTTGCAATTTATGGAGTGAGAACTAATCAATCAATGTGCAGAAAATCACCAAAATATTGATGATGTAAAGCAAAAACTGTCGATTATCATAATAATTTAGAGAAGGCCAAGGCTTTTCAAAGTGTTCCAAAACATGGAATTCGGCTAATCTTTGTAACATGCTCGAATAAGATTTTTTGAGAGCATTTTACATGTGGCCGGTACATAGATTGCCCGTAAAATGGAATGTACGCCTTACTGCCGAAGAAAAGCAAGCAGGAAAATAAAAAAAGAAATCCAAGATAAGTTCCGAGAGCAACCTGGTCTATTGGTGGATAAGCCAAAAGCCAACTTTGGTAATACCAATGACGGAAACACCAGTAGACGGTTTTTTGAGAACTTAGAAATATCGGCGGCAATTACTGGGATAGATCTAAATTTGATTTATCGATTTGAAGTAATTTTGGACACATTGTGCTATGGTTTTAAAATAAACGTGGAGGCGTTTGAAAGATATCGCCAAGAAACGGCTAAGTTATACGTTTCCTTGTATAACTTTTATCCAATTTCTCCAACATTACATAACGTATTGTGTCGTGGGGACGAAGTGGTAGCGGAAGCCATTCTTCTCATTGGACAATTATCCGAAGAAGCAACAGAAGCACGCAACAAATACATTAGAATGTTCCGGCTCAACTACGCTCGGAAGTTTTCCCGGGTAGCTTGCAAAGTTGCAACGCTGATACTCAAAACAGGCTCCTCTTAACATCTGACCCTGTTCTGACGGGCATGAGAAAGAGGAAGAGTAAAACAAAACTCTCACTTTCGGACGACGTTCTAAATTTGTTACTAGAAATCGCAAATTTTAATGAAAATTTTGAAGATGACGACGAAAATGACGAGTACATGCTTGTATATATTACGTATGCCTTTTTTTAACCTTTTTCAAGCTGAAAATGAAATAAAACAATGTTAGAGAGCCATTAAGGACATAAAATATTTTTGGCCAACTTTTAGTACCAAATACCAGTCTGTGCGGCGGCGCGTTGTGTTCCACGCGCGTCTCTTATAGACGTAGCGGTTTTACACCTCACTCCCCCCGGGACGAGTCCCGCAGGTCAAGCGGGCTGGCATTAGTCCGGGGCAGCGGAACTCGCATCAGATCCCGCTGCCCCCTGACGCAAGTGTGCGAGGGAAAACGGGTGTGGTTTTAGTCAGTACGAGTCTGACAGACCCCTCCGCTCTCCCCAGGGCGGAGGTCATCCATTGAGGATTTCCACATCGTGAAAAAGTAAAAAAAGGACTCTCAGGATTAGAAGTAACATAGGATACTTTTTATAAAAAAAAAACTAACCCTCACTCGCAGACCAAGTTGCGCAGGTCAGCTAGTCTCTAATAATTTGGAAGAAATGCCTTGGATATTTTGGTGGAATCATTTTAAGGTGTTCTGGTGAGGCCCTTTTTTACTAACTAATTGAGTGCAATAAGATACCTTGCTGTTGGTAGGATTAACAAAAATATTGTTAATGGTACCTTCTGTTGTCTCACTTTCTAGTTTAAATTTATATTTGAAAAGTGAGGGCGGAGACTCCTATGCCATCCTCAGACAATAAGACCTTATTACTAATAAACCCTAATTGAGAATTTTCCAAGGTGACAGATGGATCCTCCTCAGTACAATGTTTCAATCTACTGTGATATGAATTTAATTATCTTAATAAATATTTAAATAATATTTATTTTGTAAATGGGTCTCTACTTGAGTGTTTTTTACATTGTATAATTATTCTATTATTACTCATTATCTTTATCTATAAAATAAAAATAAATAAAATAAAAAGCCTTTATTGTTGAACTTATTTAAAATATTAAGTTTTTGTGTGCCTAGTACTATTTTAACTTTACGTGTCTTTTTTTGTTAATATTACCATCTCGGCCTCACTCCACCTTCGTCAGTAGTATTCATGAAATACCACCAATTTTTTTTATGTTTTTTGTTATCTGTGGATAGCAGATATACCTAACAAGGATATTTTTAAGATAATAATTATTTACGTTGACCATCATAGAAATATTTTGAGAAAAACGGCCTTCATTAACTTTTATAAAGCGGATTTTCTAATAATTGTGAATGAATTTTAAAACCATATTTTTACAACCAATGAAAAACTATCACTCCAAATTCAAAAGAAATTTTAAAATATTTTAGAAAAAAACATAAGTAAAATGTCGCGGGCGGCGAAATTTTATTTTTAACTTTCTTCTTCGCTCTTCTAGGAACTCAATTAAAAATTCCCATGAAAATCCGCTCACTATAAACTTCGTCTGCACTCGACTATTACCAAATTTTTTTTTTTTTCATATAGTGAATAAAACTTACAATGGAATCTCTCTCCTTTGCAGAATGTTTGAGACCGCAAAAGCATAAGATAAAGAGTAATTTCACGCCACAAAAACGTAAACACGGTCACGTAAACAAAGATAGATTGCTTCACTACAAGCCACTTGAGCATTATATCATTTGCTTAGTTAGATCTCCATGCCTAAAAAGTAACAAACTTAGTTTTACAAACTTCACAGATGGATCAAGGTGGACTCACTACACAGTACACCAAAAGATATACCTAAATGACACTAACCGCTCCATTCAAGTCATCAGCATTGCAAATTGGGACGGGCTAGTCTTTATTTTTAACAATAATAATATTCAAAACTGTTTGCAATAAAAACAAAAACTTTCGTAAACACAAACACACAGAGTATATAGGAGGTACTAAGTTTACACAAACAAAACTAAGGACAATAAACCACAGATAAGTAATGTCGCCTAGCTTCGTTGTATACAGGGTTGCCACCTTGGGTTTTTATAAGGCGCCAGATCTAGAGTAAAAATTCGCTAGATTTCAGTTTGGATTAAAAAAAACCACCAAATTTCGCTAAATTTATTGCATATCAATCTCAGACAAAAGACATTAAAAACTAACGAATATGTATAAAACGCTAAAAAAAGTTGGTCGTTCTTATTAACAACTTATACTCGTATATAGATTATAAAATTTCACGTATTTTATAAAATTTTGTTTATCAGTTTAGACAATTTACCAAACACTAGCTGACCCGTGCCCACTTCGTTAGGCGGTGCGATGTTTTCACTCTTTGGTTAGCGAGCCGCTGCGAGCGCTCAGCGCTAGATTCTCGAGCACGAGTCCGTACAAAGCATGTTTTAATGCGGTTCGTGAATGGATGGCGGCATTTTGCGATTTAGTAATTTATATTATCTTCAAAACTATTTAACCAATTGACATACTTTTTTAGGCAAATCGTATCTCTATGATGTTCTTGTGATCATAATGATATTTTTTTCGATAAGGTTTAATATTTTGTTGTTCAAAAAATAGTCCAAATGTATGTACGTCAAAAATACTTTTTTAACACATATAAGCTCATAGATATACAGGGTGTCTCATTCAAATCGGTCAGTATGGGAAAGTCTGAAACTATAAGACATACGAAGATCTGTTCTGAGGAACCATGTCATCGATTTTAATAACAAGAAAAACTGCATTCATACATTTTAAAAAACATCTGTACTCCGTTCGGGAATCGAACTCGGTTATTTTGAAAAAAAAAACCTACTCTATTTCTATTCAGATATCGATCGTGTAGGTCTTAAGCAGTAAATGTCTGTGTGAAAAATGATGTCTAAAATGAATAAAATGCATTGTTTCCACATACTTTAATTTATTTTAGTAGGTGCTTGAACTGGCCACGTTTACAATATTAAACAAGTTCTGGTGTTTAAAATTGACTCTATGGTTGTTTGTACCTCTTTACTGATGTTGCAACTAGATACATACACCGCTTTACATACATATGTCATTAGCATTGCATTAAACCATTCCGGAAGTTTTGTTATCTGCGATAATAATATCTAATATCGTGTTGAATGTTGTATTGAAAAAGACGGTGGTCACTTCGAGCACCTACTAAAATAAATTAAAGTATGTGGAAACAATGCATTTTATTCATTTTAGACATCTTGTTTCATACAGACATTTACTGCTTAAGACCTACACAATCGATATCCAAATAGAAATAGAGTAGGTTTTTTTTTCAAAATAACTGGGTTCGATTCCCGAACGGAGTACAGATGTTTTTTAAAATGTATGAATGCAGTTTTTCTTGTTATTAAAATCGATGACATGGTTCCTCAGAACAGATCTTCGTATGTCTTATAGTTTCAGACTTTCCCATACTGACCGATTTGAATGAGACACCCTGTATATGTTACAGCTCATTGTATAAGCTACTATATCTGCTAAAATATAAACGATAGAAATATGGTGTCGCGGACTTTTTTGTAGAACTATTCAAACCGGACCAGGGTGCCATACATTGATTTCAATTATATACAACTGTTAAAGCAGCGCATGCAAATAACTCTGTTGTAAGAGCTATTTTTTTCCGCCTGGCTAGACAAAAATTGAGATAGTTCGGCTAATAAGCATGATATCTTTATAACTTGTAGCCTATAGCACTTGCGAATAATGTAGCTTTCTACCAGTGAAACAATTTTTGAAATTGGTTCATTACTTCCGGAGATTACCCCTACATACAAACTTACAAACAATTTTACCTCTTTATAATATTAGTATAGATGAACATTACATTCGGTAAAACTTGACAAAAGTAGTATTCTTAACTAACTTCTTAAGGGTGTAAAAAGACTTAACGAACCCGAACGACACTTGTTCTCCCCGTCTTTTCGATCATGTTTTCGTTCTAGATCTTATTCAGGAACCTTCTAGTTTCGGAGATATTGGGGATCCACGTGCTCAATTTTTATTTCCGATCAAGCGAAACATTGTTAAATTGAATCACGAGCGCAGCGAGTCATTCAAATATTAGAACCCTGAGCGTCAGCGAAGGAATCAAAAGAGCACGTGGTGAAAAATCTTTCCTGTAACTTTTCATCATTTCATCGCACTCATCCCACCTCAGCGAGGAAATGAGTAAATGCAAAAAAAAACACAATATACTATTATTTCAGTTCAGCTATTAACTACACTCGGCGTCACAAAAATCACACCTCTTTGAAAATAAGTTTTAAGCATGTCTCGACGGCAAGGAATACATTAAACCCAATTACTATTGATATCAATTGAAAGTACCTATGTTTAACGAACTTCAAATTAACAGTTAGAATTCTTAAACACATAAGATCTCATTAGCATGTCACGTTAAAAAAAATTGTCAAAATACGCATTACAACGGCCACTAATTGCACCTCCCTAAAAGCAAGTGTATTAAACGGGCGGCCGACCCGGGTTAAATGTAGGTCGGATAGCCAGTCGTCCGTGTAGTGAGTGCTTGTGCGAAGCGACACCTGCAGAAATACACGGGAAGTTTCCTACGATTGTACGGACGGAGTGTGGGTACATCAGATGCAATTTTTTGTGATTTTAATCCCGGCAAGATGCCAAAGCCTGGCGCCTGCGGCTCACTCGGCCGCGGCGACGCCGGCCAACAGCAGCCTCTCCCGGGACTGGCCGGACGGTATCGTTACCGAATATCAGTCGCGGTGCCCGGTGCAGTACCGGCGGGACCCCCCTCTCCTCGCAGTGAGAAGAAGAAGAGATCCAGCAAGTAGAGGCTGTCTCAACCCAAAGCCGATTGCCCCTGAAACCGGAACCAGCACGGCGGCGGCTGCGTACGACCCGTCGACGCCGTCGGCGCCTGCGCGCGTTGCGTCGGCGGCCTCGCCGAGCCAGTCGCAAGCCGTGACCATGCACCCGACTGCGTTTCGCCCGGTGCCTATTCAGGCCCCGAGCCCTGCCGCCGCAACAGCAGGATGCGCGACGCATGCGCACGCCTCTGCACCCGTAGCGTGGGTAACCGTGCGCGACGCCACGCCGCCAGCGCGCGCCTCCGCGCCTGCGCTGAGAGCCTCCGCCACTCGCCCCGAGGCGTCTTCGGCGACTATGTGCGACCCACCACCCGTGCCATGACTGCACCGCATCGAACCGTGGTGGCCCCACTACCCCGCGCACCGCCACCGCCGGCCCCAGCCATAGCTCGCTGGCCGGGCCGGCCCAGGCGGAACGGGACCGACGTCCTGTATCTAGGGTAGCGCCTAGTGGCCGAACGACATCCTCGGCGCCGTAGGCACTCGACTCGCCAGCGCCACCTCGCGCATCAGCCTTCGACTCGCCGGCGGCGCTGTCGGCATGCTCGTCGCAAGCCGGCTCGAGCATGTCGATAGCATCCACGAGTTCGGTCGACTCGGACCGGAGCGCACATAGGAGGCGCTCCCCTTTGGCCTCTCCGACGCCGTCGCTGGGATACCGCTACGAATTCCAGTTGGAGCTGCGCCCACAGCGGCGGCGCCGAAGCACGGACGACGACACCGAGAAGGAGGAGACCAAGCTGTACTGCCCAGTCTCGCAGCGGCAAAAGCGCGACCGCGCGCCGATGCGCGGCCAGGGCAACGCCGCTTCGCCCACCTTTACGGAGGCGGTCCGGCGCACGCTAGTTGCGTCGCCGACACCGTCGACGCCAACACCAGGGATGAAACGTCAGGAGACACAGCACTGGGTAAGTGTCTCAAAATCAGTTAAGTCCTTGGCTCAACCGACGGCCCCAGAGGGCGACGGAGGAGTGACACACCAAACAGCCACCTCGCAGTTCAGGGCACTCAGGGAGAAACTGGGCCACCCCCTCAATGGCAGGCCTTTAGGCATGGGCATTCAGTTCTCACCAGAAAGTGAGGCTGAATTTAGAGTGGTACAGAGGTACCTGACGGGCCTGCAAAAGGTTGAGGGCAAATCCTGGTTCGCCTATTCGCTCCCAGCGGAGCGAAGCTTGAAGGTGGCCATCTCAGGGCTGCCGGTCGACACTCCCCCGGAGGAGATCAAGGAGGAGCTCCAGGCGATGGGGCACGAGCCGGAGTACGTGCGCCATATAAAGGCGCGCCGAGGAAGACCCGGCTGCGTGTTTCACGCCATCCTGAAAAGGACTACGGAGGCCAGGACCATTTTCGACACAGACAAATGTGTATGAAGGGTGTCAGAATAGAGGCTTGGCGGGGAGAGAGAGGGCCGGAGCAATGCCACCGGTGTCAAAAGTTCCTACACTCTTCGCCACATTGCCACCGGCCGCTCGCCTGCGTTCGAATTAGAGACGGGCACGCAGCGCGTGATTGCCCCCGCCCACCGAAACCAGTGACGTGCGCAAGAGGTCACTGAGAGGCGGCAAAGAGATGTGGCCTCTATCGAGGATCAAGGCGCGTCGCTCAAAGCACAATCCGACTTCATTGGGTTAGGTTAGATGGCTTAGGCGGGAGCTTCGCTGCGCTGCGCTCCCGCCTTAGCAATCGTGGTTATTTTTTTTTAAACCACCCAGAAATAGGAGCCCCGCGAGGCGGGGCTCCGTCGGCTCATAATTGATGCCCGTTTTATAAATAATAAATAAGAGCGATAACACATGTTTATAAAGTGGAATAAACCATTTTTGTACAAAATTCAGATTTTTATTTTATCTAAGGAAACCAAGTATTTCCGGCGGGTGAAAATGGTGAGGGGGGATCTGACACCTCCTCCCCACTCCCCCCAACCACTTACAACTCCTTAATAGGACGACGTACTTATTTGGAAATTTTTACCTCAATTTTATTTTATTTCTTCAAGAGTGTATTGAAAACGTCGTTTGATACACGTGGATATTTGTTATTGCAGTTCTCGGAAAAAACACCCTCGGCTTTCGGCTCGTGTGTTAATACCGCCTTGAACTACAAGAACAAACTTTCTCCACTTGTATCAAAATGTACTATACTTTATTGCCAACTTTTATATAAATAGATTTAGAAATTTAGGAAACAAAATAGTTTTATTTCGCAATACTAAGGTACATAAGTTGTAACATACAGGTGAAACTAATAAAAGCGTGTTAAAAACATAGAAGAGTATATAAGTATGCGGTATAGATTACACCATGCAGTGCAGTCCGCCCGCCATACGTTTTAATAAGTTTTTTGACACGATTGGGGCCGCCCCTAAAACTGGCCGTACATCCGCCACTGAGAGAGAGGGGAAAGGAAAGAAATCAGACTTCCCCTCCCTCAGCCAAGTAAGACACCGACAGGGACGTGGTACCAAGCCAAAAGCCAGGTACGTATTCAGGGGGAAAGATAGTTGGAATTGACCCCCCCCCCCCCCCACCTCCGAAATATGACTGAATATAAACGGGATCTTAAACACAGCGAAGTACGTGTATCAATGTTTGTCCCCCCGAAACCAGTTTGGATACGTGTTTGGTCTAGTGGTCGCAAACGTGACTGTTGAACGTGACGTCCTGAGTTCGATCTATTAGGAATTTCTCAATAGCAACCACGTGGTCTGAATTTGTGCCTGGATGGCAATAAGCTCGCCCCTATGAAGGAATGGATAAACTCATAAATAAAAACGTCAGGTAGTAAATAAAACATAAAATAGAACAATACAATATCTTGTATAATTATTATAGCATTTATTTAATTCAATACATTAATGAAGCACAAGCCTTGTCATATTTGGATACTCTTATGCGGGCTCCACATTCGTGCCTCGAACACTCGCGAAAGCTGCGAACCTTGAATGTGGATGGCTTTCGCGCCCGTTCACGAGCTTCAAGCATGTTCGCGCCTTGTTTCCCGTTCAGTGTTGGTATTTGCGCATGATTCAAAGGGTTTGGGAAGCGCGAACCTCCCGTGAAAGTAAGCGCATCCACATTCGCACTTGAAATCAAAAAAGCGTCAAAATGAGCGTCAGCTGGAGGAATGAGCTGGAACTCGTATTGATCGAATGCTACTATGCCGAACCCATTTCATCCTAAACGCAAAGAACACGGAGAAAAAACGAAGGTACATGATGCATGGATGCAAATGCAGGAACGAATACCAATAAATGACTGAATTTAAATTGCGCTAATTGGGTGTCAATTCTCGACGAGCGCGCCAACTAAACCGAACTTTTACAAATGTGAAGGGACATGTTTTTCGCGAAACCTTCGCGACAAAATTACAGGCGCGAATTAGACAGTTGTTCGCAGCGCGAATGTGAAGCCCGCTTTACAAAATATTAATTCTTATAATACAATTTATCCTTTAGACTTTAGAATTTATATTTTTACTTAAGACACCTCTATTATACACCTCTATTTTTGGAGATGAAAATCAAATAAAACTTATGAACACACAGGCGCGAGTAGTCGCTTCTCGGGTAGTGACGTCATAAAACCACCTGCACCTTTTTCGACGTTTTATAAGTGCCCATCCAGGCCTATGTGAAATAAAATATTTTGATTTTGAAAAAAAAAAAACCATTGCCGAGATGGAACAAACTTATGCCGAAGATGGTGTTGCCACATTTGAAATGTTTGTTTGATTTTAGGTAAACGGTGGTAATTTGGTACAAAAGCCATGTAAGCAAATTAATTTATATTTTAAAATTTATTTATATTTTTCTTTCATGAATAATCTAGTATACCATAATTATGCCCCTATCAGATCGGACAGGATTTTTGTATCGGCTAAGGTTAAACCTTCTAATCTAAGTAACAATTATAGGTATACAGAACATTCTAATAAGTGCAATAGCAAAGTTACTAAATAAAAATGGAGTATCATACAGGAAAAAATATCTATGACTTAACCTAATTACAAAATCAAGTAAGCGACTTACACTATTACAAAACTAGATTAGACAAAATATAAAATCTAACATTTCTAAACTTCGCGGCGGTGCCTTCTTGCTACCCGCCTACTATCCAATATATTATAAACCTCACCTTTTCTACTCAAATCTGTGATTAATCCCCGAGTTTCGTCGGTAATGTCCCTCTCCAATAGATCGTTAATATGTTCAGCTGCGAAGTATTCTGCGATCAGTTTGTGTATAAACAGCGGGATATCGCCCGCTACACTGTGTATGAAACCCGACTTTTCTATTCCTAACTTAAGCATACCAATGGTTTCCGTAACTTCTCTCAATTCATTATCATTAAATAATAAATCTAAATCTGGGTAGAAAATAGCGTACGCTCCTAACTTTTTATGTTTACTTATGAAATTAACTCGTTCCCTTTCATAACCTAACATTTTTTCTGGTTCGCGCATGTTGTTTTTGTGGTTTTCATTGAACCAAATTCTTTTAAACTTGGCTTCGACAAAATAAATAAAAAAATCATAAGCCAACACTTTCATGTAATAGGTAATATTTCTTTTTCCATCATGATCACGACCATACGTCAAGTCATTCGCCATACCCATCCAACAGCAATCCAACGGAGGGCCGTTATAGGTACCTGGTGATAGGTACTCGGGACTATCGTCTAGGGATTGCGCTGCTATGCAAAGATGCAGCGGAGTAGCAAAGAAATCGTTAGCGTAAGTGACTTGTCGCAACTTATTGTCATTTTCAGGGATTATGTTGGCTTCATCTACATAGCCATCTAACTCGGCTTTCACAATATGTTGAAAGGTATAATAAAGTTTAAAAGAAGGTAGTCTGTTATCTATCCGAGAATAATAAACAGGGCGATGACATGGTGCAAACGTCTTAATACTTGTAGGTCTCTCGAAAACGTACAATTTCGCATCGTTGTATTTAAAACTTGTCTTAATCCAACATTTTTTCAAGTATGTTTTTTGTTCGATATCCGAAAAGGGTTCTATTTCATACGATTGTCCAAACTCTTGTTCTAAAATTTCCCTAATATGGTTATATGATCTGCTTGTGATCCAGATTTTATGGTGTCGAGGATAACATCTGACGGACTTCACCAATGAGAGCGCTTCATTCGCATAGTGCGGGAAGATCTCGTCAAAACCATCGAATAGAAACACTAGTGTACCACTATTGTAGAAATGTAAGAACATTTCTAACCCAAAAGTAATTACTGCATCGCCTGAGCAGTATTTGAGAGACACAACATTGTTTTCTGTTTCCAGCTCAACTGTAATATCTTCTTCTGCCACACCGAGAGCTACATAGCACATAAAACGTAAACTCAGCATAGGGTCGATGACTGTTTTGTCTTTCTGCCACTTACTTAACATTTTCGAGTACTCCAACAGGTTTATTCTTACAATCCAAGTATTTGGGTCGCGTTCCTTTGTTTTAACTGACAAATGAGTCAGTAGAGTTGACTTGCCCATCCCAGGCATGGCAGTTATTAGTATCACATGTTCTTGTAAATCGTACAGTGTTTGTATTACCTTATCTTTGATATCATGAAAAGTATCCTCTGCAGTGTTTCTGATGCGACTGATGCGTCTATCAGTGTACAAATATTTGGTTTCATCGTAATCCTGGCTTCTAATTGGCAACCCTATTTTGAAGATTGTATGTTCAAACATGCCACCTTTTACAAGCTTTCTTGCGGTTTCGTCTTTAACGAAAAGATCTAAAGTAACTTCTTTGCCTTGAAATATCACTTTTGTGTTCTTTAAGAAATTTTGCTGCGATTCATCGCTCAAATCCGTAAGATTATTTCCAAAATCGTTTGCATGACCAAGTATTTTATTAGGCTTTTCTTTTGTAATAATAAATGATCGAGCTTTAACGACTTTAACAATATCATTAAATCTTCCGCACCAGTTTTCATAATTTACAAAAATTACGGTTCCCATATATTCTGCTAATTCAGCGCATAATGTTTTATAGTCTTTTGGCAATAGATTTGAAATATATTCCAGGTCTAACACCACGTGCTCCTTATTATTTAAATATTTATATAATTTAACAATAGTGAGTTTGCAATTGTCAGTAACAATGACATTAACATTTGTCTTACACAGCTCATCCAATAACAATTCGAATGAATTGAAGGCTGCTGCATTAAGTGTGTATTTCACATTGTGTAACTTAAACTTATTTATGATATTTATGACAGATATTAGTGGTTGGTTTACAATATCTTTTGTTGCATTCTCAAATTGTTTACTGTGTTTTGTAAGATATTCCGCTGTATCAGGTTTCACCCACCATTCTTGAATTGCAGTGTGATATTTTAAGAATACGGCGTCTATTACGGATTTTACTTGATATAGGTGAATGCCGTTGTAAGGACATCCCATTTCTCGTTTTAAAATTTCGCCAATTTCCTTTTCATTTGCTTGGTTCGTGAAAAAACACAGTTGTCTTAAGAAGTCTTTCACCAAATTCTCGTTATGACGTCCGCTGTGGAAGCAGAGCTTTGGAAACTTTTTCACCTTCACATGTATCCGGTATTTTCGTAAGTTATGTATTTCCTTTTGCAATTTTACATACAATCTTTTAGCAAGATTGCCTTTTATAGATCCAATGTTATCAGCAAACTTCATAAGGCTAGTGTGTTTAAGGGGAACGAAAACATTTCCGACGGCACCAGCCAACCCACCGTCAAGTCCAAGGAGATCATCTTCAAGGAACTCCTCGATATTAATAATTCTAGCTGGCTTTGCATCATTAATCAAATCAACTATTTTTGATGTGAGGTGATTTAATCTGGTCTCAACTTCCGCGTTGTTGCCACTAATTGTTAAATCTCTATTTCCGAACGAAACTGGGACTTTGAATGAAGATTGTTCTAATATTTTTCTCGCAGCCTGATCAATGGCTTCATCGACTGTGGATTGAGGAACGCTCACTTCATTTAACTGTCGTTTTAAATTTTCAGGCATGTTGTAAATAAATTCAAACTTGCCATTTTTGTAAGCAATTACACTTACAATTAGTTCACTCAAAACCTCTACTTCAGACGGTCTGCTGAAGAATTTTTCGACGAGATTCAGTATTTCAGGCATGTTAATTTCCCGTCTTAGAAGTACCTGTTCGTAGAGGTTATTTTTGAATATCAGAAGGAAGTGTTCTTTTTTATCAAAAAAGCTTTTTCTGAAAGTAGCGATTCGGTGTCCGTCATCGTAAATGATATTAGGGATATTGAAAACTTTTTGCGCCAGAATATAGTGATAACACAACACAAGCTCATCCATCATGAATACTTCTTTATTAAGCAATTTCGCGAAATGCTCAGCAAGTGCCGCCATTTCTTCTTTTATAATTATTTGACATAAAAACGCCTTGATCTCGTTTCCGTAGTGAGGTTGTAAGTAAGAGCCTGTTTGACAAGTTCCTATTAGTTCTTTTAACTGAGTAGTGTACTCAGTCTCGATCAGGGCATTATTGAAGTCGTATTTAGATAGCATTTGTGTACATTACGAATAGGCATTCTGTTTCGCTAAAGGACCCTTCAAACAGTTTGTCCGTAGTTTTTGTGCCAAACGCTCGTCTAATTTTTAAGTAACTTTCAAGATATCTAGCCAAATCGTCATTAATACTAAGCGATAAGACTTTTTCCGTTTCTCTATGATGTTTGGTTTGAATAAATATAGCGATTTCTTTGGCAAAACCCTCGACTTTAGCCCTTAAGCATATGTCGCCAAATTTTCCAATTAAATCAACATTAGTAGCTAAATGAAACTCTTCGATATCGTCTTCATGTTTAGCTTTAAAATTCAGCAAACTGAGAATCTTAGTCACGTACAACTGATCCTGTAGATCAAAAGTTCCAGAGCTCTTCCTATACATTTTATTGTCAATTATTTGTTTGGAACTAGCAACCATTCCAGTTTCGTTCGGCGATGAAATAAAATATGATAAACAGGTACAATTGCGATTCCTCGATTGTTGGTAAAATTGTTTTAACTAATTTGAAAGACACAAGAATGGACGTAACCGGACGTTAAGCGCAAACAAAATTACGCTTTACCTTAAGTTTACATGATCAGTTACTACCATAGATTCACAAACAGAAACTTTGAATTAAAAAAGCGCACCCTTGACACTCAGCCCCGCTACCTTCTTTTGCAAATTACTGTTCCTCGCATGAGGTATTCTTCAGTTAGTAACGGTAAACGTGGTTGTGTTTGTGGTTCTTGGGATAAAGTTGACAGATATTCGGTGTTCTGCGACCTGGAATAACACAAAGAGCTTCGTTTCAACAAATTGTGGAAAGAAAAGGTCCGGATGACTTGTATTTTTTTAGGTCAAAAACAAACGCATCAACATCAATTTCCGGTTGAGTATATGGTGATAGTAAAAGTGACTCAGCAGAAGGAAATTATGATATTTTTGCTAATTACTTTTGGCCATCCTTCCTCTGCAAGCTTCAAACTGTGATTAAAGAACAATTGAATTAAGATAGTAACCGTTCATGAATACAAAAAAAAATCTTGACTTAACCAAATGTACCGGCCCCGATGCCTTGCCTGCTATGTATAGACAGGGTATAAACCACCTCATCACAAAGCCGTCAACTAAGCATTCTGTACATCAAACTAAGTAACTTTACGCAAAAACGATTGCTGGGAAACAACTTTTTTTTGAGGTTATAAATCATGTTTTGTGGTAGAAATCAATGTAACGCACTAAAACAAAACAGGGTGCTGGTGGGGCTTCCACGCTACTGTAGTGCGTCTGCGATGTTTGCGCATGCGCACACAGACGGCTTTCACACTGTGCTGCGGCGCCGCATCGCTTCACTGATGTTCCGCACGCGTGGGAGCACCAACACCATCCTGAGCGTGCTCAGCCACAAGCTGGACAGCCCACTTCTGGGGCACTGGGTTCAAACACAAGTGCGTGTGCCTGGGGCCCCAGTGTGCGGCAAATATTTAAATTAAGTTAATTTTAATTAGCATAGTTTTACTAACATAGTTTTTCTAAGTATACTGCACTAACAATAATATGGATCAAAATTTGTCCGAAATAAAAACATTTTATTTTATTTTTATTTATTTTTATTTTAAAAACATTGTGCTGATGGATGGATTGAATAGTGCGTGGGTCGTGGAGGTGTGTGTGTCTTATTTTGTACATAAGACGAGAACCATCTGTATAGGTCTTCCCCAATGCCTAAGTCGAAAAGCTTCCTTAGTAGAATGTCATGATCAAGTCTATCGAACGCCTTTGCTATAGTGGGCACAGAGTATGTATATCACTAGGTTCAATAGTGGATGTATGTGTATGTGGGTTTGCGTTGACAAATCTTTTGTTCATCTGTCATTTTTTTCAATTCAATGACAGACGAACAAATCAATTAACATCCAATATAGCAAGGCGTTATTATTGTCGAAATTCCTTTCAGAAACCCGTGGCGTAGAGAACTCAAGCTAGAAACCACACTGCTGTACAATTTTATTGCTACAATGACTCATAATGACTATAATATGTCCAATAGTTTAGCAAGTAGACAAAGTTTTGAGATATTTTTTAATTTTATCTTTACCACCCTTTTGTCTACTACCTACCTACTACTACCTTCCTACCTACTACTACTTACCTACTACTACCTACCTACGTTGTTGATGAACGGCAAGAATGCTACTGGAAACATTGTTGAAATCAATATGGGTTGTCCACACACGCCAGTCTGCGTTAAAATGTTGCACGAGGAAGTATTAAGTATTTTATCGTTGGTCCACACTATCGCCATGTTTATAAACAGCTGCAAATACGTCCACACGCGTCATACATTTAACTGACATATAATATACAACTAGCTGACCCGCGCAGCTTCGTTTGCGAGTGAGTGTTAGTTTTTTTTTAATAAAAAGTATCCTATGTTACTTCTAATAAGTAGGTACAGTAAGCGTTCATAAGCGCACAGGCACACTAAGGATCATATTGCTGTGAACGCACGGGCAAGCATCCGTGCGGCTGTATGTGTAAGCTGTCTCAATACAGTACCTACGCACACCACAGCCACAGAGTCGCCTACTGTCGCAAGTTGTCGCGTCGCTCTCCACGAAACATAAAGAAATATATTACCGTCTCTTTTGTTATGCACGCAGCAAACGCATGATCGTATTTGCATTGGATAGCTAAATTTCGACCATATTTACCAGGCGTTGATAGCTGTTTAGGTTAAGCAGTGGGTTCACGATCAACGTGTCTTGAGTTCAAATCCCGTTTACATAATAAAGGTTTTTTATTTTTTTTTGTAACCACTTTAATTAATATTTGTATTTTATGCAAAAACTATTTACTTTGGTATTTATTTTGAAATGGGTTCATGCTCATTATTTATTTTTATAAGGATTTAAATATAAGTTAATAACCCATCATAACTATTTATGTGATTGTGTAATATTTTTTCGGTGTTGGAAGTTGGAAAAAAAAGTCGTGATGACAGATAACAACAATTGTTTTATTCGTTTCATTTATTCATATAATTAACAACTTTTATGAGATTTGTAACGTCACATTCCTACCTAGATATAAGAAGTTCTCTTGTAACCGTTCATAAGATTTTTTTGTGTATCTGTATACCCACTTTGAAGTTATTTTTTATTAACATAACAAGGATATTCTAATAACACAAATATAATTGTTGATACCCACTTCTATCTATCGGTATTCAACAGAGCTTACTGATAACTAATACATAATTTATACTTCGTGAATATGTTTTTTATGTGACGTCACAATAAATGTAACTCATATTGAGGTTATAGTTTAAGTGTTCATTTTCCTGAAGAAAAGAAGATTGAAACTAAACCTCAATTTAGGAATTATTAATATCGCTAAATATTTTGTAACACGTCTAATTAAAACTAGAACATTAGGGATTAATATTTTGTATAACCCCCATTATTTTCAATGTAGTCAAGTAGACGTATGCGGCTTAAAGTCACCCAAAGGGCAATGGAGAGGGCTATGCTCGGAGTTTACTTGCGTGATCGAATCAGAAATGAAGACATCCATGAGTTGCTGACAATACCTATTTTGTTGAAAGTAGAAGGTCGTAAGTCAAACTAAACGTCAAGCTATTGCTTTGTGAGATTGCTTATCGACTTTTGGTCGGCACTGTACCTCCAAGAATTTGTGTACAAAATTTCATGACGATCGGTTGAGTAGTTTTCGAGTAGTTTTCGCGTGAAAGCGTAACAAACAAACTTACATTCACATTTTTAATATTGGTAGGGATAGAATAGGATAGGATTAAGAATAAGGATTGATGATTCGCACTAAGTTTTTATGTGAGTTTAACCTTTTTTGAAAAAAATCGTATTGAGTTTTCAAACATGTATCAAAAGAACATAGTTTAAATCAAAAGCACTAAGAAGGAGTGTTGATATCAAATTCGAAATAAATCACCGCCAACAAAATAACTTTGTACCCCTTTAAACCCCGTTAGGGGATGAATTTCAATGAAATACGAAACACGTCTTCCATCAATTCTGTTAAGAGCCCTCTTACAGTCCACTAGCGCCGCCAATCGAAAAAATGTCATAACTCGTAAATAGAATCAAAAATACAAAATGTGGTCTATTATTACTGTAGAAAAGGCTATAACGTAATTTTATAACACATAGCTAAATCGTGCATTTGTAACAAAAACGGCCGTTTTTGTTACAAATGCACGATTTAGCTAAACAGCTATATTTCAAGTGGTGACAATGTGTTATAAAATTACGTTATAGCCTTTTCTACAGTACTAATAGACCACATTTTGTATTTTTGATTCTATTTACGAGTTATGACATTTTTTCGATTGGCGGCGCTAGTGGACTGTAAGAGGGCTCTTAATAATATTGATTGCAAAACTTGAAGTAGATTGGATTTGGACCAAGGAATCACGTTTTCCCGTACAACCTTTAGAACCCCCCCGCTAACAAGTGAAAAAAGGGGAGGGGGGTTTCACTTGTTCGATTCGATCTTCGACCAAACCAAAACTTTTGAAAAACAAAACGAATTAACGTGAAGCCCAATCTTTTGAAAGACAGAACTTTCAAGACACCTATTAACTCAAGAAATTGCCGATAGCTATTGGCGAAAAGGTCATTCTTTCAGAGAAAATCTTAACACCGCGATTTAGAAAATGACGTCACAGCACAACGCCATTTACCGAAGAGCTATAGTCAATACTGCACGCAGTTGATCTCCAGATGTAGTCCACAGATGGCGCTGTTTTAATATTTAATTCGGAAATACTAATCAAATTTTATTTTTCATTTTTTTAGGTGTGAACTGATTACGATGAAACAAAAAACTTAATGTTACTTCAATTTATAATTATTAACGCAAATACTGTTGTGCATAAACGTGAAGTTGTGAGACCAAATTCACATAATCCTAATTTTACTTCTGGTACTACAACACGGTCAACCTATTAATTTCAAATATCTTTTGTTAGACTGAACTGATGGCAATGAACCAAAAACTAAATGTTACTTCAAGTTACGCTAAATCGTTGTGTATAGATAAAAGTTATCTACATTGATTTCGTACATTTTACGTGATGCTGGTACAAATAATATAAATAAAATAAATCATTTATTTCAGATCCGAGACCCATATAAAGCAAATATAAAAATAGATAGACACAAATACAAACACATAAATTATACAAATGTTACACAAAGCCAAACGAAAATTATTGAAAAGTCAGAATTTACATTAAAATTAAACTAGAAGCATCATTGAATTATAAGTACTATAATTAACAAGTAAAAACAGACAAACAGACAAAAATTCGAGAAAATGCTGGAAATGGGTTTTCATTTCCAGCATATGTTTTTTAACAACCTGGCTATATCTCTTTGATTTTTTTTTATGTAGGTACAAAAACGTCTTTTCTACAGTTTTATTATATGTATGTATAGTTATAGATATAGATAGATACGCAAAACCTCAGACACTCCAAATGATTTTTAATTCAATTGACCTAAATCTGTCAATAAAAAAATTAAAGGTTTTGTGTGCTGTTTTAGTTTTACTGGCAATTTGATTTACTGGCAAGAACTATTATTATCCCGCGGATGAGAAAAATTTAATTGGACGACGACTTGTGTTTGTTTGTTTGTTTACCTATTTTTGCGGGTTGGCGCACGAATTAGCTTAACATACTAACAAATAGACAGGGCAACATTTTACTGAAGATATTTGAAAAATGTGACCTTTATTAAAAAGTGGTTCAATTGATTCTGCTCGTGATTCTGATCAAACTATTTTCAGGCTTTTTTGCGTAGGTATTTCACGTTACACGATGTATCTATATGCTTAGTTATCATCTTTACCCGGAAGAACCTACCAATCGTATTTATTTACCCTACTACTAAATACATTCAATTAATTTGTCAAACGTTTTCTCAGAACCAACCCGAATTACTAGAAATACTGCTACATGTATTGATAATGATCGAATCTGCGACACACAGCGCAGTAGTCAATCGTTCAGTCACTGCGCCAACAATGCCGTCAGTTTTTAACTAGTATATTAATAATTGACGACCCGATTGGCGTAGTGGTAGTGACGCTGCCTTACGTTCTTAGGGTCCTGGGTTCGAATCCCGGTAGGAGCAAATGTATGTGTGATGAGCATAGACATTTGTTTCCGAGTCATGGATGTTTATATGTATAATAAGTATGTATTTACAAACAAAAAGTATATAATATGTAGTATATCAACTATCTAGTGTCCACGACACAAGCTTTGCTTAGTGTGGCACTAGGTGGCGCTGTGTGTTAATGTCCAGCGATATTTATTTATTTATTATTATTTATTAATGTTTTTTGTTGCTGCGACTACTTAGATAAATCTATCGTAAATTACCTTCCTTCAGATCACAGCGGGCGCGGCTTTCGCGTACAATAAACAATTACAAAGAATTCAGATTCAGACCAGACAAATAACATCCAGCGTACGACCCGTCGACGCCGTCGGCGCCTGCGCGCGTTGCGTCGGCGGCCTCGCCGAGCCAGCCGCAAGCCGTGAACATGCACCCGACTGCGTTTCGCCCGGTGCCTATTCAGCCGCCGCAACAGCAGGATGCGCGATGCATGCGCACGCCTCTGCACCCGTAGTTCGGGTAACCGTGCGCGACGCCACGCCGCCAGCGCGCGCCCCCGCGCCTGCGCTGAGAGCCTCCGCGAGTACCCCTCGCCCTGAGGCGCCTTCGGCGACCTATGTGCGCCCTTCAGTGCGCCCCACCACCCGTGCCATGACTGCACCGCATCGAACCGTGGTGGCCTCCACCAGCCCCGGCCCCACTACCCCGCGCACCGCCACCGCCGGCCCTAGCCAAAGCTCGCTGGCCGGGCCGGCCCAGGCGGAACGGGACCGACGTCCTGTATCTAGGGTAGCGCCTAGTGGCCGACCGACATCCTCGGCGCCGTAGGCACCCGACTCGCCAGCGCCACCTCGCGCATCAGCCTTCGACTCGCCGGCGGCGCTGTCGGCATGCCCGTCGCAAGCCAGCTCGAGCATGTTGATAGCATCCACGAGTTCGGTCGACTCGGGCCGGAGCGCGCATAGGAGGCGCTCCCCTTTGGCCTCTCCGACGCCGTCTCTGGGATACCGCAACGAATTCCAGCTGGAGCTGCGCCCACAGCGGCGGCGCCGAAGCACGGACGACGACACCGAGAATGACAAACAACAGGCGACCGCAACGGCAACAGCGCGACCGCGCGCCGATGCGCGGCCAGGGCAACGCCGCTTGGCCCACCTTTACGGAGGCGGTCCGGCGCACGCCAGTTTCGTCTCCGACACCGTCGACGCCAGCACCAGGGATGCAACGTCAGACACAGCACTGGGTGAGTGTCTCAAAATCAGTTAAGTCCTTGGCTCAGCCGACGGCCCCAGAGGGCGACGGAGGAGTGACACACCAAACAGCCACCTCGCAGTTCAGGGCGCTCAGGGAGAAACTGGGCCACCCCCTCAATGCCAGGCCTTTAGGCATGGGCATTCGGTTCTCACCAGAAAGTGAGGCTGAATTTAGGGTGGTACAGAGGTACCTGACGGGCCTGCAAAAGGTTGAGGGCAAATCCTGGTTCGCCTATTCGCTCCCAGCGGAGCGAAGCTTGAAGGTGGCCATCTCAGGGTTGCCGGTCGACACTCCTCCGGAGGAGATCAAGGAGGAGCTCCAGACGATGGGGCACGAGCCGCAGTACGTGCGCCATATAAAGGCGCGCCAAGGAAGACCCGGCTGCGTGTTTCACGCCATCCTGAAAAGGACTACGGAGGCCACGACAATTTTCGACACAGACACATGTGTATGTAGGGTGTCAGAATAGATGCCTGGCGGGGAGAGAGAGGGCCGGAGCAATGCCACCGGTGTCAAAAGTTCCTACACTCTTCGCAACATTGCCACCGGCCGCTCGCCTGCGTTCGATTTAGAGACGGGCACGCAGCGCGTGATTGCCCCCGCCCACCGAACCAGTGACGTGCGCAAGAGGTCACCGAGATGTGGCTTCTATCGAGGATCAAGGCGCGTCGCTCAAAGCACAATCCGACTTCATTGGGTTAGGTTAGATGGCTAAGGCGCCTTAGCAATCGTGGTTTTTTTTTTAAACCACCCAGAAATAGGAGCCCCGCGTGGCGGGTCTCCGTCGACTCATGATTGATGCCCGTTTTATAAATAATAAATAAGAGCGATAACACATGTTTATAAAGTGGAATAAACCATTTTTGTACAAAATTCTGATTTTTATTTTATCTAAGGAAACCAAGTATTTCCGGAGGGTGAAAATGGTGAGGGGGGATCTGACACCTCCTCCCCACTCCCCCCAACCACTTACAACTCCTTAAAAGGACGACGTACTTATTTGGAAATTTTTACCTCAATTTTATTTTATTTCTTCAAGAGTGTATTGAAAACGTCGTTTGATACACGTGGATATTTGCTATTGCAGTTCTCGGAAAAAACACCCTCGGCTTTCGGCTCGTGTGTTAATACCGCCTTGAACTACAAGAACAAACTTTCTCCACTTGTATCAAAATGTACTATACTTTATTGCCAACTTTTATATAAATAGATTTAGAAATTTAGGAAACAAAATAGTTTTATTACTAAGGTACATAAGTTGTAACATACAGGTGAAACTAATAAAAGCGTGTTAAAAACATAGAAGAGTATACAGGGTGAAATTGAATAGATGCGACAAATTTAAATATACAATAATACGTGTTCTCAAGAAAATGTATAAAATATAAAATTAAAAAATAATTGATCACTGTTACGAAAACCGTTAAAATAATAAAAGTATCAAAAATCTTGCCGACTCATCGCAGTGCTCAATATAGCGGTCATTTACCTAATTTTGCCTTAATTTTTCTTATTTATTTTACATATTACTGGAATACCGATAATTCGTACTTAAATAAAGATAATAACATCAATGGACCTTTTGAAAACGATAATCGCGTAATTTTTTTTAACGATTTAGATTGTAGAAAAAACAGTTTATAATTACTATGTTACTGTAACTGAAGCTCCTATTTCATTTTGTCGCATTAATTAAAATTCACCCTGTACAAGGATGCGGTATAGATTACACCATGCAGTGCAGTCCGCCCGCCATCTAAATATATATAATTTAAAGGTGACTGACTGACTGACTGACATAGTGATCTATCAACGCACAGCCCGAACCACTGGACGGATCGGGCTGAAATTTGGCATGCAGGTAGATGTTATGACGTAGGCATCCGCTAAGAAAGGATTTTGATCAATTCTACCCCCAAGGGTAAAAAAATAGGGGATGGAAGCTTATATGAAAATCCGTCAGTTTTAAAGTTAGGATCTTCTAATTTTGTGTTTAGGCTGACGATTGAATATTAATTTATGCGTGTTTCAGCGTTTTTGATAACTCCACCCCGAAGGCTTATAAAGGGGATGAAATTGTATCTGTAAACTCCTTAATTTTCGACGTAAAAAGTACAAAATTTGTTATCTGGGCTTATGATTGGAAGCTGACGCAACGGCTTTATTAGAATTTCAACCCTTGAGGGGTGAAAAAAGAGCAACATTTTGTTTTTAATTAAAGTTTTTGTTTTTTGTGTCACCAAAAAGTATCAAAGTTAGTAAGTCGTTAGTTTTTTTTTATTTCAACCCACAAAGGGGTAAAAGGGGGGATGAAATTTTGCATTGTAGTTGTTCATTCGTTCACGAATAACAGCAGCAGGAGAGACCTTTTGCAGCAGTGCAAGTTAATAGTATAGGCCGTACACAAGTTAATAGCACACGTGACTTCGCGACTGGCAGTACTTACCGTTTTGTAGGGACCTAGGTAAGCCGAAGATTATGGACTTACGGCAGGAGCAGAAAAAGAAAGTATGGCAGCCGCCGCTCCTGTGGGTGCCGCCCGCTCGCACCAACTTGCTGCAGCACGCGCCGCTGACGCGCGCGCTGCGTGCACTCAATATGGTGTCACAACAGATTGATTGCTTCAATTGTACACAGCGAATTCACACGGGCCGCATTTTGCGCAATTACTTTAGTTTGTCAAATTAATTAATTTATTCAAAACATAAATAATTTCACTTTGAATATAACTGCTTTATTGTATTAGGTACCTAAACCTGTAATAATAGTTGTATGTGTTGTTTAAATAAATAAATAAAATAAATAAATTATGTATAGTAGAACGAGATAGAATGAGTAATTGTCGATATCGTATTTGATACCAACTAGATTTTTTTATTTTGTAGATTTCTGTTTTTTTTTCTCTTCTGCATTTCTGATCTTACTTTTAATGAATGAAGATGAAGTCAAAACAAAAATCAAAAATGGCGCCGACGAAAGTTTTTGGATTTTTAATCATGGGTGTCGTTTCCGTGGTGTTTTGTGTCGCTGGTAGTCAAAATGAGGTAAAAATTAACACGGGGAAAAAAGTTAACAGAAGCAAAAAAAACAGTTTTCCTTTTTTTTCTACGGCTTCCCCTGACACTATTTGCACCCTGCGCCACTGTTAGGTAGAGGTGTATCTAATCCTACACCCACATTTCGCACATTTAGCTAAATCCCATCAACCGGGCATAAATAATACAATAACACTTTGCCCGTCCCGCAAATCGAACCCAAGACCTCATGGTCAGTAGCGCTTGCGACAACTCGAACAACGATGCAGTCTCACACATGACCCATCAATATTTTTACGCGAACGAAGTCGCGGGCAACAGCTAGTACGTTATATTAAGTTTTTTGACACGATTGGGGCCGCCCTTAAAACTGGCCGTACATCCGCCACTGAGAGAGAGGGGAAAGGAAAGAAATCAGACCTCCCCTCCCCCAGCCAAGTAAGACACCGACAGGGACGTGGTACCAAGCCAAAAGCCAGGTACGTATTCAGGGGGAAAGATAGTTGGAATTGAACCCCCCCCCCCACCTCCGAAATATGACTGAATATAAACGGGATCTTAAACACAGCGAAGTACGTGTATCAATGTTTGTCCCCCCGAAACCAGTTTGGATACGTGTTTGGTCTAGTGGTCGCAAACGTGACTGTTGAACGTGACGTCCTGAGTTCGATCTATTAGGAATTTCTCAATAGCAACCACGTGGTCTGAATTTGTGCCTGGATGGCAATAAGCTCGCCCCTATGAAGGAATGGATAAACTCATAAATAAAAACGTCAGGTAGTAAATAAAACATAAAATAGAACAATACAATATCTTGTATCATTATTATAGCATTTATTTAATTCAATACATTAATGAAGCACAAGCCTTGTCATATTTGGATACTCTTACGCGGGCTCCACATTCGTGCCTCGAACACCCGCGAAAGCTGCGAACCTTGAATGTGGATGGCTTTCGCGCCCGTTCACGAGCTTCAGGCATGTTCGCGCCTTGTTTCCCGTTCAGTGTCGGTATTTGCGCATGATTCAAAGGGTTTGGGAAGCGCGAACCTCCCGTGAAAGTAAGCGCATCCACATTCGCACTTGAAATTAAAAAAAAATCGTCAAAATGAGCGTCAGCTGGACGAATGAGCTGGAACTCGTATTGATCGAATGCTACCATGCCGAACCCATGTCATCCTAAACACAAAGAACACGGAGAAAAAACGAAGGTACATGATCCATGGATGCAAATGCAGGAACGAATACCAAAAAAAGACTCAATTTTCAATTGCGCTAATTGGGCGTCAATTCACGACGAGCGCGCGAACTAAACCGAACGTTTACAAAATGGGAAAGGACATGTTTTTCGCGAAGCCTTCGCGGCAAAATTACAGGCGCGGATTAGACAGTTGTTCGCAGCGTGAATGTGAAGCTCGCTTTACAAAATATTAACTCGAAAAATACAATTTATCCTTTAGAATTTATATTTTTACTTAAGACACCTCTATTTTTGGAGATGAAAATAAAATAAAACTTATGAACACACGGGCGCGAGTAGTCGCTTCTCGGGTAGTGACGTCATAAAAAACAATTGCCGATGGAACAAACTTATGCCGAAGATGGTGTTGCCACGTTTTAAATGTTTGTTTGATTTTAGGTAAACGGTGGCAATTTGGTACAAAAACCATGTAAGCAAATTAATTTATATTTTAAAATTTATTTATATTTTTCTTTCATGAATAATCTAATATACCATAATTATGCCCCTTTCGGATCGGCCAGGATTTTTGTAACGGCTAAGGTAAAACCTTCTAATCTAAATAACAATTATAGGTGTACAGAACATTCTAATAAGTGCAATAGCAAAGTTACTGAATAAAAAAGTAGTATCATACAGGAAAAAATATCTTTGACTTTAAAAAAACATAAAATCAAGTAACCGACTTACACTATTACAAAACTTTAGACAAAATATAAAAACTAATCTTTCTAAACTTAGCGGCGCCTTCTTGCTACCCGTTTACTATCCAATATATTATAAACCTCACCTTTTTTACTCAAATCTGTGATTAATTCCCGAGTTTCGTCGGTAATGTCCCTCTCCAATAGATCGATAATATGTTCAGCTGCGAAGTATTCTGCGATCAGTTTGTGTATAAACAGCGGGATATCGCCCGCTACACTGTGTATGAAACCCGACTTTTCTGTTCCTATCTTAAGCATATCAATGGTTTCCGTAACTTCTCTTAATTCATTATCATTAAATAATAAATCTACATCTGGGTAGAAAATAGCGTACGCTCCTAACTTTTTATGTTTACTCATGACATGAGCTCGTTCCCTTTCATAAGTTAACATGTTGTCTGGTTCGAGCGTGTCGATTTTGTTATTTTCGTTGAACCATTTTCTTTTAAAATTGGCTTCGACAAAATAAATAAAAAAATCGTAAGCCAACACTTTCATGTAATGGGTAACAATTTCATTTCCATCTTGATCACGACCATACGTCCCGTCATTCGTCATACCTATCCAACAGCCATCATACAAATAGGTACCCGGTGCTACGTACTCGAGACTATCGTCTATGGATTGCGCTGCTATGCAAAGATGCAGCGGAGTAGCGAAGAAATCGTTAGCGTAAGTGACTTGTCGCAACTTATTGTCATTTTCAGGGATTATGTTGGCTTCATCTACATAGCCATCTAACTCAGTTTTCACGATAACTCTAAAGGTAAAATAAAGTTTAAAAGAAGGCATTTTGTTATCTTCTCGAGAATAATAAACAGGGCGATGACATGGTGCAAACGTGTGAATACTTGTAGGTCTCTCGAAACGGAAAAAGTTCGATTCATCGCCGTCTTTGAATTTTCTCTTTATCCAACGTTTTTTTAAGTACGTTTTTTGTTCGTTATCCGAAAAGGGTTCTATTTCATAAGATTGTCCAAACTCTTGTTCTAAAATTTCTCTAATAGGATTATATGATCTGCTTGTGATCCAGATTTTATGGTGTCGAGGATAACTTCTGACGGACTTCACCAATGAGAGCGCTTCATTCGCATAGTGCGGGAAGATCTCGTCAAAACCATCGAATAGAAACATCAGTGTACCACTATTGTAGAAATGTAAGAACATTTCTAACCCAAAAGTAATTACTGCATCGCCTGAGCAGTATTTGAGAGACACAACATTGTTTTCTGTTTCCAGCTCAACTGTAATATCTTCTTCTGCCACACCGAGAGCTACACAGCACATAAAACGTAAACTCAGCATAGGGTCGATGACTGTTTTGTCTTTCTGCCACTTACTGAATATTTTCGAGTACTCCGATAGGTTTACTCTTACAAACCAAGCATTTGGGTCGCGTTCCTTTGTTTTAACTGACAAATGAGTCAGTAGAGTTGACTTACCCATCCCAGGCATGGCAGTTATTAGTATCACATGTTCTTGTAAATCGTACAGTGTTTGTATTACCTTATCTTTGATATCATGAAAAGTATCCTCTGCAGTGTTTCTGATGCGACTGATGCGTCTATCAGTGTAAAAATATTTGATTTCATCGTAATCCTGGCTTCTAATTGGCAACCCAATTTTGAAGATTGTATGTTCAAACATGCCACCTTTTACAAGCTTTGTTGCGGTTTCGTCTTTAACGAAAAGATCGAAAGTTACTTCCTTGCCTTGAAATATCACTTTTGTGTTCTTTAAGAAATTTTGCTGCGATTCATCGCTCAAATCCGTAAGATTATTTCCAAAATCGTTTGCATGATCACGTATTTTATTAGGCTTTTCTTTTGTAATAATAAATGATCGAGCTTTAACGACTTTAACAATATCATTAAATCTTCCGCACCAGTTTTCATAATTTACAAAAATTACGGTTCCCATATATTCTTTTAATTCAGCGCATAATGTTTCGTAGTCTTTTGGCAATAGATTTGAAATATATTCCAGGTCTAACACCACGTGCTCCTTATTATTTAAATATTTATATAATTTAGCAATAGTGAGTCTGCAATTGTCAGTAACAATGACATTAACATTTCTCTTACACAGCTCATCCAATAACAATTCGAAAGACTTGAAGGCTGCTGCATTAAGTGTGTATTTCACATTGTGTAAGTTAAACTTATTTATGATATTTATGACAGATATTAGTGGTTGGTTTACAATATCTTTTGTTGCATTCTCAAATTGTTTACTATGTTTTGTAAGATATTCCGCAGTATCAGGTTTCACCCACCATTCTTGAATTGCAGTGTGATATTTTAAGAATACGGCGTCTATTACGGATTTTACTTGATATAGGTGAATGCCGTTGTAAGGACATCCCATTTCTCGTTTTAAAATTTCGCCAATTTCCTTTTCATTTGCTTGGTTCGTGAAAAAACACAGTTGTCTTAAGAAGTCTTTCACCAAATTCTCGTTATGACGTCCGCTGTGGAAAGAGAGCTTTGGAAACTTTTTCACCTTCACATCTATCCGGTATGTCCGCAAGTTATGTATTTCCTTTTGCAATTTTACATACAATCTTTTAGCAAGATTGCCTTTTATAGATCCAATGTTATCAGCAAACTTCATAAGGCTAGTGTGTTTAAGGGGAACGAAAACATTTCCGACGGCACCAGCCAACCCACCGTCAAGTCCAAGGAGATCATCTTCAAGGAACTCCTCGATATAAATATATCTAGCTGGCTTTGCATCATTAATCAAATCAACTATTTTTGATGTGAGGTGATTTAATCTGGTCTCAACTTCCGCGTCGTTGCCACTAATTGTTAAATCTTTATTTCCGAACGAAACTGGGACTTTAAATGCAGATTGTTCTAATATTTTTCTCGCAGCCTGATCAATGGCTTCATCGACTGTGGATTGAGGAACGCTCACTTCATTTAACTGTCGTTTTAAATTTTCAGGCATGTTGTAAATAAATTCAAACTTGCCATTTTTGTAAGCAATTACACTTACAATTAGTTCACTCAAAACCTCAACTTCAGACGGTCTGCTGAAGAATTTTTCAACGAGAATCAGTATTTCAGGCATGTTAATTTCCCGTCTTAGAAGTACCTGTTCGTAGAGGTTATTTTTGAATATCAGAAGGAAGTGTTCTTTTTTATCAAAAAAGGTTTTTCTGAAAGTAGCGATTCGGTGTCCGTCATCGTAAATGATATTAGGGATCTTGAAAACTTTTCGCGCCAGAATATAGTGATAACACAACACAAGCTCATCCATCATGAATACTTCTTTATTAAGCAATTTCGCGAAATGCTCAGCAAGTGCCGCCATTTCTTCTTTTATAATTATTTGACATAAAAACGCCTTGATCTTGTTTTCGTAGTTAGGTTGTAAGTAAGAGCCTGTTTGACAAGTTCCTATTAGTTCTTTTAACTGAGTAGTGTACTCAGTCTCGATCAGGACATTGTTGAAGTCGTATTTAGCATTTGTGTACATTACGAATAGGCATTCTGTTTCGCTAAAGGACCCTTCAAACAGTTTGTCTGTATTTTTTCTTCCGAACGCTCGTCTAATTTTTAAGTAACTTTCAAGATATCTAGCCAAATCGTCATTAATACTAAGCGATAATACTTTTTCCGTTTCTCTATGATGTTTGGTTTGAATAAATATAGCGATTTCTTTGGCAAAACCCTCGACTTTAGCCCTTAAGCATATGTCGCCAAATTTTCCAATTAAATCAACATTAGTAGCTAAATGAAACTCTTCGATATCGTCTTCATGTTTAGCTTTAAAATTCAGCAAACTGAGAATCTTAGTCACGTACAACTGGTCCTGTAGATCTAAAGTTACAGAGCGCTTCTTATACATTTTAATGTCAATTATTTGTTTGGAACTAGCAACCAGTCCAGTTTCGTTCGGCGATGAAATAAAATATGATCAACAGGTACAATTGCGATTCCTCGATTGTTGGTAAAATTGTTGTAACTAATTTGAAAGACACAAGAATGGACGTAACCGGACGTTAAGCACAAACAAAATTACGCTTTATCTTAAGTTTACATGAACAGTTACTACCATGGATTCACAAACAGAAACTTTGAATTAAAAAAGCACACCCTCGACAATCAGCCCCGCTACCTTCTCTTGCAAATTACTGCTCCTCGGCATGAGGTGTCCTTCAGTTAGTAACGGTAAACGTGGTCGTGTTTGTGGTTCTTGGGATAAAGTTGACAGATATTCGGTGTTCTGCGACCTGGAATAACACAAAGAGCTTCGTTTCAACAAATTGTGGAAAGAAAAGGTCCGGATGACTTGTATTTTTTTAGGTCAAAAACAAACGCATCAACATCAATTTCCGGTTGAGTATAATATATGGTGATAGTAAAAGTGACTCAGCAGAAGGAAATTATGATATTTTTGCTAATTACTTTTGGCCATCCTTCCTCTGCAATTCGCAACTGTTACTTCACCGGATGTGCTTCAAACTGTGATTAAAGAACAATTGAATTAAGATAGTAACCGTTCATGAATACAAAAAAAAATCGTGACTTAACCAAATGTACCGGCCCCGATGCCTTGCCTGCTATGTATAGACAGGGTGTAAACCACCTCATCACAAAGCCGTCAACTAAGCATTCTGTACATCAAACTAAGTCACTTTACGCAAAAATGATTGCTGGGAAACAACTTTTTTTTGAGGTTATAAATCATGTTTTGTGGTAGAAATCAATGTAACGCACTAAAAACATTGTGCTGATGGATGGATTGAATAGTGCGTGGGTCGTGGAGGTGTGTGTGTCTTATTTTGTACATAAGACGAGAACCATCTGTATAGGTCTTCCCCAATGCCTAAGTCGAAAAGCTTCCTTAGTAGAATGTCATGATCAAGTCTATCGAACGCCTTTGCTATAGTGGGCACAGAGTATGTATATCACTACGTTCAATAGTGGATGTATGTGTATGTGGGTTTGCGTTGACAAATCTTTTGTTCGTCTGTCATTTTTTTCAATTCAATGACAGATGAACAAATCAATTAACATCCAATATAGCAACGCGTTATTATTGTCGAAATTCCTTTCAGAAACCCGTGGCGTAGAGAACTCAAGCTAGAAACCACACTGCTGTACAATTTTATTGCTACAATGACTCATAATGACTATAATATGTCCAATAGTTTAGCAAGTAGACAAAGTTTTGAGATATTTTTTAATTTTATCTTTACCACCCTTTTGTCTACTACCTACCTACTACTACCTTCCTACCTACTACTACTTACCTACTACTACCTACCTACTACTACCTACGTTGTTGATGAACGGCAAGAATGCTACTGGAAACATTGTTGAAATCAATATGGGTTGTCCACACACGCCAGTCTGCGTTAAAATGTTGCACGAGGAAGTATTAAGTATTTTATCGTTGGTCCACACTACCGCCATGTTTATAAACAGCTGCAAAGACGTCCACACGCGTCATACATTTACAGATAAACTAATGTTTTCGCTCGCTGGGCGTCAACTCTGCAACATGGCGTGATCAACTCCGCAACACAAGTGTTGCCCGCAATACGTTGACAACTCGGCAACATGTTTATGCAACAATGTTTGACATGAATACGAGGCTTTAGTGAAATCGGTCCAGCCGTTCACACGTGATGGCGCGGCGCGGCGGCGTAACCAAGGGAAATAGGGATTCATTTTTCATATAGGTAATAACTAATTTAACAATGTGACGCTGACATATAATATACAACTAGCTGACCCGCGCAGCTTCGTTTGCGAGTGAGGGTTAGTTTTTTTTTAATAAAAAGTATCCTATGTTACTTCTAATAAGTAGGTACCTCCAAGAATTTGTGTACAAAATTTCATGACGATCGGTTGAGTAGTTTTCGCGTGAAAGCGTAACAAACAAACTTACATTCACATTTTTAATATTGGTAGGGATAGAATAGGATAGGATTAGGAATAAGGATTGATGATTCGCACTAAGTTTTTATGTGAGTTTAACCTTTTTTGAATAAAATCGGATTTAGTTTTCAAACATGTATCAAAATAACACAGTTTTAATCAAAAGCACTAAGAAGGAGTGTTGATATCAAATTCGAAATAAATCACCGGCAACAAAATAACTTTGTACCCCATTAAACCCCGTTAGGGGATGAATTTCAATGAAATACGAAACACGTCTTCCATAAATTCTGTTATATATATGTCACCGTAAAATTGTCAAACACGTTATATTACAATATAACGTGCATCTTTCTAGCGATATTGTAATGTCTCGAATTATTGTCAACTGAAAGTACGGAAGTGTCTCTGGCCCCATAATCGGGACTTGGGGCACCCCCCTGTTAGGTTAGTTAGGTTCCTTTAAACCCTGCACTAGGAAATAGGGGCCCCGCGAAGTGGGGCTCCGTCGACTACGCTTTTTAGGGGAATATAAAGTGTTTTAAGGTTAAGTTATATTAATCGATATTTATCAGGAATGGTACAGTATTTTTTCATGAGAGTGGCACCACTGGGCAAGGGGGACCCCTCCTTCCCTCCACACCGAGTGAGTTGACTACCATCGCATGCATTTCACGAAAAATAATGCGTTTTATTGTAAGCAGTATGTTCGTTTGACAATAATTCGAGAGTTTACAATATCGCTAGAGAGATTACAATATAACGTGTTTGACAATTTTACGGTGACATATATATTGATTGCAAAACTTGAAGTAGATTGGATTTGGACCAAGGAATCACGTTTTCCCGTACAACCTTTTTTCACTTGTTCGGTTCGATCTTCGACCAAACCAAAACTTTTGAAAAACAAAACGAATTAACGTGAAGCCCAATCTTTTGAAAGACAGAACTTTCAAGACACCTATTAGCTCAAGAAATTGCCGATAGCTATTGGCGAAAAGGTCATTCTTTCAAAGAAAATCTTAACACCGCGATTTAGAAAATGACGTCACAGCACAACGCCATTTACCGAAGAGCTATGGTCAATACCTACTGCACGCAGTTGATCTCCAGATGTAGTCCATAGATGGCGCTGTTTTAATATTTAATTCGGAAATACTGATCAAATTTTATTTTTCATTTTTTTAGGTGTGAACTGATTACGATGAAACAAAAAACTTAATGTTACTTCAATTTATAATTATTAACGCAAATACTATTGTGCATAAACGTGAAGTTGTGAGACCAAATTCACATAATCCTAATTTTACTTCTGGTACTAGGTACAACACGGTCAACCTATTAAATTCAAATATCTTTTGATAGACTGAACTGATGGCAATGAACCAAAAACTAAATGTTACTTCAAGTTACGCTAAATCGTTGTGTATAGATAAAAGTTATCTACATTGATTTCGTACATTTTACGTGATGCTGGTACAAATAATATAAATTAAATAAATCATTTATTTCAGATCCGAGACCCATATAAAGCAAATGTAAAAATAGATAGACACAAAAACAAACACATAAATTATACAAATGTTACACAAAGCCAAACGAAAATTATTGGAATGTAAGAATTTACATTAAAATTAAACTAGAAGCATCATTGAATTATAAGTACTATAATTAACAAGTAAAAACAGACAAACAGACAAAAATTCGAGAAAATGCTGGAAATGGGTTTTCATTTCCAGCATATGTTTATTAACAACCTGGCTATATCTCTTTGATTTTTTTTTATGTACAAAAACGTCTTTCATGTCAATCAGTGAGTGAGTGAGTCAGTGAGTGGTATTGTAGTTTTATATAGCTATAATAGATGCGCAAAACCTCAGACACTCCAAATGATTTTTAATTCAATTGACCTAAATCTGTCAATAAAAAAATTAAAGGTTTTGTGTGCTGTTTTAGTTTTACTGGCAATTTGATTTACTGGCAAGAACTATTATTATCCCGCGGATGAGAAAAATTTAATTGGACGACGACTTGTGTTTGTAGCTGTAATTAGCTTAACATACTAACAAATAGACAGGGCAACATTTTACTGAAGATATTTGAAAAATGTGACCTTTATTAAAAAGTGGTTCAATTGATTCTGCTCGTGATTCTGATCAAACTATTTTCAGGCTTTTTTGCGTTGGTATTTCACGTTACACGATGTATCTATATGCTTAGTTATCATCTTTACCCGGAAGAACCTACCAATCGTATTTATTTACCCAACTACTAAATACATTTAATTAATTTGTCAAACGTTTTCTCAGAACCAACCCGAATTACTACAAATACTGCTACATGTATTGATAATGTTTTTTGTTGCTGCGACTACTAAGATAAATCTATCGTAAATTACCTTCCTTCAGATCACAGCGGGCGCGGCTTTCGCGTACAATAAACAATTACAAAGAATTCAGATTCAGACCAGACAAATAACATCCAGCGTACGACCCGTCGACGCCGTCGGCGCCTGCGCGCGTTGCGTCGGCGGCCTCGCCGAGCCAGCCGCAAGCCGTGAACATGCACCCGACTGCGTTTCGCCCGGTGCCTATTCAGGCCCCGAGCCCTGCCGCCGCAACAGCAGGATGCGCGATGCATGCGCACGCCTCTGCACCCGTAGCGTGGGTAACCGTGCGCGACGCCACGCCGCCAGCGCGCGCCCCCGCGCCTGCGCTGAGAGCCTCCGCGACTACCCCTCGCCCTGAGGCGCCCTCGGCGACCTATGTGCGCCCTTCAGTGTGCCCCACCACCCGTGCCAAGACTGCACCGCATCGAACCGTGGTGGCCTCTACCAGCCCCGGCCCCACTACCCCGCGCACCGCCACCGCCGGCCCTAGCCAAAGCTCGCTGGCCGGGCCGGCCCAGGCGGAACGGGACCGACGTCCTGTATCTAGGGTAGCGCCTAGTGGCCGACCGACATCCTCGGCGCCGTAGGCACCCGACTCGCCAGCGCCACCTCACGCATCAGCCTTCGACTCGCCGGCGGCGATGTCGGCATGCCCGTCGCAAGCCAGCTCGAGCATGTTGATAGCATCCACGAGTTCGGTCGACTTGGGCCGGAGCGCGCATAGGAGGCGCTCCCCTTTGGCCTCTCCGACGCCGTCTCTGGGATACCGCAACGAATTCCAGCTGGAGCTGCGCCCACAGCGGCGGCGCCGAAGCACGGACGACGACACCGAGAATGACAAACAACAGGCGACCGCGACGGCAACAGCGCGACCGCGCGCCGATGCGCGGCCAGGGCAACGCCGCTTCGCCCACCTTTACGGAGGCGGTCCGGCACACGCCAGTTTCGTCTCCGACACCGTCGACGCCAGCACCAGGGATGCAACGTCAGACACAGCACTGGGTGAGTGTCTCAAAATCAGTTAAGTCCTTGGCTCAACCGACGGCCCCAGAGGGCGACGGAGGAGTGACACACCAAACAGCCACCTCGCAGTTCAGGGCGCTCAGGGAGAAACTGGGCCACCCCCTCAATGCCAGGTCTTTAGGCATGGGCATTCGGTTCTCACCAGAAAGTGAGGCTGAATTTAGGGTGGTACAGAGGTACCTGACGGGCCTGCAAAAGGTTGAGGGCAAATCCTGGTTCGCCTATTCGCTCCCAGCGGAGCGAAGCTTGAAGGTGGCCATCTCAGGGTTGCCGGTCGACACTCCCCCGGAGGAGATCAAGGAGGAGCTCCAGACGATGGGGCACGAGCCGCAGTACGTGCGCCATATAAAGGCGCGCCAAGGAAGACCCGGCTGCGTGTTTCACGCCATCCTGAAAAGGACTACGGAGGCCACGACAATTTTCGACACAGACACATGTGTATGTAGGGTGTCAGAATAGATGCCTGGCGGGGAAAGAGAGGGCCGGAGCAATGCCACCGGTGTCAAAAGTTCCTACACTCTTCGCAACATTGCCACCGGCCGCTCGCCTGCGTTCGATTTAGAGACGGGCACGCAGTGCGTGATTGCCCCCGCCCACCGAACCAGTGACGTGCGCAAGAGGTCACCGAGAGGCGGCAGAGAGATGTGGCCACTATCGAGGATCAAGGCGCGTCGCTCAAAGCACAATCCGACTTCATTGGGTTAGGTTAGATGGCTAAGGCGCCTTAGCAATCGTGGTTATTTTTTTTTAAACCACCTAGAAATAGGAGCCCCGCGTGGCGGGGCTCCGTCGACTCATCATTGATGCCCGTTTTATAAATAATAAATAAGAGCGATAACACATGTTTATAAAGTGGAATAAACCATTTTTGTACAAATTTCTGATTTTTATTTTATCTAAGGAAACCAAGTACTTCCGGCGGGTGAAAACGGCGAGGGGGGATCTGACACCTCCTCCCCACTCCCCCCAACCACTTACAACTCCTTAAAAGGGCGACGTGCTTATTTCGAAATTGTTACCTTAATTTTAATTTATTTCTTCAAGAGTGTATTGAAAAACGTCGTTTGATACACGTGGATATTTGTTATTGCAGTTCTCGGAAAAAACACCCTCGGCTTTCGGCTCGTGTGTTAATACCGCCTTGAACTACAAGAACAAACTTTCTCCACTTGTATCAAAATGTACTATACTTTATTGCCAACTTTTATATAAATAGATTTAGAAATTTAGGAAACAAAATAGTTTTATTTCGCAATACTAAGGTACAAGAGTTGTAACATACAGGTGAAACTAATAAAAGCGTGTTAAAAACATAGAAGAGTATATTTAGGATGCGGTATAGATTACACCATGCAGTGCAGTCCGCCCGCCATACGTTTTAATAAGTTTTTTGACACGATTGGGGCCGCCCCTAAAACTGGCCGTACATCCGCCACTGAGAGAGAGGGGAAAGGAAAGAAATCCGACCTCCCCTCCCCCAGCCAAGACACCGACAGGGACGTGGTACCATGGCAAAAGCCAGGTACTATTCAGGGGGAAAGATAGTTGGAATTTAACCCCCCCCCCCCCACCTCCGAAATATGACTAAATATATACGGGATCTTAAACACAGCGAAGTACGTATGTATCAATGTTTGTCCCCCCGAACCCAGTTTGGATACGTGTTTGGTCTAGTGGTCGCAAACGTGACTGTTGAACGTGACGTCCTGAGTTCGATCTATTAGGAATTTCTCAATAGCAACCACGTGGTCTGAATTTGTGCCTGGATGGCAATAAGCTCGCCCCTATGAAGGAATGGATAAACTCCTATTGATGAAAACGTCAGGTAGTAAATAAAACATAAAAAAGAACAATACAATATCTTGTATAATTATTATAGCATTTATTTAATTCAATACATTAATAAAGCACAAGCCTTGTCATATTTGGATACTCTTACGCGGGCTCCACATTCGTGCCTCGAACACCCGCGAAAGCCGCGAACCTTGAATGTGGATGGCTTTCGCGCCCGTTCACGAGCTTCAGGCATGTTCGCGCCTTGTTTCCCGTTCAGTGTCGGTATTTGCGCATGATTCAAAGGGTTTGGGAAGCGCGAACCTCCCGTGAAAGTAAGCGCATCCACATTCGCACTTGAAATTAAAAAAAAATCGTCAAAATGAGCGTCAGCTGGACGAATGAGCTGGAACTCGTATTGATCGAATGCTACCATGCCGAACCCATTTCATCCTAAACACAAAGAACACGGAGAAAAAACGAAGGTACATGATGCATGGATCCAAATGCAGAAACGAATACCAATAAATGACTTAATTTAAATAGCGCTAATTGGGCGTCTTTTCTCGATGAGCGCGCGAACTAAACCGAACGTTTACAAAATGTGAAGGGACATGTTTTTCGCGAAGCCTTCGCGGCAAAATTACAGGCGCGAATTAGACAGTTGTTCGCAGCGCGAATGTGAAGCCCGCTTTACAAAATACTAATTCTAAAAAGACAATTTATCCTTTAGACTTTATAATTTTTACTTTAGACACCTCTATTTTTGAAGATGAATATCAAATAAAACTTATGAACACACGGGCGCGAGTGGTCGCTTCTCGGGTAGTGACATCATAAAAAACAACTGCCGATCGAACACACTTATGCCGAAGATGGTGTTGCCATGTTTTATATATATGTTTGTTTGATTTTAGGTAAACGGTGGTAATTTGGTACAAAAACCATGTAATGTAAGTTTATAAAAATTTATATATATTTTTCTTTCATGAATAATCTAGTATACCATAATTATGCCCCTTTCAGATCGGACAGGATTTTTGTAACGGCTAAGGTTAAACCTTCTAATCTAAGTAACAATCATAGGTATACAGAACATTCTAATAAGTGCAATAGCAAAGTTACTAAATAAAAATGGAGTATCATACAGGAAAAATTATATATGACTTAACCTAATTATAAAATCAAGTAACCGACTTACATAATTACAAAACTAGTTTAGACAAAATATACAATCTAACATTTCTAAACTTAGCGGCGCCTTCTTGCTACCCGCCTACTATCCAATATATTATAAACCTCACCTTTTTTACTCAAATCTGTGATTAATTCCCGAGTTTCGTCGGTAATGTCCCTCTCCAATAGATCGTTAATATGTTCAGCTGCGAAGTATTCTGCGATCAGTTTGTGTATAAACAGTGGGATATCGCCCGCTACACCGTGTATGAAACCTGACTTTTCTGTTCCTATCTTAAGCTTATCAATGGTTTCCGTAACTTCTCTTAATTCATTATCATTAAATAATAAATCTACATCTGGGTAGAAAATAGCGTACGCTCCTAACTTTTCATGTTTACTCATGACATGAGCTCGTTTCCTTTCATAAGTTATCATGTTGCCTGGTTTGAGCGTGTCGATTTTGTTATTTTCGTTGAACCATTTTCTTTTAAAATTGGCTTCGACAAAATAAATAAAAAAATCATAAGCCAACACTTTCACGTAATGGGTAACAATTTCATTTCCATCTTGATCACGACCATACGTCCCGTCATTCGTCATACCTATCCAACAGCAATCTAACGGAGGGTCGTTATAGGTACCCGGTGCTAGGTACTCGAGACTTTTGTCTATGGATTGCCCTGCTATGCAAAGATGCAGCGGAGTAGCGAAGAAATCGTTAGCGTAAGTGACTAGTCGCGACTTATTGTCATTTTCAGGGATTATGTTGGCTTCATCTACATAGCCATCTAACTCAGCTTTCACGATAACTCTAAAGGTAAAATAAAGTTTAAAAGAAGGCATTTTGTGATCTTCTCGAGAATAATAAACAGGGCGATGACATGGTGCAAACGTGTGTCTTGTAGGTCTCTCGAAAAAGTTCGATTCATCGTCGTCTTTGAATTTTCTCTTTATCCAACGTTTTTTTAAGTACGTGTTTTGTTCGTTATCCGAAAAGGGTTCTATTTCATACGATTGTCCAAACTCTTGTTCTAAAATTTCTCTAATAGGGTTATATGATCTACTTGTGATCCAGATTTTATGCTGTCGAGGATAACTTCTGACGGACTTCACCAATGAAAGCGCTTCATTCGCATAGTGCGGGAAGATCTCGTCATAACCATCGAATAGAAACATCAGTGAACCACTATTGTAGAAATATAAGAACATTTCTAACCCAAAAGTAATTACTGCATCGCCTGAGCAGTATTTGAGAGACACAACATTGTTTTCTGTTTCCAGCTCAACTGTAATATCTTCTTCTGCCACACCGAGAGCTACACAGCACATAAAACGTAAACTCAGCATAGGGTCGATGACTGTTTTGTCTTTCTGCCACTTACTGAATATTTTCGAGTACTCCGATAGGTTTACTCTTACAATCCAAGCATTTGGGTCGCGTTCCTTTGTTTTAACTGACAAATGAGTCAGTAGAGTTGACTTGCCCATCCCAGGCATGGCAGTTATTAGTATCACATGTTCTTGTAAATCGTACAGTGTTTGTATTACCTTATCTTTGATATCATGAAAAGTATCCTCTGCAGTTTTTCTGATGCGACTGATGCGTCTATCAGTGTAAAAATATTTGATTTCATCGTAATCCTGGCTTCTAATTGGCAACCCAATTTTGAAGATTGTATGTTCAAACATGCCACCTTTTACAAGCTTTGTTGCGGTTTCGTCTTTAACGAAAAGATCTAAAGTTACTTCCTTGCCTTGAAATATCACTTTTGTGTTCTTTAAGAAATTTTGCTGCGATTCATCGCTCAAATCTGTAAGATTATTTCCAAAATCGTTTGCATGATCACGTATTTTATTAGGCTTTTCTTTTGTAATAATAAATGATCGAGCTTTAACGACTTTAACAATATCATTAAATCTTCCGCACCAGTTTTCATAATTTACAAAAATTACGGTTCCCATATATTCCGCTAATTCAGCGCATAATGTTTTATAGTCTTTTGGCAATAGATTTGAAATATATTCCAGGTCTAACACCACGTGCTCCTTATTATTTAAATATTTATATAATTTAGCAATAGTGAGTTTGCAATTGTCAGTAACAATGACATTAACATTTGTCTTACACAGCTCATCCAATAACAATTCGAATGACTTGAAGGCTGCTGCATTAAGTGTGTATTTCACATTGTGTAACTTAAACTTATTTATGATATTTATGACAGATATTAGTGGTTGGTTTACAATATCTTTTGTTGCATTCTCAAATTGTTTACTGTGTTTTGTAAGATATTCCGCTGTATCAGGTTTCACCCACCATTCTTGAATTGCAGTGTGATATTTTAAGAATACGGCGTCTATTACGGATTTTACTTGATATAGGTGAATGCCGTTGTAAGGACATCCCATTTCTCGTTTTAAAATTTCGCCAATTTCCTTTTCATTTGCTTGGTTCGTGAAAAAACACAGTTGTCTTAAGAAGTCTTTCACCAAATTCTCGTTATGACGTCCGCTGTGGAAAGAGAGCTTTGGAAACTTTTTCACCTTCACATGTATCCGGTATGTCCGCAAGTTATGTATTTCCTTTTGCAATTTTACATACAATCTTTTAGCAAGCTCGCCTTTTATAGATCCAATGTTATCAGCAAACTTCATAAGGCTAGTGTGTTTAAGGGGAACGAAAACATTTCCGACGGCACCAGCCAACCCACCGTCAAGTCCAAGGAGATCATCTTCAAGGAACTCCTCGATATTAATCATTCTAGCTGGCTTTGCATCATTAATCAAATCAACTATTTTTGATGTGAGGTGATTTAATCTGGTCTCAACTTCCGCGTTGTTGCCACTAATTGTTAAATCTTTATTTCCGAACGAAACTGGGACTTTGAATGCAGATTGTTCTAATATTTTTCTCGCAGCCTGATCAATGGCTTCATCGACTGTGGATTGAGGAACGCTCACTTCATTTAACTGTCGTTTTAAATTTTCAGGCATGTTGTAAATAAATTCAAACTTGCCATTTTTGTAAGCAATTACACTTACAATTAGTTCACTCAAAACCTCAACTTCAGACGGTCTGCTGAAGAATTTTTCAACGAGAATCAGTATTTCAGGCATGTTAATTTCCCGTCTTAGAAGTACCTGTTCGTAGAGGTTATTTTTGAATATCAGAAGGAAGTGTTCTTTTTTATCAAAAAAGCTTTTTCTGAAAGTAGCGATTCGGTGTCCGTCATCGTAAATGATATTAGGGATCTTGAAAACTTTTCGCGCCAGAATATAGTGGTAACACAACACAAGCTCATCCGTCATGAACACTTCTTTATTAAGCAATTTCGCGAAATGCTCAGCAAGTGCCGCCATTTCTTCTTTTATAATTATTTGACATAAAAACGCCTTGATCTTGTTTTCGTAGTTAGGTTGTAAGTAAGAGCCTGTTTGACAAGTTCCTATTAGTTCTTTTAACTGAGTAGTGTACTCAGTCTCGATCAGGACATTGTTGAAGTCGTATTTAGCATTTGTGTACATTACGAATAGGCATTCTGTTTCGCTAAAGGACCCTTCAAACAGTTTGTCTGTATTTTCTCTTCCGAACGCTCGTCTAATTTTTAAGTAACTTTCAAGATATCTAGCCAAATCGTCATTAATACTAAGCGATAAGACTTTTTCCGTTTCTCTATGATGTTTGGTTTGAATAAATATAGCGATTTCTTTGGCAAAACCCTCGACTTTAGCCCTTAAGCATATGTCGCCAAATTTTCCAATTAAATCAACATTAGTAGCTAAATGAAACTCTTCGATATCGTCTTCATGTTTAGCTTTAAAATTCAGCAAACTGAGAATCTTAGTCACGTACAACTGATCCTGTAGATCTAAAGTTCCAGAGCGCTTCTTATACATTTTAATGTCAATTATTTGTTTGGAACTAGCAACCAGTCCAGTTTCGTTCGGCGATGAAATAAAATATGATCAACAGGTACAATTGCGATTCCTCGATTGTTGGTAAAATTGTTGTAACTAATTTGAAAGACACAAGAATGGACGTAACCGGACGTTAAGCACAAACAAAATTACGCTTTATCTTAAGTTTACATGAACAGTTACTACCATGGATTCACAAACAGAAACTTTGAATTAAAAAAGCACACCCTCGACAATCAGCCCCGCTACCTTCTCTTGCAAATGACTGCTCCTCGGCATGAGGTGTCCTTCAGTTAGTAACGGTAAACGTGGTTGTGTTTGTGGTTCTTGGGATAAAGTTGACAGATATTCGGTGTTCTGCGACCTGGAATAACACAAAGAGCTTCGTTTCAACAAATTGTGGAAAGAAAAGGTCCGGATGACTTGTATTTTTTTAGGTCAAAAACAAACGCATCAACATCAATTTCCGGTTGAGTATAATATATGGTGATAGTAAAAGTGACTCAGCAGAAGGAAATTATGATATTTTTGCTAATTACTTTTGGCCATCCTTCCTCTGCAATTCGCAACTGTTACTTCACCGGATGTGCTTCAAACTGTGATTAAAGAACAATTGAATTAAGATAGTAACCGTTCATGAATACAAAAAAAAATCGTGACTTAACCAAATGTACCGGCCCCGATGCCTTGCCTGCTATGTATAGACAGGGTGTAAACCACCTCATCACAAAGCCGTCAACTAAGCATTCTGTACATCAAACTAAGTCACTTTACGCAAAAATGATTGCTGGGAAACAACTTTTTTTTGAGGTTATAAATCATGTTTTGTGGTAGAAATCAATGTAACGCACTAAAAACATTGTGCTGATGGATGGATTGAATAGTGCGTGGGTCGTGGAGGTGTGTGTGTCTTATTTTGTACATAAGACGAGAACCATCTGTATAGGTCTTCCCCAATGCCTAAGTCGAAAAGCTTCCTTAGTAGAATGTCATGATCAAGTCTATCGAACGCCTTTGCTATAGTGGGCACAGAGTATGTATATCACTAGGTTCAATAGTGGATGTATGTGTATGTGGGTTTGCGTTGACAAATCTTTTGTTCATCTGTCATTTTTTTCAATTCAATGACAGATGAACAAATCAATTAACATCCAATATAGCAAGGCGTTATTATTGTCGAAATTCCTTTCAGAAACCCGTGGCGTAGAGAACTCAAGCTAGAAACCACACTGCTGTACAATTTTATTGCTACAATGACTCATAATGACTATAATAATTATGTCCAATAGTTTAGCAAGTAGACAAAGTTTTGAGATATTTTTTAATTTTATCTTTACCACCCTTTTGTCTACTACCTAACTACTACTACCTGCGTTGTTGATGAACGCAAGAATGCTACTGGAAACATTGTTGAAATCAATTTGGGTTGTCCACACACGCCAGTCTGCGTTAAAATGTTGCACGAGGAAGTATTAAGTATTTTATCGTTGGTCCACACTACCGCCATGTTTATAAACAGCTGCAAAGACGTCCACACGCGTCATACATTTACTGATAAACTAATGTTTTCGCTCGCCGGGCGTCAACTCTGCAACATGGCGTGATCAACTCCGCAACACAAGTGTTGCCCGCAATACGTTGACAACTCGGCAACATGTTTATGCAACAATGTTTGACATGAATACGAGGCTTTAGTGAAATCGGTCCAGCCGTTCACACGTGATGGCGCGGCGCGGCGGCGTAACCAAGGGAAATAGGGATTCATTTTTCATATAGGTAATAACTAATTTAACAATGTGACGCTGACATATAATATACAACTAGCTGACCCGCGCAGCTTCGTTTGCGAGTGAGGGTTAGTTTTTTTTTAATAAAAAGTATCCTATGTTACTTCTAATAAGTAGGTACCTCCAAGAATTTGTGTACAAAATTTCATGACGATCGGTTGAGTAGTTTTCGCGTGAAAGCGTAACAAACAAACTTACATTCACATTTTTAAAATTGGTAGGGATAGAATAGGATAGGATTAAGAATAAGGATTGATGATTCGCACTAAGTTTTTATGTGAGTTTAACCTTTTTTGAATAAAATCGGATTGAGTTTTCAAACATGTATCAAAAGAACATAGTTTAAATCAAAAGCACTAAGAAGGAGTGTTGATATCAAATTCGAAATAAATCACCGCCAACAAAATAACATAACGTGCATCTTTCTAGCGATATTGTAATGTCTCGAATTATTGTCAACTGAACATACGGAAGTATCTCTGCCCCCATAATCGGGACTTGGGGCACCCCTCCCGTTATGTTAGTTAGGTTCCTTTAAACCCTGCACCCGGAAATAGGGGCCCCGCGAAGCGGGGCTCCGTCCACTACGCTTTTTAGGGGAATATAAAGTGTTTTAAGGTTAAGTTATATTAATCGATATTTATCAGGAATGGTACAGTATCTTTTCATGAGAGTGGTACCACTGGGCAAGGGGGACCCCTCCTTCCCTCCACACCGAGTGAGTTGACTACCATCGCATGCATTTCACGAAAAATAATGCGTTTTATTGTAAGCAGTATGTTCGTTTGACAATAATTCGAGAGTTTACAATATCGCTAGAGAGATTACAATATAACGTGTTTGACAATTTTACGGTGACATATATACAACCTTAGTTTTTGTTTATACTAAACCCGAAAAGGGGTCATTGTACTCTACTACATTTTGACGAGTTATGCGAACATAAATGTAGGGAACAGCAGATTTTTTTTTCGCGATTTCAAGGTTCGTCCCATAGAAAAAGTTGTTCAAAATGATGAGTACAATGACCCCTTTTCGGGTTTAGTATAAACAAAAACTAAGGTTGTATTGATTGCAAAACTTGAAGTAGATTGGATTTGGACCAAGGAATCACGTTTTCCCGTACAACCTTTTTTCACTTGTTCGGGGCGATCTTCGACCAAACCAAAACTTTTGAAAAACAAAACGAATTAACGTGAAGCCCAATCTTTTGAAAGACAGAACTTTCAAGACACCTATTAACTCAAGAAATTACCGATAGCTATTGGCGAAAAGGTAATTCTTTCAAAGAAAATCTTAACACCGCGATTTAAAAAATGACGTCACAGCACAACGCCATTTACCGAAGAGCTATAGTCAATACTGCACGCAGTTGATCTCCAGATGTAGTCCATAGATGGCGCTGTTTTAATATTTAATTCGGAAACACTAATCAAATTTTATTTTTCATTTTTTTAGGCGTGAACTGATTACGATGAAACAAAAAACTTAATGTTACTTCAATTTATAATTATTAACGCAAATATTGTTGTGCATAAACGTGAAGTTGTGAGACCAAATTCACATAATCCTTATTTTACTTCTGGTATTACAACACGGTCAATACTTTAAATTCAAATATCTTTTGATAGACTGAACCGATTGCAATGAAACTAAATGTTACTTCAAGTTCGCTAAATCGTTGTGTATAAAAGTTATCTTAATTGATTTCGTACATTTTACGTGATGCTGGTACAAATAATATAAATAAAATAAAATCATTTATTTCAGATCCGAGACCCATATAAAGCAAATATAAAAATAGATAGACACAAATACAAACACATAAATTATACAAATGTTACACAAAGCCAAACGAAAATTATTGGAATATAAGAATTTACATTAAAATTAAACTAGAAGCATCATTGAATTATCTTAATATATATAAATCTCGTGTCACAATGTTTGTCCTCAATGGACTCCTAAACCACTTAACCGATTATAATAAAATTCGCACACCATGTGCAGTTCGATCCAACTTGAGAGATAAGATAGTTTAAATCTCAATTTATGCAGACAAAGTTGCACGAGTCAGCTAGTAAGTACTATAATTAACAAGTAAAAACAGACAAACAGACAAAAATTCGAGAAAATGCTGGAAATGGGTTTTCATTTCCAGCATATGTTTATTAATAAATATATAAATTATAAAAATGTCACACAAATACAAACGAAAATTATTGAAAAGTCAGAATTCACATTAAAATTAAATTAGAAATATCACTGAATTATTCTATAGTTAACAAGTAAAAACAGACAAACAGACAAAAAATCGAAAAATGCTGGAAATGGGTTCTTTTGGTTGTCCTTTAACACCCTGGCTATACCTGTTTGATTTTGTTTTAATGTACAAAAACGTCTTTTCTACAGTTTTATTATATGTATGTATAGATATATAGGATAGATATACGTGTAACGTTAAATGCGCAAAACCTCGGACACCCCAAATGATTTTTAATTCAATTGACCTAAATCTGTCAATAAAAAAATTAAAGGTTTTGTGTGCTGTTTTTGTTTTACTGGCAAGAACTATTATTATCCCGCGGATGAGGACCATTTGTGTTTATTAGTTTACCTATTTTTGCGGGTTGGCGCACGAAATAGCTTGACCTAATAACAAATAGACAGGGCAACATTTTACTGAAAAATGTGACCTAAGTATATTAAAAAGTTGTTCAATTGATTCTGCTCGTGATTCTGATCAAACTATTTTCAGGTTTTTTGGCGTAGGTATTTCACGTTACACGCTGTATCTTTATGCTTAGTTATCATCTTTACCCGGAAAAACAGCTACCAATCGTATTTATTTACCCAACTACTAAATACATATATAAATATATTGGGGACTTGATTCTTATTGGTATTCAAAGCCCACTCAAAACACTATTCATATGGGTTTACAAACAATTGTTTAATTCCTTTTTAATTAACAAACATTTTTGTATCCTGCGATCCTGTTTGGGATAAGTACTTTCTTGGGGCCATCTTGGATCGTGAGGCTCTGGGCACGTGCCCAGTGCGCTCAGTGGAAAAGATGGCCCTGAGAGGGTGTTCCTATAAGCTCGCTGACTACTTTACCTGATCGTAAGCGATGAGGCGGTCCACGATGGAGCTCGCCTAGAAGTAATCTATTCCCTCGCTACTTGAAGGCCCGCAGTTCAGTAGCCATCAGGAATGACAGCGCCTCGCCGTGGAATTTAACTCCTACAAAAAAAGTATGGCGTAATAAAGTCACTGCATGTACACTTCCGAGGGTGACAGAAGCCGCAGGTGACAATGCGTGCCGCTGCATGCCGTCCAGTTTCATGACAGCCAAACTAAACAAACGTCTCCGCTCTATTAGTGACTGTCAAAGGCACTCACTCGTTTTTTGTGATATTCACACACACACATTACATTGCATTTGCACATTTATTTACTTGTCCGTAGAGCTTACTTTATCACATTCAAATTATCATGACTTCTCTTTATTTTCAACTTGACCTTTCCTACCAACATGATAATAACAATAAGTAATAATAACATTCATATATAGCATTTTCCTTGTATGTTAGGTATTGTATCCATATTTATTTATTCTCCGCTGGACCGATTTTAACGGGACTTTCACTGGCAGATAGCTGATATTATGAGGAGTAACTTAGGCTATTTTATTTTAGAAAAACGTAAAGGGTTCCGTGCAAATAAAATAAAATCCCTTGAAGTTTTTAAAAAATCTGATTGAAATTCAGAAGAAATGTTCTTATAATAATAACACGCGGACACGAAAATCGAGGGTTCATTGTTAAGGCGCCTGCGAACCATGCGTATTTCATACAAACGTAATACCAAAATAATTTGTAAATTAAACATATTCTTAAGGTAGTGTGTATTCATTTCGATTGAATTACAGGATATCTAGGTTCCCAAATATATATTTTGATTGGATTCTGATTTTAACAAGAGTTTTATGAAAAATAAGTTTTCTATAGAAATTTTAAATTCCTTATATCTCGTCTTTGTATCATTGTCCTCTCAAAAAATATATTTGGGAACAGAGATATTCTAGAATCCAATCGAAATAAATACATACTACCTTAAGAATATGTTTGATTTAAAAATAATTTTGGTATTACGTTTGTATGAAATACGCATGCTCCGTCGGCCCCTTAACCATAAAAGAGAAATGATTTCCTCTTCAAAAGTAATCATGACAGTTAGAAAAGAACCGACCCAAAAGCAAAAAACAAAGTCATTTGGAAGATTCTGTCTTCTCTGCCTGCCTGCCCCCCCCCCCCCCCCCCCTCCGCCTGTTGAAATGTTTATCTACTAATTTTTAACAGTGTGGGGGATAACTCTATAAACCCTGCACCCTAGCCCCCACCACCCCACAATTCAAGAGACTCGATTCCCTAACTGCCGGGGCTGCGGGACTGTTCGAAAGAGATACCGCGGCCCCGGAACATAAAGGGCGAGGAAGAAACATGGATGGGTTTTAGTCAGTAAAAGCTTGACACTCCCTCCCGCTCCGCCCAGAGTGAGAGCAGTTAGGTATTTGATGATTTCCCATCCATCAAAAAAGGCGGGTACGTACTATAAAAGTTTTTATGTAAGTATATACCTACCGAAAGAACTTATTTAATTTTCATCATGAGAAACTTCAAGATGATTTTCAAATAACTTTTTATTATTCAATGACAACAGACGACCTTCATTTTGTATGTGGCGCCTAGATGTCGCGATACCTATTGTGTTTTGCATATGTACAAGTTTTGGACAAATCATTGCCAAGGACATTTAGATCGTAGGATACGGTAAGCCTACGTAGCATGGTTCAGTCCGCCGCGCCGAGCCTCTGGACGCGGCAAACAAATTAACATTGATGACACTCTAAAAAACTAACACTTAATTATTATTGATGTAGGAATCATCGCGGTCAGTCCCTAGAGTGCCACAAAGGAACAAAAATATACATATCCACCATCCTTTGTATCCATACCTCCTTTTTAAACACCCTCAGTCGAGTAAAAAGGAAAAATAAAATAAATTGTTGTTATCAGTTCCTAATTCAGTGCGTCATCGCTAGAATTGGGCGGTCTATATTACTATACTCTATGTGGGCTATGCTGGGAATGACCAATTTGTAAAAATAAAATCTATAAATGTTTTTTATCACTGACTGCCTAATTAAATGTTCTTAGTTTTTTGTAGAATTATAAATCGTCATGTTCTACTTACATTTATTTATGTAGCTTAGGTCCCAACACAAGTCGGATCAGGGTTACAGTAAGTTAACACATAGAGTAAGTATAGTAAGTAGTAACTAACACAGATCATATATTAGTAGCTAGCTAGTAACTAAACCTAAACTCAATTGTGGGTGGACACTGGAGACGTGAAGGTGAAGGCCAATCGACCGCCAGTGTTGCCAACAAGATTTTAAAAAATCCGCCAAATTGGTAGTGTATAAATTTCGTTAAAATCCGAAAAAAAAAAAATGTTTTTCCGTCAATAAAAGCCGTTGGCTAAAGTTATATATTTTCAGTTTAATTACAATTTCAATTATATTGTACCTAGCGTACTTGAAAGCTTACAATAATAACTTATAATAAAATAATAATCAAGTAAGTAGGTAATCCTTCTCTACTTCTTCTCTAAAATGTAAACCTATTACTTAGCCTCGATTCATCCTCAAAATTCCATCATACAAAATTATTTATTTAAAAACATTTGGTGAGATCATTTAAACACCGTAAGATTCTAAAAACCCAATGAGTCGTATTTTAAATAGATCATCATCATTCTGCGTAGCCTTTTTCCAACTACGTTGGGGTCGGCTTCCAGTCTAACCGGTAGCAGCTCATCATCACTCTCTTGCCCTTATCCCAATTGATTTGGGGTCAGCGCAGCATGCCTTCTTTCATACTTACTTTACTTCGTCATCTCATCAATATTCATGGAGCGACTGCCTATCTGACCTCCACAACCCAGTTAAAACTGGGTAATATGACACCCCCCCCCATTTTCATTCTCAAAAAAAAAATGAATCTATGAGTGGGAATTACTAGTTTCGGCTAAGCGTGGACAAGATGCCTTTGATGATTAATTTTTTTTTTTTTACTATTTTGCAAGTAGCCAGGTACACGTACAATAAGTCGAAATACAAAGTATTGCGTATGGATTCACCTGTTAAAATGCAGAACTGTATTACGAGCATAGAAATAAAACATATTATATAAATCTGTAATCGATTAGATGTTTGTTGAAAATCTGACGAGAGAGGAAAACTGACTAGAGTTACGCGGAATCATCATAATCATTGACATCGTTTTAAATTGAACCGTTAAAAGTAGTTTTTTTTCCTGGCAACTCTCCAAACCGAGTCCCGGTTTTGCCCGTACTTACTGTCAATGTCAGTTTATGACCATAGTACATAGACATATCTCAATGCCATAGTAGTATTCTTCGTGACATTTTAATTTTTTTAAATGGGGTGGGCAACTGTGGAACTAATGAAAATCGGTCTATATTTCAAAAATGTTTTACCTCATTGGTCAGCTTGGGCTTTTGTTTTATCTACAACGATTTTTAATCCGATCGTCACTACTTTTATCAATTTACAGTAGCGGATCGTATGTACATTTATGTTGAATCGATGTGAAATAGCCCGACGGATTACATACCTCCTTGTAAAAAATTGATCAAATTCCGTTGTAACGACCCACTGGACTGTTCATACATTTCGAACGCATAGCTAGCTACTAATATCTAGTCTGTGTTTCGTCCCTAACGTCAAGTGAAATGACATTAAATGTCATTTAGCTACTAATATCTAATCTGTGGTCATTTGACACTTTTGACAGCATTTTAATTCGCTTTTTGTTTTGCTCAGAACAAGCTTTTTACTTACGTGCAGTGTTTTGTTTTGTTTACTCGCTGCTGAACGTTAATTTTCTTATCATGGACTCCGATACCGCTCCCTTTGATGATCCGGCTCTACCCTCGGATACTGAATCTTTACCTGACATCAAACCGGTTCTACCCTCGGATACTGAATCTTTACCCGACATCAAACTGGTTTTAAATGCTGAAGACGACCCACTGGCCGATGACCCGGCTCTACCCTCGGATACTGTATCTTTACCTGACATCAAACCGGTTTTGAATGATGTAGACGACCCACTGGCCGGTGACCCGGCTCTACCCTCGGATACTGTATCTTTACCCGACATCAAACCGGTTTTAAATGATGAAGACGACCCACTGGCTGATGACCCGGCTCTACCCTCGGATACTGTATCTTTACCTGACATCAAACCGGTTTTAAATGATGTAGACGACTCACTGGCCGGTGACCCGGCTCTACCTTCGGATACTGTATCTTTACCTGACATCACACCGGTTTTAAATGATAACCTCGGCACGAACTTGGACTCCTCTGGTACACGTATTCCGAGTGAAAATGAGGAAGCCATGCGCTGTGTTAATTGTGGCGTTCATGTAATGCATCGAAGAAGACACGCCTTGAAGCTTCTTGACATATTATCAGTAATCCGGCAATGGACTGCTCCTCAAGTTGTAAGTACTTTTTCTTTCTAGTTTGGTTTCCGTCTTGTTGTTTGATTTAATTGGCTGCCAGCAAAATCGCAATAGCGGTCATTAGGTCACCTATATTAAAGTTCTTAGCAGTTTTGATCTTCAACATTTTCAACCGACTTCCAAAAAGAGGAGGTTATCAATTCGTCTATATATATATATATTTTTTTTTTTGTTTGTTACCTCAGAACTTTCGACTGGGTGAACCGATTTTGATGATTCTTTTTTTGTTTGAAAGCTGGTGCTTCTCGTTTGGTCCCATTTTAATTTGCTAAAGATCTGATGCTGATCTTCCGAGATATACAATGGAACTCTTCAAAAGTAGACGGCAAATCTGCAGTAATTGCTGCAATCGCTTGTAGGATCATTGTTCATACTACATCATGACGTAACATCACGGCTGTATGCTCTGAGGGGATACGCACGATTTCAATTTGGATAAGATCTGACGCTGATCTTCGGGGATATAAATGGAACTCTTCAAAAATACATGGCAAAGCTGCAGTAATTGCTGCAATCGCTTGGTTGTTTATTGATTATGTAACATAGTGACGTAACATCACGCCTGTATGCTCTGAGGGAGTACGCAGAAGATGTACAATACACCCAGATTTCTACAGTTAGATGTGTTAAGTTCCATTCAATGGGATCCTGGAGAAATAGAGTGAATTCCTTAAATTTTATAGGGACACCAGAAGCGATTTGGGTAGTTTTAGGAAGAGTGCGTTCTTGGAGTGACCCCATTTCAATTTGGTAAAGATCTGATGAAGAACTTTGGAAGATAGGCGACGGGAACTCCTCAATAAATGATAGCAAATGTACTGGGATCGCTGAAATCTCATTGTTTACACCAGTTCATAACAAAAAATCACGCCGTTACGCTGTGAAAGGGTAAGCACATATGAACCAAAAAAAAGTGAAAAATAATAACTTTTTTGCAAAAAATATAACCGACTTCACACAAAAAAGTGAAAAATAACTTTAGCTTCAGAAGTCGGTGATAAAAATACTAAAGTTATTTTTCAATTTTTTGTGTGAAGTCGGTTATATTTTTTGCAAAAAAGTTTTTTTTGTTATGAAAAATACCACATGGTTCATTTGTTTTAGTTTGTACATTTGTACAAGACACTTTAGAGAAAGGCAACGGCGGATCCAGGGGGGGGGGATCATGGGGGTCATGACCCTCCCTGAGCTAATTGAACATAATGATTCTCTGACTCTGACTGCCTCATTCCGTGTGTGATAGTGCTTCTCTGGATGTCTTCAAGAGAAAATGACAATATGTATGTGTACATGTACAAGTTATTATGTGTTAAGTTTTTCAAGTGTACAACGAAGATTAAATATTGTAACGGGTCTTTTAAGCCTGTTACATGAAAGCGGATTTATTTCTTTAAAATTATTTTTTTTGTGTAGTGGTCACACTGATTTTGCTTAGCTGTGGAGTTTGTCTTTGACAACTGTCACTTTCCGACTGAACATTTTGGAAGAATGGTGGTGATCTAGATCGCTGGATAATAAATCCGTATAATCGGGTTGCAAGACACCAGAAATTAGTCCAAAATGCGTTAGCTGCCGGTACTCTTCCATGATTCCCCCTAGGATTCCGTTTTATTTCAATGGTAAGCGAGTTCTTCGTATTTTCCAATACAAACTCAAAATTGTGTTTGCGTAGTGTCCGACGCTCATCGATGCAAATATTACATTGTTTCAGGAATCATACCCTTAATTGATAATCTAGATGTCCTGCATGAGGAGGACAATAATTTGAATTTTGAAGGAAACAGTAAGTAGTACATTTGATAGATTTTCTCGGAAGGCCTGCGACGCCATATTTTTGGTAATAGCGTCACGTAACAAAATTGTTCGTATTTTCAGCCCAATGAGGTGTTTCCTTTACCTTCTACAAATAAACTTTGGACGCGCGGCTCCTACCAACTCACCTGGGACGCACACCTGAGTGGAGGACCCAGGAGATGAGCATCGTGTGTGGTGGGCTGGTTATACTGGCCTTGGTATAATTTTAACTGTAATATTCAAAAAAAAGTGCAATAATGATCTGACCCTCTTTATTAGTTTTAAATAAGTACTCTTTTCTTTAGGAAGGAATCTTCAAGTGTTTTAGTTTTAAGCCCAGCAGCCTACGGGCAAATAAAGTTAGATTTTTCTTATAACTTTGTTCGACTTTTATTGATGCCCCCCGCTAGCAGATTAAAGGTTCTTAATGCCTGCTGCCTGAACAATCCGTAAGCATGGTGTGTGCTCTGGCGCCCGAGGTTCATTTATAAACTTATATTTTTGAGCACACACATTATTCATATTTTATTTTCACCCAGTAGCTTCACAACACAGGGAAAACATCTAGCATTAATAGCATTCAATATAAATATATTTTTTTTTTTTATTATTACAATTGGCGCCCGAACAGGGACTTGAAGTAGGTTGTCTGGTGCTTGTTTATGAGTATTTACGGTCATTATTGCACAATAATTAATTAACCTATGAGTCTTTTGTTTGTTCATCATTGTTATTTTAATAACTTTGTGTTTATTTTAGTTTGTGACTCATAAGTAGTACTTAACTTATTTTGGTGAATCTTTGTAAACAATGTTTGGCGTTTACAATTGATAATTTTGTTTATTGACTTGTTTGTTTTAATAACATGTTTTTTCTTAGCAAAACCAACATATTTATAGTATAGACCGCGTTTAGTTGTTGCACTCAACAGGAAAGTTATTTTAAATAACTAAGTTTAACTTTGTATGTAATTAATTTAATCTAATTGTTAAGTACAATATTGTACATTTAATTTAACTAGACTTAAGCTGTTTGTAAGTGATTATTGCACTTTTTTAAAACAATATTTAACTTAGTAATTTTTCATGGGCAAACCACATTGACTTTCATACTTAACCTCAAACTTGAGAATTTATTTTCAAATCTTAAAACTTTTTGACGCTTAGTTCTTGCTTATCGCTTCTTATTCGACTTGCTGTTTTGTTAATCATGGACAAGGGAGTTCAGTTTCCGCCGCTTCAGGAATCGGGTGATCTTGATACTGGTACTGCTGCTGATATGAATGCTGCTGAGAAAGTTCATGAGATGGTTAATGTCACAGATGTTAACAATCCCTTTGACTCGAGAATCGCTCACTCTTCTTCGGCTTTTACGGCTCAAGCGTTGCCTTCGTTTAATTCCTTGAATGCGCTTGTGAATGAAAATATTCGAAAAAACTTTCCTCCTCTCTCTAAATTGCCTGACTTGAAGAAATTAAAACAACATTATTTTTGGAAGGGAATGTTTAATGATGTTCATAAATACATTTTGACTTGCGATACTTGTAAAGCTTATAAACATACTACGTCTCCACCTTTTGGTATTATGATTAATCCTAAGAAGGTTGATCGTCCCATGCTCATGCTATCCGTTGATATCATAGGAATTCTACCTAAAACTTATTCTGGTCATAGATACATACTTTCGGTTGTAGATGTTTTTACTAAATATTGCTGGTTCTTTCCAATGATCAATGCTACCACTAGAGTAATTTGTAAACATTTTGAAAAAGAAATATTTCTTAAGTTTGGTTGTCCAAAAATAGTAGTCTGTGACAATGGAACCCAATTTACTTCGAAACATTTTGTAGATTTTATGAAAGGTTTTAATATAACCAAAATATTTTATAATACTTTGTATACACCTCAAAATAATCCTGTTGAGAGGTATAATAAAACGGTCGAAACCTGCATATCGTGTTTTGTTAATTAAAGATGATCATAGAACTTGGTCAAGTTTTTTGCCCAATGTTCAATTAGCTTTAAATAATAGTGTAAACCTTGCTACTGAGTTTACTCCTAACTTTCTGATGTTTGGTAGGGAGCTTATTCTTGATGCGTCATTACATCATTTTAGTAGTTCTGTTGAAGATTTAACTCAACTAGAAATTTCAAATAGGAATGCTTATGCAGTTTCTCTTAGTTCACTTAGTGATATTTTTGTTAAAGTTCAAGCTTACTTGTTAAAGGGGTATAAGCGAAATGCCGCTTATTATAATAAAGGTCGGAAAGTCATTTCTTTTGATGTGGGTGATATGGTGTGGAGAAGAAGTTTTGTTCAATCTCATGCACCTGCATATTTTTCGGCTAAGCTTGCACCTAAGTTTGTAAAGTGTAAAATAACTGAAAAGGTTTCAGATAACGTCTATGTTTTGAAAGATTTAAATAAAGGTTCAGTGGGGCGTTATCATGTTAAAGATATTATTAAATTTTAATTTTGGGAACTTTTAGACTTTGTTTTGTTATTGAGTATTTTTGTGTGAAGATCAGCTTTTGTTAGAATGATGTATGAAAGGCTATCGCTGTTTGAAACTTATTATTATGTTAGGTAACTTCACTATAATTTATTAGATTCCAATTCGATTCTTTCTAAAATAAAGCTTAGGTCATTCTGGTTAATTTAATACTATTTTTTTCACACTAACTATTTTCACATCGAAGGATCTTATTTATGTTTTGTTTGTTTTTGTTGGATTATATATGATTCTCTTTTCTTTTTAAGGGTAACCTTTTTACCTGTTTACATTTTATTAGAATCTTATATAATCCTACACTTCAGGTAATTTTACCTTGGGATTAAAAGACTTAAATTCAATTTCAAGTTTTTGTAATCTTCACTTTTTTACATAGTTTAAAATCATTCTATTTCCTCTTCGTTATAAATAGTAATCGATTTTTAAATCTATTTTGTTTTGTTCATTGTCAGAATTGTTTCTCATTTTTACTAGAGTTTCATTCTTTTTAATGATCGGATTTGACTTTGTTAGTACGCGTTCATCCTGGACTTTGCTTTTTAGGGTCATTCTGTAACTTTTGTTGCAAAATGCCTTATCATTTTTTTTTGGATCTTGGTGTAATTTTTGACCTTGATTTCGACTCTTTTACCATTGTGCTCGGAAGGTCGGTGGTGTTGTGCCGGTCACAATGTGGGATTTTGGCCCCGGCCATATTTTTTCCTTTTCCATTGTGTTGGACATTGTTGTTCCAATCACAATGCGGGATTTTTTTTTTGACTTTCGTCATTCTTTTTCTTTGCGCTCGGAAGTTCGGTGGTGGTGTGCCGATCGCATTGTGAAACTTTGGGTTTCGCCCTTTTGTTATTGAGATTTCTCCTTGGAGATCTCAATGTTTTTTGTGAATTTGTTTGTGTCTGGGAGATTGGTAGTGTTGAGCCAGTCACAGCATTCACATTCTTTTGCAGCTGTTGTGCTCGGGAATTCGGTGGTGATGAGCCGATCACAATACCCTTTTTTCTTTGTTTTGTTGCAGGTTGTTCCTGTAACAATATTTTTAAATAAAGTCCTTCAGCTTTATTTGAAAACTTTTGTTTGGATTTTCAAATATTTTTTGGATTGTAGAACACGGAGTTAGTCAGTGGCGATAGAGCCTAACTGCACTCTAGAGATGGTAGAGTTGGAAGCAGCTGACCTAGTAGTCAGTGGCGATGGTGCCTAACTGCACTCGAGGTTGTGCTGTTCCAAATGGATTGAAATTTTTAGTCAGTGGCGAAGGTGCCTAATTGTACTAAAAATTGTAGTTTGTTTTGTGTTGGTATATTGTTAGTTCGAAATTTTTGATCAGTGGCGAAGGTGCCTAATTGTACCAAAAGTTGTAGTTTGTTTTGGTATATTGTTCGAGTTTGTTCGAAATTTTTAGTCAGTGGCGAAGGTGCCTAACTGCACTAAAGGTTGTAGTTTGGAAGCGGTAAGAGATTTCTCTCTTCGTTTCATTTATCTAAGTTTTATAACTTATTTTTTTATTCTGTTTTTCACAGATTTCTTTTTTGTTATTTGTATTTTTTGCTTTTATAGAGTTCTTGATACTTAGTCGCTTGACGTTTTCAGAATTCATTTACACTTTGAATCTTTTATGATTTTTTTCTTTTATTTGGAATTAGAAAGTAATTAGGTTTGGTTTATTTGGTTGAAGATTGCTTTCTAATAAAAGAAAGTTCCTTTCTTTTATTTTTCGGGGAGGGATGTAATGTAACGGGTCTTTTAAGCCTGTTACATGAAAGCGGATTTATTTCTTTAAAATTATTTTTTTTGTGTAGTGGTCACACTGATTTTGCTTAGCTGTGGAGTTTGTCTTTGACAACTGTCACTTTCCGACTGAACATTTTGGAAGAATGGTGGTGATCTAGATCGCTGGATAATAAATCCGTATAATCGGGTTGCAAGACACCAGAAATTAGTCCAAAATGCGTTAGCTGCCGGTACTCTTCCATGATTCCCCCTAGGATTCCGTTTTATTTCAATGGTAAGCGAGTTCTTCGTATTTTCCAATACAAATTCAAAATTGTGTTTGCGTAGTGTCCGACGCTCATCGATGCAAATATTACATTGTTTCAGGAATCATACCCTTAATTGATAATCTAGATGTCCTGCATGAGGAGGACAATAATTTGAATTTTGAAGGAAACAGTAAGTAGTACATTTGATAGATTTTCTCGGAAGGCCTGCGACGCCATATTTTTGGTAATAGCGTCACGTAACAAAATTGTTCGTATTTTCAGCCCAATGAGGTGTTTCCTTTACCTTCTACAAATAAACTTTGGACGCGCGGCTCCTACCAACTCACCTGGGACGCACACCTGAGTGGAGGACCCAGGAGATGAGCATCGTGTGTGGTGGGCTGGTTATACTGGCCTTGGTATAATTTTAACTGTAATATTCAAAAAAAAGTGCAATAATGATCTGACCCTCTTTATTAGTTTTAAATAAGTACTCTTTTCTTTAGGAAGGAATCTTCAAGTGTTTTAGTTTTAAGCCCAGCAGCCTACGGGCAAATAAAGTTAGATTTTTCTTATAACTTTGTTCGACTTTTATTGATGCCCCCCGCTAGCAGATTAAAGGTTCTTAATGCCTGCTGCCTGAACAATCCGTAAGCATGGTGTGTGCTCTGGCGCCCGAGGTTCATTTATAAACTTATATTTTTGAGCACACACATTATTCATATTTTATTTTCACCCAGTAGCTTCACAACACAGGGAAAACATCTAGCATTAATAGCATTCAATATAAATATATTTTTTTTTTTTATTATTACAATATTTTTAAGTAAAGTACTTACGTACTTACATGAAAAAATACCAACTTTTTACTTGTATCTATTGTTATCAAAATTAAACTATAAGTTCTTGACTTATCTACGACTATGTGACCCCACCCTGGCTAAGCTGGATCCGCCCTTGGGGAAAGTGCAATGACCGTTATTGCGATATTAACTGGCAGCAACTATAGATATATATATAGACTGACTAAAATTATTTTGTCAACAGGTTACAGCTCAAAGTTTGGTTTGCCATTCGTGCTGGACATCAGCATTGCATAACTCACCTGAGCAGGTAAATGTACTAAGCCCATCAAGCGGTCATCAACGACAACTATGTGTTAAATGTAAACGTTCGATAAGATGTACCAGATCTCATATTCTAAAGACTAACTCGGAGAGAGAAACCCGTATAAGAAATGTTATCAGCGAGTGGATAACACCGCAACAAGTAAGTACACCTGATTGTTTTTTTTAGTTTTTGTTAGAATATGTGAATTAGGCGTCAAACTAAAAACACAAATAATTACCAAATGGCTTTCAGGAAAAATAGAAATATTAATATGGCAATATACAATTTTTTATGTAATATAATGCCAAGTGTAGATAATAAGACTCCTGTGTGTGCTATATATCGACGGTTAAGAACCAATAGTGTCTATGTCAGTTTTTTACTTTTTAATGCAGGGAGATTTATAGCACCTCTCTCTATTTTTATAGGTGGTCCTGTGACTTCCAATTTTACTCTACTATAACTGTTCTCATATAGGTGCTTCAGTATGTTTATGTATCTTTGGTTGACGTTTTGTGTAAGTAGAGTTTGCCAAATAGCCGAGTGTAAAATCGTATCGAATGCTTTTTGGTAATCGATAAAGGCTATGTATAACGGTCTTTGGAATTCATGATATTTTTCCATAACTTGCTCCAATGTGTGTATATGGTCCGTAGTACTATAACCTTTCCTGAAACCTGCCTGTTCAATGGGTTGTTTACTGTCAAGTACTTCACTAATTCTTTTCTCTATAATTGAAGAGAATAGTTTGTATAGGATCGGTAGCAAGCTTATAGGTCGGTAATTAGAAATATCTTTTGGATTTCCTTTCTTGTATAACAGAATTATGTTTGATTCGCACCATTCCTGTGGAATGCAAGCACTTTCAATGATCCTATTAAAAAGATTTGTTAATGGTTTTGCTAGTATTAAGTGACCTATTTTAATGACTTCATTAGTTATTTTATCTGGGCCCGGACTCTTTTCAACTTTCATCTTCTTTATTTGTTCGATTACTTCAGTTATGTCTATGGGTTCTATCGGCTCTACCTCTTCAGTTTGGTCCATTTGGGGTGGCTCCCGGTGCAGTAGTAACGTCTGAGTAGGGCAGCTGTATAAGTTTTTATAATAGACTGTCGCAATATTTAAAACTTCTTCTCTGCTATTGTGTATCTTATTTTGCCCTTGTAGTCCTTCTATCCAATTTTTATGAGTTCTTAATTCTTTAAATGCTCGTTTCAAGCTTCCAGTTGTGTTTAGGTGTCTTTCTATTGTGCGTGACCTGTATGTATTATAATCTCGCTGTATGTACATACTAACCAGCAAGTACTTGCTGGTTAGTTTGTAAAGGGCTTTCAGCTCATTTTTTGTGCTACGAGATTTAGGTTTAATGTGTTGTATCTCATGTCTGCGACGTATTAACTGCCTTGTGTGTTCTGTAATCACTAGTTCTTTTTTAGTCTTTATGTTCGGATTATGGGCACTTGATAGGCTAGTTTCAATAATATTTATCAGTTTGTTATAATATTCCTGTGATGTATAATTAGTTTGATCATCTAATAGGTTTTCCACATTACGTTGAAGAGATTCAGAATACTTCGAAATTTGTTCCTCGGTTTTAAGTTGGTTTTTATTATTTTTATTATAACTTGTCCTTTTTTTTATTGGTTGTTTAATCTTAATTTTTGTTCTTATAGGTCTATGGTCTGATGGGTATTCTACATTTAGAACCTCAATATTTTGCATGTTCTGAGGAAAATTTGACAGAATATAATCCAATTCGTTCTTTGTTTTTCCGTCGGGAGACCTCCAAGTCCACCTATTTTTGGGTTTCTTATCAAAGAAAGTATTAATAATTGACAACTTATTTTCATTTGCAAATTCTACCATTCTTTCTCCTGCAGTGTTTCTGACTCCATAGCCATATTCTCTCATTATTAAGTGTTCCCCCGATTTAGGGTAACCAATTTTGGCATTAAAGTCTCCCATCACTATTGTTTTCCTATTGCCAGCCAGTGTTAAAGCGTTATCTATGGTATTGTAGAATTCTTCTATTTTGTTATCATCTGCGCCAGCTGTTGGGGCATAGACCTGGACGATAGCAAGTTTAAAGTTGTTTATATTTAACCTTAACAAGGTAACCCGTTCTGATATTCCTGTTATTGACTCTATGTATTTTTTTAGGTGTTTTTTTATAATGAATCCAACTCCATAGAGTCCTGCTGTTTCGCCAACGAATTGAAATATAAAATCTTCATATTCACAAATTGAATCTCCAACTCTCCTTACTTCTGACAAACCCATTATGTCGAATCTTATATCTTTCATAGAATCCATTAGTTCAAGAAGTCGTGAGTGAGAAGAAAGAGTCCTCACGTTATATGTTATTATGTGAATCAGTGTCTCTGGAGGGTTTTGGTCGTAACTCTCCGCAGTGACCAGCTGTATTGGAGAGTGAAGGCGAGGAGGGCGCGATGGTAATTGCTATTCGGTATCTGCTTGTTTATTATTAGATTTTTCTTGAGGGTTGTTTTCTCGGTTGTATACTAGTTTTGGTTTTTGTATTACAAAGTTCTTCAAATCGGCTGTTTTATTTTTCTTTGACGATTGTTGTTTTTTAGTAGTCCATTCAGTATTCTGCCTGCCGTTTGCTGTTGACTCTGGGGACTCTGATAAGTTTCTTTTATTTGTTTGGCTGGTAGGTATGTGTTTCTCTTTGTTATCCAATACAATAAGTTTATCATACTTAATAAAAGCCGTTTTCCCCAGGTCCTGTTCTTTTTTTAATTCGATTTTTGTAATGCCTTGCGTTTATTAAGTATTTCCAAAGGGTAGTCCTGCTTGACATAATACGGTGTCTTTTCAAGGCATTTACTGTTCTTTTGTATATTTAGTTTAAATCCTAGTGTGGTGAACGTGATAATTACAGGCCTGACTTTTACGCTCTTTTTTCCGAGTCTTCTAACAGATTCGATGTAGGTTTTGTCGTATTGGAGATTGAAGTGAGTATTAATTATGTTAACTATATTTTTTTCAAGTTCGTGATAGGATTTTTCCCCTTCTTCGACTCCAAATATGATTAAGTTTTTGCGTCTTATGTGTCTCTCCAGATTATTGATAGCCATTTTTTGTGTTTCAATCTTTTCCTCAAGTATTTCATTTTTTATTTCCAAGTTTTTAAATTTTTCGTTTATATTGTTGTTTATGGTGTTCTTTATGTCTTCTTGCATTTCCATCATTTCAGATTTTTGTTGTTTTATTTCTTGCTGCATTTCTAATAGCAACTTCATTATATCTTCCATTTTTGCAAATTCTTCTATGATGTGGTTGTGATTGTAAACAGTGCAAACAGCGCCCTCTTTTGAATATCTGAAGAAACTTTATGTTCGATCGATGATGTATACAAGAAGTTAAATAAATCAACTTACATACTGTACAACCTATCACACAAAGTTAGCAAAGATACACTTAAACTAGCTTATCATGGGTTGGTTGCGTCAATATTTGGAATCATATTTTGGGTTAACTGTAGTGAGAGGGAGGAGATTTTTAAGGCCCAGAAACGGTGTATTAGGTCTATGTCAAACCTTAAAAGCACAGATAGCTGTGAACCTGTGTTTCGGTCTCTGAGGATACTCAGTTTTCCATGTTTGTATATATTTGAGGTGGCAATTTTTGTGAAAACCAATTTAAACTTATTTCCGTCACTGGCCAATATAAGAACACGCAATGGCCCTTTGAGATCCCAAATTCCCAATACAAGAACTTGCTGCATATAATTAACTACAAAAAAGTATTATGACAATGGGTCCTGTCATTTATAATAAAATACCTCATGGTCTTAAAGATTGTTCTGTAAACGTTTTTAAATCTAAGGTAACTGCACTACTTTTAGACAAGTGCTACTACTCAGTACTCAGTGAAAGACTTTTTAAATGATTTGAGTTTATCCAGATAATGATTGCTTATGATTGCAAATTTAACTTAATTAAATTGTTTTAGGTTCAAGACTCTGATCGCATTTGCCATCCATGTTGGCAACGAGCTGATAGAGTACCAGTTCCCGCTCCACCTGCCTTAACTGTTCCTACAATTAAGCTGCCGAACTACACAAGAGCCCCTGACACAGAAGCCAATTGTTTTTGTCCAGGTTGTGAATCGCCACAGCGCCTCGCGGTACCGACATGGCTAAGGATAAAGTTGTTCATGGAATTTAATTTTTATGTACCTAAAAAGTGCAGAATATGTAGATTGCATTTGCAGCAAGATAACTGGGATGTGCTCCTTTCAACTTTTTTACAACCTTGTCATTCGTTTACGGTTGAACATATTCAAGATTTTGCATCATTCAGAAGATGATACAAAATCTTGAGGGCCAGTTTCACCGGTTGCGGATAAAGTTATCCTATATATAGATAAAGTTAGCCTATTAGGAACTTATCTGGCAGATAAACTAACACTTTTGGTTTCACAGGTGTAGGATAGCGATATCTGGTAGATAAAGTATTAGTTATAACCAGCCTTTAAGTGGTAGATAGTATTAACTATCAGATAACTAACCGACACTTTATCCGGAACTGGTGAAACTGGCCCTGAATATTCTAACTTAACTTCAGAATGTACATTATTTACAATTATCAAAACTATTAAAATAAACCAAACAAACAAACTTAAACTAAAAATTTCATCAAAAATTCCTCAACTCTGTCAGCTGGTAATGTCCCCAAGAGCGGCAGGGTTATCACTGTATGGCATCGTTAAACCCTTGGCCTAGGTAAAAGCCAGCGCCAGGGTTATGGGGATTAACTTAGCGTTTTATGGTTTTACTAGCTGACCCACGCAACTTCGTCTGCGTCACATAAGAGAAAAACGAAAGGAAAAAAATCCCCGTTTTTCAACATTTTTCATTCCTGCTCCGCTCCTTATAATTGTAGCGTGATGTTATATAGCCTAAAGCCTTCCTCGATAAATGGACTATCCAACACAAAAATAATTTTGCAATTCGAACCAGTAGTTCCTGATATTAGCGCGTTCAACCAAACAAACTCTTCTGCTTTATAATATTAGTATAGATATGTTCCTTTTATTATACAGCTGCCTAGATTATCCGAGATCCGCCATGGCTCATTGGCACTCACAGCATATCTAGTGTATGATACCCTAGCAGGAAAGTGTCTCCTAGAGTTATCTGAGTAGAATGTATAATTAGTGCCTTAGCTGTTGTAAATGTACCCCCACATAAAAAAAATTGGTGCCCTATGTAGTTTTGGAGAAAAACTGAAAAAACGATTCCTGCTAGGGTAACGTTTTTCGAGCAGAGAAATTCTAAACGAATGATCGGAAAGAAAAACATTGTGCATGGCCAGAATGCTTATATTAGTGCCAAAAAGTGCCCCCAAAAATAAAATTAGTGCCGCCCGTTTAGGTTTTCGAGATATTGCATTTCTTGCTGGAGTAACGTATTGCAGAATCGTATTTCTCTAAAACCATTGTATGTGCCCTAACCTAAGTGCGACCTATTAAATGGATGAAGTTTTTTTTTAATTGATGTTAAAAAAAAAGCTGTGTGGCTTCAGAATGACGTACCCACTGAATTATGTGGTGACCAGCGTCGGTGAGCCTTCTACCCTGTATATAGTATAGTACTATTGTAAAGCTCTGCTCGCCAAAAGCATTTTTTCTAAAAGAAACTCATTTTGATTGTAGTTCAAATCAATTTATTTCTTAGTCATAATGTACATTTAGGCTCAATTTACAAGGCCGCGCAATGGAATGGAAGCGACTTTTTACAACGCATTTGTGAATATAGCTTAATGAACTTTATGTTAAACAAATACGAGCCAAATAATGGCCACGCGACTTCCGGGGAATCCTCGCGTATTCTCGAGAATTCGCGCGAACGGGGTGAGATTTAGACTAACAACTAAACGTCTTCCAAATCGCAGTCACGCGAATTCGCTGGAATGCGCGAGAATTCTCGAGCATTCCCGCGTCATGAGGCGAAAATGACTCTTCTATTCCGCGGCGGTGTAAATTGAACCTTAGAGTCAAGATATACATTTAGTTGATAAAAATTCCAACTTAGTTTTAAGATTTTACAACCCTGGCATGATATAAGCTATGTTATGCAACGTGTCCTGCAGCAGTCGGGATGGCGGCGCTATGGCGGGTATAGCGCGGCACACGCTCAGGAGCGGAGCGAGCGAGCAGAGCAATGTGTCCAGGAGAACTGATACTGAGCCGGAGACTGCGATCTGCCCCTGTTGGGAAGAAAACGTTCTGTTAATTAAGATTATATTTGTGACAGGTGACCAAATAGGTATGACGACAGTATAAAAAAATTGCATGTCTATTTAGTCCTTCAGTTAAAGTATTGGAAAATAATGGACACGTATTTTTTGTTTTTGTAAATCAAAAAAGTAAAGTTAATTAGTTTGATGTACGGAATGCTTGGTTGACGGCTTCGTGATGAAATGGTTTACACCCTGTATTTGTAACTGAATACGTGGCAACTGATTTAGCATCTGTGAGTTTCTTGTCATGATCTGCCTGCCTTTTCTCAACTATTTTGGGGTCGGCTTCCAGTCTAACCGGATGCAGCTGTATACTAGGATTTTACCTATTTATTTTTCATGTACAAGAGTGGTAGGTACTTAGGCGTACTTAATGCTATAGGCATTCTCTACCAGTCAGCTAGCCTTTCTGACCTCCACGAAGATCGACTAGTATCAATGTACTATATCAACCATCTGGTGTCCACGACACAAGCCTCGTTGCTTAGTGAGGTCCAGCGATATTTATTATTTAGTCACTTCGTCGTTCCATCAAAAATGTTTTTCATAATCTTATAACAATAAGGGTCAATTCACACCGAGACTACACTTTATTTACTACACGAAAAGATACACATTTCATTGCGATGCGTCTCTGGCCTCTTCCAGTACCGTCGCGTCTCGGTGTGAACTGACGCTAGCACATACCTCATGCTCCTTCAACCTCTCTCCTATGATAGCGAGGCTCTCTCCCAACAGTCGGAGATGCGCGGCCACCTCTACAGCTCCGCAGCCTGTAACTCGGTACATGCCCGCGCTGGTCGCCGCTGAAGTTGATACCGGCTGTAAACGAGAACAAATTATCTCATCTAGGTTTCAAATCAATGAAATTGAGGTGTACTGTGAAAATAAAAACAAAGCATTAATTTCAAGTAGGCCAGTCACATACACTTTTGAACGGTCGAAACAAAGATGAACATTAAATGCAGATATTCCCCGTCACAAGACATAAAACTGTGAAAGTACTGTAGTTGCCCATTCCCTAGCGTAGCTATGGAGAAGAATGTGAATGGGCAAATAACAGAGCAGAACACAGTAAGTTGTTTTTTCTTTGTATATAGTCAACTAGCTGACCTGCGCAACTTCGTCTGCGTCACATAAGAGAGAAAAAAAAAACCGTTTTTTGCAACATTTTTCATTCCTGCTCCGCTCCTAATAATTGTAGCGTAATGTTATATAGCCTAAAGCCTTCCTCGATAAATGGACTATCCAACACAAAAATATTTTTTCCCAGTAGTTCCTGAGATTTGCGCGTTCAATCAACCAAACAAACAAACAAACAAACTCTTCTGCTTTATAATATTAAGTATAGATATCGAAGTCAAACTATTAATTTTAATTAGGCTACCTTACTAAAAGGACCTTTTGAATGTCAAATAAGGAAATACAAAAAAAAATATATATATACTTAGTTAAATAGCTGAGTGAACTTAGTGTAGATTTCTGTTAATTTTAATTAGTTGTTAAGGAAATATTGACAACTGTAAGCCAACTGTAACTGCAAACTCAAACTCAAATCATTTATTTCAATTAGACCATTACGGCACTTTAGTATGTCAAAAATACAAAACTAAATCAAAGCTACAGTCACAGTCACAAGGCATAATAACTTGAGAAAGTACTGTAGTTGCCCATTCCCTAGCGTAGTCTAAAAGAAAAAAGAATTGGATGCACTCAGATCTAAAGTTACTAATAATAGTTTAATGTAACTTGTCCAATGATGGAGCACAATCATAGTTTAATTTTTTTTTAATCTGGAAAACAATTATTTATAAATGTAAATAAGAGCGCGGGCCACCACGTCAGTAGTAGAAAACTCGATATAAAAAATATATGGAAATACAATGGGGAAGGGAATCGAAAAACTAATGGCGCTAGCATAGCTGGTCCTCAACATCGTAATTGGTTGAAAAACTGGTTAAAAGCGTCAGGGTGACCCGCGAAATTTAAATTTTCTTACGTTTTTTGCAATTTACAGGCCAGTGCTAGGTTTTAATATGTTTATGAAAATATCGTTCGCGACTGTAAGACGTATGTAGTTACAGAAATTGTGATCATCAAAATTATCAATATAACCCTCCCAAGTTCATGAAAATTTAAATTTCGTGGGATACACTGTAGCATCATTCCTAAGGTGGTACCGACGGGTAGGCTTCGACTTTATTTTTGCCTTCTGGTCCGTAGTCGCCACTCCAGAACTTTTCGGGCTCCATCGGCCCTCCGTTATGCCACAAGAAAAATACTATCGCTAATTCACTACTTTTTAAAATGTACTGTATGTAATGATATATTTTACACTCACCACTAAAGCCTGTGTTGGGGGAGTGGGCGGCGCTGGTTGCGGCTTGGGGGTGGCGCGGGGAGGACGGCCAGGACCCACCGATGTTAGAGGACGAGCTAAAACACAACATTTTGAACATTTAGGGTGAAGTTGACTCGCGCAAATTCGGTTTCATATAGTCGGACGCAGTCACAGAGGAGCTCATGGCTAAATACACAGCCGCTCGGGCCGATCTTTAGGTTAAGCCGTGCTTGTCTATGTTGGTCCGTAGATGGGTGACCACCCTTACATACAGAGTTTCCTCCGTGCTTCGGAAAGCACGTTAAGCTGTTGACCCCGGCTGTCATCTTGAACTGATTTTAAGAACACTCCCGACTAATTCATTTTTCAACCAAAGAAACAAAATCAGTTCATCCAGTCAAACTTATAACACCCCGTCGTTTTTGCGTCGGGGGTTAAAAATCAACAAGGCATACAGTTCGTTCTAATTTTAACATTTAAATGTTTTTTTTTGTATGCAGCACTTGTTCAAAGTAATCTTTTCATTTCAATAGTACAGTGATTACTTACAGGCCGGTATCCACCTCAAGAGAAGCGGACCCATTAATGACTTCTTTACCTCGCAAGAAAAAGCTGCACATGTGTTTCCACCAACAAAGAGCAGACCTGACTCAGCGGTCATAGAGTAAAAATGAGCTTGCTTTGCTCATTCTTGTATCATTTCTCTTTTGTGGAATCAGATGACTACTCTTTCTTGGTGGAAACCCAAACCTATTTGATGAAAACGAGGTCCCCTTCCCTTAGCCATTTCCGAGTCATTACTCTTCACTAATCATAAACCGGGCTTTATGCTTTGAAGACATCTCTCTGCAGGGTTTTTATATAATTCAAACTCTTACTTACTTGGGTTAGATATGATGATCTTGTTAGTTGATTGGTTGGTTTGTTCCTTCTGCATCGCAAAGCGCTTAGCTTTACGCTTCCATAAATAGCGCTCATTGTAGTTAACCTGGAAACCAAAATTCATGGTATTTTTTCAGATCTCAAAACGCCCGGCTGTAACATAAAGCTTTTAGGTCCATGTTCACCAAAAAGATGACGGACGGTTATCTAAAAACAGCTGTTTAAAACACATTTTTGTATGGGAACATGTCACTTTGACAGCTGTTTTTAGATAATCAGACTGTTATCTTCTCGGTGAACATGGACCTTAGCAAGCCTAGCGCCTTAAATTAAATAAAGCAGTGGTACTTACATTAGACCACATCTCGCCGAGCCGTTTGGATATCGCTGAGAAGTCCATATCAGGATGTTTGCGCAAGAGTTCATTGCGCGCCTCTTTAGCCCACATCATATACGCCGTGATGCGGGTTTTACCTAAAAGAAAAAAGTATTTATACCCACACAAAACACATACACAGGACAAAATTAAATCTAGTCTAGTTGTTTCTAGTCTTTTTTTCCATTATTGCACCTACTGTGTTTTATCTCTGCATCACCATAAGGTAGACTGGTAGAAAATGCCTTAGGCATTAAGTCCGCCTTTGTACAGTTTTAATTGTGCATAAAGTTTTAATAAATAAATAAATAACATTAAATAAAGAACAAAAAAAACAGCTGCATCCAGTTAGACTGGAAGCCGACCCTAACATAGTTGGGAAAAGGCTCTAGGCAGATGATGATGTGTGTATGTGTTGCTTTTTTTTTCATATTACCTTTATCCTTCCTTTGCGCCTTAGCTCTGCCAACGACTCGTCCATCTTTAACAATCAGCTTCTTTTTGCTGCTCTTCTCCATCATGTACAGGGAGTTCGCAGGAGTGCGGGTGGAACCCTCGTCGGAGGCTGAGCTGTCAGATTCCATGCTGCAGTTTTGTGGCTCACCGCTTTTAGGAGAATAGAGGTGTTAAATGTGGAAGTAGATTTAAAGCAGAGATTCCCAAACTATTTTGGGCACAACAAAGTAACTAGAAGTGACAAAACTTGGACATAATTTTCTCATCAAAATTCAACAAAATAATATTATAATGTAACACAAGTAAGCTCCTTCATACACAAGGCTACAAAAATCTTCAATACTCGACGATTATGAACGACCATAATGTTAGCAATGTGACTCGTCTACGAACTTCAATGGATTTGCAGTCCAGTGTGGCAGTCGCTTGGAGACTAAAATCGTTGAGTATCGAAGATTTTTGTAGCCTTGTGTATGAAGGGGTTAACAGTATCTAGAAAGTTTCAAATAAGACAGTGTTAATGAATAGGGTTTGATTTTTAGGCCTCGTTGATACCCAAAATCAGTTTTTGTTTACGTCCCGCTTGGGAAACCAATATCCCCTTTGGGAATCCCTGGTTTATAGTATCAAATAACTGCAACATCTTTGTCTTCGTAGTATTTCAATGGGGTAACTTAGTCAATTTCAAAACGAATTAATGGTAAAAAAGGGCATAAAGTAGCCCCAGTGGCGAAGTGATCAAATAAGATAAAAAGATATATTTTCCAAAAGATGAGCTAATTAGTGACTGTTACATTAGACAACCTCTCTTTCCTAGATAAATATAATTCGCTTGCAAAAGAACAGTATGGATTTAGAAAAAAGAAATCCACATCACTTGCTGCACTCTAAAATTACCACTTCAGCTTTATTTTTAGACCTAAGCAAAGCCTTCGACTTCGTTAATCATACAATTCTCACTGATAAACTAAACAAAATTGGTATCCGAGGCCCAGCCTTAGAGTGGTTCAAATCTTATCTCTCAAATCGTACACAGATAACGAGAATCACTAAATTCGACGACCAAATTAATAGTATTACGAACTTTGATTCTCAACCCCGGATCAATTACTTTGGTGTTCCGCAGGGTAGCATTTTAGGGCCACCGTTATTCCTTATATACGTAAATGATCTTCCACAAACGATAGACCAATATTGCATTCTGTTTGCTGATGACACAACAGTTATTTTTGATAATAAAAATTGTGAATTGCATGAGTTTAATATAAACAACACCTTTTTTTTTTTTTTTTTTTTTAAGGATGGGAAATCATCAAATGACCCCCCCCACTCTGGGCGGAGCGGGAGGGAGTGTCAGACTCTTACTGACTAAAAACCATCCATGTTCCTTCCTCGCCTTTTACGTTCCGGGGCCGCGGTATCTCTTTCGAACAGGCCCGCAACCCCGGCATATAAACAACACCTTGAATAGAATTATTACATGGTTAGATTTAAACGCCTTAAAAATAATCATAGAAAAAACTAAAGTAATTAATTTTAAAACACAGAAGAGTAAATATGTACACCTTAAAATATCACATAGAAACCAAATAGTTGAACAAATTCATAAAACTAAATTTCTAGGTATTACAATCGATGAACATCTCACCTGGAAGGATCATATTGATGAAATATGTATTAAAATAAATAGATTTGTTTTCGCCTTGAAAAAAGTTAAAGATGAGACCTCCAGACAAACTGCATTAATGGTATACCACGCGTATGTTTGCTCCATTATCAGATATGGAATCATTGTCTGGGGAAACTCTTCTGAAGTTACTAGGGTATTGGCATACGCTCAATCTTCAATATGGACTGGACTGATTCTTGCAGACCAGTTTATAAATCGCACAACCTCTCACAGTTCCTTGTATTTATAATTACGAAATTGCAAAATTTTTCAAAACTAACTGTTCACTGTTTGAACTGAAAAACAATGTTAATAAACGTACAGTAACACAGTATTTACTTACCATGCCTGTACCTAGGATTGAATTATTTAGACGTAATTGTGTATATATGGCTCCACTCATTTTTAACTCTCTACCTAACTTTATTACGGATCTTCCGTACAGAAAATTTTGCATAATTCTGAAAAAATGGCTTATTTTACATAGTTTTTAATCCATAGCTGAATTTCTCAAAAAATCCAATTGTCAATCTTACCATTACCGTAATGTATTGTAGAGAATAACATAAATTATAATAATATGTTGTGTTTGTATTTTTTAATTGGGGATAAATATAATGACCACCATAAAATGCTTTGATACCCTTAGTTTTGTAACCAAACATATCTACTTAACACCAGAAAAATAAAGTCTAAAAATACAATAGTACCAGCTATTTTAGTCACGACTCCACTTTAAATTGTATTCGACCACCAAATTTAGTAAATGATCACCAAATCTTGACGACCAAATTAATGTATTTTTTTGCTTAAATAAATCACTGTGATTGCCATAAAATGTAGGCTTATTTAGGTGTCCGAGCCTTCGCTTGACCCACTGGTGAGAGAACATCTCGGATTTTACGTGTGGCAACACTGTTTTGTACCAATGAGCGCCCTCTATGTCACGTGGAGGGAGGCTACGATCACCTTCCCCTCCCTCGCCGCGCGTACTTCGCAGCGCCGGGCGCTTGCGCTCCTCAGTACGTTTTGGATTCTTTACGTGTTAACACTGTTACGAAGTGAAAAGACTACTACACCTACTTTGGATATTTTATCCACAAAAAATTCAAGGTATGTTTATTACAATATTTGAAACTAGCGGACGTCACGCGGTTTCACCCGCGTAATTCCCGTTCCCGTGGGAGTACGGGGATAAAATATATCCTATGTTACTCGTGGATAATGTAGCTTTCGAATGGTGAAAGAATTTTTAAAAACGGTCCAGTAGTTTTTAAGCCTATTCATTACAAACAAACAAACAAAGTTTTCCTCTTTATAATATTAGTGTAGACAAAACAGGATAGCCCTGTTCACTTGTTTCTCGTGATTCGCTTAGTCGGGAAAGCCCCGATTTGGTGTATACCTTTAACCTATAGGTATGAATTCACGCCTACATCCTACTAGGAAAGCCCTAGTAAAGAGGTGTAATTAATATCTAAAAATGCTTTTGCATTGTCGCATTGGCAGACGACGTGTCGTCTGTGCCAACAGACGACGGCGCCTACGGAACTCTTAATTCGGGCGACGTCGTCGTCTGCCCAGGCGACATAATCACACCTCGTCGCATATGCATTCTGCTCTTGCTTACTTGAGCTTGCGCTTGTCTGCTTGCAGATGACAACCACAATGGGAGACCTGGTAAACTGGCGTCGGCCTACTGCCGATGAAAGGTGTTACCAAAGTTTACTAGAAACTTTGGATGCATTGTACCCTGCTAACTGGCGAGACTGGGTGGTAAATACCGTGAACTACAGGGATCTGTTCGGCGAAACCTTAGCGCCTGACACCGAAGCAAGGCTACGTTTCGCAATACCGACAGTGCGCCTGGCTAAAATTTTCCGCTGCGGTAACTCACTCAGTGAACGCCGTTATAGAAAGCTGAAAAGAAAACTGCTTGAGTGGCCAATCGGTTTAGCTCTAATCTATCAACCGTTGTCCATCATGACGAAAATTCATCCAGCCTGCGTTCAAAATGGATTTGATGCCACCCTACCACCCCTAAAGCCATACTTCATATCACGCAAGGAAACTTCGGATGCTCTAAAAGCTGAGGCAGAAGAAAATAACGCCTCGTCGGATTCATCGCGTGTTTCTAAGAGACATTGCAGTCCAGAACCTCAACCGAACCCTAAAGTCCCTAGAAAAACAGAAAGCTTCTCAACGGACTCCTTAAAGGACTATATGCGCCAACAAAATGAAATCTTAGGAAGGCTGTGCGAACTCACTTATGGCCTAACGCGCCCGCCGCCGTCGACCTCGCAGACTGAAATTCAGGCGCCTTTGGAGGCAGACTCGTCAGCCGACGAAGCAGAGGAAGCTTGGAACGCCCCACCCTTAGGGGAGGAAGAAGAAGATGGAGAAGAAGAAATTCTTCTTGACTTTGCACCTGAGACGAAAGAGAGCGAAGGAAAAATCAGCAAGGCGTCTGAGAAATTAGTAGAAGAAGGTACCCACTGCCAAAAGTTGGAATCTGACGGCTGGAAAAATATTCGATACGCGGAGGTCCAGAAACAATTCCAAGCAACGCCTGTGTTCACTGCGCTCAAACTAAACGGACACTTAGCAACAGTTTCACCTCAGTGGCAACTAGTCACAGTCCTGGAAAAAATGGACCAGTGCTTAGGAGCTATAACTCACGGTTTGCTGCAACAGCGTAAGGAATTTACAGAGGCCTGTACCAGCGCGCCTCCAGAAGTAAAAGCGTACCTCACAAAGAACCTGGCCATAAAAGACAAAGCTCCGTTCCGAAAAGTTTCAGATGCTCTGCTTCAGTACACTTGTGGGAAAAGGGCAGAAGTACTGGAGCAGAGAAGAGCCATTTTAAGGCCACAGAATAAAACTATAAGTGACTTACTGCATGCCATCCCACCTTCCACAACCCACCTATTTGCGGAACCACAATTATCCGACTTGATTAAAGACCAGGGTGGTCTATCTAAGGTGTTCCCGGGAAAAATTAAAAAAAAAAACCCACACAATTTGTCGCTAAACCCAAAACCAAACAAGACTCCAGAGAGAAGCGGCCATTTCGTAAGCCGAACTTTCGAAACCCCGATAGAGCGACCACTCGCACCTCAAACCAGCGACCACTGGCACCGCCGAAAAATAGAAGGAGATATGAGGGGAAAAAATATTAAATTTCAAGCCGGACAGGTCAGTACTAAATATCACGAGTGGAAAAGCCTAGGTGCTCCACGCTGTATCCTGTCAATAATATCGGGTTATCGCATCCCATTTATAAAACGTCCGCCATCTTATCGACTTGACAGGGACACTTGTGCCCGTTACAAAATCAAGGTTTCGACAGACATGTCGAAAGAAATCGGAAAGTTAAAACAAATAGGGGCAATATACAAGTGTCATGACGATACAGGCTTCCTGTCCAATATATTCCTCCGACGGAAGGCAGACGGCTCAAATAGACCAATTTTGGATTTAAGAAGACTTAATTCATATTTACGTCCTCCTAAATTCCGTCTCATAAATCATCATAGAATTCCAGAATGCTTAAATGCCACAGATTATATGACCAAAATTGATTTATCTCAAGCGTATTTTCATATTCCGGTTGCTCAAGGTCATCGCCGATACGTAGCCTTCTCTTACGCTGGCGTCACCTACAAAATGACCTGTCTGCCTTTCGGATTAGCAACTGCTCCTTGTGCGTTTGCTAATGTATCTAACTGGTTGGCAAATTGTTTCAGGAAACAATCTATACGAATGATCGTCTATTTGGACGATTTTTTACTGATGCATACGGACCCCTACACTCTAAAAACACAAACCCAGTATGTCACGAATCAAATGATCAAGCTGGGTTGGTGTGTAAATCAGGAAAAGTCTTAGCTGACCCCTACAAAATGTTTGCAGTATTTAGGACTGGTATGGAATACCCACAACAACACCAAAAGCCTCACGGCCTGCAAAATAACCAGAAACAGGACTCTGCTAGAAGAGACCCTACAAAGGAACTGGTGGACGTGGCAAACAGCAAAAGTCTTATTAGGAAACATCAACTTCGCCTCCTGCGTAGTACCACACGGACGTCTTCATTGCAGATTGCTCCAGATAGAAGCGAACAAGCTCCCAGAGGTAAACCGCAACAAACGACATGCGCTGCCCACATCCGTGAAAGAAGAGCTGTGTTGGTGGAAAAAGAACATAGCGCGGAAATCGCCAATACATCACCAAGATCCTACCACATTCGTAAGTACGGACGCAGCCGAATTGGGTTGGGGAGCTACGGTCAACGGAGTCAAGCTAAGCGGTCTCTGGAACTAAACGCAACGGAAATGGCACAGCAACCAGAAGGAGTTATGGGCGCTAACAGAAGTGCTGAAGATAATGGGTCCCGAACTCGCAAATCAAACAGCGATGGTTCAAACAGACAACAAAACCGTAGTAGCTTATATAACAAAGGAAGGGGGTACGAAGTCTTTAAGACTCCTCCAAACAACATTCAAGATCTTCCACCTCGCAGATTCATTCAACATACATCTGATTGCCCGGTATCTCCCTGGTCGCTACAACCTTATTGCCGACAGTCTATCCAGAGAAAACGAATTGCCCGAATGGAGCCTAACGACAGACATCCTAAAGGTGATTTTTCGGCGATTTGGAACTCCTTCAATAGACCTCTTCGCAAGCGAAAGATCTGCGGTTGTGAAGAATTATGTCAGCGAGACTGCGCACGACAAGAACTGCGCGTATGTGGATGCGTTCAGCCGAATATGGAATTACGAACTAGGCTGGATTTTCCCACCACCTGCTCTAGTACCTCGCGTCCTACGACACTTACAGAGAAGTGCAGGAGTATATCTACTAGTAGTACCCAAATGGGAGAAGACCTTCTGGAAGGCCGAGCTGAGGCAACGAGCTTTGTGCCCACCTCTAACAATTTGGCATTCCCGCAGACACCTAGTAGATCTCGTGACCAACAAACCCCCTGCAGCAGCGAACAAACTATCTTTGCAGGTCTGGAAAGTTCAGGCTGGTCCAGTTTAATCAGTTCCTGGCCTGACGAAAACAAAAAGCTACTTGAGTCTTCATGGCGGAAATCAACACTAAAAACTTACAAACCCGCCAGGGAAAGATGGCGAAAGTGGTCCCAGGCTCAGAATAACTGTAATACTGTAAACCCAGGACCGAACGATCTTGCTAAGTTTATTTGTCACTTACATATGAAAATAGGACTAGCACCGAGTACTATAGCCGTCCATAAATCAGTAGTTACTACATTCGCCAATCCTACGAATGCAAACGAGCTCAACAAACATCCTTTGGTCCGTCAAATCCTGAAGGCCGTAGCCCTAAGTAAACCTCCCCCTCGGAAATCCCTAACTTGGGAAGTCGGGGAGTTAATTGAATATCTTCAACATTACTCTGTGAATGTTGACAGTCTATTCCAGGTGTCTCGGCATGTAGCAGCTCTACTACTCTTGGCTACAGGACGAAGAGTCCACGACCTGACTCTCTTAGATATCAGCGCTGATTCCTTCGATAGAGGGGACGATTCTTTAATCTTCTGGCCCAAATTTGGATCGAAGACCGACTGTGCGACATATCGCCAATCAGGCTGGAAGTTGTCGCGTAATGAGGTCCACAGGTTGAATCTTGTCTTTTGGATTGAAACGCTTATAACCGTATCAGAACCGCGCAGATCAAGTAAAGATAATCTTACAAGTCTTTTCATTACTACGCGAGGAAAAGTCGGTACTGCCTCCCGTACTGTTATAGCCGGATGGATAAGAACAATCTTTAAGGGTGCTCATATTCAAGACTCGCCCGGCAGCCTTCGGTCAGCTGTCAATAGCGCCAATTGGAAGAATTATCAAATGGACTTAGATGAAATACTAAAGCGGGGTAACTGGCAAAGTAAGGACACATTCCTCAGACATTATTTTAAAGAAACTGTAAGTCGTCAAGAAACCTACCAAGCTACGGTTAACATTGCCGATTCTTTTTCACCATTATAGCTAAATACCTGCTATAAAAACTAATCGACCAAATTAATTATATTCTGATTATTAATGCATCATTATAAATTGTGTTCTAAACCTACTAACCGGGTTATTCGGACTCAAAATCCGCGTGTCGGAGCTATGTATTTTCTGAATGCTGTTGCTCATTCAATTATAATAACTCTTATTTATTCTTTACCTAGCTTGTTTTGTTGTTCACATACTCCATATAAATTAAAGACTAATTAACGTTCTGAATGGGTTTCATTTTTGGGATGTTCATCACTGCTTCCGAACACCCAGCTTTTAGATCACAGTACGTCACGAACGCAGCGCCAGCAGAAAATAAACACTTCTCACCAGTGGGTCAAGCGAAGGCTCGGACACCTAAATAACACCGTTTTCCCCCCGAAGGGTAGAAAACGAATATTTAGGTTCCAGCCGAAGCTTGACCCACTAAGATTTAACAATCTTGCTGGCTTATGAGTACTGAGGAGCGCAAGCGCCCGGCGCTGCGAAGTACGCGCGGCGAGGGAGGGGAAGGTGATCGTAGCCTCCCTCCACGTGACATAGAGGGCGCTCATTGGTACAAAACAGTGTTGCCACACGTAAAATCCGAGATGTTCTCTCACCAGTGGGTCAAGCTTCGGCTGGAACCTAAATATTCGTTTTCTACCCTTCGGGGGGAAAACGGTGTTATTATCAAATAAAGTATTATGATGTCACCGCAAAATTATCAAACACGTTATATTACAATATAACGTGTTTTTTCTCGCGATATTGTAATGTCTCGAATTATTGTCAACTGAACATACGGAAGTATCTCTGCTCCCATAATCGGGACTTAGGGCACCCCCCGGTTAGGTTAGTTAGGTTCCTTTAAACCCTGCACTCGGAAATAGGGGCCCCGCGAAGCGGGGCTCCGTCGACTACGCTTTTTAGGGGGAATATAAAGTGTTTTAAGGTTATGTTTTATTAATCGGTATTTCTGAGGAATGGTGCATTATATTTTCATGAGAGTTGTGCCACTGGGCAAGGGGGACCCCTCCTTCCCTCCACACCGCGTAAGTTGACTACCATCGCATGCATTTCACGAAAAATAATGCGTTTTGTTGTAAGCAGTATGTTCATTTGACAATAATTCGAGACTTTACAATATCGCTAGAGATATTACAATATAACGTATTTGACAATTTTACGGTGACATAATGTTCTGTGGCAATGACAAACTTCCTGCATTTGTATCAAAATGTTCTATATTTTGCCAAGGGTAATTTATTATTTATAATTATAAATCGGATAAGAAATGTAATTTTTTGCATGTTATTTTAAATTGAAATGTGGTTAATAATTTGATTTTCATTAACATTATCATTATCTTTGGGTTTGATTTTTTGGAGTCAGTTTACTTAAACAGGATAGCAAGATGTAAAAACTTTGATTATAATTTTATATTAAAACGCTGGTATAGTTTTGGTGATCATTTACTACTTTTGGTGATCATTTACTACTTTTGGTGATCATTTACTACTTTTGGGATAAGAATGATTTATTTGGACTCATTTTGCTTAAATAGGATAGCAAAATTTAAAAACTTTGGTTATAATTTTACTTTAAAATGTTGGTTTAATTTTGGTGATCATTTACTATTTTTGGGTTACTTATGATTTACTTGGAGTCATTTTACTTAAATAGGATAGCAAAGTGTTAAAACTTTGGTTATAATTTTACATTAAAATGCGTGTTTCATTTTGGTGATCATTTACTATTTTTGTCTGCTATTTGTTACTATATCTGGTGGTAAGTTAAACATAAGCCTTTTTAATTTTATGTTCGTTCTATTTAAAAATATCTTTGTTTGTTTGTTTTTATTATTTTATGTTGTTTCTGTGTTGAGTAATTTTAAAACACACTGGTCTTAGTTAGTTGTTGTTTATATAATAAAAAAAAAATGTTTTCCTTCTGATAACAATTTCTTTGTTTACTTTTTTGTTTTGTGTTGAGAGTAACTTTAAACACACTGGTCCTAAGTTTGTAATTTAAGGTTTGGTTCACATTTAGTTATAAATGTATTTTGAAATTAATTAGCATCTAATTATAAGTACTTAAATGTTTGCATGCCAATTTTATGGCGAAATGTGTCATTGCACTACATATTATTTTACCATCTTTTGTACCACATTTATGGCAAATAAATAATTTTGACTTGACTTTGACAAACCGGGAATAGGATGAAACACCAAGAATCATAAATCTGACATGATTGAGCTTACGAATCATAATTATTTTTCTTGTATTTGATTGTTATTGAGTCTAACATTCTGATGATGATCATGATGGCCTTTTAATAAATAAACTTAGCTTTACTACATTGAATCTTACCTGTCAGCATTTTCCCCTGGATTATCATAATAATCGGATTCACTACCAGATGCTGTGCCTGCTTCCTCAACCTGCCGGGGCGTCGCACTCTCTTGCGGCTGAAAATCCGGAGTTTCTTCTGGCCTAAATCCAATATAGGTCTTTACAGGCGTTTGGCGACGGAATCTAGTCTCAATATCATCTGGGGACTCAAAGTCCATCAATTTAGAACTTTTCTTTCTTACACGACCGCTACGGGATATGCCAGTCACTTCTAAATCTGAAAATTTCGACAAAATATTATGTTTTTTTGGAGGGAACTTGCCGCCACGTAAATTGTAATTTGTGTTCTTGTATTTCTCGCTTTGATGGTTACCTTCTTGCATTTTGATGGTGAACGGTCAATTGGAGGGTGAATTTGCAATGTTTACTTATTATTTCACTTTGTAATCAAGATTTTTCAGCAATACGACTGAAGACGACGCTGTTACAAATAACTATTTGCAAATTGACAGAATGTTTTTTTCACGTTCGATGTAGCAACGGCAGCGTTCTGTTGATAACATTCAGCCTACATGAAATACTTTCAAACACTTGGCCTTTAAGTTAATGATACCATCCTAAAATAATTTTCTCCCAGATTAAAATATTAATCAAACACTGCTTTGAGGTTTCACGGTTTATTAGTAGGCATGACGATTTTTTCAAAGGCAAAGTTGTTCCTTGACTTATATGAACTTAGAAGGTTGCATTGATGATTTTAATTCTGTAACTCCAAACGTTTCAGGGTCGTAGCACACGTATCAAATCGGAAAGGGATCGTCGCCGTATCAACTCCCGTTCAGTATTATTTTTATGAAACTTCCTACTGCAACGCACACTAATCGGAATTGTAACGTAATCACCCCGCCTCGGGACAAGCTCTTGAACCGCGGTGCGGTGCGTAGTCAACTTGCAGTCTCCGCCCTTACGGTTCTCCGTACAATAGCGTACGGCTTTCCATACACTAGCTTACGGCTCTCCGTACCCTAGCTTACGTTAACGTTCAGATTCAAAATGATTGAACTAGTGCGCGCGCCGCCCAGCCGTGAACCAGCGATCGGCGAGCCGTTAGCGCGGCGTCGCGTAGCTGTAGCCGAGTCGACGTGCCGGAGCTTCTGATCCACTAACGTTACGTGGACGCTTGTTTGACGCCAAGGGGAAAGGCGAGGCGGTGACGATCCCTTTCCGAGTTGATAAGTGTGCTACGACCAATATTTTTAACTTCTATCACTGCAGGCCAGTTGCAAAAAACGTAATAAAAAGTATTTCGCGGGCTACCCTGCCTTGACGCTTACCCCGTAAATGGTGTACCTACAGGGTGGAATTTTACAAAACCACATGGAGGAAAAGTACTATAAAATACTGGAGATGGCAAATTTTACTAAAAGGAGACATTCCTTTATTTTTGAAGAGAAATAAATCTGCATTCACAGTTTTTCGAAAATTATTTTGCCACACTGGCCCGATCCCGATGGATCGACTAAAGTTCGACAAAATAAGATTCTGTACCTTTTTGACATCAATCGATAGGGTCAATCATAGGGATCAAATCAAATCATTTATTATAACAAACATGATTAATTCAATGAAGGGAAAACTCGAAATTTCCAAAAATCGGTGAATGCAGATTTATTTCTTTTTAAAAATTAATAATGGGAATATTCGTTTAGTCTCCTTTGAGTAAAAGGAACTTTTTGGGCGGATTTTTTTCTGCGTGTTTTTTTCAATGTGGCGGCCACGCATAATACCAATATAATCGATAGCTAGTATCAATAGAAAGAAGTTTGGGTTGGAAAAAATGTTATATTACAACGTGTCACGTTTCAGAGATATGAGCTATCAAAGTTGAAAGTCCATTCACTGATGGAATCATCAGCACATCTTTGATTTGGTCAGAAACGTATACAACGTATATTCATCGGATCATCAAATCAAAGTTGTACTTACTGAAGATGCTCAATAAATCTACTTAAACTTTGATAGCTCATATATCGGAAACGTGACACTTTAGAACGTTTTGTTTCGTGCAAAACTGGTTTTTATTGATGTCTGCTTGCGATTAAAAAAATTATGCGTGTCTGATCAAATCAAAGTTGAGCTGAAGGTTCCACCAGTGAACTTATTTTAAAGATAGCTCATATCTTGGAAACGTGACACTTTAGAACATTTTGCCTAATACAAAGCTTGTTTGTATTGATACCAGCTATCGATTTATATAAGTCTTATGCGAGGCCGCTACTTTGAAAAAAAAAAAACCAAATGGCGGCAAGAAATCCGGCCACGCTTCATCCAAAAATGTTCCAAGCCCTTTGCTATCGCCAGTATTCAGAGTACTTTCCCTCAAGGTGGCTTTTAAAAATTCCAGCCAGTGTATTGTAGTCTTCGTAATCTAAACTTAATATTATAAACAGGAAAGATTTTATTTTTTGTTTTAACTCAAGGACCAATGAACCGATTTAAAAAAATCTTTCACCATTTTATAGCTACATTTTTACCGAGTGACATAGGCAGAGCTATCGCAATTTTTGTGCCTGCGGTGATAGTTAAGTACAAAATTAATATCTCCGATTTTCGTACCCGGAATATTTATAGAATAGGCTAGTTTTTCCACCATCAATACATTGCAAAACTATTTAGTCCTTCAGTTAGAGTATTGGACAATAATGGACACATATTTTTATTTTTTAAATCAATGAATATTGACAAAGTTAGAACGCATCAAAACTCGGGAGTGGGGGGTTGTGACGTCACAACGCACTAACAATTATAGCTCGGCGTGACGTATTGAGAATTTTAAAAGCGTCGTATCTTCGTCAATTTAGGTTTATGTAACAAAAGAAAAATACGTGTCAATTTTTTTTTGAAAATGTCACTGAACTAATTCGCATTTTTCAGGACAAAAGCCTATTAGTAGGGGTAAATAAAACAAATCTCATACAACAATCACATTTAATTCAGTAACACTGCCTTATTCAATGTACAGACATAATGGAATATTTAGATACTGAAACACTATGTATGAAGACATCGAAGTCTTCTTCTAAAAACGTTGGGTGATTTAATAATCTGATTGCAGTTATAAAAGCGATCTCAAACAGCCCTTTCATATTATTGAGTCGTTTCAATTAAGTACACTACTTTACTTCGTAGATATTTGAAAATTGAATAGGAACTATTTAACAGTATTGTATGTACTTATAGAAGATGAAAAACATTGGTAAATTCAACAAGATTCTTTTTCACGTAGACAAAATGCGCGCTGAAATACATATAAAATTAACATTTTGTTACAACCTCACAATTTCTTTCATGTTTTAAAAATTACAAGTTTCTCATTCTGGCGAAACTACGAGAAAAAAAAAACAAATTTATTTTATCCTTAAAAAATATGTTCGAGATCGCAAATGATAAAAAAAAATGTAAATATCAAGCATACGAAAAGTGGTAATGTTATAAAAATATAATGGACAAACAAAATAGAGCAAGAAATTATTAAATTATACCTAACTCAAAGTTAGCTACTTGTACGACATTGAATTACCACTGAATTGTGCACTAGGTTATTGCAAGGCTGATCAATAAGTTTTCAAAATCATGTTTCTGCTGTTATTGGTTGGACGAAAATATCAACAGCTCAAGTTTCCATTTTCTTCGTAAGCACAGTAGTTAAGGTAAGAGTTACCGTTTTACGTTTTTTTTTTTCTATTTCGACGTTAAAAAAATGCTAATACTCATCCCAACATGAAATTCAACAACAATCATTTCAACAATAAGCTTTTTAGAAAGCGGGAACTGGTAAATATTTTCATAAAATTCTGCGTCTTACACTGTAAGTTATAACTTATGGCGATCATAATTAAATAGTAGGAGGTTCCTGCATTAATTACATGGATAAATATCTGTGGAGATATTCAACTCTCCAACTGCGTGGAAGATCAAAAATTCTTCTCAGTTCAAATTTTCTTATAGAACTACTACTTTCCAGAATAAAAAGTAAGTATCTTGTAAATCGTTCAAAATATTCCTTATTTAGATAGCTATTGTAATAAATTGGGACGGGCAGCAGTCTTTGATCTTTTCTATTACGGCTGATATTTTAGTTGTTTGTCCAAAATGAGAAGTTTTCTTTTTAAGAATGAAAAAAAAAAATAGTTTCCAAGAACTCGGTAGATGGCATTGAACTGACAACGTTACTAGGTGCCAAAGCCAAAACGCTTGAAAAAACACAGGTCACATACGCTCGTTGACTGACACTTTCGTTTGCATAAGCTTCTGAATATAATCATTAAGTCCCAAGTGAAATTATGTGACGTTCTATTCCTTGAAGTAACGTATCAAGATCAGCGCCATCTATCCAGCGACTACGGAAGAGTTGAAAAAGAAAATCCCTCATTAGACTAAGATACCTATTCTAGTTTTAAATTGGCCTGACCCCAAAGACTACAAACATCACACCTGTAATCTCGAAGGGTAATGCAGAGGTGTTAATAGTACAACCACATTTTGCCAGATGTGTTTAACTCCCATGAAATTGGGAGCGAGCCAAGCCGAGGTAGAAATCTAGACTCCGTGACTGCTACTAAGAAATTCTTGATGGAAAAACCCAATAACACTTTGTCAGACCTGAGAAGCGAACCCAGGATCTCATACACAGCTGTCGCACTGGCGACCAAACGAGCAGCCAAACCAACAGCAGCCTGCCAGACCAAGCGGCAAACGAAAATCAGCCTACACTGGCATTCCGCTAAATATCTCCACAGAGTACTTACCCTAAGGTGCTAAATAATATTGTATCAAAAATAACCCTTTTGTGTCCGTTGTGTATTAGAAGTAATAGTGTAACTATAAAGGATGTAAAACACCTCTTCACGAAGCCGAAAGGCACTAGTTCTGCCCGTCATTGCGATCCCTTTTATTCTACACCATACCTGGGAACCTTCTAGTCACGGAGATATGGGGGGTCAAAGTTACAATTTTTTGACAACCTTTTTTTTTGTAAGATTTTAAGTTTTAACACCTCCACGATCCCCGTACTATTCAATCCATATATCAGCACAATGTTTTAAGTGCGTTACATTGAGTTCGACCACAAAACATGATTCATAACCTTAAAAATATCGCTGGACATTAACACACAGCGCCACCTAGTGCCACACTAAGCAGAGCTTGTGTCGTGGACACTAGATAGTTGATATACTACATATATACTTTTTTATTTGTAAATACATACTTATTATACATATAAACATCCATGACTCGGAAATAAATGTCTCGGAAAAAAAAAGCTGTTTCCCAGCAATAATTTATGCGTAAAGTTACTTAGTTTGATGTACAGAATGCCTGGTTAACGGCTTTGTGATGAGGTGGTTTACACCCTGTATAAATATAATTTATGTAAAAATCATTTAGTAACGTTCTATGTATTTTTTTAAATATTCTAAATTCTAACACCAACTCATAAAACCGGTGTGATAGAGCATTTAAAAAACTACAGTTGTTACAAAATAATTTACTTTAAGGAATTCGCAAAAAAATATGATTTTGTGTACAACATATCTTAGGCGAAGTACCAAATCCCTTAATTTTTTACGCTTTTTTTAGAATTAATTTAATCAAGGAGTTAAATTTGTTTATCGTAATAATACACCGGTGAATCTGTTTTACTGTTTTTTTGTAAACGATTTTATTTATTTATTCAAAATAACATCGGGACCATCAAACCGTGCTTCCATAAAAGACTAAATATATAAATATCACCGTAAATAATTTTTGTTACATCCACAACTACAATTTATTCGAAGATTCCACCTAGACACTAAAGCAGGAACCTCGTACATGAGAATCTCGCAACAAAATCAACTGACCCTACCAATGATGTTACCGAAAATAATTGCCATAGCCATTATGACGCCAATTCCAGTCAAGATCTGGTTCGGTTCTAGTAAAACCTTGTTTTTATCAGTATCCTTTACTTGGTCGACGTCTTCTAAATCCTGGTGGACTACGGATAATGCCTTGGTGATTTCAGCGTCGGATTTTAAACTGGATGCAGAGGCGCTTACAATTGCGCGTGTTAGGTCGCGAAGCTGAGCGTCTACTGTCTTTTCACGGTGTTGGAGATGTTCTGAAAATGACGAAATATAATAAAAATAAATATCGCTGGACATTATACACAGCGCCATCTAGTGCCACACTAAGCAACGAGGCTTGTGTTGTGAACACCAGATAGTTGATATACTACATACATACTTTTTTTTTTTGTAAATAAATACTTAAATTATACATATAAACATTCATGTTTCGGAAACAAATGTCCATGCTTATCAAACAAACGTTTTCTTCTACCGGGTTTCGAACCCTAAGAATGTAAGGCAGCCTCACAACCGCTGCGCCATTCGGGACGACGAAATATATATTTACAACTACTGTTATCCTGCGTCATCTTACAGCTGGGCAAAGGGACGATGATGATTTCTTTACAATTTGTGTAGCAAATTACCACGCCTGACGAAAATAATAAAATATAACATTTATCGACTTCCAGGTTGGTTTGTTATCGGATTTTTCCATTAAAAAAATCTCAGTAGCAGCTACGGGGCCTGATTTTTTGTTAAAATCACATATCGTTAGTTATGTTTAAAAATCCGATGTACATAGGTTACATGGGACTTAACATATCTGGCCAAATGTGGGTAGTTCGATTCAAGCTTTATGGCGGCTCGGAAGTTAGCTGCGAGTGACGGTCTGCGCATTATACAGTCAAGACGATGCGTCCTCTGTGTCCCGCTGATACGTAACATTGTGTTTTGAGCACTTTTACGTTAAATGTCGCCGCCTAGGCGTCATACCTGCGCAGACCGTCACTCGCAGCTAACTTCAGAGACGCCATTCATTTTGAACCGAACTATACACCTCTTCCTCTACCGTTGGGGTTTACAAGCGTGGTGTTATGTTATATTTATATTTACCATCGTTTAAATCTCGCCTGAATTTACCATAGGAACAGGCCGAGGTTTACTGTAACGGCTACGCTAGATGTTTAAATAAAGAGCATTTTTTCATCAAGAAGGATCTTTAACCACTTCTGGGCACTAAGAAATTTCTAATGGAATAACCAATAAAAATTTCCAACCCTGGGCAAACTCAGTAATCAAAGCATTCACACACACATACATTACATGCAAACATAACATAAATTTAAATTACTGGATGTTTTTTTCTTACCTATTAAAGATTCCTGTTTGTCGACTAGATGGTTTATGTTGTCTTGCATTAATTCTAAGTTTTTCGCGAGATTTTCCTGTAAAACATAAAAACAAAAAACTTGTAAAAATAAATTGAATACTAAGACGTCAATCAAGCATTCTATATCACACTAAGTAACACTGCCCAAAAAATATAGCTGCGAAACTTTACTTAGTATGAATAATCAGTTTACAATAGCGCTCAATATAACACACTCAAAACTTTGTGCTGGTGGATGCATTGAATGATTCAGGTCAAAAATACGACAAGCCCATTAGGTAAAAAGACTTTAGATACCCTAACATCATTAGGAGTTGTAGGTTATAAAGGCAAGCCAAGCTTTTATGCTTGTATGAAAGTACCGCCACTAGTCATGGGGGCATTTAAAGTTTTAACATTTCACACTAGTTTTTTATACTTGTAAAAGGATTCGAACTATGACCTTCGACATCTTCGTAATATGGTTCCCAGGTATAGTCTAGAACAAAAGAATATCGCAATGACGGGAAGAACAAGTACTTCACCGATTGGGTCTTTTACACTTTTTTAAACGGAATACATTGCTGACTCACGGGAATTTTTCGACCTATAAAATTAATGTTTATAGTTTTACTTATCTTTATGAGATCTATGTTTTAAGGAAAATATGCTTTATTCACGCTACAGATGCCCCACTATAGAAACTGACCTGATAAGCAAACTCGGTCTTCATAGCCTCAGTAATGTCAGCCCTGCTGGCACTACCCCCACCAGCGATGGTATACAGCACGCTGGCACTTCGAGCCATCTGCTGTTCCATCATTTCGCGGAACTCTGACATCTTCAGGTGATTGTTGATTGATGAACCGGCTATACCAAGCACTGTGCCTGGGGAAGTGGTGTGAGAAACAGTTAATCCGTACCTTACATCCATAATAGTATTGAAAATGTAGTAACTCTGTCTCGTCTTTTAGTTTTATCATAACCGGTGTAAATACACCAGGATTTGGATACAATTTGGCAATTGGATAGACTATATCTTGGGTATAAGTTAGTTTTCGTACGATAATTTTCGTAATTGTATAAATTATAAGCAAAGACTCTCTGCTTTCAAAATCATAAGGAAACTTATAACATTAGTGGAATATAGGGAACTACCTTAAGGTCAATAACAGACAATGTTTGGTGGCCTTGTAAGGACAAAAAGAAGGAAGAAAAAGACGAGTATGTATATTAGTAATGATGTAAATATTACAAATTTGCTGTGCTGAACTCTGCCAATAAGACTTCCCACTGATCAAGCTTTCATTAAGTTTTGCGAAAACAGGCCTACACACACACCATGTCTATGTCATGTGCGTAGTTGTCAAGTTCCAATGATTTATAAACACTTACCAAAAATAGAGGCGACAATATACCAATACTTGTTACGTTCAGCGTGTGCTCTTTCCCGCTCGTGACCCAACTTGACTGCAGCAGACATAGTGGCGAACAGTTCCCTTTCCTCGCGCTCGGCATCACCGAATATAGCGCGGAGGGCACGTTCTTGTACTATAAACTGAAAATATGTTTTGAACTCATATGATGAAATGTACTTTATTTCACCCTGACTTAAGTTGTTTATTTGTTGGCAACGAGGGGTAAGTTTAAGATTTAGGTGTTGCATTATCAAATCAAGTGATTTTTAACCGAATTCTAAAAAAGGAGGAGGTTCTCAATTCGGATGTTACTATTTTTTTTTTTTTTTTTTTTTTTTTTATGTTTGTTCAGGCATATCTCCGTCGCTTGCCAACCGATTTGGAAAATTCTTTTTTTGTTGGAAAGGGTATTCTTTCCAAATGGTCCTATAGCCACCAAGTTGGGATCTGATGATGGAATCTTGGCGAAATCGAGGGAACTCTTCAAATTTTATATGAAAACGTGTTGCGATTTTGGTATTTTCTACAACAAGTGAAGCATTTGCGTTCGATAAGAACCATTCTACCATCAGATCTGATGATGAAGCCAAGAGTCACGGAACTCCATAATGAGACAATGTGTCCTAGTCGTGTTTGGGCTTGTTGTAATTGTAACGGTATGCACTTTCCATGTTTATCAAGCACATGTGAACCACTAAAAAGTGAAAAATAAAAACTTTTTTGCAAAAAATAAAACCGACTTCAAAAAAAAAACAACAAAGTGAAAAATAACTTTAGCTTCTGAAGTCGGTGACAAAAAAACGAAAGCAATCAAACAAAGGTCACCGACTTCAGAAGCTAAAGTTATTTTTCACTTTTTTGGTTTTTTTTTGAAGTCGGTTTTATTTTTTGCTATGCATTTTACCCACATTTTATGGGAAAACTTTCAAGCTGGTAACATTTTTAAGCCAAAAGCCTTGTATTCAAATTCAACAACACTTTCTGTTTTTATAGATTTAGACAAAATAAAGCACAAGTTTAGTGAGGGTGGGAAAATAGAAAAATAAAATGTTTTTTGCAGGCCAAATCAATGCCAAATTGATTGAGGGCCTAAAGAAAATGACATTCTAACAGAATAATTGGATTGTTTAACGCTGCTGAGAAGCAAACTTAGTTTAATAAAATCTGTTGTTTAGGACATATTATGATACCCATGATAACATACCTTATGTTCTTCAGTACACAGGTGCAAATACTTGTCATCCCCCTTCATAGTGTTCTGCATCTCTGCATGAAGTTCCTTTAGCTTCATTTCAACATCAGCTAACTGACGTCCTAGCTCTCGCCTTCTATCTTGTGCTGCCATGAATCTTTCCTAAAAGTTTTAGAAATGAGTTTTGATTACATAAATATTGTTTTTGGTGTGTTAAGTGGTTGGGAGCTCGTGGCTAAATAACATCCGCTCAGACCGGTCTTAAAGTTAAGCTATGCATGCCTAAATTGGTCTGTGGAATGTGGATGGGTGATCATCCTTAAATACTGAGTTTCCGACGAGGTAGTCAGCGGCCCAAAATGTCTCAGAACCAGTCTTACTAAACTTAAGTGGTATCATATTATATATTATCTATTTGAGTTGTACTGCAACTTAAACAACAAATTTAGATAATTTTTTTTTATTTTTTATTTAATGCCATCTGTCCATTGACTGACACTAAGCATCTTTTGTGTTCATTTTGGTTAAGTCATGCTTGGTATGCGCCCAGTGGTGCATCCATATCAGTCTGTTTTATGGTGTGTCAGCTGTCACAGCATCATTTGAGTTTTCAAGTTTTTCATCAAGTTCGATGCCAGTTTATTGGGATGAGTAGTAATTCTATTTCTGTAGGCACTGACTGCTTGCACGATTTGTTCTTTCACCTTTAGTATTTTTAAGTCCCGATGTAAGCTCTCGTTAGTCATGTACCATGGTGCATTAGTTATAATCCTTAGCATTTTTGATTGAAACCTTTGGAGTATGTCAATGTTTGAGTTGGCTGCCGTGCCCCACAGCTGTATTCCGTATGTCCAGATTGGCATTATGATACATTTATAAATTCTGAGCTTATTTTCCAGAGAGAGCTTTGATTTTTTTGATAGTAGCCAATAATGTTTCCTTAGTTGTAGGCTCAATGCTTTACGCTTCGTGAATATATGTTTTCGCCAGGTTAGTCGCCGGTCTAGGTACATTCCAAGGTATTTAACTTCTTCCGCTTGAGGGATCATAACATTATTTAGTTGTACAGGTGGGCAAGTATCTCTCCTTGTTGTGAACGTCACATGTACAGATTTGGTTTCATTTGCCTTTATTCTCCATTCTCTTAGCCAGTTCGAAATTTCATCTAAGCTTGTTTGTAGTATCTTAGATGCCTGGGCGGCATCTTCATGCACCGCTAGTGTAGCAGTGTCATCGGCGAACGTGCCTAAGACTACTCCTTCAGACACGGGGAGATCAGCTGTATAGAGAAGGTAAAGATGATGATGATGATTTAGATTATGATTATGTAAAGATTTTTCAATTACGGTGTACCTCTAAAATTTTCCAATTTCAAAACAAAAAGTTTGCGGTAAACTGGTCTATAGGGTATCTCGTTACTAGTAAATAAAGAAGTTTGGATTAAATTCGCAGATGCTTGATATAAAATACTGGTATACAGCTGCATTTGGTTAGACTGGAAGCTGACACTAACGTAGTAGGTAAGACGAAGTCAATGACCACAGAAGCTTTCAGCAAATAACATAACGTAACATCACGCCTTTAATTCTCTCAGACTCTACTAGCACTCAAGTAGAGCGGACGTGTGTATTAGCGATTTTATTTACTAAATGACGCAAAAATAATATTCAAGTGATCTGTGACCTAGATACCAAACCGCATTTTGTGCTAAGTTTGTGATTTACTTTGGTGAATAACAAGTAGTTATGCGAAATATCTAAGAACTGAGTAAATATGTCAAATATTGGAAACAGCCCTCGGAGTATTCCACCTCCTAGCAGCCCTGCGACCAAACCCCAATCACCTTATTATGCGGAAGAAGGAAGATCAGAAGCAGTGGAAACCTGCGATATTAGTAACTGGTTGACCTCCATTGATAAATGCCTGAGTGAAGTATGTCACATTGCTCAAGAAGGAAAGCTGAACTCCGAACAAAAGCTGAGGATCAATAACCTTTCGCGCAAGGTAGAACATGGCGTTTCACAAATGGCAGTTTACTACCAGGACTTGAGGCTCAAGGTTAGAGAATATCAAGCGATGAAGGAAGAAAGGAAGCTTACGAATTGCCTTGAAAATTTCCAGCAAACAATTCAAGCTAGCATTGAAGAAAACTGCACCAAGACAAAGATAGCAGAAAAAGTGTCGTTTGCTGACATGGTTAAAACGAATACCAATAATTACTTGCGCCCAAATACCCTAAGCTCTATTGCAATTTATCCAACAGATAAATTGAAATCTAGTGACGACACAAAAACTCTAGTCCAAAAAATAATACGCCCGGAACAAATGAAATTGCACGTTCGAGGATTACGCAAAACAAAAAACGGGGGCGTTATTATCAGCACAGAGACAAAAGACGACATTGAAAAACTAAGACAATCGTCACAGCTAAGCAGTTCAGGCCTAAAAATAGAAGAGCACCATAAGAGAAGACCAAGAATTGCTGTCATAGGAGTTCCGGCCGTTTTAAGTGATCAAGAAGTCTACGATTGCATTTATGAGCAGAACTTAGCGGACAATGTGCCTAATTTACCTCGTGACTCTTTTATGTCTTCGATCAAATTAAGTCACAAGTCGGGTAAAAAGGAAGGACCTACGTGTAACTTTATTCTTGAAGTTACTGCCAGCATAAGAAAAGCCCTGATAAACCAAAACCGAGTTTACATTAATTGGACATCTTGCCCAGTGAGGGACTTTACACTTGTGACCAGATGCTTTAAATGTCAACAGTATGGACATGCTGCAAAGACCTGTCGGGAAGCTACCCACACGTGTGGACATTGTGGAGAGACGGGTCATCAATCCAATGTGTGCAATAAAAGTGCTGAACTGCCACAGTGTGCAACATGCTTGCGTTTTAAAAAACCGAGCAAACACAAAACAGGCGATCTAGAGTGCCCCGCTAAGAAAATAGCTGAGGCAAGATATGTCAATTCAATCAATTATAATGACGCGTGACAACGCCTATCTTTTTCAATAAGTTCCGTTTAGTAATTTGTGTTATAATTTAATCATAAGAATATTGACCTTTATGTACCTACTATTGTCGCACTTAGAATAATAAAATTGTAGTCTTTAGTGTTTATAAATTATAATACCTACAATCACTGGTATATTTTACATTTAGGTGACGTAGCATTTTTCTCTGTCGACACAAAGTAAACGTGACCTGGATTTTGTGTTATGCTGCATTGCCAAAATTATAGAATGTTGCAAAGAAGTTACATAAACAAAACTGTTTTTCTTACTTTGAATAGAGCAAAATTTTATAGATAAGTTATTTACTAATGGTTTGTTTAAGGAATCTTAGAAAATATTTATGTATAAGCGCTAGAGTGAGATACCTGAGATACAGGTTTATTCCTAGTTCAGGTAGAATCCAATTATTGTATACCTATAGTTTTAAGGCCATAGTGTAAATATTTTTGTATTTCAATTATTTCAAATAAACAATTTCAATTTCAATTTCAATTCCCAATGGGTAATGCAAAGGTGTAAATAACATCTACATTTCGCCAGTCCCATGTGATGAGCCTAATTGTCATCAATCTGGCACAAATTCAAACTGTGGCTGATATTGAGAAACTCCTGATGAAAAAAAACAAAAATCACTTTGATATGACCTCATTCTCCGGAGTTGCCCTTGCCACTACTTGACCAATGAGGTAGAAGAACGATCAGGGAATCAAACACTCAATTTTGTTGGTCATATTATACTGGATTTATTTAACATTCCCACAATTGGGCTACTTTTAAAGACAGGGTGCACCCTTAGTATCTAAAATTCAGATGCATTTTAGATCTTGGTTAGAACTCAGAAGTTTGAAGAGATATTTGTATAAAACGAACTTAGAGGAAACTAGTGAGTCATCTAAAGCATCATCATGTCACTCTAAAGAGTATGCATATTGTCAGTCATGATTTAAAAGATTAAAATCTCTGCAAATAAGATACCAAACAGAAAGTTCTACATACATATTATCAGATAAAAACGTCTAATGTCATCACGTACAATGATTAAGCATTACTTGCATTAATCTACATCTAAAACAGTGACTATTAATAACTATTAAATGATTTTAATTGTATGATGTAAGCGTGGGACAACAATGTATGAATAGCATGACGTTACTCATTTAAAAAAAATGTAGGCATAATAAGCAATGACCTTCCGCTGGTCTTCATAAAATATAAAAAAAAACAGATGAGGGGTTTCTAACCTGTGCATCAACGACTGTGTTTTGCAGAGCCATAATTTCTTCCACACCTGTGAACTTCTCATATCTGCTAACTATATCTCGTACCCTCTTTGTCACAGTCTCATATTTAAGCCTTTCTGCAATTTCCGTAACTTTTGCCGCTGGTACATATCTAGTTACCATTTGCTCGACTTTGTCACGGCCACTAAAATTAGGTAAATGCACTTTGTCTTTCAGCTTTTGCGCTATCTGTCTGAGTTTGTCTGTTGCCATATTTACATGTTATTTTTGTTGTAGAGTTTTTGAAAGTTATTGAATAAAGAGCATTTTTTGGTGTAATGATTTCTGACCCGGACCCCCAGATGGGTTGGGATTTGACTGACAGTGACACTGACAGCTTTGACGTTTGCTTGACATTTGTTAAAGTTTGATGCGATTTTATTTTGTGTTCGGATACGTAGCGAAAAGCTGAGAACATGTTAAGGTGAAAGCGTCAGGGTAGCCCGTGAAATTCTCAGTTCACAAGGGTCGAGCGAGGTACGAATTTTTCAAGGTCAAAGTAGTTTCTGTTACCATTGTCATAAAGTCCATTTTAAGAATTTTTAATATTCGTGATTCATTTTATCGTACAATTTTTTTTTTTTAAATGGACTGTATTGGGATTTGGGAACGGTTACAAAGACCATTTTTTTTTAATGTGTTTCATTTACGATTCTGCTATAGCGTCGATTTAAAGGTCTCTGCACACAGCCGGCGTGGCGTGGCGGACGCGGCGTGGCGGGGGGCGGCGACGCTGCGCTGGCGCGGCTGCATCGGTCACACTGCGGGCGCGATCACGTCCCGTCTTACCGCTTTGATTCAACTCTGTTCCTATAGATTCCCAAAGTTCATTTTTAAGAACAGTGTTTTTATACTGCCTATGGATGGCCCAAATCGTACAAACATACGTGAGCACGAACACATTCGACTAATTTCGATATCCATTTTTGTAAAACGATACAAAATCACATTCACGCTCCGTCCCCGCCGCTTCTGACTTGTATTCCCACTCGGCGCGGCGGCGGCGGCGGCGTGGCGCGACGGTTACCGTCGCGTCGAGCGGGACGGCTCTGTGTGGCGTCGTCCGTAATATCTAGTACATTACAACTGCTCAGTGTCGCGTCACCGTCCCGTACCGCCGCGCCGCGCCCGCTGTGTGCAGAGACCTTTAAACCCCCAGAACGACTCACAGTCGGGGCTCATTCAAATTTTACCAATCAAATCATCCCAAGGGGCCCGGACAGTGAGTCGTTCTGTTCTGCATTAGAATTTATGATTTTTTACAGAATTCTAATCTACTGGCCTTGTTTCTTTCTTTTTAGTTTTTATTTAAGTTAATGTTTCACGTTAAATTATTTTTTACACAGTCGGGTTTTTTGTTTGCTTTAATGTTTTTTATATCTTACTGCTGGTTAATATACCACGTCTCACAGCTATCGGTGTTTTTACTTGTTTTTATAAACAAATTAGCTTGAAATATCCTATGCGCGTCACCTATCTGTCACTTAATTCATACAAAAATCAAAGAAAGATTTTCTGTGACGTTTTGTAAATAAAATGTCAAATAGACTGAGATAGTAAAGTAACCAACCAAACCCGCCTAGTAAGTTATCACAGAGTACACTATATTACTGAAATAAGTTATTAAAAAACGGCCGTAAGTGATTATACTGTAAGGGTTATTATAAATTTAGGAATAAGGGCCGGAACCACGTCTATTCATATTGTCACAGACAGAAGACTTTGGAGGGAAAACTGGCTCGTTGGTCTCAGTTGCGTCGTAACTATACCATCTGAGGCCCTTTTGGCAAATCCATTGCACGGGGCCCAAGAAAACTCGTCACATTTTAATTTAGTATTCAGAAATCATTGAGATAATGTTCTATATCTAGTATCTACTTGACTATTTTTGTACCTATGCATTTCTGGATTTCTATTTGAATTATTTTCTAGTTTCGTCCTTTTAAGACCCCTTTTGTAGTCGACATATAGTTTTTTTTTTTAACTTTATTTTATGTCCCATAGAGTTTCTTAATTTCGTCCTAAAGTCTGTCCTTTTCATAAGAATGCGCTTAAATCTTAATTATTTATTTGAATTTGTACATGGTGTTTGGTTTTGACTTTAATCCATTTTAAATTTGATCTAACTTTAATTTTATTTAAATTACTTACATAAATTTTCAATTTTATACAAAATTTTGTAAAAATAGTCATTTTTGAGCTCGCAGTCTCTCGGGTCAGGGGCCCGTGGCATTTTGCCAGTCCTGCCACCCTATGGTTACGCCACTGGTTGGTCTACAATTGGGCCAAGTTAACAGTCCACATTTGACACTTCATCAAACGCAACACGAGCTAGTAGACCTTCATCAGGATTACTTAAATGTCGTCAATGAGCGGGATCACCTAAGGGTGGTCACGGATGGGTTCCACAGCTGCAGCAACTTATATGAGGAGGCTTTGTGTAAAATTAGGGACCTAGAGGAGGAATTAGTCCATGCTAATGTTAAACTTTTAAATTTGAAAAAGGAACAGGAGCGTACTCAGGTTATGGAAACTGATCATTTGTACAACGAACTAGTAAATACAAATTGTAACCCTCATTAACTCATAACAATAGACCTTACAGAGGACTCCTTACTGAAACATAATTCATACCATAAAGTAAGTAAAAATAAAATAAAAAAATATGCAAGATTGAATAAAATCATTAAAAAAATTAATAAACACAAGAAACAACAAAAACACTATTCCAAAAATATTCAATTAAGGAAAGAACGTGTTTCTCTTGTTAATAGATTAAATAACTATCAAATTAAGTTAGAAGACAGTACAAGTATTTATGAAATAGACACTCAGCGCTTACAATCTGAAATTGAGGCACTGAATGAGTCACTAAAATTTTTATATTATAAATATGAAAGCTCTAAGAAACAAATTAAGGAGCATATTCTTGTCACAAATGAGTTGGTTGACAAAGTAGACTTGCTGACTCTCAGCAACACTCATTGTACTTGTCGGAGTGAACCGAGTCTTGATGCCCTCCAGCCTGAGGCAACGGAGGACCCGTCCCAAGCTGTGAGTGCTCAGAACTTCATCATCCATCAAAATCTTGATTCACAAGTAGTACAGCCTGAGATTAGTCATTTTGTTTCACCTGATTGTAATGATTGTCATCATTCAGTTATGTTTTCCGATAGTATGGGTAGAGGGCTAGGTAAATTGATCAGTAATAACCTGAGTTACTGTACCCAAAATTATTGCATGCCAGGCTCAAGCTACAAACAAATAATGGCATCAGTAGTAAAAAATGATTGTTATCTTAACACTACCATTACTCTATGTGTTGGTAATAGTTTTAATGTAAAAAAGGAAGATATCACCGACTGTGTTTCTGAGTTGCTAAAGTTAAGTTGTAATAAAATCATATTGTGTGCTTTTCCATATTTTGAAAATTTAAGTAGTAGGAAAAACGATTATATACATATGTTGAATAAACATGTACATTTTTTAGTAGGTCACTATAGTGACAGGCTTATGTATCTGGATATCAACACTATAGTTGGTAATCTTAAGTCATCACGGGGTAAGGTGTATCTACCTATTGGATGTAGACACAAAATAGCTCGGCTATTAGCTTATAGTATTCACAGACAGACATAAATAGTATGTCTAAGTTTAGTTATATTATTAACACTGCAACAATTAGTAATTCTACTAATGTACAGGTGACTGGCACAAATGTATATAGCACTAGTGCTATAAATGTTTACACACATTTTACTGGGGAATCTGTCACCATGGAAAATTCTCAATTAGGGTTAATTAGTGATAGGGTCTTGTTGTCTGAGGATGGCACGGGTGTCTCCGGCCTCACTCCAAATTTTAATATGAATTTAAACTAGAAAGTGAGACAACAGAAGGTACCATTAACAATATTTTTGTTAATCCTACCAACAGTAAGGTATCTTCTTGCACTCCATTAGTTAGTAAAAAAGGGCCTCAGCAGAACACCTTAAAATTATTCCACCAAAATATCCAAGGCATTTCTTCCAAATTATTAGAAATTGAATTGTTTTTAGAAAATAGTAAGTTTGACATTATTTGTTTTACTGAACATTGGCTAAAGGATTACCAAATGCTTATTAATTATGAGAACTATATGGTGGGTAGCTGCTTTAAACGTAAAACTATGCTTCGTGGAGGTTCCCTAATATTAATAAAAAATAGTTTTAAATATAAGCAACGTGATGACATAGTAGGTCTCTCGGTTGAACATTGTGTCGAACTGTCCTGTGTTGAGCTAGGTAAGCATATAATTGTGTGTGTGTACAGACCCCCAAACTATCAAAACTTTTCCATATTTGAATCTATAATGGAAGATGTCCTGGCAAAACTTGCAGCCAGTAATAAATCTAAAATAATTTGTGGTGATTTCAATATCAATATTTTAGAAGAAAATTCAAATAGCAGTCGGTTATTAAATCTTTTTAAGTCATTTGACTTGACTAACGTTTTTATTGAACCCACTAGAATCACAACTTCTTCTGCTACTTGTATAGATAATGTTTTCTGCGATTGTGATTACTTAGATAAAGCCATAATAAATTGTTTGCCGTCTGACCATAGCGGACAAACTGTAACTTTTAGGTGTAAAACTCCAATGCAAAAAGTTCAGATTAAATTTAGACCTATAACTTCTTGCAAATTAAAGAGGTATAATACTTCCCTACAGAACAAGTTAAGTGTAATGAGCCAAGAGGATATTAATATAAATCAATTGTATGATCGTTTCTTTTCATTAGTTCACACGGAATTCAACAAAACTTTTGAAAAGAAGACAAAGAGTATTTGCCCTAAATTTATATTTAGTGATTGGGCAACTAGAGGTATCAGAAAAAGTAGGGAAAGGCTATTTGAGCTTTACAGCCTTAAGCCTTTTATAAACACTGAAACTTTTAGCAAGTATGTTGCTACGTATTCAAAGATTTTTAGAAATACTTGCAAGGTTGCTAAAGCCCTGCACATTAGCAACAAGATCAAAACAGCAGAAAATAAAATAAAGACCGTTTGGAAAGTTATAAATAACGAGACCAACAGAAAGAAAATACGTAATAATACTTTTATATTAGATACAGCATGTGGTCTTAAAAAAGCTCTAATCAGGAAGTAGCTCAAGAATTTGCTATTTTTTTTACCGAAATACCAATAAAAACTACGGAGGCTCTTAATTCTTCACCTGAAGCCTCAATTGGCTTATTAAAGGCGAATGTGTCTGGCTGCCTGGCTGAATTTAAATTTAAACACATTAACCCCATGACAGTTATTAAAGCTTTCCGGCAAATTAAAATCAAACTGACTGAAGATTTATGGGGAATGTCTATCAAAGTTTGCACATCTATACTTGAGACCATAGCCCCGTACTTAGCTTTAATTTTTAATTTATGTGTAGACCAAGCAGTTTTCCCTGATTTAATGAAATACAGTAAAGTCATACCTCTTTTCAAATCCGGGGACAGCAAAGATGCCAATAATTATAGACCTGTATCCGTGTTACCGGTTTTTAGCAAGGTTTTTGAAAAAGTAATGCTTAATCAAATGCTCTATCATTTTAACACCAACAGAATCTTCCATGATCAACAGTATGGTTTCACCAAGGGACGTTGTACAACTGACGCCGGTGTAACCCTATTAAAGCACATATTTGCTGCGTGGGAAGAGTCCCAAGACGCAATAGGAATTTTCTGTGACCTCTCCAAAGCTTTTGATTGCGTAAATCACGAAACATTACTTTTGAAACTGGAGCATTACGGACTGGGTAAACTTGCACTTAGCCTGCTAAAATCTTATTTGAGCGATAGAAAACAACATGTTCAAATAAACGGTGTTAATTCACAGGGTTTGAATGTAAAAATGGGGGTTCCGCAAGGCTCAATATTGGGTCCTTTCCTTTTTCTAGTCTATATAAATGATCTACCCTATTTGTTGAAACACCAATCTCAAAATATGGTGTTGTTTGCTGATGACACTTCTCTAATTTTTAAGATAAATAGACGGGCCAAAAATCTAGATGACGTGAATGATGCCCTACTTCAGGTCCAAAATTGGTTCACAGCAAACAATTTGGTATTAAATGAAAAAAAAACTAAATGCATAAGATTTTCATTACCGATTGTTAAAAGTAGTGGTTGTGAGATAATATTGAATAAAGAGAAACTTGAATTCGTAGATAAAACGGTTTTCCTGGGGCTTACGCTTGATTCAAGGCTACAATGGGGTTCTCATTTAACATCTCTTGAAAAATCCGTCAATTCACTGATGTGGATACCGCTAGACTGGTCTATTTTAGTTACTTCCATAGTATAATGTCTTACGGTATTTTGCTATGGGGACGGGCTGCTGATATCGAGTCTATATTTATTCTGCAGAAACGAGCCATCAGAGCCATATACAATCTTCGTAGGCGCGATTCTCTAAGGGAACTATTTAAGGATATTGGCATCATGACGGTTCATTGCCAATACATCTACGAAAACATAATGTACGTCAGAAAAAATCTGCATCTTTTCGGTAAAAGAGGCGACAGACACAATTACAGTACTAGAAATAGGGACCAACTAGTTCAGCCAGGCTTTAGACTCGCTAAAGTGGACTCATCTTTCATGGGGTACTGTTTGAGATGCTATAATAAAATTCCACAAAGTATTCTTGAACTGAATGAGACGAAATTTAAAACATGTATTAAACGCACACTATGTAAGCAAGCATATTACAAGTTGAGCGATTATATCGCTGATAAAAATGCTTGGCTCAATGCTGGTCCTGCTCCACAAGGACAGGGGCGCAAAACTTGATAGCATTAAACGGTATTGTTGGAGCTGCCGAAGATTGTACAACTATCTTTGCATTGTATAGATTCATTGTTAGTATTATATAATCGCATAGCCCATATTGTGTGAGTACTATGTACTAGAAAGCTATCATTCACTGGAAACCTACTTTAGTTTTTGACTTGAATGTGCCCTGGCGGTTGAGAGTATGTCATGCTCACTCAAATGTCTCGCTGATGGTGGCGCGTGTGTCGGACCATTTAGCTCCCTTCAAAGTGGTTGAGCTGAATAGTGCTGATCCATGCGTCATGTTCGTGAACGGGTGCTGTCAGTTGTGACTGGTCATCTCTTAGTTGCCATGGCTTATTTGAAAGAATTATTTTGTTTTTACTATGGACACTTTTAACGTGCACATCTTGCTACATTGTTCTCACATAATCTACCATCTCAACATGAATGATGTAACCAAGATTTTGTAACAATAATTTGATTTAAAAGAGTGTCCATGGAGTTTCTTGCCCGTTCTTCTCCATAGAGATCTACGTTAGGGAATGGGCAACTACAGTACTTTCACAGTTTTTATGTCTTGTGACTGGGACTGTAGCTACATTTAATTTTCATCTTTGTTTCGACAATTCAAAAGTGCCTGTTATTGGCCTACTTGAAATAAATGCTTTGATTTTGATTTTGATTTTGCAACAACGTACCTTGGTGCAGCCATGGTATATTATTGTACCATGGGTGCAACCTTGCAACGGCATTATATATTACCTATTTTTTCGAAGTTAGAACTGCACAATTGTTTGTCATTTTTCAATTACGAAGACATATTTGTTGTAAAAATGGCAAAAAAGGTAACCTTTATACTTAGAACTGTGATCTATTAATTAAGGTCTATGTTCACTGAAAAGATAACGGTTTGATTATCTAAAAACAGCTGTTTAAGGGACATGTTTCCCTACAAAAATGTGTTTTAAACAGCTTTTTTAACCGACTCTCACTCTTTCTAAAAAATCAGGAGGTTCAATTCGGATGTTTCTATTTTTAAAGGATACCCTTTCCAAAAAAAAAAAAAAATACAAATCGGTTGGCTAACGACGGAGTTATGCGCGAACAAACATAAAAAAAATACGAAATAGACATGACGGTCTGATTATCTAAAAATGTGTTTTAAACAGATTTTTTAGATAATCTGACCGTCATGTTTTTGGTGAATATGGACCTTAATTGGTCCTACATTAGTGGTCTTAATCGCCTCGGTCGTATTGAGCAAGAGGTCCTGGGTTCGAATCCCGGGTAAAGCAAATTGTTACTTTAAAAATTGCTTGGATTTAGCAATCAGCGCCCAGGGGGTCTGTATTTGTGCCCAGTTTATGACTACTGTCTAGTTCCCTATTACAGTGTGAGAAACCCTTCCGAGGATTCCGGTACAGCGATGTTCAGCAAAGCAGGAGTGTGATGAGGACGGCTTCACCCTAAGGCTGCCTGTCCATTGAAGCGGAGCTAGGCTCCGGAGCGGAGAAAAGGATAAATATTAACCAATAGGATTGCATACTGTAGCTAAGCTGGTATTTCACGCAATTTTATTGGTTAATATTTATCCTTTTCTCCGCTCCGGAGCCTAGCTCCGCTTCAGTGGACAGGCAGCCTAATTCAGAAGAAGAAGAAGAAGTCGCAATCAATGGACTGGTACTGGACTGTCAGGACCAAATATGCTGCTGCGTCCAGTGACACCAACGACGTCGCTTCATGTGTCCCGACTGCATCACTCCACGACGGTGGAGGAGGTCGTAGAGTACATGAATGTGAAGACCTGCTGGACCTTGAGGGTCGAGAAGTTGGAGCCGCGTCACAACACCAACTTCAAGTCGTTTGTGGTGAGAGTTCGACACAATATCAAAGGTTTTATTTAAATTTCGAATGTGCTTGCAAACAGAAAGCCGTTTATTGAAAAAAAAAACGAATGAACTTTCAACGCGAGAAAAAATTCTGTCTGTTGCTAAAAATAGCCGCTGCAGTAATGTAAGTACTAATTTTTTTATCTGTGGAGTGTGGATCATCTTCATTGCGAAAATGTTGCGAGTTTGTGTTGTGTTTTAAATTGTTAATCTGTGACTGACCTGATAGAAGAAAAAACTGACCGCTCAGTTCAGAATTTTTGTCGAGTGTAAATTTGTTCGGTTTTATATGACTGTTTTTCTCGCACTCGAAGTCAAAAGTACAGTTTGCACCTCGAGACTAAAACGCCAATTTAATATACCCTCGCTTTCATTGCCTCCCTCACAAGCTCGGGAGTCAAACCACCTCGGGTATGTTATGGCTTCGTTTAGTCCCTCGTTATAAAATATACTAAAAAATATCTTCACTATCTTCTAAGAACCCCGTAATACTGTTATAAAATTAGAAACGTACGTAATTTAATTTAATTTATAGATAACAACTATTATAGCAACGCAATATTTAAATTGTTATTAAAAACAAAAAAAATATAATGATAGCTGTTACCCGCGAGCTCAGAAAAAAAAAACAATCCGATTTTGTTCTAATTTCAAGGGTTTGATTTTTTTTGGACGGAACCCTATTTTTATTCTAAAATAAAAGTAGCCCAAGGTATAGTATTGTATAGCTTATAGTAAAATCGGTCTAGCCGTTTCGGAGTTAAGCCGAAACAAGCAAATAGACAGAGAGACAAAAATTTCATTTATTTGTATATGCCAGCGTCATTTTCATTCATGCTCCGCTCCATGCTCTCAATTCGAACCAGCAGTACAAGCACGTAGGATTCTCGATAAAATGAGTTTTTGACTCAATAGAAAACTCATTTTATCGAGAATAACTGTCATATTTATCTTATCGAGTCCTATAATCCTACGTAATTGCACTGCAGTAGTTACTGTGTTTAGCACGTTTGAACAAACAAATAAACCAACTAAAAAACAAACAAACTCTTCCAGCTTAATAACTTTAATTGATACAGATACGTATCGGAAGAATTTTCTCGAAACATCTCTGGATGTCACGGTCAAGATCACGACAACAACGTACGAATGACCATGGATAACAATCGATGTTTGCCTAAAATAATAATAAATACGCAAACAATGTTTTATAAAAGATAAGTAGGTACTATAGATTCAATAAATGATTGAGCGGTAGGTGGTAGTGACCCAGAGCTCACTGACCCCACTCAAACGCAAAGCATTTATCTCGGAGCATGCATGGTTCCTACAAACGTAACTTACTGTAGCAAACGTGGCTTTATATTACTATACTCTATAGGCTTTATTTAGCTAAAAGAATTATAGATAGTATTACATCATTGCAGATAGTGTCATTGCTGCATTGTAACAGTTCTCGTTGACCACAGAGTATATAATCACTACGTTTAGTCGTTGACAGCCTGGCCACCATACAGCCAAGGAGGCCGCCATTAGGTATATCACCTTATTCTTCCTCGGTCGAGTTTTCACTCCCTTCTCCATCTACCACAAAGATAGGAGGGTTCGATCTGTAAAGGTTGCATAGCACCCTGGCATATAAGCACTGGCAGGCTAATATTATTCTTTATAAGTTGCTATGACAACATCAATATGTATTATAATTGTCTTGTCAATATATTTCTGTATTAAAAATATTGAGCTGCTATTTTAGTAAAAGTTTACGTTATTAATCTTCAACTGCGCTACTGCTAAGGTGAAACATCAATATGATCTCCGCGGAAGAGCTTCGATCTGGAGTATTGGAGAAGGCGGCGAGCTACGCATATCCTCTGAACGTTGCGGTGATGATAGCGACGGGGTGTCAGTTTCGGGTGGCGCTGTAGCACTGTCTTCCATCTCTTCAGAACCTGATTGAAAACTATCATCTCCACTGTAGTCAATGGTATTCGGGGACGGTGCCAATTGACGGTTCGATACTGTTGAGGTTTCCCCATTGTACCGTCAAATAAGAGAATAGTGATGATTAGTTTCAAGGAGTGCAGCTTCTTCGACTAGAGGGTCTGTTTTAGATTGTCTGACATTCTTCTTTGCCAATAACGGGCCTGGTGTAAGCCAGGACGGCAGTGAGTATCCGTTCGGATAGGCCCCTCCTCCCGCTACGGGAACTTGGGCCCTCCAAGGGAAATACTTATTTCAATTACCCCATCTTGGAGCAATTGGTTGAATATTTGGCGAAAGATTGGTGAACACGGAAGCCGGGGGAACTGAGGCTTGCAGAACATTGATTTGTAAGGGCTCGCCAGGACCTCCCAGATTGAATTGGATGCTTGAATGTTGCTTAAGTAAGTGGTGACCCACGATAACGTCTGCGCAGAGGTTGTCAACAACCAAAAGAGGTGTTTGCTTGTAAGGATGTTGATTCATTTGAATAGTTGCAAAACATACCCCTTCAAAGAACGAGATTTGGTTAAGAGAGGCAAGATTGACAGTTTGGTTGCACGGTCTTTTGCGCAACTTCAGGATGCGGGCGACTTTGCTGTTTCTGAAACTGACTCGAGTGGTTTCAGGTACAGCATTTAGTTGCGGAGAGTTAGTACCGATCCGTCCGTTCCGTTTCTAAGGTGATGGCTTGATTAAGAGCTTCAGTTAGAGCAAGTGTAAAGTTTTCTAAGAGTCGTTTCCTTGAGAGCGCTACGCTTTTAGGGGATTATAAAGTGTTTTAAGGTTTGATTTTGTTTATCGGTATTTCTCAGGAATGGTACATTATCTTTTCATGAAAGTTGTGCCACTGGGCAAGGGGGACCCCTTCTTCTCTCCACACCACGTGAGTTGACTACCATCGCATGCATTTCACGAAAAATAATGCGTTTTGTTGTAAGCAGTATTTTCGTTTGACAATATTTCGAGATTTTACAATATCGCTAGAGATATAACAATATAACGTATTTGACAATTTTACGGTGACATACAATGCTTGGTTGACGGCTTCGAGGAGGGTCGGTTTACACCTTCTAAATACGCCTTTGCCTAACTCTTCAGGGTTGAAGCGTTATGTTACGAGTTAATGACCATTTAGTTATTTACAAGGAAGTATTTACTGTGTTATAAATAACCTGAAGATATTATGCATTATTAAAGTTACAGACATCAAACAAATTGTTTGTTAATAAGTAAACCATAAAACGATGTGACAATGATTTTAAAGTAGATATTAAGTTATATTTTATTTATTTTGTATTGATGGAGTGTTAACATGTATTAAGATAATCGTTAGCTCACCTACTTGTTTGAATACATATTAAGTAACTGTAACAAAAATGTAGTTTAAGACAGAACGACTGTATTCCTCCAAAGGGAAGAGCAGAGGTTCAAACTTCATGTCCGCTCGGAACTTAGCTGCGAATGAGTGCATTTGGGACTTGAATGACATTTGGGCTATGTTAGAAACCATTTGTTTAAGGTGAATGCGTCAGGGCAGCCCGCGAAATCCAGATTTTCTTATGTTTTTTTGCAATTTGCTGGGTAGTTCTAAGTTGCAAAAAACGTAAATAAAATGAATTTCGCGGGCCACCCTGAGGCCTTCACCTTTAGGCTGATACTCCAAGATAGTCCGCGAAATTTAAATTTACAATAGTTCATAAGAGTCGAGGAACGAATTTTTCAAGGTTAAAGTCGTTCCTCGACTCTTATGAACTTTGAGGGTTGTATTGATGCTTTTGGTGATTATAATTCTGTAACTACATTTCGTCTTACAGCCGCGACCGATATGTTTATCAACATACAACTTAGCGCTGCCCTGAAAAATGCAAAAAACTTAAGAAAATTTTAATTCCCCCCCTCGGAAAAATGGTTTCTAACAGAGCCCAGCTGTCAATGTCATTCAAGTCCCAAATGCACTCATTTGCAGCTAAGTTCCGAGCGGACATGAAGTTTGAACCGGCGACATTAGTAGTAGTGTATTATCTATGATTAGTAGCCAATATGGCAACAGACCATTATAGAGCAATATGGCCGCCATATTGCTGATAGTACTTCACTATTTCACTTTCTCTAGGCACAGCGAAGCTACCTATTACCTAATCTCACGTAGGGTAATGAAATAGAACTAAATCATTGTCAGTTTCACTTTCAGACACTGCTCACGATTCTATTAGAAGACGTGCCAACGTGTTAGACAAATATCCTTCTTAATTTTCCTTTTGCCATATACTTGGAGAGTGATAAATCGCTTAACAATGCGATTGCTACAGCTGGTGCAAATTGGGGTGATGTTTTGAATTAAATAGTGGCTGGGATGCAAATTTAGAGAGGCCACAAAGGCCTTACCATTGATTTTTGAATTGTAAAATCGAATGCCTAGGGGTGTGAGCATGACTTGCCAAGTCATAGATCTCGAGTACGAAGATAAGACATATCTTTCTCGACCCGAATGGCGATGGCGCAGTGGTAGTGAGGCTGCCTTACGTTCTTTGGGAGCAAATATTATTGTGATGAGCATGGACATTTGTTTCCGAGTCATGGATGTTCATATGCACCTAGATGCACCTATATTTTATGTAAGTTTTATAAAACCAAAAGTACCCATGTAGTATATCAACTAGATGGTGTCCACGACACGATTCATGTGCGTATATTCCTTCGGTGAACGAAAAGATAGTGAGGAAACCTAAACAGCATCCCTGAGACAAATTTATCGACGGCACACAGATACATGCTTCAAATATTTGTCCTGAGCTGTAGAACGACGATTATCTCTGATCTACGCGGTACCTTATGTCAGTCTCATCACTTAAAACTTAGTAAATGTTACTTAGTTAGTTTTATCTGTGCTCTAAGCAGCATGTCCTGATTCGTGCGGAACGCAGGGCGCGTCGTAATGTCTACAAGTCTAGGTACGGGAAACTAAGCGAAACGACTACAAATGATCTTGCTATGTTTTTTTTAGGTGGGTCATTTGAATTATTCCCAATAGTCCTCTCTAGCCCTGTCCTCCGGGGTGACAGCTTTTACCAAAGAAGGCATCAGGATTAGGAAGAAGTGCCGAATAACGCTGTGGCCAGAAATACCTATGCCTTTTTGTAGTCGATGTGGGGTCTACCAACCATTCCCGATGATCCTCATCCTCCAGGGCAGCGGAACAGAAACCAGCACTCTTAGAAACTACAATCACAAATTGCCGATATTCCGACTAAGGGATACGGTCACTTATTCAGCTCTATTCAACTTATGCCCATAGAAAACAACGATTTTGTATGAGACGCGTAAAATGGCAACGTTTCTATGGGCATAAGCTGAACAGAGCTGAATAAGTGTGCGTAGTCTCTAAGCCATCGTGACGCACGTCCCCGCTCATTCCTTCCCTCATCCATGCGGCGCGCGGCGAAAACAAAATACGGCTGTTGGTCACCGCTGACGTCAGCGTCGCTGTATGCTGCCCGAAAGAACACAATGTGTACTCCTACGCGACTGACCGTCACGTCAGCGCGACAAGAATTCACGCCTTATGTCCATGTTCACCGAGAAGATAACCGTCTGATTATCTAAAAACAGCTGTCACTGTGACGGGTTCCCGTACAAAAATGTGTTTTAAACAGCTGATTTTAGACAATCAGAGCGTCATCTTTTTGGTGAACATGGACCTTAGTCTCTCTAGGTTGAACTGCGAGATATATCCAAAACAAAACAAGTGCGAGTCGGACTCGCACATGAAGGGTTCCGTAATAGCAAGTAACATAGTATAAAAGTTCTTGCAGTTAGTTGTAAATGAAAGGTAAATTGCGGTTTACGATTTACGACGTATTAAAAAAAAACTACTTACTAGACCTCGTTCAAACCAATTTTTGGTGGTAGTTTACATGGTAATGAACATCATATATTTTTTTTAGTTTTGTCATTCTCTTATTTTAGAAGTTACAGGGGGGGACACATTTTACCACTTTGTAAGTGTCCCGCAAACCATTCAGTTTAGAAAAAAATGATATTAGAAACCGCAATATCATTCCGTTTTTCAACCCTAAAAAGGGCAAAGTCTCTCTTAGATAGAAAAGTCCTGGCTGCGGGACTGTTCGAAAGAGATACATAAAGGGCGAGGAAGGAACATGGATGGGTTTTAGTCAGTAAAAGTCTGACACTCCCTCCCGCTCAGCCTACAGCTCCTTGCGCGCCAATACTTAAATAAACTTAAAACCATCATCATCAGACTGTAGGTCCATTACACACTAACCTCGTTACGGCATGCCGGTTATGTCTTCTGATATAATCTTAACTAAATACGAACTTAAATTATAATTAGCCAACGGGTCGCGGCAACCCGAGTCACGCACTTCGGGGCCTTCAGTGCGTTCAACGAGGTACAAAAGTTCATTTGTTTTTTAATTTGAATTTTGGAATGCAGATTTCTTAGATAGTTTCTGCGTTCCAAAATTAAAATTGCCGATATGGGTCACATGGCTGCCAAGCTAAAATAGAACTGGCTGCATGGCCGCATCTGTCGCATGCCGAAGAAGCTATGGGCCAAAGTTACCAGACAATGGGACCCAAATAGCAGCAAACGGCAACGTGGCAGGCCCAGAAGAAGATGCCGGGACAAACTTGACTCCTTTTACAAGGATTGGCGTATAACAGCACTGGATAGCGATAAGTGGAAGGAGGGAAGGGAGGCTTTTTCCCTGCAGTGGTACACAAATGGCCAATAAAAAAAGAATTTGGACTGGCCCTTCGGTAGGTATAGAGAACAACTTTGGAAAAACTTGAAGTTCTTCATCAGATCTTTACCAAATTGAAATGGGATCACACCAAGAACGTACTCTTCCTAAAACTACCCAAATCGCTTCTGGTGTGCCTATTTCTCCAGAATCCCATTAAATAGAACTTAACATATCTAACTGTCGAAATCTGGATGTATTGTACACTTCTGCGCACTCCCTCAGAGTAAACAGGCGTAATGTTACGTCACTATGTTACATAAACAATAAACAACCAAGCGATTGCAGCAATTACTGCAGCTTTGCCGTGTATTTTTGAAGAGTTCCATTTATATCTCCGAAGATCAGCGTCAGATCTTAACCAAATTAAAATGGAACCACACGGAAAGCACCAGCTTTTAAATAAAAAACTAATCATCAAAATCGGTTAACCCAGTCGAAAGTTCAGAGGCAACAAACATTGTTGAAATCTGGGAGTTTTGTACACATCTAGGTACCCCCTCAGAGCATACAGGCGTGATGTTACGTCATGATATAGTATGAACAATGAACCTACAAGCGATTGCAGCAATTACTGCAGATTTGCCGTATATTTTTGAAGAGTTCCATTGTATATCTCGGAAGATCAACATCAGATCTTCAACAAATTAAAATGGGACCAATCGACAAGCACCAGCTTTCAAACAAAAAAAGAATCATTAAAATCGGTTCAACCAGTCGGAAGTTCTGAGGTAACAAACACAAAAAAAAAAAAATACAGTCGAATTGATAACCTCCTCTTTTTGGAAGTCGGTTGATAAAAAACGAATCACATTCATTTAAAAAACCTAGGTAAGTAGGTACTTTTTTTTTGCAACGTCATCATATCTTAGAGCTAGAAGACCGGCAGTAGCAGATGAGTAGATGCTTCCAATGGGAAGCCACTCCGGACGACAGCATCACAGAACACATTTGCTCATAGCCCTTTTTTTTTCGTAGCCTTTAGGGCTGCAATGCATGAAAAGAAAAAAAAAGGTAAGTTCTTTCACATTTTTATGGCGGCACGGTTGGCACAGTGGCTGAGCAGTAGGCTGTTACTACAATTTCTCCGTAACTAAAATGGCAAGTCCAGTACAAAAAATAAAATGCGGGGCAATCTTTGGGGATTGCCGATAGAAGTGAAAATCGGCTACGAGTGCTATGAAGAGCCTCTAGGTTGGTAAGAGTGCTTTCACACCTATTATGTAGATTGTCAACAAAACTTAAAAAAAAAGAATTGTCAAACGATGGGTCGAGATCCTCCATAACAAACTATAAGTAATTAGTCAACGAGTCGCGTCAACTTATGTCACGCACGCCGTCCGCGACCTTCTGCGCGTGCGCCTACTAAAGTTCTAAATTGTTGCATAGGTTCGTTATGTGGGTCGGTGGCACCGTCGTCGCGAAGTTAACGAGGGTTTAAGGGGCCGGCGGAATATGCGTTTTTCATACAAACGTAATACCAAAATAATATGAAAACCAAATATATTGTTAAGGTAGTGTGTAATTTCGATTGGATTACAAAATGTTCCCAAATAAATATTTTGATAGGAGAATGATAATAAAGACAAGATATGAGGAATTTAAAATTTCTGTAGAAAAAATATTTTTCTCACAACTCTTGTTTAGATCAGCGTACATTCAAAATATGTGTTTGGGAACCTATACATATATTTTTTAATCCAATCGAAACAAATACAAACTACCTTATGATATGTTTGATTTTCATATTATTTTGGTATTACGTTTGCATGACCTTCGGATGTTCCGCAGGCCTCTTAAGGCGACTACAAGAGCTAAACGCGAGTTTTATAATTACTAAAAGTATATGATTCACTGCTATAAACAAGACCAGAAAAATATATGATATTCTTCAGGATATATTATGCTAGCATGATACAGCGGGGTTACCACAACGTCCAAATGCGATTCAATTTAGGTTTGAGCTGTCATTTTCTGACAGTTTTTCTATGGAACTGACAGCTTGCGACTCAGTTTAGGACCTGAATTGAATCGCATTTAGAGGTTGTGGTAACCCAGCTGTTTTGAAAACATAATACAATTAATTTGGCTCGATAAAAATAAATCACGAAAATTATCTCTAAAAATATCTTTCAAACAATAAAAAACATACTAATATGCATGCGATCATTCTGATTTTTTGGCAAATAATTCTACAAGCAATATATTACCATGATACTGTTTCAGTTTTTTAATCCAATCAATAGTTTTTTTGTAAATCGATCGAAACCACTCATTTCGCGCTATTTGGCCCGTAGTGGCTGACGTAACAACCACTTTGTAGTGCAAGCTGATTAGAACTTTATTCTAACAGCATTTCAAACGAAGTTTGAACCACCACAAATAGAGTTGCTAATTTAGCTCGTCTGAGCGCCTAAAGGTCCATGTTCACCAAAAAGATGACGCTCTGATTATTATCTAAAAACAGCTGTTTAAAACACATTTTTGTATGGGAACATGTCACAGTGACAGCTATTTTCAGTTAATCAGACTGTTATCTTTTCCGTGAACATGGACCTTATAGACTAAGTATAATAACGGTTATTTCCAGTAACGTACTAGCTGGTTTCGGTAGGTGGCTATCTCTGCCTGTTTGACATTTTGCTTACTAGACTGTCAGAAACGAAACGTCATATATTTTTTTTCTTTTTTTTTTTTTTTATGAATCAAGTAACAGGTACGTGAGACGGATAGGATTTTCTTTGTTTATAGAGACACCAATAGCTACGGAAGAATGCACATTAACCAACAGTAATACGTGTCGTGATTTTGCATTTTAACATAATTTTACTGAGATATATGGCAATACTAGCTGTCACTTTTGTAGCCAATCACGAACCCGAGTATCATTATGGCAGGGGAAGAGTGGGGACAGACCGGCATCGGCAGTCGGTAGTCAGTTCGTGCTTGGCTATCGTAGCATTAAGACGTGTCGGCTACACACACTGGATATTAAGACTGTTAATTGTATATTAGTTTAGAATAAACAAGTTGAGTTTATGAACAGAGTTATTATTTTCATAAAATATGTAAGTTAGTTATTAGTAGTAGGTAGTTAAGCAGTTGACGTGTGTTGTTTCTTTTCGTCAGAACCGGACACAAATTTAGAGGCTGGACGGTTTTTGATCCAAACCAGTAGCAGTAGTGCCTGTGAATGTAGATAGCAATTACTTACCAACCTACCTACTTAAAAAGTTTAGAGAATCTCCTAAAAACATTTCCCTGTCGTTAGTCAATTTAGGTCTTAAATCTTGACACTACGCCGCTACGCCCGTCCTGAAAAATCACTTGCAAAACATAATCATTATAATTCGCCTGCCCTTATCCCTATTTATTTGGTGTCCACACTTCGCTATTAGAAAGACCGAAGAAAGAGAGAAAACAATTATTATTCATTTATTTATGCTGCGTCATAGTGCACACCAAAAAAAAGGGTAAATAAAACAAAATACTTAAAACTATACAATAAAAATTAAAAATAAACAGAAAAATAAAAGAAACAACAATGTGTGTGTCACGGCTGAGCTAAATCAAAATTAAATAAAATCGACAGCATTTTATGTATGTGTCACCGTTAAATTGTCAAACACGTTATATTAAAATATAACGTGTTTCTTTCTAGCGATATTGTAAACTCTCGAAATATTGTCAACTGAACTGCCCCCATAATCGGGACTTGGGGCACCCCCCGTTAGGCTCTTTTAAAATAGGCGTTTCCGAGTGCATATCGCTAGAGCGAAACACGTTGTATTGTAATATAACGTGTTTGACAATTTTACGGTGACATATCTATCGGAAGGTCAAGTAGTCATGGTAGTTATCGCTTTCATCTATGGGCATTTAGCAGTCATCAAGATTTACGGCTATTCATCACACCACACGCAAATCTCTTTTAAAGCAGACAGTTTGGCGCTCCTACCCACCTACACGATCACCAGCCAATAGCGGCAAGCGAAAGGAAGGCCTTCACAGATGTCATGTCAAGTAACTTACAGTCTTATAAACTCATCAAAATAACCATGAACTCTAGATACAATTATGCAACTTTACCGAGTGGAAAATACCGAAATTATAGGCAATATTCCAGCTAATCATTGAAATTAGGTAAAGGCGCTGCTCCACTGCAGTTGACGGCTGAGCTACGTACGTGATTAAAGCATCCACTCCACCGTCCTATCCAGCGAACAAGAGCTAGTAAAAAAACCGGCCAAGAGCGTGTCGGGCCACGCTTAGTGTAGGGTTCCGTAGTTTCCCGTCCGTCAAATGCTTGCATATACGATTTTACTACAAACTTAGTCCAGAAATTATTTTGTACAACTTTTTGTCTTTTTTACAAAAACTGTTGTTTCCATCCAAGTTCAAAATGATTTTCCTAGAAAGTCCTTATAAAGTTCTACTTTTCAGAAATTTATCAAGCCTTTTTTTTAACTTCGTTTACATATTTTATTATCCTGAATATATCTTTTTCAACAAAAAAATAATTATTAAAATCGGATTGTATTGAACACTTATTGTGACGGACGGGAAACTACGGAACCCTACACTGAGCGTGGCCCGACACGCTCTTGGCCGGTTTTTTATTTCTTCTGTAGCTGGAATGCAATAATATGCTGGAATAACAGACTGCGACTAGATTTCGGCTATCTAATGCTTATTAACCACAAATAAGTACACTGTAAATTTGGCAACGCAAACCTTGTAAATCTGTTACAGATATGTTACGTGTATGTTGTAAGTGTTTTGGGTTAACACATTGAAAACACATTTATAAGTGTTACATATTTGATTCTGTAACCAATTCAACATGTAACACTTATAATTCTGTAACCTTTATGAAGGAGTTTTAAGTTCCTGCTAGTAGGTATACAGCTGCATACAGTTAGACTGAAAGCCGACCCCAACATACATAGTAGGGAAATGGGGCAGATGATGTTGACGTCTGATGACGTCTTCCCGTCGTCGGAGTGAATAGAATACAACTATCGGACTGCTATAAACTTCGGTCAACCTTTCGATTATTTTTTGTCTAATTGTACTGAGCTATAAGGGCGTCGCTCTACAGCCAGCCACAGCTAAGCTATCGCACATTTTATATTTGCAAGCGAGATTGCCCTGAAGAAACTTATAACAATAGGGATTGTCCACTGTAAATAGAGACCCACGGCCACGCTACAAATGGGTGACAAAAATGGCACTGTCAAGATGGTTAGTATTTGTTTTCGTTGAAAGACCAAGACTTGGTGAAGTTAGTTCCGGTTTTGGCCACGACGAACAAAAATATCAAGGTACAACTACAAAGTGTAAACAACCTCATCACGAAGCCGTCAACCAAGCATTCTATACATACATCAAACTAAGTAACTTCCACTGTTTTAGGCTTTCACGGTTTAAAACTAAACTTATATTGTCACTTACGGGATATCTTCCGTGCACAAACAACAACAAACCGTAACAAATAATCACGGAAGATATCCCGTAAGTGACAATATAAGTTTAAGTAACTTCCGTCCGGCCCTGGTTCAATCCATGGTCCGGAGCGAGACGGAATGTGAAGCCGTCACCTCCTTCTGCGAAGCAGTCATGTTAGCAAAGGAGGTGAGAGAGAGCCTCTCGCCCCAGCCGCCGCGGGAGAGATGTCAGCATAAAGAGAGGGGCCCGCAAGAACCGAAGCCTGAGAAGAGAGAAGGAGATACCGTGACCCCGGAACGTAAAGAGCGAGGAAGGAACATGGATGGGTTTTAGTCAGTAAAAGTCTGACACTCCCTCCCGCTCCGCCCAGAGTGGGAGAAGTTATTTGATGATTTCCCATCCTAAAAAAAAGGGTATTTTGACACCCATTGTAGCTACCGAATGATACATCTTACCTAGCAGTGGACGTTCAACTCAATATTTGTGAATGATATCTCACTTTAGGTTGACCCTAACGCAATACAAAGTGAATGTAAGTTAAGTAATTGAATCTATCTTAATGTACTTGCACGTGTATTGCATTGAGATCATGCTTATTTCGTTCGTTCAAATCAACTTGAGCAATCATTAGTAATGTGCGGGTATGCATTTCATAAAATACTTAAATTGCTGATTCATTTAATTTGAGTTTCCCAATTCGGCATGTAAAGATTTCTTCGGGTATTTTTATATGGTAGATTGGGTTGTTTATAGCAACTTAATTCAATATACAGGGTTATTTTTTGTTTACACTAAACCCGAAAAGGGGTCATTGTACTCATCATTTTGAAAAACTTTTTCTATGGGACGAACCTTGAAATCGCGAAAAAAAACAAGCGGTTCCCTACATTTATGTTCGCATAACTCGTCAAAATGTAGGGAAAAGCTGATTTTTTTTTCGCGATTTCAAGGTTTGTCCCATAGAAAAAGTTGTTCAAAATGTTGAGTACAATGACCCCTTTTCGGGTTTAGTGTAAACAAAAAATAATGTTGTATACATCAAACTAAGTAACTTCCGTCCGGCCCTGGTTCAATCCATGGTCCAGAGCGAGACGGCATGTGGAGCCGTCACCTCCTTCTGCGAAACAGTAATGTTAGCAAAGGAGGTGGCGGAACGAGAGGGAGAGAGCCTCTCGCCCTAGTCACCGCGGGAGAGATGTCAGCATAAAGAGAGGGGCCCGCAAGGACCGAAGCCTGAGAAGAGGGAAAGAGATACCGTGACCCCGGAACGTAAAGAGCGAGGAAGGAACATGGATGGGTTTTAGTCAGTAAAAGTCTGACATTCCCTCCCGCTCCGCCCAGAGTGGGAGAAATTATTTGATGATTTCCTATCCTAAAAAAAGGGTATTTTGACACCCATTGTAGCTACCGAATGATACATCTTACCTAGCAGTGGACGTTCAACTCAATATTTGTGAATGATATCTCACTTTAGGTTGACCCTAACGCAATACAAAGTGAATGTATGTTAAGTCATTTAATCTATCATAATGTACTTGTACGTGTATTGCATTGAGATCATGCTTATTTCGTTCGTCCAAAACAACTTGAGCAATCTTTAATAACGTGCGGGTATGCATTTCATAAAATACTTAAATTGCTGATTCATATAATTTGAGTTTCCCAATTCGGCATGTAAAGATTTCTTCGGGTATTTTTTATATGGTAGATTGGGTTATTCAAAGCAACTTAGTTCAATATATATGTCACCATAAAATTGTCAAACACGTTATATTACAATATAACGTGTTTCTCTCTAGCGATATTGTAATATCTCGAATTATTGTCAACTGAACATACGGAAGTATCTTTGCCACCATAATCGGGACTTGGGGCACCCCCCCGTTAGGTTAGTTAGGTCCCTTTAAACCCTGCACTTGGAAATAGAGGCCCCGCGAAGCGGGGCTCCGTCGACTACGCTTTTTAAGGGAATATAAAGTGTTTTAAGGTTAGGTTATAATAATCGGTATTTTTCAAGAATGCTACAATATCTTTTCATGAAAATTGTACCACTGGGCAAGGGGGACCCTTCCTTCCCTCCACACCGCGTAAGCTGACTACCATCGCATGCATATCACGAATAATATTTAGAGATTTTACAATATCGCTAGAGATATTACAATATAACGTATTTGACAATTTTACGGTGACATTTACATATTTGTTTTCTGAGGAGATGATGATAAAAACGCAAACTTTCACTTTTTAAAAACAATTAAAATAACTAAAGATCGCATGTTCATAGCTAATCATTATAAATATTGATTGTCTGATCTTGGCCCAGAAATACCGTACCCTTCTTTTTTCTCAGAAGATGGTATAGCGGAACTAATCGCTTTTTACAATGTTTATTGAAAAATCTGTCATGAGTTTATGACGCCATCTTTTTATTCATCTTACTTGTCTTTATCACTAACTATAAGTACATGTACAATTCAACCAATGTATCTGTACAGGCGGGAAAAGACAGAACTAAAATAAATGTACCAAGTTTGACATACGATGCATCGTGGACAAAAAAAACCACTTTGAATGCACACATGAAGTGGCTATACTATAACATTCGCTCAAGGGACTAGAGAGAGGCTTTGCACGGGTACTATTTACTAATCAAGAAAATAAGATGAGAAGTCAGTAAAAAAACTTTCATACAAACGTCTTCCAGAAAATCTAAACTAATATTATAAAGCAGAAGAGTTTGTTTGTGTTTGTTTGGTTGAACGCGCTTATCTCAGGAACGACTGGTTCAAATTGAAAATTTCTTGTGTTGGATAGTCCATTTATCGAGTAAGGCTTTAGGCTATATAACATCACGCTGTGACCATTAGGAGCGGAGCAGGAATGAAAAATGTTGCAAAAACGGTTTTTTTTTTCCTTTCGTGTTTCTCTCTTATGTGACGCAGACGAAGTTGCGTGGGTCAGCTAGTAGGGACATAAAAATATCGCGATCGGTCCAGCCGCCTTCAAGTGTTACTCCGTTATACAATACAAGAATACAACCGATTAAACCGGCAAGCGATTTTCATTTTTACATGTCGTGAGCGAATTATCTGACCACAATCCAGTTAGAACTGAGTATTCATACGATACCCTCAGTGGCGTAGCTACCTAGGGCCGCGGCCCTCAAGCTCAGGGGGCTTCAAACCCTTACCAGAAAATCTCGATCAAACTGAACTTTTGAAAATTTCTTCCATTTTCGAAATAAATATGACTGGTTGCAACCCGACTTTAATCATGGCAATCAGTTTAGAGAAATTCGAAAGTTATACCTACGGAATTCCCCTTAATTCTTTCTGTGGGTTGGCAGTTTTGTCAATTTGACGGATAGCGATATGTGCGTTTTATTATTATCGATGAGCTGATGATGGTGACCTTAGCATTTTTAAAGTATTTGTATATTTAATACTAGCTGACCCACGCAACTTCGTCTGCATCACATAAGAGAGAAAAACGAAAGTAAAAAAAATCCCCGTTTTGGCAACATTTTTCATTCCTGCTCCGCTCCTAATAGTCGTAGCGTGATGTTATAGCTTAAAGCCTTCCTCGATAAACGGTCTATCCAAAACAAAAAGAATTTTTCAATTCGAGCTAGTAGTTCCTGAGATTAGCGCGTTCAACCAAACAAACAAACAAACAATAACTCTTCTGCTTTATAATACTATATTAGTATTGATTTTTACTTGATAAAACCTAACCAGTTTAGATAGCAGTGGGGCCCCATTTTTTCATTTGCCCCAGGGCCCTTGGTTACCTAGCTACGCCACTGGATACCCCTAAGCCAGCTATACACGTTACAACGTTACGAGCGGACGGTACAGTTTAAACTGCGACGATAAATCTTCATGAGTGTATGAGAAAAACTGTACTACAGTTAGTCCGATTTTTTAGAACACTACCGCACTACGAAACTGTGCAGTTTAACCTGGCAAATTAATAATGATTGCGAGTAATGAAAGTCTCTACATCCTAACTATGCGTTGCTTGTAAGCATAATTATTGCAACCGAATTTATTCGTTAGTAATTAGCAACCGAAAGTTAGCGATTTCGAATTTTCGAAGTTAGCGTTATTGTCGCTATCTCTGTCGAGAATGTCGGGCCTTCTCGACAGAGATAGCGACAAAATCGCTAACTTTCGAGCGCAGATTACTAATGAATAAAGTTTGTTGCAATAATTATGCTAACGAAAAATGGATGTCTACATCCATTTTCATTATTCGCAAGCATCATTATTGCAACCGAATTTATTCGTTAGTAATCAGATCGAAAGTTAGCGATTTTGTCGTTATCTCTGTCGAGACTGCCAGCCCTGTACCGTCCGATCGTAACGTGCGTAGCTGGCATTAGAAGACTGGTTGTCAGACTTTTTGGGTCACTGACTACCTGAAACAACTGTCAAATGTCAAAGATGTACAAAAGACAGTCGGAACCAATGGTTTAAAAGTTTAACCCCCCATCTGTGAACACCCAAGGCAAGCACGGCTTAACCTAAAGATCGACCCGATCGGCTGTTATTATTTAATAATAATAATTTATTTGCATCAAGTTTTACATTTTACATTAGATACATGTTAATACATACAATTTAAGGAAAATTAAACAATAGTGTGGCGACACCAACACCCTTGCTAAGTTGTCAAGACAACTTGTGTTAAAGATGCTGGGCCCGACCCTTTAGTGGATGTTTCTTAATTGTAAAGATAAATATCGCTGGACATTAACACAAAGCGCCACCTAGTGCCACACTAAGCAAAGCTTGTGTCGTGAACACTAGATAGTTGATATACTACATATGTACTTTTTTGTTTGTAAATGCATACTTATTATACATATAAACATCCATGACTCGGAAACAAATGTCCGTGCGTACATGCCATTTTACAAAAATATATGACTAGTCCATTAAGCAGCGGGCAAATAAACTATTTTGAAAAGAAATAAAATGAAAAACAATAATAATAAATGGTATGAGCAGAGTAGTGTAGTGTATTGTGTGTACCACGAGCCCTTTAAACTAAAACAGCTAATCAAACTAATCTAAGTTTAACTAAACATTTGGTGTCACCTGTCCGAATGATTGATGGGGTGTGTTGTAATTCGGCGCGCGCGCAGAACGCGTGTCTAATTCTAAACGAAGGATGTGCACTGCGTAGAGTCATCAGGGCTTTGTATTTTACTAACAGACGTCACCCGCGTTTTAAATCCCTACTAGTATTATAAATGTGAATGTAAGTTTGTTTGTTAAGCTTTCACGCGAAAACTACTGAACGGATTTAGATGAAATTTTGCACACAGATAGTTTATAACCTGGATTAAAACATAGAATGCTTTTTATCCCGGTAGTAAGATCCCATGGGACCATAATCTAAATTAACGCGGGCGAAGCCGCTGGCAGAAGCTATTTTAATAATAAATGCTTTTTGTTTCTTTCTTTCTTTCCACGTAGTTCCCGTTCCAGTGGGAGAACGGGGATAAAATTTTGCCTATGTTACTCGCTGACAATGTAGCTATCCATTGCTGAAATAATTTTTCAAATCGGTCCAGTAGTTTTTATGTTAATTCGTTACATACAAAAATACAAACACACAAATCTTTGGGTCGATAAATATGTAGGTAGATTTTATGTCTGGTGTAGTAGTCGTAAACATAACTGCTGAGTATGCGATCACGAGTCGATTCCTGGGTCGAACTAAGTAGTATTGGGTATTTTCGATCAGGAATTTCTCAGTACTTGTGTCCGGTAGCTTAGGGGGGGATTGGGGGTACTTATTCTTTTTTTTATAATTAGTTTTCTACCGCAGAGGTGGGTAGGGGTCCGCGCTCTTATTTACATTTTATTTATTGATTGATTGATTTAGAAAAAAATAAAACTACGATCGTGCTCCATCATTGGACACGTTGCATTAAACTAAGCTGGAACTTAAGATCTACGTGAGTCCATCAAATCTCATTTTTTTATTATTTTTATATATATTTTTTTTTAAGCTTTTCAGTTGTTGATGTTTCCTTAACCACTAATTAAAATTAACAAAAATCTACACCAAGCTATTTACCTTTTTTTTTATCTTCTTCATTGGGGGGTGGGTATTCAGCTGCATCCAGTTATACTGGAAGGTAACCCGAATATAGTTGAGCAAAGGTTAAGCAGGTGATAAAGCGACGACCCTAATGGCGTAGTGGTAGTGAGGCTGCCTTACGTTCTTAGGGTCCCGGGTTCGAATCCCGGTAGGAGCAAATATTTGTGTGATGAGAATGGACATTCGTTTCCGAGTCCTGGATGTTTATAAGTATCGATGAGACTGATGTTTTAACGTACGTTAAACTGGCAACACCTAGTCTATAATTTGGAAATCAAACCATAGAAGAAGATTACCAAACAAACACATTAGTTTATTGTTCCATTTAACGTGTTTTTTACACAATGGTAGAGTTCACACAATTTTGTGCCTTATTAAGACATTACAATTGGTTTAATTTTCTCAACACAAGATAGACTATGTATTTAGAACGTACTAGTTAGCTACCGATAGACCGATGACCTGATGAAGGTTGCAGGAATCTGCTGGATGCAAGTCGCAAGGGACCGGTCAAGGTGGCGGCACTTGGGGAGGCCTATGTCCAGCAGTGAACGTCTTGCGGCTGAAATAATGATGATGATGATGACAAATAAATATACTGGGATGTTTAAAAATAATTTATTATGGTTTACCTCCCGAATGGGATATTAGGTATGCGAATGGGACATTGTGCGAATGGGATATTGTGCGAATGGGATATTGTGCGAATGGGATATTGTACGAATGGGATATTGTGCGAATGGGATATTGTGCGAATGGGATATTGTATGAATGGGATATTGTGGTAATGGGATATTGTGCGAACTTTCTGCGTCAGATTCATTCCATGGTAGTACCAGCTGTATATTAGCTCATTTCATCGCGATTTTGTATTTCCGAAGACAGACGAAGATAGCCGAGTGCATACATTATCTTAAGAGACTTGTACCCACGATAATAATGTAGAATAGGTTACTTTTAAAGACGCACTTAGCTGAGAAACAATTGATAACGAGAAGTTTATTTTAAACTCTTGAGCCAATAGGTGAAAGCAATTAGTGTTATTTTAATTCGCATTCTGATTGTTTAATCAGTGGCTCAGAGGTCAGTCGATTCACGTCGAATAGACTGCCGACTTCCCTGATAAGAATGGACCACACAGACTACGGCATCTCTTGAAACGTGCAGTGCACCATGCACGAAAATCCAACGCTTTTCAGTTGGCGCCCGTGCAGATGTCAACGTCGCAAATAGCTGTCAAATAAAGGGTGTAAAAACCTCTTAAGGGGGCTGTGACAATTTTTCTTGTATTTTTTTTAAATTTTGTTACCATACCTAAACCATAATCACTCATCGAAACTGAAAAATTAGATGTGATTATATATGGTTCTGATTTGTACACAAAATTAAAAAAAAAACATGCCTGAGAAAGATTGATTGTTTCTCTAGGGAGTGCTCAGAATAAATATCTCTATTTTTATTGTATTTGAGTGTTAGGCTCTTAAAACACTCAAACACCAGAAAAAAATTGTCACAGCCCTCTTAACAAAGACGAAAGGCACTGGTTCTCCCCGTCATTGCGATTATGTATTCAAACCAACCGTGCATTTTACGCAATACACACGAAACTTTAGAGTATTAGATTCACAGAATGATTGATATCAAGGAAGAATGAACACAAATGCTATTAGAATATCAAACTGCCTAAACGCGAACGTCTCATCTTTAAGTCGTAATGAGATTACAGATGTTGTAACATCACTATTTAGTATGTTATTAGTCTATATGTCACCGTAAAATTGACAAACACGTTATATTATGATCACAATCCGAGAAGACTGCCACCACAAAATGTCGAAATACTGTTTTTTTCACAACTCCCTCAATAAAGGTGTCAACTCAGTAGGGATGCATCCGATACCGATACCGATATATCGGCGATACTTCGCGTTTGCCAATATATCGGTATCGGCGATATTTTTATGGCAGATTCAACGATACTTTACAAATTTCGCGCTTTAAAAATTATGTCTTATACCAAAACTTGAAAAAAAATGGCGCAGAAGTACTTTAGTTTCCAAATGAGTTCTGTCGCATCTGAGAGACTATTTTCTACCGCAGCTCGTAGGTCTTATTCAAACAGACTTGCAAAATCGCCTTTGCCCGCAAAACTTAAGAATACTTTGTTTTTTAAATAAAAATCTAATAAATGTTTATTTTGATTACTAAAACTATTAATTAATTGTGTTTTATTTATTCTGTCTTCCTTTTGAATTCAATAAGCGTATCGGTATCGGTATCAGTATCGCCGATATTTTTATAACAGTATCGGTATCGGCAAAAAGGCGTATCGAGGCATCCCTCGTATCGAGGGTTTTATATTTTTTTAATTTAAGTAACTTGTTTTATTTTATTATCGTTCTACCTTGACCATAGAGGCATATCTTAACCTTGGGTAAACCCATGAAGTTCCAGGTATTAAATAATACTTCAACAACAATATTATTGTGCACGAACACGGACTAGAACATTGCAAATGGCAAGGGTCACTGATGGACATGTCTGCACATAAATTCATATAAGTCTACATTGTTTATGATCGTTCATAAAACTGTCATGTATCAACTTTTGCAGATTGATTGTTAACTCGTGGACAGGCTAATTGATGTGGAAAATGATATGCTAAAATTATCTCATCAATTTATATAGCAGTACTAGCCCACCCGACAGACATTGTCCTGTCACCACCTTCTTATCTACCTACTACTACCTACCTGCTGCTACCTACCTACTACTACCTACTAGTTAGGTTAGTTAGGTTCCTTTAAACCCTGCACTCGGAAATAGGGGCCCCGCGAAGCGGGGCTCCGTCGACTACGCTTTTTAGGGGGAATATAAAGTGTTTTAAGGTTATGTTATATTAATCGGTATTTCTCAGGAATGGTGCATTATCTTTTCATGAGAGTTGTGCCACTGGGCAAGGGGGACCCCTCCTTCCCTCCACACCGCGTAAGTTGACTACCATCGTATGCATTTCACGAAAAATCATGCGTTTTGTTGTAAGCAGTATGTTCATTTGACAATAATTCGAGACTTTACAATATCGCTAGAGATATTACAATATAACGTATTTGACAATTTTACGGTGACATATATATAGATAGATTGCAGAATCCACCAGAAGAAAAACTACTTGAAACATCGCGATTTGAACGCATTCTAAGCTTAAATAATAATTAGGCAGGACATATTTTGCCGCATGCCAAATAAGGGTCCACTAACTAGGTGGCCAGAAGAACTGGATGACACTGACACAAAACCTCCATATGTGGAGAGATTTGGAAGAGATCTACTCAACATTACGTGGCCAAGTGTTGTTGTGGAAGAAGAAATAGGGGTTTTGCTTTTTGGGATGGGAAATCATCAGATAACTTCTCCGACTCTGGGCGGAGCGGGAGGGAGTGTCAGACTTTTACTGATCCATGTTCCTTCCTCGCTTTTTATGTTCCGGGGCCACGGTATCTCTTTCGAACAGTCCCGCAACCCCGGCAAGTTTCGGTCCTTGCGGCCCCTTCATTTTGCCGACATGTCCCGTAGAACCGGAGAAAGATGGGTCAAAGGATATTTTCTTAACGTCATGTAAAGTCAAGTCAGGGACCTATAGGCGGTATAAAAACTCCACTCCACTCCTCGAGACACCAGGTTAGGCACTATAACCACACGATAAAGAAAGAAGAGTTTATTTTTTGTCTAATGCGGGGAAACTATTCCCGCCGTACTTATACAAACTGCAGTGTTATAAAACCATTGTCAGCTGGTCTGTTGCGGCCATTGTCAATAACTTACGAACAGGTTGCTATCTCTTTGTGTTTGACGTTTAACCGTACTGACGGTTAGAAAAACGTCACAGAACAGCTTTTTTGATGTTTTATGAATCTGGTGAATGACTGGTAGATGACGCGGAAAGAATATTTCAAGCTAACTTTTCTAACGAAAACAATGATGGCAACGGACGTAGGCCTTTTAACTGACAGTTATACGAGTACGTAGGGAAAGGTATAGAAAACGGCCTTTAGTCGATTAAAACTTTGTACTACAATATAGCGAACTCAAGGTGTTCCCTCCATTTCTGCCAGCCTTTTCCCAACAAGGTTGGGGTCGGCTTCAAGTCTTACCGGATGCAGCTGAAATACTTACTAGCATTTTACAAAGAGCGACTGCTCTCTGACTCTACCGTTAGTACTGAATTAATATGATATTCCTTGGTAAGACTACCTGTTACGACTGTCAAAGACTTACAAATTACTACCGGGACCATTGGCCTAGTGTGATTTCCAAGACACGGGGACAATGTATCGGCGTACCTAAACGAAAACATTCTTCTATTGCCTTGCTGAAGGAATCAGGGCGAATTTTACCAAACAACTAAACGCGTTCAGTTCACCTATACAACGACCAAAACCTCCCAGTATCATCATTGTTGTGTAATATTGATACTGAAGGTTCTTGACGGTGAGTTATGGGCTAGCTCGCCGTCCATTCGTCTGACGACAGGCCGTGTCGACAGCGCGTTCGTGCTCCACGCGCGCCTCAAAGAGATGTCAGCAGAAAGGAAGGCCTGCGGGGCTGCGGGACTTTTCGATAGATTTACCGCGGCCCTGGTAGACAACAGGCTAAGAAGGAACATGGATGGGTTTTATTTACTCAATCAAAGTCGGACACAACCTTCCAGAGAGGATGTCATTTGATGATTTCCGATCCGAAAAGATACATAAAATAAAAGGCTCTTGAACGCCGTTTGCCTGTGCTGATCCAGTCCAATTCCATTGGCGAAAGCCTTGACTCCTCAACCATTTATGATAGTAGGTAAGGCTCTGAGATACCATAAGTATTAATACAGATGTCGAAGTCCACATAAATAAACTATTAACACAAATCAAACGGCATCCTAGACCTACTTAGAATTCTGTTCAGCATTCAACTGAAATCGAACGTCATACATTAACATACATAATAGACCCCTTATTAATCACTGAATTATTGATCTAATTAGTATGATATGACAGCACTTAGATATGACATATTCAAAAGAAAGAGTTTATAAAATCTCCTTTTGTAAAAAAAAAATATTTTAATTGAAACCAAAATAAGAGTTATATACTCTGGCAAACGAAAGTAGAGACTGAAAAAGCGCGGCAAATTTAAAAAATCTCAGCCTAGCAACCCCAAAATTTGTATGAAGTACCCGGAATAACCTGACTTGATACTTTACAGTTATTTGTTTTTTGTGTACAACAATATTTGTAAGCTACTGCTTGACAGTATGTGGACAGGTCCAAAAATGGGACCCTTTTTTTCGGATGAAATCATCAAATGACTCCTACCACTCTGGGTGGAGCAGGAGGGAGTGTCAGACTTTTACCGACTAAACCCCATCCATGTTCCTTCCTCGCCCAAACCCCAAACTGGCAAATATTATGGAAACTGTCGAGTGGACGCAACTGTCGAATTCACACAAGTATCCAATTAGCGAAAGTGACGAATCAACGGAACTGTCGAATTAAATAATCTGACGAGTGAGGGAAACTGGTCAGTGTAAGTTGTGTTTTTAATCAAAGGAAGCAAACTGAAGTTTCGAGATATAAAATCATGTCTACCCATTATGATCCAGACCATTTCCTGTCTACTTGATCAATATGTATGTATATAAGTATCGGATTTTATAGGTATGTATAATATATATCTATGCTGTAAGTATTACATATGTTTTATTGTATGAATGTAGTTTTTTTTTAAGTTTGTTTAATTTAGAATGTAATGTAAATGCACATACGTAAGTATATCCTATTTTGCAAATCTCGCTTTCAAAATTAGGTTTGCTGTAAGAAAACCCAACTCTGGGTTAAGCTCGCCTTTGTACAGAAGCTATATTATTGCAAGTTATATGTATATTTGTTGTTTTTTTTGTGTGCAATAAAGAATAAGAATAAGAATAAGAATTTTCGGTAGTAGTTTACATAGTAGTACCTACATCATATATTTTTTTTAGATTTATCATTCTCTTATTTTAGAAGTTACAGGGGGGGCGGGGCACACATTTTACCACTTTGGAAGTATCTCTCGCACAAACTAGACTCAGTTTAGAAAAAAAAAATTACAAACCTCCATAATATCATTTTTGAAGACCTATCCATAGATACCCCAAACGTACGGGATTGCTGAAAAAAAAAATTGAGTTTCAGTTCTATGTTTGGGGAACCCCCTTAATTTACTGTTTTTTCAATTTTTGAGTGAAAATCTTAATGCGATTTACAGAATACATCTACTTACCAAGTTTCAACAGCATAGTTCCTTTAGTTTCAGAAAATAATGGCTGTGACATACGGACGGACAGACAGACAGACATGACGCATCTATTAGGGTTCCGTTTTTTGCCATTTGGCAACGGACCCTAAAAACCAACACAACAAGTAAACAAAAGAAAAAATTGTATTTTTGTATGTAAGGAATAAACTTAAAAACTACTGAACCGATTTGAAAAATCTTTCATCAATGGATAGCTACATTATCAGTGAGTAACATAAACTATATTCAATTCCCGTACTCTCACGGGAACGGGAACTACGCGGGTGAAACCACGTGACGTCTGCTAGTTCCATTATAAAGAGGAAAGATTTGTATTTTTGTATATAACGAATAAATATAAAAACTACTGGACCGATTTCAAAAATCTTTCAGCAATGGATAGCTACAATATCAGCGAGTAACAAAAACTATATTTAATTCCCGTACTCTCACGGGACCGGGAACTACGCGGGTGAAACCACGTGACGTCCGCTAGTTCCATTATAAAGAGGAAAGATTTGTATTTTTGTATATAACGAATAAATATAAAAACTACTGGACCGATTTCAAAAATCTTTCAGCAATGGATAGCTACAATATCAGCGAGTAACATAAACTATATTTAATTCCCGTACTCTCACGGGACCGGGAACTACGCGGGTGAAACCACGTGACGTCCGCTAGTTCCATTATAAAGAGGAAAGATTTGTATTTTTGTATATAACGAATAAATATAAAAACTACTGGACCGATTTCAAAAATCTTTCAGCAATGGATAGCTACAATATCAGCGAGTAACATAAACTATATTTAATTCCCGTACTCTCACGGGACCGGGAACTACGCGGGTGAAACCACGTGACGTCCGCTAGTTCCATTATAAAGAGGAAAGATTTGTATTTTTGTGTATAACGAATAAATAAAAAAAATTCTGGACCGATTTCAAAAATTCTTTCAGCAATGGATAGCGACATTATCAGCGAGTAACATAAGCATTGGGTGTAAAACACCTCTTAAAGAAGCCGAAAGATACTTGTTCTCCCCGTCATTGCGATCATTTTTTTGTTCTACACTATACCTGGGAACCCTCTAATTACGGAGATATTGGGGGTCAAAGTTTTTGACAAGTTTTTTTTTTTTTAATACACGTCTTTATTGCAAGATTTTTACTTTAAATACCTCCACGAACCCCGTAATATTCAATCCATCCCTCAACACAATGTTTTGAGTGCGTTACATTGAGTTATACCCCAAAAATTGATTTATGATCCCAAAAAAAAGAAGTTTCCCTGCAATAACTATTGCGTAAAGTTACTTAGTTTGATGTACAGAATGCTTGGTTGACGGCTTCGTGATGAGGTGGTTTACACCCTGTATTTTATCTCCGTACTCTGTACGTGAAATCGCGTGACATCTGCTAGTACCTACTTTATAAGGGGGCATTGTTTTAAGTAAGTTAATTTGATATTCTAATTGCATTTATTTTGATCTTCCTCGTTATCAATCATGGCGTGTGTCTAATACTAAGTAATGTATGTAGAATCGTAGTATCGTTTAAAGTGATTGCCTTGTTGGTATGGTCGAGGTCGCAAGTGCGAGTTTGGAGCGTGAGGTTCGGGGTGTTCGATCTCTATGCCACCTCTCTGTTAAGATGTCTGAATTTTGCCCGGTCATAAGATATTACCAGCTGACCCACGCAACTTCGTCTGCGTACATAAGAGAGAAAAAGGAAAGGAAAAAAAAACCTGTTTTTGCAACAATTTTCATTCCTGCTCCGCTCCTAATTGTCGTAGCGTGATGTTATATAGCCTAAAGCCTTCCTCGATAAATTAACTATCCAAAACAAAATATTTTTTTAATTTAAATCAGTAGTTTCTAAGATTAGCGCGTTTAACAAACAAACTCTTCTGCTTTATAATATACTAGCTGACCCGCGCAACTTCGTCTGCGAGTGAGGGTTAGTTTTTTTTTAAAATAAAAAGTATCCTATGTTACTTCTGATACCTCCAAGAGTATGTGTACAAAGTTTTATGATGATCGGTTGAGTAGTTTTCGCGTGAAAGCGTAACAAACAAACTTACATTCACATTTATATAATAGTAGGGAGTAGGGATTAGTATAGATATGAGGTCCCTGGTCGTACTTCAAGGTTAAGCAGCGCTTGCCTTAGTTGGTCCGTCGATAGGTTACCAGTCATTCCATAGCGAGTTTCCTCCGTACCTCGGTAACCACGGTAAGCAACTGCTTACCTTGCTCCGAACTCTGATCCCGGCTGTCATTTATAGATCTTTGACAGTCGTTCATCGGTCCGAATCCATGCGTCATGTTCGTGAACGGGCGCTGTCAGTCGGGACTGGTCATCTCTTAGCTGCCATGGATCATTTGAATTGCTTTATTTTATAAATTGTTGATTTATTCCTTTTTTCAACCGACTTCCAAAAAGAGGAGGTTATCAATTCGTCTGTATTTTTTTTTTGGGTGTTTGTTACCTCAGAACTTTCGACTGGGTGAACCGATTTTGATGATTCTTTTTTTATTTGGAAGCTGGTGCTTGTCGTTTGGTCCCATTTCAATTTGGTTAAAATCTGACGCTGATCTTCGGAGATATAAATGGAACTCTTCAAAAATACACGGCAAAACGGCAGTAATTGCTGCAATCGCTTGGTTATTTATTGTTTATGTAACATAGTGACGTAACATCACGCCTGTATGCTCTGAGGAAGTACGCAGAAGTGTACAATACACCCAGATTTCAACAGTTAGATGTGTTAAGTTCCATTTAATGGGATCCTGGAGAAATAGAGGGAATTCCTTAAATTTTATAGGCACACCAGAAGCGATTTGGGTAGTTTTAGGAAGAGTACGTTCTTGGAGTGATCCCATTTCAATTTGGTAAAGATCTGATGAAGAACTTCGGAAGATAGGCGACGGGAACTCCTTAATAAATGATAGCAAATGTACTGGGATCGCCGAAATCTCATGTCTCTCTATTGTTTACACCAGTTCATAACAAAAAATCACGCCGCTACGCTGTGAAAGAGTAAGCACATATGAACCACAAAAAAGTGAAAAATAAAAACATTTTTGCAAAAAATATAACCGACTTCACACAAAAAAGTAAAAAATAACTTTAGCTTCAGAAGTCGGTGACAAAAAAACTAAATCGATCAAACAAAGGTCACCGACTTCTGAAGCTAAAGTTATTTTTCACTTTTTTGTGTGAAGTCGGTTATATTTTTTGCAAAAAAGTTTTTTTACTCTGGACGCTCTTATTGTGCACGTCTTTCTACATCGTTCTCACATATATGTATAATCTCAACATGAAAGATGTAACCAAGATTTTGTAACAATATTTTGATTGAAAAGAGTGTCCATGGAGTTTCTTGCCCGTTCTTCTCCATAGAGATCTACGCTAGGGAATGGGCAACTACAGTACTTTCTCAAGTTATTATGCCTTGTGACTGTGACTGTAGCTTAATTTTTTAACACTTTATCCCCGTACTTCCACGGTAACTACGAGGGTGACATTGAAAAGTGCCTGGTCTGATTGAAATAAATGCTTTGAGTTTCAGTTTGAGTAAAGGGATACCGTATTATCCACAGCTAACTGGGTTGTGGAGGTCAGATAGGCAGTCGTTCCATGTAAAATACTGGTATTCAACTGCATCCGGTTAGAATGGAAGCTGACCCCAACAGAGTTGGAAAAATGCCAGTCAGATGATGAACAAGAGCGCTAAATAGTTCTACAACAGCATGTGCCCATAACAAGTTACTTTCTAACAATCTCTCCGTCACTTTGGACCGCCACTGTTCTTATCAGTCACCCTGTTATCACTCGGGGGTCACAGAACAATACGATAATTTCTATTTGTGTTTAGAACAATCATTTGCTTTCATTTTGCATTTCATTTTATATTCGGGCTACTGTTACATTCCTGACGATCTCTCATTCTGAGGTTGACCCCTTAATTTTGCTAATTTGACTGGACTATGTTGACTATGACAGTGGGAACTGCTGGTTATCTACTGGTCAGTGGAAACTCGAGAGGCGACGTCCTAGACGGACATACCACACTCTGACTTTATTGTTGATTTACTTCGGAAAAGTCAGGTGCGTATAGGGTCGCCATACGTCAGGAAGAGTCTGGAATTTATTAAGCTAAGTAACGCTCGCAGAACGGATGGCCGATGGGGCCGAAAAGTTCTGGAGTGGCGAACGCCAACCGGAAGACGATGCGTTGGAAGACCTCCCACTAGGTGGACCGATGACCTGGTGAAGGTTGCGGGAATGTTGGATGCGAGTCGCAAGGGACCGGTCAATGTGGCGACACTTGGGGGAGGCCTATGTCCAGCAGTGGACGTCTTTCGGCTGAGATGAGGATGATGAATGTCCGAAATGCGGGGAAAATTCTGAAATGTCAGGAATTTCCAAAACAAATATGAATTCGTTCGCGTGCCGTCTTGCACGGCACGCGAACTTGAATGACATCATCCGTCGATCTCTTGTCATCGTTGTCGTTCCAGCTTTATTAAAACCCAATGGTTTGGAACGCGACGATGGCAAGAGACCAGACAGCATGTCTTTGTTTCCATGGAAGATGGGTAGGCCTCTAGTGTGGGACGCAAATTGTGTCGATAGTCTTGCGCCTTCCCATCTTCCTAGCTCATCGTGCTGTGCAGGGGCTGCCGCTGCGGCTGCTGAGAACCTCAAGCGGCGTGAATATAGTAACCTTATTGGTAACTATATTTTCAAGCCGTTTGGGGTTGAAACTCCAGCACCGTGGGGTGCGAGTGTTCACAACCTTTTTAAAGACATTTCTAAACGCTTAATTGACACTTCCCGTGACCCTAGGAGGGCTGGCTTTTACCTTGGCCAAAGGCTTAGCATTGCCATACAGCGCGGTAACGCCGCCAGTCTCCTGGGGACTTTACCAGTTGACAGGGTTGAAGGAGTTTTTCGAAGCCATTTTTTAAGTTTATTTTATTTTATTTTATTGTATATACTTTAGATTACTAGAATATACTGTTTTACTTCCATTGTTACATTAAAATATAACGTGCAATAATAAGAATTCTTATTCTTCTTCTATAGTGCTATAACTAATAACTACCTACTAATATTAAAAATGCGAAAGAGTATGGATGTATGGATGTGCGGATGTTTGTTACACTTTCACGCCAAAACTACTTAGCAGATTTGAATGAAAGGAGACAATTTTTCTTGTTCGGCGATTAGGCCACCCACTTAATAATGAAACTTACATGGATTTATTTCTTATAACCTCTAGATTCCAGTGGTTAAATGAGCTAAGCATTGTCTAAACGGAATAAATGTGAAAAATCTGCAAAAACATTCACGAAATCAAAATAAACAGAAAAAGTAAAAGACAAAATAATGAAGTTGTCTGTCAATCACTAAAAAAGTGGGTTTATAACGTTCCGTGCCACGTTGATTGTTTAACCATTCATGCGATTTTAGTGTAAACCTCTAATAAGGGTCGATTTCACCAAACATGACTTTACTCGAGAATAGCTATCCACGTAATATATTTATTCTTATATTTAAGTCTTGGTTAACTTCGTCCACGTTCCACCACTCTACACGGGAGTAAATTTACTTTCGGATAGTTACTCTGTGGCAGGGAGTGAATCCGAATGATTGAAATGAATGACTGTATAAGCCACCCAAATTCAATTGCTCGTTTCTCCTCTAATAAGTAAAGCGTATTGCGCATTATTCTATTCGGTAGAGTTATACCTATGTCAAAAGTGTCAAAATTAGAATCGAGTGTCAAAAAAAAGATTCTAACCTCGAAAATATTTATTTTTATAATATATATTTTGCTCATCTAAACTATTTTCACTTTTACAAAAACAATACCTTTAATAATGTAATAATATTTTTATGCCAGCGCGCCAGAATCAGCTGTCAAAACAATGACACTCGGACGCCATATTGAACTTATCCCTATTAAAAGCCCGCTGTTCCTTGAAAATCGGCGGAGTAGAGATTTACTCCTGCATAAACGTTTACCCCTGGATTAAGTCTATGGTGAAACGTAAAAACATGTTATACTAGGAGTAACTGCTCGTATACTCTCGAGTAAGTTTTACTCTTGTTTGGTGAAATCGACCCTAAAAGTAGCATTAAAAATGCTCACAGTTTAAAAATATTTATTTTTATATTCTTTCTGATTCGAAAATAATTATAGCAGATATGATTACCAACGTGCAGGTACCCTACTTTTTTAGTAAACTGAAAAAAAAACGCCCCTATTCACGTAAGTGTTTGCTGTCAAATGACATTGACCACAACAGGAATGATTTGACTCGCAAAACAATATCATAACATAGCTTATTTATTATGATTTTAAGATTCCGGTTTCATTTCTACGTAATATTTCGTTTAATACCATAGTAAAATGGTTACTTTTTTTGGTATTATTATGAATAATAAATGCAACGACCAAGTGGGCCCAAAAAAAACTATCTCCTTTAGCACACTGATAGTTTATAACCTATTTTGATTCGTACTTTTTAACCCGGTAGTAAGATCCGATGGGACAATTATCAAACTCCACGCGGGCAAAGCCGCTGTATAGCTTATGTACATAACTGCAACACAATTACTTCCAGGTCTAGCGCATTCACTGAACTGCGCACTTGACCGAGCACTAGTGTGAGCACGCACAGGCGCGAGCACTGGTACGAGCGCTGGCACGATCATCGGTATGAACACTAGAGCGAGCACTTGATCGCCCTCTGGCGCGTGCACAGGTGTGAAAACTGGAACGATCAGTGGCGCCATAGATAATACTATATAATACAAGATAGATGCGCAACTCTGGTTTTCGTTTTCAAAACTGTGTACCTCAACTGTTAGATGGCGCTGTTAGTTTCTGTTCAACCAAATAAATACAAAGTAATTCTTGACTAAGGATTCGAACTTGGGAACTATAATTCACAAGGCAATCGCTGCCCCCGCTAGGCTATCTACTTCACTGAAATTGCTGTTCTCTTTATGACAGTTGTCAGCTGTCAAACAGTAGAAAAGTTTGTGTCTTTAAACAAACAGATGGCAGCACTATCACAGATTTTTTTTTGAAGCCAATGTATAGAAGTTTCACCGCCCTGACTCGTACCATCAAAGGTGTGAATACTCGCGACTGTCAGATCTAGAAATGACAACCGGGAGCCCGGGGACAATGGTTTGACGTACTTTCTGAGCCACTGAAGGATCTCGGTATAGATCGTCCGGTCCACCCATCCATACACCGACCTCGGCAAGCACTGCTTAACCTTGAAAATCAACCCTAGTCTGTTAATGGTGTCAATTCTTTTGTGCACAAACTAAACTTAATTTAGGCTATTGCTATCCTTTACTAAAAGGCAGTGCGCGAAAAGGACGGCTATAGCTAGGAACTAAATTAGAGATGTCAAAATAGTTTATGCCTTGCGCTTCACCGTGTTTTAAGTCGACATGTTTTTATGTTAACCCTTCATTTGTATGGAAATATAAGTTCCGATTAAATTTGACAGCTCTAAATGACGTACGTCTCTTTCTCGTTTTATAAGAGAGAAAAAGATAGCAATAGCCTAAATTAAGTTTAGTTTGTGCACAACAGAATTGACACCAATATTCACTTACCATTTCTTAAGCATACTTAGTTTAAAAATGCAACAGTGTCAAAAATCGGTCAAGAAAATAATTATGAAATTGACTAACTCCATCAATAAGAAACGCTTTAAGGTGATTGCCTAGACAGACCTCGCCATACATTTTCCAAGCTCTGTAATCTCCGTAAATAAACGGTTTCTGCAGAATAAAAGCAAGTATAATGGTACTTTATAATGTATTATGGTCGCAAATCGCCCAAATTTTATTAAAAAAACAGTATTTCTAGGAGAATTTGACCCAATAAAAAACGAAAAATCTTTACATGTGTGAGTGTACTGAATCGCGCCATCTGACAGAAATATTTAGAACCACGAGAAAAAGTTCGTAACTGTTGTAATACGAGTTTACGTTCGGTAAACATTTATTATTTATAGATGGCGCTGTCCGAAAATTCGAACAAGCGCCAAGGTTATTTATTAGGTACCGATTGACGACGAACGCGACGTTGCCGTTACTCAGACCAGACGCACCCCGAGTCACCCGCATTGTTGCCATTCTTCCATTCTCAGCCCATGCGTTATAATTGTCTTGACATCTTGCGAATCAAAATTGTGTTTATAGCAAGTTTGCGCTAGCGCGCGGGTTTGCCCGCTAATTTTACATTTTATGATTGATAAAATGATTTTTATTTGGAGATGAGGGAGAATGCCAGAAAGTGAAAAAAAATATCTGCGACGTGCCTTTGGTTCACACAGATACAATACTAATGTAATTATTGTATTATCTAGGTACTTTTAATTTAAAGTAGGTACCTAAGGATTTAAAAATCTTTCTACTGTATGTAAGTAAAAAGATTACATCTACATCATCATTTTCATCTTCATCTTACATCTATTGATTGAATCATATTTAATTCATGTGAAACCAGCAAGATAAGTGAATAGGTACACAGACAAACCACTTTGGTTTTTCATAACTATTGCAAATTTTAATATTATTAGCACACAAAGTGCGTCAAGATAAATTGGTCTTGCCATTTAAGAAGTTTACCAAGAAAAAGGGGAAACGTAGGGCAGTATTTTTGGTCAGTTTTTTTAAATATCAGAACATCCTACAACTTGTAAATCAGAGACTGCTGTACATCGTTTATTTATGTTTCGGGGTTTTTAACTGTCAGCAAAATGTTGTTCTCAAAATGGTAGCTGTAGTTCAAATTTCACTCGTCTGAACGGCTAACTGAGTAGTAAGCACCATTCAGGTTTAGCATATTTGGCGACTCTACTACTGAGAACCATTCAAACGTCCGTGAAAGAGTTTTTATGGAAAAGTGAAGTGTTTTTTTATTGACGGTAAGTGTTATTTTTATGTACAATGGATGATTTTCAAGGTGATGTAGAATTATATTTAGTAATTACCCTTTGTTACAACTTTAGAGGATGTAATGGTGCCAATCAAAGTAAAGAAAACTCCGAAAATTTGCGAAATCAGATTTAATACTGATTAGAAGTTATACGTACAACGGTTGTCAGGCAAGTGAAGGATGACATTGAATGTTCATAATACGTGCCGCAACGCCTATGCAAATTTTAGTAATTAGGTGTTTTCACAACTTTCTGCTATTTATTTAGAACAGGCGTTTGCGCCTGAACATATTCCGGGGCGTTGAAAGGTAGCTTTCAACTACTATTTAAGTCTTCGGCTGAGGGAAGTTTGCAGAGTCGCACAAAGGCGCGTCGCACGCAGCCCTTAGTGGTGAGGATGTCCGCTACTCTGGCTATCCCGTCAGGTCCAGATATGAGGCGAAGTACGCGGCCCAGTTTCCAAGCGAGAGGGGGCGCGTTGTCGTCAGCTAGCAGCACCATATCTCCCACGTCTAGCTTTGACGTGTTTGTCCGCCATTTTGTCCTTTGTTGTAACTCAGAAAGGTATTCCTTCTGCCATCTCTTCCAGAAATGTTGCCTCAGCTTCTCAAGGCGCTCATATCGTCGCAATTGGCTTTCCTTCACGTCTTCCAGGTTTGGTGTTGGCAGAGCGATCAGCGGTCGGCCAATGATGAAATGTCCTGGGGAGAGGGAAAGGAGGTCGTTAGGAGTGGATGAGAGAGGGCACAAGGGACGGCTATTGAGGATTGCCTCCACTTGTGCGAATAAAGTAGAAAGTTCCTCAAACGTCAAGTGACTTTCGCCTAAAACTCGTCGTAATAAATGTTTTGCCGACTTAACCCCGGCTTCCCATATGCCACCAAAATGAGGAGAATAAGCCGGAATGAACTTAAAATTGATAGATTGCTGACTTGCAAAATCAACTAAAGGTTCATGGTTCTGTTTGATGAACGAGCCTATTTCTTTCGCGGCAGCTACAAAATTAGTACCATTATCACTGAATATTTCAGTTGGCTTGCCGCGACGAGATATAAATCGCTTTAATGACATTACAAATGCATCCTTGGTTAAGTCACTAACTGCTTCAAGGTGTATGCATTTGTAACGAAGGCAAACAAAAAGACACAAGTAACATTTTACAATGCGACAGCCGCGTCCTTTACGATTTACTATGTAAAATGGGCCAGCAAAGTCAAGGCCAACGGATAAAAATGGATAGTTTGGCGTTATTCGTTGAGACGGTAAGTTACCCATTTTAGGTTGTAAAGTTGTACCCTTTAAACGCCTGCAGCGTACGCAGTTATTTACTGTGCGCCTCGCTAGTATCCTACCATTAATTGGCCATATCGTTTCTCTGACAGTAGCCAATAACATTTGAGGACCGGCATGCATGGTGTTAATATGTTGTCTAATAAAGTAAAGTTTTGTTAAAGTATGCGCTGCATGAAGTAATATTGGATGTTTCTTTTCGAATGAATAACTGGACGCATCGATTCGTCCACCGACACGAATTAACTTGTATTCATCTAAGAAAGGTGATAATGCTAATAACTTACTATTTTTATTTAATTGTTTACCAGTTACCAGCAGGTCGTATTCAATAGAAAACGATTGACCTTGGGAAATAATACAAAGCGAGCGGAATGACTCACGCAACTCATTAGCGGACAATGTGCCAACCCGTTTGTTATGTTTATTTTTTAAATTGAATATGAATCTAAGAACGTAAGCAAATGACCGTTCTAACCTAGCTAACGATGAATATTTTTCAAAATCGATAATGGGTGACTTTATGACTATCGGATGCGCCTTTAATTCGGGTACTATTTCTAAGTCCTTTAGGTTGGATTTGGGCCATTCGGTTTCGTTATAAATTAAAAAACAAGGCCCTGTCCACCAGAGTGATATCGACGTTAGTCGCTTAGCATGCACTCCCCTTGATAATAAATCAGCGGGGTTTAAATCTGTAGGTACATATCGCCACGCCGACGATGAAGTTAATTCTTTGATTTCCGTGATACGATTAGCCACAAATATTTTTAATTTACTGACGTTACTGCGTATCCAGCACAACACTACGTTAGAATCACACCAGTGTATTAGTTTGTCTGGCTTGTACCTTAATGAATCTACCACTGATTTTACGAGTTGAGCAGCGAGTAAGGCGGCGCACAGTTCCAAACGTGGTATGGTAGTGCTTTTTAGTGGAGCTACTTTAGACTTTGCGCACAATAGTTTAACCGTGACGTCACCGTTAGCGCTGATCGTTCGCATATAAATACATGCGCCATACGCATAACTTGATGCATCACTAAACGAGTGTAATTCGATGACCTTTGGTGAGTCGCCTAAAACTAACCTCGGTATGCGTAGATTGTGCAAGTATTTTATATTTTCAGAGAAATCGATCCATTCTTCCTTTATATCTTGAGGGACAGGCTCGTCCCAGTCAAGTTTAAGTTGCCAAAGCTTTTGTAACATTATTTTTGGCCTTATTACAATGGGACCTAATAAACCTAATGGGTCAAATATTTTGAACGCGTTTGACATAATAAATCGCTTAGATATAATATTATGATTAGTGTCGTGGGAAAATCCCTTTATAGGAAAACTCAAGGTATCACTGGCAGGGGCCCAGCCCAAGCCTAGGGTGCTTGAAGACTCACTAAAAATGAGCTTGTCCTGCTCATTGATAGCAAGATTATCAAATATGGACGGATGATTTGTTTTGTATTTTCTTAAATTAAAACATCCTGACCTTAATGCCTTAGATAAAGCGTTTTGAATATATTTTAATTGCTGTGGATCATTTGATCCAGTAATTAAATCATCGACATAGAAATCCTTTTGAATGATGGTGCGAATTAGTTCATCATTCTGTTCTTGACCTACCTGCCACAAGCAACGTGTGCTAAGGTAGCTTGCACTCGCTGTACCGTAAGTTAAGGTGTTAAGCTGAAGTGTCTGAATCGGTTTAGACTCCTCGTCTCTCCACAGAATGAGCTGCAAATGCCTATCATCTTTGTGTACGAGCACATTTCGATAGAATTTTTCTATATCGCCCGTAAGTAGGTATTTGTATTGCCTGGAGCGTAACAAAATAGAAAAAAGAGTATCTTGTACTGTGGGGCCTACCATTAATATATCATTAAGGGAACAACCAGAGGAAGATGGAGCAGACCCATCAAACACTACACGAAGTTTTGTGGATTCACTTTCCTGCTTTAAAACTGCGTGATGGCATAAATAATAATTAGGAATTAATATTTCATTGTTTAACAAAGATAAATGACCTAGTTCGGCGTATTCCTTAATAAATTTATTATATTCTATTTTTAAGATATTATTACGTTTAAATCTCTTTTCTATATTTAGGAATCGCCGCTTAGCTACCTTGTAGGTATCACCTAAACAATCAACTGAATCCTTAAGGGGTAGTTTTACGCAAAATCTACCTGAGTTAGTTCTTGTGGTATGAGTAATGAAATGTTTTTCACAATAAATTTCACTTTCACTCATAATAGACCTTTTGGGTACTTCTTCTAATTCCCAAAATCTACCTAGCATTTTTTCAATACCCTGAGTACCATCGTTGTTTTTAGACACTACGCTATGGTTACAGTGTACGCTTTGATGCGGTGTTGTTGAGTTAATGGGACCGGATACTATCCAACCTAATTGCGAGTTTCGTAACTTAGGATTATTGGTTCCCAAAGAAATCTGTTCGTTCCCTAAAATATCCCAAAATATGTCGGCACCTATTAAAACATCTATGTCGGCAGGCTGATTGAACATAGGATCAGCCAATTGGATATTTTTTGGTAGTTTTAAGGCACTAATATCGACGGGAATTCTCGGTAAACGACCCGTTAGTTCCTTTAAAACGAAGCACGAACAATTTATATTAAATTTATTATTTAATGATTGCAATATAATGTTGCAGCTTTCAGTGACATTATTTGCTTGTGTGTTGCCTATACCAATGACCTTTAGCGAGTCAATATGATGGGACTTTAAAGATAACCTTATCTTTAGGGATTCGGTTACAAACGAAGACTGACTGCCACAGTCTAACAACGCACGAACCTTGACCTTTTGCTGGTCAACTGGGTTCGATACCTCGACCATGGCAGTAGATAATAAAAGATAACTTGTGTTTTTATTGCAATAACTAGCTACTATCTCATCTGATTCCTCAACGTGTGCAGTCTGAGTTGTCAACGTTGGCGGACGGTGTAGCAGGCTATTATGCCTTTCGTTGCATTCAGGCTCTTGACATGACCTAAAGCGACAGTTATTAACAGCATGACCTTGTCTGAGACAGTTAATGCACAGTTTATACCTTGTCACGTCTGACATTCGCTCATCAATGCCCTTAGCCTTGAAGGCTGGGCAATCGTAGATACGATGGCAGCCGTCACAAACAATGCATGTGAAACCCTTTGGTTCCTTATGCTTAACATTACTACTAGTGCTTGCAAAAGACTTAACCGTATTACTTGGCGTCTTATTCTGACTATGTTTATGTGTTTGGTTATTGTTGGGAGTAGAACGCTGAGGCGTCTTAGAGCCCATAATATCATCAACATGGTTAGTATTTCGGTGTGCTGACTCTAGCACATTAGCACGATCTGTGATGAATTTAAAGAAATGCTCTAATTTCGGTCTTCCGCTTACATTACTGGTACGATACTCTTCCCATTTTACTAGAGTGTGACCATCAAATTTTGCTGATAAAATGAATATAATCAAGACATCCCAATTATCCGTTGGCTGTCCTAAACTAACCAACGCACGTAAATTCTTGGTGATATGATCGACTAAGTACCTCAAAGAACGTTCTGACTCGCGTGGAAGCTGCTTTATATTCAATAAAGAATTGAGATGATGATTAATTAATATGTCATTATTATCGTAACGATTGCAAAGCAACTTCCATGCTTCACTGTAATTCTTAGATGAGATCTCGAGATTAGAAAGGACTCGAGCTGCATCGCCTTGTAAATATGAGTTTAAATAATAATATTTATTAATATCTGGAATGCGATCATTATTGTGTATCAAACTTTCGAATGTATCTTTGAATTCAAGCCAGCGGAAATGATCACCATTAAATCGTTGAATTTGGATTTGAGGAAGTTTCAAACCTAAACTAGGATGATCTTCAGAACAGCATGTAGTATTATGAAAGGAATGGCGTCTTAATTCAAGTTCAGCCTTTCTAGAAAACTTGGATATTAAATTCTTAGCAGTAGCTATATTAATCACTATATCCTGTTCAATATTGTCACGTTCGTCAATTTCAGCATCAATATTATCAGGATCCAGAACCTCTATTTCACTCTGCAAATCGTCAACCCTGACTGATAAAGCTTCGAACTTAGCAAGCTTTATGTTCAACTCTGTCAATTGAATTTCATTTAACTCACTTTCGCTTGAAATACTACTGAGGTAATTTTTAAATTTTGTGATTTGTCCTTTGGCGGACGCCCTCTTCGTAAAAAGTTCTTTAAAACGCTTATTATCAGCCATTGCAAATAAAAAAAAATAATAAGATTGACTAAGTAACAAATGGAATGGGCTCACGTTCCTCGTTTCGGTGTCACCTGAGAAGCAGAGAAGCTGGGCGAGCACGCTCAGCCGCTAACGCTGCTAGTGAGCTGCGGAAGACTTTGACCCCGCAACCGACCCACGCGGTCTGTGTTCTCGCACTCGTGGTTAAATCTGAAATAGTCGGCAAATCTCGCTTAACTTTCAGTACAAAACCAATGCTGTTCTAATGTTCCTATTTTTATTGTGAACGGAACGACAAAGATACACTAAATTAACGAATTTATGAATTTTATATATTTTTTTGTATTAAAGGGGTAGATATTATTTGGAAACAGTAACATATAAATTTTAGGTATTATTAGAATCGTTTTAATTGATCCGATGCAACTTCTATAAGATTTTATTTTTTATTGACGGTACATGGAAAAAAAATTGTTCGGTATAATTTCGCAATTAACGGAATATTTAGAAATTTTGTAATACTTAATTTACTCGAACATACCTTGATTCTCACAAATGGAATGCAATAGTCAATATTTCAAATAGGTAAGTAATAGGAAGGATAGACAAAGGATGGACACTCAACTTTGGTACGACACGTTGACGCTCCACACGAGGTGATGCTTTAGCGGCACCACTGGCTCGGAGGCTGGCTTCTTCAATTGTCCAGACAGCAATTCCCCACACGCTGGACTCTGTGGATTTTCGATCTTCCACAGCAGGCTTCAAATCTTGAGGTTGCTGCCGCGCACGCGTTGTCGCGATGCCCCAATCCAAGTCGTTATTTCGTAGATTTATTATTAAATAGTCGCGATTTTTAATAGTTCCCCTCATGGGCCACCATGTTACAACTTTAGAGGATGTAATGGTGCCAATCAAGGTAAAGAAAACTCCGAAAATTTGCGAAATCAGATTTAATACTGATTAGAAGTTATACGTACAACGGTTGTCAGGCAAGTGAAGGATGACATTGAATGTTCATAATACGTGCCGCAACGCCTATGCAAATTTTAGTAATTAGGTGTTTTCACAACTTTCTGCTATTTATTTAGAACAGGCGTTTGCGCCTGAACACCCTTAAAACTTTAAAAAAGTATAAGATTTAGAAGAGGAAATACAAAATCAAACGTTAGCAACACTCGTTGATTGTCATCACATCACATACCGGTATGTACCTACTCTAAAGGGAATCGTTCATTTTATGGTTGGACACTGATTCGGTGTTGCCACATTAATTATATCTGTGATTATTCTTACAGGAAAGATACTAATCGATTTCGAAAACTTATAAAAATACGATTACATTTTCTTAAAAATCTGTAATCAAGTGATTTTCAAACGGTGTTATATTTATTTTCTTTTAATTATATTAAAAACAAATAAAACACTCATTGATTTTGGCCTTCAAATCATTTTATCTGGCTACACCAACTGTCAATAATGACAAATGCATACAATGAAATGAAAATAAAAACATTCAATGTGGTTTCGATTACTTTTCGATAAGTTTTTTTCATTTTGTTATAATGGACTCCTATACCGCTTTTATTGAAGACCCGGCTTTACCCTTGGACACTCAATCTGCTCATGACGATGACCCTGGCGCTATTTTGTTAAACGTTGAACCGGCTTTATATGACAACCTAGGCATGAACACTCCTGCGCACGATCTTGTTGCCCTACTAGGAATGAGGATTGAGGAACCAATGTGATGCGGCAATTGCGGCTTTGATATTATGCATCGCAGGAGACGGCCTCTGAAACCCGTTGAAATACTATCAGAAATTCGACTATGGACTGCTAGTGGTAAGCTAATGTTCTGTTTAGCAGTTTTTAAATAATCTTTTCTATTATCCGTACAAACTGAACAAAAATAAATATGCATATGTCTTATTTACAGTTTACAGCTCAGTGCTTGGTCTCTCATTCTTGCTGGATGTTGGCTCTCAACAATTCAGGGATTCGAGAAAATGAACAAAACACAAGTAGTGGTCACCAACGACAATAATTATGTGTAAATTGTGGATGTTCAGTACTACGTATTAAACATCATGTTCTGCGTACAAATTCTGAAAGAGAAACACATAGGAAATGTAATTAGCGAGTAGATATTAACACGGCAGGTACAACCAGATTTTTATTTTTTTTATTTTATGTTTGTGTTTAGAATATAATTTATATGAAATAGAACATTGAGTAGAGAGCAGCGGTGGCCCAGTGGTGGCGGCCCCGACTTACGTTGAGTAAGTCGTGGGTTTGAACCGAGGCAGGCGCATTACTTTGTGTAATTTATTTCATCACCGCTGCTCTCAAAACAGTGAAGGAAAACATCGTGAGGAAACCGGCATGTCCTAGAACCATAAATTCGAAGACATGTGACATCTACCAATCCACACTGGGCCCGCGTGGTGGTTATATGTATAGCCCATTCCCTCTCATAGAGAGGAGGCCCGTCCCAGCAGTCGGAACATTAATAGGCCGATGATGATGATGATGATGATTTCTTGGATTGTTTCTTTTTAACAGCTATTATTATTTTGATTCTAGGTCCAGGGTCAATTGCGAATTACCAAAATGAATAAATGTTATTTCATTTGCTTTATATCTGTCACCCAACCATTGACTGTAATAGAAGTTAACCGGGATGAGGAATTTATCAATGCTATGATGCCGAAGTTGGTAACTTTCTTTAAAACATGTGTACTGCCGGAAATTATTTTGAGACGAGTTGAAAAAAATGCCAAATGTCTAGACATCAAGGAATTAAAAGGTATGAAAAATATATTATGTCTTACTCATTTCCTAACTTATTCCTCAGGTCTCTGAGGTGTGGGTTCAGTAAGTATAGTCTAACAAAACTGTAAATTCATTTGTTGCAGGGCAAACTGCTTCTTCCAGCAATTGATTCAGATCGCACGGAAATTATATAAATGGAAGTAAAAAGTGACAAGTAGAAGATTAAGACTGCACGGCGACGGCAGCGAGACCAAAAAGTAGCGCGTAGAAGAGAAGATATTTAGTTACTTATTATATTTTTTATGTACCTACCTACTTATCTTTGTCTGGTGGTACCAGTCGATGGTTCGAACCCAAGCGACTTTGCTTTGTGTAAATTATTTCATCACCACTGTTGAGAGGAGGCCCGAGTCTCAGCAGTGAGAACATTATAAACTATTATTATGCTATTTTTGAACGTAGCGATGTATAGTTTGTGTTATTTGTTAGTTTATAAGAATTTTCTATGTAGATATGTTTCACTCATGTCGGCGACGAGACCATATCTCCACACCAGGGTGCAAGTAGTGGACGTGCAAATAATGCATCGTGAGTCGTTTTACTCGTAGTAGGAAATTAGTTTTGTTTGTTTTGAAAACTTGTTATGAACATTGATGGTGAAAATATGTAAATATGTTAACGGAATCTAGTTAGAATCATCATAGAATTATGAAAAAATGCCATGATACCAGTTTTAAATTCCAATAAGACATAGAAAATTGCAAATTAGAATTTTTGTCTCATAATTACGTAAGTTGAAAATGTGATTTTTTGTTTATTAAGTTAGAACTTTTTAATTAGTGTAGAAAGGTTGAACTTGGTCTAAAACCGATATTTATGCAAAAATTATGCAAATCGGCCCAGTGGTTCAGAAAATATAAGGAAAATTAGATAGCAAAAATTGTGTCCATCGTAATTTTTATAGTTTTTGTTCTAGAATATTTTTTGTAATTAATGTAAGGTGCAATATTGTTGTTTCATAAGGTAATATAGATAATAAGCTATGTAAAAATGTATATATTGTAAGGGTTATTTTAAATAAATAAATAAAATATGGGGCTCCAAAGGTTTCGGCTTTCGCAAAAACAAACGCGAAATTGGGCTTAAAAATCGCGGCTCTCGTTATGGGCGGACAGGGCCGTATATAAGACGAGAACAACGGCGAACGATCGTCAGTCGCAGCCCAGCCATCGAGGAAGAAACAAGAACAAGCAAGAAGCCGAAACCTAGGGATAACCAGCTAGAAGAAAATCCGGGTTTTATTCCCTGCTCCTGCCTGCCCCCTCTTCCCCCGAGGTCTCCGTGGTAGTCTACGAGGTCGCCGGTACCCCCCCCCCCCCCTACGCATTCAGGGGTGCGTGGAGGCGAGCGTCACCAGCCTACTCCGCAAGGAGCGCCCGTCTACTATTGGGAGATTGTCCCAGGTACCTTGACTTAGAGTCAGGTAGCCGAAACAACTCATGTATTTAGGTACCAGTCTAACAATTCAATTGTAAAAGAATATTTATTGAAGTTCAAAATTGTATAATAAGTAGGTATTCTTGAAACATAAATGATATGGTTAGCTAGCAACCACTTGTGTGTTGTTGTGTAAGATACTTACATGTGCCGTTATATACACTTACGTGTGATGTTATATAAATTGTGATCTACGTACATAATTCTTTCTAATACTAAATTCAGAATCATAATTGTAAATATCAAAATATTTAAAAAAACTATGTTATCTTTGTATGGTGGTACGAGTCGATGGTTCGAATCCAACCAGAAACTGAGAGTGAATAAAACGATTATTTGTATGAAAATATGAACCATAGAAAAATATTATTAATTTATAGTAAAGGTACTTACAATAAAAAGCTTTACAATTGAATAAAATATCTTTTATTTATTTAGTACACATCACAATTTATTTACACGTTATGTACTATTTAGGTTCAGTCACATAACAACCTATATAGGTACAACGTACCTTTATTACCCACAATAATTTATCTGAATAATTTGTTATGGCACAGATATTATATTATAATACTGTTATGGTGAAAGGTATCGGATATCGAGCCTGGAAACAAAAGTATGCATAGAATGGATTGGAACATAACAATTTAACCTGTAGTAGCCTACCTGACTTACCCTACTATATAAGTAGGGTAAGTCAGGGAGAGTTGCCTATAGTTTAAAAAAAAAATCATTATTAATTATATATGTAAGGTACTAAATGAAATACACATAGTTAATTTGAATCACTGTTTATTTATGCCATTCAGATTAAATTTGGAACTATTGTGTAACATATTTTGATTCAAGAATATTTTTTAAAAATAATGTAAAATAGGCATCTCTCCCAGGCATGTGGGTGAGTTGCCTATAGATACCAGGGATAGATGCCCACAAATAATTAATACATAATCAGACATTACACGTTAGGCATTCCGCTGAATCTTCACTGCAATCTTCATGAAACCACATTTCGCATTGAACACACCGTAACCAGTCGCATTTCTTTTTAGTGGCGTGATAATATTCCCCACACACTACACAAATATCTCCAAGAATTTCGTATTCTATGTCTCTTTCTGGTGAAATCCAAATCATATTAAGAAGTTGCAAATCCACGGCTTTGCAACTTCTTAATATGATTAACAATCTTTTTTTCTTTGTTTCAAACAGAGTCAGGTCCAAGTCGTCCTTTTTTAGTATTGCCTATGAGAAATCGACGACGAAGAGTTCTGTAAGGAATATTGTATTCTTTACTTGCTTGAAAAAAATTTAATGATTTATCTTTTAGTAGAGAAATGGCCTTTTCTAAGTCTTCTTCACTTCACGTAGCTCTATTAGAGCCAGAAGGTTTTCTTTTGTATTCATTTGGCATCTGAAAAGATAAAATATCATTAATATTTACTAGGCATCTAACCCTGAAACTTCATTGGGCATCTCTCCCAATCATTAGGGAGAGATGCCTATCGACTCTGAACGTACCCGAAAGCACTTTCAATACAAAAAGGTGGATTACCAACAAAACAAGATCACAATGTTAGGTTATAAAACAAAAAAATACTATTTACGAGAAAAATTAGGGGAAAAAAATACTGCAAACTAACTCAAAGAATATATTATACCGATTTAATCAACTACACTTACCTTATTTTTGGAATTCACAACAAAATACTATTTTAAAATAATTATTGTCCGTATCAAAACTTTCACACTGACATTAGCTGTCAAATTGACATAATAAGGATGCGTTCCGATTCACGTAATTTTTTAATTTTATTTTTTAAATTCAGTAGGCATCTATACCGTATAGGCGTCTCTCCCTGACTTACCCTATGCTTAGTAAATAAATTAAAATTTGTTTGCTATAATGTAAGGACATTCATGTTTTATATAATTTGGTCCTTTCCAACCATGTTTGAATAAAACGACATCTAGTGGTGTTGAAAGTTACTACTATTTACTTTGCATGTGTGTGTAAAGAGCATATTCAAGCGGCTAATCTTTATTTTGATGAAATCTTTGCATGATACTAGTTAACAAGCACAGTGATTATCTAAAAAAATCAAGTTAATGCCCTAGGTTTCGCATTTAATAAAGTTGTCTATTAAAAATATCTATGTTAGGTGTAAAAATTGAAAATGTTCGAAACTGTGGATGTGTCGCCATCTAGCGACAAAATGGCAAAGAACTCGATCATCCATCCACCTTAACACCGTGCGTGCTTAAAACACTTTATTAAAATTACTTAACTGCCGTTAGAATAGATTATCTAACACTTAAGTATATACTAGAGGAGCCGTGGGCCACAAAGCTAACCAGTTTGGTTGGAGCTAGGGATGCGCGATACTTGCATTTTTATCGATACTTTAGATCGATCGAATTCAAGGGGTATGCCATTCTTGCACCTTTATCGATACTTTAGGTCGATCCACAGGGTTTATTCTCAGAATTCGTCAACTAAGATACGGGCCCGTTCGAAAGTAACCAAAAATCCATGGAGTTTCTTGCGCACTCTTCTCCTTTGAGATCTGAGCTTTGGAATGGGCAACTGCAGTTTCATCTTTTTGGTTTTTAACAATCAAAGTGCCTCTAATGGCTTAATTGAAATACATATTTGTTTGGTTTTATCAAGTTGTACTTATTTTTAATAAGAATTGAGTATGTAACATTTCTGAAATTCTTTTGTAATATTTTTGTGTCATTCACCATCATTTCCGCCGAAAGACGTCCACTGCTGGACATGGGCCTCCCCCAAGTGTCGCTATATTGACCGATCCTGTGCAACACGTTTCCTTGCAACCTTCGCCAGGTCATCGGTCTACATAGTGGGAGGTTTTTCAATGCAACGTCTTCCGGTTTTCGATCGCCACGCCAAAACTTGGGTCTTTATATTCCTTTGAATTGATTGATCATTGTGGACAATGAATCTATACTTATATCTATACTAATATTATAAAGCAGAAGAGTTTGTTTGTTGTTGTTTTGTTTGTTTGTTTGGTTGAACGCGCTAATCTCAGAAACTACCGGGTCGAATTGAAAAATTATTTTTGCGTTGGATAGTCCATTCATCGAGGAAGGCTATAGGCTATATAACATCTCGCTATGATAATTAGGAGCGGAGCAGGAATGAATAATGTTGCAAAAACGGGTTTTTTTTCCTTTCCTTTTTCTCTCATAAGTGTCGCAGACGAAGTTGCGTGGGTCAGCTATTAACTGATAATGTCACACAAAACAATGTGGATTTCAGTGTTTTGTTTATACCTATTCGGATTTATTTTCGAAAATAATTCCGCATCAAAGGTGTCAAAAATCAATTTAGGTTACTGATACATCACTAGTTGCTGTTGAACAGCTCAAAAAGTATGTTACTGTGCGACTGTCATTGACCGGTAGCTGAACCAACGCATACGGGCTGTTTAGTTCAAATATAATAACGTAACATCGAAACGAAACGAAACGAAAAAACGAAACGAAACGAAACGAACGGAAACGGAAACGTCGGGATTAAATTAAAGGTAATATCGCGATAAATACCCGTATTCACATGTTTTGCATGTTATCGTTTATCTTTTATCAGGGGGTGGGTGGAAGGGGAGGGGTTTAAGCGGAAAAGGCCAGTAATTTACAGGGTGTTTGGTGCATCTTCTGCCTGATTGAACAGGCCGAAAAGTAGGGGTAATTTGCTGTCTGTTCAGCGTGATTTTCAACCAAAAAAATAAGTCATTTCCTCCCTAGCTCTTGTTATTTATTTCACACTTCAAGCACAAAAGTACAGAGGCGGACTTAGGCGATTAAATGAGCTAAACGCGAGTTTTATAATTACTAAAAGTATATGATTCACTGCTATAAACAAGACCAGAAAAATATATGATATTCTTTAGGATATATGCCAGCGCGATGGGTACTGTTTTGAAAACATAATACAGTTAATTTGGCTCTATAAAAATAAATCACGAACTTATCTCTAAAAATATCTTTCAAACAATAAAAAACATACTAATATGCATGCGATCATTCTGATTTTTTGGCAAATAATTCTACAAGCAATATATTAGCATGATACTGTTTAAGTTTTTTAATCCAATCAATACTTATTTTGTAAATCGATCGAAATAACTCATTTCGCGCTATTTGGCCCGCAGAACAACCACTTTGTAGTGCAAGCTGATTAGAACTTTATTCTAACAGTAACAGCATTTCAAACGAAGTTTGAACCACCACAAATAGAGTTGCTAATTTAGCTCGTCTAAGCGCCTCTAGGCATTTTCTACCAGTCAACCTTTAGGTAATGCAGAGACAAACAGGTGTCATTTCTGAAAATCTGAGAATTATTTTATCAATAAACTACAAAGATATATAAAATACGATATATATTTATCGAATAATATAAAGGGTCTAAAACACATCTTCACGAAGTCGAAAGGTACTTGTTCTCCTCACCATTGCAATATTTTTTTTGCTCTACAGCTACACCATACCTGGGAACCTTCTAGTTTCGGAGATATGGGGGTCAAAGTTAAAACTTTTTGACATGTATTTTTTAAATACAAGTTTTTTTGTGAGAATTTCACTTTTAACACCTTCACGATCCCCGTACTATTCAACCCATCCATCAGCACAATGTTTTAAGTGCGTTACATTGAGTTCTACCACAAAACATGATTTATAACCTCAAAAAAATAAGTTTCCCAGCAATAATTTTTGCGTAAAGTTACTTAGTTTAATGTACAGAATGCTTGGTTAACGGCTTTGTGATGAGGTGGTTTACACCCTGTATTAAAATAAATGTAAATAGATATTTAAAATGAAAAGACAAACAATGAAGAAAACATTACCGTTGTGACGAAACTGCCAGCTTCTTCCGAATGTACTCGCGATTTTTTTTTTATAAGATATACGATTGGTTGCCATCCTGATTTCCTGGGGAAGCGCATTCCACAGAGAAATAGACTGGACGAAGAATGATCGATGAATGTAGTCAGTGCGGTGAGAAGGACAGTGAAGAAGATGGTTTTGCGAAGGCTTCTACAATGGTTGGCAATGTGTTGAAAGTGGGGTGCAAGGTAACTAGGGGAAGTGGGAGAGACAAGAGAAGAAAACAAGGTGGTTAGCGCCCTTTGCTACCTACGCTGACGTATGGGCAACCACTTAAGAAGAGACTTGTTTTCCCCGTCATTATGATCATATTTTTACTCTACACCATACCTGGGAACCTTCTACATAGTTACGAAGATATTGGGGGTCAAAGTTCCAAAGTTTTCACAGGTTTTAGTTGTAAGAATTTTACTTTAAACACCTCTACGATGATTTTTAACCCCATAAAGTCGTTTCCCAGCAATCATTATTGCGTAAAGTTACTTAGTTTGATGTACAGAATGCTTCATATTTGTTTTATACCCTGTAAACAAAAAATGTGCAATTCTGACCATATCAGATACATACGGGTCGAATTGATAATCTTCTTTTTTTGTTAAACCTCTGTTTTTTAATAGACACACGTGTATCCAACGATTAAGGAAATGATGAAAAGAAATAGAAGGTTAAGGTTATTTTTTAAAGTCGATTATTAAAATTGTAGCTTTTGCATCTTCATGCACGTGTAAGGTAGTTCATACTTCCATACTTCTTTATTATTCGTCATCTCGTCGTCATCTTTGACGACCCGATTGGCGTAGTGGTAGTGACGCTGCCTTACGTTCTTAGGGTCCTGGGTTCGAATCCCGGTAGGAGTAAATGTTTGTGTGATGAGCACGGACATTTGTTTCCGAGTCATGGATGTTTATATGTATAATAAGTATGTATTTACAAACAAAAAAGTATATATGTAGTATATCAACTATCTAGTGTCACAAGCACTGCTTAGTGTGGCACTAGGTGGCGCTGTGTGCTAATGTCCAGCGATATTTATTTATTATTTATTTATTTATCTGATCAGACACTTTTCTTGTCATAATCATTCTAAACACAGTCCATTTATCGTTTCTTTCATCTTCCTCTACTTATTCCATACCTACTATGTATGAAACCGAATTTACGCGCCTCACATAATAACGCTAGTTTGGTCTCACCCTAAGAAACATAATCTACTAAGACGTGTGAGCTCGTCGAATCTAGGTTTAGAAAGTCTAGCACGAGTCCTTAATGGCTCCATTTAGGACCTAGCGCGTTTAGTGCAAGGTTACGTTGAATTTACGTAATACTTGTATCGTTCACGACACAGCGGTCAACCACCCAACGGCCTACGTCTTATTTCTAAGTATTTCCATCCACTTTTGGTGCCCCGTTGTTCTTACTAATGAGCTTTGGCTGAATAAAACAGCCGCACATGTCGATCTTTAGGTTAAGCCGTGCCTAGGTTGGTCTGTGGATGGGTGATCACCCCAACATGAGATTCCTCCGTGACTCGTAGATCTTTGACAGTCGTTACAGGTAGTCAGTGACACGAATGTCTGACAACCAGTCTTACCAAGGGGTATTACCCAGTTCCTTACTTAGTTGTGGAGGTCAGATAGACAGTCTACTGTGATTGGCGGTTAGTTCTAGACCAGACAGCTCCACCTGCTCACTCTGGTTTGGAATTCACTATCTGTATGTTGGTGTTGGTCCGACATTGTCGAGAAATAAATTCACTTTAGATGGGATGTATTTATTTCTGAGTAGGTATAATTGATTAAGATCTTAATATTAGACAGTTTCAGTATTTCAGTGTTTCTGGTGTATTTTAGTGTTTCAGATGTAGCTACGTATTATGTATTATTATAGATTTTAAGTAAAGTTGTGTGTGAGTTTTATATTTGATTTTAAGTTTATAACAATTAATAAGTTATGTGTGATGAACGAGCGCTTCTCGCCATCAAACTGTAAAGTTTGGCGAGTAAGAAACTGAAAAAAATAACTTGTAATTTCATGAGATTTAATAATAAAAATTAAAAAAGTAGCTTCGTATAAAATACTGGTATTCAGCTGCATCCGGATAGACTGAGAGCCGACCCCAACATAGATGGGAAAAGGCTAGGCAGATGATGACTTTTGTGGATTAGTTAGCTATCTCGACAAACATAGAGTTTTTGAGAAATAGAGGTCCTGGGTTCGAATCCCGGTGGGAGCAAAGGTTTGTGTGATGAGCATGGACATTATTTTGTTTCCGAGTCATGGATGTTTATATGTACAATCTGGTTTCCACGACACAAACCTTGCTTAGTGTGGCACTAGATGGCGCTGTGTGTTAATGTCCAGCGTTATTATTATTATTATCTACCTAGCCTTTTTTATATGATACCCTCGTTACCCGTTCTTCGGAAAGCACGTGGTCCTGCCCTTTTTTTTTTTTTTTTTTAGGATGGGAAATCATCAAATGACTTCTCCCACTCTGGGCGGAGCGGGAGGGAGTGTCACACTCTTACTGACTAAAACCCATCCATGTTCCTTCCTCGCCCTTTATGTTCCGGGGCCGCGGTATCTCTTTCGAACAGGCCCGCAACCCCGGCAGGCTTCGGCCCTTGTGGGCCCCTCCCCTTATGCTGACATCTCTTTGAGGCGCGCGTGGAACACGAACGCGCCGTCGACACGGCCTGTCGTCGTTGTTAGACGGACGGACGGCTAGCTAGCCCATAGCCAACTCGCATCTACGGTGGCCGGTAGCCACCACGTGGCCCCCGACGCCCGCGGCGGTGCGTCTCCCGCGGCGGCCGGGAAGAGAGGCTCTCTCCCTCTCTCGTTCCGCCACCTCCTTCGCTAGCATGACTGCTTCGCAGAAGGAGGTTGACGGCTTCCCATTCTGTCTCGCTCCGGACCATGGATTGAACCAGGGCCGGAAGCGAGAGGTCGCCGCCGCCGATCGCCACTACGAGGACACGGCGGTGCTCCGCCCACGCAGGGCAGACCGAGACCGTGTGTGAGACCGTGTCCTCCGGTCGATCCTCGCAGTGGAGACACCCGGGCGTTTCCTCCCGCCCGATTCGGTGCAGTTACCTCCCGAAACACCCGTGTCCGGTGAGGACCTGCGTCAGGCGGAAGGTGACGACGCCGTGGCGCGCCACCGCTCTCCAGCCACTCCTCAAAGAGGGGACTTACCGCCACTGTCGTGGCGTGCCCTACGTGGTCCTGCCCTTGATCGCTCTCTTAGGTGCGGGTCAACCACGAGTGGCGTATGGCGGTGGCGCCACTATTACTTTGATATTTCATACAAAATGTATAGAAGAGGTGTGGCGCGGCACCGCCATACGCCATACTCCATACGTATTTGACCCGCGCCTTAATGGCCTACTCATTCTTAGGATTCAATACCAACAACTAACGGAACCCTATTACTAAACCTCGGCTCTCCTAGTGTCCGTCTCTCTGTCAGCGGGCTGTTTCTCATAATCCGTGACAGATAGACAATTGAAATTTTTGCAGAATGTGCGTTTCTATCATAGAAATATTTAAAAAAAATACAGACGAATTGAGAACCTCCTCATAAATGGACTATCCAACACCAAAAGATTTTTTCAATTCCAATCAGTAGTTCCTGAGATTAGCGCGTTCAAACAAACAAACAAACAAACTCTTCAGCTTTATAATATTAAGTATAGATTTCAGTTGTCGGTATAAGTAACCAAAATGGGACTAGGTACTACTACGATACTACAGAACTCGTAACTAGACGCCTTTATTTGTTCTCAAAATTATTAATAAAATCAGTAAGTAAAATAAATAAATAAAGTTGACCTTGACTCACTAAGTTTATTGCCCTACATGAATACTGCTATCCCCGTTAGAACAACCTTGAATCATAAGTGTGTGTTTCTATTAATTTTGTTTTACGTAATTATATATTATGCAAATTTTATGCTCCTTTACCTTCGGCCAAAGTATAAATTAATAATATAGAAGCGAAACTCGTTCTTGAAAACCATTCTAATATGCCTACGAGAGTAACTCGGTTACCGAAGTGCTTTGTCCTGTACAATCACGAACACCAATACGGAAACACTTTCCTAAATTGAAAAGCAAAATCTTGAGAAATTACGTTTGTAACTTGCGAGATAAGATCTATTCATAAAAAAATATGAGTTTCAGGTTTATACGTTCGTAACATAAGAAATTTTAATAGGAACAGTAGGAGAAAAATACTTTTAAAAGTTTTTAACTGTTTACATATTGGTGCTCGTGACTGGGTGTGGCAATTTTTATGCTTTTTAATAGCACATGACTGGCTTGCTGGAAGAAGGAGAGGAAGGCCGCACAAAATACGGATTTAGTAAAGAATGATACCGTTAACGCTCACAGGGGAGAACGTTACAAAAAACTAGTTGTGTGGGTCGACACAAGCAAAATGTGACAAGGTAGGCAGATGGCTACCCTTTTCATGACGACCATGACTTTTTTTTTTAGGATGGGAAATCTTCAAATGACTTCTTCCACTCTGGGCGGAGCGGGAGGGAGTGTCAGACTCTTACTGCCTAAAACCCATCCATGTTCCTTCCTCGCCCTTTATGTTCCGGGGCTGCGGTATCTCTTTCGAACAGGCCCGCAACCCCGGCAGAAGAGACTATGACCTCTGAGTTTGTTTCGGCTGTTTCTTCTTAGAGTAGTCAGAGGCCCTACTCTCTAACGCTTCGTCCGAAGTGTTCATGCTTAGTTTCGCAGCATGAACGCATGGTCTTCTACCTTCAAAACTGTCTAATTGACCACTTTAATCTTTCGTTTGTTAATACGAAGGTGAGCATTCGTCCGTTATCATAAAAAAACCGACTGCCAGACAGGTAAGAGTGAACGAGACGGCACTAAAAATCAGACCCATTGTTAGAACGCAAGTCGTCGCGTCTATGTAATTGATTAGTCTATGCCCACTATGATACAGTCCGACCTAAAGTATTGAGTAATTCAACTTTATTATAATACACATAAATGCTAATTTTATGATTATTATTACTTTTTAATATGCTTAATTTAGACGAAAAAACTGCGCCACTTGTTTCACCTTGGTCATCAAATAGGTACTTTTCAAAAAGATTTCTAGCAGTATGATAGCTTCGTTGCTCTAGTGGTCGCAAGCGTGACTGCTGGTCGTGTGTTCGATTCCCAGTTCAGGCAAAGTGTTATTGGGTTTTTGTATTCGTAATTTCTGAGCACAGAGTGTAGATTTGGATTTGAAAATCATCTTTATTTATTTATTTAACAATTTCACTAAATATAGAGAAGAAGAAAGGAACAGAAAATAGTACAAAGGTGATGCTTATTTCTAAAGAAATCTCTCACAGCATACCTGCGAAAGGAGACACTAAAAAAAAGGGATGTAGACATAGTGTGTAAAAGAAGGAGAGAAAATGGAATACATACAGCATACAACAAATTAAATACATATAATATAAGAATACATAGTCATACATACTATACACACACACACACACACACACACACACATCACACATCACACACACACACACACATCACATCACATCTTTCATTTACCCTCTCGCAGAAGTTCATACAACCACGACGTACGTCTACCAATCTCGATGCAAATAAATCACTGTCCGATATCAGAGGAGCATTCAGCATTCCCATGGTGTGAAACCTGCCGGGGCTGCGGGATTGTTCGAAAGAGATACCGCGGCCTCGGAACATAAAGGGCGAGGAAGCAACATGAGTCTGTAAAAGTCTGACACTCCCTCCCGCTCCGCCCAGAGTGGGAGAAGTCATTTGATGATTTTCCATCCGAAAAGAAAGGTTGTGGAAATCAAGGGAGACTTGGGTACGGCTTCTAATTCAACCAGATGCAGCTGAATACAACAATTTTACATGGAGTGACAACTATCTGACCTCCACAACTTAGTTACTGGGTACAGCGACACCCCTAGGTAAGAGTGGTTGACTTTGACATCATCGTTCCCACTGCTGGGACAAAGGCCTCCTCTCTATGAGAGGGAATGGGCTATAATCCACCATGCTGGCCCAGTGCGGATTGGTAGATGTCACATGTCTTCGAATTTTATGGTTCTAGGAGATAGGTTTCCTCACGATGTTTTCCTTCACCGTTTTGAGAGTGATGATGAAATTAATTACACAAAGTAATGCGCCTGTTTGGGTTCGAACCCACGACTTACTATTCGTAAGTCGGGGCCGCCACCACTGGGCCGCCGCCGCTGCTCTTCAGGCATGACAGACATGCAGACATGAGCTAAACGCGAGTTTTATAATTACTAAAAGTATATGATTTACTGCTATAAACAAGACCAGAAAAATATATGATATTCTTCAGGATATATGTCAGCGTGATACTGTTTTGAAAACACAGTACAATTAATTTGGCTCGATAAAAAGAAATCACGAACTTATCTCTAAAAATATCTTTCAAACAATAAAAAACATACTAATATGCATGCGATCATTCTGTTTTTTTGGCAAATAATTCTACAAGCAATATGTTCGCATGATACTGTTTTAGTTTTTTAATTCAATCAATAGTTTTTTTTGCAAATCGATCGAAACCACTCATTTCGCGCTATTTGGCCCGCAGTGGCTTACGTAACAACCACTTTGTAGTGCAAGCTGATTAGAACTTTATTCTAACAGCATTTCAAACGAAGTTTGAACCAATCATAGAGTTGCTAATTTAGCTCGTCTAAGCGCCTTAATAATGTCATAGCAACCAAGAACCAAGGTCACCGACGTAGCCCGAAGAATTGCCAAACTTAAGTGGCAGTGGGCAGGGCACATTGCTCGCAGAACGGATGGCCGATGGGGCACAGATGAATGGGGCTGAAAAGTTCTCGAGTGGCGACTGCGAACCGGAAGACGATGCGTTGGAAGACCTCCTACTAGGTGGACCGATGACCTGGTGAAGCTTGCGGGAATCCGCTGGATGCGAGTCACACAGGACTGGTCAATGTGGCGACACTTGGGGGAGGCCTATGTCCAGCTGTGGACGTCTTGCGGCTGAAATGATGACGATGAATGTCATAACAGTACGGAAACAAGTTTTTTTTTATCATAAGTCATTTAATTATTGATTGTTATTTACGTGTTGTTTATAAACTGTGTTATTTATAAAGGGCCTTAACCTACTGAAGGTTGCAACTTAAAATCTTTATAAATGTATACCGGAAAAGAGATAAATCATGTAAAGAAACATTTTTAATTTCGGCGATTTTTTTTTTTGTAGTGCAATCATGGTATATTTCGATGAGCATCTCAGCCTTTCGGGAAGATCTTTAGGTTAAGCCGTAAGCACGGCTTAACTTAAAGACCCATCCACAGACCAACCTAGGTAAGCACCTAGGTTGGTCTGTGGATGGGTGATCACATCCATTCTGGGTTAGTTTAAATTAGTTAGGGTTTACTAAAATTTACTTAACCCTACCTATCAGTTGAACCACGGAAAATAACACTAGAATAACATAAAAATAAATAAATTGTTATGTCTACATAAAAATACGGATAAAAATATAATCGGCAAAGCTATGTAAACATGTAAGTACATAATGTATTTCTCACCGACAATAATTATGTTTTGAAAACAATTCGGCAAATTATTTTCAAGAGCTTTTCTTAAGATGGATAATAAAAAATATGGTTAGAAAGATCAGTGAAATATGGATGATAATATCACCAATTTGCAATGTAGTTATCATTTGTGATTAGCACTAAATGCGGCAGGGCACATTGCTCGCAAAACGGATGGCCGACGGGGCCGAAAAGTTTTGAGTGGTGACCGCGAACCGGAAGACGATGCTTTGGAAGACCTCCCACTAGGTTGACCGATGACCTGGTGAAGGTTGCGGGATTCCGCTGGGAGTCGCATGGGATCGGTCAATGTGGCGACACTTGGGGGAGGCCTATGTCCAGCAGTGGACATCTTTCTGCTGAAATGAAGATGATAACTTTTTGCGCTAAAAATATTTCGGAAGTCAGTACCTTCGTAAATCAAGCTCAATTGAGGCAACTACTTCCGAAATTGTTACATAGAATTGTTTTTATCAATAAGTACTATTGTTTTTGGTTCGGGACTACATTGTCCCCCCATACTTTAGTACTAATGCTGTAATTTAACATAATAATATTGTTATACCAAATGATTTGAAAAGAGTAACCATGGAGTTTCTTGCCGGTTCTTCTCCATGGAAACGACCAACGCGAACCGTGCAACTTTTTCGACGTTTTATAAGTGCCCATCCAGGCCTATGTGAAATAAAATATTTTGATTTTGATTTTGTTCATATTATTTTAATACGAGTACTTATCTTTTAAATTGACCGTGACCTTCCAGATTTCAATTAGAGGCGTCTTATGTGACTTCCTCCTTTTTTAATGTAAAAATCTTTATTCTCGGAATCAAAAAGCGAGAAGGGTCGTTTACACGAGGAGAGTTTCACGCTTCGAATTCAAAATCAATAATAGCGTTTATTTGAAGTAGGCCAGTTACAGTCACTTTTGAACTATCGAAACTAAGATGAAAATTAAATGTAGCTGCAGTCCTAGTCACAAGACATAAAAGCTGTTAAAATAATAGTCGAAGATTGATATGCAGACGCCAAGCAAGCAAGCGATCAAGCTTCTTGAAACTGACAAATTTTCCCAATTAACCTTGAACCTAATAATTCAGACATAAGGAGATATTTGGTTTATGTACATTTTTACAATGTAATTTGCATGTTAAAATGTAAACCAAATAGAAATAATTACAGAAAAAATAATAATAGTAGTATTTGGTTTATTTCACGAATTACCGACGTTTGTTCAAAAACCGGCTCAGCTGAAATGGGACTGGGCTAGCTATGTCTGCAGTATTCCCAACGAGCTGTGGGTCTAAAATAACCAAGATGTTTTTTTTTTTTTTTAATGCCATCTATCCATTAACCAAGATGTGGAGCCCTGATAAAACCAGGGCCTCGATTCTGCTATTACAACAGTGTCGAGTAGTCGATCATTGATTTCATAATGGTCAAGTTCTGTCAAATTTTGTCAAGTTTGCTAATTCTACTAACATAATGGCGCCATTATGACTTTTCAATGGTTAACCAGTGACACTCCATTGAAAGAAATGTCATAGAATGATAATCTCGTACATGAAATCTAGCAGGAATAAATGTTCGCATTTAGTAGTAGATTTCGAAAACCATTTGTACTAAGGGTTTTATAAAAATGACAATACAACAATGCCATTAAAACACAATTTTATTTCGAGACCATTGACCGACCAATGATCGACCATTGTGAATTTAGCAGATTACGAACTTAAAGCAAAATGACAATGGGATGAGAATGGAATCTTGTTGGAGTGACGAATTTATTAAAATATAATAGCAGAATTAGGCCCCAGAAGGCGACGCGGTGAACCTCGCAGAAGAAGGCGGGATGAGTTGGACAGAAAAAAAGACCAATAGTCCACATGGATCCTGGTTTAAAAGATTAAGAGATCATGGGGAGGCCTTTTCCCAGCAGTGGGATGACATGACACAGGCTAACAGTTACAGTAACTTGTTAAAAAATATATGTCGCCATTATCAACCGAGTTTTACATCAAAAATCCCGTCAAACCCCGTGTTTAAACAAGCGCGTATTTCTCCTCCTATAAACGAACCTTTGCGATATCGCTCCAGATTTTCGCTTTTGCTTTGTTGATTATTATTAAAATGGCCAAGTATTTGGAGTACTTAAGGTCAGGCTCGTGAGAAACCTGTTACCCGAGTGCGCATGTAAGGACTGTTATGTGTTTTCGTTATTTTCACTCTCACTCGCGACGACGACGTGGCGCGTTGGTCGATCGTATTATTGTTGTAGTATGTTTTTTTTAAAGTAAAAACTTCTATAGACGCGTTGAGCACTTTTTGGGTGAATAACAAATATAGAACTCGCGTGACCGTCACCTAGCGCTTCGTAGCACTCGTAGCCGATCCGCTACGGCGACCACGGTTAGTACCACTTAGGCGTGCGCGGGGCACAACACGTAGCAGATATAGATTACTTAGTTTTCACTTTCACTTCAATGGGTAGTCCCCAAAGACTGACAGTCTGACTGTCAGGTATTTTATTTCTGCACAGTAAATGAGGGTTGTGGACTGCTACAACCCAGTTGGAGAATATAACCTATTATTGGAATCAAATATTGTTAGAAAGGGTGTAGACACCTCTTCACGAAGCCGAAAGGCACTTGTTCTCCCCATCATTGCGATATTTTTTTTTGTTCTACACCACACCTGGGAACCTTCTAGTTATGGGGATATGGGGGTCAAAGTTAGATAAGTTTTTTTTTGTAAGATTTTGACTTTGATTACCTTCACGTTACCTTTAATCCATCCATCAGCACAATGTTTTAAGTCCGTTATATTGAGTTCTACAACAAAACATGATTTATACCTTCAAAAAAAAAGTTGTTTCTCTCCCAGCAATAATTTTTGCGTAAAGTTACCTACTTAGTTTGATGTACAGAATGGTTGGGTAACGACTTTGTGATGAGGTGGTTTACACCCTGTATTGTATATATGTCACATAAAAAATTGTCAAACACGTTATGTTACAATATAACGTGTTTTTTCTCGCGATATTGTAATGTCTCGAATTATTGTCAACTGAACATACGGAAGTATCTCTGTCCCCATACTCGGGACTTGGGGCACCCCCCCGTTAGGTTAGTTAGGTTCCTTTAAACCCTGCACTCGGAAATGGGGCCCCGCGAAGCGGGGCTCCGTCGACTACGCTTTTTAGGGGAATATAAAGTGTTTTAAGGTTATGTTATATTAATCGGTATTTCTCAGGAATGGTGCATTTTCTTTTCATGAGAGTTGTACCACTGGGAAAGGGGAACCCCTCCATCTCTCCACACCGCGTAAGTTGACTACCATCGCATGCATTTCACGAAAAATAATGCGTTTTGTTGTAAGCAGTATGTTCATTTGACAATAATTCGAGACATTACAATATCGCGAGAAAAAACACGTTATTTTGTAATATAACGTGTTTGACAATTTTACGGTGACATATACACATTTTTTTTCATTTGTTTTTGTTTGTTTTTTTTTCACAACCATCACAACTTGATATTTTTTTTTGTTCTACACCACACCTGGGAACCTTCTAGTTATGGAGATATGGGGGTCAAAGTTAGATAAGTTTTTTTTTGTAAGATTTTGACTTTGATTACCTTCACGACCCCGTACTATTTAATCCATCCATCAGCACAATGTTTTAAGTCCGTTACATTGAGTTCTACAACAAAACATGATTTATACCTTCAAAAAAAAAGTTGTTTCTCTCCCAGCAATAATTTTTGCGTAAAGTTACCTACTTAGTTTGATGTACAGAATGGTTGGGTAACGACTTTGTGATGAGGTGGTTTACACCCTGTATTGTATATACTATTTTTATTTGTCTTTGTTTGTTTTTTTCTCACAACTTAGGACCCTTAGACCCGACAGTAATGTTAATACTTATCCATGGTGTTTGGCAACCGAGCCTATCCCAGTTGTAAACGTTCCTTTGTGCCTATTGGCCTTGTTTCGTTTTGTCTCTTGCTGATATGGAGGGAAGTGGAAATTAAGTTTTTTCTACTCCTCCGCTATACTTTCTGATTAACTCATTTCAAATTCATTCTCCGGGACTTCGTCGAGCTTCATTGTCTCGGCGCTTTTCGGGTGGTCGCCACACTGTTGATTCTGGCTTCCAGGAGTTAGTGGTATGGGAATAGTCTGGCGGGCTTGTCCCAATAGGAAACCCTTCAACATGAGAAGTAGTAAGACATAAGGGGAAGCCAAATTTTAATGGAAGTACCGCCAGTAGGCCTAGTCGCAAGTCTCAGACAATTGGTTGCGGGCCTGTTCGAAAGAGATACCGCGGCCCCGGAACATAAAGGGCGAGGAAAGAACATGGATGGGTTTTAGTCAGTAAAAGTCGGACACTCCCCCCCGCTCCGACCAGAGTGGGTGAAAGTTATTTGATGATTTACCTTCCTAAAAAAAAAAGTCTCAATCAATTTAGGTATTGCTAAACGAATTAAGTACATCGTCCTATTTCTCTATCAATTGTTTCAAATACGTTTGAATGATGTTTGTACAACGTTTTGTGCTAAATACATTTAGTGATTTGTTGTGAAAGTGAAGTCTAACCTTCATTTAAATTGAAAAAACAAAATAACTAATTAGTGAATTTTGACAAACAATAAAATTAAGACTGCATTTAAATTGAAACATTTTGGAGAATAAACAGTTCTCGACGACTCGAATGGCGTAGTGGTAGTGAAGCTGCCTTGCGTTCATAGGGTCCTGGGTTCGAATCCCGGTAGGAGCAAAATAATGTTTGTGTGATGAGCATGGACATTTGTTTCCGAGTCATGGATGTTTGTATGTATAATAAGTATGTATTTACAAACAAAAAAGTATATATGTAGTATATCAACTATCTGGTGTCCACGACACAAGCCTTGCTAAGCACTTGTGGCACTAGATGGCGCTGTGTGTTAATGTCCAGCGATATTTTATTTATTTAGTTCTACTGCTAGAAAAATAGCTTATCTGCTTAGTTTTTTCCCAACCATGTTGGCTTCCAGTCTAACCGGATGCAGATAAATGCAAGTATTTTACATAGAGCGGCTGTTACATCTTACCTCCACAACCCAGTTAGTACTGGGCATAGATAATACACTAGGTATCTAAATAATACAAGATAGATACGCAACTCTAGTTTTTATTTTTAAAACTGTGTACCTCAACTGTTAGATGGCGCTGTTAGTTTCTGTTCAACCAAATAAATTCAAATCGTGATTTTTACTACGGATTCGAACTTGGGAACTATTATTCAGAAGGCAACCGCTGTCACCGCTGAGCAATCAACTTCCCCGGCAAGTTGTCTTGTTCTCTTTAGGACAGTTGTAAAACAGTCAAACAGTTGAAAAGTTTGTGTCCTCACAAAGACCGTGACACACAGATGGCAGCACTATCTTTGACGACCCGATTGGCGTAGTGGTAGTGACGCTGCCTTACGTTTTTAGGGTCCCGAGTGCGAATCCCAGTAGGAGCAAATGTTTGTGTGATGAGCACGGACATTTGTTTCCGAGTCATGGATATTTATATGTATAATAAGTATGTATTTCCAAACAAAAAAGTATATATGTAGTATATCAACTATCTAGTGTCCACGACACAAGCTTTGCTTAGTGTGGCACTAGGTGGCGCTGTGTGTTAATGTCCAGCGATATTTATTTATTTTGTTTGACGCTTTTGTATGGAAGTTTCACCCCTCTGGTACTGGGCAACACGATTCTCAATGGTAAGTCTGGTTGTCTGACTTTTTGGGCTACGCTACGTCTGAAAATAAATAAATAAAGATAATTCATCTTATACTTAATTTTGGAGAAAGTCTTGTTAACTACTTAATTACAGGTAAGAAATTATTTAACAGAAAGCTGCTGCTGTTCCTTACGAATAACAATTAGCCCGCGGCTAAACGGGCTGTCAGAAATTCAATGATTTTATTGGAGTTTAAAGCGTTTTCGACGCAGTTGGACAGTTTTCTTTTATTATTGCTTTAATTGCTTTTCGCGATTTGTATATGGATACAATCACAGAATAAAATAGTAAATACAGTCCGCAGCAAAAAGAAATTTTGCTTGTAAGAATCGTCTATCATTGAATTTGTTGATTCAATGATAGATGAACATCGAATTTATTTTTTATTTAAGTGCTAATTAGCTATATTTATACCTAACACACTAATTGTCTGATATTGTTCTAGCCTACTGAAGATTACCTTCTAAGATTTACAGTTTCTTAGTAAAAATAAAATTGTTTCTGCTTAAATAAATACACACTATAGGGATCAATCGTGGTTACCTTTAACACTGTATAATCATAACAAGTATTACTTGAAACCAGCGTGTATGTCTGTGTATAACCAAATGCATGTTTGCGTGAATGAGGAGAACAAAACAAATCGAGTAGGTACCTATGTTATCATCCCACCAAAAGTCCAACAACCATTTTTACCAAGAGGTATCGTATTACCCAGTAATATCTGGGTTGTGGAGGTCAGATAGGCAGTCATCATCACCATTTCAGCCGAAAGACGTCCACTGCTGGACATAGTCCTCCCCCAAGTGTCACCACATTGACCGGTCCCCTGCGGCGCGCATCCAACGGATTGCCGCAACCTTCACCAGGTCATCGGTCCACCTAGTGGTAGTGATCCACCGCCTTTCCGCTCATCCGCGCGGAAAGGCGGTGACCGCCGCTCATCCGCGCGGTCGGGTGGTTTAACGTGCTAGGAATCTACACGCCAATGCGACGTGAGATCCGCTTCACTGCACAACGGTGCAGACGCGCGGCGTCATGTGAGAATCGCCTTCTAAATGTTTATAACAAAATCATGTAAAGATTGAGTCAAATCAACGGTCAATGCACCGAACAGCAATTATTCCGTTCTACAGACATATCCTTGCATTGCAGAACCTTGGCATTAATTTAGGATCACAGTGTGACAAGTAGCAATACAAGTAGGCAAATAAACATTAGATTATATTTATATTATTTAACTTGTCTATTTTACGAGGAGCTAATGGTTTTTTTTTTTTAAATTTGGAACAAGCCTTTTCATTTTTTTAAATATGACGTGTCATCAAATGACTCCTCCCGCTTTGGGCGGGATTTAATCAGTAAAAGTCTGACACAGTGTCAGACTTTTACTGATTAAAATCTATCCATGTACTTTCGCCCTTTGTATTTCGGGGCCACGGTATCTCTTTCGAACAGTCCCGTAGCCCATTTAGGACAAGCCAGTCGCACTATTCCCAAGCCACTGCAGCTCCTGAAAGCCAGAATCAATCCACCAGCGGGTCGGGTCAATAAGTTGGTCTAGATTGATCCACGGATGACCCAATACACACCGAGTTTCCTAAGTGCATCAGAAAGCATGTAAAGTTGTTGGTCCTGGCTTACATTCGTAGATCTTTGTCAATCGTTATAGGTAGTCAGTGGCTCGTAAGTCCCCCAACCAGTCTTACCAAGGGGTATCGTATTATCCAGAGCTAACTGGGTTGTAGAGGTCAGATAGGCAGTCGTTCCATTTAAAATACTTAAATTATTTAGCTGAATGTTGGGTTCGTATAACCAGATGTTCCAGTATAACCAGATGTAGCTGAATAGCAGTATTTTACATGGAGCGACTGCCTATCTGACCTCCGCGACCCAGAGGTCCTACTCTCTAACGCTTCGTCCGTTTATTTGGATCTATCCGTCTCTCTCGCGCACGTCTGCAGATGAGTGCGAGTGAGAGAGACGGATGGATCCGAATATACAGACGAAGCGTTAGAGAGTAGGGCCTCAGTTACTTGTTAACTTTATTACAGTTGACAGACTCTCAGGCTTCTGAGTACCCGTTACGACTGTCAAAAATGACAGCCAAGTTTCTCTCTTAGATCGGGAGTCGACACTTTTATTTTCAACTTAAAATATTATTGACGCCAAGTTTTTCTGACTTTTAAAGGGTGAAAGGGATATACTGACACTAAATCGGTTACCAGCGATTTCTTTCCCTTAAGTAGACGCTTGAAATATTTACAGAATATTTAGTTATACCTACAACGTGTAACATTAAATGCGCAAAATCTCATACACTCCAAATGATTTTTAATTTAATGACCTTATTCTTAGAGAAAAATAAAACATTTAAAAATTAAAGGTTTATGTGTGCTGTTTTAGTTTTACTGGCAACGTCTAAGTTCACTTTAAAAATAAATAATAAAATAAAAATCCCAGACAACAAACGTGACTTTGTATAGATAATGATACGGAACACTTCGTGTGCCAGTCCAACTCTCACTTGTCCGGATTTCACTTATCTATGACAAATTCCCATGTCCCCCACATAGAAATTTCAGGTTCAGAATGATGTACTGAATAAATACCCATAGAAACGGTAGAACTTTTTCATCGACGATTTTAAAAAAAACTGTTGTTTCCTACAAAACTGCAGTACCTACACGGTCAAAATGTTTGGAACAGCTAATTTGTTTAAAAAAAAAAAAAAAAAAAACTATGTAATGCGTGCGTGCTACCAGTTTTTATGTCGGTATTGGATTCTACCCTGTCTATTTAGGCACACCGTATTTATAAATAAAATATGACCTAACGTAAAGTAAATACAATGTAACAGTTAATACACGTAAAATACATGACAATTTGAAAGGATAATATCTACCTTCAGACGTGAGAAGGACACGAGTTCAAGTGGATTTAAAACTTTGATGTAATAATGTGTCTCTTCTTTTATGCCTCACTAACAGACGTCACGCGGTTTCACCCGTGTAGTTTCCGTTCCTATGGGAGTACGGGAATAAAATATAACCTATGTTACTCGCTGATAATGTAGCTATCTATTGCTGAAAGATTTTTTCAAATCGGTTCAGTAGTTTTTAAGTTAATTCGTTATATACAAAAATACATACACACAAACCTTTCATCTTTATAGAATTAGTATATAGAAATATAGATAACATATTACTAACCTACTTAATTTATAAAAAACACTAGCAAAAACAATTATTAAAAAAACAATAGTTTTGTAAATGGATTTTTTTTTTCATAAAATGCATAATATATAAAATATAAAAGTAATTTTCATTAACACTAATAACGGTATATTTACATGTTTGCTAGTTGTTTTGGTGATACGATAATGTTTTTTTTTGTTAGTTAGTGTTAGTGACATGCCAGTTTAAAAACTTTTATAAATCATAATATTAGTAGGATTTACTGATGATGACTATTAGGTATGTAGCAAAACTTCAAAACATTTAACTACAGAATTTTGAGATTGCGATAAAAAACGGGATCAAATTACAATCTTTCATCCCCTATTTGTTAATTTCTTTAAAAGGATGAATTCTCGAAAATATTACTAGAGTGTTTTCACTTTCGTTAAAATTGAAACTCATGGCAAAATGGAGCTTACATTGTCAGTCGTTGAAAAAATTCTGAACGTACTACCGAAATATTAAACATATTACTAAAAGAAAAGGAAAAAAATAGCTTTACGCTCAAACACAGATGGGAAAACGTAAAAACAACAGTAAGTCCATAAACAATATTAAATTCGTCTTAAAAAAGTTCTTAAAATAAAATTACATCCTCAATCCAGACCGTGCCAACTTGTAAATCAAAAAAAGAATTTTAAACCGAATTCTAAAAAGGAGTAGGTAAATTTTTTTCAGCCCTTTGCCATTAAAATTCGCGTCCTTAACCGAGGAATATACTACGTAGCTAATGTAGCCATTCGTGGATTAAAATTATAAGTAGAGGCCGTTTGACAGATGAATGGTACTGAGCTAAGGTTAAGCGCAGCATTTCGCAATAGACCACGGCAAGGCAGGCCGCGCGCGCGCGAATTCGAAATTTAAATACTTTGATCGAAAATACGATTTTATATTTTTTTTACTTGTGCTTCGATGGTTTTGTTTTTTTTTTGTAATGTGCATGGACTTTTTGTTGTAATGACTGTTTTGTGAGTTTGGTTTTCTATTTTGTTAGTGTTCTTTTTTTGAAAGGTTAGTGTTTTTTTTCTTTTCTTTTTATTTTAAGTTACTAGATTTATAAAACAGTACTAATATAAATTTTATTACCTATTTTATTTGCCAAGTAATAAAAAAACGAATTAAGTTTCATTTGCAGCAAACCTTTAATATCTATTAAGTAGTAGTTATTAATAATTTGATTACGATTGAAACATAATCACACCTATTATTTTAGTAAATGAAACGTATCAACGTAATTAAAAAAATGTCAACTCTAATTTTCATATTTTTTATAGACCTATGAACCTACATCAAAACTGTAGCAAAATATGGCAATGACACAAGTAACAAAATACAATTAATGGTGTTAGGTCAAATGTAGGTAATATAAAAATATACACACAACCACGTGATGCGTTCAAAAAGTACATACTCGTATCTCCAAAAAATTATGAATATGCATTTACCTACATTTGTCAAAATCATTCGATTAATTTGATAGCTAGGTATTTTCGTATAAAGTAGGTACCTACTACCCCGTTATAGAGTGTTTTTTGAAATTGAAAACCAAAGACAATAAAAAATAAACAGACTAAACCACAGAAATATTAAAAATATATCTATGGACTAAACTAAGTATCATAATAGAGTTACCCGCGTTTGAATCACAATCGTCTAGGATTATTATTAAGTGCCTACATTCAAAGCAAAATATTATAGCTCAATACTAAGTTTTATTATTTAAATAAACCATGTAAAAGTTATTGATTTATAACTCGAGTTATACGAGGGAAAATAACCAAACCTAAACCACATACTTTGCTTCTAAGAAAAAAAAACAAAGAAAAAATAACACAGCAGCGAAAGGACTCTTGTTTTTTTTTTCATTTTGTGCCATTTCACCAGTAGCATTCGAATTTTGAAACATTCTTATTTGAAAATAGAACAGCAAAAGTTTGAATTTAAATTATTACGAATGTTTAAAAATCCTTCATAAAACTTGATTAGAATCTAAATTAATGTTCTCGTAAAAATAGGTGTTAAAAATACTATTAGTGGTATTTTAATTAATTACGTGCCAGCTATTTCTCTATGTACCATTTATCGTATAATGACTGTGTAGATTTTTGGATTGTAACTACGGACTATAAAATACAATATTTAGAGAAGACCTTTTTAAATCATCAATTTCAAATAATGGTCCGCTTGTACTGTCAGCGCCAAAATAAAGTGTTAAATCTTTGTCTTTTAAAATTTGTCGTTTTCTTAATGAAAACGTAGGTCTGTAACTAAGTAAGTATTGAAATAGAATAATAACATAACATTGAGAATAAATAAAAAACGCGTCGTTCATTATCTTTTTAAGAAAAAAATATACTGTTCAAAATGCTAATGAGCTCTTACTCAGCATGCAAAAATTGATTTTGAAACAAGGATTTTATAATTTCGTAATCCGGCTGTGTGTCTCCTTGAATACACATACATCCGGAACGGCTGTTTGTAGGACACGAACGACTGCTTTAGGTCTGTAGGGCATATCAATATTTGTTTTTGGTTTTCCCAAAGTGAAAAAAGTCAATAATTCAGTCACAGTTTGGTATAACGCCAAACGTTGTCAAGGGACTTATAAAATGAATAAAAAACTTCCTCCATACCATTACACAGCGTGCATCAGAAATGTGGTCTTATTTAGGGATTTGATCATCCATGGAGGGAGTGTCATATAACTGAATAACTCTCTCCATAGGATCAACGCGCGATGTTGTAATTGCGAAAAAAATATTTAGCTATTGATCGAAAATTTTTTTTTAGTGGTTACGATGTTGGTCCCAGAAGGTTTAGTGTAAATAGTGTAAAACACCTGTTAACGAAGCCGAAAGGCACTTGTTCTCCCTGTCATTCCGGTTTTTTTTGTTCTACGCCATTTCTCGGAACCTTCCAGCTTTGAAGATATTGGGGTCAAAGTTACAACTTCTTGACAAGTTTTTTTTTTAATAATTACAAGTTTTTACTAGAAGATTTTACTACGAACCCGTACATCAGCACAATGTTTTAAGTGCGTTACGTTGGGTTCTACCACATAACATGATTTTTCGCCCTTTATATTTGGTGCTTTGTTTTAAAAACGAATCGTAAACCTCTGAACTACATGATTATTATCACAATGTTGTTTTAACGTGTCACACAATTTGATAACGTATAATTACTAGGAATGTTTTCCTAATTTTAAACGTTTATTGATAAGCATAAATATGCCTATTTTTCCTAATTAAAAATAATAAATGTTACATATATGTTTTTCTTCTTCCGCAAGATAAGGTAAAAACGTTTGTAATGATTAGACGCACATACTTATTTAAATGCTGGGCGGTATCTTTTCGTCCAAATTACCAGTGTATCAAGACGAAAGCCTATGAGTGTCGAAACGTGGTCGCTGTGTCAATGGGACTTATCGAAAGGCTTAAAAAACCGGAAGACGATGCGTTGGAAGACCTCCCACTAGGTGCACCGATGACCTGGTGAAGGTTGCGGGAATCCGTTGGATGCGAGTCGCACGGGACCGGTCAATGTGGCGACACTTGAGGGAGGCCTATGTCCAGCAGTGGACGTCTTTCGGCTGAAATGATGAAATGATGATTATTTATTTAAAGCTTACCATGGCAATCGTGTTGATTTATTAATAAACAATGAGTGAAAATCTACGAAAACTTTTTCTCTTTCTCTTTGAGGTTATTTTGCACACTATCGGGTCGCGGTCGGTCGGACGGGTTTCTGTTTGCAAAATTTACGAGCACCCATACAAAATATCATCCCCTAAACATGCAAACAGACTCGTTGCGAAGCTGTCTACCAAGCATTCTGTACATCATACTAAATAACTATACGCAATTTTTTTTGTTAAAAAATATTTTTTTTTGGGATAAAGAGAAAAGAGAAAAGTCATATTTTAAGGCAAAAATTCCAAATTTCGCACTCAAAATATTGTGCTGGTAGATGGATTGAATAGTACGTGAGTCTTGAAAGTGTTTAAAGTAAAAAAATACCTTAAAAACAAGAATTGAAAAAATAAAAATTGAAAAAGTTGAAACTTGACACCCCAATATCTCCGTAACTAGCTAGTTAGTGTACCATACATAGAAAAAAAACCTATTCGAAAGTTGGGGAAAACAAGTGCCTTTCGGATTCGTTTAGAAACTTTTTAGATTCTGTATACAGGATGGAGGGACATTTTCGCACAAAATAGTGATTACCACATTTTTAATGCATCAATTTTTCTGCATGATGCTTTCGCCTCGTCCACGATCCTGGGAAAACATACCGTTATGAAATGTTGCAAAAAATAAATAATTCTTTACATACCATTGTTACATCTTACACGGTGTCATAAACTCGTGTTACTCTTGTTATCTCCGAAATAATCATCACGATTGGACACGGTATATGAAACTGTCAGATTGTTAAGATCTACACGTAAAATTGCACTTCGTATAAAGCGTTTGCAATCGTAAAAACTATTGTGTTTGCAAAAAACATCGTATGCATAGCCTTTGCCAAACAAAAAACTAAAGTTATTTATTCAAATAATTACGTATATGCCTGACTAGCACGCAACTTCGTCTGCGTCACATAAGGGAGAAAAAGGAAAGTAAAAAAAAACCCCGTTTTTGCAACATTTTTCATTCCTGCTCCGCGCCTTATGGTCGTAGCATGATGTTACGTGGCGTGACTATCCATTGCAAAAAGAATTGTTCAATTCCACCCGGTAGTTCCTGAGATTAGCGCGTTCAACCAAACAAACAAACTATTCTGCTTTATAATATTAGTATAGATAAATAAAGCACCATTTTGTGGTCTTCCAAATTTACTTGACTCAGTCCCCCAAAAAGACCATCATATGCCTAGCCATTCCCAACTATTTCGGATGCAGCTGAATACCAGTATTTTACATGGAGCAACTGCCTATCTGACCTCCCCAACCCATATAATTCTGGGTAATATGATACCCCTTGGAAAAACTGTTTCATCAGACATTCAGGCTACTGATCACCCGTAATGACTGTCAAGGATCTACAAATGACAGCCGGGACCAACGGCTTAACGTACTTTCCCAGACACGGAGGTAACTCGGTATGGAATGGGCCCCACGTCACTCATTTACGGACTAAGAAGATTGCTCCTGAGCGGGTGTTATTATACAGGGTGTAAACCACCTCATCACAAAGCCGTTAACCAAGCATTCTGTACATCAAACTAAGTAACTGTACGCAAAAAATATTGCTGGGAAACAACTTTTTTTTTGAGGTTATAAATCATGTTTTGTGGTAGAACTCAATGTAACGCACTTAAAACATTATGCTGATGGACGGGTTGAATATTACGCGGGTCGTAGAAGTGTTAAAAGTTAAAATCTTACAAAAAAAACTTGTATTTAAAAAAAACCTTGTTAAAAATTTGTAACTTTGACCCCCCCATATCTCCGTAACTAGAAGGTTCCCAGGTATGGTGTAGAAGTAGAACAAAAAAGTGATCGCATTGATGGGGACAACAAGTGCCTTTCGGCTTCGTGAAGAGGTGTTTCACACCCTTTATAGCCACGAGCTCCTCTCTCAAAAAGACCGTCAAATCGAATCATCAAATTTCTTCTTTAAACAAAAAAAAAATAGTTATTTTTCATTATTGCGGAAATAAAATAATTTACTGGCTTACATCGATAACAATAATGAGTTGCTCACCCGCTCATAGGAAGAAACAGAAACAGATAACACAAGACATTTATTTCTTAAATAATAATCTATGTGTGTCGTGTGTCCTCCTAGACGTATCTGTCATAAAAATGGGTCAGATTTATCTGCCCTTTTAAACCGCAAAATTAAGATAGCAAATTACGCAACACATTAACAAATGTAACAGCGTTTATAAAAGGAAAATATAAATAATATGATGAAAAAGACATTACAGCGCTTTTCACCGCGAATGCAATCAGGTAATACTTAAAAACGCGCCAAAAATTATGGGACCGGCTGGTTGCTTTTACTTTCTGAACGAAACTCGTTTTGAAAAGCGAACTTGGTCCACAATATTAAGTACCTACTAATTTTGGTCAATGGGCGATCAATGGATACGCCCTGTAATTTTTTTGTTTACACTCCGGTGAAACTTTATGATTTCATCTTTTTTTTTGTGCATTTTGAAAATGGAAAGGCATTTTTGAGGGGAAAAGGTTAAATATGATGTTTTTAATGTGTTCTTTTTGTTTTGAACGGAATGACTTGAATTAGGTCATGTGGTCTAAATGTGTCAAAATATTGAACCGCTGGTACAGTCGGCATCAAAAATATGTGATAATTGTAGTAGAACGTTAAGAAAAGAAAAAATAAATAAATTGATGATGTCACAATTTTGTAATGCTACATTATTTCTGTTATTAATTGTTATTTTCAACCATTCATTATTATTGTTAACCTTACTCAATAATTAATACTGTAAACGATTGATTGTTTAATTGGTGTTTGTATTAAAATAAATTAAGTAAATTGTTATTTTTGATATTTTTTAAATTAATTCTGAGGTTAACAATCTATGTTTGTGAATACCTAAAAACGTATACAAAACAATAGATATTAATTAGTTTAATGATCCTAATTATTGTAATCTAAGTGTATACTACCGGGTTCATTTGTTTTCTAAGGAATGTGAATATACAAATATTAGGATACCTACTTAACAGTGATTAATTAATTAATCGTAATTACTATTAATCAACGAATTTGTTTAGGGTTATAATTAGAACCATTAGAATTATCAGAAATAGCTGACCCACGCAACTTCGCCTGCGTCATAAGAGAGAAAAACGAAAAGAAAAAAAAAACCGTTTTTGCAACATTTTTCATTCCTACTCCGCTCCTAATGGTTGTCGCGTGATGTTATATAGCCTAAAGCCTTCCTCGATAAAAGGACTATCCTAAAAAAAAACAATTTGAACCAGTGGTTACTCAGATTAGCGCGTTCAACCAAACAAACAAACTATTCTGCTTTATAATATTAAGTTCGGATTCATTACGAGGGCTTAGTGCGAGCTTGTGAATGTCACCGTTTTCAGAGCAGTGGTCATCATCATCATCTGCCTAGCCTTTTCCCAACTATGTTGGGGTCGGCTTCCAGTCTAACCGGATGCAGCTGAATACCAGTATTTTACATGGAGCGACTGCCTATCTGACCTCCACAACCCAGTTAATACTAGGAAATACGATACCACTTGGTAAGACTGGTCTCAGACTTTTTGGGGCCACTGACTACCTATCACGACTGTCAAAGATGGACAAATGACAGCCGGGATAACGGCTTAACGTGCTTTCCGAGGCACGGAGGAAACTCGGTATGTAAGGGTGGTCATCCATCCACAGACCAACCTAGGCAAGCATGGCTTAACCTAAAGATCGACCCAAGCGGCTGATATTATTTGGCCACGAGCTCCTGCTCCGTTTTCAGAGCAGTGGTAATGAAAAAAACTGACACGCTTACTGCGCCGTGGGTTCGAAGGGCACGCTAGTACAGCTGGTATCGGTTCAGTAGCGAAGACCATGATTACCCAGGATTGACTACGGAACTGCAACGGAAACCGGTTGTGCAGCAGATACATTCATACCCTTGAATTTCAATGTTACTATTCGGAGGTTTTTCGGATGTTTCCGAGTCATGGATGTTTATATGTATAACTAGCTGACCCACGCAACTTCGTCTACGTCACATAAGAGAAAAAACTAAAAGAAAAAAAAACCCGTTTTTGCAACATTTTTCATTCCTGCTCCGCTCCTAATAATTGCAGCGTGATGTTATATAGCCTAAAGCCTTCCTCGATAAATGGACTATCCAACACAAAAAGATTTTTTCAATTCGACCCGCTAGTTCCTGAGATTAGCGCGTTCAACCAAACAAACAAACAATCAAACAAACTCTTTTGCTTTATAATATTAGCATAGATAGTATAGATAAGTAGGTTTTTACAAACAAAAAGTAAACATGTAGTAAATCAACTGTCTGGTGACCACGACACAAGCTTTGCTTAGTGTGGCACTAGATGGTGCTGTGTCCAGCAATATTTATTTTATTTTATTTATAAAATTACCATTTGTTTTATTAAATACTAGCCGACGTCACGCGGTTTCACCCACGTAGTTCCCGTTTCCGTGGGAGTATGGAGATAAAATATAGCCTATGTTATTCGCTGATAATGTAGCAACCCATTGCTGAAACAATTTTTTAAATCGGTCTCGTAGTTTTTAAGTTTATTTGTGTGATTTGTTACATACATAGTGACGACCCGAATGGCGTAGTGGTAGTTAGGCTGCCTTACGTTCTGAGGGTCCTGGGTTCAAATCCAGGTAGAAGCAAATATTTGTGTGATGAGCATTTGCAGCACATTTGTTTCCGAGTCATGGATGATTATGTGTATAATAAGTATGTATTTACAAACAAAAAAAGTAAATATGTAGTCTATTAACTATCTCGTGTCCACGACAGAAGCCTTGCTTAGTGTGGCGCTAGATGGCGCTGTGTGTTAATGTCGAGCGGTATTTATTTATTTAAAGTCCAAATCTTTCCTGTTAATAATATTAGAATAGATATGCTGACCTTCTTGAGTAGTTTCGCTTCTTAGGTCGGGCATAGTATGACAGTGTTTTTCTTCTTCTATCAGAAGAAATCTCCAGTCTCCTCTTTCAGTCATGGAGTTTGGATTTGTGGCCGATTTATGCCAATAGGCTTATTACATGCGACTAAATAACTGGCGGATGACTCGCTGCCTATTACATGCGACTAAATTACTGGCGGATGACTCGCTGCCTATTACATGCGACTAAATTACTGGCGGATGACTCGCTGCCTATTACATGCGACTAAATTACTGGCGGATGACTCGCTGCCTATTACATGCGACTAAATTACTGGCGGATGACTCGCTGCCTATTACATGCGACTAAATTACTGGCGGATGACTCGCTGCCTATTACATGCGACTAAATTACTGGCGGATGACTCGCTGCCTATTACATGCGACTAAATTACTGGCGGATGACTCGCTGCCTATTACATGCGACTAAATTACTGGCGGATGACTCGCTGCCTATTACATGCGACTAAATTACTGGCGGATGACTCGCTGCCTATTACATGCGACTAAATTACTGGCGGATGACTCGCTGCCTATTACATGCGACTAAATTACTGGCGGATGACTCGCTGCCTATTACATGCGACTAAATTACTGGCGGATGACTCGCTGCCTATTACATGCGACTAAATTACTGGCGGATGACTCGCTGCCTATTACATGCGACTAAATTACTGGCGGATGACTCGCTGCCTATTACATGCGACTAAATTACTGGCGGATGACTCGCTGCCTATTACATGCGACTAAATTACTGGTGGATGACTCGCTGCCTATTACATGCGACTAAATTACTGGCGGATGACTCGCTGCCTATTACATGCGACTAAATTACTGGCGGATGACTCGCTGCCTATTACATGCGACTAAATTACTGGCGGATGACTCGCTGCCTATTACATGCGACTAAATTACTGGTGGATGACTCGCTGCCTATTACATGCGACTAAATTACTGGCGGATGACTCGCTGCCTATTACATGCGACTAAATTACTGGCGGATGACTCGCTGCCTATAACATGCGACTAAATAACTGTCGGAATGTGGGTGTACTGTTTTGTCTTACCCTTCGGAGACCATAGGGCATGGTGATGGTGATGTTATTGTTTTATAAATACCTATCTACAGGGTGTATTTCACATCATCACAAAGCCGTTAACCAATCATTCTGTATATCAAACTAAGTAACTTTACACAAAAAATATTGCTGGGAAACAATTTTTTTTTTGAGGTTATAAATCATGGTTTGTGGTATAATAACTCAATGTAATACACTCAAAACATTTTGCGGATGGATGGATTAAATAGTACGGGGGTCGTAGAGATATTTAAAGGAAAAAACATGCGATAAAAAGTGGTATTTAAAAAAAAGCTTGTCAAAATCTTGCAACTTTGACCCAAAATATCTTCGTAACTAGAAGGTTCCCAGGTATGGTGTAGAACAAAAAAATGATCAGAATGACGAGTAGAACAAGTGCCTTTCGTATTCGTTAAGAGGTTTTTTTACACCCATTATACTAATATGATAAAGAGGAAAGATTTGTATTTTGGATATGACGGATAAACTTAAAAACTACTGAACCGATTTGAAAAATTCTTTCAGCAATGAATAGCTACATTATCAGCAAGTAACATAGGCTATATTTTATTCCTATACTCTCACGAAAACGGGAACTACGCGGGTTACTCTCAATAAATTCAAACACTTGTAGTCAGGAAATGACGTCTGAAACTAGATAAACAGAAAACAGTGTATCATTGATTCTTCTGTCACGGTCATAGGGACGTAATCGCGAAGATAAAATTACTAGCAGATCAATAATAATTCATTGTTTGTATGTCCAATTAATGCGAGTGATTGAGATTGATACGGTTCTATTTATTGCTGCTGAGCATTGATGATATTGAATGATTTGAAAACAACTACTAGATATCATACATACACAAACATAGATTTTTGAAGTAAAATCTTCTAGGCACGTTATGTACTTTTTGAATGAAAAAAAAAACATGGAATTCGCGTGATCGTCACCTAACGCTTCGTAGCACTCGTAGCCGATCCGCTACGAATTTTCACATTTAGCAACAGTCCCCAAAGACTGCCCCTCCGTATATTTTTTTATTCTATGGTAGACTAGTAGAATGCCTAGGGCATTATGTACGCCTTTTTACAGTTGTTTTTTGCATTATGTGTATAAAGTTTTTAATAAATAAATAAAAGTGTTATATTGTTTGTATTTAAAAATAAATGTTTTGAACTTGACTTAGACATTTTCACACTGCGGACGGGTGCTAATACTGACCTGAGTGTCAAAAAAAAATGTAAAAATATTTTACGGTTGGTACAGTCAGCGACAAAAATAATTAATCGTTTTACTTAATTCCAGTCAGTTTTCAACTTTACTAAAAAAATACATGATTTCTTTTATTTTTCTCTATCTCCAATTTAGACTGGTGTTATTAAATTTTTTAGTTTTTTTTTTCCTCTGTACATTAACACAGCGCCATCTACTGCCACACTAAGCAAGGCTTGTGTTGTGGACACCAGATAGTTGATATACTACATAATAATTTTTTTGTTTGTAAAAACATACTTATTATACGTTTGAACATCCATGACTCGGAAACAAATTTTTGATGGATCATTCTTGACAATAAACCTGAAAATAAGTTGTAGGTAATGAAACAATTTGCCTTTTATTTCTGATAGACGTTGATGACATTTATGTCATTTAAAAATTTGTTTCCTTTCATGAATTTCACTGAAAACCCTAAAATAATTAAGTACAGACCTCAATTATTTTGTCATTGTCAAGATGATGCCAATTATTGGTTACAAGTAAAATACTTAAAACCATTTTCTACCTTTAAGTAGTTTTTTTTAGGTATGGAAAATATTTTTTGTCATTAAATTCAAGGTTGAATCTCCTATGTGTTCATGACTTTTTTTAAACCAAATACTTCTTTTAAATCAATAATATTTCCATTAGAGCAAAGCAACAGTTTTTTACCTCTTAGCTGAAGTGTTCATCAGGCAAAAAAGTATCTACTAGTATTCAGTAAATCATTCTGAACCCCTTAAATATAAATTTTAAATAAAAAAACGGTTTTTCCACACATGATACATGTTTATGTTTGGTTTATTCCCATCTCGGCACCTTCCCATCTCGGCACCCATGAATTTATTTATCTTGTCTACGAAATTTTCCCATTTCGGCACCCTCTCATAAATCATTTTAAGGTACACAAAAAGAAACGGAAACACAGTATAAGTATAGTAAGTAAATCAACTTTATTATTTATTAAATAATTGTTGTTTCTTTTAAAATTACCATTTTCACAGACAATCCCTTGAATCGCTTTTTAGAGGCTCCATTATCTCTGCCTTGGCAGTAACATAACAAATTTTAGAATATATTAAAAATTCACGGTTCGTAGGAATAATTGTTTTAAAATCTTTCTAGCAATTATGTAAAAAACATATTACAAAAATCAACAGTTATTATGTACAAATTGTACATAAAAACGTTGATTACACGTACAGTACAATCAACGTTTAATCAGTATAACCGGGACGTAGGCAAAAGGGCGTCCATACTTTGAGGACTTTCATACTAGTACTAAATGATACGAGTAGGCTTGATTACGCGTTCACTGTACAGTCATAGCAATTAACTGACCCCCCTTTGCAATTCTTTTATACTTTATTTACTTTGCTCAAATAAATAAACATCATAACGAATCAAACAGCATCATAACGAATGTAATTATTATTGTACATTAAACAGGTTTGGCACCGGCGCGGCGGCCGCATTGTTAATTGTCTCTATCTCGCTCTTTCTTTGTTAGTTTGCGCTATTGTCTTATTATACTATCTGGACTGAGCACTTCAAATTTAGTATTACACAAAAATGAACCACAATGAGCAGTCGTTAGGTTTACTTTTGTTTGACTGTCTTAACCGAGGCGAAAGAGATAGCCAGAAAATATGACACTTACTTGCTTACTTATTACTTGCGTATTTTTTTTAAGTCCCATGAAAATATATTTGACTTTGTCCACTAAATACAAAAAAATAAAATTAAACTTATTTTATAGGTACTTTTTTACATTTTTTAGTTTTGAGTCAATTTGATTTACTCACTATACTGATACAGTGTATCCATTTTTTGATGACTGTGTACTTAGCAACGACTTAAGAAGTCGTTGCTTAATAAGTCGTCGTAAGATGATAAATTAATTCATGGGTGCCGAGATGGGAAGGTGCCGAGATGGGACTAAACCACATGTTTAGAGCGTGTAGGTACTTTTGTATTTTTTTTTCTTTATTTAAATTGCCGATGAAAAATTTCTAGAGATGATGTTCTGCGGGCCTAAAATGGCCGTTATAACAGAATCATAATACGAATTACGTTAAAAAAATTAATTCTCAATATGCACTGTATAGTTATAACCACATAATAGTCGATTGATCTTCGTTTGTGCGTTGATGACTCTTACACCATATGTCTCATCTTCTACTTGGGGTTGCCTAGTCTTTAATTTATTTATTTTTTACATTTTAGGAAAGCTTACAAACTAATAACATTATAATAACAAAAAATATACTTGAATTGCTAATATCAAGCCTACACTGGACACTGTTACATTATATTTACAATTAACAGTAAAGTTGGTTTATTCTATCCTATTATGGTTAATTTAAGCAGGTGCCTCGTGTACCATAAAATGGCTTCGCTTAGAGTCTCCTTACTGTTCTTGCATTGGTGCAGAATAAGTCAATACCGGGAGCGGGGACCGGGACCGGGGTCAACTATATTGGGGTTCGACTTCCAGTCTTACCGTATTCAGCCGAACGCCAGTTCTTAATTAACATGGAGCGAGCATGAACGATCATCTGCCTAGCTATTTCCAATGTTGAGGTCGACTTTTAGTCTATCCAGACGGCGATGATTTCCCCTTTTTTATTTTTAAATTGTTTTCGACCAGTACTCTGCTACCTCGACAGCGTTGGGGGTGGCCTCGGAAAGGTCCCTCTGAGTGTAGGTGGAGCCACGCATAGTGCAGGACAGGAGGTGAGCCATAGTTTGTGTTGAGGCACCGCAGTCACACAAGGCTTCATCGGAATACCCCCACTGGACCAGGCAGTATCTGCAGCGGCCCACCTGACTTATCAAACGGTTTAGGGTCTTCCAGGTGGGACAAGGCAGAAGGTCCACTAACTACCTGTAACGACTGCAAAAGATTTACAAATGACAGCCGAGACCACAGCTTGACGTGGTTTCCGAGACACAGAGGAAATTTGGTATGTAAGGGTGGTCACTCATGCTAGCGAAGGAGGTGGCGGAACGAGTGAGGGAGAGAGCCTATCTTCCCGGCTGCCGCGGGAGACGCACCGGGCGTCGGGGGCCATGTGGTGGCTACTGGCCACCGTAGATGCGGGCCTGTGGGCGGCTGGCTATGGGCTAGCTAGCCGTCCGTCCGTCTAACGACGACGACAGGCTGTGTCGACGGCGCGTTCGTGTTCCACGCGCGCCTCAAAGAGATGTCAGCATAAGGGGAGGGGCCCGCAAGGGCCGAAGCCTGCCGGGGTTGCGGGCCTGTTCGAAAGAGATACCGCGGCCCCGGAACATAAAGGGCGAGGATGGAACATGAATGGGTTTTAGTCAGTAAGAGTCTGACACTCCTTCCCGCTCCGCCCAGTGTGGGAGAAATCATTCGATGATTACCCATCCTTTAAACAAAGTACCTTTTGGCTTCGTGAAGAGGTAATTTACACCCTTTATTGTCATCATATGGATAAAATCAAGACAAGCAATATTATTAAACTTAACCGGTTTATCGAAATATTGCTGAGACAACTTCCATAGTGCCTAAAAGAACTAAATGAATGACACTGCCACTTACCTACGTTAGAAACGCGAGACCGTGAAAATTACATGCAGTAGTTTTACAGTAGTAGTTTTGCAAGTCTCATAAAAAGGACATATTGCAAATCAAAAACGTAAAATGGCATTTAGGAATTTTAGAATGAATAATTGTCATCTGAGACGACACAATCAATTATTTTTCATCATTCTATTCAATTGTGTGTATTTAAATAATGGCCCATAGAACAATGAGAATAGGAATCATTTGTTTACTTAAATACCAGATAAATAAAACATTATATTGAATCTTGACACAAACATTTATTTTTGATGCAGAGTGTCTATGTCACCGTAAAATTGTCAAACACGTTAGATTGTAATCTCTCTAGCGATATTGTAAACTCTCGAAATATTGTCAACTGAACATACTTTTCGTCAATTTGACGACTCGAATGGCGTAGTGGTAGTGACGCTGCCTTACGTTCTTAGGGTCCTGGGTTCGAATCCCGGTAGGAACAAATGTTTGTGTGATGAGCATGGACATTTGTTTCCGAGTCATGGATGGTCCTTATTTTTCAACTTTCGAATTATCCTCCGGGCACTTTCTTATTTGATTATATACCTCTAAATACGAAATAAATGTTTTTTTGTTTTTGATTTTGTTAAGATTTAGAGGTCGCTACCAGCTGTCAATTTTTTACAAAAAGTGTTCAAATACAGCTTAAATGGTGATTCCATTAATTTAAAATTTAGGTACATAACATGTTACGTGCGAGTGAAACTAGCATAGACTATACCTTCTAATCCCCCTCCCCCCTCTCCGTTCCTCGACCCCCTCATTTGTACTACGATCGCCCCGCACTTCAGTTCTGTTAAGCAACAAGAGCGCACGTGTTGTTTTTGTAAAAGTTACAGTGAAGTGTTTCAATTTGCAATGGCGTCTACTAGTAGCGGATTCAGTATAACTACTAGAAATCAAAGTGAGATTTGGCTTATCGGTCAATTATTATCTGAATTAAGCCAATCAACCTTACCATCCATTGGCGAAGTGTTGCGATATTTTTTCTACTACAAAAATGAAGAAAAGAAAAGTATTCGTGAATCTGCGACTTTGACGGCTTGTGGGGTTATTAATTTGTGGGAAAAAGCTGGCATACCTATTCAATTAAAAAAACATGTCATCAGCAAAATTGAAAAGCTGTTCAAAGAATGGCAGAATCTAAAAAAAAATAAAGAAAACAAGAAAAAACGTTCAGAAGCATTGAAAACAAAAGAACAAAACTGGCAACAAAAGTTAGAAGATTTATTTGACATCGCTCATCGTGATGCTTTAAATATTATTACTTTAGAAGAAGATAAACAGTTTTTGTTAGCAGTGCGGCAAAATCGACGCCAATTTTTGATTGGTTCAGTCGACAGAAAAAGTTTAAACAAATGTAAGAAAATAAAAGAGAAAAAAGAACGGCTTGATAAATTGCGCGAGCGTGAAAACAAAGATATCTCGTCTATAACAGAAAAATGCTCATTGTCTTCATTATCATTTATTTCGTCATCGTCTGCCACAATAAGTGGGGAAGAAACTCCATCTGACTCCGAATTTATATCAAAATTGACGAAGATGCAACCACCTCAAAAACGAGCTCGAAAAGATATTATTAACAGTCAATTAGCTTCCAGTCTTGATGTTTCTAAATTGAGTGACAGAAAAGCAACTATGGTCGTGACATCTACTTTGAAAAGCGCAGGCTGTGATCCATCAGAATTTAATGTCAATAGATCTTCTATTCGTCGGCAGCGTGTCAAAAATCGCAAAGCTGTTGCAGAGTCGCTCAGAAGCGAGTTTAAACCTAGTTCGTCTTTAACAATTCATTGGGACGGTAAACTTATAGAAGATATTACTGGACACAAAACTGTAGATCGGCTGCCAATTTTGGTATCAGGACATGGAGTCGATCAATTACTCGCCGTCCCAAAATTAGAACGTGGAACAAGCGAAGCTTGTGCGTCGGCTGTCTACGACGCTATAAATTCATGGAATTTGAGCGATAAAGTAAAATGTTTGTGTTTTGACACTACTGCTGTAAATACCGGCTTAAGAAGTGGAGTATGCGTTCTCTTGGAGCGCAAAATGGATAAAAATATGCTTTGGTTTGCTTGTCGTCACCACATAATGGAAATTATGTTGTCAGGTGTAGTGGATCAATCGCTTGCCCCATCTAGTGGTCCTGATATACAATTATTCAAAAGATTTAAGAACAGTTGGGACTCTATTGACCAAAGCGACTTCAAAACAATAACAGATGACGCTGAGGCAAATATTCTTGCAGAAGTGGCCGCAGACAGGATTTCTTTTGCCAAAAAGCAACTTCAAGTACATCAACCTCGAGATGACTACAAAGAAATGTTAAATCTTACAATCATATTCTTAGGAGGTGTTCCTGAAAAAGGCGTTTCATTTCGGAGACCTGCTGGTCTACATCGAGCTAGATGGATGGCAAGAGCCTTGTACTGTTTAAAAATTTATTTATTTAAGCATCAGTTAAAGCTAACGAAAAAGGACGAAAAGGCTGTGAGAGAAATATGTATTTTCACGGTGATGATTTATATCAAATATTGGTTTCAAGCCTCTACCAGTCAGTCAGCACCAAGAAACGACTTACAATTATTAAAAGACCTTAAAGCTTTTGAAAGTGTTAACAAAAATCTAGCTACTATTGCGCTGAAAAAGATTTTAAATCACTTGTGGTATTTGTCGGAAGAGCTGGTTTCGCTTGCATTTTTCGATGACGAACTTTCAGTCCAAGAGAAGAAAAAAATGGTAGAAGCACTCAAAATTGAAGGCACACATGATTGCTTAAAACGAATAAACCTTGACATGGCGACCATCCACGAAAAAAATATAGAAAACTTTGTGAGCAGTAATTCTTTAAAATTCTTCCAGGTCCTAGGTATCTCATCAGATTTTTTTTATAAAGACGTTGAAACCTGGAACGAAGACCCTGATTATATAGCTGCCAAAAATATTGTTCATTCATTGCGTGTAGTGAATGATATAGCTGAGCGTGGTGTTGCTTTAATGGAAGAATACAATAAATTAATTACCACAAATGAAGAACAAAAGCAATATTTGCTTTTGTTGGTAAAAGAGTATAGAAAAAAGTATCCCAATACTAACAAGTCAACCCTTGCATCTTAAAAGTAAATCATTCAGATTATTTTATTTCATAGCATCAACAAAAATTGTGTAATATTTTTAAGACCTGGTTAAAAAAAATAAAGGATTCTGAGAAAAACAAATTTTGGCTTTTTATTTAAAATTTAAACCTTGGTAGCGACCTCTAAATGTTATTAAAAAAATTCAAAAAAATTACTGTAATATTTTCTTAAGGTATATAACCAAATTACGTGTTGCCCCCCGAAATTAAAGAAAAAAAATATTTTCCTTAAGAATAAGGACCACCATTGTTTATATATATAATAAGTATGTATTTACAAACAAAAATGTATATTTGTAGTATATCAACTATCTAGTGTCCACGATACAAGCTTTGCTTAGTGTGGCACTAGGTGGCGCTGTGTGTTAATGTCCAGCGATATTTATTTATTTATTTATTTATTATATGGAAGTATCTCTGCCCCCATAATCGGGGCTTAGGGCATCCCCTGTTAGGTTAGTTAGGTTCGTTTAAACCCTGCACTCGGGAATAGGGGCCCCACGAGGTTCCGTTGACTACGCTTTTTAGGGGATTATAAAGTGTTTTAAGGTTAGGTTATATTAATCGGTATTTATCAGGAATGGTACATTATCTTTTCATGAGAGTGGTACCATTGGGCAAGGGGGACCCCTCCTTCCCTCCACACCGCGCGCGTTGACTACCATCACATGCATTTCATGAAAAATAATGCGTTTTATTGTAAGCAGTACGTTTGTTTGACAATATTTCGAGAGTTCTTCTACATTAGTAATTTAACTTTTGTCTCGCAGGTCTGCTGGAAGAGATATATTTTGAAATAAGCAGTGCCTTTGTGCTCTTCTATCTCGAGGTACTATCCTATTAAGTATTTTGTGTGTCCATACATAAATAAATAAATTGGATCAAGGTTTTTTTTTCTGCATAGGGATACATGACTGTCATCGTCGAAAACGCAGCAAACATTGCAAAATTATTTTAGAATAATATGCTTTTTTATGAAATGAGTAAGTAGTGCTTAAACTTCTCCACAAAGAAGTAGGTAAAAAAAGTACCAAGTGGTCATTAAAAAATTCCATTCTGTAAGTTTAAATAACTCTTTTGTCACTGCCTGTACCTACTCTTGATGAAGTCTTCGTAAAAGATTATATCTCTATCAGACAATCTATGAAAATAAAATAAAATTTTACATCGCAGAGAACAAAGATTTAAATCTATAGATTGATAGATTCGCCCGACGGCGTCAAAAGATATTGCTCTCATAGACAATCATCATCATCATCATCATGGGGTTTAGGTTTCCGCACTTAGTCCTTGAAGTGGACCATTGTGCGTGAGCCATGGTGGCCGATTACTCCAACCAGCCCACCTCCCTCCAGAAGCAGATTAAACTTCCCGGTCTCCTCAGGATATCTGCAAGTGATCCTGGCGTTCCCAGGGTCTCCTCGCGAATCTTGGTAACGCCTGTGCACTCCAGGAGAACATGCGCTACTGTCTCCTCCGCCTCCATGCACGCTCTGCACAGGGGGCTGTCGGTGATACCTAGGGTGTGGAAGTGTTTGTTCAGCGAGCAGTGACCAGTGATGGTCCCTGCCACCAGACGCAGGCTATCTCTGTCCAGGTGTAAGAGGCGCCTGGTCAGCTTTGGATCCAAGGATGGCATAGCTTCCTTGGATTGCCTACAGCCTGGTGCCAAGGCCCACCATTTCTCTGCTTGTAATCGGGTGTGATCCTTTAACCAGTTCCTCAGCTGCTTGAAGGGAATGGGCACAATGGGTTCGGGTCCGTAGGGTTTTGTGCTGGATCCTCTTCTGGCAAGTTCATCAGCCGCATCATTGCCGAGTGATCCACTGTGTCCTCTTATCCATTGCAGCGTTACCGTGTTGTGGTTCAGCACCGTGATTCTTTCTAGGGCCCTGTGGCACTCTAGTACTAGTTTCGACGTGATCTGGTTACTTTTTAGGGATTGAAGGACTGAGGCACTGTCGGAGAGTATGCGAATGTTGGTGCCCGTAACCTCCCTGGCCTCTATGGCGTGTGCTGCTTGGATGATGCCTACGCACTCTGCTTGGTAGACAGAGTTGAGCCTTCCGAGAGATCTTGATATTTTAATGTTGAGGTCGTCGGAGAACACCCCGACGCCTGTCCCATCTTTGGTTTTGGATCCATCAGTGTAGATTCTCAGCTCTTTCGTGCCTGAGTAGTCGCACAGCTCCTCTACGAGCACTATATTGTAGTGTTTTTTGAAGCAGTGAGTTTTCAGAGATCTGTCGATAGGTGATGCCATCATCGGCTGATCTCTGATTGAATCTCCTTTGATACGCGTGTGTTTTATTCTGGAGTCGTTGCTTAGGGTGCCGGCTAATTCGAGTCTGAAAATCGCTGCGGCCGCCTCCTCTCTCACGACGAGGTGTAGGGGTGGTAGCCCCAGCATCACCTGTAGGGCAGCAGTTGGTGATGTTCTCATGCTGCCGGTGATTGCCACGCAGGCAAATCTTTGTAGTTTCTCAAGGTCCTTTTGGGTCGTGCTTAGGTTGGTCCTGGGCCACCATACCAAAGACCCATATGTGATAGTTGGTCGGATAACTGTGGTGTATAGCCAGTAGGTGATTTTGGGGCTTAGGCCCCAGTTCCTCCCAAGGAGTCTCTTACATTGCCAGAGGGATATACTAGCTTTTGTGGTGATGTAATCCGTATGTTTTGCCCAGTTTAGCTGTTTGTCCAAATAGATACCCAGGTATTTGGTCTCAGTCGATAGGCTTAGGGTTGCCCCAAAGAAACTTGGTAGGTGCAACGTTGCCAGCTTCCTTTTTCTTTCTCATAGACAATGACATTAGAATACTTGAGTTATGAGTCGAGCTGTATAATTATCGGGTCTGTGGACGGTGAGCAATGGGCTAGCTCGCCGTCCGTCCGTCTTATGGCGACAGGCCGTGTCGACGGCGCCAGAGTCAGCAAAAGGAAGGGGTCCGCGAGGGCCACGCTGCGGGACTGTTTGAAAGAAATACCACGGCCTTGGAACACAAAGGGGTAAAGAAAGAAAGATAGAAAGAAAGAAAATATATTTATTTGGCTTATGCCGCAAGTGAACACAACATAACAAAAATAGGAATTAAATAAAGTAAAAACTTAAAAATAAACAATAAAAAGTTCTAAAAGAAAGAAACTTAAAACTGTACAGAAAACAAAAGAGATAATATTGTGTGTCTCACGGCTGCGCCAAAAAGGTCCAGTTCAGCAAATTGCCGACAGCTAGTGCCCGACGCTGGTTTTCAACTAGACCTGAGATGGGTAAGAAGGCACATGGATGGATTTAAGTTAGTCTGGCGCTCCTCCGTTCCGCCCAGAGCGGGAGGGCCATTAATTTGATGATTTACCATCCGAAAAAAAAAGACGTGTGGCACTCGGGGACTGCCGCGGTAAAGCTATTGCATTTGTTTTTTACGGGGGGTGTTAGGTTATTTTCGTTACGAATTTGTGGATTCGGTATCCACGCTCAAGGCCGCGATAGAAGCTATGCAATAGCTTAACTATGATCAAAGTTTTCTAAACAAGCTAAGAGAAATAAATTTAAGATATCGTACTCTCTCGTTCCCTCATACCTGTATCTACCGTTTCATGTGGGATATGTGACCTCATTCTTGTCAGTCTTAACAATATTTAGCGCGACCCAAGTGCGGTAAGAGCACATCTGATATAAATCTTTGACTTAAAGTGACAATGACCGCGATATGTAACAATGAAAGATTATAAGGTAAATACTTACTTAATAGGCTGACTACAATAATGACAGAAAATTCTTTGCATAACTTAACATGACGCTTGTATTTCCTAAGGGGGTAGATAGCTAGTGATGGTATTATACAGAGTGTGAACAGACTCATCAGGAAGCCGTCAACCAAGCATTGTGTACATCAAACTAAGTAATTCGACGCAAAAATATTTCCTGGACATTAAGGCGATTACATGAGCTAAACGCGAGTTTTATAATTACTAAAAGTATATGATTCACTGCTATGAACAAGACCAGAAACATATATAATATTCTTCAGGATATATGCTAGCATGATTCTGTTTTGAAAACATAACACAATTAATTTGGCTCGATAAAAAGAAATCACGAACTTACCTCTAAAAATATCTTTCAAACAATAAAAAACATACTAATATGCATGCGATCATTCTGATTTTTTGGCAAATAATTCTACAAGCAATATATTAGCATGATGCTGTTTTAGTTTTTTAATCCAATCAATAGTTTTTTTGCAAATCGATCGAAACCACTAATTTCGAGGTATTTGGCCCGCAGTGGCTGACGTTACAACCACTTTGTAGTGCAAGCTGATTAGAACTTTATTCTAACAGCATTTCAAACGAAGTTTGAACCACCACAAATAGAGTTGCTAATTTAGCTCGTCTAAACGCCTTAAGCCTACATTGTCCCACTGCAGGGCAAAGGCCTCCCTTCCCTCCTTCCACATTTCGCGATCTTGTGCGATTGTAGGCCAATCCTATGCGAAAGAGTCTAGCTCATCCCGCCATCTCCTTCTGGGCCTTAAAAAAAAGGCATGCGCATTGTGTTAATTATTTCACCTCATCAATAATAGTGTCACATTCCGCCAGTCATTTTCCCTAGTACTCCACCATTGGCGTTATGTTTAGAATAATATTTCGACGACTCGAATGGCGTAGTGGTAGTGAAGCTCTGAGTTCATAGGGTCCTGGGTTCGAATCCCGGTAGGAGCAAATGTTTGTGTGATGAGCATGGACATTTGTTTCCGAGTCATGGATGTTTATATGTATAATAAGCATGTATTTACAAATAAAAAGTATATATGTAGTATATCAACTATCTGGTGTCCACGACACAAGCCTTGCTTAGTGTGGCACTAGATGGCGCTGTGTGTTTATGTCCAGCGATATATTTAATTAAGTTTTATAATACAGAGGTAAAATGAAGAGCTCGTTGTTAAATAATATCAGTCGCACAGGTAAAGCAGCGCTTGGCAGGTTTGGTCTGTGGATGGGTGTCCATCTTTTACATTCCGAGTTTCCTCCGTGCCTCGGAATGCACGCAAACCCGTTGGTTTCGGCTGTCATGTGTAGATCGTATCTGCCTTGCCTTTTTCCCAACTATGTTGGGGTTGGTTTCCAGTCTAACCCTATGCAGCTCAATACCAGGATTTAAAATGGAGCGTCTGCCTATCTGACCCGTACAACCCAGTTAGTACTTAGTACTGGGTACCCCTTCTTAAGAGGCCTGCGGAGCATGCGAATTTCATACAAACGTAATACCAAAATAATTTGTAAATCAAACATATTCTTAAGGTAGTGTGTATTTATTTTGAGATTACAGAATATATAGGTTTCCAAACACATATTTTGAATGTACACCGATTTAAACGAGAGTTATGAGAAAATAAATTTTCTATTAAATTCCTCATATCTCGTCTTTATATCATTTTGCTTTTAAAATATTTATTTGGGAACATAGATATTCTATGAAACAATCGAAATATACACTGTGAAATTGTCAAACACGTTATATTACAATATAACGTGTTTTTTCTCGCGATATTGTAATGTCTCGAATTATTGTCAACTGAACATCCGTATGTTCATTTGACAATAATTCGAGACTTTACAATATCGCTAGAGATATTACAATATAACGTATTTGACAATTTTACGGTGACATATACACACTACCTTAAGAATACGTTTGATTTTCAAACTATTTTGATATTACGTTTCTATGAAAAACGCATGCTCCGCCGGCCTCTTAAGACTGGTTGTCAATGAGTTCTTACCTGTAACGACTGTCAAAGATCTACAAATGACAGCCGAGACCACCAGCTTATCGTGCTTTCAAATTACGGAAGAAACTCAATATCTAATGGGTGTTCACCCATCCGCGGTCCAACCTACCCATGAGTCGCTTAACTTATTTAGCCACGACCTCCTTCTCAGCCGTGGGAATTATAAACTGATTATGTAAGAAGGGTTGTTTGACCTTCAACTCTAGGGGTCATTGAGGTTACTAGGTTAGGTTGAACAACCACAAAACCCGTCAACCAGTCGAGGCCAACCACTCTATGAGCAATAGATTGTAAAGTTACTTGCGTAGAACTGTTCTTGTGAACGTTGTGTGTGTTATATTTGAGTGTGTTTTAGTAATAAAATCAACAAAAAATAAACGAAGCATTGCGACTAAATACTTTGAACGGTTTAGCAGTAGAGTAGCTATAGCTATAGTATACAGGGTGAATTTTAATTAATGCGACAAAATGAAACTGGAGCTTCAGTTACAGTAACATAGTAATTATAAACTGTTTTTTCTACAATCTAAATCGTTAAAAAAAATTACGCGATTATCGTTTTGAAAAGGTCCATTGATGTTATTATCTTTATTTAAGTACGAATTATCGGTATTCCAGTAATATGCAAAATAAATAAGGAAAATTAAGGCAAAATTAGGTAAATGACCGCTATATTGAGCACTGCGATGAGTCGGCAAGATTTTTGATACTTTCATTATTTTAACGGTTTTCGTAACACTGATCAATTATTTTTTAATTTTATATTTTATACATTTTCTTGACAACACGTATTATTGTATATTTAAATTTGTCGCATCTATTCAATTTCACCCTGTATATGTTTAAAGTTAAACGTTTAGAACAGAAGAAAATGAAGGAGCTGAAAAAATCGAATTTTAGAATTACTTGTTTTAATTTTTTAAACTTTCACGATCAGAACACATTATAAAACAAATGAAGACGGGTATTTATCGCGAATTTACCTTTAATTTAATCCCGACGTTTCGACCGGATTGCACCAGCCGTGGTCACGGGGAGACTGCTAAATTAAAGGTAAATTCGCGATAAATACCCGTCTTCATTTGTTTTATAATGTTTACTTGTTTTAAATCCTTTAAGACCTCGCACACTTATCTGCGCTGATGTTTCTTTCGGCGCACATAAGTGTGCGTTCACCTCAACCAGGTGCAGACCGAGACTCCACGCTGCTTCTCGTGCTCAAAAACCCAATAATCCTGACCTGGGAATTGAATACGGACAATAACGGAGTAAACTTACAGTGTCACTTACGGGACATATCTTCCGCGATTATTTGTTGTTTTGAGCTCCCGATATTTCAACGCTCGCTGTTGCAAGCGCCATGATCACGGGATGACTGCAGAATGCAGGTGGATGGAAAGCTTAAAACAGTGTCTGAATAACGGAGTAGCTTTAGTAGTTGGTAAAACGTAGTTTTTTTTCTATACGAGTTTCTTCACAAGACCTATAAAAGTTAATATCGGAAATTATGACTGTTCGGTCCAAACCCAGGGCAAGGTATGACCGAACCTTCCGCGATTCGCGGAGACAAATCAAATTGCCCTTATGAAGTGGTAACTTACCTGGTGCCGGTGGGCTGAAGGGGATGACTAGTCCTTGATCAAGCCGGCTCTGGTACTGTATGTCTGTGTGGGTATGTGTAAAGTTATGTGTAGTCAAGTGGTTCACCAGATCCGACTATGTCTCAAAAGACGCTGCCCCAGCAGCGTATAACACGTCTGGACGAAGCACAATAATAGTTCAACTGCACAATGCACATCAACTTTCACAATTTTAATGTTTTATTCAATTTCACACGCGTGGTAGCTAACCTCAAATTCGGCGCGGACAATCAACAAATAAGCCCGGTTTAATACACAATTAGGGGCGTTTCGTCTAATCAACGATTACTCACAACCAAAAATCTTGCAAACAAAGGAGATTTTCTTAGATTCGGTAATTATCTCAATCAATTAACAAAATACAACGTGAACACGCTATGAATCACGACAAGTACTAAACGTCAAAAAAAAAGCTGTCAGATGCTCGAAATGTCAAGACGGGTGCGTTCGGATACCACGCATGGTACGAAACATCTACCCCCCCCGGACGGGCCTACCCGTCCGCTAATCAATTGGAAGTCTTGACAAAGTTGCGACCGCTCTCCTCATGACTGATCCGTCTACCAAAACCTCAGCAAAACGAGGGACCCCGTCGGTGCCAGCCACCAAATTAAGAATGCGCCCCCGGCGCCAATACAAAGGCTTGAGGTTGGCGTCCTTAACCAGGACGAGGTCTCCGATCTTGGGCGGATGAGTTTTGTCCGTCCACTTGACGCGCTGCTGGAGGATGTGCAGATACTCTAAGCTCCAACGCTTCCAAAAGCTCTGAGCGAGCTGTTGCACCAACTGAAACCGCGATAGCCGATTTTGGCTCACATCAACAAGAGGGTACTCCGGCAGGGCGACAAGTGGCTGTCCAATCAAGAAATGGCCCGGTGTTAGAGCCTCCAAATCGTTCGGGTCCGAAGAAAGCGGGCACAACGGGCGCGAATTTAGCACAGCTTCAATGCGGCAAAATACCGTAGTTAATTCCTCAAAGGTGAGAACGGTGTCTCCCAACAATCTTCGCCAGTGCCCCTTTGCCGCTTTCACCGCGGCCTCAAAAATACCCCCCCAATGGGGGCAGGCTGGCGGGTCAAACAACCAAGTGACCCCTCGGCGGGCCAATCTACTACCAATGTCAACCTGGCTCTCATTAAGGAAGGTGTATACTTCCTTCAAATAGTTACTTGTACCCTTATAGTTAGTACCGCAATCAGATCTAATCAAAGAAGGCAACCCACGGCGAGACACAAATCTATCCAAAGTTGCTACAAAGGCCTCTGTCGAGAGGGAGGTTACCAGCTCCAGGTGCACTGCCTTGGTTGATAGGCAGACAAAAACGCACAAATAAGCCTTGACAATCTTACTATTACGAAGGGTGGACGTCTTCACCGAAAAGGGACCAGCAAAGTCCGTTCCGACGCCAGCAAATGGCCTCGCCTCATTGACACGATCAGCTGGCAAGTCTCCCATTAGGGGCTGCATAGTGGAGGCCTTAGTCCGATAACACGGCATACAACGGAAGACGATGCTACGAATGGTACGACGAGCCGACAAAATCCAAAACTCTCGTTGCAAAATGGCTAACAGAGCATTACAACCGGCATGCGAGTTCTTGATGTGACGATCGGTCACCAACAATTTAACCAAATGGCCCTCCTTGGGCAACAAAAGCGGGTGACGGGCCCCATAAGGAAGACTAGAGTGCCTCAGCCGTCCTCCAACACGCAAAAGACCCGTGTTATCCACGAAGGGATTCAACTTACTGACGGCTCCCGACAACTTGACCCTACCCGCCTTCAATGTCTCTATCTCCCTTTCAAAGTGTGCAGCCTGCACAGAGCGGACCCAAAGGAGGAGTGACTCCTGTCGCTCTTGAGGAGAGAGAACCGGTGACAGGCGCTTGTCCCCTGGATTCCTAGAGTTATGACCAAAGCGCCTGATCCACGAGGTTACGTTCAACAATTTGTCGAGGGAGCTGTACCGATTTAACAAAATTTCCGGGTCAAACGGAGGGTCCCTTGTCCCAACAGCGAACACCTTAAGTCCGGGCAAAGGATCCGACATCAAGACTGGCGTTCGAGGCCAATCATCCTCGCGGCGAGTCAACCAGGCCGGTCCCCACCAAAGGGGGTGAGCAATCAAACGGGGGGCCATGCACCCGCGTGAGGCTACGTCGCCGGGGTTCAAGTCTCCGGGCACGTGCCTCCAAATCAACGACGTTTCAGAACTCTGAATCTGAGACACTCGGTTTGCAACAAAAACCTCCAAAGAGTGGACGGACGTCTTCAACCAACACAAAACAATTTGACTGTCCGTCCATGCGTAAGAAGCCCGAATGTCCACAGTTCCACCCAACGTATGCGCCACGTGGTTCAGTAGTCGCACAAGAAGCGCCGCCCCTGACAACTCCAACTTAGGGATGGTCAATGCCGTGCGGAGGGGGGCCACCTTGCTCTTGGCCATGACCAGTGACAGCTTCACCTGGCCTGTCGCGCTGACGGTACGCAGATAAACAACGGCGGCATAACCGTTGGAAGACGCGTCACAAAACCCATGAAGGGTAGCAGTATAACCCCCAGGGGGGAGGATGGCGCGTGGTAGCGCGACCTCGTTGACCGCAGGAAGTGCGGATACAAATTGGAGCCAGTCTTCCAACAGGGTTTCCCGAAGTGGCTCGTCCCAACCGAGTTCAGCGGTCCAAAGGCGCTGAAGGAAGCATTTCGCCCAAAACAATACCGGGCAGATCCAACCGTTAGGGTCGAAGGTCCTTGCAACAGTAGACAACACCAGTCGTTTAGTCCAAGTGGTTGGTGACTCCAAGTCGACATCATAGGTAAAGGTGTCTTGGACTGGTCGGTACTGAACGCCGAGGACGGCCAACATGGCGGGGTTGTCAACGTTCTCAAACAAGTGAGGATCCTGCTTATGATCCTCTAACACTCCGTCCAATAGCGCTGGCGAGTTGGACACCCATTTACGCAACTCATAGCCAGCGGAAGCCAAAATCTGGACTAACTCGTCACGTAACAGGATAGCTTCCTCAACTGTGGGAGCTCCAGTGCAGACGTCATCGACGTATAGGTCCGTTTTCAAGATGGCGGACGCCCGAGGGAACCTCAAACGCTCCCGGTCCGCGAGCTCCCAAAGCGAACGAATAGCAACAAAGGGGCTTGATCGAAGGCCGTACGTATTCGTGTTGAGCTCGTATACAATCATGGGGTCCTGGGGATTCTCCCGCCACAGGATCAACTGATAGCGTCTGTCATCCCGGTGAATAACCGTTTGCCGGAACATCATTTTGATGTCGGCCACAAAGACTACTTGATGACGACGGAAAGACGTGATGACGTCACAAAGATCCCTCAACAATTTGGGGCCGGAATGCAAGCAATCATTCAACGAGACACCGGAAGAAGTCCGCGCGGACCCATCAAACACTGTGCGCAGTTTACCGGTAGATGGCTTGAGGACCGCGTGGTGCGGAAGGAAGAAATGTTCAACCGAGCGCCAATCTAAATTTGACACCGACATGTGTCCCAAGTCCGCGTATTCACGCATAAAATCTACGTATTTTTGCCGCAGCACCGGGTCCTTGCTCATGCGACGCTCCATCGCCAACAATCTTTTTTCGGCCGTGGATCTGGATTGGCCGAGAGGTGGTCGCACCGCAACAAAGGGCAGCCGGGTTACAAGCCGACCGGAACGGAGTCGACCGGTGTTGTTCTGAAAGAACAACTCGCACTCCTCGTGTTCCGGATTCAAGCGGGCCACCTGAGGGGGCTCCTCAATCTCCCAAAACCTCTGAACGGCGTCAGAGAGAGCGGAACCGGATGTCAACACAAAATCAGGCTCAGGTGGAGGGGGAACTTTCAACACTGGACCCATCACTGCAAAGCCAAAGATGGTTGAGACAGCCACCAAGCCCCTCCCGTAGCGCCGTGGGGTCTCCGGCTGCAAGACCTTCATATTTCCCAACATTATTCTCCCCAGCACATCGGAGCCCAACAGCAAATGAACCGTACAAGGGGAATCGAACCGGGGGTCAGCCAAATCCAGGCCTGACGTCAACCGTAGAACATCCAAAGGTAACTGACATTGGGGATGGTTGCCCAATATATTCGGCAGAACAAGGGCAGGAGCATCAATTTTAGGGTACGGACAACTCACAGGGGTGATTTCAAACCGGGTCCTTCCCTCAACAGTGGTGACAGCCGTTTCGCCAATTCCTTGAATCTTGCCTGAAAAGTCGTTCACATTTAGGCCGACCTGTCCCGCTAACCAAGAAGACAAAAGGCAACCCTGGGCTCCCGTGTCCAAAATGGCACGGACCACAATCGAGTCACCCAAGGGTCCCCAGACCTTGACCGAGGCCGTTGGCAACAAAACCGTCTCGATCTGGGGGGGTCCTGTAGCGGGGCAGGCGCCAACTTCCTAGCGATGCCTGGGCGGCGACCGATCGCCGCGTCCAGGCTGTCGTCGTTCACGACGAGGGTAGCATTCAAATGCTTCGTCCGCGCGGTGCCCCGAGCCGCTCGCCATCGCCGGAAGGGCATATCCCACCGGATGCCTGAAGGGCGGGGGGCGCGACTCCAACCGGGGGCGTTCCGCCAGCGGAGGGGAAAGGTAGCGGTGCTGGTCTGGCCATTGTTGCCGAGCAGCCGCCGTGCAATTGTCCCTATGAGGGGAGGTCAAATGGCGCGCGCGCGGCTCCCGATCACCACTGCGAGGGGAGACCAAATGGCGCGCGCGCGGCTCCCGTTCAGCTTGCGCGGGGGGTGGAGACTGGTCATCAAAATTGCGGGCCTCTACCCGGTTCCCAACCGGCGTGCCAGAGGCCCGGTGCTTGTCGCCGTCATACCCTCCCGTGCGCGAACCCCCATCAGAAGCTGGTCTGCCAGAGCGGTTCGCGTTGGCGCACAAAATCTCTAGGTGAGCGCCTTTACAAATTCTACACGGGCGGGGCTCGGGGCAGTCCCGATGAAAATGAGCCCCCAAACAAGAAAAGCACAAGCGGCGTGCGTTGGCAATTCGGCGACGGGAGGCCACGTGCAAGTCCAAGAACTCCGGGCAACTTGCCATATCATGTCCCGTGGCCTTACAATAGTCGCAATCAGGACGACTCCGGGTGCCAGCAAAACGGGGGGCGGGGCGACTATCAACAGGCCCCTTGGCCCTAGTCCGTCCCTGGTCTCTTGGCCGAGAAGGTGATGGGCGCGACCCCGTTGCGCCAAGAGTGTTGTCCATAAAGCGACACTCGTCTTCCAGGAATTTGAGGAGGTCGTCAAAGGGTGGAAGATGTGTGGAACTATCCCCACCATACCTCTGCTCAAAGCGGGACCTCAAGTCAGCGGGGAGCAACCGCAGAACGATGTGCACCAACAGATAGGACCACTGGTCCACCGGCAACTGCAAGCGTCGCAAGGCGTTGGTCGCCGAGACCAATGGGTTCAATAGGTCGGCGCGCAACGCCGACACGCCGGCAATGGCCGGTAGGCCCAAAATCTGGCCGATGTGCACATCAGCCAGGCAGCGCTTGTTCTGATACCGCCGGGAGAGGAGCTCCAAAGCGGTAGGGTAGGCTGCATCCGTCACCGACAAGTGCTGCACCAAGGCTCGGGCCTCACCTTCCAGGACTGACAACAAATAGGCCAACTTTTGGGCAGGTCTGAGATCCGAGCGCGCATCAACCAAACTGTCGAACAAGTTCTGGAAGCCCAGCCAGTGGTCCAAGCGACCATCAAAATGTGGCAGCTCCAGAGTGGGCAGTCTACTCAATAGGCCGGGGGCCGTAGCAACCGAGGCCTCCTGCTTGGCCTGGACAGGCATCCGGCTCTTCAAAATTTCCCGGGCTCGCAGAGTCAAGGTATCCCCCAGTGACAAGATCTGGTCATAATCCGCAGCAACCTTGTCACGGGCTGCCTGGCCCAACAGCTCCAAACTCACATCCCCGATGAGCTCGTTGAAACGGGTGAACCCAGCATCCACAACGCTGATTCTCTCGTTCAACTGCTCAAATCGAGCAAGCGTGACCTCTTCCAGGTCCACACGCTCAACTGTGGCCGCAGCTGAGGTGAACCATCTTAGCTGCGAGACCAAACCAGCGGCCGCCTCCTTTACAGCCTTCAGTGAGGCCATTGCAACCAAACCTTATTATGATTTCAACAAGTCAAATACAATACAACAATAAATCAACAATATTAAACTATCACAGCACACATATATCTACCAATACACTGAACACAATATTCTTATATTACCAGCACAACAGAAAGGGGGTACTTATGTGTGCCAATGCAATTAATTTTAATTAAATGTGAGAGCCCGGCTGACAACGGCAACAAATCAGTTCAATGTTCTAGACTTCCAATCGATCAGGCACAGGTAGGTTGTCTTGTTCACTAACCACGCTCTGCTACCAAAATGTTCGGTCCAAACCCAGGGCAAGGTATGACCGAACCTTCCGCGATTCGCGGAGACAAATCAAATTGCCCTTATGAAGTGGTAACTTACCTGGTGCCGGTGGGCTGAAGGGGATGACTAGTCCTTGATCAAGCCGGCTCTGGTACTGTATGTCTGTGTGGGTATGTGTAAAGTTATGTGTAGTCAAGTGGTTCACCAGATCCGACTATGTCTCAAAAGACGCTGCCCCAGCAGCGTATAACACGTCTGGACGAAGCACAATAATAGTTCAACTGCACAATGCACATCAACTTTCACAATTTTAATGTTTTATTCAATTTCACACGCGTGGTAGCTAACCTCAAATTCGGCGCGGACAATCAACAAATAAGCCCGGTTTAATACACAATTAGGGGCGTTTCGTCTAATCAACGATTACTCACAACCAAAAATCTTGCAAACAAAGGAGATTTTCTTAGATTCGGTAATTATCTCAATCAATTAACAAAATACAACGTGAACACGCTATGAATCACGACAAGTACTAAACGTCAAAAAAAAAGCTGTCAGATGCTCGAAATGTCAAGACGGGTGCGTTCGGATACCACGCATGGTACGAAACAATGACTCACGGCTCTCGGAGACAATGTAGCTTGGCATTTTTTAAAGGATTAACGGAATCTAATCAGGGGTTTGTAGATGTGGTGGTTCTAAATCGAAAACTTACCTATGTATGATGTAAGTGAAAAAAAATGAAGAATGATGATGTAAGTGAAGAATATTGGTGTAAAAAACCGAATTAACGACGTCGCGTCGAAAGACAAACCGTAATTTTGTTCTAGAGATATTGAAGGTCCAAGTTCCAACTTTTGCACAAGTTAAAAATACTTGTTTTTTAGTTTATAATCCATGCATCAGCACAATGTTATGACTGACATTGAGTTTTACCGTAAAACTTGACCTTTCCGTTAAGTAACTTATCTTGTTGCTCAGAATGCTTGGGGATTTATTTTTAATGTCTATTGCCTAGATAGAAAATTATAGATATGACTAACATCTTCTTCAACAAAACAAATATCTGATCAGAGTATGAAACAAAGAATGAAAGTATAAACTTCATCGGTCGGTGCATCGGTGAACTTATAAATTGCCATTGAAATAACTTGAGCAAACCGGATTTTTGGAAAAAACTTACTTGCTCCAGATATTGTTTTCACCTTCGTCTTAAATATAGGGTTGTCAATGTTGATTTGTTTTCAATATGATACTTGAGGATCGTTGGAAGGGAATAGTACCTATTTGGGAGCATGTGGGGAGCCATTGGCCCAGCAATGGGACATTCTAGCGTTTATGCTATAGTATCGTTTGCCAAGACTCCTATAAGAGGGCGTCCATTTATTACGAGAGGCGTTAAGAGAGAAGAGCGTCGAGCCGAATCTCACCCAATCTCAAGAGGGAGAGAAACAGTGTAGAATTGCAAGAAAACTGGGTTTTATTAAGTACGTAAATAAAGGGTGTAAACACCTCTTAACGAAGCCGAAAGGCACTTGTTCTCCCCGTCATTGCCATCATTTTTTTGTTCCACACCATACCTATGAACCTTCTAGTTACGGAGATATGGGGGGTCCAAGTTACTTACAACTTTTTGACAAGTTTTTTTTTAATCCTTACAAGTGTTTTTTTGTAAGATTTTTACGCCTCCACGACCTCCGTACTATTCAGTCCATCCATCAGCACAATGTTTTAAGTGCGTTACATTGAGTTCTACCACAAAACATGATTTATAACTTCAAAAAAAAAACAGAAATATTATTTTGCGTAAAGTTACTTAGTTTGATGTACAGAATGCTTGATTAACGGCTTTGTGATGACGTGGTTTACACCCTGTATATGTATGTCTTTCTACTAAAATAGATATAATGGCCCTCAATAATTTATTTTATTTCATCGTAAGTGTATTGGAACTCGTTGGTTGAGTAGTCACGCGCGACTACCGATCATGAGTTCCTGGGCTCGATTCCCAGGTCGGAAGTGTTATTGAGTTTTACCATCGGGAATTTCACAGGAGCAGACACGTAGCATGAATTTGGATCCGGTTGACGGCAATGGGCCCGCTCTCTCCTACATGGAGCTTAAAATATAACTGGCGAAATGTAGGTTTACTATAAGGTTTCCTCTGCTTTACAATTTGGGGATGAGGTGTGATGTTTTGTAGTTTAAAAAATATCTTGAAAGTAGTTTTTTTTACGAGTGCTCATTCCTATCTAAAAGAGAAGGTGGCAAACAGCGAATATGAATTAAATTAATAGAAATTATAATTAAAATTTTTGAATACTGACAACCCTGACCAAACTATCAGATGTCGTAAAATAAAGGAGTAAGGTAAAAGGTAGCTTGTTTAATTTTAAGGTCATCGTTTTTTTGCACATATATGACGCATATAATAACTATCTGCCAATGACCCAAGATGTATTCCTGGTAATAACAATGTACTAATAATTACAAAATCCAAAAATACACCACAACAAAATAAAAATAAAAACCACCAAACAAAATCACCAGTTCTAGTGGGAAAGGCGCTAAAATGGCAACACTGATTGGCGAACAGTATTCATTACGTGGGGTGTAAGGTGTTATTATTATTGAAGTGAAACTTCTTTATCGGGGTTGGAAAAAAATATCGTTTTTAATATCGTTTTTTTTTTTAATTTAAAAAATAACGTCATAAAGAAGTTTCACTTCTTACGAGTGTACGCTAGTACACGCACACTTTTTTTTTTCTTCATATCTAATTATACTTCACATATTAAGTATTGTTTATTCGTCTACACTTTATTTTTATTTTTATCCGAACATGGCCTGACCGTGGCATCACCTTCACTTTGGGCCCTATCAGAATAGCAGCGCTGTGACGTTTTTTAAATGTTACAGCACCATGCTGAGATAGGAGCCTTTTGGCCTCGTACAGGACGAGTTTCGTTTCTTTTAATTGTAACGTATTTTATTTATGCTTAATTTTTATTAGTTTTACTTAATTTTGATGTTTTGTCTTGTCATCATCTGCTTAGCCTTTTCCCAACTATGTTCGGGTCGGCTTCCAGTCTAACCAGATGCAGCTGAATACCAGTATTTTACATGGAGCGACTGCCTATCTGACCTCCACAACCCAGTTAATACTGAGAAATACGATACCACTTGGTAAGACTGGTGTCAGACTTTTTGTGTCACTGATGACTACCTGTAACGACGAAAGATGGACATAACTGTAAAATACTGGTACTCGACTGCATTCAATTATACTGGAAGCCCACTCCAATATAGTTGAGAAAAGGCTGGGCAGACGATGTCTTTTTTTTTGGGACTAGCTCGCCACTCTATTCCCAAGCTACTGCAACCCCTGAAAGCCAAAATCAACACTGGCGACCGCCAGAAAAGCGCAGAGACAATGAAGCTAAACGAAGTCCCATTTATAATAATTGTCTTTTTTAAACTGAAAGTTTAAAAAACACAATTATTATATGGAACGATCAGAACACATTATAAAACTTAAGAAGACGGGTATTTATCGCAAATTTACCTTTAATTTAATCCCGACGTTTCGACTGGATTGCACCAGCCGTGGTCGCGGGGAGACTGAAGAATTGGAGGTACCGCGACAGCAAAGTGAACCCGTCTTCTTAAGTTGTACAATGTCCCATATAATAAATTCCCTCTCATTGAGAGGAGGCCGTGTCCCAGCAGTGGGAACATTATAGGCTGATGATGATGATGATGATGATATAATAAATTTAACTGTCTTGGATTCCGCAACGAAATTAATCAGAAAGTATAGCGTAGGAGTAGAAAAAAAACCGTAATTTCCTCTTCCCTCCATATCAGTAGAAGACAGAAAGAAACAAGGCCAATAGGCACAAAGGGACGTTTACAACTGGGATAGGCCCAACTGGGCCTATCCCAGTTGTAAACGTCCCTAGCACCACGGATAAGTATTTACATTAATGTGTAATGTCAATCAAATATAACAGCTCACAACTTAGGAGTTGTGAGCGGTTATATATTTGATTGACTTATTACTGTTAGCCTGTGTTATTCCACAGCTAGGCAGCCCTAACCCGTTTAGACATAAATTGAACCAAAGACAATAAAAAGATGGCGACCGGAACCAAAGACACAACCATTAAAAACCAATGCCATTGCATCAACTGTCATAACATAAACAAATGGAAAGATGATTGTTTAAATTGGCTCGTTGCATATAAAATTTGGGCCAATTTCCTATTGGGGTCAGCCTAATAAGTATCAGCGATTGATATGCAACTAAATTGGCACTATTTAAGAGTTAATAGGTTCCCATGGTTGTTTTGTAATGCGGTGATGTTTGGCAATGATGCATTGCGATTTTATTTATTTGATATCAGCTGTTGCTCACGACACGACCTTCGTAAGCGTAAATTTATTGCAAAAAATAACTTCCTTACTTGAATCGGAATCTGTTAAGATTTAAAGGGTTTTATGTTTTTTTGCATGCAACCCTTCATTCTAAAAAAATAGGTACTCCTAAACGAAAAACAAAGCTTTAGTTACTTCTCATAACATCAGCTGTCGCTCATTAAAAGTCCCGTTAAAATCGCTCCAGCCGTTTCGGAGTAATTTAACAGACAGTAGTAATATGCATGACGACAGTTTCAAAAAATTGCAAATTTATTTAGTCCGTCAGTAACACTCTAAAGTTTTGGAAAAATAAAAGCTAGCAAAACTCGGCAGACGATAAAAGACATACATGTTCACAAACATATTTTATTTGTTAAAATGTAATTTTCACCTGGTTGTCAAGGTAAAGGGTAAAGGTGAGGGGATCCTCTAAGTACTATATCGATTTCTGTTAGAGGGTTTTGTCGTGGATGCAATTAAAGACGCGGAACTTGTACACAAGATATATTGTAAAATAAAAGTTATTTATAAAACACATAAGCGCAGCCATGAATCAGTCATGTTGACGAATAATAGAAAAGTCACTCTATTTTCAAAAACACTACGACAGTAGTATATAATCATACAGTGACTGCTCAACAAAGGTTATATTCAACAATTTCCAAACACGTTAAAACGACAAAATAAGTCTTGGTTCTTTTGAGTTTCGGAATCCGATGACAAAAAAGCGAATCAAACAAACAAAGGTAATGGACTCCCAAAACTTATTTACAAAACATTAGTTAGGCAGAGATGTGCCTAATAGGCACACCAACATTTTGCCTGTTATGTTTAAGTCCCTTTGTAATAGGGGCCTATTGCCATCAACAAATCCAAACTACGTTCTGAGATATTTCTCTGATGGAAATAAGCCCAATTACAATTTGGTCAGCCCGGGCATCGAACTCAGTAGCTCATGCTCAGCAGTTGTGCTAGTGATCAACATTGTTGTCAAACTTATTTGATGAGTTATTTGCACTCATCTGCTTTATATCTAATATTAGTATAGATACAAAAAAAACCCCCGTTTTTGCAACAATTCTTATTGCTGCTCCGCTCCCATTGGTCATAAGCGTAATGTTATATAGCCTATAGCCTTCCTCGATAAATGGACTATCCAACGCAAAAATATTTTTTCAATTCGAGCCGGTAATTCCTGAGATTAGCGCGTTCAACCAAATAAACAAACAAAAAAACTCTTCTGCTTTATAATAATAGTATACAACATTATTTTTTGTTTATACTAACGGACCTTGAAATTGCGAAAAAAAAATCTGCTTTCCCTACATTTATGTTCGCATAACTCGTCAAAATGTAGGGAACAGCTGATTTTTTTTTCGCGATTTCAAGTTTCGTCCCATAGAAAAAGTTGTTCAAAATGATGAGTACAATGACCCCTTTTCGGGTTTAGTATAAACAAAAAATAATGTAGATTCTATGCAAAAATCATTCCATCAAATAATGATAAGGTCAAAGATAGTTCAACGGTCTCTAGCATACATTTGTTATCAATTTCACACTATCACATGACCCCATACTCTTGTTAGATGAAAGTAAACATCATACAATGTTTTTAATAATTATGTTTATATAGGGTGACTGGTAATTGTACGATACTTAAACATGTGATTGTGCGCATGATAACTAACAACTTTTACTTTAGGACCAGACCTGCAGTCGCGAAATAGATCAGCTGTTCAGGGCCTCGATTCTGCTATCACAATAGTGTCAGAGTAGTCGATCAATTTTGACAAGTTTGTTAATTCTACTAACATAATGGCGCCATTATGACTTTGCAGTGGTCAACCACAGATACTCCATTGAAATAAATTTGAATTTGAATTTGACGACCCGATTGGCGTAGTGGTAGTGACGCTGCCTTACGTTCTTAGGGTCCTGGGTTCGAATCCCGGTAGGAGCAAATGTTTGTGTGATGAGCATGGACATTTGTTTCCGAGCCATGGATGTTTATATGTATAATAAGTATGTATTTACAAACAAAAAGTATATATGTAGTATATCAACCATCTAGTGTCCACGACACAAGCTTTGCTTAGTGTGGCACTAGGTGGCGCTATGTGTTAATTTCCAGCGATATTTATTTATTCCAGCGATATTTAAATGTCATAGAATGATAATCTCGTACATGAAATCTGGGGCCTAATTCTGCTATTTTAATAAATTCGTCACTCCAACACGATTCCATTCTCATCCCATTGCCATTTTGCTTAAAGTTCGTAATCTGCTAAATTCACAATCAAATGGTCGGTCAATGGTCTCGTAATAAAATTGTGTTTTAATGGCATTGTCGTATTGTCATTATTATAAAACCCTTAGTGCAAATGGTTTCCGAAATCTACTACTAAATGCAAACATTTATTCATGCCAGATTTCATGTGCGAGATTATCATTCTATGACATTTCTTTCAATGAAGTGTCAGTGGTTGATCATTGAAAAGTCATAATGGCGCCATTATGATAGTAGAATTAACAAACTTGTCAAAATTTGACAGAACTTGATCATTATGAAATCAATGATCGACTACAGTTGACACTATTGTAATAGCAGAATCGAGGCCCTGGCATGAATACATGTTTGCATTTAGCAGTGCATTTTGAAAACCATTTATACTATGGGTTTCATAATAACGACAATACGACAATGCCATTAAAACACAATTTTATTACGAGACCATTGACCGTTCTATGATCGACCATTGTGAATTTAGCAGATTACGAAATTTTAGCAAAATGACAATGGGATGAAAATGCGATCGTGTTGGAGTGACGAATTTATTAAAATAGTAGAATTAGGCCCCTGTGCAGTTGTTATTAATTAAATTATTTATCCACGAGCTGCTTTCATTTTATTTCAAAGGCGGAAAGAAATAAAAAAAAAACACCAGAAAAATCATCGACCACGTTCGTGTCACAAAGCACAGGTGTCGCTTATGTAAAGAATATAAATAATTGCGAAATGAAAATAAAACAAAGTTTCTTAATCAAAACTTGAATGAAGTAGTTATTGTATCTTATAACACACGTGCTATTATCATAGTAAGTTAAAACATGAAGTAAAGGAATGTAAATAGCCTTGTGTAAAAGATAGTGTGTGGTTCAATGATTCATAATCAGCTGATGATATTCCCACTGCTGGGACCAAGCCTCCTGTATATCAGAGGGAATGGGCTGTTGTCTGTAGTCCATTTTTTTTTGTGTCAGAACATGCCAAAAGTACCTTGAAATCGCTAATTATTTTTTGCAAAAAAGTTTTTATTTTTCACTTTGTTGTGGTTCACTTGTGCTTACCCCTTCACAGCGTAGCGGCGTGATGTCATGTTATGAACTGGTGTTCCGTTGCCTATCTCCGAAGTTCTTCAACAGATCTTCATGAAATTGAAATGGGACCACTTTAAAAAAGTACTCTTTCAAAAACTACCTAAATCACATCAAGTGTGCCTATAAAATTTGAAGTGTTCTCTCAATTTCTCTAGGATCCCATCATCAGATCCCAACTTGATGACTATGGGACCATCTGGGAAGCCTACCCTTTTAAACAAAAAAATAATAATTCAAATCGCTCGAGCCATCTTCAAGTAATCGGGGAACATACATAAAAAAAAAAGATTACGACGAATTGAGAACTACGGATGCCTCGATACGCCTTTTTGCCGATACGATACCGATACTGTTATAAAAATATCGGCGATACCGATACTGATACCGATACGCTTATTGAATTCAAAAAGGAAGGTAGAATAAATAAAACAACAATTAATTAATAGTTTTAGTAATCAAAATTAACATTTATAATATTTTTATTTTAATAACAAAGTATTTATAAGTTTTGCGGGCAAAGGCGATATCGCAAGTAGGTTTCAATAAGACCTGCGGTGGAAAATAGTCTCTCAGGCGACAGAACGCATTTGGAAAATAAAGTACCTACTTCTGCGCCATATTTTTCAAGTTTGGATATAAGACGTCATTTTTCAAGCGTGAAATTTGAAAAGTATCGTTGAATCTGTCATAAAAATATCGGCAAACCCGAAGTATCGCCGATATATCGGTATCGGTATCGGTATCGGATGCATCCCTATTGAGAACCTCCTCCTTTTTGAAGTTGGTTAAAAATAATAGCCGCTCGGGTCGATCTTTAGGTTAAGCTGCGTTTGCCTAGGTTGGTCCGTGGGTGACTGACCACATCATATACCATAACATCCTTACAGACGATTCCAATACGATACTTAAGACATACCTACATTATAGAACACATTTTTGAACCCATACAGGGTGTATTTCACCTCATCACAAAGCCGTTAACCAAGCATTCTGTAGGTACATCAAACTAAGTAACTTTAAAAAAAAGCGAAAATGTTTGCTGGGAAACAACTTTTTTTTTTGAGGTTATAATTCATATTTTGTGGTAGAACTCAATATAATAAAATATTGTGCTGATGGATGGATTGAATATAAAAACTTGTCAAAATGTTGTAACTTTGACCCCCCATATCTCTGTAACTAGAAGGTTCCCAGGTATGGTGTAGAACAAAAAAAATATCGCAATGATGGGAAGAACAAGTGCTTTTCAGCTTCGTCGAGAGGTGTTTTACACCCTTTATAAAAACAGGTTTAATATTAGTATTTTTATTTTAATATTGTAATACCAAATGATTTGAAAAGAGTAACCATGGAGTTTCTTGCCGGTTCTTCTCCATGGAATCGACCAACGCGAACCGTGCACCTTTTTCGACGTTTTAAAATAAATTTTACTTATTTTATATTGTGTGTTTTTTCTATTAACCCAGTAAAAATCAAAACACCAAAATTAATTTAATACAACATGACAATATTCACAGTTGCACACCTTTGTAGACCGAGTTTCCTCCGTGCCTCGGAAAGCACGTTAAGCTGTTGGTCCCGGCTCACGGCTGTCATTTGGAGATCTTTGAGTGTCTGACCTAAGGGTGCCTATTTTATTACCCAGTACTAACTAGAATGAGTTAACATTGAAGGCCTTTTAGATTCCCGGATGCTGTTTAACTTTTGTTAAATATTCCTTTTGTTTTACATTTTTTGTATAGCAAGCAACGACCTATTGTCGGGCCTACGCTGTCCCCCCATACTTTAGTACTAATGCTGTTATGAAACATAATAATATTGTAATACCAAATGATTTGAAAAGAGTAACCATGGAGTTTCTTGCCGGTTCTTCTCCATGGAATCGACCAACGCGAACCGTGCACCTTTTTCGACGTTTTATAAGTGCCCATCCAGGCCTATGTGAAATAAAATATTTTGATTTTGATTTTGAAATGGGTTGTGGAGTTCAGATAGGCAGTCGCTCCGTGTAAAATACTGGTATTATAATTCAGCTGCAACCTGTTACACTGGAATCTAACCCTAACATAGTTTTTAAAAAAATAAAACCGACTTCAAAAAAAAAAACAAAAAAGTGAAAAATAACTTAAGCTTCTGAAGTCGGTGACAAAAAAACTAAAGCAATCAAACAAAGGTCACCGACTTTGCAAAAAAGTTTTTATTTTTCACTTTTTATTGGTTCACATGTGCTTGATAAACATGAAAAGTGCATACCGTTACAATTACAACAAGCCCAAACACGACTAGGACACATTGTCTCATTATGGAGTTCCGTGACTCTTGGCTTCATCATCAGATCTGATGGTAGAATGGTTCTTATCAAACGCAAATGCTTCACTTGTTGTAGAAAATACCAAAATCGCAACACGTTTTCATATAAAATTTGAAGAGTTCCCTCGATTTCGCCATGATTCCATCATCAGATCCCAACTTGGTGGCTATGGGACCATTTGGAAAGAATACCCTTTCCAACAAAAAAAGAATTTCCAAATCGGTTGGCAAGCGACGGAGTTATGCCCGAACAAACATAAAAAAAAAAATAGAAACATCCGAATTGAGAACCTCCTCCTTTTTTAGAAGTCGGTTAAAAAAAAAATAGAAACATCCGAATTGAGAACCTCCTCCTTTTTAGAAGTCGGTTAAAAAGGCAGGCAGTTTTTATCAGGTCTCATACCTACTAATTCCGTCACGATGATTTCAGTAATCGATTTAAGAGCAGCTTTGTTGTTATTAATATTAAAGTTGGTATTAAGTCATAGTCGCGATGTTGTTTTTACTTGTTTCGATGTGAACGGACCGGTCAATAACGTTCATTTTAATACAAGTTAGAAGCAGTAGTATCACAGCCGTTTTGGACTTTCATATAAAAATAATAAAAATAATATCGCTGGACATTAACACACAGCGCCATCTAGTGCCACACTAAGCAAGGCTTGTGTCGCGGACACCAGATAGTTGATATACTACATATATACTTTTTTGTTTGTAAATACATACTTATTATACATAACATCCATGACTCGGAAACAAATGCCCATGTTCATCACACAAACCTTTGCTCCCACCGGGATTCGAACCCAGGACCCTATGAACGTAAGGCAGGTTAACTACCACTACGCCATTCGTGTCGTAAAAATATTAACTGGTGCGATTGGTTGCCCAAATACCCAACAGCCAATCAAATCACTTATCATAACACTGACCTTTTCATCTGCTTAACCTTTTCTTACTATAAGCTTAAATTCCAGTCTAACCGGATGCAGATGAGCACCAGTATTTTACATGAAGCGGCAGCCGATTTGAGCTCCACAACCCAGTTAGTACTGAGAAAGAAAGAAGAAAGAAAGAAAAAGCATTTATTAGCCCGCACAGGACAAAACACATCAAAATTATCAGTATAAAACTTTTCGTTCCCAGTTCCCATAGTCCTCCGAAACGGCTTGACCGATTCTCATGAAATTTTGTGAGCATATTGAGTAGGTCTGAGAATCGGCCAACATCTATTTTTCATCTCCGTAAATGTTAAGGGTAGTCCACCCCTAAATTTGTATTTTTTATTTTTTGGACATTTTTTTAGTTTTTATTTTTTTATGATACGAAATACAAAAATACATATAATCCTAAATTTTCACCCTTCTACAATCAACCTTATTTTTTAATAGCCATTTTTTTTTTCGTTCGTTTTTCTCTTATGTGACGCAGACAAAGTTGCGTGGGTCAGCTAGTATATATTTAAAAATTAAAAGAAACGAAACTCGTCCTGTACGAGGCCAAAAGGTTCCTATCTCAGCATGGTGCTGTAACATTAAAAAAACGTCACAGCGCTGGTATTCTGATAGGGCCCAACTAGGTAATTCAATACGTCTTGCTAAGACTGGTTGTCAAACTTTTGGGCACCTGACTACCTGTAACAACTGTCACAGACCTACAAATGACAGCTGGTACCAGCGGCGTAAAATGAAACTCTGTATGTAAACGGTGGTCCTCGTCATATTCATGTTCAAACTATATTTTTCAATGGATTTCCTCGAAAACTGGTTCTTATCGCACTACGATTAGGTTCAACACGCAATTTATTTTTCACAGGCGTGCGTTTTTTGACAGTTTTCCAACACGTGTGCGGGAATAAAAATTACCACAGATACACTCGACTTAGGTATACTTAGTCCAATCCTTAGTCCAAGGTGTTCTCTACGGCTTTTGTGTTAATTCCGCCTCGATTACAATAACAAACTTTCCCCACTTGAATCATAATGTACTATTAAATACAGACTGGTCAAACCCAAACGTATGAGTAAAACTTCTGTTATATTCTTGTTGTGTTGAATAAACATACCCGTTACAAGGCCAACTCAAAGTTTCGATAGAATATTGCAAAACCGACATAATGTGTCGATTATACTTTATTTAATGTAGGTTTATCCAGCAGCTCCTTGTAAAACAAAGTAAATATCAACAGAGAGCAGTGATGGCCCAGTGGAGGCCCCAACTTACGTACAAGTAAGTCGTGGGTTCGAACCCAGACAGGCCCATTACTTTGTGTAATTTATTTCATCACCACTGCTCTCAAAACGGTGAGGAAATACATCGTGAGGAATGGAAAAGGCCCTAGAATATAAAAACGAAGACATGTGACATCTCAAGCCCATTCCCTCTAATAGAGAGAAGGCCGTGTGTTGCAGCAGTGGGAGGGAGCATTATAGGCTGGTTATGCATGATAAGCAATATCAGAAGTCATTTATTTAAAACTAGCTGACCCACGCAACTTCGTCTGCGTCACATAAGAGAGAAAAACAAACGGTAAAAAATGGCTATTAAAAAATAAGGGTTGATCGCGGTGTAAATTTAGGATTGTATGTATTTTTGTATGTTGTATCATAAAAAAATAAAAACTAAAAATTTTGTCTAAAAAATAAAAAATAAAAATTTAGGGGTGGACTACCCTTAACATTTAGGGGGATGAAAAATAGATGTTGGCCGATTCTCAGATCTACTCAATATGCTCACAAAATTTCATGAGTATCGGTCAAACCGTTTCGGAGGAGTATGGGAACGAAAATTGTGACACGAGAATTTTATATATAAGAATAAGCTGGGGGACTCAGCACGTCAGCGCTCTTTAAACGTCAAAAATGACTTGACAGTCCCTCAAAACACCAACTAATAGTGCCGGGAAGAACCGTCTTCGATACAAGATGTTTTAACATCAATAATTCGCTCTTATCTTGTATCTTATTTTTAGCCTAAATAAAAATGTCTCTTTTATAATTGGACATAGATAAGCAAAAAGGATCCACCCCACAAAATGTTACGTTTGAGATATTGAAGATTGAAGTTTAACCAGAAGATTCATGCTTTCTGAATCTTTTTAGTGATTTATCTTTTCCATAGATTTGAAGTAAATATTATAATCTAAAAAGATCCACATGCTTTGAATTTTTTTTTACATTTTAGTTTTGTGTCAGTTTCTTAGACTGGCCGTTTTACAATATGATCCAAGGAGAATGTAACGTTTTTACGAAACTAAAATAGGGGTTCGCCATACATGTAGCTGAGTAACCAGTGTCATTCTAATGTCAAAATATTCGCAATTTACATGGATTGTTTTTGCTTATCGAAAATATAGACCTTGACGAGCAGGTTGGTATACTTAACTTATTTTCGGTCATGTTGTGGGTTGGATCCTTTTTGCTTATCTACTTCCAATTATGGAACCTTCTGGAGTACCTAACTTGAATCTTTGGGATCCCACGTGTCCTAATTTATTTTTGTAAAAATCTGCCCCATTTTTTCAAATTTTGTTAGAACTTTTTGTTTAAGTTTTTTTCTGATGTGAACTAATAATGCTGCCTAGGGTGGACAAAGCTTGCCTAAAAAAAAACGATTCTCTCGAACTTCGAATATCTTCAGATATAATTATCAGGGAACAATGAAGGCAGCACTCTTATAGATTCCACAGACTTGCTTAAAGTCGTTGACAATAGGATGAACATTTAACTTTTGTTTGATTATGCAAAACATTTTCAACCGACATTCAAAACAGGTTCTCAATTCGTCGGAACCTTTTATTTTTACTTTTTTGACTTTTCCTCATCGACTACTACTGATATTATATCGCAGTCTCAAGGTCAAGCGACTCTTGCCGAAGACCGTGGATTGATGACCACATCTAATAAATAGGTAACGAGATCCCTGCAAGCCTTGAAAAGTACATTCAGCCTTTGGCGTTATCCAGCTGCCTTTCGCAAATAATTTGACTGGCGTTATTCGCAGGATATCGTCATTATTTCAGCCGAAAGACGTGCACAGCTGGACATAGGCCTCCCCCAAGTGTCGCCACATTGACCGGTGCGTCGAGCAAGCGAAAGATTCTAAAATTGAGTCACGAGCGTAGCGAGAGTCAGTCATATCACTATCCAATTGAATTGTAGAGAATTACCTGTCTGTATATAATTATAATTGTTATTTTTGTTGTTTTCTTTTGTGCCTAGTTAATTAAAATTAGAAACGGGTATTGTAGTTTGTGTTTATTAATATTTGCATGCTATTTTATGGCGAAATCTGTCCTCGCACTAAAAGCTTATTAACCACCTTTTGTACCACATTTACTGCAAATAAATTATTTTGACTTTGACTTTGACTGATTTAGAATCTTGAGCGTTAGCGAGGGAATCAAAAGAGCACGAGGTTAAAAATCTCAGCGAGGAAATGAATACACATAAAAAAGCGCATTATTACAAATTCAGTTAATTCTTTTGGCGTCAAATAAACTTCCTCGTCGTTAGATAATGAGTGGTCATTTTAGGTTTTTCACTTGTTTTCTAGTTGGATTCCTTGTTTTTAACCTAAGATGTTAACAATATGACGTGAAAAGAAAATGGCGCCCACAAAACATAATAAAAAAGTACACCAAGAAAGTTCGGAAAGTAAATAGGTTTAATTATGTTTTGAATTCACATGCTTATTGCACACGATGTTCTAAATTCAAATTTATTTTACCCTTTCTTTTTTTTTTTAAGGATGGAAATCATCAAATGACCTCCCCCCCACTCTGGGCGGAGCGGGAGGGAGTGTCAGACTCTTACTGACTAAAAACCATCCATGTACCTTCCTCGCCTTTTACGTTCCGGGGCCGCGGGGTATCTCTTTCGAACAGGCCCGTAACCTTCGAACAGGCTCGCAACCTTCAAACAGGCCCGCAACCAATTTACTTTACCCTCAAGACGATAAAAACGGCTTTTGCACTCAGATACGAGTATCGAAGAGCAAAAATACTCTTTCCGAGATGGGGGGATGAAAAAACAATTTAACTGTCATGGATCCCGCAACGAAATTAATCACAAATAAATTCTGCAGTATTCCATTAGACTAGAAACCGACACAAACATTATTGGGGAAGTGTTAAGCGACGATCATGCAAAGGAGGTGGTTGCCCAAGGTGTACCGGACGTAATTAAACCATGGCTTTTTATTAAGGCTTTTAATGGCACCTATTTTGAGTTATATCCCAAAAAAAACTAAATGTTTAACCGGTTAATGCATTTCCTGATGTTTCGATAATGATTTTTTTGTAAAGTGCAAACCGCAACAAGTTTAATCAAATTAATCTTAATATATACGGAAAATATTTGATAATAGTTTAGCCAAAAATTTTTATTAAAATTATGATTTCCGGGTACTTCTTCTTCTAAGCTATTATTTTAAAGGTCGGTTGACGATGAATAATTTGTTATTTATTTCATCATCATCATCATCATCATCAGCCTATAATGTACCCACTGCTGGGACACGGCCTCCTCTCAATGAGATAGAATGGCCTATAATCTACCACGCGGGCCCAGTGTGGATTGGTAGATGTCACATGTCTTCGAATTTTTGTTATGTATTTATTTAGTACTAACTGACCCACGCAACTTCGTCTGCGTCACATAAGACGGAAAAAGCTACCTACAACTACCTACCTTCTACTACCTACCTACCTACTACTACCTACCTACTACTCCCTACCTACTACTACCTACCTTCTACTACCTACCTACCTACCTACTACTACCTACTACTACCTACTACTACCTACTACTACCTACCTACTGCTACCTACCTACCTACTACTACATTTTTTTTTCATACGAACCTTCTCCTGATAATAACAAACACAACAAAAAAAGAATCAGCCAAATCGGTCAAGCCGTTTTCATGCTATGTCGTGACAACGGAAAACGGGTTTCATTTTTTATATATATAGATTTACATGGAAGAATTACAGCTAATAAATACATAAAAAAGGAAACCATAGTCACCAGACAGCCATTTACAAGTCCTCACGTAGACGTATTATAGTTATCTATGGTGTAAGCAGAAAACACACAGCTTAAATATAACTGAGAAAAAAATATAAAACCAACAACAAGTATACAAAGTGAAATTTTTCAATGTCATTTGGAAGGAAAGTACTCGAAATACTGGAGATAGAAAATTTTACTCAAAGGAAACATCCCTTTATTTTTAAAAAGAAACAAATCTGCATTCACAGCTTTTCGAAAATTCGTTTGCTACTCTCGGAAATCGGCCCAACATAGTTGGAAACACTTGGGTCTCCGAATATAGATGTATCTCCCAAGACCTACTCACTGGTGGGACCTAAAGGGTGTAAAACACCTCTTAACGAATACGAAAGGTACTTGTTCTCCTCGTCATTCTGATCATTTTTTGTTCTACACTATACCTGGGAACCTTCTAGTTACGGAGATATTGGGGGTTAAAGTTGCAAGATTTTAACAAGTTTTTTTTAAATACCACTTTTTATCGCATGATTTTTACTTTATACAGGGTGAATTTTAATTAATGCGACAAAATGAAATTGGAGCTTCAGTAACAGTAACATAGTAATTATAAACTGTTTTTTCTACAATCTAAATCGTTAAAAAAAATTACGCGATTATCGTTTTCAAAAGGTCCATTGATGTTATTATCTTTATTTAAGTACGAATTATCGGTATTCCAGTAATATGCAAAATAAATAAGAAAAAATAAGGCAAAATTAGGTAAATGACCGCTATATTGAGCACTGCGATGAGTCGGCAAGATTTTTGATACTTTTGTTATTTTAACGGTTTTCGTAAGAATCAGTCTTACGAAAACCGTTAAAATAACAAAAGTATCAAAAATTTCAAAATCAATTATTTTTTAATTTTATATTTTATACATTTTCTTGACAACACGTATTATTGTATATTTAAATTTGTCGCATCTATTCAATTTCACCCTGTATATCTCTACGACCCCCGTACTATTTAATCCATCCATCCGCACAATGTCCTAAGTGTTGAGTTATACCACAAACCATGATTTGTAACCTCAAAAAAAAAAGTTGTTTCCCAGCAATATTTTTTGCGTAAAGTTACTTAGTTTGATGTACAGAATGCTTGGTTAACGGCTTTGTGATGAGGTGAAATACACCCTGTATATGACTATTTAGTTTTATATCCCCTGAGACCCACCAGGGACTTAATGTACGAAAGAAAACAATTACAAATTAGCATAAATCTACTTTCATCATCATCATCATCATTCTCTTGCCCTTATCCCAATTTATTTGGGGTCGGCGCAGCATGTCTTCTTCTTCCATACTCCTCTATTTTTCGTCATCTCATCAGACACTTCTTTTCTTACCATATCCTTCTCAACACAGAGTCCACCCATCGTTTCTTTGGTCTTCCTCTACTCAAATACCCATCCACATTCATATTCAAAACTTTTTTCAAGACATTTTCCTCATTCCTCCGCATCACATGCCCATACCACGACAACCGATTACCACACAACTTTTCAGTCACCGGCGCATCTTTCAGACTTCCTCTAATATACTCATTCCTTACTTTATCCATTCTCGTAACACCACACGTCCCCCTTAGCATTCTCATCTCCGCGACATGCAGATGCCTTTCATTCATCCCTTTTGTGGCCCAACATTCTGATCCATACAACACAGCAGGTCTAACCATTGTTTTATAAATCTTCCCCTTAAGTTTTAGGGGAATGCGGGAGTCGCAGATCGTTCCCGTGAACTGCCGCCATTTCATCCATCCCGTGTTAAGGTTGGAGTGTAGCCTTAGAGGCGCAAAAATTTTTCGAAAAAATTTTTTTTTTCGATTTGGTACCATACGCTTATAGGCACCATGAGCCGTGCAGAAAACAAAAAAAAAATTTTGAGTTAAAAAAATTTTTGGGACTTTTTTTTGTTTTCTGCACGGCTCATGGTGCCTATAAGCGTATGGCATCAACTTCCAAAAAAATTTTTTTCGAAAAATTTTCTAAGTGTTTGCCCCTAACCCTACTCAAGGTGAAAAGTAAGGAGAAATTTTGTAAGTCCCAAAATTTTTTTTTTGTTTTCTGCACGGCTCATGGTGCCTATAAGCGTATGGTACCAAATCGAAAAAAAAAATTTTTTCGGAAAATTTTCTAAGTCCCAAAAATTTTCTAAGTCCCAAAAATTTTTTTAACCAAAAAAATTTTTTTTTCGTTTTCTTTGCTTCTCATAGCGCCCCCAAGGATATACTCCAACTCCTAAAAATCCGCCCCTAAGGCTACCCACTGACCCGTGTTAATTCTGTGCTTTACACTTCGATCTATTTCGCCATCGCTTTGCATGAGTGAACCAAGATACCGAAAGTCGGAGCAGACAGGAAGAGACGCGCCATCTAGCGCTATGGCTAAAGGTCACGCAGATGATAAACAGTTTTACACTACATTTTATTCAAATATTCACAAGTTAGCAGCATTGTATGCATTTGCATTTATAACTAAAACCATATTTCATGTAAATCATGTAACTAACAATATTTCATACAAGTTTATATAGGTACCTGTACGTACGAGTATTTTATGACCTGCTTAATGTCATGGAATGCTAAAATTAGTAAACACAGCGAATCGTTAATAAGTACTTAATTAATCATATCATTTTAGTGCGTTGTTAAACTTTGAAGTAGGCACTATACAGGGTGTAAACCACCTCATCACAAAGCCGTTAACCAAGCATTCTGTACATCAAACTAAGTAGCTTTACGCAAAAAATATTGCTGGGAAACAACCTTTTTTTAACCTCAAAAAGGTTATAAATCATATTTTGTGGAAGAACTCAATGTAACGCACTCAAAAAATTGTGTCGATGGATGGATAGAATAGTGCAGGGTTCGTAATCTTACACAAGAAACTTGTATTTAAAAAAATAATCTAGAAGTTATTTCACGACTTCGGATGATGCGTCTTGCGACAGTGACAGTTCCGAGGCGCGGAAGATATGGTCACCCATCCACAGACTTACCTAGGCAAGCGCGGCTGAAACTTGTAAATCGACACGTGCGGCTCGTGGTTGAAAAATATATTTTTCATCCCCCCATCTCGGAAAGAGTATTTTTGCTCTTCGATATCTGAGTGCAAAAGCAGTTTTTATCGTCATGAGGGTAAAGTAAATTTGAATTTAGAACATCGTGTGCACTAAGCATGTGAATTCAAAACATCATTAAACCTATTTACTTCTACCTCTATGGTGCCGAATGTATCATACATTTTTTTTTTAATTTGTTAAGAACTCAGACTCGGAACCTTCTTGGTGTACTTTTTTAATAGGTATGTTTTGCGCGCGCCATTTTCTTTTCGCGTCATATTGTTAACACCTTAGGTTAAAAACAAGGAATCCAACTTGAAAACAAGTGAAAAACCTAAAATGACCACTCATTATCTAGCGACGAGGAAGTTTATTTGACGCCAACAGAATTAACTGAATTTGTTTTGCGCATTTTTTTTTTGCGTTTATCCATTTCCTCGCTGAGGTGGGATGAAAAGTTACGTGTTGCACTCGAGTGCAAAGATTTTTCACCTCGTGCTCTTTTGATTCCCTGGCTAACGCTCAAGATTCTAAGTTTTGAATCACTCGCTTCGCTCGTGACTCAATTTTAGAATCTTTCGCTTGCTCGGTCATCAAAATTAAGCACGCGGTTAAAAAACAACTTTGCACTCTTGTATAACAAATAACTATTTCAACCACGAGCTTCAGTATAAAGGGTGTAAAACACCTCTTCACGAAGCCGAAAGGCACTTGGTCTCCTCATCATTGCGATCATTTCTTTTTCTACAAAAAAATGTCCTTCTAGTTACGGAGATATAGGGGGTCAAAGTTACAACTTTTAGATTATTTTTTAAAATACAAGTTTCTTGTGTAAGATTACGAACCCCGCACTATTCTATCCATCCATCGGCACAATTTTTTTGAGTGCATTACATTGAGTTATACCACAAAACGTGATTTTTCACCACAAAAAAAAATCGTTTCCCATCAATAATTGCGTAAAGTTACTTAGTTTGATGTACAGAATGCTTGGTTGACGGCTTCGTGACGAGGTGCTTTACATCATGTATAAACTTCAATCCATATTTTAATGATTAACCCCAAAACTAGGACATGACCCCACTACGAGCGGTTCGAAACACCGAGCCCTGGAACTCAGCCAAGAAGCTATGGGGCTGCAAAAAGGAGGCTGAATCAATAAGGTTCATAGCAATTCAGTGCTGGATAGCAACAGTACTGCTTTTCTGAAAAGTTCAAGTTGATCTTCACTCAAGTGAGCGCACACAATTCGAAATCGAACTCCCTAGTTTTTAAAGTACATTATCGCGGTTTCACAACGAGACACCGTTCGAATTTCAAAAAGTTCAACACGCGGGTTGCAATCGGTCCTGGGTACTTCTCATGTTGGTAAGCAGTTTATTTAGATAAAGGTTAACGCACGTTAGACCATGCGGCGGTCGTAGCCGAGTGTCGACCGTCCAATTTTGTATGGACGTTGTTCGGTAGCGGCTCGGAAGAGTGAGTGACTCTATACAAAATTTGCACGTTTGACACTCGGCTCGGAACCGGCGCAGTTTAGCGTGCGTCATCCTTTAGTATCACGTTTATGGCGGTATTTTAAATGTAACGGGTAAATCGGGCTGATTGTCACCGTGAAATTGTCAAACACGTTATATTGTAATCTCTCTAGCGATATTGTAAACTCTCGAAATATTGTCAACTGAACATACGGATGTATCTCTGCCCCCATAATCGGGACTTGGGCCACCCTCCCGTTAGGTTAGTTAGGTTCCTTTAAACCCTGCACTCGGAAATACCGCGTGAAGCGGGGTTTCGTCGACTACCATGCATTTTAGGGGAATATAAAGTGTTTTAAGGTTAGGTTATATTAATCGGTATTTCTCAGGAATTGTACATTATCTTTTCATGAGAGTGGTACCATTGGGCAAGGGGGAGTCCTTCGCTCCACACTACCATCGCATGCATTTCACGAAAAATAATGCGTATATTGTAAGCAGTAGGTATGTTCGTTTGACAATATTTCGAGAGTTTTAATCTCTGTAGTTATTTTACAATATAACGTGTTAAACAATTTTACGGTGACATAAATACACTTGCCGGTTTTGAGGGTCCCTTATACCGGGCCTGTGGACGGCTGGCTATGGGCTAACTAGCCGTCCGGCCATCTAACGACGACGACAGGCCGTGTCGACGGCGCGTTCGTGTTCCACGCGCGCCTCAAAGAGAATTCAGCAAAAGGAGAGGGGCCCGCAAGGGCCGAAGCCTGCCGGGGTTGCGGGCCTGTTCGAAAGAGATACCGCGGCCCCGGAACGTAAAAGGCGAGGAAGGATCACGGATGGTTTTTAGTCAGTAAGAGTCTGACACTCCCTCCTGCTCCGCCCAGAGTGGGGGGAGTCATTTGATGATTTCCCATCCTTAAAAAAAAAAAAAAAAAAAGGGTCCCTTATACCGGTGTTTCCAGCAATTTTGACGATATCGTCTACCCACCAAGCTTTTGAACGGCCCTGATTTCTTTGGCCTAATCTTGACAGCACTCGGCGTCTAGCCAGGGGCCTAATTCTGCAATTTTAATAAATTCGTCACTCCAACACGATTCCATTCTCATCCCATTGTCATTTTGCTTAAAGTTCGAAATCTGCTAAATTCACAATGGTCGATCATTGGCCGTCAATGGTCTCGTAATAAAATTGTGTTTTAATGCCATTGTCGTATTGTCATTATAATAAAACCCTTAGTACAAATGGTTTTCGAAATCTACTACTAAATGCGAACATTTATACATGCCAGATTTCATGTACGAGATTATCATTCTATGACACTTCTTTCAATAAGGTCTCAGTGAAAAGTCATAATGGCGCCATTATGTTACTAGAATTAAGAAACTTGGCAAAATTTGACAGAACTTGATCATTATGAAATCAATGATCGACTACTCTGACACTATTACAATAGCAGAATCTTGCCCAGGTCGGATCTACTTGAGGCGCATCGCCAGATCCCTGACGTCGTTGTCTTTCGTCCGACGGCGGATTTCGGTAGTACGCACTCGATCTAGAAGGGATTTGCCGTCACGGCGCTCTCCCTTTGTCCCACTTGTACTTAGTGGACAGTCTCCCCTGTGAGCGTCCATGTCTCCGCACCGTAGGTTATTGTTGTGAGGACACATTGGTTGACAAGGCGGGTGTTTAAACACTTCCTCAGCAGCCCCCAATATTACCACGACTTCACATTCCAAGATTTTAATTTCAATCTTCATCAGTTTTTAACTCGCAAATTTTCTTTTTTACAGAATCCAAAATGTCTTCGGAAAAGATTCTGCACGAAGACAACGGGTCTTCTTCAGACTCTCTAAGGTCTGAAGACAGTGATTCTACACCAGAAAGTGCCACGGACTCGCTAAATAGTTTATACCATGACCAGACCACAGAGAACACTTGTGTGGAGAGTTGTATAGAGAAGACGCAATGTGAGGGAAATAAGAAGAGAGGGATTTGTTGCAGTGAGTAGACTATGGACTGTTTATTAATTTCAAAACGCTTGGTTGACACTTCCCTAGGACTGGCTCTAACTTTGGCCAAAGGCTCAGCGTTGCCATAAAGCGCGGTAACGCTGCCAGTCTCTTTGGGACATTACCAGTTGGCAGCGTTAAGCAGGACTTATTGAAGTTATTTTTAAGTTTATAGTTTACTAGCCAATGCCCGCGGTTTCGCCCGCGTTAAATTATATACAAAAACCTTCCTCTTGAATCACTCTATCTTTTATAAAAACCCGCACCAAAATCCGTTGCATAGTTTTAAAGATCCAAGCATGAAAAATATGGACAGACAGATGCGGCGGGAGACTTTGTTTTATAATATGTAGTGATAGTGAAGTAAAAAAATATAAATTAAAATAAACTAAACTCACTGTCTAGTTTATTTTAATTTATAATTTTTCCTGTTTAGCTTGCCATTTTCGTAAAGATGGCATTAGGAAATTTTATAGGAGCCTTCCAAATAACATTTTGCCTGACCTAGGAGATCCAACTCAGCAGTTGTGGTTGAGACCACTGAACAACGAAGCAGAAAGAGGAAAAAATAACATAAAGAACACGTACATCATTATTATAACTAATTTCATTGAGCTATATATATCTATGACTAATTTATTGTAACAGTCACTAAACGTCTGTCAAGACACAAAATAAAAAAACAAAACCATAAACAAATTAAAACTCCAAACTTCCTCGTCCCATCTTCGGCAGTCAATAGACAAACTTATTCTATTTTTAATCTATGCTTCGACAAAGACATCGCACGCATTCAGCCTAGTTACGATCTTTGACAATGTGTGTCCTAGGGTTTCAATTACATATTTAGTGTTGCAATCATGTTTTGCATACTAAAAAAGATGCCAGAGGTTGAAACGTAATTTAATATTTCGGGTTCCGTATTTCTTAAAATAGTTTTTGTACTGTTTATAGATCTAAAAGTTTATGATCAGATAAGGATTTTATTTAAGCACATTCTGATATTCTCACTCACTTGCGGTTTTATAGGACAGTCGCTTGTATCCTGTAGAGATTATAACATCTTCTATTCGAATGGGAGTAGACGATTAGTCAATGGTCGGCCCAGTGCAGGTACTAAAATAACACTTTATATGCAATGCCAAACTTAAGTGGCAGTGGTGAGGGCATATTGCTCGCAGAATGGATAGCCGATGGGGCCGAAAAGTTCTGACCCCGTATTCACAAACGTTCGACTCGTTTCCGATTCGACAACTCGTATATCTGTCTTCTTCTGGCATTACGAAAACGACCGAGATAGACATACGACTTTCCGAATCGGAAGCGAGTCGAATGGTTGTGAATAAGGGGCCTGGAGTGACGTCCGCGACTCGATAGTCGTTGCGTTGGTACGACTCCCACTAGGTGGACCGATGACCTGGTGAAGGTTGCGGAAATCCGCTGGATACGAGTCACGCGGGATCGGGACATGTGGCGACACATGGAGGAAGCCTATATTCAGCAGTGGACCTCTTTCGGTTGAAATGATGCTGCAATATTTGGTTCTAGGACATGCCATGGTTTCATAATGTGTGAAAGCAGTAACATAGGTAAGAATGAATGCTGTGTAGTTCTATGACTTCTAATTCATGGCTTATCAATTGGCTACCCGCACTTTTGACCTAGGGTGTTAATCAACATCTTTGAACTCCTAAAAGAGTGCAAGAAAGTCTCAGGGGGTACTTATTGTAGGGGCTGGCTGCAATTAAGGTTGAGAAGTCGCTTCATGTAAGATATTGATATTCAGCTGCATCAGGTTAGACTGGAAGCCGATTCATCGATGACAGTTCTGCCCGACTCTTTCTTTCCTTCCCGATTCGTTCCTTCTTCTAAGCAAAGAAAGAACGAATCTAAAAAAAGAGTGACGGTAAAAAGAGATTTGAAAACAAATGCCTGGCTTAGTTCTCTGGCAGAAGTACCTAAGGAACCCCAAAAAACGGTTCTTTTAAATACCGCTCTTAATATAATTCGTTATTCAAATTCATTCCCTAACACAACCACATAAAGTTCTTGCATATCTTTAAAAACAGTTTCCCATATGCAAATACAATTTGGTCAAGTACTGTCTACGTCACGTCAATTCTAACAAAGGTTCTACCGCGTCATGGATATGACGTAACACGTGGTTTAAAAGGATATTGAGGTCAGGATACTATTAATCTTTATTGATTAGCGTTTAAGGAAAATCGCTGTTGTCCATGCAAAGAATTGTACAGAAGGTTCGTTTTCATACAACAAGTGAAACAAGTTATACTTATTTCTTACTTTATCCATTCTTGTCATTCCACGCATCCTTTTCAACATTCTCATATGGATCCTTGGACATGTACAGTATTGTCAGTATTCCCAAATTAATAATGCGCATGCAGATCTTCACTAATTGTCGTATTTCCGGAAACACCGGAAACCGAATGATTGAATCGTACGAGCCTAAATTATGCATGAAGAAAATGCACTTAACCACTCTACACAAATCATCTTCCGATGCTCGGGGAATACGACCGTTTAGTGACGAAGATTTCTATGCGCATTACCACTTTATTTAGGAGACCAGACCCCATATTCACAACGCTTCGATTCGCTTCCGATTCGGAAAGTCGTATGTCTATCTCGGTCGTTTTCGTAATGCCAGAAGAAGACAGAATACGAGTTGTCGAATCGGAAACGAGTCGAACGTTTGTGAATACGGGGTCTGTATTCGTTCTATCGTTTGTTTGTCTTAAGTCGTCCAATTCGGCACGGTGCGAGTTTTCATAAGATTTCATACAAGTATTTCTTAAATTCGTAAATTTCGGCTTCTGCGCTTCCTTTGGCTCTCATAAGTGCGCTGGAAGGTATTCGCTTCGGTAATTTTAGTGGTTACTTCCGAATAAGCACGAACGCATCTGCAGCTGGATCCGGTTAGAATGAAAGTCGTCCCCAACATAGCTGGGAAAAGGCTAGGGGACCGTTCAAGTGTTACGTAAGCCCTATAGGGGGGACATGGGGGTGAGGGGATCTATATGGTGATTACATTTTATATATTACATAATAATGATTAAATTTTATACACATATTGTCTACTAGCTTTTGCCAGCGGCTTCGCCCGCGTGAAGTTTGATACCTAATTGTCCCATGGGATTTTACTACCGGGATAAAAAGTATCCTATGTGTTAATCTAGGTTATGAACTGTCTGTGTGCAAAATTTCATCCAAATCCGTTCAGTAGTTTTTGCGTGAAAGAGTAACAAACATACATCCATCCTCACAAACTTTCGCATTTATAATATTAGTAGGAAGTAGGATAGTAGGATAGTAGGAAGTAGGATAGGATGCTTGACTTGACTGTTGATCCACTTTCGCCAAAGTTGAATTCTTGAAGTCCTCTCTCTATCCCAAGCTTATTTTCTTATTTGTCGAATTATAGCTGGTCCTAATGAATCAATAAAAAAAAGAAAAATGCATATACCAATGTTTACGTAAGCATGTGATGAGGGGGGTATAGTTTTGCTTACTTTTGCTGACAAGGGGGAGGGGGAGTAAACAATTATAATAAAGCTGCTTATAAAGGGTGTAAAACACCTCTTCACGAAGCCGAATGGCACTTGTTCTCCTTGTCATTGCGATCATTTTTTTGTTCTACACCATACCGGGAACCTTCTAGTTACGGAGATATATGGGGGGTCAAAGTTACAACTTTTTGACAAGTTTTTTTTGTAAGATTTTAACTTTTAACACCTCCACGACCCCCATACTATTCAATCCATCCATCAGCACAATGTTTTAAGTGCGTTACATTGAGTTCTAACACAAAACATGATTTATAACCTAAAAAAAAAGTTGTTTCCCAATAATAATTTTTGTGTACAGTTACTTAGTTTGATGTGCAGAATGCTTGGTTAACGGCTTTGTGATGAGGTGGTTTACACCCTGTATAACTTGAGCGGTTCCTAGGCAGATAAAGAGGTGCGGTATTAAACTTCTGTAAATTTCTGTGGTCTAGGCTTGTAATAGGATGGGTGTCATTAACATACAATGGTGTATGAGATTTGAATCAGCTGTAAGTTGTATGTGGATGACCTAATGGAATTGGTTTCATAACCTTGAACTCAACTTGGTTATGGTTGTGGCTGGTCGTGAATTCTAGTTATTATACAAAGTATTACGTTAAACCTGAAAATATTTTGATCAGAATCACGAGCGGAATCAATAGGCATGATAACAGTATCAAAAACTTGCAAATCTATTTAGTCCGTCAGTTAGATTATTGAAAAATAATGGACAGGTATTTTTTGTTTTTGTAAATCAATGAATATTGATAAAGATAAAACGCATCAAAACTCGGCAGTGCTCGTGACGTCAGAACTAGCTAAAAGTTATACCTAGGCGTGACGTATTGGGAATTTTAAAAGCGTCGTCTCTTCGCTAATTTTGATTTACGTAATAAAATAAAAAATACGGGTCAAATATTTTTTTTATAATCTACCTGACGGACAATTCGTTTCTTTTTTGTCGTCTACCCAATTGAACCACTTTTTAATATGTTTATGTCACATTTTCAAAAAAATCTTCAATGAAAATGTTGCCCTGTCTATTTATTAATAGATCAGTCAAGCAAGCCATCACGTGCGCAAACCCGCCAAAATATGTAAAAAACAAACACAAATAGTAGTCGTCTAATTTAAATTTTCTCATACGTCGGATATTAATAGTTCTTGCCAGTATAACAGTACATAAAATCTAATTTTTTTTTGAAGTTTTTTTTTCTCTCAGAATTAGGTCAATTGTCTGAGGTTTTGCGCATTTAACGTTACACGTTGTATAGAGAGTATAAACAAATCCTTCACGGAGTCGTCAACCAAGCATTTTGTACATCAAACTAAGTCTAACTTAACTCTAACGACTTTTATTGAAGTGAAACTTCTAATGCGACTTCCAACAAGATTGCGCTTAACGCTACCATGGCCCCATGCCTTGTTTCTTCAACGTTTGTTTGTTCGATGTAAGTGGCCCATAGAGGAGTCTGACCACCAGTCTTACCCAGTACTAATTGAGTTAGGGAAGTCAGTCGCTCCTCGCACATCTGCTAATTCTGGAAGCCGATCCCACAAAACTGGGAAAAAGCGAGGCAGATAAAGATGTAAATAATAGATAAGAAGATAATATGACGAATACATTATGTATCTGTATAATTTCTACATCATCTAAAGGCCTGACGAGGTCAAACTACTCAATAGGCACATCATTATGAATAAAGAATTGACGATTACACAACTGGATATATAATTATTAACTGACTCTTTGGTCGCAAGCGTTACTGTTGAGCATGAAGATTTGGTTCGATTTCCAGGGCCTCGATTCTGCTATTACGATAGTGTCAGAATAGGCGATCATTGAAGTCATAATGATCAAGTTCTGTCAAGTTTTGACAAGTTTGATAATATAATGGCGTCATTATGACTTCTCAATGGACAACCACTATGACCCCATTGAAAGAAATGTCATAGAATACTAATCTCGTACATGAAATCTGGCATGAATAAAGGTTCGCATTTAGTAGTAAATTTCGAAAACCATTTGTACGAATGGTTTTATAATAATGGCAATACGGAAATGCCATTAAAACACAATTTTATTATGAGATCATCGACCGACCATTGTGAATTTAGCAGATTACGAACTTTAAGCAAAATGACAATGGGATGAGAATGGAATCGTGTTCGAGTGACGAATTTATTAAAATAGCAGAGTAAGGCCCCAGGTCGGGAGAAGAGGAGGAAAGAGGGTATTACACCAACTATAAAAGAATAGCTGACCCGCGCAAATTATTCTGCGTGAAGAACCGCTCGACCGATTTTGTGCAAACTTCACATAAACCATCTACTAAATAGTCCGAACAAAACCTAAACATTTGGTTTGGATAGGTGGCCCGTTCTTGAGTTATAAAAACAACGAAAAGTGGCATTGATTTTTACATATTGATAAAAAATAAGCAAAATTAAAGTGTGTGAATGTAATTACTAAATATCTTCTGGAATACCCAAGAAAGAATTGAAGTTCTGTGCAAAAAAAAAATTGGGAAGTACTTAATATTTTTATAACAATTTGAGGCAACAGCTAGTTCACAAACGAGGAGCTCGTGGCTAAATAATAACAGCCGCTCGGGTCGATCTTTAGGCTAGGCCGTATTTGCCTAGGTTGGTCTGTGGATGGGTGACCACCCTTACATACCGAGTTTCCTCCGTGCCTCGGAAAGCACGTTAAGCTGTCATTTGTCCATCTTTGGCAGTCGTTACAGGTGGTCCAAAAAGTCTGACAACCAGCCTTACCAAGTGGTATCGTATTACTCAGTTCTAAGTGGGTTGTGGAGGTCAGATAGGCAGTCACTCCATGTAAAATACTGGTATTCAGCTGCATTCGGTTAGACTGGAAGCCGACCCCAACATAGTTGGGAAAAGGCAGGCATATGATGGCGTCGAGCTTGTTCACAGATCTAATTAAGATAGTAGATAGCTATTTACCATTATTTAAAATATTCTACAACTTCAATCATTAAAGACTCAGTAATTAATCACATTTGGTTAAGAAACTTTTCCTTCGGATGACCGTGAAAACCAGACAGTGTGGTAAAAATTAAGAAATACGATTTAATTCATTCAAATTTCAAGGGAAATTGCAAATTAAGCTATCTAAACACAACTTTTGATCATATTTACATAGAGAACTAAATATATATGTCACCGTAAAATTATTGTCATCGAGACATTACAATATCGCGAGAAAAATCACGTTATATTGTAATATAACGTGTTTTTTCTCGCGATATTGTAATGTCTCGAATTATTGTCAACTGAACATACGGAAGTATCTCTGCCCCCATAATCGGGACTTGGGGCACCCCCCCGTTAGGTTAGTTAGGTTCCTTTAAACCCTGCACTTGGAAATAGGGGCCCCGCGAAGCGAGGCTCCGTCGACTACGCTTTTTAGGGGGAATATAAAGTGTTTTAAGGTTATGTTATATTAATCGGTATTTCTCTGGAATGGTACATTATCTTTTCATGAGAGTTGTGCCACTGGGCAAGGGGGACCCCTCCTTCCCTCCACACCGCGTAAGTTGACTACCATCGCATGCATTCCACGAAAAATAATGCGTTTTGTTGTAAGCAGTATGTTCATTTGACAATAATTCGAAGCTTTACAATATCGCTAGAGATATTACAATATAACGTATTTGTTTTACGGTGACATATACATAACGTATCATGTCGACTGTTATCATGGCCTAATAATAACAGCTGTACGGGTCAGGGGGGTGAAACTTCCATACATTGGGGTCAAACAAAATTTCCATAGATAGTGCTGCCATCTGTGTGTTTGAGGACACAAACTTTTCAACTGTTTGACTGTTTTACAACTGTCATAAAGATAACAGCTTTTTTAGACAACTGGTCAGTGAAGTAGATAGCCTAGAGGTGACAGCGGTTGCCTTGTGAATAGTAGTACCCAATTTCGAATCCGTAGTAAAGAATTACTTCTTTATTTATTTGGTTGAACAGAAACTAACAGTGCCATCTAACAGTTGAGGTACACAGTTTTAAAAACGAAAACCAGAGTTGCGCACCTATCTTGTATTATACAACATTATTTTTTGTTTATACTAAACCCGAAAAGGGGTCATTGTACTCATCATTTTGAATAACTTTTTCTATGGGACGAACCTTGAAATCGCGAAAAAAAAATCAGCTGTTCCCTACATTTTGACGAGTTATGCGAACATCAAAGTCGAAAAGTACTGCTTTCTGAATCAAGCCCTTGATCCAGCTGCCAAGCGAGAGCCTCCTAAGATGTTGGTCGAGGCTCTTGGCTACTTATTAAGCCATTGGCCGACACGACTATCGGCACAATGACAGCTGTATTCACATCCCACATGTCGACAACCTCGCGAGCCAGATCTAGATATTTGTTTTTTTTTTATCTTGCTCTGCTTTGGCGAGGTTCTCGTCATGCGGGACTGTTATATTAACAATCATTGTGCGACGCTCCAATCGATCTATGACCACAATGTCAGGCCTATTGCCAACAACAGTCCTGTTGGTGGTGATAGGTCGATCCCAATACAACGTGATATTACCATTAACAAGAACTGGATCGGGGGCTTATAGTATGGCACTTCTGATTCCACAAGGTTGTAGTATGTGTTGTTCATCCTGATGGCGTTACTAAAAGTTTCAGTTACTTGTAGTAGCTCCATCAGTTGCATAAATGTACTGAACAGCTGATTATCTTTTTGCAAACTCGATCACGTGTTTAAGTATCGTACTTATTACCAGTCACCCTGATGTCTGTGATCTCGGCGCCACAAGGCAGATTTCTTCGAGCTATTTGTTCGTTATCAGACTTAGAGTACTTATATTTGACATAATTTACCAATTCACATCACCAAAATTGTTTTAAAGTTTGAAATCACGATAGCTTTGTTTGCCACTATACACCTGTTATGCAAAAATGCACTTTTTCATTTTTCTATGACGGTTAGTAGAAACCACATAACGCCAATTGTTACGAACCTTTTAGATTTTTTTGATAGGAAATCATCAAATGATCCTCCCGCTCTGGGCAGAGCGGAAGGGAGTGTCAGATTTTTACTGACTCTAATTCTACTTTTTTACTTGTGGATGAACGCAACTTGTGTTGGACCGGTATGTACCCACATGAACAGCTCTTTTGCATCGATTAGATCTTGAAAGGTGCAAGTGGTTGTGCAGGATTGGCACGACAGGAGGTGGAGCGTATCCTGCAGGCAATCTGTTTGGGACGTGGACCTTTCTAAAGTCCGTGTATGTACTTCTAAGGTAAGGTTAAGATTACCGACGTAGCCCAAACAATTGCCAAACTTAAGTGGCAACGAGCAGGGCACATTGTTCGGAGATCGGATGGGCGATGGAGCCAGAAAGTTCTGGAGTGGCGACCGCAAACCGGAAGACGTTGCGTTGGAAGACCTCCCACTAGGTGGACCGATGACCTGGTGAAGGTTGTGGGAGTCCGCCGGATGCACTTGAAGGAGGGATATGTCCAGCTGTGGACGTCTTTCGGACGAAATGATGATGATGTCTAGGAAGCTTCCTCCCGGCGTTCCCACTCACTTCTGCCTTAAATCCTTTTTGTTATTTGCCTATTAAGTTTCGTTTCCGCGAAAAAGTTTCAATGCAAATCAAGTTCATGCGTTTTTTGAGTCAACTTCTACTGGCGAAACTCGTGTTGAATGCACATTTTCATTTTATCTCCATGTCGTGGAGGGCGGTGCTGCATCCTGTATTCAAGCTTGGGTCTTTTCGGAATTATAACTGTCGTGGAATTTTAATTTTTGAGTAACATTTAATGTTATGTATTTCTGCAAGGAACACGTGATTCTATAGCATTTTTACCAATTATGTTGGGGTCGACTTCCAGTCTAACTGTATGCAGCAACAACAGTATTTTATATTCTGACGACCCGAATGGCGTAGTGGTAGTGACGCTGCCTTAGGTTCTTAGGGTCCTGGGTTCGAATCCCGGTAGGAGCAAAGGTTTGTGTGATGAGCATGGACATTTGTTTCCGAGTCATGGATGTTTGTATGTATTTACAAACAAAAAAAGCATATATGTAGTATATCAACTATCTAGTGTCCACGATACAGGCTTTGCTTAGTGTGGCACTAGGTGGCGCTGTGTGTTCACGTCCAGTGATATATATACCAGCGATATATACATATATGGAAAGACTGCTCATCTGACCAACCCAGTTTCTAAGTAAGACGACCTATTCTGACTACTTGTAACCTCTGTCAAAGATCTACAAATGACAGCCGGGACCAACGTGCTTTCCGAGGCACAGAGGAAACTCGGTATGTAAGACCGTCATACCCATCAACGAACCGACCTCGGCATGTACTGCTTTACCTAGAAGATTGACCCGTGTGGTTGTTAACGGGCGTGAAACTTCCATGCATTGGCGTCAAACAAAATGTTCATAGATAGTGCTGCCATCTGTGTGTTTGAGAACACAAACTTTTCAACTGTTTTACAACTGTCATAAACAGAACAGCTATTTTGAACAATTTGTTCGTGTATTCGATAGCCTAGCGGTGACAGCGGCTGCCTTGTGATTAATAGGTCCCAGGTTCGAATTCGCAGTCAAGATTTACTATTTGTATTTATTTGGTTGAACAGAAACTAACAGTGCCATCTAACAGTTGAGGCACACAGTTTTCAAAAGGAAAACGGGAGTTGCGCATCTATCTTGTATTATAGATGTAGTGTATGTTATCTATGTTTGTTAATATTTAGCCACGAGACGGAACCATTAAAAATAATCTGAACTAATATTAAAAGAGGAATATTTTTTTTTTTCAATATTAAAAGAGGAATGTATATTTTTTTTTTGTTAAAGATTTAACTCAAGAACAACTCGGCGATTTTAAAAATTCATAGTAAAGTATCATAGGCTTCAAATTATGCTGATATAATGCAAATAGAGTAGACGACAAAAATCTTATTGGTCCATCAGTTAGATTATCATAAAATATTTGACCCGTATTTTTTGTTTCGTTATATAAACCAAAATTGACGAAGATACGACGCTTTTAAAATTCTCAATACGTCACGCCTTGCTATAATTTTTAGCGAGTTCTGACGTCACGAGTCCCCATTGATTGATCCGTTTTATCTTTGTCAATTTACATTGGTTTACAAAAACAAAAAATACGTGTCCATTATTTTCCAATACTCTAACTGACGGACTAAATAGATTTGCAATTTTTTGATACTGTTGTCGTCATGCAATTGAAGCTATCACAATTTATCACGGACGAAGTCGTGGGCGAAATCTATACTTATAATAAATCTGTAGAGAGGTCAATTCTGTACATGAAATATATTTACAAAATAACTATCGGGGGGTGATTAGTGCAATCAGTAAAATTTTTGTCTGTCTGTCTGTCTGTCTGTCTGTCTGTATGTTATTTATAGAAAACTACTCGACGGATTTTAACGAAACTTGATACAATTATTCTACATACTCCTGAGCAGGTAATAGTATACTTTTCATCACGCTACCATTAATAGGAGCAGAGCAGTGAAAGGAAATGTTGGGAAAACGGGAGAAGTTACTTGGTTTTTTTAGCTTCCGTCGCGTGTGCAGCCTTAATGGTTAAAGCTACATAGAAATCATGTATAACGGAAATATTCCACATAAAATTATAGAAAAAATATCCCACGACAGCATATGTCTATCTTTTATAGTTGACTCACAATAACACGTGTAACTCCCGATAGCTTAGCAGTTCGGAGATTTGTTATTATTATATTTGTTTACTCTTACGTTTATATCATCACGCTATGACCCACATAAAACATAGGATACATTTTATTCCGGTAGTAAGATCCCATGGGACAATAATCAAACTTCACGCGGGCGAAGCCGCTGGCAGAAGCTAGTCTGTAATAAAATGTTTTTGCAAAAAAATAAAATTATCTGTACAAGTAACAGTGAACATTTGCATTTAAATAATAACTTAATTACACAGGATTATTTTGTTACCTTCTTGAGTTCTTGACCGACGTTCACGAAATTACTATCGAAATACACCGGAACCGATCATTAACTAACGTAAAACGGTTCCGTATAACAATTTAGTTGGTACCTTCTTACCTAAGGACGTTTTACAGTTTCAATAACGCAGCGAGTTTGCAAACTCAAGGCCAGAAGCTGTGCCTGCCGGGGTAGCGGGCCTGTTCGAAAGAGATACCGCGGCCCCGGAACATAAAGGGCGAGGAAGGAACATGGATGGGTTTTAGTCAGTAAGAGTCTGACACTCCCTCCCGCTCCGCCCAGAGTGGGAGAAGTCATTTGATGATTTCCCATCCAAAAAAAAAAAAAAGCCCAGAACCTGTAACACTTTTACAATTGCAACTTTTGACAGTACAGCAGCATTCATTGCGTTATTTACGTTGCGGAGCAGCCCAATTATTCAAGCATTTGAAGTAATGCATTAAAGAATTTCTATCAAACTCTCTAAAATTGTGATAGAAAGTGCCATGTTGGGATGCAGGGCATAAAACATGTAAGAGAGAAGGCATGAGATACCTTTCTTTCGCACATTTAAAAAAAAACAGAGGAAAAAAAAAATTCGTTTTAGAATATTTAGAGAATTCGTTTTTGTAATAAGTACCTACATATTTTTTTCTTCTTCTTCATGTATGTTGATAACTTCAAATAAGAATGTAAAATGAATACTGGCTGAGAATTTGTATTGATACAAGTTACAACAGATAGAAAGGATAAAATAAAAAACTTAATTTTGTTGTACGTTTTTTTTGCTAAAATGTTTTTTATTCACATAGCTGTCTGATGACGAAATCTCCGAAACCATTATTTGATTATGTCCCAAGTCCCTGTTGAAATATATACGACGATTAAAGCCACTGTCACTTTTTCTTAAATCCTGTATAATTTAATTTCCACGGAACCCTAAAAAAGAAGTGATTGTTTTAAATGCAGTTTTTTGTTTGAGAATTATTACTCAATTTGCATTAAGTTGCATTACTCGCAAGGTTGTTGCACAAAATAATATATGCAAAAAGAATTACTCACATACGAATAAGTAATGTAATTAATCTATTAGGATATTGACCTCGGTACAATTTCAGTACAAACTGAAATATCATTTCGAAATTCGAACTCGCCGTTCGAATTTCGGTTGTGAATCCATGATGATGTACCTACTTTAAAAAAACTTTTTTGCAAAAAATAAAACCGACTTCAAAAAAAACAAAAAAGTGAAAAATAACTTTAGCTTCTGAAGTCGGTGACCTTTGTTTGATTGCTTTAGTTATTTTGTCACCGACTTCAGAAGCTAAAGTTATTTTTCACTTTTTTGTTTTTTTTGAAGTCGGTTTTATTTTTTGCAAAAAAGTTTTTATTTTTCACTTTTTAGTGGTTCACAGGTGCTTGATACATGGAAAGTGCATACCGTTACAATTACAACAAGCCCAAACACGACTATGGTACATTGTCTCATTATGGAGTTTCGTGACTCTTGGCTTCATCATCAGATCTGATGGTAGAAAGGTTCTTATCAAACGCAAATGCTTCACTTGTTGTAGAAAATACCAAAATCGCAACACGTTTTCAGATAAAATTTGAAGAGTTCCCTCGATTTCGCCAAGATTCCATCATCAGATCCCAATTTGGTGGCTATGGGACCAACTTGGAAGTATACCCTTTCAAACAAAAAAAGAATTTTTCAAATCGGTTCAGGCGTCTTCGAGTAATCGGTGAACATACATAAAAAAAAAATACATACAGTCGAATAGAGAACCTCCTCCTTTTTGGAATTCGGTTAAAAACAAATGAGTTCGCGTTTGAATTGTGTGCGCTCACTTGAGTGAGGTGAACTTTACAGAGTAAGGTCCGTGTTCACCGAAAAGATAACAGTCTGATTATCTAAAACAGCTGTTTAAAACACATTTTTGTAAGGGAACATGTCACAGTGACAACTGTTTTTTGATAATTTGATAATCAGACTGTTATCTTTTCGGTGAACACGGACCTAAAGATTGTACCCCACATAAACGACTCCGCTCCCACCCAAAAAATAGAATATAATTCAAATATGAGCTTTATGTATTTCCATTTAGAAATACTTTATATTGGCAACATAAATTAGCAGATAGCTCGCTGTCAGCGGGCTTACTGCTGTCAATGTCAATATAAAGTATATCTAAAGAGAAATACTTATAGCCCATATCTATACCTATACTTATATACTTATCTCAGGAACTACTGGTTGGAATTGAAAAATTCTTTTTGTGTTGGATAGTCCATTTATCGAGGAAGGTTTTAGGCTATAAAACATCACGCTCCGATTGTTAGGAGCGGAGCAAGAATGAAAAATGTTATAAGAACGGGGACTTTTCTCCTTTCGTTCTTCTCTCTTATGTGACGCAGACAAAGTTGCGTGGGTCAGCTAGTAATATTATAAAGCAGAACAGAATGTTTGTATGTTTGTTTGGTTGAACGCGCTAATCTCAGGAACTACCGGCTCGAATTGAAAAAATATTTTTGCGTTGGATAGTCCATTTATCGAGGAAGGCTATAGGTTATATAACATCACGTTCTAACGAACAGGAGCGGAGCAGCAATAAGAAATGTTGCAAAAACGGGGGAAATTGTATTCCCTTTGTGAGCTCTTTCTCTCGTTAAGTGACGCAGACAAAGTTGCGTGGGTCAGCTAGTTTGAAACTTTGAATTATATTATTTTTGCCGGGTGGGAGCGGAATCGTGTAACTGGGCTAAGACCTTATCACTTATTACGTCAAGGAATAATGATTTTAAGCCTAGGCTGGTCTGTGAATGGGTGACCACCCATTTCATACCGAGTTTTCTCCGTGCCTCGGAAAGCACGTTAAGCTGTTGGTGCCGGCTGTCATTTGTAGATCTTTGACAGTCGTTACAGGTAGTCAGTAACTTATCCCCCTTTATATCCCGGGGCCACGGTATCTCTTTCGCAGCCCTGACAAACTGTCATAATTATCCTAACAAAAGTTAGAAGACATATTTGTGACATCTATCAAGTTCACTGTCTACACCGTTGTGTCTTTCGGGTAATCGGTTATAAGGTTAGCTCAGCAAACGTGTAAGAATTTGAACTTATACAGGGTGTAAACCACCTCATCACAAAGCCGTTAACCAAGCATTCTGTACATCAAACTAAGTAACTTTACGCAAAAATTATTGCTGGAAAACAACTTTTTTAATGAGGTTATAAATCATGTTTTGTGGTAGAACTTAATGTAACGCACTTAAAACATTGCGCTGATGGATGGTTTGAATAGTACGGGGGTCGTGGAGGTGCTAAAAGTCAAAATCTTACAAAAAAATCTTGTAGTTAAAAAAAAATTGACAAAAAGTTGTAAGTTTGACCCCCCATATCTCCGTAACTAGAAGGTTCCCAGGTATGGTGTGGAACAAAAAAATAATCGCAACGATGGAAAGAACAAGTACCTTTCGGCTTCGTGAAGAGGTGTTTTACACCCTTTATATCTCACATAGTACTAGCTATAGATAGAACACGATTTTCCATATGGATTGTAGCCAATCTATTCATCACTTGGACCCTTTCTATTCACCGTTACGCAATACGACCGTGTTGAACAGAATCTAAAATGAAATGGTTTCAAATTAGCCTTGAACTTCATTGACTTACTTTATTTTGGACTAGCTTCTGCCCGCGACTTCGTTCGCGTGAAGTTTTGATATCGCAACGCATCGCTTGCTCAACGGAAGCTTTTTTCCCGCTTACAATATTCTTATTGCTGCTCCGCTCCTTTTGGGCATAGCGTGATGTTATATAGCCTATAGCCTTCCTCGATAAATGGACTATCCGACACAAAAGGAATTTTTCAATTCGAACCAGCAGTTCCTGAGATTAGTGCGTTCAACCAAACAAACAAACAAACTCTTCTGCTTTATAATATTAGTAAGTATAGATGACCCTACCAAAATGAATGGCACATAGCATTGTTTAGACTCGGAGCTCATGATAAATTGAAGTATGGGGGTCGTGGAGGTGTTTCAAGTTTAAAGCAAAAAAACATGTACAGTGAAACCTGGATAACGAAGACATTCAAGGGACATTCATTCCTTCTAGCCGGGTTTTATTAAGTACAGTGAACACACACTGAGTAGACTGGGTACAAGACACCTAAGTACCAGGTGTCTTGGACCCAGTCTACTCAGTCCAACACAAGTTGCGTCATTAAAAATCTGACTCTACCTTCCGCTCCGCCCAAAGCGGGAGGATCATTTGATGATTTCCTATCAAAAAAATCTAAAAGGTTCGTAACAATTGGCGTTGTGTTAATATGTCTACTAACCGTCATAGGAAAATGAAAAAGTGTATATTTTGCATAACATTTGGAGTGGCAAACAAAGCTATCGCGATTTCAAACTTTAAATCATTCTGGGTGATGTGAATTGGTAAATTATGGCAGAAATAAGTACTCTAAGTCTAGTAACGAACAAATAGCTCAAAGAAATCTGCCTTGTGGCGGCGATATCACAGACATCAGGGTGACTGGTAATTAGTGTACGATACTTATACATTAATACTGGGTAAGTAATATTCTACTTACCCAGTATCAATGTTTAAGTATCGTGCAGTATCTCAGATGTCCAGGCATAAATGTCGAGATATCAGCATGAGTTCTAGCTATGGAGGTTTCTCACATATCCAGGTCCAACTTAAAACCAAGTTTCACTGTACTTAATAAAACAAAACCTTTTGAAAAAAATGAAACTTTGATCCCCAATATCTCCGTAACTAGAAGGTTCCCAGGTATGGTGTAGAAGAAAAAAATGATTGCAAAAACGGGAAGAACAAGTAGCTTTCGGCTTTGTTAAAAGTTTTTTTTACACCCTGTATGGAGCAATAGCCTACCTGACTTCCACAGCCCAGGTTATGTGTATATTTAGATGTAGTAGATCAATTAGTTTTATTTTTCTGTTTCAGGTCCCGTAGTCCAGTGCGTTTGGGGTATTCTGCTGATACTCCTATCAATAGGAAGCTTCATATTCACTCCTTTAGACTTTATGCTATTAGAGAAACTGAATATGCGACCAGGTGAGTTGAGCTTAATTAATTATACCTAACTAGCTGACCCACGCAACTTCGTCTGCGTCACATAAGAGAGAAAAACGAAAGGAAAAAAAATCCCCGTTTTTGCAACGTTTTTCATTCCTGCTCTGCTCCGAATGGTCGTAGCGTGATGTTATATAGCCTAAAGCCTTCCTCGATAAATGGACTATCCAACACAATTTTTTTTTTCAATTTAAATAAATAAATAAATATCGCTGGACATTAACACACAGCGCCACCTAGTGCCACACTAAGCAAAGCTTGTATCGTGGACACTAGATAGTTGATATACTACATAATATACTTTTTTGTTTGTAAATACATACTTATTATACATGTAAACATCCATGACTCGGAAACAAATCTCCATGCTCATCACACAAACATTTGCTTCTACCGGGATTCGAACCCAGGACCCAATGACCGTAAGGCAGCGTCACTACCATTACGCCATTAATTTGAACCAGCAATTCCTGAGATTAGCGCGTTCAACCAAACAAACAAACAAACTCTTCTGCTTTATAATATTAGTAAAGATTAACGCACGAGTGGAGTGGCGACCGCGAACCGGAAGACGATGCGTTGGAAGACCTCCCACTAGGTGGACCGACGACCTGGTGAAGATTGCGGGAATCCGCTGGATGCGAGTCGCACGGGACCGCTCAATGTGGCGACACTTAGGGGAGGCCTATGTCCAGCAGTAGACGTCTTTCAGCTAAAATGATGAAGATGAATTAACATGGCATTAACACTCCGGTCCGTGATCACCCATTCCTCGAAAAGCACGTAAAGCTGTAAATGTTGGTCCCGTCTGTCATTTGTATCTTTGACAGTCGTTACAGGTTGTCAGTGGCCCAAAAGTCTGACAACCTGTCTTACCTAGGGGTATCGTTTTACCTAGTAACTGGGCTGTGGAGGTAAGATAGGCAGTATAAAACTACTAACCACCAATACAACTACAACTACCACAACTACACAACAGCACACCACAACTGCTAATCTACTATCTAGTGTCCACGACACAAGCTTTGCTTAGTGTGGCACTAGGTGGCGCTGTGTGTTAATGTCCAGCAATAATTTTTTTATTTTTTATTACACAACACAACACAATACAACACAACCCAACCCAAAACAACACAACACAACACAACACAAAACAACAAAACAGAAACAATAGATAACTTAGAAAAAAGATCAATCGAGCAATCACGTATTAGATGTTAGAATGCACACCTGCTAACACCTGTCATAATATTATTAAGAATGCGAGATATCCATTTATAACTGTAATTGTAGATGAATCTAGATTTTCGTGACTAAATAAGAACAGATGCTAGGTTATAAAACTTAAGAAGACGGGTATTTATCGCGAATTTACCTTTAAATAATCCTTCCTTCCTTCCTTTGTCTTTAATTTGCGATAAATACCCGTCTTCTTAAGTTTTATAATGTGTTCTGATCGTGAAAGTTTAAAAAAAGACAACTGCTAGGTTGGTTTGTGGATGGGTCACCACCCATTACATATCGAGTTTCCTCCGTGCCTCGGAAAGCACGTTAAGCTGTTGGTCCCGGCTGTCATTTGTCCATCTTTGACAGTCGTTCCAGGAAATCAGTAGCCCAAAAAGTCTGACACCAGTCTTACGAAGTGGTATCGTATTTCCCAGTATTAAGGCGGAGCTTTCTTGAAAACGGTCCAAAGGGCGGTTTTTAAAAGCAGTGTATCTCTAAAACTGTAAATAATTTCGACAAATAAAAAAAAATATTATATTTTGAAGTCCTTTTTGCATGCACTGATGGAACTCAAAACATAATTTGACAAACTTTGATGCACCAAAAAAATCTTCAAACATACCTCTTAATTTTCTTTCAAAGCAGTTTAGCCATTTATTGACAATGATAATTATAATTTAAAATATAACATAAAATTTCAAATGCTAAACTACATCGACTGATGGATTCATTATTATTAAATAGTTAAGTTATAAGTTCTAGTTTTAAATCGATCGAAAATACTCATTTCGCACTATTCGGCCCGCAGTGACTGAAGTAACAACCACTTTGTAATGCAAGCTAATTAGAACTTTATTCTAACAGTATTTCAAACGAAGTTTGAACCACCACAAATAGAGTTGCTTATTTAGCTGATGTCGTCGCCTTAACTGGGTTGTGGAGATCAGATATGCAGTCGCTCCATGTAAAATACTGGTATTCAGCTGCATACGGTTACAGTGGAAGCTAGTGAAATAATCACGGAAGATGTCCCGTAAGTGACAATATACGTTTCTGATGAGGTTGGTTACGTAATTACACGAAAACTGACAAGCTCACGAAAATACAGTAATAATCTATACTAATATTATAAAGCAGAAGAGTTTGTTCGTTCGTTTGGTTGAACGCGCTAATCTCAGGAACTACCGGCTCGAATTGAAAAATTATTTTTCCTTTGGATAGTCCATTTATCGAGGAAGGCTATAGGCTATACAGGGTGTAAACCACCACATCAGAAAGCCGTTAACCAAACATTTTGTACATCAAACTAAGTAACTTTACGCAAAAATTATTGCTGGGAAACAACTTTTTTTTTGAGGTTATAAATCATGTTTTGTGATAAAACTCAATGTAACGCACTTAAAACATTGTGCTGATGAATGGATTGAATAGTATGGGGATCGTGGAGGTGTTAAAAGTCAAAATCTTACAAAAAAAAACTTGAATTTAAAAAAAAACCTTATAAAAAAGTTGTAAATTTGACCCCTCATAGCTCTGTAACTAGAAGGTTTCCAGGTATGGTGTAGAACACAAAAATGATCGCAATGATGGGGAGAACAAGTGCCTTTCGGATTCGTGAAGAGGTGTTTTACACCCTTAATAACATCATGACCAAAAGGAGCAGAGCAGCAATAAGAAATGTTGCAAGCGGGAAATACCCGCGAACGAAGTCGGGGGCAGAAGCTATACTTAATATCTGACATTGAGACAGGAAGTTGCATAAATAAGTACTTTCGTTATGATGTCGCTTGCAAGTTTAAGGTCATCGGCAGTGTGTCTAGGTTATACATTCAAGTAAGGTCGGTTTAAAATGTCGTTTAAGGACGATTCTGGACTGAGATAATGAAGATTGTCACTGTCATGCTATTTTTTAATTAAACAGTATGGTTGAACGCGCTTATCTCAGGAACTAAACTGAATAGTTTGCCGAGAGACACTTCCAAAGTGGTAACATGTGTAACCCGAGGGGGGGTTACACACATTTTATATATATCACATTTTACCACTTTGGAAGTGTCGTGTCCCTGTAACTTTTAAAATAAGAGAATGACAAAACTAAAAAAAATGTTGTAAGTACATTACCATAAACTACCACCGAAAATTGGTTTGAACGAGATCTAGTAAGTAGTTTTTTTTTAACACGTCAAAAATCGTAAACCGTAATTTACCTTTCATATACAACTAACTGTAAGAACTTTTATACTATAAAAATCATTTTAATTCGAGTATCACAGACTCATAGATAATCACAGAAATTCATACAGTCACATTACATAATTTCACAATATTTTCAATTTATAATAATTTCATCCATTAGATTCAATCAAATTAAATACACATTAAAAAATAAAGAAAAAATAAAAAAAATAAAGTAAAAATACAAATAAAAAATAATCATAATTAATTTAAAAATAAAATTACATATTAAAATACAAAATAATCTTAATCAATTTAAAAATAAAATTACATATTACATACTATGTTACTTGCTGTTACGGAACCCTTCATGGGCGAGTCCAACTCGCACTTGGCCGCTTTTTTTGTAAGATTTTGACTTTAAACACCTGCACGATCCCCGTACTATTCAATCCATCCATCAGCACAATATTTTAAGTGCGTTACATTGAGTTCTACCACAAAACGTGATTTATAACCTCAAAACAAAAATTGTTTTCAAGCAATATTTTTGCGCTAAGTTACTTAGTTTGATGTACAGAATGCTTGGTTAACGGCTTTTTGATGAGCTGGTTTACACCATGTATGTAATTATGAAGTCTTATGACCTCGAAGTAGGGTTCCAACTCCAAGTTTCCGGACATTTGAAGAAAATTCCGGACGTTTATACATATACAACATTATTTTTTGTTTATACTAAACCCGAAAAGGGGTCATTGTACTCATCATTTTGAACAACTTTTTCTATGGGACGAACCTTGAAATCGCGAAAAAAAAATCAGCTGTTCCCTACATTTATGTTCGCATAACTCGTCAAAATGTAGGGAACAGCTGATTTAGTTGGTCGTCGGTCCACCTAGTGGGAGGTCTTCCAACGCATCGTCTTCCGGTTCGCGGTGGCTTTGGGTGACTTTAAGTCTTTTGATAAGGCCCATAATTGTGAGCGACCACGTTTCGGTCCCGTATGTAATCACTGGCAACACACACTGGTGGTCATAGACATTCGTCTTGAGACACCTATTTTCTCATTGTTGCAAAATTCCGGACGTTTCAGAATTCTGACCGCCGGCCGCCGCAACCCAGATACAGCCAATACGATGCCTCCTAGTTGTCAATAAACATTGATATACTTAATAAGATATTGTTAATTAATATCTACATAAGCAAATATAGTCAAGTGTGTGTCCGTCTACAAAGCTTCCTATATTTGGTTAGTCAACAAAAAATTATCGTGTGTTATTTATTTACTTTGACAATATTTAAAGTTTTTTATTGTGTTTGTTTAACGCGAGTGAACTTGGTTTTAAGGTCTTCGCACATTCAACTGCTTCGACGACGCCGATTTGATTCGCAATTGGTTTATAGATGATGAATAAGAATATAACTTAACTAGATGAAAATAAAGTTGACATTTCAATGATAATGTTCGATAGTACAAAAAAATGCTGCATGCTTTCGGCAACCTTCGAATTCACTCGAAACACTTCGGTAGTCTTCGGGATTTCAGGAGGCAGAAAAGTCGTTGTGGTCTAACTAAGGATACCGTATAATTTTAAAGATGTGAGGGATGTGTACAAGATAGGGTTCGAAACATCACGCTGCGTTCCAAAACGGGCATAGTGGACGTTGGCATGAAGGCTGCGAGGCTAAAATGGGATTAGGCGGGTCACGTCAGTCGCATGCGCGATGACCGCTGGGCAAAGGTCTCCACACGATGGTTGCCGGAAGACGGACAGCGCCGCCAAGGCCGACCCAGGAAAAGGTGGCGCGACGATTTGGACGCGCATCACGAGGGTTGGTCCGAGGTGGCACAGAAAGTGAGCACAAGGAGGGAATTAAGGGAGGCCTTTGCCCAGCAGTGGGACAGTACAGGCTAAATAAAAAAAATAAAAAAGAGGGATGTGTGGAAAGTCGAAATTATGGTTTTTCCTACCGCTATACTCCTCCTACTACCACCACTATAATTTTCGGGTTCATTTCGTTGCGAGATTCAAGACAGTAAATTGTTTCTCTGGGACTTATTCAAGCTTTATTGTTTCGGCACTTTTCTGGTGGTCGCCACGGTTGATTCTGGCTTTCAGGAGGAATAGTGGTTTGGGACTAGTGTGGCGGGATCGACCCAATAAAAAAAATACTAATTTAAATGAGTCGGCGTCAAGCCTGTTATGTGCGAATTTCTACAGTTTCAAGTTTAAGGCTGTATTCACACAGCTGCTTTTTCGCTTCTTCGCGTTTCTGCGTCTCGCGATATTGCGATATTTGTTAAGCTATTGCATAGCTTCTATCGCGGGCCTTGAGCGTGGAGACCGAATCCAGAAATTCCGTAACGAAATTAACCTAACACCCCCCGTAAAAAACAAATGCAATAGCTTTACTGCGGCAGTCCCCGAGTGCCACACGTCTTTTTTTAAGTACATTATGTATTCCGCCGCAATAGAAGTACTTAGAAACGCAAGCCCGTTTCTGCGATATTGCGATAGGTTCTTAAAACATTTGGTGTTGGGAAACATGCCTACATACGTAAAGGGTGTAAAACACCTCTTAACGAATACGAAAGGCACTTGTTCTCCCCGTCATTCTGAACATTTTTGTGTTCTACACTATACCTAGGAACCTTCTAGTTACAAAGATATTGGGGGTCAAAGTTGCAAGATTTTGACAAGCCTTTTTTTAAATACCACTTTTTATCGCATGTATTTTACTCTAAATATCTCTACGACCCTGTACTATTCAATCCATCCATCCGCACAATGTTTTGAGTGTGTTACATTGAGTTATACCTACCAAATAACATGATTTATAACCTCAAAAAAAAAAGTTGTTTCCCAGCAATATTTTTTGCGGAAAGTTACTTAGTTTGATATACAGAATGCTTGGTTAACGGCTTTGTGATGAGGTGAAATACACCCTGTCCTACTATAATATTATAAATGCGAAAGTTTGTGAGGATGCATGTTTGTTACTCTTTCACGCAAAAACTACTGAACGGATTTGGATCAAATTTAGCACACAGATAGTTTATTACCTGGATTAACACATAGGATACTTTTTATCCCGGTAATAAGATCCCGTGGGATAATTTCAAACTTCACGCGGGCGAAGCCGCTGGCAGAAGCTAGTATTATATAATAACGTCGGGACGTCTTGCGTTTCTGCGTCCTCCGGTATGAGTAGAATATCGCGCCTGTGTGTAAGGAATAGGGACGCATTTTATCGCCATATCTCGGCTCGGGACGCAGAAACACGGAAACGCAAAAACGCGCCAGTGTGTGGGAGTCTTTATGGTCAAATTAATTTGTGCTTCGTTTCTGACGTATAACTTATGTATGTGTTACTATGCAATGTAAGTCATCAAGACACTACTCTTATCCCGTGGCTTTGCTCGCGTGGATGCTGGACATTGAGTGGAATGAATTACCCAGATAAAAGTTTCCTTTAACGGATGTTAATAGCCCCTGAACGAAACCCAAAGGTACTTGTTCTCGCCGTCATTGCGATTTAGTTTTTTGTCCTAGTTTATTTATTGTAGGTCAAAGTTCCAATGTTTTCACAACTTTAAAAACTAGTTTTTAAGGTTATAACTTTGCTTAAAATATCTCCATGACCCGTTTACGGTCTATCTAAGCATTCATCAGCGCAATGTTTTGAGTGTGTTACATTGAGTTTTATCGTGCAACGTGACTTTTTATCCCAAAAAGTGTAGTCCCCTATTTTCTAAAAAGATTCCTCGTTGAGACAACGAAGTAGTCACAAACACTCGATTCGATTCCGATTCGACAAGTCGGACGTCTGTCTTTTTTGGCAATACGAAAGCGAGCGAGATATACATACGACTTTCCGAATCGAAATCGAAATCGTGTGTTTGTGAATAACTAGGTATGCTAAAGAGGCTTAAATCCACTTTCGACTAAATAGTAATTTGTCCGCAGGTATGCCACCCTATGAATGGTGGTCTGACCCTCCCGATGAGGTCAAGCTGAGGGCCTACGTGTTCAACGTGACCAACCACGAGAGATTCATGCAAGGTCTGGATGACAAGCTGAATGTTGAAGAGATAGGGCCAGTGGTATATCTGTGAGTATATTGTTCTATATTTTTGATGGCATTTTAATGTAACTCCTGCCAAAAGCAAAGTAATCAACAGTGGCGAACACCAGAAAAGCGCCGTGACAATGAAGCTCGAAGAAGACCCAGAAAAACAATTTAACTGTCTAGGTTTGACGAAAATATGACGCTTTTAAAATTCTTAATACGTCAAGCCTCGGTAAATTTTTAGCGACTTCTGACGTCATGAGCCGGGGACTCCCGACTTTAGATGCGTTTTGTCTGTGTTAATATTCATAATGATTTACAAAACTCAAAAATACGTGTCCATTATTTTCCAATACTCTAACTGACGGACTAAATAGATTTGCAATTTTTTTAATACTGGTGTCAATTCTGTTGTGCACCAACTTAACTTCATTTAGGCTATTGCTATCTTTTACTAAAATGCAGTCCGAGAAAAGAACGGCAATAGCTATCAACTAAGTTAGAGATGTCAAACTACTTGTAGTTTATGCTTTGCGCTTCACCGTGTTTTTAGTCGACATGTTTTTACGTGCACCCTTCATTTGTATGGAAATATAAGTTCAAATTAAATTTGACAGCTCTCAAATACGTCTCTTTCTCGTTTTATTATAGAGAAAAAGATAGCAATAGCCTAATTTAAGTTTAGTTTGTGCACAACAGAATCGACACCATTGTCGACATGTATTCTTCCACCAAAGGGTTACCTTATACCTGCTTCGTTTGTAGAATCAACGGTATGACGAAGACCATTACCTTGCCCATCTTCGACCTTGAACGGCTACATTAGGCCACGACGCGACCTGCGACACATGAGCGATTGAAACAAGTAAATGAATGCTCACGTATATAGCTACACTGTACATCAAATATTACTAGCGATGTTTCATTTCTTTATGCGATCGGAACAACGTTACTGTAATCACGGCATCGGGTACACCAACATAGCGAAATTGAAACGAATTTATTAGAATCTCGTTTGTAATGTAGCTGTCACCGTAAAATTGTCAAATACGTTATATTGTAATATCTCTAGCGATATTGTAAAGTCTCGAATTATTATCAAATGAACATACTGCTTACAACAAAACGCATTATTTTTCCGGTGTGGAGGGGTGAACTTACGCGGTGTGGAGGGAAGGAGGGGTCCCCCTTGTCCAGTGGCACAACTCTCATGAAGAGATAATGCAGGGCCCCTATTTCCGAGTGCAGGGTTTAAAGGAACCTAACGGGGACCTGCCCCAAGTCCCGATTATGGGGGCAGAGATACTTCCGTATGTTCAGTTGACAATAATTCGAAACATTACAATATCGCGAGAAAAAACACGTTATATTGTAATATAACGTGTTTGACAATTTTACGGTGACATAGCCATACCATGGCCGGCAGTCTCGACAGAGATAGCGACAAAATCGCTAACTTTCAATCGCTGATTCCTAACAAATAATTTCAGTTGCAATTATGATGCTTGCGAATAATGAATGTCTGTACATCCTAGACGCGTTTCCCGCAAGCACAATTATTGTCACCAAATTATTTCGGTCGTTCGTAGCAATCGAAAATTAGCGATTTTGTCGCTATCTCTGCCCATGTTTTTCTCGTTTCGCTCTTCCAGTTGCATCGCAAATCGCTGCCTAGTGTAGCCTCAGCCGAAGTGTCAAAAAATGCAGACGAACACAACAAAGACTTAAAGAGCGTGTAATTGTCAAAATGATGTGTAATTTTACGATCGTTAGGCAACGTGACAGAATGGCTTGATGGGCTGCTGTTATTGTTTCTATTGCTGCGTGGTTAATACATGTTAAAAGGTACCAGTCTTACCAAGTGGTATCGTATAATCCAGTATTAACTGGGTTGTGGAGGTCAGATAGGCAGTCGCTCCATTTAAAATACTGGTATTCAGCTGCATCTGGTTAGACTGGAAGCTGACCCCTACATAGTTGGGAAAAGGCTAGGCAGATGATGATGATGATGTGGTCAATTCATGTTGTAAACCACCTCATCACAAAGCCGTTAACCAAGCATTCTGTACATCAAACTAAGTAACTTTACGCAAAAATTATTGCTGGGAAACGACTTTATTTATTGGGTGTAAATTCATGGTTCGTGTAGAACTCAATGTAACGCACTCAAAACATTGTGCTGATGGGTGTATTTAATAGTACGGGAGTCGTCGAGGTGTTTAAAGTAAAAATCATATAAAATAAAAAAACTTTTCAAGATTTTAAAAACTTTGACACAATTGCCTTTTGGCTTCGTTAAGAGTTGATTAACACCCTTTATGTGAGAGGGTTACCGACCATGTACGCAACACCACTGACACTGCGCTCCAAAACACAAAACTGCCGTTGCTCAAAAAGCCGCCAAGCTAAAGTGGGACTGGGCTGGCCATGTCTGCCGTATGCCTGACGAGCTGTGGGCCAAAATAACCACAATGTGGAGCCATGACACAACCAGAAGGCGACGTGGTAGACCTCGCAGGAGATGGCGGGATGAGCTGGACAAAAACAACGACCAGTGGCCCACATTGGCCCTGGATCGAAGAATTTGCAAGTCATGGGGAGAGGCCTCTTCCCAGCAGTGGGATGACACAGGCTAACAGTAACAGTACGTGTTGACGACGGCGCGTTCGTGTTCCACGCGCGCCTCAAAGAGATGTCAGCATAAGGGGAGGGGCCCGCAAGGGCCGAAGCCTGCCGGGGTTGCGGGCCTGTTCGAAAGAGATACCCCGGCCCCGGAACATAAAGGGCGAGGAAGGAACATGGATGGGTTTTAGTCAGTAAAAGTCTGACACTCCCTCCCACGCCGCCCAGAGTGGGAGAAGTTATTTGATGATTTTCCATCCTAAAAATAAAAGGGGGTTCAGAATGATGTACCTACCTACTAAATACGTGAAACCTAACCGTTTGGGAGCAGCGGTGGCCCAAGGTGGGGGCCCCGACTTACGAACAATAAGTTGTGGGTTCGAACCGAGACAGGCACATTACTTGGTTTAATTTATTTCACCACCGCTGCTCTCAAAAACGGTGAAGGAAAACATCGTGAGGAAACCGTCATGTCCTAGAACCAAAAAAATCGAAGACATGTTATGTGACATCTACCAATCCGCACTGGGCCCGCGCGGTAGATTATAGCCCATTCCCTCTCATAGAGAGGAGGCCGTGTCCCAGCAGTGGGAACATTAATCGGCTGATGATGATGATGATGATGATGAACTGTTTGTGCGTCAGTGTCTTTTCCAGCCTATATTTTTTTTGTTAGGAAATGTATTATGAGTAAGTCATAGACTGCATTAAAAATAAGAAGAAGCATTTGGTATTCTCGATGTACTACTTCCTTGTTTTTTGTTTAGAGTTTGAATACATTATACATTTTGATACGATTAGGGCGATGGTCTAGCGCGAGTTATGATATATATTTTTAAGTCTACTAACTTTTTCTGCGGCTTCGCTGACGTTATGATCAGGCGATATCATCGTCTGCCTGCCTATTCCCAACTATGTTGGGGTCGGCTTCCAGTCTAACTGGATGCAGCTGAATACCAGTATTTTACATGGAGCGACTGCCTATCTGACCTCCGCAACCCAGTCAGTAATTGGGTAATACGATACCCCTTGGTAAAACTGGTTGTCAGACTTTTTAGGCCACTGACTACCTGTAACGACTGTCAAAGATTTACAAATGAGAGCCGGGACCAACGGTTTTACGTGCTATCCGGAAACTCGGTATGTAAAGGTGGTCAGGTGGTCACCCATCCACAGACCAACCTAGGCAAGCATGGCTTAGCCTAGCACATATGGTGCTTGTAAACCTCACAGTTTAAGTGAGCGATGTTTGTACATCGCTGAAGCGCTAGAAAGCGATTTCTCGCTTTCTATGGCTCACTATCATAAAGCCATTGAACATACTGATCATTATGGTTGCATCATCGACCTTTAAACACTACCATCCGTAATCCGTTATGTTGTTCATCATAACAATCGTAGAACGTGACGTCATTGTACAACGTCTTTAATTTACATTGTACGGTCCATCACGCTATTTAGTTTACAGTTTAACCCACAAATCACTTTGTAAAGTGTAAACCAATCCTGCCGGGGTTGCGGGCCTGTTCGAAAGAGATACCGCGGCCCCGGAACATAAAGGGCGAGGAAGGAACATGGATGGGTTTTAGTCAGTAAGAGTCTGACACTCCCTCCCGCTCCGCCCAGAGTGGGAGAAGTCATTTGATGATTTCCCATCCTAAAAAAAATAAAAAAAAAAAAAAGTGTAAACCAATAAGCAATATAAGCTTGTTCAACCGTACAAAAAGTTTTTTTTAAGGGTGTAAATACTCCCTTAATGAAGCTGAATGCACTTGTTCGAACCGTCATCGTCATTGCAATCATTTTCATTAAAAAGACGGACAGACGGCGAGCTAGTTTATAGCTCACCGTCCCCAGGCTGCGTATACGGTGGCCGGGGGCCTCCACGTGACCCCCGACGCCCGGTGCGTCGCCCGCGGCGGCTGGGGCGAGAGATTATCTCCCTCTCGCGTGCCGCCACCTCTTTCGCTAGCATGACTGCTTCGCAGAAGGAGGTGACGGCTTCCCATTCCGTCTCACTCCGGACCATGGATTGAACCAGAGCCGGACGCGAGAGGTCGCCGCCGTCGATCGCCGCTACGAGGACACGGCGGTGCTCTGCCCACGCAGGGCAGACCTCCACCGTGTGCTCCACCGTGTCCTCCGGTCGATCCTCGCAGTAGATTCTAGACCATATACAGTTGGCAACCTAATAGTTACCGAGATATTTGACGACCCGATTGGCGTAGTGGTAGTGACGCTGCCTTTCGTTCTTAGGGTCCTGGGTTCGAATCCCGGTAGGAGTAAAATGTTTATGTGATTAGCACGGACATTTGTTTCCGAGTCATGGATGTTTATATGTTTAATAAGTATGTATTTACAAACAAAAAAGTATATATGTAGTATATCAACTATCTAGTGTCCACGAAACAAGCTTTGCTTAGTGTGGCACTAGGTGGTGCTGTGTGTTAATGTCCAGCGATATTTATATATTTATTTATTTATATTTAATTGGGGTCAAAGTTCCAATGTCTTTTTTTTAATACAAGTTTCACTATAAGTTTTTTTACTTTAAACATTGATGTACAGAATGCTTGGTTGGGTCTGTTTGTACCCTGTAAATTGATGAAATCATTTCGCATCACACACATGACACAATACAACTGTCAATCCTTTTTTTTTGGTTACCGTAATATTGTGAAAAACTATGCGACGGAACTCATTTCGCGCGGTGAGGAGTGGGGGGGGAGAGAAGGGCCATGCCCCATGGTAACATTACCCTTGCCTCATGAAAAGAGAATGCACCATTCCTGAGAAAACCCGATTTATATAACCTAACCTCAAAACACTTTATATTTCCCAAAAAGCGTAGTCGGAGGGATCCCGCTACGGGGCTCCTATTTCTGTCTACAGGGTTTAAAGGAACCTAACTAACCTAACATCGGGGTGCCCCAAGTCCCGATTATGTGTGCAGAGATACTTCCGTCGCACGCATTTCACAATATTACGGTTTCACTTCGATAGATTGCAATCTACCGAAAAACAATGCATTAAATTGCAAGCAGATACATCGTTTGAAAATGTTTCGAATGTTTACTATCTCACTAGATAGATTACAATCTAACGGGTTTGTCAATTTTACGGTGACATATCTAAACGTGTTGTTTTTAATTCCAGAGAGAAACTCCTTCATTCGAACGTGTATTTCAATGAGAACAGCACCATGACGTACACAGCGAAGAGGTTTCCCATCTTTCTGCCTGAACTCAACACTATTGACTTGAACGCTACTATCATAGTGCCAAATGTTGGAGTTTTGGTAAGTACATTTATTTATGGATACCATTATTATAAAAATGCGAATGTAGGAGCTTGTAGCTAGATAATAACAGTGCCCTTGTTCACTTGCCTAGGTTGGTTTGTGGAGGGGTGACCACCCTTTTTTTTTTTTTTTTTTTTTTTTAGGATGGGAAATCATCAAATGACTTCTCCCACTCTGGGCGGAGCGGGAGGGAGTGTCAGACTCTTACTGACTAAAACCCATCCATGTTCCTTCCTCGCCCTTTATGTTCCGGGGCCGCGGTATCTCTTTCGAACAGGCCCGCAACCCCGGCAGGCTTCGGCCCTTGCGGGCCCCTCTCTTTTTGCTGACACTCTTTGAGGCGCGCGTGGAACACGAACGCGCCGTCGACACGGCCTGTCGTCGTCGTTAGACGGCCGGACGGCCAGCTATTGCCCATAGCCAGCCGTCCACAGGCCCGCATCTACGGTGGCCGGTAGCCACCACGTGGCCCCCGACGCCCGTTGCGTCTCCCGCGGCGGCCGGGAAGAGAGGATCTCTCCCTCTCTCGTTCCGCCACCTCCTTCGCTAGCATGACTGCTTCGCAGAAGGAGGCGACGGCTTCCCATTCCGTCTCGCTCCGGACCATGGATTGAACCAGGGCCGGACGCGAGAGGTCGCCGCCGCCGATCGCCGCCACGAGGACACGGCGGAGCTCCGCCCACGCAGGGCAGACTTCCACCGTGTGCTCCACCGTGTCCTCCGGTCGATCCTCGCAGTGGAGACACCCGGGCGATTCCTCCCGCCCGATTCGGTGCAGGTACCTCCCGAAACATCCGTGTCCGGTGAGGACCTGCGTCAGGCGGAAGGTGAGGACGCCGTGGCGCCTCTCCAGCCACTCCTCAAAGAGGGGACTTACCGCCACTATCGTGGCGTGCCCTGCACGGGGTTGCGACAGTCGCTCTCTCCATGTCGCCATGAGATCGCACCGGAGGTCAGTCCGCTGAGCGGCAATTTGCCGCGGCAGCGGAGTTTCCCCCCGGCGTAGTACCTCCGCGCGCCACTCATGCAGGCGCGCGAGGACTATCGCCTCCAGATCCCACGGCGGCAATCCGGCAAGCAGGCCCGCCGCCTCGCGAGAGATCGTGCGGTACCCACGGACCATCTTTACGGCCACCACTTTTTGGGGCGCGTTCAAATGGTGAGCGGAGGGGTGACCACCCTTACATACCAAGTTTCCTCCGTGCCTCGGAAAGCACGTTAAACTGCTGGTCCCGGCTGACATTTGTAGATCTTTGACAGTCGTTACAGGTAGCGGCACGAAAGTTTGACCACCAGCCTTATTATGGGGTAGCATAATTGAAAACTTACTATTGATACCTAGGTCTAATAAATCACAACTCGTTGGTTTTGAGGTAAAAAGGTTTACTGCACTTTTAATTATAATGTATAATCTCATGTCACTCACCGACAGCCCGCTGGAGCCCGCAAAAAAAGATGGCTCTAGTGCTAGTATTATATTATCTGTGGCACTAGCGACAGTGGCGCCAGGCACTTGAATCAAATATCGATCTATTTTACAAAGTTATAAGTTAATTAAATTTACAAATAAAGAAAGACTAATTATTAATTAAATGTGTCTTAATTTAAGCGTATATGCTTTAAATAGTAATCTCCATATTTTTCATTAGCTTACATAAATATTACCCAGTAATATCTGGGTTTTCAGAAGTTAAATTAGAAGTCGCGTCATGGTTTTAGCAGCTGGTTAGTTTAGAAGCCGACCCCAACATAGGAAAAGCTTAGGCAGATGATGATGTTTCCTTTTCAAGCGTAACCTTTTCTTATTTTAATGATAATTTCTTTTCTTGACTGATCTTACGGTGTAATGGTCGGAAGCCTGACTGCCAAGCGAATTATGCTAGGTTAAAATCCCAGATCCCTCATGTACCCCAGACTCTAAATTTATGCATTCAACAAAATTGACACAAGCGTGACCAAAATTGGAACTAAGACCACCATTTTGTTTTTTCCATACAATTTCATGAAACACCTTTCCAAGTTTTTTTAACCTACTTTAGTTTTTGACTTGAATGTGCCCTGGCGGTTGAGAGTGTGTCCTCACTCAAATGTCTCGCTGATGGTGGCGCGTGTGTCGGACCATTTAGTTCCCTTCAAAATTGTTGGGCTGAATGGTGCTGATCCATGCGTCATGTTCGTGAACGGGCGCTGTCAGATGTAACTGGTCATCTCTTAGTTGCCATGGCTTATTTGAATGAATTATTTTGTTTTTACTATGGACACTTTTAACGTGCACATCTTGCTACATTGTTCTCATATAATTTACCATCTCAACATGAATGATGTAACCAAGTTTTTGTAACAATAATTTGATTTAAAAGAGTGTCCATGGAGTTTCTTGCCCGTTCTTCTCCAAGAGATCTATGTTAGGGAATGGGCAACTACAGTACTTTCACAGTTTTTATGTCTAGTGACTTGTGACTGGGACTGTAGCTACATTTAATTTTCGTCTTTGTTTCGACAATTCAAAAGTCCCTGTAATTACTTGAAATATTTGCTTTGTTTTTTTTTTTATTTTGATTTACATCTTTATCCGTTAACTATTATGGGGTTAAGGTTTCCGCACTTAGTCCCTACCCTCCACCATCCATTAATTCCATTCATCAACGTCCCTCTACGTCAATGTCATTCAAATGCCAAAATATCTTTGTAGTACTGTAAATAGGTTTCAGGTGGTCACATTTAATTTTTTATCATATTTACTTGAAACGTATTGCGCCGACCCCACGTTAATGACTCAAGGGCAAGAAAATGATTGTGATGACTTGGGTAGTTTAAGAGTTAGGCATTTCTTTAAGGCGATTACCGGAGCTAAACGCGAGTTTTATAATGCCTGAAAGTATAAATGATTCACTGCATTAAACAAATCCAGAAAAATATATGTAATGATATTCTTCAGGATATACGCTAGTATGATAGTGCTTTTAAAATTAATTAATTAATTTTACTCGACAAGAAAAATTACGAACTTATCCCTAAAAATTTCTTTTAACGACGAAAATACATTCAGATTTTTTGGCGTATAAAGTGTTTTATTTTTTCAGTCCAATCAATGTTTTTTTTGTACATCGATCGAATCCACTAATTTCTCACTATTTGCCCCGCAATGACTGACGTAACAACCACTTGGTAGTACAAGCTGATTAGAACTTTATTGTAACAGTATTTCAAACAAAGTTTGAACCACCACAAATAAAGTTGCTAATTTAGCTCGTGTAGTCCCCTTAATACGTATTTTTTCTTATTCATTTAACTTGATGTTACATGTTATGATGATATTATAATAACTTAACTGGTTGCAAAGTAAAAATAAACATCACAAGATTTTGTGTGCGATATCTCTATTAAAAGTGTGAAACAACATTTTTGAAAATTGAAAAATAAATTTTTCGTCTTCCAAAAAAATAAAAAAAAGAGAAAAATAACTTTACTTTCGGAAGCCGGTGGCAATTAATTCATTGAAACAAACTAAGTCACCGACTTCCAAATGTGAAGTAATTTTTTACCTTTTCTGTTTGTTTTTAACTCGGTTTATTGACTTGCTAACTGGTGCCCGTGGCTTCGCCCGTACAAATTAAGCCTTTCTCGAGAACCACTTTATGCATTGGTGAAATAGCTTGAAAATCGGTGCAGTAGTTTTTGAGTTTATCGCGAAAAGAGAGACTCGTCGGCGGACTTTGTTTTAAAATAAATTTAGTAAACTTGTAGATATCTACACTAATATTATAAAGCAGGAGAGTTTGTTTGTTTGTTTGGTTGAACTCGCTAATCTCAGGAACTACTGGTTCGAATTGAAAAACCTTTTTGTGTGGGATAGTCCATTTTTTGAGGAAGGCTATAGGCTATATATCATCACGCTACGACTATTAGGAGCGGAGCAGGAATGAAAAATGTTGCAAAAACGGGCATATTTTCCTTTCGTTTTTCTCTCTAATCAATCAATCAATCAATAATTTTATTATCAGGCAACTGAAGGCCCATAGATAAAATGCACAAAAATACATTTCAACAATAATATACTAATACATACAAAATATAACTTATAAACTATGAACTGAACTACGTAATACTACTACTATGAACTATGTAATGTGACGCAGACGAAGTTGCGTGGGTCAGCTAGTAGTATATATATGTAAACATCAACATGATGTATGATCTTGCGTTCTAGGCAAATGCCATTCATTTGTTTCAAAAATTACCTTTTTTAATGAATGGTTGCACAAGGACGTTTATTTTAGTACTGAGTGATTTAACGAGTGTTTTGGCGGCTAATAATGTACTTTGATAAGGTTGCAACAACATAATTATCGCGCACCACTTTATTGGTTCATTTCCGCGTACTAACGATTGTATTCCTCAGCTTATTAAAATTCGGATGTAGATATGTCTATACTTATTATATATTAATATTATAAAGCAGAAGAGTTTGTTTGTTTGGTTGAACGCGCTAATCTCAGGATCACTGGTTCGAATTGAAAAAATCTTTTTGTGTTAGATAGTCCGTTTATCGAGGAAGGCTATAGGCTATATAACATCACGTTCCAATTATTAGGAGCGGAGCAGGAATGAGAAATATTGCAAAAATGGGGATTTTTTTACTTTCGTTTTTCTCTCTTATGTGATGCAGACGAAGTTGCGCGGGTCAGCTAGTAATAATATAAAATTCCTCATTCCCTTTCAGTATAGTGTACATAATTCTACTTGTCCAAGCCCTTTTATTTGATACACATATGGACCAAGTTGTGTAAAAATGTAATTCACCATTTTGTTGTGGCAGCCATCTTAGATTTGATATTTATTATAGCGTGTAGTATTCTACTAGTCAAGCCCTTTCATTTGATACCCATATTGAGAGAGTTGTGGAATAAATATACAGGGTGTATTTCACCTCATCACAAAGCCGTTAACCAAGCATTCTGTATATCAAACCAAGTAACTTTACGCAAAAAATATTGCTGGGAAACAACTTTTTTTTATTGAGGTTATAAATCATGTTTTGTGGTATAACTCAATGTAACGCACTCAAAACATTGTGCGAATGGATGGATTGAATAGTACGGAGGTCGTAGAGATATTTAAAGTAAAAAAAACGCGATAAAAAGTGATATTTAAAAAAAAACTTGTAAAAATCTTGCAACTTTGACCCCCAATATCTCCGTAACTAGGAGGTTCCCAGGTATAGTGTAGAACAAAAAAATGATCAGAATGACGAGTAGAACAAGTGCCTTTCGTATTCGTTAAGAGGTGTTTTACACCCTAATCGGCCATTTTGTGGCGGCGGCCATCTTGGATTGATTTATTTTCAAACATAGAGCTAAGAACACTCCCGACGTTTCCTTGTGACAATAAACTTATTATTATTATTTCCTTTATTCAATTATATACAAACCTTTTACATTTTTAAATATTATTATAAAACTATGTATAAAAAACATTTAAAAATATAAAAAAATTGTAGCCCACCGGTATCGGGAACAGGGTCCGAGCTACCGGCGGTCAGGGCTCCAGAAAGAAGAACCTCCTTACAATACGGGCCGTGTCCAAGAGTACCGCTTTCTGAATCAAGCCCTTGATCCAGCTGCCTAACGAGAGCCTCCTCAGGTATTGGTCGAGGCTCTTGGCAATTAAGCCATGCGCTGACACTACTATCGGCACAATGATCGCTGAGTCCACTTCCCACATGTCGACAACCTCGCGAGCCAAGTCAATATACTTTATTTGTTTATCTTTCTCGGCTTTCACGAGGTTCTCATCATGCGGGACCGTTATGTCAACAATCATTGTTATTATTCAAAATCGGTTCATCCGTTCGGGACCTGCCATGCCACAGACAGACACGTGAAACTTGTAACACCCCGTCGTTTTTGCGTCGGGGGTTAAAACTAATTTTAAAGACCTAATCAATGGATTATTAAGAAGACATTATTATAACCACAACAAATGCATTCGCAAGATGTTATTAACCATAAAACTCCAGTACTTACTTAACCTATGGAAATAATGCCAAGGACTCAAAAACAATTTGAATAATAATAGATTTATTTAAAAACAAAGGTTTTACGGCGACTCTACTTCATTGATGTTCGAAATCAAAATGATGGTTATTGTTTCCGTGTAATAAAATTGTTATTTAAATTGTTTATTATCGTTATGTGCTTTAAGATTATTTATCACTAGCGTACGTCAAACGGTTTCACCTTCGTAGTTACTGATCCCATGGGAGTACGGGGATAAAATGTAGCCTATGTTACTAAGAGTGAATGTAGCTTTCCAATGGTGAAAGAATTTTTGAAATTGGCACAGTACTTTTTGAGTTTATTCATTACAAACATATACACACACAACAATACAATTTTTTCCTTTTTTTCCTCTATACAATATAAGTGTAGATTGGTGAATCACGGGTTAGGGAGCGGCTAACTATTGACTATTTTCTCACTCAAAACAACGTACAAAATATTGTAGTAGATCAGTGAAAGTGATAAGTAGGTATTATTTATTTGTACTATACACCGTCTAACAGAAAGGGTATAGTCATAAATGACAAAAATAATCAACTGCCCCATACAGAATTCTAATACCTGCTCGATCAAATGTATAAAAAAATTAGCTGACCCACGCAACTTCGTCTGCGTCACATAAGAGAAAAAAAAACTAAAGGAAAAAACCATCCCCGTTTTTGAAACATTTTTCATTCCTGCTCCGCTCCTAATGGCTGTAGCGTGATGTTATATAGCCTAAAGCCTTCCTCGATAAATGGACTATCCAACACATAAAGATTTTTTCAATTCGAACCAGCAGTTCCTGAGATTAGCGCGTTCAACCAACCAAACAAACAAACAAACTCTTCTGCTTTATAATATATTTAGTATTTAGTATAGATATGTTTTTTTTTATTCTAGGGCATCTTCTCCTACCTTCACGACGCGAACTACTGGGTGAAGACCCTTCTGAGATCCTTGGTGAACATGTACAGTCCTGAGCCGTTCGTCAAGAAAACGGTGTACGAATACCTGTGGAACTTCACTGATCCTGTGTTGGATGTATCCAGGAGTTTGGCACCTGGCCTGGTGCCTGTTAACAATGCTGGAATGTTGGATAGGGTGAGTCCAGGGTTTTCAAGTTACTTCCTAAGGCCTTTTGTAAACTCATCCCACACAATTGGATCCTGCGAGATGAATCGACCCATTGAATTTTTGAATTGTTCAACTGATTCCCGCTATCCAATTTTATAAATTGTATTGTCAAGAAGAAAAGTTTCTTGATAATAATTTATATGATGATTCCTGTTGGCCCCATCGCCTGTGTCCACACTGGTGGGGCGGGGGTGGGTCTATATTTATATTTATTTATTACCTATTTTAACTTTTTAGTAAAATTTTTGAAAAATTAATTTTGGAACAAATGCAAAGTTTTTTTAATAAACATAAGTTATTGCATAAAAAACAGTTCGGTTTTACAAGGGGTCGTTCAACTACTGATGCCGGTGTTGAACTTTTAGGACACATTTATAATGCTTGGGAGGACAAATTCGATGCTTTGGGAATTTTTTGCGATTTATCCAAGGCTTTCGATTGCGTTCTTCATGAAACTTTAATCAGGAAACTACACCATTACGGAGTCCGTAACGCCTCTCTGGATCTTCTTACTTCATATTTGAGTGATAGGATTCAGAGAGTTGATGTTAACGGGAAAAGATCTCCCGGATCCGTAGTAAGAATGGGGGTACCCCAGGGCTCAATTCTTGGTCCATTTTTGTTTCTCATTTATATAAATGACTTGCCTTACCTCATAAAAGATAATCATGATATAGTATTGTTTGCAGATGACACTTCACTTTTATTTAAACTTAAACGTCAGCAGTTAGTTACGGATGATGTTAATAGCGCCCTGGAAAAAGTCGTTAATTGGTTTAATGTTAACAATCTACTCCTGAATGAGAAAAAAACCAAATGTATTAAGTTTACGATACCCCATGTAAGACAAGTGGAAACTAGTGTAGTAATCAAGGATGAAGAGTTGAAACCGGAAGACAGCACAGTGTTCTTAGGCATAACTTTGGATGCCAAGCTTCAGTGGGGCCCGCATATACACAAATTGTCAAAAAAACTTAGCTCTGCAGCATACGCCGTTAGAAAAATTCGTGATTTAACTGATTTGGAAACAGCCCGTTTAGTTTATTTTAGTTATTTCCACAGCGTGATGTCGTACGGTATCCTCTTGTGGGGCAATGCCGCCGATATTCAGACTATATTTGTATTGCAAAAAAGGGCAATTCGTTCAATTTATAAATTAAGTCCCCGATACTCCCTCAGAGAAAAATTTAAAGAGATTAATATTCTTACTATGCCCTCTCAATATATTTATGAAAATCTTTTGTACGCACACAAAAATATTAATTTGTTTAAAAAATACAGTGATATCCACAACATAAATACGAGAAACAAACACAAATTTGTTATTCCTGCTACGAGGCTCAAGAAAATAGGGGGAACGTTCAGATGCCAATGTATACGCTTTTACAATAAACTTCCGAGCCATATTCAAGCACTTAGTCTAAATAAATTCAAATCGTTTATAAAACGGTAGCTATGCCTGAAAGCCTACTATCATGTTAATCACTACCTCGATGATAAAAAGGCTTGGGATTAAGCTGCTCCAACGAAATTTGCTCTGCGAATATAGAAATTTCGGACTTCGCTTGTTTATTATTGATTCCTTTCTTTTATACACTTTGACATGAATGCATATTATTATTTTTTTTTACTTTATTGTTTATTATTTTGTGTGTGTGTGTGTATTTGACATGAATATTTACTTGTGGTTTTTGACATTTAATGACTTGACATGAATACTTAGTTCAGTATTTTATTATTTTTTACATTTTTAGTTAATTTTTATTGTTTTATGTGTGTGTATTTTGACATATCGTATTTTTATTGACATTTATTTTGTAAATTATTATTAATTTTATTTTATTTTTTGCGCTTTTGTGAATGTGAGGACCATGTGGGTTACATTTCATTTTTTTTTTTTTTTTTTTTTTTTTTACCCCCCAACCGTCTGGCAGTTTGAGTTCTATAAGCGACCTACCCAAATGTCCTTTCTTTGGTATTGTTCGTCGTTTCGTTGAGCTCCTTGTGTTATAAGTCGAGCTACACGATAACTGACAAATGCTTGCACTGACTGGACAGGTTTACTCAAATCTGTATGGTTCTTTCTTCAAAAGACCATCTCAGACACTAACATCTACATGATCCTCATGTGAATTGAGCAAGATTATGTCTGGACTTCAAAAGAGACTATGACCTCTGAGTTTGTTTCGGCTGTTTCTTCTCAGAGTAGTCAGGTACGAAACACCGGCCCCATCTAGTTTAAAAAAAAAAATTGACGTGTAAAAGTGTTTGTGAAAACCTACTTACAAAATAAAGATCATTTATCATTTATCATTTAACTACTCAAAAATATGGTATAGGATCTAGTAGTGTTAGTATAGTTGTGCTGGTTATGGGCAGTAACCTTACGAACATTACCAGGCTGGGATGAATCCAAGAAGGTATTTATTACTAGAACACCGGCGTAGCTCATCATCATCATCTTCCTGCCCTTGTCCCATTTTATTTATTTGGGGTCGGCGCAACACGTTTTCTTCTTCCATTCTCCCCTGTTAGACGTCACGGCATCATTTACTCCTTTCTCTTTCATATCAGTATTTACACAATCCATCCATCTTTTCTTTGGCCTTCCTCTCCCCCTCCATCCATCAATACTTATGTCCATCACTCTTTTAGTCACATGCGTTTCATCCCTCCTCATTACATGTCCATACCAAGCCAAACGACTTCCTTTCAATTTTTCAGTAACAGGTGCCACTTTCAAACTTCCTCTAATATATTCATTTCTTACTTTATCCATTCTTGTCACTCCACACATCCACCTCAACATTCTCATCTCCGCTACATGCAATCGTTTTTCATCCATCTTCTTCACGGCCCAGCATTCTGATCCATACACACCATAACACCGTACCTATCCCGAATTATTGAAATGCATACCACCTTGACCTCATGCCACCCTGGTACTTGAGGAACATAGCTGGCTCCCAACCAACAATTTTGCCCTATAACCAAACCTTTTATCTCCAAAAAGCTGGGTAAAAGTTGATTAAAGGTTTTGGCGGTGATTGATTGTTGTGTAAAAGCGTTTGCCAATACAAATTGGCTCTATAAGTTTATACAGCAAAAACGACCTATTAGGAATTGATGTAAAGGTTTACTTCGTGACTTTGTATAGCTGTTATAGTCAGGAGTTATTGCAACCACCAATGTGACTAGTATACAACGATAGAACTTTATTATAGTGTTTACTGTCGCCTTAATGCGCCTGATTAACGCAATAAAGGTCCTGAACGTACTATAATGGGTCTTTCGTTATAGTAGAGATGAAAACTCAAGAATAGGGCGATATTGTGATATTGAGGATTATTAGATCGTCGTTATAGTACACAGGTACTATAGTGGGCACAACAAATCTACGACAGAGTGATTTGGTGGTATAGCTGAGTTTCAAATTACATTTATGTTGCCTAACTTGTCTTAAAAAGGTTTTCTAAAGCTCGTTATAGTCGTAGTGATAAACTTATCACAAGGATACTTTTTTAGAACAGGATATTTTTTTATAGCTGTAATAGTTCCTCTTTTACACAATAACGGAGATCCTATCGCTTTTAAAACATAATTACTGTGTGTAAAGGTATTCTACCGCGCTTCTATAAAAATGACATTTTGATTCCCATTATAGAAAATTGACCCAATTATAGAAAATGGTTCCGTACAAAATACATTTAACGTACGTAGCCAAAGAAATTGAGAATTGTTGAAATATGGACAATGATTCCAGTAGTGGTTTGGTTCCCGAAGCTTAATTATTCTATTAAGGAAAATCAGCAAATTTATCACAAAAAGTCAGAGTGTGAATAAATAATAACTAATAAGTATGACTCTGACTTCGTAGTAGTGCTGATTCAGAAACTCAAGTTTTCTGACGTGTTTAATAAAAAACGACAAAGTTCGATAAAAAAATACATCACATGTATGGCACACGGACGAGCAAAAGGAACCCTAATTTCATGTAATGGTGGTTGATATCAGCCGCAACGAGTGCTATAGTAGAGTTCAGGAAGCTGGAAGTATGTTTATGACTTAAAATTCGTAATTATTTAAGTAAAAGCTCAATAATTCGAGGGGGGCGTTCAAATATTGCCGTAAACCCATACACAGTTTATCAGTAAAATAACAGTCGCACGTCATTTTCCCCCTATGAGATGAATAATTTAATTACAAAATAAAATAATATCTAACTCCGATTCCAATTTCTGATTCCCTCGTATTCTATATCTTTTGCTCTTCTAAAACACTGAAGACACTGCAGCGGTGTGAACGAATAAATTGAATGAATGATGAATATTAGTGAAGTAATGGAATCATGAACTATTTTACAGTACCAAAAGGTACTATACTTGCATTGTGGTGGCTTTATATGTCAACAAATAGAGTAAGCGTTACTGTTACATCAACTGTAATAGGCCAAAATGGTCACACCTGACACCGCTACAGTTGTACTATACAATTGAATGGAGATATAATTGCGCCACTTTCTTCGTAGGCGCACCTTCTTAGACCTTTTATTTGACCACTGATTAGTTTTTACAAAACGTTCTATGGACTTCTATACAACTAACTTTTGTTGGTTGGGCTAAGCTATCCGCGCCACGAGAAGCTATATTTTTTGGTAAACAAAGAATTTCTACAAAGTTACGTACCTAGCGACAATTCAATCAACAACAAATAATCCCCAAATTATCAGACGTGTGATACGAACTCGAGCAATTTGACTTGGTCGGGTTATATTTTGGCAATATAAAGCGCTGTCGACTAATGTTGTAGTAGTAGTAGCTTGTGGTACTGGAACGCATCTGATATCATGGAGCGAAAACATTTGGGCGGCCATTTTGAAGTTCTCGGTGACGCGTGACGCTGTCATTTTTTTTTTATCCAAAGGTTGCGAACCCAAATATTATATGTTTACAAGATTTATAACATCTCGTGGCGTGGATCTATAGTTGTTGGACCGATTTTCATGAAACAAAGCTATGAACATACCCTACTAATTCACCATTCAAACAAAAAAAACAAAATCCAAATCGGTTCATCCGTTCGGGCGCTACGATGCCACAGACAGACACACACAGACACGTCAAACTTATAACACCCCGTCGTTTTTGCGTCGGGGGTTAAAACAAAAACAATCGGAGCTTTCCCATTGATATCCTACCCTACTCAAATAATCTGCGGGCCTAAAATGGCGCAGAACATAATATGAATCACGTTGAAAGTTACAAATTCTTAAAATGGACTTTATTGTCATTCACATAAAGTCCATTTTAAGAATATTAAATTTTTAACGTTATTCATATTATGTTCTGCTAAAGCTTCCATTTTAGACCCCCTGATAATATGATGGTGAATATTATTCTTCCAGGTTTATTCTGACTTCACTGATGAGATGACAGTGAAGATAGGTCCGCAGTGGGGCCACAAGGAGTTCTTCCAGATCGATCGGTTTAGAGGAGAACCACAGCTGCCTGGATATGATCCTGAGGTAAATATCACAATGCATATTCCTATAATTCATGGTATTGTTACGAGCTGGGTATGAGATAAATTAATTACTACCGATTAAACAACACAATAACTTTATTAATCACTAGCGGACGTCACGCGGTTTCACACGCGTAATTCCCGTTCCCGTGGGAGTACGGGGATAAAATATATCCTATGTTACTCGTGGATAATGTAGCTTTCGAATGGTGGAAGAATTTTTAAAAACGGTCCAGTAGTTTTTAAGCCTATTCATTACAACCAAACAAACAAACAAACAAAGTTTTCCTCTTTATAATATTAGTGTAGACAAAACAATTTAAACTTCATCACAAGTACACTGCAATACACTACTGTTCACTATTCGCTTAGATAACGCTCTTCAAGTCCACTTCGATTCGCTTCGTTGTGTAGCCAAAACAAGACTGACGGTCGCGGGCCTGAGCGGTGTATTTATACTCGCCAACAGACACACCAGAATAACCACGAATATTCTAGAGGGTCATAAAAATACTAACAAAAGAATAGCAGGCAGGTAATTATTATTACTAGCTACTTGTACAAACGAATATGAACCGTATGCCCTAGGCGTACGGTCGAAATTCTAATGTTTTTTTTTATAAATAGGTCGCGATTTGTACCTACCTAACTTTAAAAGTAATACTAACGGAATGCACTCGAAATTTCAACGTACACACACTGTAATCACGTGCTTTCTCGAATGTTCTAGTAGGTCCGATGTAACAAGTATCCTTAGTATTTTACGGCTCGTTTTTGCGTTTCTGCGTTTCCGCATTTCCGCGCTTCTGCGTCCTGCGATACTGCGATATCCGTTTTTAGTACATTATGTATTGGGACGGCTACGAAGCAACACACTGCCGCATTAGTGACGCCGCAATAGAAGTAGAACGCGTGCGTTTCTGCGTTTTGCGATTTCCCAATATAATATTTTAGAACTTTTGGACGCATGCATCCCACACGTCAAAATCGTTTCGTTTCGCAACAATCATTTTAGCGTAAAGTTACTTAGTTTGAGATACAGAATGCTGGTTGCACCAATTGATAGAGTGGTCTTCGAGGAAAGTTTTCAATACTAACATTAAAAAGAGGAAACATTTGTATTTTTTGTATGTAACGATTTAACCGTAAAAAAAACTGGATAGCTAGACTCTGGCAAACGAAAGTAGAGATTGAAAAAGTGCGGTTAATTTAAAAAGTCTCAGCCTGGTAACCCCAAAATTAGTAGTGTAAAATTAGTATGCGGGCGAAGCTGCAGAAAAATTTAAATTCTTAAAATGTCTTAACGTGATGCGTTTACGATTCTGCTAAAGCAGCGATTTTAGACCCCCAGGTAGTAATCACTAAATCACATTTTCCAGACCTGTCCAGATCGTTTATTCGGCTCTACAGAAGGTGTGATGTACGCCCAGAGGTTGACCAAGCAAGACGTACTGAAATACTGGAGAAAGACTGTCTGCAAGCTGATGCCGCTTTATTTTGATAGTAAGTTTAGTTCATCTCCTTCTATTTTGTTTTTAAAGCCTGTAGGTACCACCTCACTGCCGGGTAAAGGTCTCCTAAAAATCTTTCCATAATTATGCTCTTTTTCGTGCCTTCTCGAACCAGATCTTGCGTTACGCTTCCAGATAGTGCTGCCACCACTTCCTAGGCCGGCTTCGGCGTCGCCGTACGTCTTCCAGCAATTTTGTTTCTTCGGATGGGAAATCATTGAAATGACTTCTCATGCTCTGGACGGAGCGGAAGGAAGTGTCCGACTTTTACTGACTAAAACGCATCCATGTTCCTTCTTAGCCTTTTTATGTTCCGGGGCCACGGTATCTCTTTCAAACAGTCCCGCAGCCCCGGCATGACCCGCCCAATCTCATTTTTGTCCAGAAACCTTTTTGCCAACGTCCACTATGCCCGTTTCGGAACGCAGCAGCGTGATTGCTGCATTCTTTTCTTCTATTATTTTCATAAGAATCCTGCTGGCACAGAGACCTCTTCTTCACATTTGTTTTACATAAAGTCATGTACAATTGTGAAGTAGAAACCAAATGACCTTTTTTCCTGATTCTAAATTGGATATAAAACATACTTTCACATGTCAAAAATAATCTGACTTAGAAAACTTGATGGAGTAGAAGAAACACCGAAACTCTCTCAGAGGTCATATGATTATCTTCTAAAGTCCAAACCAACTCGTTCAAGTCATATGAGGACTATGGTATAATCTGTTCAGGACCTCGCTGATCTATATGAGTATTTGCGTAACCAAAGTCCTTTGTAAATAAAGGGTGTAAAACACCTCTTAACGAATACGAAAGGCACATGTTCTACTCGTCATTCTGATCATTTTTTTTGTTCTACACTATACCTGGGAACCTTCTAGTTACGGAGCACTTTTTATCGCATGATTTTTACTTTAAATATCTCTACGGCCCCCGTACTATTCAATCCATCCATCCGCACAATGTTTTGAGTGTGTTACATTGAGTTATACCATAAAACATGATTTACAACCTCAAAAAAAAAAGTTGTTTCCCAGCAATATTTTAGGCGTAAAGTTACTTAGTTTGATATACAGAATGCTTGGTTAACGGCTTTGTGATGAGGTGAAATACACCCTGTATATCATCATCTGCCTAGCCTTTTCGCAAGCTTTCAGTCTAACCCGATGCAGCTGAATACCAGTATTTTACATGGAGCGACTGCCTATCTGACCTCCACAACCCAGTCAATACTGGGTAATACGATACCACTTGGTAAGACTGGTTGTCAGACGTTACGGGCCACTGACTACCTGTAACGACTGGCAAAGATGGGCAAATGACAACCGGGACCAACAGATAAACGTGCTTTCCGAGGCACGGAGGAAACTCGGTAAGGGTAAGGGTGGTCCAATCTAGGCAAGCACGGCTCAACCTGAAGATCGGCCCGAGCGGCTGCTATTATTTAGCCAGCCTTCCATAACTTCCATAAGCACAAAATGACCTTGTTTCGTTCTGTCTCCTGCTGATATGGAGGGAAGTGGAAATTACGGTTTTTTTCCTACTCCTCCGCTATACTTTAATACATTTAATCATTTGTTAATATAGGTACAATAAATAGTTGTTTTTGCGGGATCCAAGACATTTAAAAACATTCTCTGGGACTTCGTCGAGCGTCACAGTCTCGGCGCTTTTCTGGAGTTACAGTGGTTTGGGAATTGTATGGCGGGCTTGTCCCAAAATAAAAAGGCTAATAATGAACCATTTCTTAATTCTTTCCAGGCGAGCTGACGATGCACAACGTCCCACTCTACCGCTACAACCTCTCAGAGAGTGTATTCGACCGTGTCAAGAACGGAACTGACTGTTACGACACCGAACCGAGTCTTCCGCCAGGACTCAGTGATGCTTCGAAGTGCTACTTTAGTAAGAATATACATTTTATTAATTTCAGTTAGCCATGAATGTCCTATGTATACAACATTATTTTTTGTTTACACTAAACCCGAAAAGGGGTCATTGTACTCATCATTTTGAACAACTTTTTCTATGGGACGAACCTTGAAATCGCGAAAAAAAAATCAGCTGTTCCCTACATTTTGACGAGTTATGCGAACATAAATGTAGGGAACAGCTGATTTTTTTTAAAACAAAATAGAATGTCGGGTTTAGTGTAAACAAAAAATAATGTTGTATAATGTATATAGTTCCCGCCACGAGAAACTATAAATTTTGTAAGCACACATGCGGGTTTGCAACCTTTGGATCATATTAAAAATGACAGCGTCCGTCAGCGTGATCTTACTTCAAAATGGCGGCCCAAATGTTAACGTTCCAAGATGTCAGATGCGTTCCAGTACCACAAAACATTTGACGAAAGCTCTTCATATCGCCGAAATATAACCCGATCAAGTGAAATTGTTCATTAGTTTCGTATCACACGTATGATAATTCGAGTTGATTGAATTTGGGAGTACATATTTCTTAATTCCGTACCTTTATTATCAGAAAATCATGTTCGTTGTATGGGAGCCCCACTTAAACATTTATATTATTCTGTATTTGCTGTTATAGCCGTGGCAAAAATACATCATCTTTGAAAATTTCAACTGTCTAGGTGTCATGGTTCATGAGATACTGCTGACCGATATAATGGACAGATGGACCGACGGATAGTGGGGTCTTAATAATAGAGACCCGTATTTACCCCTTTTTTTGGATGGGAAATCATCAAATTAGGTACTTCTCCCACTCTGGGCAGAGCGGGAGGGAGTGACAGACTTTTACTGACTAAAACCCATCCATATTCTTTCCTCGCCCTTTACGTTCCGGGGCCACGGTATCTCTTTCGAACAGTCCCGCAGCCCATTTTTACCCCTTTTTTTATGATGGGAAATCATCAAATGACTTCTCCCACTCTGGGCGGAGCGGGAGGGAGTGTCAGACTCTTACTGACTAAAACCCATCCATGTTCCTTCCTCGCCCTTTACGTTCCGGGGCCGCGGTATCTCTTTCGAACAGTCCCGCAGCCCGTTTTAACCCTTTTTTTATGATGGGAAATCATCAAATGACTTCTCCCACTCTGGGCGGAGCGGGAGGGAGTGTCAGACTCTTACTGACTAAAACCCATCCATGTTCCTTCCTCGCCCTTTATGTTCCGGGGCCGCGGTATCTCTTTCGAACAGGCCCGCAACCCCGGCAGGCTTCGGCCCTTGCGGGCCCCTCCCCTTATGCTGACATCTCTTGTTCGGCGCGCGTGGAACACGAACGCGCCGTCAACACGGCCTGTCGTCGTCGTTAGACGGACGGACGGCTAGCTAGCCCATAGCCAACCGTTCACAGGCCCGCAGCCCGTTTTTACCCCTTGAGTACGGAACTTTAAAACATAGGTTTAGAAGTAGACAATTATTTTTATCTTTTTGTTTCAGATTTCCCCATGGTGGTGTCCTATCCACATTTCTACGCAGGTGGCGTTCCGAAAGACCAATTTGTTACTGGTCTCACACCAGACAGACTCAAACACAACTCTTACGTTATTTTGGAACCAGTAAGTGTACAATATTTTTTGGACTGAAAGTCTGATAACCAGTCATATCAAGGGGTATCGTGTTACCTAGAAACTGGGTCGTGGAGGTCAGGGAAGCGCTGCATGAATAATATAATACTAGAGTTTAGCTGCATAATGAGTGGCAGCTGGCCATCGTAGATGGGAAAAGGCAGGCAGATTAGAGAACCTTGGTAAAAATCAAAGACATTGAAATATTTACGAGCCGTAGACAGGAAAAGACGTAGAAAATTGTAATCTAAATACTTGTTACTATAGTAGGGCCAATTTAATAGATCATTAGACATCTGTCATGCAGCTCCAAGTAAAGGTAATCGTAATTAAATAAAGTTATGCAATTGTGCAGTTGTAACTTAAAAATACTAAATAATACCGTGAAACGGGGCTATTTGTGGTTTGAGCCCCCAAACCCCAAATAGCCCCGTTTTACGGTTTATTAAGGATCCCAGAATCGAACAAAAATATCGAGAACTGGCGGTTGGTGTTTGGTGGAAGTTATTTTACAATTTCTAGAAAAACTTTGACTAGAGGCTACTGAAAAATCCTGATGGAAATACCCAATCAAATTTTGGTTATTATGGGATCACATAGCCCCCAAAAACCCAAATAGCCCCATTTTACTGTATTTTATGCCTGCCGTTAAAAGGCTTCGTTGTTGTATTTTGATGAAGTGCCAAATGTGATCTATTAAAATGGCCCTACTATACTTAGTAACAAGTCGCTTTTTCTAGTGTCATACGCCTGCTTGTCAGGTAACATTGGTGTGTCAAAATCGTAATTGTCCGGGTTCAAAATTGCGACGTATTTCCAATGTCTAAATGTATGTCCAATGTTTTCAATGTCCGCTGTATGCCTAATTCTTTTAAATACCTTTGGTAAGACCTATTGTCTCTCTTTTGTAGTTTTGATTTCTAATGACAGCTGTCATTATCTACTGACGTTGTCAGCCTGACGTTTATCTGCTGCTTGCACTTTAGTCGATGTTATTAGGCAGGTCACCTCACTATATACCTAAAACTGACAGCTGTCAAATGTGATCTACTAAGGTCCATGTTCACCAAAAAGATGACGGACGATTATCTAAAAACAGCTGTTTAAAACACATTTTTGTATGGGAACATGTCACATTGACAGCTGTTTTAGATAATCAGACTGTGGACCTAACTACAATAATAATTTCTGTTATAGTACACCGGTACGCCGTTCGAAGCCGTGGCCAGAATGCAGAGCAACCTCAGAATCCATGATCTAACAGGATTCGATGAGAAGTTTACCAAGTTATCTAATAGTGTGATACCATTGTTCTGGGCCGAGTATGTAAGTATCAAAACTGGTTTTATTGTCCGATTTCAAAACCTTCCGAGTCAGTGTTTTTGTGTTTCGAACTTTATTTCGACGGAAGTAAAGTTCTATAAACAAAAACTTGCCTCATTATGTAACATATGAATCAATGTTCTCGTTTAGAACCAAGTCTAAAATGACAATTTCGGGGTTGCGGGCCTATTCGAAAGAGATACCGCGGCCCCGGAACATATAGGTCGAGAAAGGAACATGGATGGATTTTAGTCCGTAAAAGTCTGACACTCCAAAAAAAATTAAAAAAAAAAACAATTATGTAATAAGAAGGAACTTTTTTGTTGTAGGGTGGGTTCCAAATTGGGCAAATCTTTGCAACGTCACCTAACGTTCGATTATTACATACCGCAATTTTTGGAGACATCGACCCTCTCCCCCCCCTCCCCCCATGTAACGAGCCGTAACGTTTTTAAATACCCCCCTCCCTCCCGCCTAGTAAAATGTTACATAACCACCAAGTGATTTTGAATGAATTTTACGTAAAAGTTAGAATTGTGTGGCGTAAAGTACCGGAAAGTTGCTTGTCATTCTGAAGAGTTAAAACAAAAGTGATAAGTCATTCGTAGTTAAAACCCCCCCTCTCGCCCCTTTATGTAACGCATTTTAGCGTAATTTGTAAAATTACAATCATCAAAATCATTAATACAACCCTCCAAGTTCATAAAGATCAAAATCGTTCAAACTCAAACTCAAACTCTTTACATACATGTGTACATTCAGTTGTTTCTCTACCATTGTCGACATACAACCTGGCTTACAAAAACCATAAGAAAATTTTTCACGAAAAGCTTTCACCTCTTTGTTTAACTAATCGCCATTTTTTTGTTACAGCATCAAGAAGGCTTACCAACACACATAAGAACTGCCATATTCTTCACCAGAGTGATTCTGCCACCTTTATCATCAATAATATCAACGACTATGATACTTTTAGGCGTTTACTTACTAACCAAACTTATATACAGAAACAATTTAGAAAATGATAGCCTAAAATCTATACTAATATTTAAAAGTAAAAATGCAACTAAAAATAAAATACTGTCATTTGAAAAAGAATCGTTTTTGAAGACTAGTTAACTTTTTTAGACTTTATTGTGTATGTCTTTGAGTCGATATTTTTTGTACAAGGATGTTTTAACGCGTGGACATAATTGGAACTAACATCGGAAACGCCATCTTGTTTTATCAACGTCAATCGACCGCCAAAACATTCTTGTCGCACTGTAAATGAGTTTACACTGCAAAAAGTGGCTTGTCTCTTACTCAGTTGGTAACAGTAGACCAAAATTAGATTTAATTAAAGCTACAGCAAAGATTAGTTTTATAGCAATTTATTTATAGAGAATGTAAGGTCTGACCATTGCAAAAGTTAGCAATATGTTAAAAACAAACAGAGATAGCCTTTTTAAGCTGTTAAGATCCAAACATAACTGTTAAGTATACTAAAAACGATAGCATAGCTAGAAGAATCGCATCATTGGTTAGATTTCAAATCAACTTGAACTCATTGGTCAGGAACTTAGCCATAGTCACGCCCTCTACAATGAGCTTTGACAGACCTTACTGAATACATTTAACCGGTAGGTACTTAAAACCTGCAAAGATCCTTGGCACACTGTATTTTTTTTCGACTCGAGACATGCAAATCTTTTTATAAGGGAAAAAGGTTTACAATGTAAATAAAGACTGAATTTTATCATAATTTTCATGACATGGCCAAAGTATACGCGAAATTTTAAATAAATTGAGATAATAATAATGTTAAACTTTCTTTCTTCTTAATAACTACCTCAATAATGGATCAGTCGAATATAGCTATTCACAAGTGCTTCGATTCGACAAATTGTATGTCTATCTTTTTTTGGCATTGCAAAAGCGAGCGAGATAGACATATAAGTTTCGAGTTTGTGGACTAGCTGCGGACTGCAGACTCTGATAGATAAATACTGAAGTATGTATTGTAATAGTACCGGTACGACCGAACCAAAAACAAGTTTTTCTAGTACCTATCTCAGTAGGTATAAAACATAAAACGTTGAAATAAAATCACTGTCATCGTAATATATTATGTATTTTTTAAATGTTTTAGTTCAACTTTTTTTTAAATTACTTACTGAATTTTGTTATTGTAAATTACATAAAGTAGTTTCACACTTATTTTACCTCTGACTTTTCGTCACTGTCAAAAACGATTGCCGTTGCATGGCAGCTGTCAGATGGGAAAAGTTAACTGTGAAAGGACTATATTTTGCCCAAGCAATTTTATTTTATAAACTTTTTCTATTGTATAGTTAAAAGGTGTAAGTTAATTAATAATAATAAAAAATGCATTCGGGGGTAGTTTGTAGCTGTGATTGTTCCTAATTTAAAATAGTAGCATCAATTTTGCTCACAGTAGCTTTAAGGTAATTTTAAATAAACAAAACATTTATTAATTTTGTGTTTTATTTTTTTCGCCAATTTGTATTGTAACCAACACACACATCCAGACTCGGTGGAGTTTCACATGGAAAACACCATAAAATTTATATATTTTCGATCTGGGAATCGAATTCAGGAACTCTTGCTCAGCAGTCACCCTAGTGACTAGCCATAGCCATTGACCCAAGGCTATTTTTTTTTCTGCAAAAAATATATTTGATAGTTCTTGACACGTACCTACTATCTAGTATTATAAAACTAAAGAAGACGGGTATTTATCGCGAATTTACCTTTAATTTAATCCCGACATTTCGACCGGATTGCACCAGCCGTGGTCGCGGGGAGACTGAAGTACTGGAGGTACCGCGACAGCAAAGTGAAGGCGTTTATTCAACTACCCTCACTCATCTTCATAAATGTTAATTAGGGTAAATGTAAATCTGGTTCACACTAGGACAGCACACTACACTAACAGTGTCCGTATATTGAGGCGATTTCACTTGACGAGTACACTTAGTGATTACTGGATTCCAAGCTGAAGAGAGTTTGAAGCCGTCTTCGCGATTGAAATTAGGGTACTTCTTGATCTCAATCGCTTCCCGAACCATTCTCTTATAATAGTGCTTCTCATGGGCTCATGGGCAAGGATTTTTGGGTTGTGTAACTCCATCCAGTGGTTGGGTCCTGAGTCTATCACATGTTCCGTCTTCTTTAGTTTTATAATGTGTTCTGATCGTGAAAGTTTAAAAAAGACAATTACTATCTAGTATGTTAGTTCAAGCAGTTTTCCAAAATCCGATTACTTTTCGAAATAATTATGATGAAAAACATACATTTCCCATATATGCAGTATATATGTCACCGTAAAATTCTCAAATACGTTATATTGTAATATCTCATTCCCGCACACGTGTGGAAAAAATGACCAAAATCGCACGTTTGTGAAATACACTGCATTTTGAACCTAATCGTAGTGCGAAAAGAACCAGTTTTCGAGGAAGTGTATTGAAAAAATAATTACCTACTTGTATATGTCACCGTAAAATTGTCAAATACGTTATATTGTAATATCTCTAGCGATATTGTAAAGTCTCGAATTATTGTCAAATGAACATACTGCTTACAACAAAACGCATTATTTTTCGTGAAATGCATGCGATGGTAGTCAACTTACGCGGTGTGGAGGGAAGGAGGGGTCCCCCTTGCCCAGTGGCACAACTCTCATGAAAAGATAATGCGCCATTCCTGAGAAATACCGATTAATATAACATAACCTTAAAACACTTTATATTCCTCTTAAAAAGCGTAGTCGACGGAGCCCCGCTTCGCGGGGCCCCTATTTCCGAGTGCAGGGTTTAAAGGAACCTAACTAACCTAACGGGGGGGTGCTCCAAGTCCCGATTATGGGGGCAGAGATACTTCCGTATGTTCAGTTGACAATAATTCGAGACATTACAATATCGCGAGAAAAAACACGTTATATTGTAATATAACGTGTTTGACAATTTTACGGTGACATATAAGTACACCGTGTTCCTGAGGATATACATTAATTTTGAATAATACTTCTATAGCTCTTGTTAAACATATCGTACAGAGGAAGTAGTAGTTTAAATGGCATAGTTTTAAGTTATTGATAATTTAAGTTTAACCAATTTAATTATGTTGTGCTGTGAGAAAGAGTCTTTATTTGTGAGATGTCTGTGTTTGTGCAACCAAAACTGTCAAACTGAATTTCATATCGCAATGTTAAAGTACACTTGTGAACAAAATAACCTAAATTGAGGCATTTGGTGTTGTGTTGTGATAAAATGAGTTTGTAATCTAAGATGAACACGATATGTTTTTACTTATTGCCACTAAAAGTGAAAAAAATGGTAAAAAATAATAAAAAAAGTAAAATAAAAATAAAGTAAACAAAAATAGGCAAAAAAAAAATAGTAAAATGGTCAATTTAATATGTCTGAATAACATGCCGAAGTTAATGTATAACCTCAGGAACACGGTGTATAGGCAACCATAACTAATTTTCAGACAATTATGGCATAATGTGCATTGCAGTAAAGGCGACTGAAAGTAATTGCCATAATATTTCGCATCGCATGCTATAAAGGTAATTTTAAGTTAATTCTCAGTATAAGGTTTACATTGTAAGGTTTAGAAAATAAAACATAGAATTTTAATGAAAATCTAAATATATATAACTCAAAGGTGACTGACTGACTGACTGACTGACTTAGTGATCTATCAACGCACAGCCCAAACCACTGGACGAATCGGGCTGAAATTTGGCATGCAGGTAGATGTTATGACGTAGACATCCGCTTAGAAAGGATTTTGATCAATTCTACCCCCAAGGGGATAAAATAGGGGCTAGCTAGCCGTCCGTCCGTCTAACAACGACGACAGGCCGTGTAGACGGCGCGTTCGTGTTCCACGCGCGCCTCAAAGAGATGTCAGCATAAGGGGAGGGGCCCGCAAGGGCCGAAGCCTGCCGGGGTTGCGGGCCTGTTCGAAAGAGATACTGCGGCCCCGGAACATAAAGGGCGAGGAAGGAACATGGATGGATTTTAGTCAGTAAGAGTCTGACACTCCCTCCCGCTCCGCCCAGAGTGGGAGAAGTAATTTGATGATTTCCCATCCTAAAAAAAAAAAGGGGATAAAATAGGGGATGAAAGTTTGTATAACACTTTGTCAGTTTTAAACCGATCGGGCTGAGACTGCATGCATAAAACTACTATGACGAAGGCATCCCCTAAGAAAGGATTTTGTAAATTTCACCCCTAAGGGGATAAAATAGGGGATGAAAATTTAAATCTTCTTAGATTTTCGACTGATTGAACTGAAATTAAAGATTGGAGCTACTACAATGAAGACGTCCACATAAATAGGAATTTGATTAATTCAACCCCCATAGGGATAAAATAAGGGATGATGGAGGATGTAAATGTATTAGTTTGAACCTATCAGTATCTAATGGAACTAACAAAATAATTTTTAGTTCTAAAATTTGACAATAGATGGCGTTAATAGTATTTTAAAACACGCTATCGTTGTGTTTTCACTGAGTTACATAATATCCCGATGATGAGTGGCCGCCATATCTAATAGTACATGCTATACCTAAATATTTCTAGCGGCTTATATTTGACGATTTTGGCTGTTCTTTTCATAGAGTGGCATAGTCTGAAAATAAACATGAGTATTGTTTACTTGTGTGGTGGTGGCTTGGCTGTATGACAAAGCCAACGATTTTAAGATTTAATGTGGTGGACCTGAAATACCATCATTCATCATCACCTGAAATATCATCATGTTGGGGTGCGATGGGGTTGAAATATCAAAAAATGTACTGTCAAAGAATATTGGTCAATTCCGAGATATTCAGGGGTGCTGATTATGAATATGGCGTTTATTTTGAGATACAAATAAACGGCGCGGTGACAGATTCGCGAAAATGAGTTCGTAATGAAAATCCAAGATGGCGCCCAGGACTTTTTTGGTGTTGCCGTCATGGGTGTCGTTCTCATGGTTTTCGGGGTCACTGATAACGAAAACGAGGTTACTAAGATTAGTATCATACCCATGAGAGGTTATTAACGTTTTACCAATAACCCAGAATATAAGGCGGATAAAGTGAAAAATCTGTACATAGAATATTTTGTCGCTAAAATCAGCTAGGGAAGCTAGAAATTATTAATTTATTTTGTCTTTAGTTTTTGTCTGTCATTGTAGCTACATTTCACATCGTTGTGTAATATACCGGTCATAGTACTTCCATCCTAGACAATATTTTTAGGTTTTTTACAAAATACTTCTGCTAAGTTCTTTTATTCTGCTTTGAAACCTACTAATTTATGAGCAACGTCTGGGTATATCTTTAAAATTTAGATAAATCTTGAATTATACTTACTCATTATTTTGCGCTGTGAAAATCTCCAACTTTTGCATTAAAATCATCCCGAACTCAACGCGAGTGAAGCCGCGGACCAAGCTGTCTCATCATCTGCCTAGCCTTTTCCCAACTATGTTGTGGTCGGCTTCCAGTCTAACCGGATGCAGCTGAATACCAGTACTTTACATGGAGCGACTGCCTATCTGACCTCCACAACCCAGTTAATACTGGGAAATACAATACCACTTGGTAAGACTGGTGTCAAACTTTTGGGGCCACTGACTACCTGAAACGACTGTCAAAGATGGACAAATGACAGCCGGGACCAACGGCTTAACGTGCTTTCCGAGGCACGGAGGAAACTCGGGTGGTCACCCATCCACAGACCAAACTAGGCAAGCATGGCTTAACCTAAAGATCGACCCGAGTGGCTGATATTATTTAGCCACGAGCTCCACGGACTTTGGTTCTCACTCACGGTTTGCTATTGAAGTCCTCCGAAACAGCTTGACCGATATCAATGTTTTTTTTTGTGTAAGTATATTTGGTAGGTTAGAAAACAAGTCGTAGTCTATTTTCATACTCCTACGTGACAAGGGTGGATCACGCGGACGAAGTCGCGGGCAACAGCTAGTATAAGATAAATCTAAACAGAATCAGAAGAATAAAAAAATCTTTCAGGGACCAGTAACGCTTCCACGCTACATTTACCCTATTGTGTACTTCTTTGACCGTATCGTTTGTAGAAGATACGATTTGTCCAAGGTAGGTGTATTGATCTACAAATTCTATTAGATCGTTGTTGACCCGTATGGGTGGTTTAAACGATTAGTCATCAGTTTCGTTTTTGCTAGATTCATTTGTCGGCCTACTTTTTGGCTTTCTTCTACAAGTTTACTAAGCATAGTTTGCAGTTGATCTGGGCTGTCAGAAATTATAATAAGGTCGTCCGCAAAGCGAAGGTTATTCAACCTTTCTCCATTTATCCTTATGCCATAAGTTGACCATTCAAGATTTCGAAACACAAGTTCTAGCGTTGCTGAGAATAATTTAAGTGATAATAGGGATCGCCTTGCCTGACGTCTTTTTGGAAATATTTCTCCTAATCTTTCTGTTTTAATTCTCGCCGTCATGTTTTTGTAAATGTTTCCTATACTTAACCCGAATATACTTTCCAGCTACCTCTTAACTGGCCAGCGCTTCCCAAATCTTTTTGTGTTTTAATGAGACAAATGCCTTATCATAGTCTACAAACGCTAGATAGTAAGGTACACAGCACATTTCTACTATTTCCTACTCATTGTTTTGTATCTTTTTTATTTATTATTGTGTGTGTGTATTATTAACTGACGTCAAATAAATATTTTTCTTTCTTTCTTTCTTTCTTTCTTTCTTTCTTTCTTTCTTTCTTTCTTTCTTTCTTTAGACCATATTGTTATTGAGAAACCTTTGCGGAATCCTGCATGTTCTTTTGGTTGGTTCTCATCAATCTCATCTAAACTGTTTGCAATCCGTTCTAAGACAATCTTTGAAAATATTTTGTAAAGGTTGGGCATGAGACTTATTGGTCCATAGTTGTTTTTGTCATCCTTTCTTCCTTTTTTATGAAGCAGTATAATGGTTCACGTAGTGGAGTTTTTTCTTGTTTATGGATGTCATTAATTATGCAAGTATTTAGTACAACTTGTGAGGGACCCTTGCAAGAGTTCATTCGAGATTGTACCTTTCCCTGGTGATTTCCAACTTTGTTGTGATTGGATGGCTTTTAATATTTCACATTTAATTATTTCTGGGATTCCGTCCTCGTCTCCCATGTGCATTAGATGTGGAGATGTGGTGTCTTCTTCGTCGTTGTAAAGGTTTTGATAAAAATCTGTTGCTGCCTCTAATATTTCACATCGTTTCGTTTTATTATTTTGGTATTTTTACAATTTGTGTATTCTTCCAACTCCTTCCAAGCTTTCTTGATTGCTCCAGTAGATTTTATATGAAAAATAATTCGATCCTGTCTTGTCTGTTTTGTATGATTTCATAAGCATTCGTTGATCTTTTCGCTTATATTGGTTACTAGCTGACCCGGGCCACTTCGTCTGCGATTGAGGTTTAGTTTTTTTTTAATAAAAAGTATCCTATGTTACTTCTAATACTTACCTCCAAGAATATGTGTACAATATATCATCAAAATCCGTTCAGTAGTTTTCGCGTGAAAGCGTAACAAACCAACTTACATTGACATTTATAATATTAAAGGATTTGTCTAGATTTTGAGATGTGGAAAACCAACTCCAAGAGGATCCTCTCAGTTGGTTTTCCACATCTCAAAATCCGTCTCGTTTCCATAATTCTCTCGCTTCTTTTCCAATTGTATCTTTCGGCGCTTTAGTTGTTCGCGTGTTGTTTTCAATTTGTTTTACTTAGTTCATTTTCAAAGATATTGTACTTTTCTTGCATAGTATGAGTTTGGTGGAGTTTGTCTTGCAAAGCTTGTTTTATGGGGTCTAAAATAGTATTGAGTATGGGTAAAAGTTAATGGTTAAACTATGATCTATTTAAGTACGTAAAAAGGTCACTTTAACTATGAACCTGAAACTTCCTATACACTCGTATGATAGACGAAACGCTGATGTCCCGGTGAAAACACGAGCTGAGCTTAATAATAGAATTTCAACTGAATTAGAGGCAAGATTATACTGATTTATTATTTCCTTTAAGGCCTATGCAGATCGGGAGCTGTGGAAAAGGATTTTTTTTTGCCAATGGACATTCAAACGTATTGGTATAGAAATACAACCGTGGCCCGTATTTCAATGCAAAACCCTTTAGATGCCGTGGCATGGAACCCAGAACCACGCCAGAATCATGAAGAATTATTTACTACATTTCATACTGCATGATCATCGAAATGTACAGTCCGTGCTACGAAAGAAGAGACCTGTCACACTACTTGTATATGTCACCGTAAAATTGTCAAACACGTTATATAACAATATAACGTGTTTTTTCTCGCGATATTGTAATCTCTCGAATTATTGTCAACTGAACATACGGAAGTATCTCTGCCCCCATAATCGGGACTTGGGCACCTCCCCGTTAGGTTAGTTAGGTTCCTTTAAACCCTGCACTCGGAAATAGGGGCCCCGCGAAGCGGGGCTCCGTCGACTACGCTTTTTAAGAGGAATATCAAGTGTTTTAAGGTTATGTTATATTAATCGGTATTTCTCAGGAATGGCGCATTATCTTTTCATGAGAGTTGTGCCACTGGGCAAGGGGGACCCCTCCTTCCCTCCACACCGCGTAAGTTGACTACCATCGCATGCATTTCACGAAAAATAATGCGTTTTGTTGTAAGCAGTATGTTCATTTGACAATAATTCGACACTTTACAATATCGCTAGAGATAGGTATTACAATATAACGTATTTGAACATTTTACGGTGACATATACGAGTTTTATTTTATTTCTTAAAAAGTGTATTGAAAAATGTCGTTTGATACACGTGGACATTTGTTGTTCTCGGCTCAAAAACACCATCGCCTACCCTCCGCCTCGACATAGAATACCTAACAAACTTTCTCCACTTGTATCAAAATAAATACATATATCCTTTGCCTGTATTTTCGTACGGCTTTGCTTGAATTTCAGTTAGGGGGCGCCGTACAAATCTTGCCCAAGGCGCTGGTAGTGCTAAAACCGGCACTGACTGGTTTTATTATTACTACAGAGACGACGGCTTTTAATAAAGGCACTAGAGTTTATAAAAAAAAAACAATCTTCAACATTGATTAATTTGATCGCATGTTTGAATCGATTCAACATTTTAAAGTTTTAAAACAAAAAAAAAACAGATTTGCGTTTTATTTTGAGTGTACTTACCACCCTTGGAATATTTTACACACAGCCTTAGTTTTTTTGCCATTACAACACAACTTGTTTCATTGTTGGTTGCACACCAACGATGAAACAAAACGTACTTATAGTAAGATATTTTCAGGCATTTGCATACTTTTTTCATGTGTGGTTTTATTTAGTTGTAACGAATGCCGATTTATATAAATTTTTTTGTTCAACAATAGTAGTTGAATTTACCCAAAATCTTGCGAAACTCAGGGAAATAAAATTAATAAAACTTTGTATTGAATTGATTTCTGACAGTAGCTGTCAGTGTCAAAGTCAAAATAAAGGCCGAGGACCGAACACCCTGCCTTCGCTGGAAATTCGCGGGTGTAAGCAAATTTTATTTAACTTTAATTGTTCATCATAGCTTTTAATATCTTTAGTTTATAAAACATGTCTGTAATATGTTTCCATCAATACAAAAGTATCAAATCACATACTAATTGTCTACTTTGATGTAAATTAGTTATACTGCAGTAACAATGAGTGAAAATAAGAAAAATATTGAATTGAATAACGGTTGGATATTATGTCCTTCTAAAAGCTTTCCTGGCAAATTTTATTATTTCAATGTGCTAAATGGAGAAACCGCATGGAGCCTTAACCAAGCTGATGTATGTATAATTGTAAATTACCAAAAGATACCTACAGAAAAACTTGTTAGACTTGTTGACTTGACATTTGTTTGTTATTTAGAAAGCGCACGTATGTCAAAGAGGTTGCATTTTGTATGTTTTGACCGGCGTACTTTCCGCCATGTTTTTCGCCGGCATCAATACAAACAAGTTAATTTATAAAATATAATGTTTTATAGCGTTTGCGTATTATAAGATAGTCAAGATTAAAAAACCAATTAATAAATTGATGGCGCCATTTTAGTTGTTTTGATGTCTGCTGGCGTATTAATACATCAAAAAAGTTTCAATAATTATTGCATTAAGTACCTATAAAGTTTTCAACGAAGTTTTCTTGTTAGTTTCGAAAGTAAGTACCTATTAAAATACCGAGTACCGACTCGTTAGATTTCTGTCTTCATCGTCTTCTGTCGATCATGCGAATATTTGCGTAAGCTGAGCTATGTACAGCTATAAGACTACTTCCTAACTAAGTTTTGTTTTGCATCTTCAGTGAAATAATACTTAATTAGGCATCAGTTTTTAGTGTAAACAGATAGAAGTAAAAGCACTCACCTAAACATCGCAGACACTGGGACATGTTAACTAAACATTAAATTATGTATGAAGACTATCTGCAGCAATGTAAAAAAAACACTTGTTTTCAGAATCAGGATATAAAAAAAGAAAGCAGCTTCCACAAAATAACGGACAAGTTTCACTGTTATCCAGAACCAAAGACACTGCCAGATGAAACTCCGCCCATAACCCAAAATATTTCCACCAACAACCAAAGACCGCACTTTGTACAACAAAAGATTCCTAACATCTCACAACTGCCAACGTTTGGCCAAGCCATCTTTCCGAAATATGTGGCCAATGCTGAACCATTAATTCCCAACATTGGTTGGATTTCGGTACCATTCCCAATGTTCTGTCCAGAAAAAAAGGCAATGTTTGACAAAGCCACACAAGTGTCTGATTTCGAAAGAGATTTTTTTGCAAAAGCTACTAACATACCATTATGTGAACGCTTTAAAAATTATGAGTCACCAATTCTTAGTTTTGACACAAAAAATAAGACAGCAAATCTATTGCCAACATATGAAACATCAACTCCGAAAAGTTCTTTTCAAGAATGCATTCCCGAGTTGGAGAGTGCCTTTCCAAAACCATTGATCAAGGAACCAGCGTTAAAATTGGAACCGAAGTTACGGACACCAAAAATTCCTATTGTTTTTAATAGTACTGAGAATCCAATTATTAGTGTTAGCAGTACAGTTGAAAGTTCTAAACCAAGTACAGAAATTCCTGAAGGTGTACAGAAAGACCAAGTTTTGAATAAACTAGAAAGCACTGATTTGAGATTCCTCTTGCTGGCAAAGAGGAAATCAGTGGAGACAACTGATACAGCATTTGAAAGTAAGTTTTATCTTTTTCTTGTGGTGGGTCAAAACAACCACAATAATAGCCTTGGCACAGCTCGATTGCGTTGTGGCAGACTTTGTAGAAGATTGTGTGACCATCTAGACAAAACCAACTATCTGTAGTTTTTGTAAGCACTAGATCGTCTGAACTCCAGTTCATAAAATCTAGAGCTCAGGCAAACCACTAATTAGAAGAGTAATGTCTCACTGCTGGCCAAAGTAAAATTTGTATGTACGTATTTTACTCACACAATATTGAAATGTAGGTTTTGTATCATGTAACAGAAGAATTATCAATAAGGCCATAAGCGTATGATGCATGGTCTGTGTGTTTTACCTCTTTCCAGTTAATGTTGAAAAATACCATAATGAAATGCTGCAATGCTCACATTTCAATGATTTACTGTGAGTGGATTCTGCATTGAGTCTGTGCAGACTTTATTCCACTCCTAGTTACAGGAGCTTGTGACTAAATAATAACATCAGCTGAGATCAAGCTACGCTCGCCTTGGTTGGATTGTGGAAGGGTTAGCACCTTTAACAGTTACTTCCATCATGAGTTTCCTCCATCCTTTGGAAAGCTTGATAAGCGATTGGTACTGGCTGTCATTGTAGATCTTTGACAGTCACAGGTAGTCAGTGGCCAGAAAGTGTGACAACCAGTTTTACCATATAGTTACTGTGGTAAAACGCAAGTAGTGAACGGCAAGCGCGAAGACGAGTTCAATGCATTCTAAGTCACAGTGTGTACAGTGGCCCGAAAGTTTGACAACTAGTCTTACCAAGGGTTAACATAATTATTACCCAATACTAACTGAGTTCTGGAGGTCAGATAGACAGTCACTCCATGTCATTCAGCTGCGGTTGGGTTAGATTGGGAGCTGACCCCAACATAGATCATTATGATTCCTCAAGCCCAAGTATTTCCATAGATGTTAGATGCTAAATATTTTGCATATTTTTCAGGAAAGAAACTAAAACCGTGTGAATCAAAACCTCTAACTCTCAAGGAAAACGTACAATTTAATCTGAATAATGAAATTGATTATGACACCAACAATGACAAGAATCGAGAAGACATAGTAAGTACAAAATGATCTTCTATACAAATAAATAAAATCGAATTGTCTATTTGTAATTTCAAAATAACAACTTTTTACTGAATGTCAATGATAGATGGAGTCCATACATCGGACCAAGTAACAAATATTTTTGCTGGAAAACGAAAATTTTTATTGTGGTGTAAATCACATTTTGGGGTGCAACTCAATGTAACACACTCAAAACATTCTGCTGATGCAGACATACTGAATGCTGTATTAAAATAAAACTACAAAGAACCTCATCAATGAGGTCAGGGGAATACATTGTCTAATAATCATCTTGTTTCTATTTTCAGCTGACATTAAACCAAACTATAGACACTCCAGCATTATTTAAAGAGAAAACTACAACATTTTTAATTAAAGATATACCTAAGACACCACCACATGCGAAGGAACAACCAACATTCTTACAAACCGCTATCAACAACCCACCGACTCTGAGCCAGCGACCAACTTATAAAAATACAACTTGGTACATTGTCGTTGATACCGATGTATTATTACTGGATTTCGAGTTGATAGACAAAATTGTGTTGTCTGGTAAGTCATCATATGCCTTATTTGCCTGAAAGCCTTTTCTTTAATTTATTGGGGTTGGCTTCCAGTCTTGCAGGGTGCAGCCGAATACCAGTATTCTACATGGAGCCTATCTGACCTCCACAATCCAGTTAGTATGGGGTAATATGTTAACCCTTGGTAAGACTGGTTTTCAAACTTTTAGGTCACTGTACACACTGTAACTGTGGTTCACTTTCTGCCTAGCTACAGAGTGTATCAAATTCGACGTCGCGCTTGCCGTTCGCTACGTTCGTTTTGCCACGGTAACGATATGCGATATTGCGTATAAGGAAATAAAGCAAATCAAATTGGATTCCCATAACATTCCTGAAATAGTTTTTCATCTTATTATAATATTTTCTGAATACACCCTGTCAGTCTGCGAAGGGGTATCCATTACTCTGTATGTTACCCACATGTTCCTTCATCATCATCTGCTGTGCTGTGCTGTGCTGTGCTGGGACACGGCCTCCTCTCAATGAGAGGGAATGGGCTATACTCCACCACGAGGGCTCAGTGGCGGATTGGTAGATGTCACATGTCTAGAATATGCCGGTTTCCTCACGATTTTTTCCTTCACCGTTTTGAGAACAGTGGCGATGAAAAATAAATAACATAAAGTAATGAGCCTGTCGAGGTTCGAACCCACGATTAACTGTTCATAAGTCTGGGCCAGTGTTGGGCAAAATTAAATTGCAAGAACAATTAAAGATTAACAATTAATCAATTGTAATTGTGAAAAATTACAACTAACAATTAATCAATTGTAATTGTGAAAAAGTACAACTAACAATTAATCAATTGTAATTGTGAAAAATTACAACTAACAATTATTTAATTGTTAACTGTATTAGTAACAATTAACAATTAATTAATTTTCAATTGTTTTGTTAATTTTAATTAAAAATAACAATTAAAAAAATACTGCTGTATAATATAAAGCCGGTATATGTAAATATACAATATACCCGTGTGGTTCCGGGTAGTAGAATAGTGCCTCCCTCCATCTTTTCATGTAGTTAAATAAATATTATGTTGGCAACAAATAAAAGACTAAGACAATGTACTCGTACGGGTCGACAAAATGAACACGTTACGACTTGAAATGTTTTTGTTGTATACCTACGCTGTAGAAATATTTATCAATGCAGCATTGTTATACATAAAAATAAACACAATTTTTTTTTCTGTAGAAAGAAAGATTTAGAAAAAATAAGCTATACTTACAGCCTTTGACCACATTTTTATTCGTCTAAAGTCTAATATTTATAGCTTAATTTTCCTAAAATTTTACTAATTTCATTTTGATACATAAAGTTAATTGTTAGTTTTAATTGTTTTATAAAACAACTAAAAAAGTTAATTGCAATTATTTTAATTATAAGTTGCAATTGACACACGTTAATCAAATTAATTTAATTGCAAGGAGCAATTAAAAGTTCAATTGCGATTAATTTAATTGTAATTAAATTAATTGCAATTACTTTTTTAGTCAATTAACAAGATAATTGACAAATTGATTGATTAATGCCCAACACTGGTCTGGGCCACCACCACTGGGCCACCGCGGCTCTCCTTATTTACTTCCCTATTTAAGGTAAATAAGAAAGAAAGAAAGAAAGAAAGAAAAATATTTATTTGACGTCAGTTAATAAAGCACACACACAATAATAAATAAGAAAGATACAAAACAATAAGTTGGACTTAGTAGTAATGTGCTGTGTGCCTCACGGCTGCGTCAAAAAGGTCCATTTCAGCATTCATGCCAGACAAGTGTAGAAGCTGTCTGACGCTGGTCTTCCAATGAACCTTGAGAGGGTACGTTACAGAATAAACGGTTTCAAACATAGATATAATAGATTTCTGTGGTTTCAAACAATATATAAACAAATAAACAAATGGTTAATAAGAGTAAATAGATAACGAGTAAATTAATTGAATGTGTATTTACGAGTGCGAATATAGAGAAAAAAGAAAAAATATATAAAAAAATAAGTATTTTGTTGTGTTGGAAAGTATAAATCAGTGTTTGTGTAGGCTAAATAAAACATAGAATAAAATAAACCCAGCTACAACCTTAATGGACAACAACAATAAATAAATAGGACACGGCGTGTTTTCGTCTCGCTCGTAAATAGACTACCTATGAAGAAAACCAATCCAATATCTGGTTAAAGGAGTCACATGACTTAAAAAGAAAGAATGAAAAGAAAGAAAGAAAAAGTATTTACTAGACTCACACAGGACATACCAGGGCCTCAGTTTATTTAAGAAATAAGTATTCTTGTAATTTTTTTTTTAGAAAAGGCTCCTAGCTCATAATGGTACTGTGACATAAGTTTTAAAATTAAGTCTCAGTGCTACCTACTATTCATACTCGGCTACGGCGAGCTATACACCGTGTTTCTGGACGATATCCATAAACTTCAACCGGTCTTTGTTTTACCATTTTATTATTATTTTTTTTATTTATGTGTTGTCCTGTCGGGCTAATAAATGCTTTTTCTTTCTTTCTTTCTTTCTCTTTACTCGTCATTATGAACAACTTTTACTATGGGACCAAACCCTGAATCGCGAAAAAGAAATCAGCTGCTCCATTCTAAACAGTCCACCTTTCTCTTTCTAGATCCAAAATGCCGGCTGGTAATACCTTTCGCGGTGGCGGCCGACATAGAGGCGCTGTGCCTGGGCGACTGCCACGGGCAACAGCGGGTCCTCCACGCTAGGCAGCTGACCAGGAAACTGACTGCGCCTCCACCACATTACATAGGTATGTGAACCATCATAAGCCTACAACAGTCCCACTGCTGGAACACATGTCTCTTCACAAACTGAGAAGTCTGTGATTTCAGTCTTACTAGGTTACGCATGACAAAGTAATGGTGCATAATAAGTATGTATTTACAATAGTAGTTTATGCAACTGTGCATAATGAAGGGCATTACAACACGAGTGTGGGTTTAAGAAACGAGCCGAAGGCGAGTTTCTTAATAGCATCACACGAGTGTTGTAATGCCTAATTATGTATAGTTGCATACACTACTTTATCTACCCAAATATCATAAGGGCTCTATGATGGGTTCAGGAACCATAGGGAAATGACCTGCATGGTTACTTGGCCCTTGATTTTTGTGCCAACAGGTTATTAGTTGCATTCGTCGCTGCATTTACGATATCTGGCGGAGTATTCATGTCAATTTCTGAGTCACTATCACTCATTTTCGACAGAAATAAAGAACTTATCAGAAAATTTGTCTACTCGTAACTGGATTACTGGAAATAAAAAGCTAACGAACAAATGACAGCTCGAAATGGCGGCGTTTCGGATATCTGTCATTTTTTTTTAAATCATAGGCAAACGAACAAAGTCACTATTCTTGTGTCACTCGAGATCAAAATGTCGTGCGATTTATAGTTAAAATCAATGTAGGTGGTACTAGAATAGCACACTCACTTGAATTTGACACCTGTTCCAAATTTAAAACTCATAACGCAACTGTTTTCAGTTGCGTTATGAGTTCATTACAGTTCCGTTGATTTCTGCAGGTTGGTAATGCTGGTCATTGCCTATGGTTTTTGAACGCATTAGAGAGGGTTTATGATATTTGGGTAGATAAACATATATGTGTAGTATATTCGAGCAAGGCACGCATGTAGGGAGGGGCCCGCTAGGGCCGAAGCCTGCCGGGGTTGCGGGCCTGTTCGAAAGAGATACCGCGGCCCCGCAACATAAAGGGCGAGGAAGGAACATGGATGGGTTTTAGTCAGTAAAAGTCGGACACTCCCTCCCTACGTTTTTGCGGTGGGGGGGGGGGGGGGGTTCCCACACAAAAACGACGGGTGTAAAATAGCGCATATTTATTCAACAACTCCCTCAATGTGGGTATCTAATGAAAGGGGTTGACTAGTAGAATAATGTACACTATATCGAAAGGGAATGAGGAATATTATATTATTATACTACACACACACAGCATACGGCATTCATTTCGTTACGTGATGATTTCTACTTAATCGCACTACCTACCCGTAAGCCGCGAAAAATACCTTGAAATTATGACCCTATGTGTCGGGGTTTTTTAATTTTTTTAATTGAATGTAACTTGTTAATAAAATTAACATCAAATGAAACATCTCCTCTCACCCCCTTGCTTTTCACACAATGTCAAACTTTGTTGACCCCCCCCTCCCCTAACAACTGTTTACTTCTTAACTGATTTGAAATTATTAATTTATAGCACTCACTCATTTAAAACTAAATTAAAGGCCTTCTTGTTGAAAAAATGCTTTTACTCGGTATCTGAATTTATGTCAAACTAAAGCTAAACTTGAATTTTTATTATTATTATTTTTGACATTCAGTAATATAATAATCTCTTGTATCTTGACGAAGTTGTTACCTTTATATTTTTGACATAAAATTTTGACATTATACCGATATTGTTGGAATAATTATGTGTTTTGAAACATTATGAATATTTCACTTTTATTTTAATAAGCTTTTAAATGTATTAAATACCACATGTTATAATTTTATTTAATATGTAATGGTGTTCAACACAATGTAAATTGTTAATGAATAAATCAAATAAAATGAAATAACATCTGACATCTTACCAAGTAGTATTGTGTTAGTAAGCAGGTGTCAGATAGTCGGTATTAAGTTTTCAATAATTTTGTCCACAGTCGAGCCTCGAACCATGGACGATGCTGGCCAAGAAGTAACTACTGAGAGTATTCTTCAGTGCTGCATGAAAGCTGCTAATAAGAATTATTACGTGGTAAGGACTTGTTATCTGAGTTCTTAAATTCTATACAACATTATTTTTTAGTCGTTTTAATCCCTTTAAGGGCGGATAGTACACATGAAAATGAACAACTTTTACTATGGAACCAACTATGAAATCTCGAAAAAAAATCTGCTGCTTCATACATTATTGGTCGCCTAACTCGGAAAAATGTAGGCAACAGCTGATATTTTTTTCGAGATTTCATAGTTGGTCCCTTAGTAAAAGTTGTTCATTTTCATGAGTGCTATCCGCCTTTAAAGGGATTACAACGACTAAAAAATAACGTTGTATACAGGGTGTAAACAAACTCATCACGAAGCCGGCAACCAAGCATTCTGTACATCCAACTAAGTAACATTGCGCAAAAAGTATTGCTGGGAAACGACGTTTTATCATGGTTTGAGATAGAATTCAAAACTTTGTGCTCATGGATGGATTAAATAGTCCGGGAGGTCGTAGAGGTGTTTGAAGTAAAAGTATTTCAGTAAAAACTTGTATACTTAAAAAAATACTTGTTAAAAAGTTAGAACTTTGACCCCCCATATCTCCGTAACTAGAAGGTTCCCAGGTATGGTGTAGAACAAAAAAAATATCGCAATTAAGGGAAGAACAAGTGCTTTTTGGCTTCGTTAAGAGATTTTTACAACCTTTTATGATTCGGTTACTTGAGCGCGGTTACTTATCATCTTGTACAGCCATTTTCAATAACTTACTGTTCGGTTTCAGTAGATTGCTATCTCTGTCTGTTCGACATTTTGATAACAGACACACAGAAACAAGACGTCACAGAAAATCTTTCTTTGATTTTTCTATGGTCCATGTTCACCGAGAAGATAACAGTCTGATTATCTAAAAACAGCTGTCTCTGTGACATGTTCCCATACAAAAATGTGTTTTAAACAGCGGTTTTAAATAATCAGACTGTTATCTTCTCGGTGAACATGGACCATATGAATAAAGTGACAGGCAGGTAGGTGACGCGGAAGGGATATTCTTTGTTTATTGAAACACAGATAGCTACAGAAGTAGGTATATTAACCAACAGTTATTCGTAAGTAGGTAAGTTGTAGAAAACGGCCCTTAAACATAACTGACGTAATCCAAATTACGTCACCCACGTGTTCCATACACTATCTGCCCGCCCCTTGAGGAGATACAAGCGTGAAATTTTATGTGAATCCTATCTTTCTTTTTCAGGTCCTTATAACGAATGACCCACACCTTCAAATCAGAGCGACACTACAAAACATACCGTCTTATAAACTAAACGAAATAAAATATGGCGTCGATATCAAACCTCCTACATTAGAATCCATAAATATTCAAAAGAACATCTCAAATAATGACTTTGGCACCAAAAATCTATTTCAACAGAATTTAAGCCTAAAATATAGACCGGAAATTACCTCACAGATGAAATCTATGGAAATTACCTCGAGAAATGATGGACAGGCAAAAATTTTGAATAACCAGAATTTGGGTTTATTTGATTTTAGGAGTCCAGTCAAAAAACAACTGTTTTTGAGTAGTGACAGTGAGTCGGATAATAGCGATGGTGATAAATTAATTAGTATTACTAAACCGAAATGTATGAAAAATATTGAATATATGACAAGGCCGAATGACGATAGTGACGGATTTTCTGATATTAGTAGTGAAGTATCAAGTTTGCAATTAAAAGATAAAAATTTGTTAAAACCTCAAAATGCGGGAAGAAATCCGTTTCTACCCCAAAATGTTAATGAAAATGGTTTAGGTAACTTTGGAAATGGGATCCAGAATCCCAACTCTGTCTTTAGCGCATCCAGTTTTAGAAAGACAATTCCTAATGAAAAAGTTTTGAAACCAAATCTCGATAATAACGAATTTCAAAAAGATACTTTGGAGTATAACTTTGAAAACACAGAAAAAATATTTTGCTCTATTCCGATTACAAATTTGAAACGGTTTGAACCAAAATCGAAAACAGAAAATTCCATGAAACGAAACACTCCACCATTAAGAAAACAACCATTTGAGGTTACCAGAGACAGCATCACCTTAAACCCTTCACAATCACGAATAAATAAAATCATCAATACCGTTTATACAACAACTAAAACCCAATCTATAAATACTACTACGACAACAAAAGACAGCACAGGAGTATTTAAAATACCTAAACTTTTACCTCTCAAGAATGCAACCCGAAATACGTCCGGTCAAGCCGAAAGTCTGACAGCAAATGACAAAATTGGGACGCGAACGAACATAGATTCCATAGACGAGAATCTAATGAGGTTTCGGATAAAAAATAAGAATATGATGGTGAAAATAAAGACAAGGATTGATGAATGGACATGCAGTTATATGCAGATTATGGAAGAAGCTCTGGTTAATGTTTTAGAGGTATGACTTTCTTCTATACTTCAGTTCAAACTTTATGTCGGTCCGGAAGTTAGCTGTGAGTGGTGGTTTGCTCATTATGCAGTCAAGACGATGCGTCCTCTGTGCCCCGCTGATACCTATCATTGTTTTCTGTGCACAGCTTTACATTAGATGTTTCGAGCCGCAATAGTGTTTGAACCGTTATACCTGCGCTAGCTGTCACTTGCAGCTAACTTCCGAGCTGCCACAAAGTTTGGACAGATCGATACATTTTTTTAAATTTTAGATTTCACTTAACGAATGAAATTTTTGCAATGCCGCTACAACACTTTATAGGACCATATTTATAAATAGAATTGTGGTATGTGTAATCGTGAGGGGCCGTTTTTTAGGAGCGAGCGAATCGCAGCGATTCAACGTATTTCTATAATTACGAAAATATCGCCGCGATTCTCTCACTCGTGGAGACGGCCTCTTATTCTTCTCGGAAACAACTTGACCGATATTGTTGTTTTTTGAAGTGGAAACTTCTTTAGGCGCGTTGAGAAATTTTTGGGTATAAAAAAATCATAGAATTCGCGTGACCGTCACCTAACGGTTCATAGCACTCGTAGCCGATCCGCAACGGCGTAGCACCACTTAGGCGTGCGCGGGGCACAATCCGTAGCAGATATAGATTACTTAGTTTTCACTTCTATCGCTAAAGAAGTTTTTTTTTGTACTTGGTTATTTCTAAGTATAGTTGACTTAAGGGGCCGGCGGAGCGTGCCCCGTTCATACAAACGTAATACCAAAATAATTCGTAAACCAAACATATTCTTAAGAAAGTGTGTATTTCGATTTCGATTGGATTAGACGACATATGAGGAATTTAAAATTTCTATAGAAAACTTAGTTTTCTCATAACTCTTGTTTAAATCAGTGTCCATTCATCTACACTAATATTATAAAGAGGAAAACTTTGTTTGTTTGTTTGTTTGGTTGTAATGAATAGGCTTAAAAACTACTGGACCGTTTTTAAAAATTCTTTCACCATTCGAAAGCTACATTATCCACGAGTAACATAGGATATATTTTATCCCCGTACTCCCACGGGAACGGGAATTACGCGGGTGAAACCGCGTGACGTCCGCTAGTAATATATATTTGGGAACCTAGATATTATCTAATCCAATCGAAATAAATACAGACTTCCATAAGAAAATGTTTGGTTCGCGAATTATTTTGGTATTACGTTTGTATGAACGACGCACGCTCCGCCGGCCCCTTAAGGCTGATGCTTCAAGTTAGCCTGCGAAATTCAAATTTTCCAACGTTTTTTTGGCAATTTGCAGGCCAGTGCCAAGTTGTACGCTGATGAAAATATCGTTCGCGGCTACAAGTCACATGCAGTCACAGAATTCATCATCATCAGCCTATCATGTTCCCACTGCTGGGACACGGCCTCCTCTCCATGAGAGGGAATGGGCTATAATCTACCACGCGGGCCCAGTGCGGATTGGTAGATGTCACATGTCTTCGAATTTTTGGTTCTAGGACATGCCGGTTTCCTCACGATGTTTTCCTTCACCGTTTTGAGAGCAGCGGTGATGAAATAAATTACACAAAGTAATGCTCCTGCCTGGGTTCGAACCCACGACTTACTGTTCGTAAGTCGGGGCCGCCACCACTGGGCCACCGCTGCACTGTCACAGAATTATAATCATCAAAATCACCAACACAACCCTCAAAGTTCATAAAAGTCGAGGAACGACTTTAACCGCGAAAAATTCGTTCCTCGACTTTCATGAACTTGGAGGGCTGCACCAATCAGAATCAGAATCAGAATGCTTTATTTGTAAACATAGGTCAAATTATAATAATGATGATACAGATAGGTAGATCCTCTATGTTTTGCCCAGAGGCGTACAAATATATAATTTTAATTAACATTATCTTTAGGTACTTTAACACTAGTTCAACTTTTAAGATATCTTCTAGTGGTAGAATTTTATAAAATTATGTTAACTTTCACATTCGTAATAAAATCAAATTTAAGAAATAGGTACATGCATGTCAATATTAATTGGGGATATAATCAGTTTCAATAAATGTCAAAGAGATAAAGTTATAATAATGCTAATGTCAAATAAAATTCTGATGACTACAATTCTGCGACCAAATACGCCCCACAGCCGCGAACGGTACTTCCACCAACATACAACTCAGCAAATTGCAAAAAACCCAACAAAATTTGAATTTCGCGGGCCACCCGGACGCTTTCACCTTAAGTTTAATAGGTGGCGCTGTAGTCGATATCCAGAAGCAACAAGACGACGTCTATTGGGTTGCTTCGTAGGTCGCTATCGCAACTTCTGATTTGGAGACCGTGGGTTCAGTCTCCAAGTCAGGAATTTCGCACTAGCAACACGAAGTCTGAATTTGCGCCTGGTTGTTGGCAATAGGCTCGACCCCTAGTACTAAAATATAACTGAAGGAATGTGGGTGTACAGTCACCGTAAAATTGTCAAATACGTTATATTGTAATATCTCTAGCGATATTGTAAAATCTCGAATTATTGTCAAATGAACATACTGCTTACAACAAAACGCATTATTTTTCGTGAAATGCATGCGATGGTAGTCAACTTACGCGGTGTGGAGGGAAGGAGGGGTTCCCCTTGCCCAGTGGCACAACTCTCATGAAAAGATAATGCACCATTCCTGAGAAATACCGATTAATATAACATAACCTTAAAACACTTTATGTTCCCCCTAAAAAGCGTAGTCGACGGAGCCCTGCTTCGCGGGGCCCCTATTTCCGAGTGCAGGGTTTAAAGGAACCTAACTAACCTAAGGGGGGGTGCCCCAAGTCCCGATTATGGGGGCAGAGATACTTCCGTATGTTCAGTTGACATTAATTCGAGACATTACAATATCGCGAGAAAAAACACGTTATATTGTAATATAACGTGTTTGACAATTTAACGGTGACATATACACTTTCCTTAATATTATAGCTATTTTCGCGAGAAATAACGATTGTAACTAGGAGATTGGATCTTTTTCATAAAAATATGAGTTCTAGAATACTATGTACGTAATAACATTAAATTTTAATCAGTACATTAAGAGAAACACAATTTAAAGAATTCTTAAGTGTTTATATATTATTAGACGTGACTGTACTGGTACACCTCTGCTGCCCCTCAGGGATTACTAGTATGATGTTATTAATGTTTCTAATAGCAGCGGTGGCCCAGTGGTGGCGGCCCCGACTTACGAACAGTAAGTCGTGGGTTCGAACCCAGGAAGGCGCATTACTTTGTGTAATTTATTTCTTCACCCGCGTGGTAGATTATAGCCCATACGCAAAATACGCGCTTTGACGTGGAGTTGCGGACAAGAGCCCGTTGTACAATAGAATATACAATACAATGTTTCTAATAATTATATTTTTATTTACAGAAAAACATTGTCTGTATGAAAAATACTGTAGCGCCATTAACATTAAAGGACACATTAAATTGTATTAAGATGTTGTATGGCAGTCATACAAATATAAGAGATATCACAAATAACCTAACAAGATTGCTAGAAAAATGCATGATTTGCGTTCAAGGTAAGAACATTTCCGATTTTTACACGACAAAGATAAAAGGCATCAAAACTCGGAGAGTGGGGGCCCGTGACGTCATAACGCACTAAAAATTATACCACGCACAGTGGGGTAGGATTATTAAAATGTGTCGTTCATTCAGAATGATGGTTTGGAGTAGATATTTCAATGGTGACATAGGGTTGATGAAATAAAAAAGAAAATTAAACGAACACGAAAACGATTTATCGTTTGCAAAATAGCTGGGCGATATTCACATGTTAGGGTTTCGTTGCCAAATGGCAAAAAACGGAACCCTTATAGATTCGTCATGTCTGTCTGTCCGTCCGTCCGTCCGTATGTCACAGCCACTTTTTTCCGAAACTATAAGAACTATGCTGTTGAAACTTGGTGAATAGATGTATTCTGTGAACCGCATTAAGATTTTCACACAAAAATAGAAAAAAAAACAATAAATTTAGGGGGTTCCCCATACATAGAACTGAAACTATTTTTTTTTATCAATCCCATTCGTGTGGGGTGTCTATGGATAGTTCTTCAAAAATGATATTGAGGTATCTAATATAATTTTTTTTCTAAACTGAATTGTTTGCGCGAGAGACACTTCCAAAGTGGTAAAATGTGTGTGTGTCCCCTATAACTTCTGAAGTAAGAGAATGATAAAACTAAAAAAAATATGTGATGTTCATTACCATGCAAACTACCACCCAAAATTGGTTTGAACGAGATGTAGTAAGTAGTTTTTTTTTAATACGTCAACAATCTTAAACCGTAATTTACCTTTCATTTACAACGAACTGCAAGAACGCTGTTACGGAACCCTTCATGGGCGAGTCCGACTCGCACTGGGCCGCTTTTTCAATTTCCTTCTGAAGTGAATATATCTGATCTTGAAGTTTATTATGTCCAGGGTTCTTGATTATCATAAGCAACTCTCGTCTTGTCATAAACAAGGTATTGGAGTTTGTATCTGTGTAAAAAAGTAAATATTAATTAAAAAATTAGGTATTTTTGAAATAGCGACTTAGCTCACTACTAATGTTATTTGTTTCAAATCGGGCAAACATGTGCAAAAAAACTAAGAAAAAATCTTAACGTAACCCCGATCACCGAGCCATCGACCGAGTTACGGAATTATCTAATTGATTTATTAGTTTTTAATTCTGACTTCTTTTTCTATGCAATCTTTGACTAACAATTGTACCCATCAAAACAAATATTAAAATATAAATATAGTGTGAAATTATAAGATATATATACCTGAACTTGACGCTTCCATAATAGTTTCTGGGCTTTTTATGACAAGTATTTAAAAAATCGAACGTACACTTCGTTATTGCGCAAACGCCCGAATTCACTTGTATGTTCCAAGAGTGGACTGAGGGGCGTGGTAGGGAGCGGGGTTTGAGTGGATCGCGTCCGTTTAACTGCGCTATTGTTCCACAAGTACTAGAATATGCCACAGCACACATGGTGACATGGTAAAGCAAAATCAAATATTTTTATTTGTAATGTTTCGATTTAAGTAATCTTGCCCCGGTGTGCGGCATGACGTATTGAGAATTTTAAAAGCGTCGTTTCTTCGCCAATTTTGGTTTACGTAACATAAGAAAAAATACGTGTCTATCATTTTTGGCAATCTATCTGACTTATTTGATGTTTTTAGTTATAATACTTACCTTATTTTCTGAAAAGAAGTGTAATTTATTTTTTAGGTAAAATAAAAATGTCTGTAGCTCCAGAAGATTTTATGAAAATATTTGGATATGGTGTGCTGCTAGTTCTTTCGTTAAAGGTAATATCTTTTTATTAATACAGAGTGTAAACCACCTCATCACGAAGCCGTCAACCAAGCATTCTGAACATCAAACTAAGTAACTTTACTATTTTTGGGGTGAAAAATCAAATTTTGAAGTCGAACTCAAAGTAACGCACTCAAAACACATGATCACAAATATTTCATTAACTGTCAGCGACGTAGACACAATAAAGATATAACATAGTTAAACAATGGCGTCTGACCGTTACGGTCAGGCTTAAATAGGACAGATCAAGGGATAGTCTCTAGAACAAAAAAAAACTGGTTGTCTGTAAAGTCGGTTTACTGACGGTAGTTGAACGTGACAACGTCTTAAGAAAATAATGATGGAATGGTATGTGGTAGCATTCTTTGACACCACATTCACTTTTCACTGCACTTGATACTCGATCAAAACATGTAAATGTACTATAGTATAGCAGCTGTCCACGCAGACGCATCGCTCACTCAAGTAGGAGAGAGACGGATGTCGAACACTGCCGAACGCAAAGGCCGATTGTGCTTCTTTGTCACTTGTTCCGCGCTCTCGCTTGCACTTCAAGCCTTACATGGAACGCCTCAGAGCGATCAGCGAGGTAACGCCGCATGAGGTAACGCCGCATGAGTCATGTTTTTTCGTGCGTGTAGCCGGCTCTATCGAATTATAAGACGTTGACACGTCAAAAAAATATCGCAATGATGGGAAAAAAAAGTGCCTTACGGCTTTGTGAAGCGACTTCTTACACCCATTTGATGCTAGTTCGTCTGTGGCGGTCTGAGTAACAGTTGTAAATACTTTCAAATATCTACGATAACAGACAGCTTTGGGAGCGTTCAATTATTAAATAACGAATTAGGGGTGAGGGGGTTGGGGTCTTTTTAAACGTTACAATGCGTTACAGGTAGGAAGGGGGAGTCCAAAAATCTTCAAAAATTGCGTAACGTAACGTAAGCTCCCTTCCCCCTTCCCCCCACGCACGCTTTGTGGCATAGATGTTTCCCCCCTCCGTAAGTACAACGTAATTAATTGTAGAGTACAGTAGAATCGCTCTGAAATTTAAATATTTTAAAGTTTAGTTTAAATTAGCGGCCATGTGGACAATTTGATCTTAAATTATATTTAAGTTACGTATGAATTAATAATTTGAGACATGTTGTAACAAATATAATCCCACCCTCCCCATCAAGGGTGTCTGTTGATGCGTAGATAAAGGATCTTTCATTCTATTGAGACTTATTTATTTTCGGGGGAAAATATATTATAATGACCACCTAAAATAACGTAACCACTAACATCTTTCACCTAAAATATCAATTGATCACTAAATTTAATCAATTGAGCACCAAATTATAATGAGGAGTTTGATGACAAACTAGTTTTGCCTATGCCGACTTGGATGCAAGAGCATAACAGTTCAATTTCTGGTGGTCATTAACTAGTTTTCTTTCTAATTTCATGATAAAATGGGGATCAATTTTGGTAATCATTAACTAATTTTGGCAATCAAAAGTGTTTTTTTTTAGCCGTTTCATTTAGCTAAATCTGGTGGTTCGTTAATTTACACGCCTTTATATTCTAGATCATTCTCCCGGATAACGAAGAACTTAAAGAGGCTGCATTACGTCTGAGCGCCTTACAGACTAACCTAGAGAGTAATATTAAGGAAGTGGACCCCGAATTGGTGATATCTCCTTCTGTAGGTTGCGCAGAAGTTGACCAATGCCAAGAAGAAATACGACCTCCATGTGAGTAGTAAATCCTTTAACATAACCAGCTTACAAATTATTATTCACACACTTAATATATAGGGTGTAAACCACCTCATTACAAAGCCGTCAACCAAGCATTCTATACATCAAACTAAGTAAATTTATATAAATAAATATAGCTGGACGTTAACACACAGCGCCATCTAGTGCCACACTAAGCAAGGCTTGCGTCGTGGATACCAGATAGTTGATATACTACATAGATACTTTTTTGTTTGTAAATACATACTTATTATACATATAAACATCCATGACTCGGAAACAAATGTCCATGCTCATCACATAAACATTTGCTCCTACCGGGATTCGAACCCAGGACCCTATGAACGTAAGGCAGCCTCACTACCACTACGCCATTCGAGTCGTCTTTACCATGTAGTCGAAGTATCTTTATGCAAAAATTATTGCTGGGAAACTACTGTTTTTTTGGGTGCAAAATCACGTTTTGTGGTAGAACTCAATGTAACATACTCAAAACATTGTGCTGACGGATGGTTGAATAGTACGGGGGTTATGGAGAAACTTAAAGTAAAAATCTTACAATAAAAACTTGTATTTCAAACAAAATCTTGTCAAAACGTTGTAATTTTGACCCCCAATATCTCCGTAACTAGAAGGTTCCCAGGTATGGTGTAGAACAAAAAAAATCGGAATGACGAGGAGAACAAGTGCCTTTCGGCTTCGTTAAGAGGTACTTTACACCCTCTATATTCACCAACAGCTTCTGTGTACAGCATTTATGTATAAAAATGTTTTACGGTCTTGGACTTACACAGTCGCCATTAACAGGTGAACCAGCATTCACAAAAATAAGTGATAACATAAGAGAGAATAAAATAAAATAAAATTAAAATGAGTAGCTCTAGACATGAAATACAAAACCTTACTTTTAAGAGTTTACTAAACTAACGAAACTTAATACAAAGATAAAACATACGCTGTGAATTGAATAACTATTTAATTACGTACAATTAAAATTAAAAAAGAAGACATAAGATATCTGGGCCTCGATTCTGCTATTACAATAGTGTCAGAGTAGTCGTTCATTCATTTCATAATGGTCCAGTTCTGTCAAATTTTGACAAGTTTGTTAATTCTACTAACATTCTGGCGCCATTATGACTTCTCAATGATCAACCACTGACACTTCATTGAAAGAAATGTCATAGAATGTTAATCTCGTACATGACATCTGGAATTAATAAATGTTCGCATTTAGTAGTAAATTTCGAAAACCATTTGTACTAAGGTTTTCTAATAATGACAATACGACAATGCCATTAAAACACAATTTTATTACGAGACCATTGACCGACCATTGTGAATTTAGCAGATTACGAACTTTAAGCATAATGACAATGGGATGAGAATGGAATCGTGTTGGAGTGACGAATTTATTAAAATAGCAGAATCAGGCCCCAGTCTGGGGCCTTAAACATAAAAATGTGATCAGAACAGATCAGAACTATGAATAAAAATAAATAAAAAACATTGTAACAGGGGAAACAGGTGTGATATTATAACGATTTCTTTTCAGTCCTAAAAAAGAGATCATACGTCGTTGACTATTTAAAGAAACATTTCGAACAATGGGCAACTTACGAGGAAGATGTCGAGGACCATAACACCCATAAAATTGAAAATGTAAGTCCTTTTGTAATTAATCTATACTAGTATTATAAAGCTGGAGAGTTAGCTTGTTCTTGTCCTTTTGTAATTAAACTCAGGAAGTATACTGTTACAGTTTTGTGTTGGATGGAAAGAACGGTTTTCTGTGACGTTTTTTAACTAACTATCCGTAAGCTAAATTAATGTCAAACAGATACAGATAGCAGTCTTCCGTTACCTGTTAGTAAGTTATTGAAAATGGCTGTTAGAAGAGTTTTATTTAGAATAGTTGAAGTCTATGGGGGAGACCTTTGCCCAGCAGTGGGACAATATGGGCTAAGAAAAGAAAAGCTAAGAAGTGTTAAGTAAGTTTAATCATTTTCTTAAAGTATTTTTTCTTACATTTTAGCATACAGACTTCAAGGTAGTAAGAACTTGCGGGAAAAATCTAAGTCTGTTGAAATTAGACAGAAGAAAAACTATGACACTTTCCAAAAATACAAATGGGGATGATCTAGCCCCTAGGAGTAAAGATGGTCCAAAACTAATAAGATTGCTTGAAAATAATCAAATCATTAAGCCAGACAAAACATTAACTATTAAAACTAATAAAGAAACGAGCACAAAATTAATGGGTCTTGCTGACAATGAACATAGTCAAAATGATTCTGAATTAAATGAAATATTGACTGACAAAGAAAAAGATGTGCCTTTCAAGACACCTATTGACAATAAAGAGCAAGAAAACAAGAATGAATCTAAAGTTACAAAAGATTTGAACTATAATACTACCCATGAAAACAGTTTTCTAGAAGAAAACGCGGAAAAAGATGGTCCACAAATCATTAAAAGTATCAAATTTATAGATGAATTTGATAATAAGAAATATCTTAGAGAACCTCTTGATTTAGATCTATTAGATTATTCTGAAATCTATGAACCTTCTATTAATGAAAATGTAGATTTTGACATCTTATCCGAAAAAAGTAGAAAATCCGAAGAAATTACCAAGTTCGACGAAAACAATTTTGGATTAACGGACACTCTTGCGATAGACGATCTTTTCATCACACCTTCCGTTAGCCCCGTATCTAAAAATACAGAAAATTATATCAACAAAAATAATTCTGAGAACATTACTAGTTATAACTTTAATTCAGAAAATAACAATTCAAATGGTCCTAAACAAGAAAAAACAAGAAAAGATAGCAACGAAGTTGAAAGCGAGACGTACACCGAAATTGATGACAGTTTTATCAGAAATGAAAATTCTGAAACAAACATTGGCAATTTTGAAACACATGTAGACACTGAAACACCCAATTACGATTCTGGGACTCATTTGGATAATTCCGAATGTCACACTGTTGAAAAAACGGCTGAAATTGTTCAAGATTGTAGTACAAATGATTCTGGTTTTGAAAACGATAGCACATACGCTCATTCTATGATCAAGATATTTCTCCACGAATTAAGTACTACGTTCAAAGCGATTCATACGTTTGTGTAAGTATTTCTCTCAGATTTTTTCGTTTTATTTTGCAGTGGTCATTTCAGATCATGATTGTATTGTATGATATAACGGGCTGTTGTCCGCAACTCCACGTCAAGGCGCTTATTTTGTGTACGGGTTGGAACTTCACTCGATCCACCCCAACTCCCCGAGGAAGGCCAGCAGCGCCCCGATGTTACCAACAATCTCGCGGAGAGTACCTGGGTGACCGAAGTACTTTGCCCTGTATGTTGCAGCCACTGGGCAGTATAGAAGCACGTGGGCTGCTGTCTCGTCTTCCTCCATGCATGTACAGAGGGCTGTTTGTGACTCCTATGACAAAGAGGTGTTTATTATTTTTCTGAGCATGATTTCCTGAGTTCGATTTCCAAGTCTGGCTACTGCTGGGTTTTATCATCTCAACCTGTCCATACGACCGGGTCTAAGTTCTGCAAGACACGTCGCACAGATCAGAAAAAGAGGTTCTCCGATCAAACGCTCAAGCTCATGAAGGACCGGCGTGAGATGATCCTGCAGTCTTCAGACGAGGCGTCGAAATACCGGCAGCTCAATAGACAGATCTCTAAATCCTTGAAGAGCGACCTCCGCCACTTTAATACCGAGCGCATTAAAGACGCGATCGAGCGGTACAAAGGCTCCAAGGTATTTTCAAGAGATCTAGCTATTGGGCAGAGCCAGCTCACGAAACTGAAGACCGACGATGGCAGGATCTTATCCGCCAAACCGGAGCTACTGAGGGAGATCGAGAGCTTGTATGGATAGTTGTACACGTCAACCAGCAAACCCATTGTCGACCTATCAAACTCTCCAAGAGCTAGACTAACCCGACACTATACCGAAGACATCCCAGACGTCAGCCTGTACGAGATTAGGATGGCTCTGAAACAGCTCAAAAACAACAAGGCACCGGGGGATGACGTAAGTAACGGCCGAACTCCTGAAGGCGGTACTTAAGGCCTTTCAGAAGCTGTTTAATTCCGTCATACTTGAGGGGAAAACGCCACAGGCTTGGTGCAGGGGTGTGGTGGTGCTCTTCTTCAAGAAGGGTGACAGTGCCCGGTCGAAGAATTACAGGCCCATCTCACTTCTAAGCTATGTCTATAAGTTATTTTCAAGAGTGATCACGAATCGTCTCACGCGCAGGTTTGACAATTTCCAGCCACCCGAACAAGCCGGTTTCCGAAAAGGCTTTAGCACCGTGGACCACATACATACGCTTCGGCAGGTTATACAGAACACCGAAGAGTACAACTTGCCTCTCTGTTTAGCGTTAATGGACTACGAGAAAGCCTTTGATTCAATCGAGACCTGGGCTGTATTGCAGTCTCTCCAACGGTGCCAAATTGACTACCGGTACATCGAGGTGTTGAAGTGTTTGTACAAAAACGCCACCATGTCAGTCCGACTTCAGGACCAAGCCTCGGAACCTATCCTTCTGGAGCGAGGTGTAAGACAGGGAGACGTCATATCTCCGAAATTGTTCACCGCTGCACTGGAGGATGTCTTCAAGGGTGTCTGGAGAGGGCTAGGCATCAACGTCAATGGCGAGTACATCACTCACCTTCGGTTTGCCGACGATATAGTGGTCATGACTGAAACCTTGGAGGACCTCAGTACAATGCTCGATGACCTTAGTAGAGCTTCCGAAAGAGTGGGTATAAAAATGAACAAGACGAAGGTCATGTTGAACGCCCATGTCACACCCATTCCTATCAAGATCGGATAGGTGAAAGTTGCGGGAATCCGTTAGATGCGAGTCGCAAGGGACCGGTCAATGTGGCGACACTTGCGGGAGGCCTATGTCCAGCAGTGGACGTCTTTCGGCTGAAATGATGATGATGTCAATAGGCTCGCCTCCTAATTACATGGGCCTTAAACAAATCTAATACAAGAGTCAAATCTATACTAATATTATAAAGCTGAAGAGTTTGTTTGTTTGTTTGAACGCGCTAATCTCAGGAACTACTGGTTGGAATTGAAAAAATCTTTTTGTGTTGGATAGTCCATTTATCGAGGAAGGTTATAGGCTATATATCATCACGCTATGACCAATAGGAGAGGAACAGAAATGAAAAATGTTGCAAAAACGGGGAAAATTTATTCCTTTTGTGAGCTTTTTCTCTCATGTATGTGACGCAGACGAAGTTGCGTGGGTCAGCTAGTAACATAATAATTTCAATATTTTCAGCACTAATTTCATTGAAGAAATCCATGAGACTGAATTGTCGGAAAGAAGGATTAATCTTGTACATCATCAAGCGAGCAAAACTTTGGAAGACATGGTGGCCATCATACAACAGTTAAAATGGTAAGTATTTTCATATTTACCCTTATTTATAGCTTTGCTCACCGTTTTGGAAATCTATACTATTGTATTGTACAACGGGCTGGTGTCCGCAACTCCACGTCAAAGCGCGTATTTTGCGTATGGGCTATTATAATCCACCACGCGGGCCCAGTGCGGGTTGGTAGATGTCACATGTCTTCGATTTTTTGGTTCTAGGACATGCCGGTTTCCTCACGATGTTTTCCTTCACCTGACATCACCTGATGAAATAAATTATACAAAGTAATGCGCCTGCCTGGGTTCGAACCCACGACTTACTGTTCGTAATTAGGGGCCGCCACCACTGGGCCACCGTTGCTGTTATATATATGTCACCGTAAAATTGTCAAATGCGTTATATTGTAATAGAACATACTGCTTACAATAAAACGCATTATTTTTCGTGAAATGCATGCGATGGTGGTTAACTCACGCGGTGTGGAGGGAAGGAGGGGTCACCCTTGCCCAGTGGTACCACTCTCATGAAAATATACTGAAGCATTCCTGAGAAATATCGATGAATATAACCTAACCTTAAAACATTTTATATTCCCCTAAAAAGCGTAGTCGACGGAGCCCCTATTTCCGAGTGCAGGGTTTAAAGGAACCTAACTAACCTAACGAGGGGGTGCCCCAAGTCCCGAATAAGCGGGCAGAGATACTTCCGTATGTTCAGTTGACAATAATTCGAAAGTTTACAATATCGCTAGAGAGAAACACGTTATATTGTAATATGACGTTTTTGTCAATTTTACGGTGACATATTATAATATGTCACACCAGAAAAAGATCTTTGATTGATCTTGATCTGATATTAGTATAGATATACGAGGTGCATTCAATAAGTACCTAGCCTGATCGCCAGAGGGCACTGTAATTTCAAAAGAGTTTTACCACAGTGTAGCACATTCTTTTTTAATTCTTTTTTTAAATTTTCATTCCAATCCCTTCATTTGTTTTAATTTGACAACTTATGGAAGCGAACGTGTCGATCGGTTTTACAAAAATGGAAAAAGAGCAATATCGTTCGGTGATTCGATTCCTATTTTTGGAAGGGAAAACGCGCATCGAAATCAAAGAGCGCTTGGATGCTGTGTACGGTGACTCTTCTCCATCGATGGCCACCGTCAAGAATTGGTTCAACGAGTTTGCACGTGGCCGTACGTCGGTTTTTGATGAACCACGTCCAGGTGCACCGAAAACAGCTGCTACGGAGGAAAACATTAAAAAAATCCATGATTTCGTATTGGCAGATCGCCGATTGAAGGTTCGGGAGCTAGCTGAGACTGTAGGCATTTCAGAAGGAACAGTGCATCATATTCTTCACGAGGAACTGCGCATGAGAAAGCTGTCGGCGCGATGGGTGCCGCGTTTACTCACACCAGAAAACAAGCGCAACCGTGAGACCACATCGGTGACGTGTTTGGCGCTGTTTAAGCGTAATCCAGCGGAGTTTTTGCGTCGTTTTGTGACCGTCGATGAAACCTGGATCCACTAGTACACACCAGAGACCAAGGAGCAATCAAAACAATGGATCCAGACCGGGGAACGTGCTCCAAAGAAGGCGAAAACTGTAAAATCGGCCGGAAAAGTTATGGCCACCGTTTTCTGGGATTCACAAGGTGTTATCTACATCGATTACCTCGAGAAGGGTAAAACAATTACAGGGCTTTACTATGCCGATTTATTGGGCCGATTCGACGCTGAAATCAAGAAAAAACGACCCCATCTGGCGAAGAAAAAAGTGCTGTTTCACCACGACAACGCACACGTCTGCCGTTGCCATGGCCAAATTGGTCGAATTACGCTACGAATTGCTGCCCCATCCACCGTATTCTCCAGATTTGGCCCCTTGTGACTTTTTTCTGTTTCCTAATCTGAAAAAATCACTCGCCGGGAATAGATATGGATCGAATGAGGAGGTCATCGCCGCCACGGTGGCCTATTTTGCAGAGTTTGACAAAAACTATTTTTCGGACGGGTTAAAAAAGTTGGAGCATCGCTGGGCTAAGTGTATCGAACTAAAAGGAGACTATGTTGAAAAATAAATTGCCACTTTTCCAAAATTTTCGTTTACTTTTTGTAGGCTAAGTATTTATTGAATGACCCTCGTATATATCTATACTAATATTATAAAGACGGAATATTTGATTTTTGCATAAAACGAATAAACTTAAAAACTCCTGAACCGATTTGAAAAAATCTTTCAGCAATGGATAGCTACATTATCAGCGAGTAACATATTATTTTATCCCCGTACTCCCACGGGTACGGGAACTACGTGGGTGAAACCGCGGGACGTTTGCTAGTAAAAAATCAGTTTGTATTATCATCATCAGCCCACATCAGTCCACTGCTGGACATAGGCCTCCTCAGTCCCACGCCACTCAACTCGATTCTCAGCAACTCTCATCCAGTTGCTACCAGCCGCTCTGCAAAGATCGCCGCTCCACCGTGCCTCCACTACTAAAAAAAACGTCTACCCCAACGGTCATCACTTCCGGCCGGTCCATTGCTACTTTAGGTTACTTATTATGTGAGCTATGTTGACAACTAAAGATCTCTGTGTTAAAGGATCACACCCGAATACAAGCAGAGAAATGGTACCTCGACACCAGGTTGTAGGCAATCCGGGAAAGGTATGCCTTGGATACAAAGCTGGACAGAGATAGCCTGCGTCTGGTGGCGGGGACCATCACTGGACGCTCGCTGAACAAACACTTCCACACCCTAGGTATCACTGACAGTCCCCTGTGCAGAGCGTGCATGGAGGCGGAGGAGACAGTAGCGCATGTGCTCCTTGAGTGCACAGGCGTTATCAAGATTCGCGAGGAGATCCTGGGAACTACAAGATCACTTGCGGATGTCCTGAGGAGACCGGGAAGTTTGATCTGCTTCTGGAGGGAGGCGGGCTGGTTGGAGTAATCGGCTACCATGGCTCACGCACAATGGTCCACCTCAAGGACTAAGTGCGGAAACCTAAACCCCTTGATAGATAGAAGGATACCCTGTGTCGTGCCGCGTGGGTGGACACTTATTTTCCTCTACCCTCCCCCCCCCTACTTTTTCTAGTAATCAATATAGCAGGTACTCACAAATAACGTGGCCATCTATTGGTAAAATAATTTTCAAAATCGATTCAGCAGATACAGAGATTATCGCCTACGAACTCACAAAGTTTACCTCTATTCCAGTATAATTGAGAGGGAGTCAGCTGACGATACAGTTTTAAAGAGGTTATTAAGACACGCGGGCGTCGAGGCGACCACAGACAAGAGAGCAACACGATACAGGTCAGAATTCATAGTTTATTTCTCGATTTATGTGTTTCCGGAAAAAATACTCTACTGCCCACATTCGAAGGTTCAGTTTCTATGTTTTCTGTAGCAGCTCATAGTCATCATTCTCTTGCCCTTGTCCCAATTCATTTGAGGTAGGTGCAGCATATCTTCTTCTTCCATACTTGTCTATTACTCGGCATCTCATCAGACACCTCCTTTCTACCCATATCATTCTTCACACAGCCCATCCATCGTTTCTTTGGTCTTCCTCTACTCTTATACCACATTCATACTCAAAACTTTTTTCACGACATTTTCCTCATTCATTATAAATTTTTCAATGCCATCTGGAGGGAAAGTACTCTAAATACTGGAGATTATTTTACTCAAAGGATTCCTTTATTTTTAAAAATAACAAGTTTGCATTCACAGATTTTCGAAAATTCGCTTGCCACAGTCGGGAATCGAACCTTCAGAGAATCGGGAATCGACCTTTCATTCCAAAGAGTACTGTTCTCGTGAAAAACAGCAATAACGTTCTTATGATAATACATAGCGCCACGTCTCTTTCGAATCGTGATTGAATTATAAAGGGTGTAAAATACCTCTTCACGAAGCCGCTTCGGCACTTGTTTTCCCCGTCATTGCGATCATTTCTTTGTTCTACACCATACCTGGGAACCTCCTAGTTACGTAGATATTGGGGGTCAAAGTTACAACTTTCTGACAAGATTTTTTTTAGTACAAGTTTTTATTGTAAGATTTTGACACGTCCACGACGCCCGTACTATTCAATCCATCCGTCAGCACAATGTTTTAAGTGCGTTTCATAGAAAACATGATTTTCCGACCCAAAAAAAAAAGTTGTATCCCAGCAATATTTTTTGCGTAAAGTTACTTAGTTTGATGTACAGAATGCTTGGTTAACGGCTTCGTGAAGAGGTGGTTTACACCCTGTATAAACTTTCTTTTGTTTTCAGACAAATCGTAGTCAAATGCTTGGAGCAGAGCCTCATATTGGAAAGTGCACTGAAAATCATAGTTACAACTACCAGAGGAGATTTTGAAGCCCCTTCAATGAACGCTGAAACTATAAACTCAGATTTAAGATATTTTAATATTTTTGAATAAGACACGATTAAGTATTAAGTATCTTAAAATGTGCCAGACATGATTGATTTTAGAAAAACATGAGTAAAAGGGATGTAAGAATTGAAAATGGATGGTATACAACGTGTATCGATAAATGTGCAAACGCTGAAAATAGTTTGATCAGGCAGAATCAATTGAACCACTTTTTAATATAAGTCAAGTTTTTCAAAAAATCTTCATGTAAATGTTGCCCCGTCTTTTTAATAATAGCTCAAGCCATCACGTGCGCAAACCCGCCAAAATAGGTAAACAAACAAACACAAATGGTTGTTGTCCAATTCAAATATTCTCATACTCGGGATAATAATTATAGTTCTTGCCAGTAAATCTAAAACAGCACATAAAATCTTTGTTTTTTTTTTTTTAATGTTTTTTATTTTCTCAGAATTAGGTCAATTGAATTATAAATTGGGGTGTCTCAGGTTTGCGCATTTAACGTTACACGTTGTATAGTTTACGAAAGTTAAAATAACCATCTTTTGCGCGACTGCCGAACTTCGCACGATTCTGTGGTCGGGCAAAGTAGGGTTTCTTCTTCAGGAATTTGTCAGTAATAACTGGGTAGACTGTATATGTGCCTTGTGCTGGCAATAGGGTCGCTCCCTATTACATGAGACTTAAACATAACTGGCGAAATGTGAATGTACTGTTAGATACATCTCTGCCTATCCCTATAGGGATTGCAGGCGTTATACTAAGTTTATTTTAGTTAAAAGGTTATAGAAATATACTTTTACAGTCGAAATACAATTTTGTAAGTAAAAGATAAGGCAAAAGTAATGTCAATTTAAGTGTATTCAGGGTCAAATTTAATAAGTTAATGAATTGGGAGCAACGGTGGCCCAGTGGTTGCGGCCCCGACTTACGAATAGTAAGTCAGTGTATGTGAATTCAGGGTCAAATTTAATAAGTTAATGATTAGAAACTCGGAATTGACAGCAACAATTACATTCACCACTGCTCTCTAAACGCGAACGAAAAAATAGTAAGAACACCGACGTGTCCTAGAACTAAAACATTCGAAGATGTGACATCTAACAATTCATTCTGGGCTCGCGTGGTGAATTATAGCTGTTTTTCGCTCATAGAGGACGCCTATGTCCCAGCAGTTGGAACATTAGTTGGCTGATGATGACTCCGAATTGCCAGGTATCGCATAACTATATGCTGACAGAGAACCTCATCATCATCATCATCATCATCATCATCAGCCTATAATGTTCCCACTGCTGGGACACGGCCTCCTCTCAATGAGAGGGACAGAGAACCTCATCAAATCTTATTTTTCTTTGTGCCAAATTTGTTAAATTTTCTCTGGAAAATTAAATTTGGCCTTGTAGAGTGTATTTTATATTTTAATACACTCTATAAACATACGAGTATTATATAACATTGATTTTGGTTGTGTCTAGCTACAATAGGGCCAATTTAATAGATCATAATTTGACACTTCATCAAAATAGTCCGCTGTCACAAGGTTACGTCAACAACGTAACCTTGTGACAGCGACGACGGACATAAAATATCTATTTTTTCGAAGTTAGAACTGCACAATTGCTTGAATCAACTCTTTTCAATGGAGATGCACACTGTGGAACTAATGGCGCTAGCATAGCTGGTTCCAAGCATCGTCATTGGTTGAAAATCAAGGAATGTCATTTCATGTTTTAAAATACCTTGACCTCATTGGTCAGATTGAGACCAGATATGGTGGCGCCATCTACAATTAGCTTTTAACGGTCTTTCCCATTACGATAACATATTTTTTGTAATAATGGCAAAAGAATATAAACCTTTACTTTAAACTGACAGATGTCAAAAATCGATCAAATATCTGTGTATCTATTAAATTGGCCCGACTTTAGGCCATACGAAACCGGGTTTTACTATGACTTTAAAAGTTTCAAACGGGTCATTTACCTCATAATATAAGTACCATAGTTTTTTTTTAATACTGAATAAGATAGGTTTACCTATTTAATACTAGTCCATATAATACGAAACTACAGCGCTTGGAAATAAATGTAGAAGCGTTAAGATAGCTCGCGAAATTCAATTTTATTTACTTAATTTTTTTTTTTTTATTTGCGGGGTAAGTTGAAATTTTGCGGACTACCGTGGGGCGTCCATCTTAACCCTTTTCCTGTCCCATGAGCTACATATGGTTCAGAGCGATTGTTTAACTATTGTCTCTTTTCGTGGACAATGAATGTGTTAAAGGGGATGCTTCAAGTTAGCCCGCGAAATTCAAATTTTCTTACGTTTTTTGGCAATTTGCAGGGCAGTGCTAAGTTGTATGTTGATAAACATATCGGTCGCGATTGTAGGACATATTAAGGCGGAGGTTTCTTGAAAACGGTCCAAAAGGCGGTTTTTAAAAGCAGTGTATCTCTAAACCTGTATATAATTTCGACAAATAAAAAAAACGTTATATTTTGAAGTCCTTTTTGCATACACTGATGGAACTCAAAACATAATTTGACAAACTTTAATGCACCAAAAAAATCTTCAAACATACCTCCTAATTTTCTTTCAAAGCAGTTTAGCCATTTATTGACAATGATAATTAGATTTAAAAATATAACATAAAATTTCAAATGCTGAACTACATCTACTGATAGATTATTTATTATTAAATAGTTAAGTTCTCATTTTAAATCGATCGAAAATACTAATTTCGCACTATTCGGCCCGCAGTGACTGAAGTAACAACCACTTTGTAGTGCAAGCTAATTAGAACTTTATTCTTACAGTATTTCAAACGAAGTTTGAACCACCACAAATAGAGTTGCTTATTTAGCTGATGTCGTCGCCTTAAGCTCCAGAAATATACAACCCTCCAAGTTCATAGAAGTCGAAGAAGGACTTTGAGCGTGAAAAATTCGTTCATCGACTCTTACGAACTTGAAAGGTTGTATTGATGATTTTGATGCTTATTATTTTGTAACTACATACGTCTTACAGCCGCGAACGATATTTTCATCAACATACAACCTAGCACTGGCCTGTGCAAAAAAACTGGTTGTCTGTAAAGTCGGTTTACTGACGATAGTTGAACGTGACAACGTCTTAAGAAAATACTGATGGATGGTAGCATTTTTTGACACCACATTCACTTTTCACTGCACTTGATACTCGATCAAAACATGTAAATGTACTATAGTATAGCAGCTATCCACGCAGACGCATCGCTCACTCAAGTAGGAGAAAGACGGATGTCGAACGCTGCCGAACGCAAAGGCCGATTGTGCTTCTTTGTCACTCGTTCCGCGCTCTCGCTTGCACTTCAAGCCTTACATGGAACGCCTCAGAGCGATCAGCGAGGTAACGCTGCATGAGTCATGTTTTTTCGTGCGTGCAGCCGGCTCTATCGAATTATAAGACGTTGTCACGTCAAAAACGTTAGAAAATTTGAATTTCGCGGGCTACCCTGGAGCAACATAATAACATCAATTAGGTCTTATCTTATATCTTATCTTCATCTACTTAACCTTTTCCCAACTATGCTGAAATTAGCTAGCAATCTAACTTGATTTATTAAAAAAAAAAACCAATGCATACGAAAGTAGTTTCCGTTTTTTTTCTTGTTGGGAAGTCATCAAATGACTCCTTCCGCTCTATTCGGAGCAGAAGGGAGTGTCAGACTTTTACTAAAAAACTCATTTTTTTCTTTTTTTTTAATTAATAAAGGTTTATTTTTCTTCCACAAATAATACTTATAAACTAACACATGCAGATTGATTAAAAATGATCACTATGTTTATTTGTGGGAGACTGGTGCCTAAACTTGTATTTCAGGACACCAGGGACTCCCCCCTACAGGCAAAAATTTCATTCTTCATTGGTTATTAAAATAACTAGGTATGTAGTGTCTAGTTGTTGTAATTATAGGTAAACAGATATGGATATTTGATGGAAATATCGATGTTCCTTCCTCGCCCTTTATGTTCCGGGGCCACTGTATCTCTTTCGAACAGTTCCGTAGCCCCGGCAGGAAAGTAGTTTCCTAGCAATAATTTTTACTTAAAGGCGTTCACCGATGTATACCCCTTTCTTCCACCACAATAGGCATGACAACAGTGTCAAATGATTGCAAATCCTATTATGCCGTCAGTTAAGAGTATTGGAAAATAATAGACACGTATTTTTGTTTTTGTAATTTTGTAAATCAATGAAGATCAATTACCTCTACATAGTTGGGAACAGTTAGCCAATTGAAACGCTTCCAGTAATGCTACGGCCAGACTTGTAGGCGAAGATTCGTATTCGCGTTGTCGCGATAAAAGTTCGTGTTCGCTCTATGACGAAGTGATTGGCCACACTTGGAAAAACCTTTCTACTGTCGCGATAATCTAGAACGTCGCGATAATTCATTTGCGGGAAAACATGGAAGAAGCGGTTGCGATATATCACATGGCGGCTAACAATTATTTACTACATCTTTCCTTATCCTCTCATTATTCCAATCCGTGATTAAAAAGTTCAATCAAACACGTCCAAACCTCTCAGAGTATCGCAGTCAACTAGAGCGCGCGAAGTGTAGCCAACCACACGAACTTTGTCGCGACAAAACCCTTTGATGTGCGGCAATTTACCGACAGCGGCGCGAAGGGCATTCGTATTCGCGAAGTTTATCGCGATAGGACGAATTCTTTGGCCAGACGTGTCGCGACAACGCAAATCTTCGCGTTATCGCGATAGTGTAGCCCCAGCATAACGGAATGCCTTAATTTTAGGTAAGATACTCAGAATGCCTAGGTGAAGAATTTGTGAGATATTTCAAAACCCTGTATAGATTTTATTTTGTTGTGATTGGTTGTTAAATTCTCGATAATTTTCGACTAAAATTAAGTATAAGACCATAATTTAGACATTCCTTCATCTGTGATTGAAAAAATATCATAATTTTAAGCTCATAAAGTACTAATTGAAAATTATTTTGTTAAGTATGTGTTAGATAACTTACCAAGTAAAAATATTCTACTAAGGGATCTCCACTTAAGTAAAGATAAGTCTGATTATCTAAAAACAGCTGTTTAAAACACATTTTTGTATGGGAACATGTCACAGTGACAGCTGTTTTTCGATAAGCAGACCGTTATCTTTTCGGTGAACATGGACCTTAGGGGCCGTCTCCACGAGCGAGAGAATCGCGGCGATTTGACGTATTTCTATAGGAAAATATCGCTGCGATTCTCTCGCTCGTGGAGACGCCCCAAAAGAGTGTATAGAAAAACGTGGCAAGGACGATACTATCGCTGCGATTCTCTCGCTCGTGGAGACGGCCCCTTAGTGGTGGACCATGACTTGGACGCAGAAGCTCCAACCAGAACGAAAATTGAATCGCACAACCGGTCGTCCGAACAGTTTTACTCAAGATGGCGGGTCGATAGAAGTTGTGCTAGAAGACCTCTCACTAGGTGGACCGATGGCCTGGTGAAGGTGGAGGGGATCTGCTGGATGCGACTAGCACTCGACCGTGACATGTGGCGACACGTATGGGAGGCATGTCCTGCTGTGGACGTCTTTTGGCTGCGACAAGTCGTCGTTGTGTCTCGAGCTACCTTATTTTTGTACTTTACACTTTGTGTCATACCATATCAGATATCAAATAATTTTAAGAAGAAATTATCTAGAAAATAAAAACCGAAAAGTAAATCTCTCGTTTTTAGAAATAAGGTTTTATTTCGTTTACGATTCGTTCTCGAAAAACTGGTTAGAACAGACTTTTTCACTATTTTATATAAGGCCTCGTTCTGGCCAAAGCGAACGCCGCGCGAACACGCGAGCAACGTATTAGAAACTTTTTTGCAAGTCAAATAAGAATTGTTATTGTGATTTTGACAGCGATTCCAAATCGAAGGTAAAATATCAGTAAAACTGTATTGCATACCGATTTTACTGACGTCGACCACTTTTCGGGGTAAGGGAGAAAAGTGGCAGACCATCAATGAACTCGGTAGTTAATCGAAGTGGCAACGACGGGCATTGTCATTCATCAAACAATTGTAAGCTTTTACGGCCAACACCGAGACGCGACGCTTCGCGCACATTTTAATAGAGCGACTCAAAATATACTTTATTTCCTACACGAAAAGATTCACAATTCATTGCGCACGAAATCACTGGCCTCTTCCACAAGGGCGTGGTTAGGATTTTGTTTGGGAGGGCAGGCGCAAAAAAACCAAGAATATTCTATGGTAAATGCTGCAGGAGCGATAGGACAGATTATGTTAAAAATGAAAAAGATATCTAGGTTCAAACATTCATAGCATAATCTTTCGAATATTACTTTATGGTTTGTGAGGATTTCTGCATCTTCTAGGGGCCTGCCCGTACCTCGCTACGCCCTTGCTCTTTGAGTACCGACGCGCCTCGTCGCGTCGCGTCTCGGTGTGAACTGACCCTTAGGGTCGTCGAAGTTTAAAAAAGGGGTAGGGGTCATTTTCATCTGCTATGATCTGTGGTCCCAAAAATACGGCCATTATTATTGTAAGTTAAAACATGGGTTTGATACCTGTATTGTTATTTTTTTTTTTATATTAAAGAATATTGGTAAACTAGTTTAGTTTATAAACAGTTGATTTAATTAAAAAGTGATTTAATTACAATGTATTTACTTTTATTTTTGAGTTCATTTTACGATGAGCTAGTTTTCCCCAACCTGGTCCTCAATATCGAAGTCGAAAGGGCTTGTTCTGCCCATCATGCACCGTTTGCCAAAATTTACAACGCTCTCTTGACGAAGGAATTTTTCCAGAAGAATGGAAGAAATCTCGAATTGTTCCCGTTTACAAGAAAGGCGATCAAAAAACTATGGACCCATTGCTAGTCTCTCAACATTGGCGACAATTTTTGAATCTCATAAGCTACCATTATTATAAAAGTTTTATGTATGTACTGTTGGTACTGCACCTATTTTAAATAAATAAATAAATCATCGCGGTAATTTTAGGGTTCTGTAGTCCACATCCTTATTTTATAGTTTCGCCATGTCCGTCTGTCCACAGCTTGTATCAGAGACTTAAATGCTTGAAAGCTGTAATGTGGCATGAGAATGTACGCCACCCTTTTTTTTAGTTTTTTTTTAGGATGGGAATTCATCAAATGACTTCTCCCTCTCTGGCCGGAGCGGGAGGGAGTGTCAGACTTTTACTGACTAAAACCCATCCAAGTTCCTTCCTAGTCGTTAGACGGACGGACGGCTAGCTAGCCCATAGCTAACCGTCCACAGGCCCGCATCTTCGGTGGCCGGTGGCCCCCGACGCCCGGTGCGTCTCCCGCGCCGGCTGGGAAGAGAGGCTCTCTCCCTCTCACGTTCCGCCACCTCCTTCGCTAACATGACTGCTTCGCAGAAGGAGGTGACGGCTTCCCATTCCGTCTCGCTCCGGACCATGTATTGAACCAGGGCCGGACGCGAGGTCGCCGCCGCCGATCGCCGCTACGAAGACACGGCGGTGCTCTGCCCACGCAGGGCAGACCTCCACCGTATCCTCCGGTCGATCCTCGCAGTGGAACCACCCGGACGTTTCCTTCCGCCCGATTCGGTGCAGGTACCTCCCGAAACATCCGTATCCGGTGAGGATCTGCGTCAGGCGGAAGGTGAGGACGCCGTGGCATGTACGTTACCCTCAGGCACAGAATAAAAAAGTAGGGTAAACTGGGTACGGTTGAAACAATTTAGCTTTTATCGTTTATAATTTTGTTATTTATAAACCGAGTGACGATTATGATACATCAAATTCAAAAGTGAAGTTTTGGCTACGATATGGTTGTATTATTATAGTTCCCGGGTTATTATTTTTAGAAATATATGAAATTTAAAAAAAAAACGGATTTGTTGCAACCGTCCCCATGCCAGGGGCGGTTGAAACAGCGATTGGGGTCAGTTGAAACACATACAAATAATACAATAAATACTAAGGAAGCATGTATTATTTATCATTGAAACTAATTAAGGCACCACATAACAACATTAATCAGTCTTCAAGGTTTCATCAGGCTTTAACGAGTAGTAAACAATTAAAGAATTACACATTTACACATTTTGAATAAACAAAATAAAAACTTTTTTTTTAATCAAATAAACATTCCAAATAAACTAAAGAAAACACTTCTTAAATCAAATAAACATAAATAAGAAAGAAATAACAAAGAAAACAGAGCTTAGAGATTAATCAGAGTATTCAGATTCGCAATTGTGGCAAACGTAGCTAAGACCACTACTTTACGTAGTGAATCTCCAGCTTTTACCTCCTCATATGCATTACTATAGCTCGACAAGTTAATTTCTCCTCTGGAAGTCTTCCTCACTCGAACTCTCGGCATCTACAAAAAATAAAAATTTTGTTTCAACCGTACCCACAAAAAATGTTTCAACCGTCCCCAACACCACTTTTGGTAGAATATACTTTATAGTTACGACAGTAATAATAACACAGTAAAAATAGTCACTATCCCTTATTCTACAAGCTTCATAATAATCACAAACACACACTCAATACATTCACTTACAGAGAACAGATAATATAAGCGTTAATGTCAGAAGAAAAATACTTACTTTTGGGTAATAAAAAACAATATGGCGTCCTGCACACAACAACAACGCGCGGGGAGCGGCGCGCTACTATATTCGCGTTCGGAACTGCCGTCCGCTTCGTTTTCCCTTTGCCGCCCTCACTCCCCGCGTAACCGTTTACGAGATATTTGCTCTGTTTCAACCGTCCTTTGTTTCAACCGTACCCAGTCTACCCTACAGAAGTTGCACTCCTTTGATCTTGAAGAAAGCCGACATTTTAAGTACCTAAACTGGGCACGGTCGATCTAAATTGTGCCTTGACGCCCCGCGTTAGCGTCTGTTATTCGGCGTCTCGTTGCTTAATGGTCAATCGGTAGGGCTGCCACAAGTACTAAAAATAAAATACTACCAACATTTTTGTATTTTAATGTAATATTATTTAAAGATTCATAAAAACTTATGAAATTACAATTGTTTTACTTTAGTATAATAATAATATTTATTTCAGGTCCGAGACCCATATAAAGAAAACAAAAAAAAATTGATAGACACACATACAAACACATAAATTATAGAAATGTCACACAAATACAAAAAAATATCGAAATGTCATGATTACATTAAAATTACATTAGAAACTGTTGAATATTGGACGTAAGTCCAACGTAGTCTCTGCTATGTATTAGCAAAATATATAAATAAAACTATTTTAAATCAGTGAAAAATTAAGTAAGACGTTTTTATTCAGTTAGCTTGATCATAGACAAGGGAAGAGAAAAAAGAGCATTCAAATTACAAAGACAAAAAATATTAGGTGCGTTCAGTAATAAATAATTAAAAGTTTATGTTTGAGTAACTTATTTAAACTCTTTCAATTATTACTAACACTTCCCCTTACTCAAACATAAACACAATCATACAACAGTTCTTAAATCAATTCTAAATTAAACATGTTCTCATAGCAGAAGTAAATACAAAATAAATTAACTCTTACAAAAAAGAAATAATTAACCTACTGCCATCAAAGAAGACGGATCACAATCCATACAAAATTACCCCACGTCCTATAACAAAGTGACGTATCTCAAAAAAAAGATAAAAATGTAAAAAAAATATGGCATACTCCCTAACTTCATTTTTTACACCTTCTTATGGAAAAATTGCTTTAAAAATAGTGCAGGCGCTGTTATGAAAAAATCTTTCTTAAGAGTATTTATGGACCGATTTTCAAAATTCTTTTATTGTTTGAAAGGGTACCCCCAAGGTAGTCCCACGGTCATAAAGTCAGGCCTCTGGTCTCCAGGATTCCGGAGAAATGAAAGTAAAACCGCAAAAATAAGCTCATTTTTGTACTTCACATTATTCGTTTTTCACTGTCTTGTTGTTTTTTTTTACTTATTGCATTATGATGAAACAGAAACGTCAGTGGTAACGCGAGGGAGTGGTCGACAGAGGTATTTTCACTTACAATAACACAAATGAGAGAGACGAATAACGATAGCGACGCGACGCGGCAAGCAAGATAAGGAAATGCAAGTGAATAATGTTGTTTCACTTTTGCAAATCTGATGCGTCGCAGCCTAGACAAACCAGAAAAGGAAAAACCTGACCTGACTGCGGTCCGATACTCCGTGCCAAGAATGAGCCAGGTTGATGAGGACGGCTTCACTAAAGTAGAAAGGAAGAAGATGCCCGATGCGCTACCGCACCGAGTGGACCCAACTTGCTGCTGCGCACTGCTGTGCCTACGACGCAGCTGTACATTTCACATCTGCATCACTCCACTACAACTGAGGAAGTCGTGCAGTACTTGAATGTGAAGACCAACTTCATTCTGCGGGTGGAAAGGTTGGAATCGCGCCACAACTTCAACTTTAGGTATTTGTGGTTCGAGTTCCAACCCAACATCTACAGACCTGTTTGAAAAAGGACTTTTGGCCGCCGGGTGTATACTGTATATCGTCGCTTCCGAGGACGGTTACGCGACACCACGCAACGAAACACGATGCCGACAAAGCTGCGTGTATAGTTATAGTATAAGGTTAAAAATATGTATTAGTTTGTTACTGTTGTTTAATGATATTTAATGTATCTTATATAAGGGTCTTAGTTGCCCGATAAATTATTAAGCAAAGCTTGTCGTGGACACTAGATAGTTGATATGTCACCGTAAAATTGTCAAATACGTTATATTGTAATATCTCTAGCGATATTGTAATGTCTCGAATTATTGTCAAATGAACATACTGCTTACAACAAAACGCATTATTTTTCATGAAATGCTTGCGATGGTAGTCAACTTACGCGGTGTGAAGGGAAGGAGGGGTCCCCCTTGCCCAGTGGCACAACTCTCATAAAAAGATAATGCACCTTTCCTGAGAAATACCGATTAATATAACATAACCTTAAAACACTTTATATTCCCCCTAAAAAGTGTAGTCGACGGAGCCCCGCTTCGCGGGGCCCCTATTTCCGAGTGCAGGGTTTAAAGGAACCTAACTAACCTAACGGGGGGGTGCCCCAAGTCTCGATTATGGGGGCAGAGATACTTCCGTATGTTCAGTTGACAATAATTCGAGACATTACAATATCGCGAGAAAAAACACGTTATATTGTAATATAACGTGTTTGACAATTTTACGGTGACAGATATACTACATATATACTTTTTTTTTTGTAAATACATACTCATTATACATATAAACATCCATGACTTGGAAACAAATGTCCATACTCATCACACAAACATTTGCCCCTAGCGGACCCTAAGATTTAACCCTGGACCCTAAGAACGTAAGGCAGCGTCACTACCACAACGCCATTCGGATCGTCAAAAAGTATAGTATAGTATTCAAACATTCAAGCTCTAGCTTTTGTTCTCACGTTTTCATAATCAGATAAATAAGGAGATAATCGTCAGTTGATCGTTGATTGAACAAAATAAATGTATTGCATTAAAAACTACCTTAATTGAAAAAAATGAGCTTATTTTTGAGATTTCACTTTCATTTCTCCAAGATCCTGGAGACCGGAGACCTGACTTTATGGTAGTGGGATAACCTTAGGGTTACCCTTCAAACAAAAAAGGATTTTTTTAAATCGGTCCATAAATAAAATTCTCATACGAACAATTTTTTCATAACACCGCCTGAACTATTTTCATAGCATTTTTTTATATGAAGGTGTAAAAAAATGAACTTAGGAAGCATGCCATATTTTTTTTACATTTTTATCTTTTTTTTGAGATATGTCACATTGTTATAGGACGTGGGGCAATTTTGATCCATCTTCTTTATGAGTAATACAACTATACTAGTTGATTTAAGCTAAACATAATTCTGTAACAAACTTATGATGTTTTATTTTAGCTAATGGTTTAGTCAAGACATCTGCCACCATCTCATCCGTTGATAGATATTCTATTCTAATTGTTTTGGAATCCACTGCATCTCGGATGAAGTGATGACGGATGTCTATATGTTTAGTGCGACGATGACACAAATCATTCTCTACAATTTTGTGAGCACTTAAATTATCATTGTAGATAGTCACAGGTAATAAATTATAATTAAACAAATCAATAAAAAAGTTTTTAAGGTGTTTACTTTCTTTAACAGCTTCTCCTAGACTATAATATTCAGCCTCAGTACTTGAATATGCAACTGTTTGTTGTTTACGGGCTTCCCAATTTATAACACAATTACCCAATTTGACAACAAACCCAGTATAAGATTTTCTGTCATCTAAGTCATTCGCCCAATCAGCATCAGTAAATATGTTAATCTGACAATTATTTTTACTTTTACTAAAATGTAAGCCATAGTGTTTAGTACCTGATAAATATCTAAGTACACGTTTTGCCGCTTGCCAATGTGACTCACCATAACAATTGTTGTACTGTCCCAATTTACTACATGCAAATGATATATCAGGGCGGGTGCACACTGATAGGTACATTAGTCCCCCAATTAGTTCCTGATAAGGTAAGTTATTATCACATTTAGATGATTTGCTTAAATCTACATTCACTTGCATTGGGGTACTAACAGGCTTACAGTCACTCATACCAAATTTTGATAGAAGATTTTTTATATATTCTTCTTGTGATAATTTTATAGAACCATTATATTTACTCCTTTCAACTTTCATACCAAGACAATTTCTTACTTCACCTAAGTCTTTGATATCAAATTGTTCTTTTAGTTTATCAACTAATTTTATTTTTTCATTGTAATCTTCGGTAAATACGAAAAAATCGTCTACATACAAAGCAATAATGGTGATTTTATTGTTTATCAACTTTGTGTTAACACAGGGTTCACATTTCGACTGTTTATAACCAATACCATTTAAGACTTCATTAACTTTTAAATGCCAGGCTCTGCTAGCTTGCTTGAGACCATATATACCCTTTTTTAATAAACAAACTTTGTTGATACCATCCTCCTCATAGCCAGGTGGTTGTTCCATGTATACATGGAACAATATACATATGGTTTCAGTTAAATTCCCATTTAAAAAGGCTGTGCTCACATCAATGTGAAAAATTTTCATATCTTTTTGAACTGCAATAGCAAACAATAAACTTAACGTGGAATGCCGAACAACAGGAGAGAAAGTTCTATCATAGTCTACTCCCTGTTGTTGAGTGAACCCTCGAGCAACTAGCCTTGTGTTATACCTTTCGAAATTTCCATCAGCATCCTTTTTTATTTTGTAGACCCACTTACATTTCACGACATTCTTATTATTCGGTCGATTAACAATAGTCCAAACATTTTTTGCAATTAATGAATTATATTCATCATTCATTGCCCTTTTCCAATCAAAGTGGTCTTTTGAGGACATAGCTTCATTATATGTTTTAGGTTCGGAAGTTAACATAGCAAATTCATCATCTCCTACTACATAATCATTAAACCTAACAGGTAGACGGCATTGCCTTACAGGTCGTGATGATGATGGTAAAAGAGTCTCATTATTTATATCTTGTACATTATTAGTAATATTATGATCCAAGTTAGATGAACTACCTGATTCTAAAACTATGCTATTATTAAGATTATCAGCATAACCATAATCTAAGTTATCTTCCCCTGCTGAACTATATTCTGATGCTGTATCAATTTGTTCAGTATTCTCTGATGATAAAATTGTAACAGGGTTAACCACTTCAGAACCAATAGAACTATCAGTACATTGTACATTTTGTAAATCTGTTTGTTGATGTAAAGTTATGTTAAAATCAGATGGAGAATTACTTAAGCTGGATATGCCAGAAACATTTTCAAGAAACACAACATTTCTTGCTTTAATAACTTTACCTGGATGCATTGGGTCACCTAAACGATATCCTTAAGAAGATTCGCAGTAGCCTAACATGATATAAGGTTTTGACTTTGCATCTAATTTATTACGTTGTATTTCTGGTGTTAAAGCATAAACTTTGCATCCAAATACCTTTAAGTTACTCAAGTCAACTTTGGACCCTGACCACAGTTCCTCTGGTGTTGCATCTTTTACAGCATTAGTAGGACTTAAGTTTTTTTAAATAAACTGCAGTAGCAACAGCTTCTCCCCAATATCTCTTATCTAAACCAGAGTCTTGTAACAGAGTACGTGCTTTTTCTATTAAAGTTCTATTCAAGCGCTCTGATACCCCATTTTGCTGTGGTGAATATGGTATGGTTGTCTCATGAATGATACCATGTTTAACAAAAAAATTATGCATAGTTTGATTACAGTATTCAGTACCATTGTCTGTTCTAATGGTCTTAATCTTTAAACCAGTTTTATTCTTAACAAGTAATTTAAAATTAACAAAAACACTATGAACTTCAATTTGAGACTTAGTACGTAAAAAATAAACAAAAGTTTTACGTGTATAGTCATCTGTCAAAGTTAATATGTAACGATAATTACTCCATGATGGTACTGGCATAGGACCACAGAGATCAGAATGTATGAGTTCTAATTTTTGAGTAGCCCTTTTGGCACTGCCTTTTGGGAACATTTTAGTAGCCTGTTTTCCCTCAATACAAGGAATGCAAGATTGTATAGGAAAATCTTTAAATGATATACCATCTGCAAGTCGATCACGTAACAGCAACATACCTTTATAGCTCAAATGGCCTAATCTCTTATGCCATAGTTCAGAGTCATTTGAGCAGCAAAACAGAGACTGATGACTCACATTGACAGCAAACGTTTTGTTCAGCACATGGGTAGAACGAGGTATCCTGATGCTGATCAAGTTTGTAAACACCATCCACATTAGATGCAATCTGAACTGCCACATAGTCCTGAAGTTAAAACTGATGATAAAGCAGAGTCTTCAGTAGAATCTTGTTCCCTTTTTAGGTCTGGACACTTTGGTCTTATATGACCTTCCTTGCCACAATGATGACAACGGACATAAAACTTTTTCTTAGAGATCTTTTTCTTAACCAACAGGGCATTTTCTGTTTTGTCGAGTTCTTGTCTTCTGAAGTCGTGCACTAACTTGTTTCTAACAATTTCAGATGTAAGATCCAATTTAAGCCCTTCTATTGACATAATTAATGGATCATATTCCTCTGGTAGACCCATCAGCATTATTTCAGCAATCTCCTTGTCATCAATTTTTGTTCCAATGCCGGAAAGTTCTTGGCATATGTTCATTATATCAGAGATATACTTTTCCATATCATTATATGTATTATATGAAATCTTGTATAATTGTCGTTTCAATAGTAGTCGCCGGGTAATGCTATCATTTTTAACCGACTTCCAAAAAGGAGGAGGTTCTCTATTCGACTGTATGTATTTTTTTTTTTTTTTATGTATGTTCACCGATTACTCGAAGACGCCTGAACCGATTTGAAAAAATCTTTTTTTGTTTGAAAGGGTATACTTCCAAGTTGGTCCCATAGAAATATTGTCATGATCTGATCACGAACTTCGGAGATATGGAACGGAACTCTTCAATAATAGACAGCAAATCTGTCGTGATTGCTGCAATCGCTTGGATGTTTATTGTTTACACAACATCATAACATAACATCACGCCTGTATGCTCTGAGGGGGTACGCAGATGTGTACAGTATACCCATATTTCGACAGTTAGGTATGTTAACTCTTCAAATTTTATATGAAAATGTGTTGCGATTTTAGTATTTTCTACAACAAGTGAAGCATTTGCGTTTGATAAGAACCATTCTACCATCAGATCTGATGATGAAGCCAAGAGTCACGGAACTCCATAATGAAACAAATGTACCGTAGTCGTGTTTGGGCTTGTTAACGGGCATAACTCCGTTGCTTGCCAACCGATTTGGATTTTTTTTTTGTTGGAAAGGATATTCTTCCCAAATGGTCCCATAGCCACCAAGTCGGGATCTGATGATGGAATCTTGGCGAAATCGAGGGAACTCTTCAAATTTTATATGAAAACGTGTTGCGATTTTGGTATTTTCTACAACAAGTGAAGCATTTGCGTTTGATAAGAACCATTCTACCATCAGATCTGATGATGAAGCCAAGAGTCACGGAACTCCATAATGAAACAATGTACCCTAGTCGTGTTTGGGCTTGTTGTAATTGTAACGGTATGCACTTTTCATGTATGTCAAGCACATGTGAACCACTAAAAAGTGAAAAATAAAAACTTTTTTGCAAAAAATAAAACCGACTTCAAAAAAAAAACAAAAAAGTGAAAAATAACTTTAGCTTCTGAAGTCGGTGACAAAAAAACTAAAGCAATGAAACAAAGGTCACCGACTTCAGAAGCTAAAGTTATTTTTCACTTTTTTGTTTTTTTTTTGATCGTACGCTAACTTCAAGGCATCCCATGCCGCCTTCGCAGTGGTGCAATCTTTTACGTGAGGATAACATATTGGCGTGATGTTGAGGCAAATTTTAGCATAAGCCTTTTGATCGGCTGCCATATCACTCTGCGGAGGCGCCATTATGCATTGCCACAAATCAGACTCGATAAGAGTCAACTTCATAAGAAATTTCCATTGTGCATAATTTTTGGTGCCTTCGAGTTTTTCCACGGAGGACAACATCCTATGGCACATACCTGGTGGCGGTAGCTGCGGCGTTGGTGGCAGCGAATGCGAATCCAAATCTTTGTTCGGTAACGAAGCGTCCGTGGACGCGCCCTGTTGCATGGCGTCCTTTGTCATTTTAGACTTGACGACGAAATCACGAAATGTTACCTAATTATTATCTGGGCCCATAACCTGTTGAATATTGGACGTAAGTCCAACGTAGTCTCTGCTAAGTATTAGCAAAATATATAAATAAAACTATTTTAAATCAGTGAAAAATTAAGTAAGACGTTTTTATTCAGTTAGCTTGATCATAGACAAGGGAAGAGAAAAAAGAGCATTCAAATTACAAAGACAAAAAATATTAGGTGCGTTCAGTAATAAATCTCTTTCAATTATTACTAACAGAAACATTTTTAAATTAAATTTAATTAAAAAGTAATAGACACAATCAATTCAGATTATTACAAAAAAAAATGTCAAAATAAATTATAATTTCTCTAAAATGTCACTTACAAAATGTGGAATTACGAAACAAAATTAAATAATAAATAAATCAAAACATTGCCATACAATATGTGAGAATTAGGGCTCAACAACATGTCGGTTACAGCAGTGCCTTATATAGAGACAATCAAGTCTCCCTGCAATCATTACCCGACAGCATTGGAGCTGGCTCGCACCCTACGGACCAAGGACGCGCACCGCTTGCGCATGGTATAATGTCTCACATATTTCTTGCTTTCTCTAAAATAACGATTATAAAATTATTTGCAGCATAAATGCGAAATCTAACAAATAATTAATTTTAAAATAAACTCTGATCGGAAGCATGGACATGGAGCAATATTTTTTATTAAACTTACTGACTGATTGAAAGTAGGGTAGGGGCTAATAATCTGCAAAAACACTTACGAAAACCGAAATAAACAGAAAAAGTTAATGACAAAATAATGAAGTTGTCTGTCAACAGTGTCAACCACTAAAAAAGTGGATTTATAACGTTCCATGCCGCGTTGATTGTTTATAACATCTATGCGATTTTAGTATAAACCTTTAAAAATGCTTACAGTTTAATAATATTTATTTTTATATTCTGTTCTGATATTGTACCTACTCGTATTATAATTAAGCCATAGATATTTATTATTATGTTACAGCTCAATGAATTAAGCAGATATGATCACCAATGGGTAGGTACCGTAGGTACTTTTTTTAGTACCTAAACGAAAAAAAAAACGCCCCTATTCACGTAAGTATTATTTGTCAAATGACATTGACCACAACAGGAATGATTTGACTCGCAAAAAATATCATAGGTAACTTAGCTTATTTATCGTGATTTTAAGATTCCGGTTTCATTTTTATGTAATATTTCGTTTAAATACTAGGTATTGTAAAATGGTTACTTTTTTTGGTGTAATATGAATAACTAGCTTCTGCCCGCGACTTTGTTCGCGTGAAGTTTTGATATCGCAAGGCATCGGCTGCTCAACGGAAGCTTTTTTCCCATTTGCAACATTTCTTATTGCTGCTCCGCTCCTATTGGTCGTACCCTAATGTTAATAATATAGCATATAGCCTTCCTCGATAAATGTAGATACTATCCCACACAAAAATAATTTTTCAATTCGAGCCGGTAGTTCCTGAGATTAGCGCGTTCAACCAAACAAACTCTTCTGCTTTATAATATTAGTAGGTATACTCGTAGATAAATGCAACAACCAGGTGAGCCCAAAAGAAATTGTCTCCTTCTACACTGTAAAAGGAGATTTTTAGTTTTTATCGAGTCAAAAACTCATTTTATCGAGAATAACTGTCAAATGTAGGTAATCGAGTTCTATCGAATCCTACGTACTAGCACTGCTGATCCTGTGTCGTATTTCTGTTTGTAGGGAACAACATGCGAATAATAAGTTTAACATATTATAGTCTTGTTATTGTTTTGACATAGGTCCTATTATTTCAATTTTGTTAAATCATTGCGGTATGGTAACTGTGGTTTTGATTACGTAATTAGTCGTCTCGTACGCACCAGACAACTAATTATTACAAGAAAAACATTGTAATTTTACACATTTCAATTCTTTGAAATATAATGAGGCTGAAGGAAAACGGTGGACCGAAATGTAATATTATAAGTTGAGATATGGTCTAAAAAATTAGTCATATTTTCTACTTTAGAACATGAAAAATCTGCATTCACAGATTGTCAAAACTCACTGAATTTTCAGTGATGAATTGAACCAATTAATTCATACCATTTTCATCTCGTTACATCCAGGCCCAAGAATGTATGTAATCGTTTCCGTCTCTTTTTACAAAAAAATTGATGACTGCCTATACCTATTAATCACATTTAATATGTCAAAACGTGCGCAGTTCATGTTGGTCGTTTCCATGGAGAAGAACCGGCGAGAAACACCATGGTTACTCTTTTCAAATCATTTGGTACGTATAACAATATTAAGCGGACTTCCTTTTCATGAAATGAGCTTGCGTTTCCAACAAGAAACAGTTAAGTCGTCTGATTCCCACCACAAAAGAGAAATGAAACAAGAATGAGCAGAGCGAGCTCATATACTCTTTTTGCCCGTTGAGTAATTTCCGCTCGACTCTTTGTTGCCCTTATGAGCCAATAAAAAACAGTACCTAACTATAATACGTGGGGAACAAAGATTATTGTTGCTCATTTTATGTTGGTTTTTTCAAGGTACTCATTCAATCAAATATTAATACAGAATTGTCTTCCGGATGTTTTTTCACGGGTGACCACTGAAAACCAGCGGTGTGCGGTGCCCCTTAGCACAGCATCATCGTGAGTGGTAACTGGTAACCTATGTGTCGCACTCATGGCGTGCAACTTTTTATGGTATTTGTTCCATTTGTCATCTATACTATCTATACCCGATCCGACCCGATTGGCGTAGTGGTAGTGACGCTGCCTTACGTTCTTAGGGTCCTGGGTTCGAATCCCGGTAGGAGCAAATGTTTGTGTGATGAGCACGGACATATTTTATTTCCGAGTCATGGATGTTTATATGTATAATAAGTATGTATTTACAAACAAAAAGTATATATGTAGTATATCAACTATCTAGTGTCCACGACACAAGCTTTGCTTAGTGTGGCACTAGGTGGCGCTGTGTGTTAATGTCCAGCGATATTGATTTATTTATTATTTATTTATTTTTACTTGCATACTAATATTATAAAGAACAGAAGAGTTTGTTTGTTTGGTTGAACGCGCTAATCACAGGACTTGTTCAAATTGAAAAATTATTTTTGTGTTGAATAGTCCATTTATCGAGGAAGGCTTTAGGCTATATAACATCACGCTACAACCACAAGGAGCGGAGCAGGAATGAAAAATGTTGCAAAAACGGGTATTTTTTTCTTTTCTTTGTTCTCTCTTATGTGATGCAGACGAAGTTGCGTGGGTCAGCTAGTACAACTATAATGTGGTTCTGTTGAATTCTAAATAAATAAATATCGCTGGATATTACACACAGTGCTATCTAGTGCCACACTAAGCAACGAAGCCTTGTGACACGGATGCTAGATAGTTGATATACTACATAGATACTTTTTGTTTGTAAATACATACTTATTATATACTAGCGGACGTTACACGGTTTCACTCGCGTAGTTACAATATAACGTGTTTCTCTCTAGCGATATTGTAAACTCTTGAATAATTGTCAACTGAACATACGGAAGTATCTCTGCCCCCATAATCGGGACTTGGGGCACCCCCCCGTTAAGTTAGTTAGGTTCCTTTAAACCCGGAAATAGGGCTCCTTCGACTACGCTTTTTAGGGGAGTATAAAGTGTTTTAAGGTTAGGTTAGATTAATCGATATTTCTCAGAAATGGTGCAGTATCTCTTCATGAGAGTGGTACCACTGGGCAAGGGGGACCCCTCCTTCCCTCCACACCACGTGTATTGACTACCATCGCATGCATTTCAAGAAAAACAATGCATTTTATTGTAAGCAGTATGTTCGTTTGACAATAATTCGAGAGTTTACAATCTCGCTAGAGAGATTACAATATAACGTGTTTGACAATTTTACGGTGACATATGCACTTCGTGTCCTTGCGACGAATTTCAGCACTGAATAATTCTGAAAATATAATGTAGGTAGTGTTAATCACACTTCGTATTTTCCTGTTGTTTAGAATTACCCAAGAATTATAACTACTACTGTTGCATTTAATTAACTCACGCATAGATATTGAAAACAAAAACAAATAATTAAATTAAATTAATTGATTAGTCATTGTTTCAATATTCCTTAACTGGAACTCAACATACCTACATAAAATCTTGCATGTAATTCCTACTTAAGCTTTCGGGAACAAGGCACTGTACACGTAGTGTCGAAACAAAATGTTAAGAAAGAAAGCAACAGGTAGCGCCAAATAAGCCGGAGCTTGGGTGTCAGAATTCAGAACTAAAATCTTATGAACAAGCACACGTGACTTCGCGGTTGGCAGTACCGTTTTGTAGGGACCTAGGTAAGCCGAAAATGATCAAGATACGGCAGGGGCAGAAAAAGAAAGTATGTGTAGTAGAACGAGCTAGAATGAGTACCTATAATGGTCGGTATCGTATTTGGTACCAACTGTATTTTTTATTTTTTTTGGTCCATTCATATGATAATATAACCTTTTTTTGAGGTCGCTGATAATGAAAATGACGTTAAAAGGAAAATCCAAAATGGCACCGACAAACATTTCTGGAATTTTCATTATGGGTGTCGTTTACGTGGTTTTTGGGGTCGCTGATGATGAAAATGAGGTCAAAATTAAAATCCAAAATGGCACCGACAAACATTTCTGGAATTTTCATAATGGGTGTCGTTTACGTGGTTTTTGTGGTCGCTGATGATGAAAATTACGTAAAAATTAACATGGGAAAAAAAGTTAAAAAAGAAGCAAAAACAAACAATCTTATGTTTTTTCTTCGGCTTCCCCTGGTATTATTTTCACCCTCCACCACTGGTGTGGCCAGTTTACTAGCCACACCAGTGGTGAGGGGGATGATTTTGATATTATTTTGGTATTACGTTTGTATGAAAAACGCATGCTCCGCAGGCCCCTTAAGGGCAATAGTTCATCCACATTTGTATTTGTATCAAAATCATACATATTCTTAAGGTAGTAGAAAGGACTGCCAGGCTAAAGTGGAACTGGGCTGGTCACATCTGCCGCATGTCGGAGGAGCAATGGGCTAAAATTACCACTCAGTGGTTACCAAATAGCAGGAAATGACAACGCGGCAGGCCCAGAAGGAGATGGCGGGATGAGCTAGACTCTTTCGCAAAGGATTGGCCTACAATCACACAAGATCGCGAAATGTGGAAGGAGGGAAGGGAGGCCTTTGCCCTGCAGTGGGACAATGTAGGCTTATAATAATAATAATAAAAGTAGAAAGGACAATGATATAAAGACGACATATGAGGAATTTAAAACTTCTATAGAAAATTATTTTTTCTCATAACTCTTATTTAAATCAGTGTACATTCAAAATATGTATTTGGGAACCTATAAATTCTGTAATCCAATCAAAATAAATACACGCAACCTTAAGAATATGTTTGATTTACTAATTATTTTTGGTATTACGTTTGTATGAAATTCGCTTGCTCCGCAGGCCTCTTAAGGGGGTCAACCTATTGCTATCAATCGGTCACAAATCCAGACTTCGTGGCTAGTACTGACAAATTCCTGATTTATAAACCCAATAACACTGTCCGACCCGGGGACCATCGCCCGATCGACCAGGATCCTTAAGGTGGATGCTTCAAGGTAGACCGCGAAATTCAATTTTTTCTATGTTTTTAGCAATTTGCAGGACAGTAAATAAATAAATAAATATCGCTGGACATTAACACACAGCGCCACCTAGTGCCACACTAAGCAAGGCTTGTGTCGTGGACACCAGATAGTTGATATACTACATATATACTTTTTTGTTTGTAAATACATACTTATTATACAATATATAAACATCCATGACTTGGAAACAAATGTCCATGCTCGTCACACAAACATTTGCTCCTACCGGGATTCGAACCCAGGACCCTATGAACGTAAGGCAGCCTCACTACCACTACGCCATTCAAGTCGTCAAAAAAGTACGTTGTTGTATGTTGATAAACATATCGGTCGCGACTGTTAGACGTATTAAGTTACAGAATTATAATCATCAAAATCGAAGAAGGACTTTGACCGTGAAAAATACGTAAATCGACTCTTGTGAACTTGGCGGGTTGTACGAGTATCAACATACAACTTAGCACTGCCCTGCAAATTGCAAAAAACATAAGAAAATTTTAATTTCATGGGCCACCCTGCTGAAAGATCGTTCTGTCTGTCATTGCGATCATTTTCTTGTTCTAGACCACAACTGGGAACCTCCTAGTTACGGAGATACGAGTGGTCAAACAACGTATTCACCGTTTTTTATTATGTGAGTTTTTAAGTCACTACTTTAAATAGCTCCACGACCGACCCCCGTACTATTTAATGCATCCGCTGCAATGTTTTGAGAGCGTTACATTGACTTTTGTTTTCTCAAAACGTGATTTTTCACCCCGAAAGTCGTTTCCCAGCAATAATTTTTGCGTAGAGTTACTTAGTATGATGTACAGAATGCTTGGTTGACGGCTTCGTGATGATGTGGTTTACACTCTGTTTATCACTATGAGGTTAATAATCTCCTAGAAACTACCAACAGATATTAAGATATGCTGATTAGAGGAAAAGCACTCAGTGATTCTTGAAATAGGATAATAAATATTATGAATTTCTTTAAAAGAAAAATATTTTGTCCTTATGATCAGAACTTTTAATGGATAAGACATTGGTTTAAATGACTACAAAAGATCAGAGGACACAATGGATCACCTAGAATCGATGCTGCTGATGAAATTGCCAAAACGGGATCCAGCATAAAAGCCTTCGAACCCGAAACCATTGTGACCATTCCTTTTAAGCAGCTAGACAGTTGGTTAAATGATCACACTCGCATATAAGCGGAGAAGTGGTGGACTTCGACACCACGGTGTAGGCACTCCAAGGAAGCTATGGCATCCCTAGATACGAAACTGACCAAGCGCTTTCTGCGCCTGGACAGATATAGCCTACGACTGGTGGCGGGGACAATCACTGACACTGCTCACTGAACAAACACTTCCACCCTGAAGGTATCACAGACGGTCCCTTGTGCATGAAGGTGGAGAAAACGGTAACATATGTACTCCTTGAGTGCACCGGCGTCACCCAGATAAGCGAGAAGACTCTTGGAAAACCAAGATCCTTTGCGGATGTCTGGAGAAGGCCGCGAAGTTTTATCTGCTTCTGGAGGGAGGTGGGCTGGTTGAAGTAACGGCCAGCATAGCTCACGCAAAATCGTCCATTTGAAGGACTTAGTGCGGAAACCGAGAAAAGTGTGTGCATGGTAGGCCACGGCGGCGTAGCTCACTCAATGCTACGGCATAGAACACGCAATGCTACAGCGTAGTTCATGCAATGCTACGGCGTAGCTCACGCAATGCTAAGGCGTACAACACGCAATGCTACGGCGTAGCTCATGCATTGTTACGGCGCGCAGCGCGGCGTAGCTCACGCATTAACTAACGCGTAGAACACGCAATACTTCGGGGTGTAGCTCATGTAAAGCTACGGCGTAGCTCACGAAATGCTACTGCGTAGCGCACGCAATGCTATGGCATAGAACACGTAATGTTACGGCGTAGTTCATGCAATGCTACAGCGTAGCTCACGCAATGCTGAGGCGTAGAACACGCAATGCTACAGCGTAGCTCATGCATTGTTACCGCTTCGCTCACGCAATGCTTCTGCGTAGTGCACGCAATGCTACGGGATAGAACACGCAATGCTACGGCGTAGCTCATGCAGTGCTAAGGCGTAGAACACGCAATGTTTCGGGGTGCAGGTCATGCATTATTACGGCGTTGTTCACGCAGTGCTACGATACAGAATACAAGTTTTTTAGGTACTTAAATTAAAATACGATCACAAAATACTAGTTTTTTAGGTCATAACTTTCTTAAAATTACCAGTTTACTATTAAATGCGTCCATAAGCAGCAATGTTTTGAGTGCGTAATGTAACGCACTCAAAACTTTTACTGTAAAAAGTGTTTTTTTTAATAGTTGTTTCGAAGATTCTTTTTTTTTGTGGATTTACTTAGTTTGATGCTTGGTTGACGAGTCTGTTTACACCTGTTTATATGTATGTTAACCACATTGTTATCGCTCGTTCTTAGCATTTACTGTGCATTTATTTTTGGAACCGAGTCTATTATCATTAGGAGGAAACTTTTGAATAAATAAGGCATATAAAAGCGACAAGTACACATTGTACCAAGTAATTAGTTGTACGACTGTTCGTGTTATTTGCAAAGTGACTCTAATTCATTACCTTCAACATGGAGTTAAAGATTTCCTTCGTTGTTTTGTTATTCTCTCTACTGAGTATCAGTTTGGCTGCAAACGTGACCGTTTTTGATGATCTCGGTGGTATGTAAAGCTTTCCTTATTTTAGATGTTACTTGAGTTCACCAAGCGTTCTGTACATCAACCAAGCGTTCTGTACATCAACCAAGCGTTCTGTACATCAACCAAGCGTTCTGTACATCAACCAAGCGTTCTGTACATCAACCAAGCGTTCTGTACATCAACCAAGCGTTCTGTACATCAACCAAGCGTTCTGTACATCAAACGAAGTAACTTTATGCAAGAATTATTGCTGAGCAACGACCTTTTGTTTGGGGTGAATCATGTTTTGTGGTTGAACTCAATATTACGCTCTCAAAGAACTCCAACCCAGGTTCATCATCATCTTCATCAGCAGCCTATAATGTTCCCACTGCTGGAACACGGCCAACCCCGGTTGGTTCCATAGAAATTTTTAGATCAGTATTATTGTACTGTACAACGGGCTGGTGTCCGCATCTCCACGTCAAAGCGCGTATTTTGCGTATGCTATAATCCACCACGCGAGTCCAGTGCGGGTTGGTAGATGTCACATATTGTCTTCGAATTTTTGGATCTATGACATGCCGGTTTCTTCACGATGTTTTGCTTTACCGTTTTGAGAGCAGTTGCAGTGGTGACGCAATAAATTACACCAAGTAACGAAAAGTGGCGCCTGCCTGAGTTCGAACCCACGACTTACTGTTCGTCACCACTGGGCCACCGCTGCTCTCTTGATCATTATTAGAAACAGTATTGACTAACATATTTTTTTTCAAACAAAATGTATCTGAAAAGTTTCTCACTTTTTGGGTCTGGGTTGGTCTTGAAGAACTTTTTGATCAGTGTTAAGTGCAAAATGACAATTCTCTTGCTAATTGTACATTTTCTTTTAAATCTGTGAACGGAGATCAAATCTTCATGAAAAATCTTGGATCCTAAGACCATTTTTGTGTAACTGCAACGGTTAAGGTAGCTCCCCTTACTGCCCCGTTTACCGTTTCCACCCTGTACATGTTTATTTACCTACTTCCTTATACATTTTGAGCTGAAAATTACTTGTATGTATTAGGTACTTTCGCTCTTCCGGTTTACATTTACAAGACATAAGTAAGAAAAACAATAAAATCGAACTCAAACTCAATACAAAATATGACACCAAAAATTAAATTGTAAATGGAATTAAAAAACTAAAGTCAAATTAAATCAAAACCAAATCAGAATTAAATTGGAATCGAATCAAATCAAAATTAAAATAAAATACAAATTACAATTCAAATTAAAAACATAAAAAATTAAAACATAGATACATTCAAAACAGCATCAAAAATCTTTAATAGAGAACCAAAATCAAGTTGCAAAAATTTTGTGTAAGCATAGGGTGTGTCAGTGTATGCTTAATACATAAACTACTTAATAAATTACTATAATTATAATGTAATATAATCAAATTGTTTAATGTTACACATAAATAATTAATTGTGTTGCAGACCGCCCTTTAGATACCGAATCAAAGACTACAACACTGAGGCCTAATGTGAAAAACGTAACTGGTAATAATCTAACAGATTACGAGTATGTTCCACCATCACCACACGGTATCATAAAGACAAAGACTACAAATGGTACTGGTAAGTATGATTATAATATTGTAATAATCTGATCTGTCATTCTTGCTGACGGGCTAAACTATTTCGCCGTGTACTTATCTTGATTAGTACACTATAGTATGGCCAATTTAATGGATCACATTTTTAAAACTGCACAATTGCTTAACATTTTATAACGGTTACATATTTATTGTAATAATGGCATTAAAAGGTAACCTTTACTTAAAACTAACAGTAAACAGTTATTAAATGTGATCTATTAAATTAGCCCTACTATACTTATTATAGTTTGGGCCACCTTTTTCCATCTCCTTTTGTGTCTGGGTTAGTAAATTAGGTGGCAATGTATAAATAAGAAGGACAAGTTAAGATAATTGTTGATCTTTACTTGACGCTTTCTATAGAATACTAGCTGACCCACGCAACTTCTTCTGCGTCACATAAGAGGGAAAAAGCTACCTACTACTACCTACCTACTACTACCTACCTACCTACTACTACATTTTTTTTTCATAAGAACCTTCTGACAATAACAAACACAACAAAAAAAGAATCAGAAAAATCGGTCAAGCCGTTTTCATGCTATGCCGTAACAACGGAAAACGGGTTTCATTTTTATATATATAGATTTAGTAGGCATTGTAAAAAATATGAATTAATTTAATAGAGGTTATCTCATTTTCCCGTTGCTTAGTTATAAAATGAGAAGTTTGATCAAGTGGCCAATAATGAAATGTGTGACTTGACTTAGAATTTCTCATCTCATAATCAAAGCATTTATTTCAAGTAGGCCAGTTAGTATACTTGAATAGGGAATATGCATGTATTTTTTCTTCACTGAAATCAATTAATTACATTATTATCAGCCCAAGAAAAGTATTCAAAGTTAATTTCAACTACTGCTAGTCGCTTAAAAATAATACTAAAACTCCTGCAATTTTCTATGACAGCTCAAACGTCCGTGATTGTCGCGACCATACTTTGACATCATTCATCAAAAATCTACCTTGTTTACATCTATGTTTTTGGCCTTAATAAAGTAATTTTACTAATTGTATGTGCTTTATTCAAGCAAAAATAGCGATAAAGATATAACAATAAAATCGTAGTAAAACTTTACCTAGGTACAATTCAAATAAAAGTTATTTTTTGACATATGAATTTTGATGTCACTACCGCCGTTATCGAGGACGACGTGTTTTGAGGATGCGTTCCGTTTCACCAAAAACATGCTACATAAAACAGTAAATTGTAAATTATGCGATGTTTCAGAAGCTTAAACTAATGTACCATAATGTTTATAAGCGCGAATACAAGGCATTTTTAATAAATAAAAAGAGTTTTGTATTTCTTGCATATTCCCTAAAACAAAAATCAAAATTAAATGAAGCAACAGTCCCAGATACAAGACATAAAAACTGTTGGCCAATTGCCCCAGCGTAGATTTCTATAGAGAAGAATGGGCAAGAAACTCCATGAACACTTTTTAATCAAAATATTTTAAAAAAATCTTGGTCACATCATCATCATCACCTGAATACCTAAGCCGTCCTGTTTTACAGGTTTATAGACGTGATAATGTGTTTTTCAATACACTTTCTCGAAAACTGGTTCTTTTCGCACTACGACTAGGTTCAAAATGTAGTGTATTTCACACGCGTGCATTTTCCATGTTTTTTCCACACATGTGCAGAAAGTAAAATTGCCACAGATAATTTATACATATTATAGTCCAAATTGGTTCATTGCATGATTTAAAAAAAAACATTCACCTCTGACTATAGAGTCAGAGCAGAGGTGAATGTTTTTTTTTCGGAAAAGCAATCTAAGTCTTTCTTTATAACATTTTTTGAATATTCAAATTGTGTTTATAAGTTTAATATCGGTGACAAACATGATTAGTTTATAACTAACTAGCTTCTGCCAGCGGCTTCGCCCGCATGAAGTTTGAAATTATCCCACGGGATCTTATTACCGGGATAAAAAGTATCCTATGTGTTAATCCAGGTAATAAACTATCTGTGTGCTAAATTTGATCCAAATCCGTTCAGTAGTTTTTGCGTGAAAGAGTAACAAACATCCACACATACATCCATACTCACAAACTTTCACATTTATAATATTAGTAGGATATTTACTTTCATAAACAAATTAACATTTATTTGTGTTCTAAATTCAAATACAAATTAAAATTTGTTTTTTATAGTAGGCTGTATAACGGCTTCATACTGTGGCGACTATAACATCGCTCTCTTTGGTATTCTTTTCAATGTGTAACATCACTACGGAGAGGTCACATCCCTAGGGCGACGTGACAGAGGGTTTTGAATGCTGTCAAAGTACGGATTAAAAATTACATTAGTTTCGAATCACAAGAATTTTATTTGTTATGTTCGGGAGCTGAAATCTCCCGCATTGGTGACCCCGACGTGATTCGTCACACCTTCGAATGACCAAGCAATACCAGGAGGTGAGCTGTGATCAGTAGACTGCTGACTCCAACCACAGCCTCGGCGCTACGCCGCTCTGTCTACGGTGCGCTACGAAAACATCGTGTTCCTGGAAAGTACAACTTCAACTAGCAGTTGTTATTAACGACTGCAATCGCTGGATCAACAACTGCGTAAGATTGCATGTTGTGTGCGCTTTAAGTGCAAGTGTTAAGTGAAATCTGAACTATGATAAGCAGCACTGGTCATTCCTAGCCATTCACGTTGTCTTACATTTAATATCAACATAGGCACAAAATAATATCAGCATTAGGTTGTTTTGTTGTGCTAGTACTATTTAGTGGAGCTGCACTTATTCAAAGATATGAGCGAATGATTTAAGTTTATTATTTTTATTATAAGGTGCACGTCATATACACTTATATTATGTAACCAACCCACATATATATATATATATATTTTTTTTGGGTTTGGTATTGTAGTCTTCAAAATTTATTTCTTATTGTTTGCTTGTTCTGCGGCGCTCGGGTGTGTGGTATTATTGCTACTTGCTTTATATAGATTTTGCATCATGGCGGACGAACACATTCAGGCACAACTTGAGCAACTGATAGCAGAAAATGCAGCATTGCAAAAGCGACTAGGTCAGAATGAAATGGAGGCAAAGGTATGTAGGGTAGCAGTTAAATTACCTACATTTTGGGCTGACAAGCCCGCAGTTTGGTTTGCACAAGTGGAAGCCCAATTCCAAATTGCTAATATTGTTGGTGACAGTACCAAATACAATTATGTAGTTGGTCATCTGGATCAGAGGCTGGCAGGTGAAGTCGAGGATTTAATATTCACCAGCCGAAGGGAAATATAAAAAATTAAAAGAAATCCTCATACAACGACTTTCAATTTCCCAAGAGAAACGAGTTAGACAGCTTCTTAGTGACGAAGAGCTTGGTGACCGAAAACCGTCTCAATTTCTTCGTCACCTTCGCTCACTTGCAGGGTCGGTTTTATCAGATGATAATATCCTACGCCAACTCTGGTTGCGCCGTCTGCCCCAACAGGCTCAAGCAATACTAGCAGCACAGAGTGACCTCCATTTGGATAAAGTGTCGGAGTTAGCGGACAAAATTGTGGAGTTAGCCCCATCACCTGCTGTTTGTTGTACATCGGCAACTTCAACTTTAACTCTAGCTACATTAGCACAGCAATTAGAAGATGTGAGTAAGCAAGTAGCTGCTATTTCGAGGCAGCAACAACGTCCCATACGCGACCGGTCCGCATCATCCAGCAGGTCAGCATCTTCCAGTAGGTCAGCAAACAATGCTAAGCACTGCTGGTACCACAGGAGATGGGGCGTTAAAGCAACTAGATGTACTAGGCCATGTAATTGGGAGTCGGAAAACCCAACCAGCGGTCAGTAGCGGCGGCAACTGATTGCGGAAATATCGGCCGCCGCCTTTTCGTCACGGACCATGTGACCAGCCACCCGTTCCTTATTGACACTGGGTCAGACCTGTGTTGTTTTCCGCATCGCTGGTTACCGTCACGCAGGCAGCCTACGGATTATGAACTAAGTGCAGCTAATGGTGTAGGTATATGTAAATAACTGAATGAATGTTCGATATTATAATAATGCATGTGAAGGTAGGCGGGAGAAAAGGATGTAAGAAAACTACATTAAACCAGTCTTTGCTCAACCACCGTGTTTGAATGCTGTGACCCTGTCTACCACATAACATGGCGCAGCTGGTAGCTAAATAAGTTATCAAGAAAGTAGAAACGTAAATGCATGTAAATGACAAATAGTAGTGATTCCGAATCATTCGAAGAAGCAGAAGTTATACCACAAACGAAGCATACAATGGAGTCCATTTTGCAACCGCCGAAACCGTTTGTATTTGAAAATGATATCACAAATGTAACATCAGGAAACTTAAGCAAAGAATGGGAAAAATGGAAAAAAGCGTTCCAGATATATTATCAAGCCTGTGAACTACATCGTAAAGAAAAAATAGTGCAAATCAACATCTTGTTACACATAATCGGAGAAAAATGTCGTGAGGTATATGAACAATTTACACGCGAATACAAAACCATAGAAGATTTGCTAGCAGACTTCGACGCATTTTTTTTGCCACGGAAGAACATAACGATAGAAAGACACACATTTTTTACACGAGACCAACGAGATTTGGAGTCAATAGAACAATACGTATTCGAACTGAATAAAATAGCAACAAAGTGCGAGTTCAAAGATTTGTGCAGTGAATTGGTACGTGATAAGATGATTTGTGGAATTAAAGACAGTGGTCTCAGAGAAAGACTGTTAAAAGAACCAGACTTGTCCCTACCAAAAGCTATAGATATCTGCAGACTGGCGGAAGTATCTCGAGCTCAGGCTAAAAACATAAAAAACGAAAATCAGGAACAAACTCACAATATACATGCCGTCACCAACAAAGAAAAGGAAGAGAAAAATGTTCACTATACAAGAAGTTCGGCGCGGCGTCATACAAAATGGCGGTCATCTGGATTCAGCGGAGGTGATGCCAGAAACTCCCGTCAGGATCGTGACCAGAGAGATGGACAGACATCTGGAGGTTTTGCACGCGAACAGCAAGGGGAGGCTCGTCGAAGATCACGTGCAGTGTGTGGAAAATGTGGGAAAAGCCATGATAAATATAAATGCCCAGCCTACGGACAGCGATGTAGTCAGTGCAGAAAAATGAACCATTACTCAAGAATGTATCGTGTCTACGAGGTACGAGAAGACTCCAGTGATCAGGTAATTCACGCCATAGATTGTTATTCTTGTAATGAGTGGACGGTAGAACTGAGTATTAAACAAATTCAGGTCAAGTTTAAACTGGACACTGGAACCGACGTTAATGTCTTGCCAATCAAATATCTAAATAAAATAAAATTAACAGAAAAAGAAATAGCCCACACAACCATGAAGTTACAAGAATATTCAGGTAGTCACATAAAAGTTATAGGTAAATGTTATCTCAAAGTACAACATAAAAACAAAACTTAGGTACATATTACAATTCATAGTAGTAGACACTAATTCACCACCCATTTTGGGTAGGAGCTCATGTGATGAATTAAAATTATTGAAAAGAGTAATGAGTATAAAACAGACAGATAATAATAATAATAATAAAGCTTTATGCATTCCACACAATCAAACAATAATCAGATTACACCCAAATAATAGCAATCAACTAATAAATTACAATAGACTAGAAAAATTCATTACAATAAATCGATTTAAAATTACTTAATATTATTGAATTTCATGTAATATATTACATGAAATAAAAAAATAAAATTATAAATTGATATAATATTAAAAGTAAATATGATATGTGATCACAATTAATAATCAGAAAATAACAATAAATATTTACAATAGACAAATATAGTGAAATTAAAAACAACCTCAATTATAAAATCGACAAAAATACATTAAAATAAAAACATGCATTTCAAATATTATCGTTTTCAAATTACTTTAGATTATTTAATTTCAAATGATAAAATTACAGATTCCAAATATGCGTAATTATGATACGAGTATGTGATCACGATTAGCAAACAAAAAGGAACAATAAATATTTACAATCGTCAAATGAAATAAATTTAAAAAAACAACATTAATTATAAAATCGCAGAAAATAAAACATAAAATTACATAAAATTAGAAAACAAATATTCATTAAAATAAATCGATTTAAGATTACTTTAGATTGATGAATTTCATGTAATAAAAGTTGTAAGTTCAAATATATGTAACAAAGATAGCAATAATAATATGTAAACCTGATAACCAGTTATAAAATAGAATTAATGTGTGGACCCCCTTCGGGTAAAAGCCTCCTCCAAAGAATTCCACTTTTCTCTATCGGAAGCGGTGGCTATCCAGTCTCGTCCAGCATTCGCTATAATCTCGTCCTGCCAACGGGCGCTGGGCCGGCCTCTAGTTCTGGTGCCCTGTGGACCTTTCCATTGAGTTGCCCTGATTGTCCATCGATCATCGGAGTACCTTGCAACGTGCCCGGCCCACCTCCATTTTTGGCTTTGAGAAAATTTGAGAGCATCTGTCACTTTAGTTCTATTGCGAATTTCTGTGTTTCGTATTTTGTCGCTTAGTTTGATACTTAAACAACTTCTCTCCATAGATCTCTGTGTGGTTTGGATCTTGTTTCTCGCCTTGTTGTCGTATATCCAAGTCTGGCAACCATAAGTGAGACAAGGTAAAATTGCTGAGTCCAATATGGTCTTTTTTGCGCTAATCGGGAGGGTTGATTTAAATATCTCTTTGTGAGCCCAATATTTTTTCCAAGTAATAGCTGCCCTTCGATCTATTTCTTCCGTATTCCTATTTTTTCTGAAGGAGATTTGTTTACCTAGGTATACGTACTCTTGGACGTATTCGAGCGGCATGTCGTTGACATAGATAGGAGTCATCTCGCTGTTGGTCATGACCTTTGTTTTGCTAAGGTTCATCTCTAAACCCACATATTCACTCGCTGCTTGTAATTCTGTGACCATAGTGTTGAGTTCCAACGGATTTTCCGACATCAGAACAATGTCATCAGCGAAACCCAAATGGCTCAAATGTTTTCCATTTATATTAATGCCCCTCTTCGACCATGGCAGGTCTGCCATTATATTCTGTAAGACAGCTATGAATAATTTCGGTGAGATTGGGTCACCTTGCCTGACTCCTCTGTTGATACTGATGGCAGGCCCGGCTCTATCCAGCTTAACTCGACTTGAGCTTTGAGAGTAAATATTTTTTATAATATTTATATATTTATTGTTGACCGATTGGTTATTTAATGCTTCCCATATACTGCGATGCGAGATAGAGTCGAAGGCTTTTTTATAATCAACAAAAGCTATGTAGAGCGGCTTTCGATATTCCAGGTATTTCTCGATTACTTGATCTAATACGTGTATATGATCTGAAGTGCTGAACCCTTTTCTGAAACCTGCCTGTTCCATAGGTTGAAATGCTTCTAATTCCGAAGATATTCTGTCGAGTAGGCATGATGAGAATAACTTGTATAAGCCAGACATAAGACTTATCGGACGGTAATTACCTATGTCTGCTGGGTCACCTTTTTTGTACAATAAAATAATTTCTGATCTAGTCCACTGCTCGGGCACCACTTCCTCATCTAGGATCTTGTTAAATAATAATGTAAGAGGTGCTACTAGATGACCTCTGGCGTGTTTAATGCATTCGTTCGTAATACCGTCTGGTCCCGGGCTTTTGTCAGATTTTAATTTCATAGTCTAAGATCCCGCTATACAACGACCTTCACCGAGATGCTTATTTAATGAGACGTATTTTTTATGTTATTAAATATGCCAATAAATATATCCTATATGGGTTGCCTAACAAATTTCAGTCCAGAGTATTTTTAATTAATAATTTAAAATCATTTTTTTTTAAACATTGCACCGGTGTGATTATTAAATAAATTTGATACCAATCGAAAGTTTGAAGCCCATAGAATATGCAAACGTTAGGTTGCCTATTTTTTTCCGGTCACAACCATGGGTTGCCAGGTGTAAACAGGTAAATCTATAGGTACTAGCATTTTGCAACGGTCTGATTATTGAATCAAACTTAGATAAAATGAAAGATTATTTCATAAGGAACACGGTGGTATAGGGTTGCCTGCGAAAAATCAGTCCCGAATTAGGGTTGTCGAATTTTAAATAATAAAATATCGCTGCGAGTGAATGTGTGTGAGAGAGAGGTCCCAGACCAACCATCCCACGCGGTAGAAAAGGACGCAGCGTAGCAGCTGTTTAATGTTCGCCCATTTAAAGAAGGAGAGTGCGCATGCTATTTGTGCTTGGAAATGAAAAGGATAGCGATAGACTCGAATATGCTGAGCATTATTTTGGAGTCATAGATATAGTATTATATAGATGGCGAGAAAGCGCGTCGCTGAAAGGGACAAAAAAAAGTACTAGTACTAGTAGGAAAAATGTACCCCATAATTAGTGATAAAATTAGAAATAGGTACCTACACAAAGCCTGAAGTTTAGACCGATGAAATCTGTGTCATCGAAAGCGACAGAAAGAAAACCGGGGAAGGGCGAGTCGGAGTCGCACACCGATTGTTCCGTATAAACTTACCAATGAAAACAGTTCCCGCAAAAAAATTTTTGTGGAACTACAAATTTTCAGTTTTGGATTTCAGAAATAAAAAAGCAATGTGACTTTAATTGATTAAAAAATAAATAACTATTTCTGTATATTAATAATTAATGTACGGAAGTAAAGAATAACGAGAGAAAGTGCATCGGCTATCTTCGCCAATGTTCGGGTGATTTCGGCAAGCGCGGCGCGTGCCCTGCGACCTACGACCTCCGCCTCATTAGTCAAGCTCGGACGTCATCGGAGACGCATGCGTTTTCTTATTCAATCAAATTATCTTTTGTCCTGTATTGTTTCCAAGTGAATTACTAATATAGATTTATAGTTAAAAGTTAATCCGAGTTTGTTTTCTCTCCATCATAAAGTTCCTTTCAGTTCAGAAGTGCGATGAACTTATTTCCACAAAAGTGAATCAAAAATTGAAAATTTTCAAAATAAGAACGCATGTGTGTCCTGTGACGCCATTACCGTAGGTAATTTGCGCGCCCGATTGGTCGCCCGTGATTGGTCGCCCGCGTTGCCGCGCCAATCGGTCATAGCGTACCTAAGATTCGGCATTGTTTTCGCGCGTTATTGGCGTTGTTTCGCGCGTATTTATTATGGTGGTTATTGTTTCCACAATCCGCTCACTCGCGCCGCCGTGATTATATTACTTATTACCGTTTGTGATTAATTGTGAAAGAAGTTTTTGTTTGCTGTGGTGATTTCGTGCATTGTGCCGTGACTGCCGTGCAAATAAATATGGATATTAACAGATTAGTGGAGCGATTAAAATCGCTAGAGAAGAAAGTGTATGGTGTTCCCCTGAGCCCTAATGAAGATGGCTCGCTGACGCCTCCACTGCCGCCGTCGCTTGTGGGCGATGGTCGGAGTTATGTTCGACGTCCGGTGTCGCCGGCGAGGGCCGTGGGTTGTACCACAGGCACCTTGGCCCCGGCTCAGCAACCATCAACGTCGAGATACGCGCTGGATGCCCCGGCATCCGCGTGTTGTTCCGGGCATGGTGCAGTCACAGCGACGCCGCCGGTGGAGTCAGCCTACGTGCCGCATACCGTGGTGACGCCAACGATGTCAGCTATGCCGGCCGCATTACCCGGCCTGCTTGCAGCAACAGCGTGTGCGCTGCCCCAAGGTACCGCGCACCCCGCGCACCAACAGGTGCCCCCCGCGAGCGCATCGTTAGATGAGGTGACCAATGTCACTGGAACTGGGTATGTCCATTCACAATCACAGTTACGATACGTTGGCCGCAGTGATCCCATACCTGAATTCGACCCACAAAAATCAATCATTAACATGGAGAACTGGCTTAAGAAAATTGAAGGACTCTCGTATATGTATGGCTGGGACGAAAAGACGACCATATTCAACACATCTTCTAAATTGAAGGGCTATGCCCGCCAGTGGTTTGACCAATTAATTGATATTAATATGACATGGTTAGGCTTTAAAGCTCAGCTTATGGTCGCCTTTCCATCCTAGAAAAGTAAATTAAATATGTTGCGTGATTTAGTGAATATTGTTAGAAAACCTGGTGATGATTTTATGCAATTTTATCATGATAAATTGGCTCTGGGTAATGCTTGTGGTCTTCCACCATCCCTCACAACGGAGATTATTATAGGGACAATCGGGAGCCAAGTGGTAGAAATTGGTGCTGTATCGGCAGCTTGTAATGAACCCGGTAAATTGTTAAACTATCTGTCGTCGTTACGCACCGCCGCTGAGGTTAGTACCTCAAATAATACACATAACTATAATACCTCAATAGGAGTGCGGTGCACCATATGTAAACGACGGGGTCATATTTCATCCACCTGTCGCTATAAGCGTGATAAGTCATTATGTACTATTTGCCATAAGCCGGGTCATGTAGCAGATAAGTGTTTTCGCAAAGTAAATAAATGTTCGTACTGCGGTAAGTCGGGTCATATTAAAGATGAGTGCCTAAAGTTGAAAGCTCGTAATTCGAATAAAAACCCCGCATCACAGTCAGTAAACGCTATAGTAAATAACGAAAACCGATCTGCTAGTGCCAAATATTATATGATGATTAAAGTAAATAACTCTCCGATAGAAGCGTTCATTGACTTCGGTAGCTCATGTATAACAATCACTCACTCCGCTGCAAAACAGTTAAACATTGTAATTCGACCTTGTGATCATAACTGCATTATTGGCGGGTTTGGTGACTCTAAGATAACACCAATAGGTGAATCTTATGTACACATTTTAGCTGACGAAGCGTCGTGTGATACTCGCGCGTATATTGTACCGGACTACGCTCAAAATATTGGTGTGATTGTCGGGCAACCGTTTACCGATTACCCAAATGTTTATGTAATTAAGACGCCGACGTCTTTAAAGATGTATAACGCAAATCATTTATGTGATTTACCTAACATATGCGAGGATGCCGAGCGTATTAAGTTTATCCCAGACGGTAAAGTTACTTTATTACCCGGGGTTAATAAGATAGTGGTATCGTGCGAAGAGGTGATGTTAGGTGAAGCGTCTATGCGTCGTACGGAACATAAGTCCCCTAGGGCTGAGTGTATCATACCGGAGCATAACCTTGAAATTATCGACGGTAGGGCTGTAATGAGTATAATAAATATTAATAAAAATAGTATACACTTACCGGTTAACCAATGTGTTGCCCGCGCCGCGATAACCGATGGCTCCAAAATGTATAAGGTAGGTGATAACCTACGTCCTGATGTGCTTGCCGACCTGGAGTCTATCCTTAATGAATATTCGGAATGTTTCTCTGATGTCGATGATGGAAAAATAGGCAAATGCTCAGTAAAAATGCACATCGAACTGACCGATAAGGAGAAGGTAATATATTACCGCCCCTATCGCATGTCGGCTAGTGACCGCGATAAAGTACGCGAAATAATTAGTGACCTCTTAACTAAGGGTATAATTGAAGAGTCTACCTCTCCGTACGCCAGCCCGGTGCTGCTTGTTCCCAAAAAGACAGGAGAGCCGCGCATGTGCGTCGATTACCGAGCACTTAATAAAATAACGAAAAAGGAACGCTACCCCTTGCCGCTTATACAGGATCAATTGGATCGCTTATCTAAAGCTCGCGTCTTTTCCTGTCTCGATATTTTGTCCGCCTATCATTGTATAGAATTAGACGACGATAGTAAACATCTTACGGCGTTTATAACGCCGAACGGACATTACCAATACAAGCGAATGAGTTTCGGTCTCGCGAATGCGCCGTCCGTGTTCCAACGCGCTATAGATGAGATACTTGGCCCGCTTAAATTTGATTTTTGTACAGCGTATTTGGACGATATATTGATATATTCTAGTGAGACGAATATCGCCCTACAACACTTAAGAGCGGTATTAGAACGCATTCGTGATTCTAAAATGACTCTCAGGCTCGATAAATGCTCGTTTCTCGTTTCTCGCGTGGAATATTTAGGCCATGAAGTTAGCAATGGTGAAGTTAAGCCGGCCCAGCATAAATTAAATGCTGTTAAAGAATTTCGAGTACCCGAGAACGTACACCAGGCAAGACAATTCATGGGCTTAGCCAGTTATTTTAGGAAGTATGTGCGTAATTTTGCCACTCTCGCGCGACCTATAACTTTACTTACAAGAAAAGATCAACCATGGGCTTGGGGCTCTGAGCAACAACAAGCCTTTGATTTTATTAGAGAAATATTAGTGAGCCGTCCAGTATTACTTTTATTCAACCCCGATTACGAGTCGCAAGTACACACGGACGCGTCAAAACATGGTCTCGGGGGTATTTTATTACAAAGGCCGCCTAGTGGTTCGTGGCAACCAGTCGCGTACGCTAGTCGTCAAACGACTACAGCAGAGCAACGCTATCATAGTTTTGAGCTAGAAACATTAGCTGTCATAATGTCATTGCAAAAGTTTCGAGTTTATTTGACCGGTATAAAGTTCGTGATAGTAACCGACTGCAATGCTTTGCGGTGGACGTGGTCCAAGCGAGATCTGAATCCCCGTATCGCGAGGTGGTGGCTCGAGGTCCAAGGTTATAACTTTGACGTAGAATATCGCGCTGGTAAATCCATGGCTCACGTGGATGCGTTGAGTCGCAATCCTGTGGAATCCGTAATGCGTTGCGTCGAAAAGGACCTAATAGAAAGCATGCAAGGTAATGACGACTCAATCCGCCTCACTGTGAACCAGCTTAAAGATGAACTTTCCGTCGGTAATGTCAGCGGTTTAGCGCGAGACTACGTACTTGATAATGGCGTACTGTTTAGGAAAATTAATGACCAAAATAAAGTGGTCGTGCCCCGTCAATCTCGGTGGTCCCTCGTACAAACATTCCATGATAATAATGGGCATGCCAACTACACTAAAACATATGATGCTATGAAGGAAAAATACTGGTTTGGTGGCATGAGGCGCTTTGTTCAAAAATATGTTGGTGGTTGTATATCGTGTCAATACGCCAAGAAACCCACTGGTCGTAAGGTAGGACTTCTACACCCCATTGAAAAGGTGGCTGTACCATTCCACACAGTACACGTGGACCACCTCGGCCAATTCTGTAAGAGTCCATCGGGCAAGATGCATATTTTAGCGATCGTCGACGCAATTACTCGTTTTTTATGGATCGAGGCGGTCCGCGATACTAGCTGTGCAGGAGTGTTAAAAACCTTTGACCAGTTCATTAAAACATTCGGGTTGCCAAGCCGAATTATTAGTGACCGTGGCAAAGCATTTGATTGCCACGACTTTAAAAAATACTGTCGTGATAGGCAGATAAAGCATGTTATGACAGCAGTCGCTAGTCCGAGAGCCAACGGCCAAGTAGAGCGATTTAACCGCTCTATATTAAATGCTTTAGTTGCTTACGTCGGCGAAGACGAGCAAAATCGCTGGGAAGAGTTTTTGCCTAAGGTACAATTGGGTCTTAATTCCAATGTTAATGTTAGCACAGGAAAATCCCCATTAGAGTTGCTGTATGGTTTTCGTCCGCGACTCGCAGGCGACATTGTCGTGCCGACAAGGTCCGATATCACCGCAATCAGAGCGAGTGCAGTTACTCGATCGCAAGAGGCCGCCCGACAGGCTAAAGCTTCCTTTGATAAAAGGAGGCGTGAGGGTGTTCCATTTAAAGAAGGAGACCTTGTTCTTGCGGAGCGCAAAGTATTTAAAAAAGGTCTTCGTAGTGGCAAGCTTATGTCACGATTTGACGGCCCATATGTGGTAGTCAAAGTATTGCCTCATGATCGATACTTAATAGCGAGCACTAGTACTCGCGGTCGTCCCTATAAAAATGTCCTCGCCAGGGATAAATTAAAACTTATGCAGCACCCTACTGACCTTGACTCAGACTAACAGATTTTGTACTTTCTTATAACAATTGATGTGTGTGCCCAATAATGTTGTGTGTGCTATATATGAAATATTGATAATGTTGAACAAGTTGAAATTGTATTGAGAGTGTAATTATAAATGCAGCTTCGGCTACGAATAATTAGTATCCAAATTGCTATTTAATTTCATGTTTATTGCTCAATTATTTCCATATGGTTAGGTTATTAGTTCATTTTTCATGGTAGGATTTAGAGGTGATAGTTTATGTTAGGGCTTATAGTAGGATAATTATTAACTTATTATTCGAGTAGAAGATGCATCTATAAGTCGTGATTTCGAATGAGTGGTAGTTGCTATAATGTGTGACAGAAAGAAGTGCGGTGTTCAAAACATGTTTCATATTGTTTGTTAGTTTGCTTATGGTGTGGTAAAATAATAACTGTGGTAAAGGGTAACACACTTTTGTTATGATTATGACCCGACCTAATGGACCATACGAGTTAATAAATGAGGCATGTAACAATTAACGGGACTTTCACTGACTTTAACCATTATGCTTATAAAGCTGCTGTGGATTGTCAGCTCATAATCTATTATGCTAATTCCCGGCCGGGTATAGACAGGCACCGACTCGGTGTCGCGTCTAGGAAATGATGAAATTTCCATTGGTTGGTAATAGATACACCGTGTCGTTACCGCCGACAGACATGTTTTTACGTGTCATCTATAGATGACAGATAACCGGGGTATCGGCGCCCCAGTTTAAGGTCTTTAAAATCCACATTCACGTCAGCAGTGATCTGTGGCCCTGGTGTCGTCATCTGACAGATATCTAGTCGTCGTCACTCAGTCAGTGATAGCTAACGAAAGGTGTCGTCTTTGATGATAGATGATCCCACGTATAATTATTATTGTTCTTTCAGTCAGATAGCTAATGATGGTAGTCGACTGATTGACAGTTATTCAATAAATCTGCTGATGCTATAAACGTGGGCGTCGTCATCTCTACGACAGATACATTTACAAGTGTCGTCGAAAAGCGCCGGACACATTAAGAAGTGGCAATACAATAATTCTGCATCCTATATGGATAGCTCAGAACGTTGTACAGTGAATAGCTCATCACATCATTAATTTATTTCTCTTCTTCTCGTTGTACTTAAATTTTATTGCAATACATAATGGTTTGAAGTAAGATGGCTGTTGACTGTGCAAAGTTAGGCAGGGCACATTAATACGTGCCACCACTAACGTTTCTTCGCAGCAGTGACAGATCATCTCAAGGGGTGTCGTCATATACTCACCTCCTAGCTACGCGGGACGCGCAGCATCATCAGAATGGCCGACTGTACGGAAGTAAAGAATAACGAGAGAAAGTGCATCGGCTATCTTCGCCAATGTTCGGGTGATTTCGGCAAGCGCGGCGCGTGCCCTGCGACCTACGACCTCCGCCTCATTAGTCAAGCTCGGACGTCATCGGAGACGCATGCGTTTTCTTATTCAATCAAATTATCTTTTGTCCTGTATTGTTTCCAAGTGAATTACTAATATAGATTTATAGTTAAAAGTTAATCCGAGTTTGTTTTCTCTCCATCATAAAGTTCCTTTCATTAACTACTCCAAAATAATGCACAGCATATACGAGTCTATCGCTATCCTTTTCATTTCCAAGCACAAATAGCATGCGCACTCTTCTTCTTTAAATGGGCGGACTTTAAACAGCTGCTACGCTGCGTCCTTTTCTACCGCGTGGGATGGTTGGTCTGGGACCTCTCTCTCACACACATTCACTCGCAGCGATATTTTATTATTTAAAATTCGACAACCCTAATTCGGGACTGATTTTTCGCAGGCAACCCTATACCACCGTGTTCCTTATGAAATAATCTTTCATTTTATCTAAGTTTGATTCAATAATCAGACCGTTGCAAAATTCTAGTACCTATAGATTTACCTGTTTACACCTGGCAACCCGTGGTTGTGACCGGAAAAAAATAGGCAACCTAACGTTTGCATATTCTATGGGCTTCAAACTTTCGATTGGTATCAAATTTATTTAATAATCACACCGGTGCAATGTTTAAAAAAAAATGTTTTTAAATTATTAATTAAAAATACTCTGGACTGAAATTTGTTAGGCAACCCATATAGGATATATTTATTGGCATATTTAATAACATAAAAAATACGTCTCATTAAATAAGCATCTCGGTGAAGGTCGTTGTATAGCGGGATCCTATACTATCAGTATTTGTTTGAAGATTTCAGGTTCACTAAACATTTCTACAGTCGACGTATTCTTGGGTTGGTTTGACGTCTCTTTAGTCTGTGTAGGGTGTGGCTCACTATATAAGCTTGCGTAGAAATCTGTAGCTATATTTATAATTTCAGTACGTGATTTACTATTTGTTGAACCATGTTGGAGAGATGGAATCCATGTTTTTGTCCTGTCTAGTTCTTTGAATGCCTTTTTAGCTGATCTTGTGTTTTCTATATGTTTCCTTAAAGTGTCCCTTCTGTGTGTTTCATAGCATTGTTTTATTTCTTTGTTTGTTTGTTTATATAGGATTTTTAGATCTTCTCTGTCTTTTTTGCTTAGATGGGGTTTGTTTTGTAGGGCGCCTCTTTTCTTCATTAATTCTATTGCCTTTTTTGTTAAAATAGTTGACTTCTTGGAACTTGATTTGTCTTTCAGGCTGGTTTTTAAAGCAGATTCAATTAACTGGTAGTAGTCTTTAGCTGTATGGTTTTCATGTGTCTCTAGCAATTTTGATATGTGTTCGCTTAGACTTTTTATGAATAATTCGCGATTTTCCACACTTTTAAGTGTGTTTGGGCACCCGGTGAAGTTGCGTCTACTCTTTTTTATTGGTGATATAATAAGAGTCGCTCTGAGAAGTCTGTGATCTGTTCCAAAGGATAAGGAATTTATCACCTCGAATTTAGAAAATAAATTCGGTTTGGTAGTTGTTATAAAATCAATTTCATTTCTTGTCTTCTTATCTGGAGAAATCCATGTCCATCTGTTCTCTTCTTTTGCTTTAAACATAGTATTTAATATTTTTAGATTGTGTTGCTGAACATACTGGATGAATTTTTCACCTCTCTGGCTTCTTTTACCATAACCGTATTTACCCATTACTTTGTGCTCGTAAGTTTTTGGTTTCCCAATTTGTGCATTAAAGTCGCCCATAGTTACAATGTATTGTGTAGAGATCATTTCATGGGCCTTTTCAAGGTTTTCGTAGAAAAACTCTATGTCGACTTGTGGGGAGCACTCGGTTGGCGCGTATGCTTGTATAATTGCGAAATGTAAGTTTTCTAGTTTTATTTCCATGAAGCAGACTCTCTCCGATATGCCAGTAAAGTTTATTATATTTTCTTTATATGTTTTTTTAATCAAGAAACCGACGCCATATTGACCTTTAGTTTGCCCTATATGGTACATAATATAGTCTTCGTCTTCTATTATATTTTCTCCTTGGCGTCGGACTTTACAGAGTCCGACTATATCGTGATTTATGTTACGAAGGGCAGTCTTCAATTCGAGTAGTTTGTAAGGTGAGCTTAATGACTTAACATTCAAAGTGCAGATATTTATTTTATTTTTTCTTAGTGCTATTTGTTTCTTTGGAGGGTTTTGGTCTGACTCTCCCGCGGTGACCAGCCGTATTGGGAGTGTATAGGGGACGAGAGGGGGGCCACTTTCTAGTTGCTATATTTCGATATTAGAGTCACTTGTTACTGGTATTGGTGCTGGACGCGCTGCTGAATGTTTTACGAAAGGTAGTATTGTTTGCGTTTTGTTCCTTTTGTAGTTCTGGTGTTTTCTATCGTCTTTCGTAGGTGAGTACGTATGTGACCTCTTTTCTCCACGTGTGTTGGCTTTTTCTGAGGAACCAGTTTCGTTAATAGGTTTAGTTTTGTCGGTTTTATTTTCTAAAATAATTAATTTATCATATTTAAGGATGACTTTATATCCCTTTTCTTTTTCGGAAATTGCCTGGTCCATCAGTGCGGCTCTCTTTTCCAAAATATGTTTAGGATAATCTTGTTTTATGTAGTAAGCAGAGTTTTCTAGCTTTTTCTTGTTTTTTAAGGCCATAATTTTCATACCCAGCGTAGTGAAAGTTAACACTACGGGACGTACTTTGCCTTCCACTTTTTTTCCTCTTCTTTGGACTGCCTCTATGTCATTTGGTATACAGCTGATTTCCAGATTATTAGACATAATTCCCAAGATTTTTTCCTGAAGATCAAAATAGTTTCTTTCAGTTTCTTCAACTCCGAACACAATTATATTTTTCTTCCTCATTTCTTTTTCTATGAAATCTAAACGAGAGTTTTGGCTTTCTAGTTTAGATTTTATTTCTTCGTTTTCAAGATAAAGTTGCTGAAATTTGTAATTCATGTTTTCGTTTATTTCGTTGACAATGTTTTTACCATTCGATTTTATTTCTTGTTTTTGTTCGGCGATTTCGTTTTTTAAGTCTTGTAAAATTTTCATTACTTCATCCATAGTGATCGGTGTGCAAGGTTGGGATTATTATTGATTTGAAAGTGGTATAGCTATTCGACGCTAGATGGCGCTTTATGCTTAGTGCAGATGCTTGCTGCTAGATGGCGCTTCTCCGTTGGTACAATCGTACGAAGATAGATGGCGTTGTTTAGTGTCGCTACTTAGCAATAGATGGCGATACTGTCTCTCAACGACTTAAATCTTGTTTGAAATGATGATTGCGCAAATTTTTAGGTTATACGAGTTTCACAAAGTTTATTCTGTACCTTTAGGGTGACTTCGGGTATTTCTGTATACGGCTAAAGCACTTTTAGCTGTAACACTACACTCATAATTGCACTGATCACAGGATTTTTCAAAATAATTGCACTTTTGTTGGTAACTGATGTTCGTCGTTTTTTCCCGCTGTTTGGGGATTTCCTGGGAATATTTTCTTCTCAGCCGCTGAGTTGCTTCTGAAGGATGCTGTTTTTCATGGATTTCACTTCGAATACTTCGTAAATTTAAATTTAAATTGGTATAAATACGGAGCCGATATTGACATAAGCGCTGTGGCGCCCTCTCTCCATGAAGTATAAAATCTAAATCCAATGAGTATAAAACAGACAGATAACAAATGTCCAAATATATTGGACGAGTTTCCTGACATATTTACAGGAATGGGTTGTTTACCAGGTACATATGAAATACAATTAAAACAGGGGTACAAACCAATAGTTCATGCTCCACGAAAGTTACCTATTGCGTTAAAAGCACAAGTAAAAGAAAAACTAATGGAAATGAAAAATCAGGGCATTATTGCAAAAGTAGAGGGGCCCACAGAATGGGTAAATAGCATGACGGTTGTAAAAAAGCCAAACGGAGATCTCCGCATTTGTTTAGACCCGCGAGACTTAAACAAAGCAATTAAGCGAGAACATTTTAAGTTACCCACTCTTGAAGAAATAACCGCCAACCTATCCGGTGCAAAACATTTTAGTACATTAGATGCCAAACAGGGATTTTGGCATGTAAATTTACACCCAGCCAGCACAGACCTCTGTACATTTAACACAATCTTTGGAAGGTTTAAATTTTTAAGAATGCTCTACGGTATAACATCGGCATCAGAAATCTTCCACAAACGACTATATGAACATTTCGATGATATTGAGGGAGTTATATTGTTTATTGATGACCTCCTCATATACGCAGAAACAAAAGAAATACACGATCAGAGATTACGTGCAGTCTTGAAACGGTGTAAGGAAATAAACATAAAATTAAATAAAAGTAAGTGTAAAATAGGATTGAGTGAGCTAACGTACTTAGGGCATAAAATAACAAAAGACGGCATCAGCCCCGATGAGTCACAGGTATTGGCTATTAAAAATATGCCAAGGCCACAAAATGTAAAAGATGTTGAAAGATTTTTGGGTATGATAACTTATGTTAGTAATTTCATTGAACATTTTTCTGAAAAGACATCTATTCTTCGTGAGTTATTAAGAAAAGACGTAGCATGGCACTGGGATCATTTACATGAACAATGTTTTGAAATGTTAAAAAAGCAATTAGCTAGTCCACCCGTGTTAAGATACTACACACTAGAAAAACCTATAGTTATCTCAGTCGATGCGAGTAAAAATGGTTTAGGTGCCTCTTTAATGCAGGATAACTATCCCGTATGTTACGCTTCGAAATCCTTAACAAAATTATTACTATCAGAATTATGCTCAGATTGAAAAGGAATTATACGCCTGTGTATTTGCATGTGAGCGATTCTATACTTATATATATGGCCGAAACGATGTGACGATAGAAACAGATCACAAGCCATTAGTCAGTATTATAAACAAGCCATTAGTGAATGCGCCAGCTCGCCTACAGAAAATTTTAATGCGACTTCAACCATACTCGTTTACGCTAGTATATAAACCAGGTAAATATCTATATATAGCGGACGCATTATCACGAGCGGCGTTACCACAAACAGATAATACCACTACGCGCGATCACCTCGAAGCACAAGCACAAGTGTGTGCCATAACAACGATGAATCCTCTAACAGACACACACTTCTTAGAAATACAAAAATGCACTAGGGAAGACAGCGAATTGCAAGGACTAAAAAAGATAATAAAGAAAGGATGGCCCATGCATAAAAGCGAAATTAATAACGAATTAAAACCATATTGGGATAGCAGAGATGAGTTAACCGTAACTTACGGACTAATCTGGAAAGGTAATAGAATCATCATACCAAATTGCATGCGTAAAACAATGTTACAAAAAATACATATAGGACACTTAGGCATAGAAAAGTGTAAGCTTAGGGCTAGAGAAATCATGTATTGGCCAAATATGAATTCACAATTACAGGATTACTTATCACACTGTCAGGCCTGTTTAACATATAGAAAAGACAACTCAAAAGAACCGTTAATACCGCATGACATACCCGACAGAGCTTGGTACAAGATAGGCACAGATATCTTCCACTACGGAAATAAATCTTATTTGATAGTGGTCGATTATTATAGCAAGTTCATAGAAATTGTTGAATTGGGTTCGACCACATCCTCAGAGGTAATTAATCAAATAAAAATATTGTTTAGACGACATGGAATACCACAAATAGTCATGTCAGATAATGGTCCGGAATTTTCATCTAATATGTTTAGAGATTTTTCATTGAATTGGAGTTTTCAACACATTACGTCGTCACCTAGGTACCCACAATCAAATGGACAGGTCGAAAGAGCGGTCCAAACAATAAAAAATATGATGAAAAATACCACCTACAATAATACAGACTTCAGTTTAGGATTGTTAGAATATCTGAATACGCCGATAAGCAGTGAGTTAAGTTCGCCGGCCGAGCTGTTATACAACAGAAAATTACGAAGTATAATTCCGTGTTCACCACATCTTCTTCAACCAAAATTACAGGAAAACGTGACAAATAAATTAGAAAATCGACAATTACAGCAGAAAAAATACTTTGACAGAGGATCAAAACGGTTAAAACCACTTATCGTAAATCAAAAAGTCAAAATTAAAATGCACAATCATTGGACTAATGGGGTTATTCTACGTTTGTTAACAAACCGATCATATTTAATACGAATGAATACAGGACGAATCTTAAGACGAAATAGAAAACACATAATCATTGATTCAAACAGGCGAAAAAACGTACAACCAAATGAATACTATACATATGATGATATAAACATAGACAGCCCGCAAAGTTGTGCCATGCCCGGCGATGAGTCACACGGCGGCTCCAGTGCTCCAACGATAACAAACATAGACCATAACAGCTGTACCACTAATTATTACAAAACTCGTTCTGGCAGGACAGTGAAACCACCTGATCGCTGGGGACAATCAACCTGAAGCACTGAAATGGCAAGAACACAAGGGTAGGCTAAATAACATTTAAGGAGATACAGTTTGAGTAAAAATAAATAAATAAAAATAAAAAATAAAAAAAAAATAAAGGAAAATATGCATGTAATATAAATACAGAATATGAAATTGTTCTATAGCCAATTTAATTATTAATTATTGTTACTATTTTAGTAGATGTATATAATTATGTAGTATGTAATTGTGATATTATCTTAATGTTATATGGATGATGTAATTAGTTTATTTTTATTTCTTTTCTTTATTGTAAGAATAGAATGTAAATCTTGATTGTAAGTAACTGATAAGGGGGTTGTAGGTATATGTAAATAACTGAATGAATGTTCGATATTATAATAATGCATGTGAAGGTAGGCGGGAGAAAAGGATGTAAGAAAACTACATTAAACCAGTCTTTGCTCAACCACCGTGTTTGAATGCTGTGACCCTGTCTACCACATAACAAATGGAAGCAGTATTCAAACTTTTGGTACAGTAAATCTTAAATTAAATTTTGGTTTGCGCCGTGATTTCACTTGGCAATTCGTGATAGCCGACGTTAGCACAGCCATTATTGGTTCTGATTTTTTGGCATTTTATCACCTTTTACCGGATTGCCGAAATAAGAAATTTGGTCGACGGTACTACTGGACTAAAATCCGCTGCTTCCACTGCTAGGATTGACCAGCCCAGCGTACGAGCAGTAGCGTCTGGTAAGTCAATATTTACTCAGCTTTTAGCGGAGTTTCCAGATATCACTCGACCACCTGGCTTTCCTAGAGTCATCAAGCATAACACAGTGCACTATATCAAGACCACAGACGGACCTCCTGTTTCCTGTCGACCTCGTCGTTTGGCGCCGCAGAAACTAGTTGCGGCTAAAAAAGAATTCGAGGAAATGGTAAGATGCGGGACAGCCCGTCCGTCAAAAAGTGCCTGGTCTTCACCATTACATATGACCGTTAAAAAGACAATACCTGCCGCCCTTGCGGTGACTACCGGGCCCTGAACGCCAGGATCATACCAGATCGATACCCGGTTCGGCACATCAATGATTTCGCCCATAACCTCGCTGGTGTCAAGGTATTTAGCACACTGGATCTTGTTAAAGCTTATCACCAAATTCCAGTTTTTGAAGAGGATATTGACAAAACTTCCATCGTAACCCCATTTGGCCTTTTCGAATTCCCGTATATGACTTTTGGTTTAAGGAACGCTGGCCAAACCTTTCAGCGTTTCATCGATGAGGTCACACGGGGTCTCGAATTTTGTTTCCCTTACGTAGATGATATCCTCATATTTTCCAGGGACGAGTCTACTCACCTTCAGCACCTGCGCATCCTTTTCAAACGCCTGCAAGACTATGGAGTAGTATTAAACCCTTCTAAGTGTGTCTTGGGTGTCAGTGAAACCGTATTTCTCGGCTACCACGTCAGTGGTGATGGTACTCGCCCCCCACAGAATCGAATTCAAACGTTGCGGGATTTTCCACCACCTGAGACAGTTCAAGGTATGCGCAGGTTTCTGGGTATGCTTAACTATTATCGCCGATTCGTGCCGCGAGCAGCGCAATTCCAGGCTCCTTTGATTGATGCCCTGGTTGCAACTAACAGCAAAGGTGCAAAGCCATTTCCATGGTCACCCGAACTCTTGCAACAATTTGAAGCTTGTAAAAAGAGCCTTTCCAACGCAACTCTGCTGCAACATCCAATCAGCAACGCCAAATTGGGTTTATTTACTGATGCATCTAGTGTTCACATTGGGTCCTGCCTTCAGCAAAATGTTAACGGTCGGTGGAATCCACTTTCCTTTTTCAGCAAAAAGTTGACCCCGCAGCAGGCACAGTGGCCAGCTTATTACCGTGAATTGTTAGCTATATATGAAAGTGTCCAACATTTTCGGTACATTTTAGAGGTCCAGCATGCAACAATATTCACTGATCATAAGCCCCTTTTGTACGCCTTTTTACAGCGACGCGAGAAACTTCCACCTCCACAACTTAACCAACTGTCCTTCATTAGCCAGTTCACGACTGATATTCAGTACATTAAGGGTGAAGACAACATCGTAGCCGACGCTATGTCACGTATTGATATAGATGCCATTACTTTAGACCTAGATTTTGAAGCTTTGGCTAAGTCACAGGCATCAGACCAAGAGCTTGCAAATTTATTGCAACGTGGTTCCAGCCTAACACTTACCAAAATCAGCGCATCAGGGACCAATACTCCGGTTTTCTGTGACACATCGACTGGTAAGCCACGTCTCTATCTGACCCCTTCCTTCCGCCGTGCCGCTTTCAACAGGTTACACAATTTGAGTCACCCCGGTGCCCAAACAAAAACGCTCTACTACCAAACGAGTCGTAGCTTGGGCTACGACTCGTTTGGTAGTAGAGCGTTTTATCTGGCCTTCGGTTAGAAAGGACTGCCGAGCCTGGTCCCGATCTTGCGTAGCTTGTCAGCGCAGCAAGATTTCAAGGCACAATACTACCCCTGTAGGTAATTTTGAGCTACCGTCCGGTCGTTTCACGCATGTCCATGTCGACATTGTTGGTCCGTTGCCTGTCTGCGATGAATACCGCTATTGTTTGACCGCAATAGACAGAGTGTCCAGATGGCCCGAGGTTTGGCCCATGCGATCTATTACCGCGGAGGAGGTAGCTGAGACTTTTACCAAAGAATGGGTATCTCGCTTTGGCGTGCCGTCGGTTATTACTACAGATCAGGGATCTCAATTTGAGTCGAACTTGTTTTACCGATTACTGCAGCAATTCGGTACCAAGCGCATTAGAACCACCTCATATCACCCATGCGCAAATGGGATGATCGAGCGAGTTCATCGACAACTTAAAGCGGCGTTAATGTGCCATAATGATTCGTGGGTGATGTCACTTCCGATGGTTCTGCTAGGAATGCGTTCGGTTTATAAAGAAGATCTCGAAGCCACGGTAGCAGAATTACTTTACGGAGAGCCTCTCAGGCTCCCTGGAGAATTTTTGGTTCCTCCTCTAGCATCAGAAAGATTAGAAAACCCAGTGGATTTCGTGGTTCAGCTGCGACACAAAATGTCATTGATACGACCACTGCCAGCTAGTCGACATGGTATACCAGCTTCATTTATATTCAAGGATTTGTCGACAGCGACTCATGTATACCTTAGAGACGACTCCATTCGAAGAGCGTTGCAGCCACCCTATTCGGGTCCATAGGTACAAAGTCCTGGAGCGTTCGAGTGATGGGAAAACTTTCACCCTGATGGTGAAGGGCAACAAGTCTGTCGTAAGAGTCGACAGACTCAAACCGGCGTTCATTGATAATTCCGTTACACAAACGACTCACACAATGCAATTGCCCCCCCCGGCTGATCTTCCTTCACGGCCAGCCGTATCAGATAAGTCTTCCGAACCCTCAATCCCGCAACAGCCAGTACAGGTCCATATGCCAGTAAAGCAATCCTATCCCACACGCTCGGGTAGGCGCGTTAGATTTAAGGTTTTTGATTAATTTCTTCCTTCATTGTTTTGTTTGTGTTTAAACATTTTTTTTTTTCTCGTGTTATTATTATTGTATTATTCTGTAAGTTATTTCTACCTGGTTTTGTTCTCTCCGTAGGGGGGTGGTGTGGCGACTATAACATCGCTCTCTTTGGTATTCTTTTCAATGTGTAACATCACTACGGAGAGGTCACATCCCTAGGGCGACGTGACAGAGGGTTTTGAATGCTGTCAAAGTACGGATTAAAAATTACATTAGTTTCGAATCACAAGAATTTTATTTGTTATGTTCGGGAGCTGAAATCTCCCGCAATACCTTTGCCTCTCCTTGAACCTGGCGAAAGCAAAGCGCGGAATAAAATAAAATTTAAATCATAGTCTCGTGACATTCATGACACAAATATTTTACATTATTTTATTTTATTTCTTCAAAAGTGTATTGAAAAACGTCGTTTTATACACGTGAACATTTGTCATTGCAGTTCTCGGCTCAAACACACCCTCGCGTTAAAGCTCGTGTGTTAATACCGCCTTGTACTAAAATAACAAACTTTCTCCACTTGTATCAAAATGTACTATATTAATATTCTTTCAACAGAGGAAACAAGACCTGAGGTTCCACAAAACATAACCGTGAAAACAATTCAAATCTCCGTCGACACTTGGGAGGTACACGTGGTTTATCAGCCACCAAGTCTCCTGCCCGACTCCTACACTGTGACCCTGCTAACACAAAATAACGTCGAGTATAAGATTGAGAGTCCAGGGGTGAGTGTAACTTGATAAAAATCATTTCAGTAGTGTTTCCCGTACTGACACAGGTTTTGGCGGTAAGTCCATCTGGAAGTCTTGGTTTAGAGTTGTATTTATTTGGTCATCAAACTCTTCATTCACAGAGTCATTTGGTCGGAATACTTTTGCAAGATGTTCAGCGAATAGGTCTGCTTTTGCTGTGGTTTTCTCACCCATCCTTTGTCGCACTTCAAGGGTGGTTTAGCAGCTTGTGGTCTGTCAAAATCCTTTGTTATTTTCCAGAGCGAATAGTTTGTAGGCTCTGTAGCGGTTAGGTTTTCTAGCTTTTCTTGGAACGAGTTATCATGCCAGTTTTGCAACAATGACTTGAGATCTTCTACAGCTCTGTTGAAATTAGTTTTATCTTCAGTAAGCCCACTTAAATGCCAAACTCTTCGTAGTCGTCTTTTTTCTAGAACAGTTTTTTTTATTTCTAGAGGATAGTTATTTACTCCACTACTGTTGCGGGTTTGGATTTCAGGAGTACTCATCCAGCGTGCTTCCTGTTTGAGCGACGTTACATATTTAGCTGCTTCATCTATATCTTCAGGTGTTTTTAGGGCCATTTTCATCATGTTTATTGCTTCCTCAATGTGCTCTCGAAATATGTTCCAGTCTATGAGTTTATTACACAGCCTTATTGATCTTGACACCGCTATAAGGTTGGTACTAACTGTCAAGAGCACCGGAGTGTGATCTGAGGAACTGTCATAACAAGACTCAGGTTTCATATACAACTTCGTTAAACCTTTGGCTATAAAGAAATCTATAAGATCTGGCACCTTCTTGGTATCAGTTGGCCAATTAGTAGGTTCTCCTGTGGATATGGTGTTTAATTTGTTTTTGTCTACGCTCAGTTTTAGCTGTTTGCCTCTTGTATTCGTTAATCTGGAGCCCCAGGAAGTATGCTTGGCATTCCAATCTCCACCTACAATAAAGCGGTGTCCCAAAGTGTCAAAGAAATCGGAGTACATTAACTCAGTCATATTGTGTTTAGGCGGGCAGTACACGGCTGCCACATTGATGTCTCCGGCTTTGTCATGAAATTAGAAATGTTGCAAGCGGGAAAAAAACTTCCGTTGAGCGATTCGTTGCGATATCAAAACTTCACGCGAACGAAGTCGCGGGCAGATGCTAGTTAAATTAATAAGATAGATCTCAAATAGGTAAATGTATGATAAAAATAATAATCGTTCCATTTCAATTATACAGAATGCATCAGAAGTGGTATTCAAAGACGTGAAGGTCGAAGATGACAACACCTTTTACGTGTGGATCCAAACAAAAACAGGCAATTCCACCGCCTCCTGCGTTACACAAGGTTTTTTCGAAGGTAAGCCCATCATCAAAATAAAAATCAAAGCATTTCTTTCAATTAAATCAGTAGAACACATTAAATGTAGATACAGTTCCAGTCACAAGACATAACTACTGTGAAGGTACTGTAGTTGATCATTCCCTAGCGTAGATCTCTATGGAGTAGAGTGGGCAAGAAAATCCATGGACACTCTTTTAAATCAAATTATTATCACCATTAGCGAGACTCAACCGCCAGGGCACATTACGTTCCGCGGCCACGGAATCCGTTTCGAACAGTCTCGCAGCCCCGGCAGGCTTCGGCCCCTTTCATTTTGCTGACATCATGCATTTGCTGGTAATATGTTTGTTATTCTTCTTTCAGCAGTGACAGACCTACCAGTGGCACCTGACAACATAACCGTGGAAGCGGTCAGAGACTCCGTCGACACATGGGAGGTGGACGTGAGTTGGGAGCTATCGGATGGCCTTGCCGATTTCTACAATGTGTCCCTACTTACAGAGGAATTTGGCAACCATACGATTGTAATTCCAGGGGTGAGTGTAACTATAATAATATTTGTTTTTTTTTTATGGCAACTAGGCCCAATTATTAGTAAACAAAAACAGAAACAAATACAAAATTGAGAGGTTAGTTGTAGGGTCTCCTGACCAGCACCTCCACAGCGTGCGACAACCAATGTGCGTCAAACTTCTCAATCGACATACTTAGGATGCCGTTAGAACTAGACTGCGCTCTCGACAAGATGAAGTTTGTCTTTTGGATCATTCTGAGAAGATCCATTGGCCAAATCCATGATGTTTGTAATGGATCTAGTAAGTATTCATATTCTCCTTGGATCCTGCTTTCAAGATATGGATCTACTGAGAATCGTTAATTCTCAGAAGATCCATTGGCCAGATCCACGATGGATCCATTGACAATTTATTTTTTCATTGGATCCTGATTTCAAGATGTGGAGACTACTGAGATTTTTTCCTCAAAAGACCCACGAATTACACCTATTATGGAACTATCATCAGATTAGAGATTTTTATTTTAGAAGATTATTTTTCATCATTGAGGGATGTATGATACAAATACAGGGTGTATTTCACCTCATCACAAAGCCAAGTTAACCAAGCATTCTGTATATCAAACTAAGTAACTACGCAAAAAATATTGCTGGGAAACAACTTTTTTTTTTGAGGTTATAAATCATTGTTTTGTGGTATAACTCAATGTAACGCACTCAAAACATTGTGCGGATGGATGGATTGAATAGTACGTGGGTCGTAGAGATATTTTAAGTAAAAATCATGCGATATAAAGTGGTATTTAAAAAAAAACTTATCAAAATCTTGCAACTTTGACCCCCAATATCTCCGTAACTAGAAGGTTCCCAGGTATAGTGTAGAAAAAAAAATGATCAGAATGACGAGGAGAACAAGTCCCTTTCGTATTCGTTAAGAGGTGTTTTACACCCTTTATGTACCTACCCCAAAAACCTACTAGACTGGCATGAGTTCAAGGTGGTATGTATTTTAAGAATCGGTCTAATAGTAATCATACAATAATATAATTAAAATAAAATATTGGATTCCTGCTGCTAGCCTAGTACTTTTCGTGAGGTTACCCCATAATTATTGATTGTTTTTCAAAGAAGGTAATGAGAACCTGGAAAAAAAAATCCCACCCAAATGTACCTACTTGATGCAGTTTAAAATTTAGAATTTTCGACGTCCGAAGTTCCGAATGGCCAGGGTGATGAAATAAAATGTTGTTATTTGTCTTAGATTTGCATTAATTTCTTTAGACATACGATCTATTATGGGTGGTAAGTAAAATCATGAAAATAAAGCATGATGAAATTCAACATATTATTATTTGTCATATTAATTGTTAGATTACAATGGAATTGAACCGTGTGGGTGGCGCTGCCTCCATTGTCACTTATGTATCCGTTTTCTTGTATCTTTTCATTAAAAGTTGTATCTGTAAATATTTCGTTTATTTCTACGATAACGCAAAATTCCTTCATTGTTGTATGTATTACTATAAGACCGAATCTTAAAATACATACCACCTTGAACTCATGCGAGCCTAGAACGTTTTGGTGTAGGTACATATTTTGTTTCACATATCCCTCAATACGATAGATAGTTAGATCCATAATGGGTCCGATTCGTGGGTTTTTTGAGGAAAAAAATCTCACTAGTCTCCACATCTTGAAATCAGGACCCAATGAAAAATAATTAATCACCGGATTCATCGTGGATCTGGCCAATGGATCTTCTGAGAAGTAACGATTCTCAGTAGATCCATATCCTAAAATCAGGACCCAATGAGACTAAATTCTCAAACAATTCTCACTAAATCCATCATGGATCTGGCCAATGGATCTTTTGAGAATGCGTATTATGGCATAAAAATCATCAGTATGCGCAAAAACGAACAAACGGATAGGTACTGAAACAGTTATTGTATTAAAGAAAGAAAGAAAAGAAAGAAAACATATTTATTCGGCACATGCCATAAGTGCACACAACAAACAAAAAATAAAATAAGTGAAAACAACATAAAAAACGATAACTATGTAGATCAAATAATTTTAGTGGTGTTTGGAACACTGGAATTCATAAATTGTTCACTGCAATAAGCAATCTCCTAGAGTGTTCGTACTAAAACTTTCGGTAACAGCAGACGACCCATGAATTTTAAAAACAATAAAATGATACAACAAACCTTTCACTTTGAACCAACTTTACTTATTACTCATATTAAATTAAGGAACAGTACAGTTAGCTCATTTAAACACATTTAAACCATGGCCCATGCTCTGTTGTATAAATGCCGAGTGGCTTACATCGAAAATGTTACATCTATGATGTAGGCCACTCTAGTAGTGTGCGTAAGTCTGCGGGTACGAAACTTGCGATGGCCGGAGCGACAGCGGGGCGGGGCGGTGCGGCGCGGGGCGATGAGACAGCGGTGTCTTGCGTGTGTACGAAACAAACTTCCCCGCAGTCGCGCTCACGTAGTGTTGTGATAAACATGAATTCACGTCGAAGAGAACTATTGGAGCCCAGTCTCCTAATGAGAGAATTTTTATTACCTGAGATGGTGTTCATCCAATAAATCAACGACGACGCAGTTTGGGAGAATTTTCTACACTTTATTACGAGCTACGTTGTCATTCAAGAAAGTTCTACAATTACACAAGAATGAGTATAGAGACATTCGATTATGTTTTACAGAAAATTAGAAACGCGCGAGCGGCGAAATCAAACTAGTTTGTTCTCGTCGCTCCGCGGCCGCCACCGCTCTGCCGCCGCGCCCGTGCATCGCTCGATCGCGCCGCTCCGCCATCGCCCGTTTCGTACACAGCGCGTAATGTTTTAATACATTTGATTACATCGCTGTCGCGCCGCCCCGCCGTCGCTCCGGCCGACGCAAGTTTCGTACCCGCAGACTAAGATATATTATTCAGACGCACGTTGATTGTGGCTGACTTAATAATTTGAGAAGGCAATGTTGATTTTTAGAGACGAATACAGCTATTACAAAGTCTATTTAATTAGCACCCTGTTATCGACTGTAAAGGCAACCATGCTTATGATCTTAAACTGAACAAAACAATACTACTAGTTAATATAAATTAGATCACATTATCTTAACCACTATGCACGACAAGATTTTGACACATGACACACCAGCTGAATCGGCGGGATGATGCGAATTTGTCAAAAATTTACAGAAATTTAGTGAACTTTCAGCATTCGATTTTTTGATGTATTCCCGTTGGCCCCGTAGTCCATGTCCCCGTTAAAGGGGACAAAGGGAATTTAATAAAATATTTTTTTTTACTTCCTGTTGTCCCCGTACGCTGTCCCCGTTAATTTAATGTAATATATCCTTTTCAAATTATGCCCGTTGTCCCCATTGAGCTATAATACCTATTGCTACGTTACCTCTGCTGTTCAAAGCTCACCGCTTAGGTTAAAATCTTTTCCAAATTATGACTTCTTTGTTTTTTTTTCAAAACGGTGTTTTATTTTTTAACATGGCAGTAAGTCGTATTTGATTAGAAAAAAAATCTTTTATTTAGTTGCTTGAGTTTCGTGATCGACGACATTCGCATTCGTTCCGTCGCGTTGGTTGTTAGAGAGGTTTGATCCATATGATTGTCCCTATCGATTGATGTCAAAAAGTTCCAGAATGTTATTCTTTTTTAATTTTCGCATAGCAATATTTACCTACGCATAACAGCTTTACGCATAATTTTTTAAGCATAATTTTTTTAATCATAATAATGATTAAGCATAAAATTCTTAAGCAGAAATTTATTTATGCATATGCATATGCATTTATTGAAATTTATTTTAATGATATTAAAACGTATTTTATAGGCATAACAAAGATGCATAATAATTGGAAATAACAATTTATTTCCACGAATAGAACAAAAACAAAATCTCCTGAAGCAGGTAATATAAATAACATATTTGTATTGAACATAATTATGTGGGTTTTAGCACTGTAAAAAGCATGCTAACAAACATTTACCATGTATGCAGCAAGTAGGCAGAATGCAGACATGTAAACAAGCATACGCCATGCATAAAAATGTAGTAATGTTTTTTTTCATTTTGTTTAACTTTAAGTTCAATGCTATTTTTGTTTTTATTTTCTAAATTAGTTTTATACCATGTTGATTCTGTGATGTTATAACTAAATAGATAAATCGATGTGTTACGTTTTTGTAAGAACAACATTAAATTTTTTTGGTGTTTCATTCCACTCTTTCATTTTAAACTAAATGAAAATTAATAAGGTACCTATTTAGTTGTTGTCATTTGTTGTTCTATTGTGTGCCATAAATAATTTGAATTATTTGAACATGCAAACTACATTTTTTTTTACATTTTGTTTATACTCTATGGGTAGTTGTTACGTTGATTTTATGTGTCTACGACGCATTCCCTCATTTACTCAATCTTCATCTTAGATCTTCATTCAATGTTATTTTAGTCTATGTTCACTCTATAGATTCAATACATTCATTCATCATCTTGAAAACAGCTCCGTCGCAACGAAGTTTGTTAATAGGTTTTATTAAACCTCTAAAACGAAAATTTCTTTGTTTGATTTATCGCAAACAGAATGAACTAAATAAAAAAATGACTTAGCTTTAGTTGATTTAGATTTAAAAATCTAGCAGTGTTTTGTGTGTAAATATCTCTTATTTTTTTCTACATTTTGAATTTAAATCTATTATGTACAAAATATCTTTAATTTTAGTTTTAAGCTTGCTGCGGAAAATTACCCATGTTTAAAAAGAAATCAAAATTTAAGGTGGCCAACGATACGTGAAATTTTAACTGTCCGTTGTCCCCGTGACCCACGTGTACATAAGGGGGACAACGGTAAGGAATTATTTGACGTCCTGTTATCCCCGTGACGGGGACACAGATTACGGGGACAACGGGAATACATGATTTTTGTAAAAATATGTCTAGGAAGCTGTTTCATACCATAAGTTTGTGGTAAATATCTCCAGTAACGTGTTTAGGTCGGCAAAACGGCGTCAGTGTATTGCCAAATATTTATAAAACACATATTACTGCACCCTTCCAAAAACTAGGTAACGTAGATGCGCTGAAAATAATGTACAAAGGCAAGCTTCTCGTTCGCTAAACAAACTGGAAAAAGCTAAATAAAAACAGTAACCTTCTATCTGCGTTCTTATTTTTGCCATTATTCATACATCATTTCATAAAAAATTACGATCAAAATCTTGACAAATATTACTAAAAAAACAATGTTGCAACCAACTTATCACGTGACATATCACTTCGTAGTGCTGACCGTAATCCCGAGTTTCATCATTACGATTAAAATGTTGCATTCAGCCTAATCGATACTCGCAGTCAAATTAAGTTTGGAAAAAAGTTTTGAGACACAATGAAAACTCCTTGGTATAATTTCAAATAATTATATTTAAATTCTGAAATGAATCCTTTTATACTACTTTTTTAATAATATCATGTAGAATAGTAATTGGTTCATTCCGTCGTTTCGTGCAAATAGAACCGTTCCGCAGAATAAAAATAAATATTACATTTTAGGTTTTTCTTTTATATACACGAGTCACAAATTGTCACCAGATTAATTTAAAGTGGAAGGCACGTTATTATCTTATTTATTCACGGAGAAAATGACAATTGAAATTTAACAACTGGAAGGTAATGAAAAGTGAAAGGATTGTAATGAACTACGGCGCGATGGTAATGATGTAAGTCGGGTTAGGATGTTAATGAACCGTAAAATACGGTAATTTAAAACAGCTAAATAAAACAGTATAATTTCAATAATCACCGTCATTATATTATATTATATTACTTTTCATAATATATATATAAATATGATGGATCAGATGATAGTGACGAATTAAGTATTTTTTAAGTTTTCACATCATTACCATCGCGCCGTAGTTCATTACAATCCTTTCACTTTTCATTACCTTCCAGTTTGTCTTTGTTTTCTTTTTCTGATATATATGTTCAGGAAAACTGGAGAGGACGGAAGGTGATGAAGTGGAGATGAATGAAAAATTCTAACATTTTGTTTAATTATTTCTTTACCGAATACATTAGCCACTCAGTAATAAAATAGGATCAAAATCAATTTGAAAGCCAAACATATTTAGTATTTATAATAATTTGTTTACTACAGTACCTTGTGAAATAGAAGGAATGTGATGAAATTATTTCTGGACGAAGCACTACCAACAATACGAAGATTTCAAATAATTATGACAGCGATAGGCGTACGTCCACTTTGTTCTGTTTGCCGCGGCTGACCGACCAGTAGAAACACGTTGTGACCTGCACTATATTAGGGACCGAATAAACCACTACAAAATTACTAAGTTTCCGAGTACGGATGGCGATGATGTTTTTTTTGTGACAATTAGAAAAATACCTTTTTTTCTACTATTACTAAGTTATTGGTATATTTAAAATACTTAAAGAATAGGTCAGGGGTTTGGTTCTTACAAACCGTATTAATTAAAGCTATCAATTCGACTGTAGAAAAATAAACATGAAAACAAACGCCGAGGCACAAATTACCAGATACTACACTCCATGTACTTACACGCGCTAATCACCTACCGAGCGCCGGGCAACCGGTAGCCCATAGCGCAGTGGGTTGTCAACAGCCGCGCGGCGCGCACGTACCTACGCATATTCACAAAAGAAAACTTATTAAAACTATTTGCCCGATTTCGTATATTCTCTACGTTAACAATCGGGAATTTAAAGAAGGGAAAAAATATTAATCATTACGTCAAAATAAAACACCTCTACGCAAGTTTTTGTAACAATTCTTTTTAAATATATTTCGTTATTATAAGTACTTATTTTTAAAACAATTATAAATTCTTATGCATTTTTTTTATTTGATTAATGGGCTTTGTCGCTAAGCGACCACATCGCCCGATACATTATAAAACATGTTTTATTTTATAACGTACCTATACTAAAAAATCGTACTTACATTTTCGTCGACAGAGGCAGCCCTAGCAATTCACAATATCCACGCGGCTGCGCGATCTATAAAGCAATACCCACTTTACGTTTGTAAAGTTAGGTACATTTTCGTTCGCAGCGTCTTTCGACTTGAAAGTGTAGGCTATTATAGCGGTAGGTATTGCACATTCTGTATGGAGTGAGTTATCTGGTAATCTGTGGCCGAGGTCCCTAGTTGGAAACAGAGAGGAATGAATTTAGACGCAGTTTTATTAGTTTATTAAATAAAATAACAAATCAAAACCTAATATTATCGATACTCCTTTTAAAGTAACTATGTCTTTACCCATTCTGGTTAAAAAAAAAATACAGAAATGAAAACCATGGGTAAATTAGTCTGGAAATCGTTTTTGCACGAAACTACGGAACGACCCAATTATTCGTTGCTTTTGGTTAACTTATTAATAGTTAATAAATATAGAACTCTCTAAACTCTAAACAAATAACGAAATTCTTACTTCAAGTCAACATTTTGATGATAATCTTTCCTTTAAAAACCTATAGATTTGGAGAAACGCCGTTGCCGAACTAGCACCGTGTGGCAAAATATGAGGTCTCACAGTTTAAGCAAAGACAAAATTTTAAAATGAATTATTAATATTTTCAACCGGACGAACGGACGGACAACCTCCTGCTAAATTCGCATACAATTTTTAAATTCAAAATTTAAATTAGGACTGTAATTGTGACTATACACATACATTCACATTTATAAAGTATTTTATTTACATTAATCATTTATTGTGAATTTTGTTTTGTTATGTCTGAAGGTTGGGATTGCATATTTGCCGATCGTAGTGAACAGACGTATCGAACAATTATTGCAATAAACAAATAATCACTTGCGAAATTGTGACCTAGTTACAAATAGCCAGTACTAACGCATACTTGTACAGTACATTTGTGAAAGGTATATTACTAGAAGAAATGACCGGTGATTAACAGGAACAATATATCCTGGTTCATAATGGAGGACAGTCCATTCAACCGGAGTAGTAAATGTGTTCGCTCCCCGCCTTCTACACCTGTGCCTGTACTGAGTACCTGTGGCTGTGCACCTCTGCCCGTGATCGTACCCACCTCTACCCCTGTGCCCGTTGCCGTACCCGCCTCTACCCCTCAAGCGCCTATCCAAAGGAAAGATGCCCCTGAAGTTGTCTCGACACCAGAAATCCAGTCCTGGATGGATAATATTGAACAGAACCTGAACGAGGTGTGCGCTATTGCAAGTGAGGGAAAGCTTAATGTGGAGCAGAAAACAAATATCATCAAGTTAACCCGGAAGATTAGTTACGGAAACTCGCAGATGGCTGTCATGTACCAGTCCGCCAAATCCAAAGTCCTCCAATCGAGCTACGTCATTAGAACTCTGGAAAACCAACTCGATCTTTCGCAACAGCTCAAGAGCCTTAAGATGAGTATAGAAGATTCGACGAAACCTGCCGAGGGACCTTCTTTTGCTGACATGGTAAAGAAAGGTGCCAACAATTTTATCCAGCCAAGTCACGTAAGTTCTGTAGCCATCTATCCTAGTGACAAATTGAAGACCAGTGATGAAACAAAAACCCTTGTCCAGAAAATTATCTGCCCTGAAGAAATGAAGCTCCACGTGAGAGGCCTGCGCAAGACGAAGAACGGCGGTGTTATCATCAGCACGGAGACGAAGGACGACATTGAGAAGCTGAAACAGTCGGTGCAGCTTACCAGATCAGGCCTAACAGTCGACGAGCCCCATAAAAGAAAGCCAAGGGTTGTGATCATAGGAGTGCCGACATCCATGCAGGAAAATGAGGTTTTTACTTGTGTGTACAATCAGAATCTAGCTGAAAAACTTCAGGATTGCACGCTTGAGACGTTTTTAAGCCTCATTAAATTAAGTCATAAATCTGGCAAGAAAGACTCTGAAACATGTAACTATATTGTTGAGGTATCTGCAGTCATACGCAAAGCCCTGATATCGCAAGACCGAGTTTTTGTAAATTGGTCATCATGCCCTGTGAGAGACTTTACTTTGGTCACACGATGCTATAAGTGTCAGCAGTATGGACATGCGGCCAAGTCATGTCGACAGACGTCGTATACCTGCGGTCACTGTGGTGATCAGGGTCACTCAGTTAAAGAATGTCCAAAAAAGGCTGATGAACCAAAATGCGCTACTTGCTTGCATTTCAAAAAACCAGACAAGCATACCACAGGTGCTGCTGACTGCCCGGCGAAACTAATGGCTGAAAAAAGGTACATCAATTCTGTAGATTATGGAGGCGCCTAAGAGCGCCGTTTATTAGTTATTTTTCTGACTTTTTTATTTTTATTGTTTTTTTTTTTTTTTTTTTTTTTTATAGTTTAGCATTATGATAAGTAGTTTAATTAGTGATTTAGATAATTTCTCTGTATCCGAGTCCAAAGTTTGTGAAGCTGAAAACTGCAAACAATATCTATCCGGCTACAAATCTCCACTAACCATATTAACGCAAAATATTCGCAGTGTTTTTAAGAATTTTGATAGCTTTGGAACATTTCAGCAACGGCTAAACATTAATTGTGACGTTATTGTGTTAACCGAATGCTGGCTTGCCAAACAATATAACATACCACTAATCCCGGGATATAATATGTATAGAAGTACCATAAATTACAACCAAAACGATGGTGTGATAGTTTATGCAAGAAATCATCTGAACGTATCAGTTGAGGAACCTGATATGTACGACTGTAACAGGTTGTTAGTTAAAATTGGCTCAGATTTTGCGATATTAGCAGTATATCGACCTCCGTCTTTTAAAATCACTACCAATTTTACTGACTCTCTGAATAAGACCTTGCAGAACCTGTCATCCATCAAAAACACGATTGTAATTGGGGACATTAACATCAATATTCTTCCAGGAAATACTGATGCCTCTGCTCAGGACTACCTTAACCTATGCGCCTTTCATGGCCTGCTCCCAGCGCACAGCTTTCCTACACATCACAGTGGCTCCTGTTTGGATCATATTATGCTTAAATCAAATTTCCCTTCGCTTGCACTAGTTGTCAACTCAACAATAACCGATCACAATGCTGCCCTACTAACCTTAAATTGTAAATTACCTAAACAAGGCACTCGCAAAATTTCAAAATTAAATATAAATAGACTTGATGAAGATTTACGCGTCATCGATTTTGATCCAGTTTATAATTCCGCTGATCCGCAGTTTTGTATGTTGTTTGTTATTGAAAACTTACGTAATGCAATTCAGAAAAACACAGTTGTATCGCAGTTGAGCAACAAAAATCACAACATAAAACCATGGATCACGTCAGGTCTTATTCGCTGTATGAAACATAGGGATAAACTGCATATGAAAGCTAAATCAAATCCAGAAAACGGTTTATTGCAACTTTCGTACAAAAGATATCGAAATTTCTGTAACGATCTTCTTAGAAAAATTAAAAGCAACTACGACAAAATGGTTTTGGAAAAGGCGGGAACAAATAGTAAAAAGATCTGGAAATATATAAAAGACGTAACGTATACTACAAAACAATATGAGTCATCTTCAAGTTTATTACAAGCACACTCGTCACCAGTGGAATCCGCTAACATAGCAAATAATTTCTATGTTAATGTGGGTAAGTGCCTGGCGGAAAAAAATCTGGGTCAATCCCAAAACCTGACGAGCACTCCATTAACTTCTAACGCTGCTTTATCATCCTTCTTGCTACTAGATACTGACGAGACTGAGGTAGAAAGTATAATCATGACCTTGAAAGAAGACTGTGCAGTTGGCTGGGACAACATTTCGAATAAAATTATTAAAAGATTCAAGGACATTTTGATACCACCGCTGACTTATATTTTCCGCATTTGTTTGTCTTCAGGTCAATTCCCAGAGTGTCTCAAAAAAGCTGTAATTATCCCTGTCTATAAATCAGGTAGCAAAGAGCAAGTGACAAATTATAGACCTATTTCTTTACTACCTTCTTTGTCGAAAATATTGGAGAAAATAATAAACAAAAGGTTGTTGAAATATTTGGAAGATGAATCTATTCTGTCTGAAAGGCAGTTTGGATTTAGACCTAAAGTTTCAACCGCCGATGCAGTACATCATCTGACTGACTATCTAGCGCATGAACTTGACAAGGGCAACCACACAGTAGGAATTTTCCTGGACCTCGCCAAAGCTTTTGACACAGTTTCCATTCCAACCCTATTGCGCAAGCTTGAGATCATGGGTGTAAGAGGCGCCCAACTGAAAATATTCCAAAGTTATTTAGAAGATCGTTCCCAGTGCGTAAAGATTGGCGATGTCCTCAGCGCTGTTAAAAAAAACACATGTTTTGCTGTTCCCCAGGGAAGTATTCTAGGGCCTACCTTGTTTTTGATCTACATAAATGACCTTTGCAATCTAAAGCTAGAGCATGGCACTATCATAACTTACGCTGACGACACTGCCTTACTTTTTTCTGCTGAATCAGAAAATGAAGTCTACAAGCTTGCGCAACACGGATTTAATATTGTTAATAAATGGCTTCAAAATAACTCACTAACTTTAAATGCAGAGAAGACAAATTACATTAAGTTTTCGATGCGTAAGCAGATACCCAATATCCCCTCAGAGTTGCATGCTCATTGTTGCCCAGTCCCGGCTGATAGCCAGTGTAAGTGTCCTAATATTAAGAAAACTAATAAAATAAAATACCTGGGTATTATAATAGATGAAACCCTTTCCTTCAAACAACATATGGAAGCTCTTAATAATAGAATTCGTAAGCTAATATTCGTATTCAAAAAGCTGCGAATAAAACTTTGTTATTGTCCATTGAAAGAGCTCAAAGAGCTATTCTCAAGGTGGCTTCTTGCCGCCCCTTCCTTTTCCCCACTAACCTCCTGTATAAATCTTGCGAAGTACTAACAGTTCGACAGTTATTTATTATGAGCACTGTACTAAAACAACACGCAGCACTTCCATACAGCACTGAATTTACTAAAAAAAGACGGAAAGATATAGTTTGCCCTCAAAAAAGTACAAAACATGCATTCACGGGCAAGTTTTATATGTTCCTTGGACCGCTACTCTATAACAGGCTAAATGAAAAAGTAAACATCTATCCTTTAAATGGCAATAATTGCAAGAAAATCCTTAAGGAAGCTCTTCAAACTATGTCCTATGAAGATACAGAGAATTTATTACTTGTGCTAAAGTAAACATTGTTCATAGAATTGTTGTTTTTTTAAACTAGTTAACTAAGTTAAGATAGTATTATTCTATATACCTTTTCATATTAGTACCGATAATCTTATTATCATATGTGATTATTAAATCAATTAATTTTACCTCAAATTGCCTGAAACACAGGATTACCTAGTTCAGGCTCAAAACATAGTGTGAACTTGACATAGATTTAAGAAAAACTGTAAACGTTTACCTTATATTTTTTGAATAAATTTTATTATTATTATTATATAGTGCGCCAAGGATCGGAAAAATTGAATGATAAATAAATATTATGTATGCTTAAACCGTTGTTACTAAACCAAGCTTATGTAAGTATTCAAAATCAAATGAAAATTCATAATCTGCCTTGCCTTTTCCAATCTATTATGGGGTCGACTTCCAGTCTAACTGAAAACCAGTAATTTACATGGAGCGACTGGGTTGTGGAGGTCAGATAGGCATGTGACCTCCACAACCCAGTTGGTACTGGGTGATGATACTACCTGTAACGACTTTCAAAGAACTACAAATGACAGCCGGGACCAACTGCTTAACGTGCTTTTAGAGGCACTGAGGAAACTCGGTATGTAATGGGTCACCCATCCACAGACCAACCTAGGCAAGCAAAGCGTCCTAAACGTCGACCCGAGTGGCCGTTATTATTTAACAACGAGCTCCTCCCCTCGGCCTCTCTTTCAAAATTAAATTAAAATTGACGATTAAAATTATTGTTCGGAAAAGGCGAGAAATAAATAAAATTAGAAAGTCATGGGAAGGCCTTTGCCCACCAATGCGATAGAAAAGAGTGTTAAAAAAAGTACTTATTTGAAAATAAAATGGTGTATCCCAATAACTAATCCAACCGAACACAGTACCAAGATCCCTGGCATAGAGTATTTACCTTTCATCCCTGGCGCACTGACAACGAACGAAATAAAAATCACAATAAATTACCTACATTGAAGTACAATGTAATTTTTGAACAGCGAGTGCATTCTTAATTTAAATTTTGGTAAGAAAAAAAAATCGGCGCGAATTTAGCCTTTGGTCAATCTGTGCTGTTTATATTTGGGTCCGGTTGGTACAATGTACGAAAAACTATTAAGATTTCCTAACTAAAGCTTTTTAACAATGTTATAATAAATAAATATTATAATAAATCTGTAGAGAGGTCAATTCTGTACATGAAATATATTTACAAAATAACTATCGGGGGGTGATTAGTGATCGATACTGATGCCAAAAATGCAATCAGTAAATTTTTTGTCTGAAATAGAAAAAAAAACTACTCGACGGATTTTAACGAAACTTGGTACAATTATTCTACATACTCCTGAGCAGGTAATAGTATACTTTTCATCACGCTACCATTAATAGGAGCAGAGCAGTGAAAGGAAATGTTGGGAAAACGGGAGAAGTTACTTGGTTTTTTTAGCTTCCGTCGCGTGTGCAGCCTTAATGGTTAAAGCTACATAGAAATCATGTATAACGGAAATATTCCACATAAAATTATATAAAAAATATCCCAAGACAGCATATGTCTATCTTTTATAGTTGACTCACAATAACACGTGTAACTCCCGATAGCTTAGCAGTTCGGAGAATAAATGTGAATGTAAGTTTGTTTGTTGCGCTTTCACGCGACAACTACTGAACGGATTTGGATGAAATTTTGCACACATATAGTTTATAACCTGGATTAAAACATAGGATACTTTTTATCCCGGCAGTAAGACTTCATGGGACAATAATCAAACTTCACGCGGGCGAAGCCGCTGGCAGAAGCTAGTAATAAATATAAACAAAATTGTTTTACTTTCCGTCTATCGATTTGCTTAATTCCGTAAATAAATTACTCAACTTAATCGAATTTTACAAAAAAGAATCGATTTGAATAATCACTTTCACACATCACAAACATAAAAAAAAAGTAAAAAAAAATGGTCGTCTATTTTCCAATACAAAATTAAGTAGTGGTAATGAATATTACGTGTTATTGGTCCTAAATTAGTAAATTACGCTAAGATCTGGGTATTCTCATGTTGTTTATAATATTTGAAATGATATTTGTCATATTTTTTGTCGAATCTAAACGTGTCTGTGTGTTAAAATGTGAAAAATAAAATGTAAACAAACAAGATTGGCGCGAAACTTTGACTTTGGATATAAAAATATATCATTAACACTGCTTATTAAAATTGAACTATTGATGAATTCGTCGCATAATTAAATGACGAGTTATTATTTCTCAACATAATGGAGCTTGGATGCCCGAAAACCCCAATTTTTATGATTTTTAGCGTCGGCTAGCACTGCCGTCAAAATGGCGATGAACGTATTTACGCATTTGGATGTTATTAGAGTAAATTAAGAATGTTGCGCGCTACATTCAGAACTTTGAATGGCTCTAACATATGATATTTTTCTCCAACTCTCTTAATTAACGCACACTCATAGTCTTTCATAATCAGAACATTAAATATTTACATAAAAAAATATGACTTAACCGCCGGCCCCATTCGGAGCCAGTACCGAGCCAGCGTAGGTTTCAGTGCCCGGCCCCGAATGGGGCCCGTACCGAACTTTATGGTTAAATAAGTAAATGTATGATGAAGATAATCGTTACAATATAATTATACAGAATCAATCAGAAGTGGTGTTTAAAAACGTGAAGGCCGAAGGTGCCTACTTCGTGAAGGTCGAAGCAAGAAAAAGAAAATTGGTTGCCTTGCGTGCTTCACAAGAGTGGTTCCCTGGTAAGCCCTTATAACAAATTTATCCTAAGAGGCCTGCGGAGCATGCGTAATTCATACAAACGTAATACCAAAATTATTTGTTTATTTTAATTTAATTTTGGAAAATGTTTAAGTAACGTACAATCGTACAATATTAGATTTTGAAAAGAACTCATAGGTATAAAAGTATTTTATTATTTTTCATTTCAGTCGAAATGTCGAATTTACCCCTAAATGTTACATAATTATTATTTTATTAATTTGAATTGAATTGCATTATTGCATGAATTGTAATAATTTTGTTATTTTATGATATAATTGTTTTTATAAGTCATTCATTTTGGACGCGATATTCGCTCACTCTCACACCCACTCGCGGCGCGGTGGCGCGGCGGCGTGTTCGCCGCGCACACGTTGCGAACTTTCAATTTGCTCGCAACCCGCTAGTGTGATAAGACTCTAACAATCATGGAAGGTATCTCGTAAGTGACATTTTAAGTTTAGTTGTGACCCGTGATAGCTTCAAACAGTGTTTACCCTTCCTGTATTACAGGCGCACTGATAAGAATGCTACGAGTACAAAACGTAACCGTGGAAGCGATTAAAGACTCCGTCGACACTTGGGAGGTGCACGTGAGTTGGGGGGAACCACTTGAAAGATCCGAGACCTACATTGTGGAGCTGCATACTGAGATCGGCAGCCATGCGACTGTGATTCCATGGGTGAGTGTAATTACATCATCTCATCACACTAATATCATAAAGAGGTATCATTTGTTTGTAAGTTTGTAAGTAGGGGTAACTGATGATTTAATTATAGAAATTCTTCAACTGGCAGAAAGCTACATTATTCGTTATTGCTATAAGCCATAAATTATATTTATATCATGCATATTTGTCAACTTTTGTTAATATTGTATGATTTAAAATAAATAATATTATCTCAAATAAGTAAATGTATGATGAAGATTATAATCGTGACAATTTAATTATACAGAATGAATTAGAAGCGGTGTTCAAAAACGTAAAGGGCGAAGGTACTTTCGACGTGGTGATCAAAACAACATTCGCCGGTACCAGTGCCACCAGCAGTACACGAGCTAGGTTCCCTAGCAACGGTAAGCACCTCAATAATAATAATACCAGCCTGTCACTGCCCCATTGCAAAGGGCAAAGGCCTCTTCTCATACAGGTATGGCACGAGCATTGATCACCACGCCTGCTCAAGTCGGATTGGCGATTTCAGACTTATATTTGTCACCGTAAAATTGTCAAATACGTTATATTGTAACATCTCTAGCGATATTGTAATCTCTCGAATTATTGTCAAATGAACATACTGCTTACAACAAAACGCATTATTTTTCGTGAAATGCGTGCGATGGTAGTCAATTCAAGCGGTGTGGAGGGAAGGAGGGGTGGTCCCCCTTGCCCAGTGGTACAACTCTCATGAAAAGATATTGTACCATTTCTGAGAAATACCGATTATTATAACCTAACCTTAAAACACTTTATATTCCCCTAAAAAGCGTAGTCGACGGAGCCCCGCTTCGCGGGGCCCCTCTTTCCGAGTGCAGGGTTTAAAAAAACCTAACTAACCTAACGGGAGGGTGCCCCAAGTCCCGGTTATGGGGGCAGAGATACTTCCGTCTATGTCAGTTGACAATAATTCGAGATATTATAGATTATATTATATATATAAAGGGTGTAAAACACCTCTTAACGAATACGAAAGGCACTTGTTCTCCTCGACATTCTGATAATTTTTTTGTTCTACACTATACCTGGGAACCTCCTAGTTACGGAGATATTGGGGGTCAGAGTTGAAAAAATTTTACAAGTTTATTTTTAAATACCACTTTTTGTCGCATGATTTTTACTTTAAATATCTCTACGACCTCCGTTCTATCCAATCCATCCATCCGCACAATGTTTTGAGTGCGTTACATTGAGTTATACCACAAAACATGATTTATAACCTCAAAAAAAAAGTTGTTTCCCAGCAATATTTTTTGCGGAAAGTTACTTAGTTTGATATACAGAATGCTTGGTTAACGGCTTTGTGATGAGGTGAAATACACCCTGTATATTCGAATTGGTCGGCAAAATCTGCGGAAAGATGGTGCCGGATTGAAAATAAGACGTAAAAATGCATGTTTTTGCTCTTTACTGCTCATGACTTTGTGATAAATGATACAAAATGAGACTCCTACTTATGACAAAATCAGAGTTATTATACCCTTTATCACTAGAGGCACAGACTTAATTTTGTAAGAAATAAATAAGCATTTTTCATTTTATCATGATATCTAAAACCAGTCCATTACTTTTCTGTTTTACTGTTACTTTTTTATGTGCTGACGACGCCGGCAATTAAAAAAAAAAAAAAAAATACTTTCCGTCCTAACAGGTAGTAAATAATAAGAATGTATTAATGTATGTTCAAGGCAATGATGTTAGTTGCGAGCCTGTTCGAAAGAGATACCGCGGCCCCGGAACATAAAGGGCGAGAAAGGAACATGGATGGGTTTTAGTCAGTAAAAGTCTGACACTCCCTCCCTCTCCGCCCAGACTGGAAGAAGTCATTTGATGATTTACCATCAAAAAAAAAAAGGCAATGATGTTATATATTTGGTAAAATCTCATTGGTTCCAGGTACAAACACCACTACTATAATTTTGTCTACATTGGGATTTGTTTTGGTGTCCGTCGTTATTTATATCGCGTGGACCAAACGAAACCGTGCAGGCACAACCCTGGCGTTACCAGCAACTGCAGTAAGTTTATACTTCATTCATATATCTAATATTTACAGATGATACTTATATAAATACCATCAAAGCAAATACTATTTTATATATAAATATTTTTTTTTAATTTAATATTTATTTAATTTGTTTCTTAACAAACAGCGCCTTCATCCTCTCTCCTATTAAAAATTAACTTTGCTGTGCCCGACAGGGTCCATAATTGCTTCGATATTTTAACATACCATCTGTTACATGTACACATTATGGAACGCAATAAAGTATTGAGTATTGATTCTTGGTAGACGCGGCCCCATATTAGAAATCACAATGATTGTGATCATAATCTCATACTGTCCCATGGCGGTTAGTAGACACTACAGATCGCCATCTAATTTCCACCGACCACCTTCGGACCCTCATTACTAACCCCAGCGTAAATCGACGAGGTTCGTCATCTATTTAAATAATTATAACTTGATAACATAACATCACGCCCGAAGTTATCATAATCCCCGAAGAGTTAGGCGCGGGACAAATACAAAAGGGGTCGGGCGGCGGTGTAGCGCTGTCGCAGCGCGGTCGCGGTGCCATTTCTTTGATATTTTATTCAAAATTTGTAGAAGAGGTGTGGCGCGAGACATACCGAGACGCGTGGCGCGGGCGTGGCACGGACGAGGTGCGGGCGCCGCTTGTTCGCCCTCGGCACACCCACAGTGGCATGCACGGCACAAGACAAGACGTCGACAATGCGTGACAGTATAGACTAAGACTAGAATGCGCCCGCGCCTCGCCTTTCCGACCCCATTAGCGCGCCTGTTCTGCGCTGCGCCGGCGCCACGCCATCACCTCGCTCCCTCTTGTATTTGTCTCGCGCCTTAGGCACAGTTGTATCGTGTAGTACACCCATATTTCGCCAGTTATGTTCAAGTCCCATGTAATAAAGAGCCTTTTGCCATCACCCGGGCGCAAATCCAGAATTCATAGACAAAAAAAGAATTCTTTTCTAAAAACCCAACAAGGCTTTGCTCGACCCGGGAATCGAACTCGCGACCTTATGTTTAGGAATCGCGCTTGCAACCACTAGTTTAACGAGGCAGTTGATAAGTAGTATAATAATTAAAAATGTATCAACCATCTATACAAAGGAGAATGACAAAAGTGGACCAATTTTTTTAAAAAAAGTACAAGATCTGCCCCCAGATTCACTACATAGCTCGTTTGAAAGACTGGTTCAAATGCATCATTTTCTTCTATGGAACTGAAAAAATCTGTCCCACAGAATCATAAATATTAGCTGAAACGTGAACTTAAAAAAATGTTGCACATTCACTTGATGACCTTTTCTTATACCAGGCATCATGATTTTAAAAAAGGAAACATAAAAAAATATTTACGCGCGAATTAGTTTTTACTACTATTTAGTGAATCTACACTAATATTATAAAGAGGAAAACTTTGTTTGTTTGTTTGTAATGAATAGGCTTAAAAACTACTGGACCGTTTTTAAAAATTCTTTCACCATTCGAAAGCTACATTATCCACGAGTAACATAGGATATATTTTATCCCCGTACTCCCACGGGAACGGGAATTACGCGGGTGAAACCGCGTGACGTCCGCTAGTAAGATTATATAGAAATAAGATACACAAAAAATAAGTGCAGGCAATAGTGTAATGTTACAGTATTCAATATTGTTGAATTAGTCTGTAACTGTGGGTTAGAATTTGATGCACATTTGCACATATAGTAAGTCCAACATTATAAGTTAACCCACAATGGAGTCAACCCTGGGGGCAGCAGTTTATTTTTTAGACCAGAGCCCATACATTTTTGGTCATTCTCCTTTTATAAAGAGGTAAAATTTGTTTGTGTGTAGGAGGTAATCTCCGGAACTAATGGGACATTTCTAAAAAATCTTTCACTAGCAAAAAGCTACATTATTCGTTAGTGCATATAGGCTATAAATTATATTCACATCACGCAAATAAGCCGAGCTATCAACATTTTTACAAACGAAGTCGCGAGCTAAGTGCTGATATTATCATACACTAATATGACTTGAATTTTTCAGCCGCGGTTCGAGCCGTTCTATCCCAACATGCTCTTTCGGAATGAGTGTGACAGAGAGATAGAAGAAATCGAACAACACGTGTATGAGGAGGTTGGTCCTCCTATAATATACGACGTGATTACTCCATCCATCTGCTCGTATGAGGAGATTGCTCCCACTTATGAGGAGATTGCTCCCACTTATGAGGAGATCAATCCCTCAGACGTCGAAGGTGGGTGATATGTGTGCAGTTGCAAGTCATGGTACGGCCAATTCTAATTTGTGATTAAGTTTTTTTTTTGTTTTTGACAAATCAGAAGATTATTTTCGGGTAATATTTATCCCATACGCCATTTATATATGTGAAATCTTTCTGCTTCATTATCATGGCCACCCAGCCCCCCGTTACACGGATATAGCAAGAAGGCTCAAAAGGATTAAACCTTTTCAGATAGTATAGTGTAATGTAGTACATATGTGACTTTACCGCGGGTGTAAGCGACTACGCAACGGACGTGCTCTTAGATATGATTTACTTTGAGGCTCAATTATGATGATTATGATTTACTTAATTTGCTCAAAGTTTGAGCAAATTAAGTTAAATTAAAATAGCTTATCAGCCTCATTACGCTAGTTTGTAATATAAAAAAAAAATAAAGAAATAATGTGTCAGTATCTCTGTGTATTATATTTTGCACGTTGCACGGGTAGATTTATAGAGTAATTAATTGTACTTTATTGTAATTCATTGTAATTCATTGTAATTCATTGTAATTCATTGTAATTCATTGTAATTCATTGTAATTCATTGTAATTCATTGTAATTCATTGTAATTCATTGTAATTCATTGTAATTCATTGTAATTCATTGTAATTCATTGTAATTCATTGTAATTCATTGTAATTCATTGTAATTCATTGTAATTCATTGTAATTCATTGTAATTCATTGTAATTCATTGTAATTCATTGTAATTCATTGTAGTTCATTGTAATTTATTGTAATTTATTGTAATTTAATGTAATTTTATGTAATTTATTGTAATTTACTGTACTTACACTAAAATCTTACAAATTATTTTAACATCTTGTAATGTATTGAAACACCGAATTCTGAGTTAGCAACTGATTTATTATATCTGCAGGTACTTGCATATTAAGTTGATACACACGTATGTCCAAGTACCCTCAACATCTTCCCCTTATTTAAAAAAAACAAAAGAAAACAGAATAAAAATAAAGATAACTTATATACTAAACAAGGTTCATTGCTTTTCCTTACTCCGAGTTACGGGTGTTACATAAGAACTTTGCATGCTATCCTCCATATCATTACTTGGTATGCACTCATCATCGTCCTCATTACCCGAAACATATACATCGTCGTCATCATCCGATACTACAATATAATTATCATCCCCTTCCTTTTGACAATGTATAGGCATGCTCTTAATCAAATGTCGGCGATGACGTCTGTAAATGCTCTTTCTATTTTTCACAATATATGAACGCGGAGTTGGTGCCTTTGCTACTACTTTGCCACGAATTCGCTCATCGTTATTCACTAACATGATAGGTAACGTCATCGCCCACACTTAATTCTGGCAATAAAACAACAACAATAACTACTCGTAAATTCAAAATTTAATGTATGGTATTTAGACGATGGAACGCTAGGAGGTGATGTTGACACCGTTTTGGCTGACTTGCAACTCCTCAAACATCAGTTTAAATCCATTGGCCTTAACCCATCAAAGTGTGAAATTTACCTCTCTGACGTTACCGACAGACAATCGATTATAGATAAATTTAATGCAATAGCTCCTCAAATCAAAATTTTAGAAAAAAGTTCTCTGCACCTCCTAGGTTCCCCTATTTTAGAAGAAAGTTATTCATCTTTCATCGATGACAAAATTATACATTTCAATGATATTTCGGACAGACTTTCCAAAATTAATTTACATGCGGCATTCACGATTATCAGATATTGCTGTTTTGGTCCAAATTTTATGTATTTTTTATTTAATTGTAAAAACCGTTAGATTGTAATATAACCAGCGAGATTGTGAACTGTCGAAATATTGTCAAATTAACATACTGCTTACAATATGACGCATTAGTTTTCGACAGATTATAATCTGTCGAAGTGAAACCGTAATATTGAGAAATGTATGCGATGGAACTCAACTCGCGCAGTGTGGAGGGGGTGGGTAGGGAAGGGGCACCCCCAAACCCCATTGTACCACTCTCATGAAAAGATAATCCACCATTCCTGAGAAGAACCGATCAATGTAACCTAATCTCAAAACACTTTATATTCGCCTAAAAAGAGTAGTCAACGGAGAAGCGCTACGCGGGGTCCTATTTCTGTCTGCAGGGTTTAAAAGAACCTAACTAACCTAAAGTCGTTCTGATTATACTTCCGTCGCAAGCATTTCATAATATTACGGTTTCATTTCGTTAGATTATAATCTACCGAAAAATAATGGGTTAAATTGTAAGCAGTATGATCGTTTAAAAATCTTTCGGGAGTTTACAATCTCGCTAGGCAGATGATAATCTAACGGTTTTTTACAATTTTACGGTGACATATTTATAATTATTTACATACTTACAGGGTGTAAACCACCTCATCACAAAGCCGTTAACCAAGCATTCTGTACATCATACTAAGTAACTTTACGCAAAAAATATTGCTGGGAAACTATTTTTTTTTGAGGTTGTAAATCACGTTTTGTGGTAGAACTCAATGTAACGCACTTAAAGCATTGTGCTGCTGGATGGATTGAAAAGTACGGGGGTTGTGGCGGTGTTAAAAGTTAAAATCTTACAAAAAAACTTGTATTTATAAAAAAACTTGTCAAAAAGTTGTAACTTTGGCCCCCTATATCTCCGTAACTAGAAGGTTCCCAGGTATGGTGTAGAACAAAAAAATGATCGCAGTAATGGGGAGAACAAGTGCCTTTCGGCTTCGTGAAGAGGTGTTTTACACCCTTTATAATAAAATTGCAAACAAAATATTCCAGGATCACACAAAAACTACTGTTTATAATCTGTACAAAGGAGATAGTTTTTTTTGGGCCCACCTGGTCGTTGCATTTATTATTCATAATAACACCAAAAAAAAGTAACCATTTTACTATGGTTTTAAAGGAAATATTACGTAGAAATGAAAACGGAATCTTAAAATCATAATAAATAAGCTATGTTATGATATTTTTTTGCGAGTCAAATCATTCCTGTTGTGGTCAATGTCATTTGACAGCAAATACTTACGTGAATAGGGGCGTTTTTCTGTTTACTAAAAAAAGTACGGTACCTATCCGTTGGAAATCATATGTGCTATATAATTATTATAGAATCAGAAAGAATATAAAAATAAATATTATTAAACTATGAGCATTTTTAATGCCATTTTTATAGGTTTACACTAAAATCGCATAGGTGGTTTAAACAGTCAACGTGGCATGAAACGTTATAAACCCACTTTTTTTGTGATTGACAGACAACTTCATTATTTTGACATTTACTTTTTCTGTTTATTTTGGTTTTCGTAAGTGTTTTTGCAGATTTTTCGCATTTATTCCGGTTAGACAATGCTAAGCTAATTAAACCACTGGAATCTAGAGGTTATAAGAAAGAAATCAATGTAAGTTTCATTATTATATGCTAGAATTTATGTGGGAAACTAATCCTCGAACAAAAAAAATTGTCTCCTTTGACACAAATATTCCTTATAGGCTTCTCTAAATGTTAGGCTATTATATTATCGCGCTACTGTATTATGTCCGTAACTTTCAATTGTTTATCGTTTCAGTCATGCTAACAGAGCAACTACATATTTTCACGGTATAAACAGCCTACTAAAATCAAAAATCATCAAATCAAAGCATTTATTTCAAGTAGACCTGTTACTGCCGCTTTTGAGTTGTCGAAACAAAGGCGAAAATTAAATCTAGCTATAGTCCCAGTCACAAGACGTAAAAACTGTGAAAGTACCTGTAGTTGTCCATTCTCTAGCGTGGATCTCTATGGAGAAGAACGGGCAAGATACTCCATGGACATTTTTTTTAATCATACTGTGAAAGTACTGTAGTTGTCTATTCTCTCTAGCGTAGATCTCTATGGAGAAGAACGGGCAAGATACTCCATGGACACATTTTTTTAAATCATAATGTTGTTACAAAATTTTGGTTACATCATTCATGTTGAGATGGTACATTATGTGAGAACAATGTAGTAAGATGTGCACGATAAAAGTGTCCATAGTAAAACAAACAATAAATTGAAAAATAACTTTAGCTTCAGAAATCAGTGATGAAAGAACTAAATCAATCATACAAATGACAAATTTCATATATGACGCAGACGAAGTTGCGTGGACTTATATTGCCACTTACGGGATATCTTCCGTGATTATTTATTATTTTGAGCTCCTGATATAAGTAAGAAAAGGAAAGAAGCAAAGCGAAGCTTAAAACAGTGGTAAAGTTGCGTGGGTCAGCTAATCTATACTTCTATACTAATATTATAAAGCAGAAGAGTTTGTTTGTTTGGTTGAACGCGCTAATTTCAGAAACTGCTGGTTCGAATTGAAAAAATATTTTTGTGTTGGATAGTCCATTTATCGAGGAAGGCTATAGGCTATGTAACATCACGCTACGACCATTAGGAGCGGAGCAGGAATGAAAAATGTTGTAAAAACGGGTTTCTTTATCCTTTCGTTTTTCTCTCTTAAGTGACGCAGACGAAGTTGCGTGGGTCAGCTAGTAATGTTATAAAGCTGGAGTTTGTTTGTTTGGTTGGTTGAACGCGCTAATCTTAGGAGCTACTAATTGAAATTGAAAAAACCTTTTTGTTTGATAGTCTATTTATCGAGGGCTATATATCATCACGCTACGATCGAAAGGAGCGGAGCATAAATGAAAAATGTTGCAAAAAAGAAGAAAATGTATTTCTTCCGAGAGCTTTTCCTCTCTTATGTGACGCAGACAAAGTTGCGTGGGTCTGCTAGTTCATTAATATAGATAGATAAATCATGAATGGTCATGACGACAGAAATAACCCGTATGACGTAAACTCCTACCTACTACCATTGATAGGTTGTTTCATAAATTAGTCAAAACGGTTTACTTTGGAATATGTATCGATCGGAAATCTACCTATAATTGGGTTATATACAGGGTGTCTGTTAATTAATGGATAAACTTGAAATGTCTTTTATGGCCAAACAGAAACAAAAATAAAAAAAAACTAACTATAAAAAAAAACGCAGATGTAGGGCCATAAGAATGGGGGCCATATTCAATTTTTTTGCTTAAGACAAATGAAATTCGGGTAAATGAAATTTGGAAAAATGATGATTATGGCATATAATCTTCGGGCAAACAATAGACAACCTATTTTTAGAGATAAGTTCGTGATTTATTTTTATCGAGCCAAATTAATTGTATTATGTTTTCAAAACAGTATCATGCTTGCATATCCTGAAGAATATCATGTATTTTTCTGGTCTTGTTTATAGCAGTGAATCATTATGCTTTTAGTAATTATAAAACTCACGTTTAGCTCATGTAATCGCCTTAATTTATAGTTCTAATTCACAATTTAAGGCAGATACAATTTCGAATTGTATCATTATCTGATCCACTTGAAATCGTCATTATTTTTAAACTATTGGTCACCAGTGTTTGCATACATTTTTTTACCCAAGTTGTTTAAACTTAGTTTAAAAACCCTTTTTGAGACTCGTACCTACATATTTTCATTTCTGTTATAGAACTATTGTGCATATAGGTATTGTAAATAAATATAATAACTGTGTTTAATCAATAAATACATTGTTTTAAAAATAATCTATTCTTCTTCTTCTTCTTTCTTTCCCTTCCGAACCTTCTCGGTCCAAGCGACCTCTTTGGATGATGTTTATTCTTTTTAGTCTCTGGTCGGAGGCACGGCAAAAGGCAACTGACAGATGCTAGTCGGGAAGATAATTTGGATTGGGGTCGCGTTATTTAATTGTTATGGGCTTGTTATTTACTCATTTGCTTATTACTGATTAAAAACACTTTGTAAGAAACATAACGTTCAAAGTTATTTAGTGATTTGACATTTTTAATATATGTCGCTTCTGGTCTCTAAGACTATGTTAATTTTCTAAAATAAATGAACTTGTACTTAATTGCGATAGATTTTTTTTATTTTTTTTTTAATACCCAAAACTTCTACTATAAGTAAGCCATTTCAGAGATATCCATTAATTACTGGACACTCTGTATAAAGAGTGTAAACCACCTCTTAACCAGGCCGAAAGGCACTTATTCTCCTTGTCATTGCGATCATTTTTTTGTTCTACACCATACCTGGGAACCTTCTAGTTACGGAGATATTGGGGGTCAAAGTTCCAATTTCATGACATTTTTTTTTTAATACAAGTTTTATTTTTAAGATTTTTAATTAAAACACCTCCACGACCCCCGAAATACTCAATTTATCCATCAGCACAGTGTTTTAAGTTAACATTGAGTTATACCACAAAACGTGATTTTTCACCCAAACAAAAGGCGTGTCCTAGAACCAGAAAATAAAAGACATGTGAAATCTACCAACCCGCATCTGTACCCTACACGCGTGTTGGATTATATTTTACCAAAACGCAAAACACGCGCATTCACGTGGACTTGTGGACACCAGCCCGTTTTTGACATTTTGACGTACTGGTTCAAGTTGAACCAGTACGGTTAACATTTTGTCCCTACTTCTGAGTGTTGAACTTCAACACTCAGAAGTAGGGACTTAGAATTTAAAAACACTTAATAATGACTTCAAAATTCAGCTTTATTATTATAGTCACAGCAATACATTAAAAGTTGATTTAAAAATACAAGCCAAGTGACTGGCACCGAGGTCGAAGCACAAATAACCGAGGATGGCCGGCCTATCATTCAAATGCCCGTCGACTATTAATTTCATTCCCGCCATTTTACTTGCTTGTGATTGGTCGAGACATTGACATTTGACGATCCAATCACATGAAGTTCCTAGAAATTATTGTAAACAGTTGCCAACAAAAATAATTATTATAGGTATAATTTAAATATTTATAACAAAAACAATAAATAAATATCGCTGGACATTAACACACAGCGCCACCTAGTGCCACACTAAGCAAAGCTTGTTTCGTGGACACTAGATAGTTGATATACTACATATATACTTTTATTGTTGTAAATACATACTTATTATACATATAAACATCCATGACTCGGAAACAAATTTCCATGCTCATCAAACAAATACGCTGGTTCGCTGGGTTCGATCGAACACCGGTAGGGGTAAACCCCTACCGGGGTTCGAACCCAGTACCCTAAGAACGTAAGGCAGCGTCACTACCACTACGCCATTCGGAGTCGTCCACAATACAGGGTGTAAAAAATCTCATCACGAAGCCCTCAACCAAGCATTCTGTACATCAAAGTAAGTAACTTTATAATCCGGAAGGTACCGTCGTATTTTAGGTAATGTTTTTACGCCGATCGGTTGCCATCTTGTTTAAGGCGATTACATGAGCTAAACGCGAGTTTTATAATTACTAAAAGTATATGATTCACTGCTATAAACAAGACCAGAAAAATATATGATATTCTTCAGGATTTAATGCTAGCATAATACTGTTTTGAAAACATAATACAATTAATTTGGCTCGATAAAAAGAAATCACGAACTTATCTCTAAAAATATCTTTGAAACAATAAAAAACATACTAATATGCATGCGATCATTCTGATTTTTTGGCAAATAATTCTACAAGCAATATATTAGCATGATCTGTTTTAGTTTTATAATCCAATCAATTTTGTTTTTTGTAAATCGATCAAAACTACTAATTTCGCGCTATTTGGCCCGTAGTGGCTGACTTAACAACCACTTTGTAGTGCAAGCTGATTAGAACTTTATTCTAACAGCATTTCAAACGATGTTTGAACCACCACAAATAGAGTTGCTAATTTAGCTCGTCTGAGCGCCTTAATACATCTCGAAAGACTGATCAGTGAATCCAGCGTCAGCTGACGCTCCCTCAGTGGGTTTAGGATTGGGATGTTAAGGAAGTGGTGAAAAAAAAAATAACAATTCTTAGTACGCCGTCTGAAACTTGTTTCATAAATAGTTTACATAATACTAAGCTTAAAAAAATCGTCAGCTGCATGGTGGAGAGGGGATTATGGGTCAGCCGCTTTTTCATAAACTTGCCTGCTCAAAAACTAAAAGCAATCTCTCACACACTGTCTATTTCTATTTTGTTTCTTTTTTCTTATGATTTCGTTATTTTTTTTATTCTCTTGTTATGTTTATTTTAAACTAGTGTTATATTCACAATTTTACCATTTTTTTTTATTTTTTTATTTATGTGTTGTCCTGTCGGGCTAATAAATGCTTTATCCTTCTTTCTTTCTTTAATTTGGTGATTGATTGCTATTAGTTTCTCATCACACTCTCTAACTTGGTGCTTTCAGTTCAATCGAAACTTGAGAAATGGCTAAAATTTGATTTTTTTACATAGTTATTTAGTTAGTCACAGATGAAGCTATAAAAGCGTCTTACGGGTTAAAACAAGATGGCGACGTTGGTTCCAATAACGGCCACACGCCGAAAGAATCATGCAATACTACATATATGTGGCCTATAATACCCAAATCGAGTATGATTAGCCCATTCACTATTAATAACCCAAGAGTATGACCTCGTTTCATACAATATCGTGTCTCCAGTTATTACAACCTACATGCTAATAAAATATTTAATACAGGGGCCAAAAAATAGACCATTGGCTTGTGGCTTGAGAGCCTAGCTCTTACTCGCGGCTTCGCTCAAAGGAAGTTCGGCAAGTGTCAAACAAAATCAAATCAAATCAAAAATGTTTATTTGTTAGAATATGGTACAAAATAGATGTTACAATATTGGTTCCAGCATATCCTGCTATAATATGGCGTACAAATATTTTTTTATACAAAAACAAAGCTTATAAATTACTAACTCAGAATCAGAATGTTTATTTTCTTACACTGGGTATGAACTAGGTAGTCAGTGATTTGCCATTTGGTGTACAATTATTATAATAACTTCGCACGTTCCCATAATATCGCTATTCTTCTTTTTCGTCACGATGATTTTAATTTTTAACCCCCGACGCAAAAACGACGGGGTGTTATAAGTTTGACGTGACTGTGTGTGTGTGTCTGTGGTTACGTAGTTCACGAACGGGTGCACCGATTTTGATTTTGTTTCTCTTGTTTGAAAGGTGAATTAGTCGGGAGTGTTCTTAGCTATGTTTGATAAAAATAGTCTTGTATGGCCGCGCCGCTACAAAATGGCGGATTACATTTAAATTCAACAACTCCCTCAATATGGGAATCCAATGAAAGGGCTTGACTAGTAGAATACTACACGCTGTAATAAATAAAATCCAAGATGGCCGCCACCATAAGATGGTGAATTACATTTTTTTCACAACTGCCTATTGCAACTCTCTATCCCTTATGTTAATGGAGTTGTGAAAAAAAATGTAATCAAATAAAAGGGCTCTACTTTATTTTTTATTTTTTTAGTTATCTTGCAATCAGTCGTGTGGACTATAAGCAGATGGGATGATGATTTAATGGTGTGTAGGGTGCTAGAGTACTCCCAGCGGAGCCCACCCTTCGTTTTATATTGTCAACCATCAGCGACAATGTCGTCAAAGAGATCTCGTCGTTTCTTCAGTCGACGAATTATTTCAGGGATAGTGAGCTGTCCTGCAAGCTGATTTGGATGCTTTTGTAGTCTTGACTTGTAGCTGGAGCCGTAGTAGTCTATCACTTCTTTAACCATTGGTAGGTTAAGGATGTCATGGATCTCCTTTGTTTTAATGAACCATGGCGCATTTGAAATTTGCCTCAGAATGTAGTTTTGCGCCCTTTGTATTATTGTTATATTGGTGCTACATGCTGTGCCCCATAGTTCAATGCCATAGGTCCAGATTGGTTTTAGCACAACATTGTATATGAGAACCTTTTTGTCAATTGCTAGTTTTGGGTTTCTGCCTAGCAACCAGTAGAGTCCCTTATACTTGAGGTTAATCTGATCTCTTTTTGCTTGCACATGTTTCTTCCAAGTGAGTCTGCGGTCTAAGTGCATTCCTAGGTATTTTACCGAGTTTTGATGAGGCAGTTGTGTCTTATTTAGAGTTACGAGGGGGCAGTCTTCTTTGCGGAGTGTAAAGGTTACATGCACAGATTTGGACTCACTAGCTGCAATTCTCCATTTGGACATCCATTTCTCTATTTTATGGAGTCCACACTGTAGGAGTTCAGATGCTATAGCTGGACATGGGTCCGAGGCGAGTAAAGCTGTATCATCTGCATAAGTCGCGACTGTAAACTCTTGGCTTTTTGGTAGGTCAGATGTATACAGTGAATACAAGACGGGCCCAAGAACCGACCCTTGAGGCACTCCCGCGGTCATTTCATAAAAGTCCGATGTGCAATCATTTTCTTTGACTTGAAATATTCTATTGGCTAAGTACGATTTTAGCGTTTCAAAATACGTATGTGGTAATAAGGATTTATTTTTGCATAACAAACCTTTGTGCCAAACTCTGTCAAACGCTTGCTGGATGTCCAGAAAAGCTGATGAGCAATATTCTTTTTTCTCAAATGCCTTCCTTATTACTCTTGTCACCCTATGGACTTGTTCTGTAGTGGCATGTTCTTTACGAAAGCCGAATTGATGGTCAGGAATAATTGACTTGTCTTTCAGGACATTGTTGAGTCTTTGCAGAAATATTTTTTCGAATAGCTTAGACATAATCGGTAGTAAGCCAATCGGTCTGTAAGAAGTTACTTCATGAGCAGGTTTACCAGGTTTGGGTATCATAATGATTTGGGAGACCTTCCACAGATCTGGGAAGTATCCTACCCGCAGAATGGCGTTAAACAATGTTGTTAGATAAACTATTCCCTTACGCGGAAGCTCCTCCAGGACCTTCTTGTCAATGAGATCAAACCCAGGGGCCTTGTTGATGTCCATGGATTTGATGTGTCTGGAGACTTCTCCCGGTGTTACCATCTTCAGTGGTACATCAAGTTGGTAGTCCTGGTCAAGAATAAGGTCTATCTCCGATTCATCTACGTTCGGACAAGCAGCGTTTGGTTTAAATACTTGGCTAAGATGACACGCAAATGCTTCAGCCTTATCTTGTGCGGTTTTAGCCCAATTTCCACCACGTATCCGGAGTGGAGGTTTATGGAGCGATGGCCGATTGTAATTTTTGCATGCTCTCCATAGTGAATAGTTTGTGTCTTTTGTAGGTGTTAGACCTTCTAAGTATGTCTCCAGGGCGGCTTCGTTAGCATCCGATATAAGGGATTTTAGTTTCTTGGCTGCTTTGTTTAGCTCTTTTTTGTCACTGGGATGTCTACTAGTGTGCCATGTTCGACGGAGTCTGCGTTTTTCTAGTATTTCTAATCTTATGGTGTCCGAATACACTTTACGTTGCTGACGACGCTCGATGGTTACCGGGGTGCAGATCCAACAACATTGCTGTATCAGAGTAGTTATTGTTCTGGTAGCATCATCAATGTCGGACTCAGTTTTTAAAGCTATTTTGAGTTCAAGTTTCTCCTCAATGAATTCCCGAAAATTGTGCCAGTCTGTTCGTTTGTTGTAGAGATTCAGATTTCTCTCGATATTGAGGACAGTGGAGCCAATAGTCAGTATTACCGGTACGTGATTTGTGTCAGTGTCTAGGCATGTTTCTATTTGATGAGGGAGTCTAGATAAGCCCTTGGTGATGAAGAAGTCGATGACGTCAGGCAGTCTGTTTGGATCAGTAGGCCACTTTGTGGGCTCTGCCGTTGAGATTGTAGAAAGACAGTTACCGTCTAGGCTTTTCTGAAGAAGCTAAAGCTCTCTACCTCTGGTGTTGGTTAATCTAGAGGCCCACTGGACATGCTTTGCATTCCAATCTCCACCGGCTATGAAACGTGAGCCTAATGTATTAAAAAACTCGTTATATAGCTCCTCAGTTATTCTGTGTTTCGGAGGGCTGTATATGGCAGAGACGTTGAAGGCTCCGTTGCGGTCTTCTATGGTTATCGTTGCTGCTTGTATGTGTGCTTTCTTAAACTGTGGTAATTGGTGATGTTTGATGCTGGATCTAATTACAACTGCCGCCCCAGCGTGGGCAGTGCCGTCTGGATGGTTAGTAGAATATATATTATAATTTTGTAATCTAATACTACTGTTCTCAGTGAAATGAGTTTCAGACACTATCAGAATGTCTATGTTGTGAGTATTTAATAGCATTTCGACCTCCTCCTTATTTGGAGATAGGCCATCAAGGTTCCAGGTAGCTATCTTGAGGGAAGTCATCGTGACTGCCTTGATACTAGAGTTGTTATGAGATTTATTAAAGTGCTCATTTGTTGAAGGATAATGTCTAGCTTTTCTGCTTGTTTTAGGAACATTTGCTCTATTGTATGATTTGGCGATGGAATTTCTGCTTCTTTACTATTTAGGTTTTGTTTTGTTACATCGGCATATCTATCTTTTTTGGTGGGGATTATTGTATTTGTTCTGATGTTTTCTTTTGGGTTAGCCTGTGGTAAAACCTGGTTGTTGGAGTTATCGGCAGTTTTCTTGTTGATTCGTGATCTTCTATTGAATTTCCTGGCATATATTTCCCTGTAAACCTCACAGCCTTTGAAATTTGATGGATGGGCGCCGAAACAGAGAGCGCATGTAGCTGGGGTGTTGCGGTCAGTCTTAGGACATTCAGAGGACCTATGGGATTCTGCACATTTCACACAGCGGTATGGCCTCATGCAATAGTTTTTGAAGTGGCCATATTGCTGGCATCTCTGACATTGAACTACTATTTTCCGTTTTCGAGGGTCTTCTATAGTAATAGATTGGTGGTGGATATATTTAATGTTTTTTACGGCTTTATTATTGGGGCCCTGTTGTATGTTTGCAAAGAATGTAGAAGTTGGACTTTTTTCGGGTCTATACTTTGCATTTATTATTTCCCCAACAACTGTGTTACCAGTCTCTTCTATTGCTTCTTTGATTTCAGTTACTGGCGTTGTGTGGTGGAGATTTTTAATTACTATTCTGTAAGGTCGCTTCTCTTTACTGTTGAACGTATGTCCAATCAATCCCTTTTGTCTGACAGTATTGATGACTATTTTATATGCTTCAACTGTAGTGCAGTTAATCCTAAGTTGATTTTTATTTGTGATTTTGAAAATAAAGTCTGATTTTTCTACAACAGTTTCAAGAAGCTCCGTTAGCTTATTAACATCTTCAATACCATAAAGAATGATTGGTGGAGGTTTCGAGGCTTTTTTGACAGCATTTTGCGATAAATTGTCTTCTGTTTCATCTACAGGGAGTCCACTAAATTGATTACTAGTCATTGTTCGTTCAGGGGACGGAGAAGACACTTTTTTTCTCTTTGCATTTCTTGAGACTGGTGCTCTGTGCCACTTAGGGGGTTGTGTGCCTGTCGTGGCGCATGTTGTTTCCAAGTGAGGGTTGTTCGAGTTAGTTGAATGGGTCTGATTTTCGGTGGTTTTATCTGTCGCGGAGCTAAGTGATTGGCTTCTAGGCCTAGACATAAATAAGCTTGGGTGGAATGCTTGCTGGACTAGTTTCTTTGTGTTTGTTTTAGCAGTCGTAGGATCCATATGATGCAGCACATTGCCCCCCCCCAGAATACGTGGGGCAGCCTGAGTTAGACTCAGGGAGGGATTCTCCGGCACGGCCGGTACCCTCCTGGGGTAGTTCATTCTTTTGTTCTGCAAACATGGTTGTATCGGGACATTATTCAAGCAGGTTGTTCCCCTGGACCTGCCCCCGTACTTTTTGAAGATATTTAGTCCTCAAGGCTCACGGTAGCCCGGTAGGGTTAGTTTGATCGCCGCCCTGACTCGGCGTTGACGTCTATTTTATGGCTGCCTAGATGTTTGTAATACCAAGATGTTATTAGGTATTTGAGGTCGTTCACAGCCAACCCTCCTCTTTTCTCATCCGGGCTTGGGACCGGCAATGGCAGAGTTAAAGGGCTCTACTAGTAAAGTAATGTATACTATATCGAAACGGAATAAGGCATATTATACCTACTACACACACACACAGCATACGGAATTTCGTTACGTGAAGATTTCTACTAAATCGCACTACCCGTAAGCCGCGTACGGAACTTCATTCCAATAAAATAACTTGACCCTACGTGTCAGGAGTTTTTTAAATTTTGAACGTAACGTAATTTGTTATTTATTTAGATTTGTTTTAGCCAGAGCTCAGCCACGTCGACGGCGTTGGTGGTGGCTTCCGACAGGTCCCTTAAAGTGCAGGTGGAGTTACACAAAGAGCAGTTCAGGAGGTGGGCCATGGTTTGAGACGAGGTTTCGCAGTCGCACTCAGCTTTATCGGAATACTCCCATCGGACCAAGTAGAACCTGCAGCGGCCCACCTGGCTTTTAAGTCGGTTTATATGGCTATGAGTAGTAGTCAAATTTTAATCAGCTCTTATAATATCCCTCACATTAAGTGACATTGTAAATAAAAGTGACCAAAAAGGCCCTTTTATTGGTAAACAAAAGTTACCAATTAGGTATAGGTCAAATTCTTTCAAAATGGAACTAGTGATTATCAAAAACAATACTAGTTTCATCATGGAACTGTTAATGGTACTAGTGACAATAAAGCCCAGTTGCACTGATTGTATTGTATTGTATTATATTGTATTGTATTGTATTGTATTGTACAACGGGCTGGTGTCCACAACTCCACGTCAAAGCGCGTATCTACCACGCGGGCCCAGTTCGGTTTGGTTGATGTCACATGTTTCCTCACGATGTTTTCCTTCACCGTTTTGAGAGCAGTGGTGATGAAATAAATTACACAAAGTAATGCGCCTGTCTGGGTTCGAACCCACTACTTATTGTTCATAAGTCGGGGCCGCCACCACTGGGCCACCGTTGCACTGATACCAATTGTTTCTAAAGTTTTTGAGAAAGTTTTTCTTAACAGCATTAACAGTTATTTAGAGGCGAATAATATTTTTGGAATGAAAAATGTGCTTTCGGAAAAATAGAACCATTACAATGGCTATTAATAAGTTTTTGAAAAAAATAAATCATAACATGGATAACAGAAAACCAGTAGTGGCAGTATTATGGACATGACCAGGGTCTCGATTCTGCTATTACAATAGTGTCAGAGTAGTCGATCATTGATCTCATAATGATCAAAGTTCTGTCAAATTTTGACAAGTTTGTTAATTCTACTATCATAATGACGCCATTATGACTTTTCAATGATCAACCACTTACACTTCATTGAAAGAAATGTCATATAATATTAATCTCGTATATGAAATCTGACATGAATAAATGTTTGCATTTAGTAAAAGATTTCGAAAACCATTTGCACTAAGGGTTACACAATACGACAATGCCATTAAAACACAATTTTATTACGAGACCATTGACCGACCATTGTGAATTTAGCAGATTACGATTTAGCAGATTACATTATTAGTATTCATGGATGGAGAGGGAGAGGAAGGCCATAGAAAAGATGGATGGATTGTGTAAAGACTGATATGAAAGAGAAAGGAGTAAATGATGCCGTGACGTCTGACAGGGGAGAATGGAAGAAGAAAACGTGTTGCGCCGACCACAGATAAAATGGGACAAGGGCAGGAAGATGAATGACGAACTTTAAGCAAAATGAAAATGGGATGAGAATGGAATCGTGTTAGAGTGACGAATTTATTAAAATAGCAGAATTAGGCACCAGGACATTTGACATGTAGACCTGCATGCTATTAACAAAGCTCGAAAGATATGGTATCAAAGGTTAATCTGATAAAATCTTATTTGGAGAATAGAAGTCAAATAACATAGATTAGCAAAGTAAATATGAAGATTATATTTGATTCTGTTACCAATTCTGTGCAGACTGGGCACACTTAAGTACTGGGTTGGTGGAGAATAAAACCACTGGTTGCTTCTTTCTTCTACTTCTTCTTTATTAGGAGAGTGTTCCTTAGACTGGCTGGCCGACGACTGTGCCGAACCACAAAAATGCCACGTCTTTTATACAAAAAATGTTAAGCGATTAACCAATCAGAATCTAGTTAGAATTTACAAAAATGCGGGAAAAACTAAAATCCAATCAGAACAAGGCAAGAAACTAGAGATGGGTAACTCAGGAGAGATAGATACAAAAGATAATTATGTATCATTCCGTTTCACTCAATCACTCTTTATATCTCCTTGAATCCGAATGTATCAGTGTATCTTTTACAACTTGTTCAATCGTCGTCTTTTTGTATCTGAGTGATGTGTATTGTGTGTGGCACACCTACCTAGTGGCCGGCGACTCGGCTCTCTTCGAAAAGTCTAGACGTCTCTTTCGCACCTCCCTGTTTAGAATGATCTGTCTCGCTTTCGCTAGACCGAGATAATGAGTTGACTGACCATTTTAAACTGAAATACGTCAGCACAAAATTTTAATTATTATACTGGTTTGATTTTGTCATGCACTTTCCTTCAAGTGCCTAAAGTTTTATTTAAATAGACAAACTAATTTCAGTCATAAATCTATCGTTTTTGAGATCAAGATGGAAAAAAGGGTTAAGCAATTTACAAAATTAAACAAAATAATCAGTTTGATTTATGTACTTTAGTTTAAACTCGGGATCGGGAGTGAATATTTTATTCAATAAATCAGAACAGAAAGATACGTAACGTACCTAAACCAATCTATTGCTCGTAGTTCGTACTGATTCATTGGATTGAATTGTGCGAAGCGAGCCGCGCTGATCAAGTGAGCAACAGTACAATATCGCTACGTGTGATGCGCGGATTCAAAAGGATACAAAGATATAAAAGAGTGATACATATCCCAGTGATCGAAAGATACATATCAATCTTTTCTTTTCAATGATACATTTTTCCCATGTCTACAAGAAACCGCGAAAACATTGTGCACATTACCTTAAGTATCGCGACACTTTACCGTAACGAGGACCGCGTAACAATATTTACGTTTTTAGCTAACTTTTTCTATGTAAACGTATATAAAACTATGTATTTATGAGATCTATGTATCACGAACTATCATATAAAAATATAAAATCAACAAAAACGTAACATAATAAAACTTATATATCCTAACACTGAGGAGCAGCGGTGGCCCGGTGGTGGCGGCCCCGACTTACGAACAGTAAGTCGTGGGTTCGAACCCAGACAGGCGCATTACTTTGTGTAATTTATTTCATCACCGCTGCTCTCAAACCGGTGAAGGAAAACATCGTGAGGAAACCGGCATGTCCTAGAACCAAAAATTCGAAGACATGTGACATCTACCAATCCGCACTGGGCCCGCGTGGTAGATTATAGCCCGTTCCCTCTCATTGAGAGGAGGCCGTGTCCCAGCAGTGGGAACATTATAGGCTGATGATGATGATGATGATGATGATCCTAACACTAAGTCTACTAAGTACGTGAAAACAAACTATCAAAACTAAGTTAATAATAATACAACTTTTCACTGTAAATAAGTGTCTATGTATCACTATCCCACTATGCACTGTCTTATTAGAATCTATGTAACACTTTACATTATGTACTGTCCTATCAGATTCTATTTAGCACTTGCACTATTCTCATTGTCACGCACAAATTCAACATATAATTTTGTAACCTTTATGAAGGGGCGGTCAGTGGGTAGCCTTAGGGGCGGATTTTTAGGAGTTGGAGTATATCCTTAGGGGCGCTATGAGAAACAAAGAAAACGAAAAAAAAATTTTTTTGGTTGAAAAAATTTTTGGGACTTAGAAAATTTTTCGAAAAAATTTTTGACATTTTTTTGAAAATGTCAAATTTTATTTTGAAATTTTTTTAGTGTGACTAAGGTGTCAACATAAGGAAGGGGTCAACGTCAGGAAGGAGTCGGCAAAGGCCGATGCCTGCCGAGGCTGCGGGACTGTTTGAAAGAGATACCGTGGCCCCGGAACATAAAGGGCGAGGAAGGAACATGGATGGGTTTTAGTCAGTAAAAGTCTAACACTGAGAGTGGGAGGAGTCATTTGATGATTACCCATACGAAAAAAATGTGAGACTATGCAAGTTTCTTATTTATCCGTAGTCACATTGTTGTTACTTTTCTTTAGGATAAGCGGGGTTGGTCTGCGGATGGGTGACCACCCTGACATACCGAGTTTCCTCCGTGTCTCGGAAAGCACGTTAAGCTGTTGGACCCGGCTGTCATTTGTCCATCTTTGGCAGTCGGTACAGGTAGTCAGTGGCCCAAATAGTCTGACTACCAGTCTTACCAAGGGGTATCGTATTACCCAGTATTATCTGATCTCCACCAGATCCAGCTGAATATCAGTATTCAGCTGCATCCGGTTAGACTGGAAGCCGACCCCAACATAGTTGGGAAAAGACTAGACATATGATGATGACACTGTTGATTATCAAAAGGCTTAAAGTCACCCAAAGGGCAATGGAGAGGGCTATGCTCGGAGTTTCCTTGCGTGATCGAATCAGAAATGAAGACATCCGCAAGAGAACCAAAGTCACCGACGTAGCCCGAAGAATTGCTAAACTTAAGTGGCAGTGGGCAGGGCACATTGCTCGCAGAACGGATGGCCGATGGGGCCGAAAAGTTCTGGAGTGGCGACCGCGAACCGGAAGACGATGCGTTGGAAGACCTCCCACTAGGTGGACCGATGACCTGGTGAAGGTTGCGGGAATCCGGTGGATGCGAGTAGCAAGGGACCGGTCAATGTGGCGACACTTGGGGGAGGCCTATGTCCAGCCGTGGACGTCTTTCGGCTGAGATGATGATGATGATGATGATGACTGTTGACTAAGTACGGATAATTTAACCTGGGGTTTGCTATATCTGACTTTTTTAGTACTCCAACATGAGTTGTCTGATGGAACTTTGCTCTGTTAAATCAATATTTAACAAAGGAAAGTTCCATCGGACAACGTACTAAATAATCGCTCTATCTAAACCAGTGGTTCCCAACCTTTCTTAGACCAGGAACCACTTTGATATGTTCATTGTTAACAGGGACCACTTTGATATGGTCCTAGATAAACGTGGACATCGACAGGATTATAACTAGGGGAGTGAACTTTCTTTTACTCACACTATACGAAAATTGGACAAAAGCGATCGAATTGAGCTCGAAAAATTTAGCAATCATTAAGTATGATATTCTAAAAAAAAAAAATGACTTTTGCCTCTGCTAGGTTCAATAATTAGGTTGGGTTGAGGTTGCATCTTCTGTGCAAAAAACTTTTGTGTTCTAAAACATTTTAATCTCCCGGACCTTAGTCGAGGCTCCTGCGGACCACCAGAGGTCCGCGGACCACAGGTTGGGACCCAGTGATCTAAACTAATGTTTAGATAGAGCGATTATTTAGTCACCGCAAAGTTAAAGATAGCTATCACAATTTTTGCAGGCGTTCCATGCAGAGATTTTTGGGTGACCAGGGCACAGTGCCCCTAATAAACGTTACAATCCGACAATTTTGTAAATAAGTGACATATTTGTAAAGTTGTATGACAAGTATTGTTTAAACCTGACAATAATTTTCACCTGTAAGGAGGTAATGTTTAACCGAAATATGTAAAATTGTTGATACAATTTTACAACTCTGTCAGTTTTCTAGCAAGAATACAATTGATGTTAGAAACACTTTTAAACCGATCCCAATTGACAACGTTTGGTAACGATGTTAATCTCATCTTTAACGATTTGGGTAATACTTTTTTACTTTGGAATATGAAGGGTGTAAAAAACCTCTTCACGAAGTCGAAAGGCACTTGTTCTCCCCGTTATTGCGAATTTTTTTTGTTTCACACCATAACTGGGAAGCTTCTAGTTACGGAGATATCGATGTACGGGGGTCAAAGTTACAATAAATAAATACCTAAAGTTCGTCATTGCAGACGAGGTGTGATTGCAGCCCGGGCTAAAGGCGAAGGCTAAATGGAGCCAAGTAAATGAAAAAAACAAAAAAATGATGATGATGATGATTTTTTGTTATTGACTAATTGAAATGAAATGAATGAAATGAGACAACTATTTGACAAGTTTTTTTTTAAATATAAGTACAAGTATTTGATTTTAAAGACCTCCACGACCCCCGTATTATTCAATCCATCCATCAGCACAATGTTTTAAGTACGTTACATTGAGTTCTACAACAAAACATGTTTTTTAACCTCAAAAAAAGAGTTGTTTCCCAGCAATAATTTACTTAGTTTGTACAATAGTTACTTAGTTTGATGTATATGTCACCGTAAAATTGTCAAACACGTTATATTGTAATATCTCTAGCGATATTGTAAAATCTCGAAATATTGTCAAATGAACATACTGCTTTCAACAAAACGTATCATTTTTCGTGATATGCATGCGATGGTAGTCAACTCACGCGGTGTGGAGGGAAGGGGCCTTCTTGCCCAGTGGTACATCTCTCATGAAAAGATATTCTACCATTCCTGAGAAATACCGATTATTATAACCTAACCTTAAAACACTTTATATTCCCCTAAAAAACGTAGTCGACGGAGCCTCGCTTCGCGGGGCACCTATTTCCGAGTGCAAGGTTTATAGGAACCTAACTAACCTAACGGGGGGTGCCCTAAGTCCCGATTATGAGGGCAGAGATACTTCCTTATGTTCAGTTGACAATAATTTGAGAGTTTACAATATCGCTAGAGAGAAACACGTTATATTGTAATATAACGTGTTTGACAATTTTACGGTGACATATATAATGCTTGGTTAACGGCTTTGTGATGAGGTGGTTTACACCCTGTATTATTTTGTGGTAGTCCCGTTTTAATTCGGTGAAGATCTGGTGCTGATCTTCAGAGATAAACAATGGAACTCATCAATAACGAATGCGTAATGCTTTTTCTTTATTTTTTAAACAGCAAGTCTGTAGTAATATATGTAATCGTTTGTATATATATTTATAAATATTGAACAAATATTTACAAATATTTGTTAATATTTGGACAAAAGGCATGACGACAGTATAAAAAAAAATGCAAATTTATTTAGTGCGTCAGTTAGCCTATTGGAAAATAATGGACACGTATTTTTTTTGTAAATCCATTGAATAAATCACACATCTAAATTCTCAGTTTTGATATGTACTTATGGTTTAGGTATGGCCACAAAATTAAAAAAAAATATGCTCGGTAAGTTTCATTGTTGTTTCATGGAGTGCTCAAAATAAATATCACAATTTTTCTTGTATTAGAGTGTCAATTTATTATTATATATTTATTGATTTTTTGTATACTTATTATGAAAGTACAGGATATTGGTGAGATGATATAAAAATGTTAATGGTCTATAATATATTCAATAGGATCTACAAATTACAGGTCCCAAAACATGAAATCAGGTTTCCGTCAGTTTTTGCCTAAACACTTATCTGGAGAACGATTATTACTAAATAAATAAATAACTTAATGCACTGTTTTAGACTTTCTCGGTTTTTCACTACTTAGGTACGGGATTATATCCTTCTTTTTTTGTTTTGAGCACCCGATATTTCGACGCTGTTGCAAGCATCATGATCGCGGGAATACTGAAGAGGTATGCGGGTGGGACGAAAATTATTTATTATGAGCAGACAAATCTATCTACCCTCTTCCTTAGTCTTTTATTAATTCGATTCGATCGATTGTACTCACGACAGAACGCACTCACAGTATCACTAGGTTTTTCTTTATAATGGAGACGCATGTTAGTTTTTATTAGGTTTATCACTGGATTCCACACGTACTCGATATTTTAAAACCGTCTATATAAAACCGTCGTATAAAATTTTTATATTTTGAAATTTCAATAGCTTCTCTGGTTAACCTTGGGATGTAGTATCGGTCTGTTGACAAGATTTGTGGCTTTTGAAACTCAATCCAGTGATTTGGCCCCGAGTCCAATAGATGTTCACTTGTTCAGCTATGGCCGATTTATGTCTCTCATTGTTTTTTACTGCTTTGATGTGCTCATTATTTATTTTTATTTTCATCCGTATCTGGCTTGACCATGCATCACCTTCACTTTGGGCCCTATCAGAATACCAGCGCTGTGACTTTTTTTAATTTACAGCACCATGCTGAGATAGGAACCTTTTGGCCTCGTACAGGACGAGGTTTTTTATGTGTAATTTTTATACTGTTAATTTTGATGTGTTTGTCCTGTGTGGGCTAATAAATGCTTTTTCTTTCTTCTTTATTTCTTTCATTAATCCGGCATGAGATGGTTCGTTTGGTTTGCCCAATGTATTAGCTGCCGCAAGTGCAATCACGGATATAATCCCGTAACTACTTTAAGTGTAAATCGATGCCCCCAAACAAGAACTCGGTAATGTACTATTACGAGGTTTATGCTGTTATGTCAAATTCGGCATCTATGGACTGGAATACACCTTCTCAATTTTTTTCAGATTTTTCCTATTGATATTTACAAAGAAATCATGACACACGTGTTTATTGTTGGGAATTTAGACACAATAATATTTCGGCAAAAAACCTGTTATAGGTCTGTACGAAAAAACTATTTATTTTTTATTTTGGTAAGTTGCGATTACCGGGTTATTGGCGTAAATCATTTTCATGAAATTTTTGGTAAACGTGTTTATGGGGTTTTTGTTGAAATAATTTTAAAATACGTGTTCCGTAATATTCACTAACAATGTTATTTAAGTTTGGTATTGGCTCATTAATGTACGTAATATTTCAATACGGTAAATTTATTCCAAACTAGCTTCTGCCAGCGGCTTCGCCCGCGTGAAGTTTGATTATTGTCCCATGGGATCTTACTACCGGAATAAAATGTAGGTATCCTATGTTTTATGTGGGTCATAGCGTGATGATATAAACGTAAGAGTAAACAAATATAATAATAACAAATCTCCGAACTGCTAAGCTATCGGGAGTTACACGTGTTATTGTGAGTCAACTATAAAAGATAGACATATGCTGTCTTGGGATATTTTTTATATAATTTTATGTGGAATATTTCCGTTACACATGATTTATATGTAGCTTTAACCATTAAGGCTGCACACGCGACGGAAGCTAAAAAAACCAAGTAACTTCTCCCGTTTTCCCAACATTTCCTTTCACTGCTCTGCTCCTATTAATGGTAGCGTGATGAAAAGTATACTATTACCTGCTCAGGAGTATGTAGAATAATTGTACCAAGTTTCGTTAAAATCCGTCGAGTAGTTTTTTTTTCTATAAATAACATACAGACAGACAGACAGACAGACAGACAGACAAAAATTTTACTGATTGCATTTTTGGCATCAGTATCGATCACTAATCACCCCCCGATAGTTATTTTGTAAATATATTTCATGTACAGAATTGACCTCTCTACAGATTTATTATAAGTATAGATTTTAATACACCTAGCTCTGTTCTGGATATTACTGTATTTGTCTAGCCGTGCAATAGTTTGTAAAGAGTGGTTGTCTCTTTCTTTTAGTTGCTGATAGACAGTGATAGATATATGCCACGCCCCCAACAAGTGTACTTGGCCACGGCCCGGTGCGTAAAGTTTGTTTACGTAAACAGTTGCATTCAGATCTCTGCATTTCAGATTTTCCTTCGTCCACTGTAGGGACAGAAGTGGTTAAATCGTCCATGTACAGCTCATGAGACGCCACATCAGCGGCTCGCGGAAAACGATCGCGTTCGTCGATCGCTAGCTGTCGCACAGTGCGCATAGCTAAGATAGGGCTGCATTTTAAACCGAACGCGACTCGATTAAACTGCGCGCAAAGCGGAATAAAATCTTTTGATATTTGCGGTGATCAGATTGAAGAAGAATTCTGAGATACATTAATAAATAACTTGTCTAAAATCCGTTGTATTATTATTGAAGTAGAGGAAACTAACGATTTGTAACAAATAATTGTTATTACAAGCAACGAACGGAAAACATAATTTCATCAAGTCATTATATCATCTGTCTAGCCTTTTCCTAGCTATGTTGGGATCGGCTTCCAGTCTAACCGGATGCAGCTGAATACCAGTATCTTACATGGAGCGACTGCCTATCTGACCTCCACAACCCAGTTAATACCAGACTGGGTAATACACTTGGTGAGATTGGTTGTCCGACTTTTGGGCCACTGACTACCTGTAACGACTGTGAAAGATCTACAAATGACAGCCGGGACCAATAGTTTAATGCTTTCCGAGACACGGAAGAAACTCGGGGCGGTCACCCATCCACAGATCAACCTAGGCGAGCACGTCGTAAACTAAAGATTGGCCCGAGTTGCTTTTATTATTTGGCCACTAGCAAAATAAATTTATATCATTTCAAGGAGTAAAACTCGCTATTTCTCATTTATTTTTTTGTGACATGCCTCTTAAGCATACTCGCTGAAATAAATATGTACAATACACCACTATCGTAGAGCAGCGATGGCCCAGTGGTGGCAGCTCCGACTTACGAACAATAAGTCGTGGGTTCGAACCCAGACAGGTGCATTACTTTGTGTAATTTATTTCATCACCACTGCTCTCAAAACGGTGAAGGAAAACATCGTGAGGAAACCGGCATGTCCTAGAACCTAAAATTCCAAGACATGTGACATCTACCAAATCGCACTGGGCCCGCGTGGTGGATATGTCACCGTAAAATTGTCAAATATATTGTAATATCTCTAGCGATATTGTAAAGTCTCGAATTATTGTCAAATGAACATACTGCTTACAACAAAACGCATTATTTTTCGTGAAATGCATGCGATGGTAGTCAACTTACGCGGTGTGGAGGGAAGGAGGGGTCCCCCTTGCCCAGTGGCACAACTCTCATGAACCTAACTAACCTAACGGGGGGTGCCCCAAGTCCCGATTATGGGGGCAGAGATACTTTCGTATGTTCAGTTGACAATAATTCGAGACATTACAATATCGCGAGAAAAAACACGTTATATTGTCATATAACGTGTTTGATAAATTTACGGTGACAGATATATTGCCCATACGCAAAATACGCGCTTTCACGTGGAGTTGCGGACACCAGCCCGTCGTACAATACAATACAATACACCACTGTCTACCCGCTCAGACAAAACAAGCGTGAAGTTATTAGTGTATGTGTGTCTGTCCAGCTTATGTTGTCAGTGGAAATCATGGGACGAGTGACGGCAGTGTCGTGTCACCAAATTACACGGTACTCGATGGTTTGTGCTGTGACATGTGTCGATATCGATGTCGAATTTTTTTGAATGAAAAAAAAAAGAAAGGAGAAAAAAAATATTTATTCGACGCAAAGTCATGACGTGCATACAATATGAGGGATTTTCTTTTTAAACTCTTCCCTAGTCGCTGGATAGATGGCGCTGAAATTAGTAAGTTACTGCAAGGAACGGCACGTCACATCATTTCCCTTGGATTTTATGGTTATATTCGGAAGCTTTCGTAAACAAAATCGTCAGTCAACGAGCGTATGTGACGTGACGCAATGTTTTTTTCCAAGCGTTTTGGTTTTTGGCACCTAGTAATGGAGTCAGTTCAACGTTTTTTATCAAACATAGCCAAGAACACTCCCAACTAATTCACATTACAAACAAACAAAATCAAAATCGGTTCTTCCCTTCGGGCGTTACAATACCACAGACAAACACACACACGCACGTCAAACTTATAATACCTACCCCGTAGTTTTAGCGTCGGGGGTTAAAAATCACTGGACCTATTTAAAAAAACTTTCAGCAAGGGATAACTTCTTTATCGGCGAGTGATCTATATTGGCTATATTTCATCCCCGTACTCCGACGGAAACGAGAACTATGCAGGTGAAACCGTGTGACGTCCGCTAGTTTATTAATATAGGTTCCGCAACAGCTTCTGTGTACAACATTTAGGTATACATACGCTTTACATTCTTGGACTTAAACAGTCGCTAATACAGGTTAAGGGGGATTTTCCACCTACCGGGGTTGCGGGCCTGTTCGAAAGAGATACCGTGGCCCCGGAACATAAAGAGCGAGGAAGGAACATGGATGGGTTTTAGTCAGTAAGAGTCTGACACTCCCTCCCGCTCCGCCCAGAGTGGGAGAAGTCATTTTATGATTTCCCATCCGAAAAAAATAAAAGGGGGATTCTCCAAGGTAGCCCGCGAAATACTAAATTTCTTACGTTTTTTGCAATTAATAGGGCAGTGCTAAGTTGTATGTTGATAAACATATCGGTCGCGACTGTAAGACGTAGTAAGTTACATTGAAATGAGTGTCTCTAGACATGAAATACAATAGTAAACCTTACATTTAAGAGTTTACTTAGCTAACGAAACATAATACAAAGAAAAACATTATGCTGTAATTTAGCTATCTAATTACAATTAAAACTAAAAAAAGACATAATTATTGATGTTAAAACAGATAAAAATGAGATCACAACTCATAAACATATATTTTTACAACATTATTAAAAATAAAAAAAGAATTATTGTAACAAAAACCGACTTCAGAGAAAACAAAAAAGTGAAAAATAACTTCAGAAAAAACGCTTCAGAAGTCGGTGACCTTTTTTTGATTGATTTAGTTTTTTTGTCACCGACTTCTGAAGCGTTTTTTCTGAAGTTATTTTTCACTTTTTTGTTTTCTCTGAAGTCGGTTTTATTTTTTGTAAAAAAGTTTTTATTTTTCACTTTTTAGTGGTTCACATGTGCTTACCCCTTCACAGCGTACCGGCGTGATTTTAGGTTATGATCTGGTGTAAACAATAGACAGATATGAGATTTCGGCAATCCCAGTACATTTTCTATCATTTATTGAGGAGTTCCGTTGCATATCTCCGAAGTTCTTCATCAGATCTTCATCAAATTGAATTGGGATCACTTCGAGAAAGTACAATTCCTAAAACTACCCAAACCGCTTCTAGTGTGCCTATAAAATGTGAAGAATTCTCTCTATTTCTCCAGAATCCCATCATCAGCTACTGATTTGATGATTATAAGACCACACAGGAAGCACCAGCTTTCAAATAAAATAAGAACGATCAAAATCGGTTCACCCAGTACAAAGTACTGAGATAACAAATATTTTCGAAATCGGCTGTATTTTACACATATGCGTACCCCCTCAGAGCATACAGGCGTGATGTTACGTCATAATATAGTATAAACAATGAACCTACAAGCGATGGCAGCAATCACTGCAGATTTGCTGTGTATTTTTGAAGAGTTCCGTTGTATATATCCGAAGATCAGCATCAGATCTTCAACAAATTAAAATGGGACCAATCGACAAGCACCAGCTTTCATACAAAAAAAGAATCATCTAAATCGGTTCACCCAGTCGAAAGTTCTGAGGTAACAAACACAAAAAAAAAAAAAAAAAAAAAAAAAAAAAATACAGACGAATTGATAACCTCCTCTTTTTGGAAGTCAGTGGAAAATATAAAGCTAAAAGAATCATTAATTAATACTAACATTTAAAAAAACTTGACACTGGTTGTCAGACATTTTGGCCCAGGACTACCTGTACCGACAGTGAAAGATGGACAAATGACAGCCGGGACGAACAGCTAAATGTGCTTTCCGAGGCACGGAGGAAACTCGATATGTAAGGATGGTCACCTACCCTGCCGGGATAGCGGACCTGTTCGAAAGAGATACCGCGGCCCCGGAACACAAAAGGCGAGGAAGGAACATGAATGGGTTTTAGGTAGTAAAAGTCTGACAATCCCTCCCGCTCCGCCCAGAGTAGGAGAAGTTATTTGATGATTTCCCATCCTAAAAAAAAGGGTGGTCACCCATCCACAAACCAACCTAGGCAAGCATGGCTTAACCTAAAGATAGACCCGAGCGGCCGCTATTATTTAGCCACGAGCTCCTCGTTGACACCCTTTGGGTATGGAACTCTAAGTATGTTTGTGATGTACTTCAACTTCAGCTACATTATTTTAATACCTAGTCGTCTTTGTTTCGACAATTCAAAAAGTGAAAAATAAAACCGACTTAAAAAAAAAACTAAAAAGTGAAAAATAACTTTAGCTTCTGAAGTCGGTTACCTTTGTTTGATTGATTAAGTTTTTTTGTCACCGACTTCAGAAGCTAAAGTTATTTTTCACTTTTTTGTTTTTTTTTTTAAGTCGGTTTTAATTTTTCCAAAAAAAAAAATATTTTTCACTTTTAAGTGGTTCACATGTGCCTGATATACATGGAAAGTGCATACCGTTACAATTACAACAAACCCAAACACGGCTAGGATACATTGCCTCATTATGGAGTTCCGTGACTCTTGGCTTCATCATCAGATCTGATGGTAGAATGGTTCTTATCAAACGCAAATGCTTCACTTGTTGTAGAAAATACCAAAATTGCAACACGTTATCATATAAAATTTGAAGAGATCCCTCGATTTCGCCAAGATTCCATCATCAGATCCCAACTTGGTGGCTATGGGACCATTTGGAAAGAATACCCTTTCCAACAAAAAAAGAATTTTCCAAATCGATTGGCAAGCGAAGGAGTTATGCCCGAACTAACATTAAAAAAAAAATTGAGGACCTCCTCCTTTTTTAGAAGTCGGTTAAAAAGTCTATTTGAAATAAAATGATTTGATTTTGAATTCGATGTTTTAATATCGTCTGTGTCGTATGTGTGTTATTATTATTAAACATGATCCATGCACGACTGACTTGGCCTTGGAAAGATCTATCTCAAAAGCAAAACATTCGAAAATATTCCGCGAAAATGTATCTTTTTTGTGGAACGAAAGTGTGAGCTATAAATAATCATTTACATCGTTTAGAGTACGATTTACACCAGTCGGCGCGAGTTGGGCCGCATCGGAGCACATTTCACAACGTGTTGAAGGAAATTAAAACTTAAATAAAAAAAATAAAAAACATCGCTGTACATTAACACACAGCGCCACCTAGTACCACACTAAGCAAAGCTTGTCTCGTGGACACTAGATAGTTGATATACTACATATATACTTTTTTGATTGTAAATACATCCTTATTATAATTAGAAACGAAAAATACATATACACATAAAACTTGTTGGAAGGAGTTACATGTCATATTGTCACTAATCTCATCTTTGTCGTCCTGCCTTTCTTTGTTTCGGTCGGCGCAACTTTTCTTGATTCCTTGTTGGATAATTTTTTAACACACACGCTAGCAAAGCCGCGAGTAAGGCTGCCTGTCCACTGAAGCGGAGCTAGGCTCCGGAGCGGAGAAAAGGATAAATATTAACCAATAGGATTGCATACTGGAGCTAAGCTGGTATTTCACGCAATTTTATTGGTTAATATTTATCCTTTTCTCCGCTCCGGAGCCTAGCTCCGCTTCAGTGGACAGGCAGCCTAAAAGGCGTTACAAAAACTAATAGCAAATTATTGCCTTACCCTCTAGATGATAAAAAAAATATTTATATCTTTATTCTGCATCATCATAATAAAAGAAAATTCTTATCGATAGTTTTCCACCGCCCCTTCACTAGTCATTACCTTGTCATTCAGTCGGCCATCTTGGATAGTTTATTTGAAAATCGAACGCCGCCGCGGAAGCGCGTGATACTGTCATGGCGCGCGAATAATCGTAGGTAGTGATAATAAATTATAATTTTTTCTATGAACAATTTTGAAAAACTGTTTTGAAGTGTTGATAAATCATGAACAGTTAACTCTTAATTACATGTTATATTTGTTGTGTTGTGGAGTGTTCAAATGGAGTAATAATAATTAAGGTAAGAGTTAAAAACACCAATGTTGCATTCAAATAATTCGAGTATAAAACTTGTCGGAAAATTGGCGAATGGTTTTCTTATCGATACCTAAGGTAGCTGAGTTTGTTTACATTACAGCAAATGTTTCACACTTACAAAACCTATCAATCAATTAGTGACGGATTTTAGACAACACTTTCTTTGCTCTCGTTTGCTGAAAAGCAGTACCGATATATCGCCTACGTCATGCCACTGCTGGGCAAAGGCTTCTGGTCCCATGCTACAAATTGAGAGCCAATAAAACATTGCCCACTGGGTGGTTAGTTTTGTCCAGCTCAACCTGCAATCTTCTAAGAGATGTGCCGCAGAAAAAAAAAATCTAAATAACCTTCCTTCCTTATCGTGTGGTTAGCTGCCTTACCCGTCAGAGTTTTTATGGTGCCCATGGGTCTCAGGCATGCTGGTTTCCTCACGATGTTTTCCTTCACCGAAGCAAGTGATAATTATAAAAAGGAAAATCCTGTTTATGCATCGGCCAGTTTTAAACATTTCGCAGCAGATACACTAATCAAAATAATCATATTTCCTATGTAAAACTAGCTTATTCCCACAGCTGCGCCTACGCGGAGTTCGGTAACTGTCCCATGGGATTTACTACCGGAATAAAAAAAAGCGTTCAAGTGCGAGTCGGACTCGCCCATGAAGGGTTCCGTAGTTTCGGTTTACGATTTATGACGTTTTAAAAAAACTACTTACCGAACGAGGTCTCGTTCAAACCAATTTTCGGTGGAAGTTTACATGGTAATGTACATCATATATTTTTTTAGTTTTATCATTCTCTCATTTTAGAAGTTATAGGGGGAGAGACACTCATTTTACCCCTTTGGAAGTGTCTCGCGCGCAAACTAGGTATTTAGTTTAGAAAAAATATATTAGAAATCTCAATATCTTTTTTGAAGACCTATCCATATACCCCACAAGTATAGGTTTGACGAAAAAAAAAATCGAATTTCAGTTCTAAGTATGGGGAACCCCCAAATTTTATTGTGTTTTTTTTTCTATTTTTGTGTGAAAATCTTAGTGCGGTTCACAGAAAACATCTACTTTCCAAGTTTCAACAGCATAGTATAGTTTCGGAAAAAAGTGGCGGTGACATACGGACGGACGGACGGACAGACAGACAGACAGATATGACGAATCTATTAGGGTTCCGTCTTTTTCCATATGGCTACGTAACCCTAAAAATAGCTGTCTTAAAAGTCGGTTTATTATTATTATTATAAGCCTACATTGTCCCACTGCAGGGCAAAGGCCTCCCTTCCCTCCTTCCACATTTCGCGATCTTGTGCGATTGTAGGCCAATCCTTTGCGAAAGAGTCTAGCTCATCCCGCCATCTCCTTCTGGGCCTGCCGCGTTGTCGTTTCCTGCTATTTGGTAACCACTGAGTGGTAATTTTAGCCCATTGCTCCTCCGACATGCGGTAGATGTGACCAGCCCAGTTCCAGTTTAGCCTGGCAGCCGTAATGCCAACATCAGCTATTTGGGTTTTGGAGCGAAGTATAGAGTTTCTGACACGGTCCGTAAGTTTGACACCCAGTATGCTTCGCTCCATAGCTCGTTGGCAGACCCCAAGTGCGGACTTACGACGATTTGTGAGTGACCACGTCTGCGCTCCATAAGTAAGGGTGGGGAGAATGCACATGTCCATGAGCTTTCGCTTAAGTGCGAGAGGGAGAGATCCCTTCATAAGATGTTTCATCGACCAGTAGCTCTTCCAGGCGTTCTCGGTGCGTCGAGCAACTTCTTTATCTTGTCTTGCCTGGAAAGAGACTATCTGGCCGAGGTATATGTACTCATGGACATATTCAATCGCCACACCCCCAACCTCTATGTTATGCTCTGTGCTGTTCCTCATGAGTTTTGTTTTGTTCATATTCATTGAAAGCCCGACTTGGAGACTGGCGTGGCTCAGTTGATCGAGCATTAGCCCTAGCTCAGCTGCTGAGGAAGAAAAAAGGACGATATCGTCGGCGAAACGAAGATTAGGTAAGTTCTTTCCACCGACGACAACAACCTTGTTCTGCCAGTGTGGGTTTATCTCTTGAAAAACCTCTTCCAGCGTAGCTGTGAAAAGCCGGTTTACGGACGACAAATTTACGTGATAACGTCATTTTTCATGATATTAGTGATTTTAACTTAAAAAAAATAAAACCGACTTAAAAAAAAAACAAAAAAGTGAAAAATAACTTTAGGTTCTGAAGTCGGTGACAAAAAACTAAAGCAATCAAACAAAGGTCACCGACTTCAGAAGATAAAGTTATTTTTCACTTTTTTGTTTTTTTTTGAAGTCGGTTTTATTTTTTGCAAAATAGTTTTTATTTTTCACTTTTTAGTGGTTCACATGTGCTTGATACATGGAAAGTGCATACCGTTACAATTACAACAAGCCCAAACACGACTATGGTACATTGTCTCATTATGGAGTTCCGTAACTCTTGGCTTCAACATCAGATCTGATGGTTGAATGGGTGTTATCAAACGCAAATGCTTTACTTGTTGTAAAAAATACCAAAATCGCAACACGTTTTCATATAAAATTTGAAGAGTTCCCTCGATTTCGCCAAGATTCCATCATCAGATCCCGATTTGGTGGATATGGGACCATTTGGAAAGAATACCCTTTCCAACAAAAAAAAGAATTTTCCAAATCGGTTGGCAAGCGACGGAGTTATGCCCGAACATCCATAAAAAAAAAAGAAATAGAAACATCCGAATTGAGAACCTCCTCCTTTTTTAGAAGTCGGTTAAAAATAATTCAACCCCCTTTTCAACACTCATAAGGATTGTAATTACATAGATATAATACATTTTGTGACTTTTACTTCGAAAATTAAGGACCTTGCATACACTACTTTATCCCCTTTTTTAACCTTTTATGAGTTGGAACGTAAAGGGCGAGGAAGGAACATGGATGGGTTTTAGTCAGTAAAAGTCTGACACTCCCTCCCGCTCCGCCCAGAGTGGGAGAAGTTATTTGATGATTACCCATCCTAAAAAAAACAGGGGTTGAAATTATCAAAAACCGCTGAAACAAATGTAAATTAATTTTCAATCGTCAGCCTAAACAGAACATTTTGAGATCCTAACGACGGACTTTCATTCAAACTTTCATCCCCTATTTAACTCCTTAGGGGTTGAATTTAAAAAAAACCTTCCTCTTTTCATCAAGTTTACCACTGAACAAAATTTCAGTTGGGTTTGTGCTGGGCGTTGATCGCCGGATCGGAACGTTGACACTTTTTCGTGCGTGTAGCCGGTGTTCATCGATATAGGAGACGTTGTCACGTCAAAAGTACTCGTATACTATGTGCTAATCCAGGTTATACTTAAACAACCGCGGGCCTGTGGACTGTGAGCTATGGGCTCGATGGCCGTTCGTCTGTCTTATGACGACAGGCCGTTTCGACGGCGTCACAGTGTTCCACGCCCGCCGAGCAAGAGATGTCAGCAAAATGAAGGGGGCCCCTTCATTTCGCTGTCATGCAAGGGCCGAAGCCTGCCGGAGCTGCGGGACTGTTCGAAAGAGATACCGTGGCCCCGGAACATAAAGGGCGAGGAAGGAATATAGATGGGTTTCAGTCAGTAAAATTCTGACACTCCCTCCCGCTCCGTCAAGAGTGGGAGCAGTTATTTGATGATTTCCGATCCGAATAATAATATAAAAAGATTATAAACTACTCGCTGGCGTTCAGTAGTTTTTGCATGAAGAGTAATGAACGTCGATTCATACTCACAAACTTTTACTTTTACAATATGTATAAGTAGGAGAGAACTTACAACAACTGGCTGGAAAATTATAAGTTATTATCTCATTTTGTGCTGACAAAGAGATATTTCATAGTCTTCTCTTCGGCTCGGCACCCAGACTTAACTGGATGCAGCTGAATACCAGTATTTTAGATAGAGCGACCTTTTAATTTTTTTCATTTTAACGACTGTTATAGATCTACAAATGACAGCCGGGACCAACAGCTTAACATGCTTCCGAGCCACAGAGGAAACTCGGCATGGAAGGGTGGTTACCCATCCACACAGATCAACCTAGCCGCGAGTGGCTATTATTATTTAGCCACTAGCTCCTCCTGTCATTATTATTTCATTTTGTGCTAACAAAGAAAGATATTATTATAGTGTTATTATTATATCATTTCCCATTATATCGTAGTTCGGGTAGTAAAGCGGATCTTACGTCATTTTGATGGTTTCAGCAATCACCATCATCAGCACCAGCCTATAATGTTCCCACTGCTGGAACACGACTAAAATCTATTAAGGCGATTACATGAGCTAAACGCGAGTTTTATAATTACTAAAAGTATATATACTTTTAGTAATTATAAAATTCGCGTTTATAGCAGTGAATCCACTGCTATAAACAAGACCAGAAAAATATATGATATTCTTCAGGATATATGCTAGCATAATACTGTATTGAAAACATAATACAATTAATTTGGCTCGATAAAAAAAATCACGAACTTATCTATAAAAATATCTTTCAAACAATAAAAACCATATTAATATGCATGTGATCATTCAGATTTTTTGGCAAATAATTCTACAAGCAATATATTAGCATGATACTGTTTTAGTTTGTTAATCCAATCAATAGTTTTTTTGTAAATCGATCGAAACCACTCATTTCGCGCTATTTGGCCCGCAGTGGCTGACGTAACAACCACTTTGTAGTGCAAACTGATTAGAACTTTATTCTAACAGCATTTCAAATGAAGTTTGAACCACCACAAATAGAGTTGCTAATTTAGCTCGTCTAAGCGCCTTAAGGCTCCTGGGTAGCCCGCAAAGTTCCAAATTCCTTACGTTATTTGCAATTTGCAGGCCAGTGCTAGATTGTATGTTGTATAACACCGTATAGAAAAGCACGATGTTTTAAGAAGACGCATTCATGGGTATCGCTACTTTTCTCACGCCGCTTCTCCGTGAACGGAGTAGTCGGAGTATTGAGGAGACCGTCCACATGTCCGCATCGTAATCATGGGACGCATCGCATCAAACGCATCGTAGTATTATTGAACAGATTCAAGCGATCCGTACGGTGCGTATAAGTGTGTGACTTATACGAGCTCTGCGTTTTGCTATCGCAAACTGATGGAACGTTGAACATCGATGATTGGTAGGATTAGAATAAAATGCGTTTAGTTTTGTTCGATGACACACAGGAACACTTATAAAAAAACGTTTTCTTCGTCTGATGCCTCTCCAATTACTGAAGGTGACAAGAAGACAAGGGGGACTTAATCGCCACCAAGTCCAAATATTTCCCCTTGTCTTTTGCGAGGTGTAACCTCTCAATGAAAAACATTCGCGTATGGACAGGAATCACGAGTGCTGACTTGTGATTTCTGTCCATCCGCGAATGTGTTTTACCTTATTGTGAACCAACCCGGCTGTCAGTGGTCTCGAAAACACTAATTAATAAATATCGCTGGACATTAACAGACAGCCCCATCTAGTGCCACACTAAGCAAGGCTTGTGTCGTGGTCACCAGATAGTTGATATACTACATAATTATACCCTTTTTTTGTAAATACATACTTATTATACATATAAACATCCATGACTCCGAAGCAAATGTCCATGCTCATCACACAAACACTTGCTCCTCCTGGGATTCGAACCCAGGACCCTAAGAACGTAAGGCAGCGTCACTACCGCTACGCCATTCGTCGGTCGTCATTAATTCCTTCATTAATTCGTCATCAATTCCTTCATTGTCATCGACATTGCCTTTTCACAACTATGTTGGGTTCGGTTGAATACCATTATTTCACATGGACAAACCTATATGACCTCCACAACCAAATTAATACTGGAAAATACAAAACCCCTTGGACCAGGGGCTTTGGCTGGTTGTCAGACTTTTTTGGCCACTGGCTACCTTTAACAACTGTTAAAGGTTATTTAACGTGCTTTCCGAGGTACGGAGAAAACTCTGTATGTATTGGGTGGTCACCCATCCACAGACCAACCTAGGAAAGCCCGGCTTAACCTAAAGATCGACCCGAGCAGCTGTAGTTGAGATACGGAAGAAATTCCTTCTTCTTGTTCTTCGTGTCGATGATTTCCCCTTTTTATTTTAAACTAGCTGACCCACGCAACTTCGTCTACGTCACATAAGAGAGAAAACTAAAGGAAAAAAAATCACCGTTTTTGCAACATTTTTCATTTCTGCTCCACTCCTAATAACCGTAGCGTGGTGTTATATAGCCTAAAGCCTTCCTCGATAAATGGACTATCCAACACAAAAATAATTTTTCAATTCGAGCCGGTAGTTCCTGAGATTAGCGCGTTCAACCAAACAAACAAACTCTTCTGCTTTATAATATTAGTATAGATCGTTGTCGACCAGTACTCTGCTACCTCGACAGCGTTTGGGGTGACCTCGGAAAGGTTCCTCAGAGTGCAGATGGAGCCACACATAGCACACTCCACATCTTAAGGCGGAGGTTTCTTGAAAACGGTCCAAAAGGCGGTTTTTAAAAGCAGTGTATCTCTAATACTGTAAATAATTTCGACAAATAAAAAAACCTTTATATTTTGAAGTCCTTTTTGCATACACTGATGGAACTCAAAACATAATTTGACAAACTTTAATAAGAAAGAAAGAAAGAAAGAAAAATATTTATTTGACGTCAGTTAATGAAGCACACACAATACTAAATAAAAAAAAAAGATACAAAACAATAAGTTACCTTCAAACATACCTCTTAATTTTCTTTCAAAGCAGTTTAGCCATTTATTGACAATGATAATTATAATTAAAAATATAACATAAAATTTCAAATGCTAAACTACATCTACTAATGGATTAATTATTATTAAATAGTTAAGTTCTAGTTTTAAATCGATCAAAAATACTCATTTCGCACTATTCGGCCCGCAGTGACTGAAGTAACAACCAATTTGTAGTGCAAGCTGATTAGAACTTTATTCTAACAGTATTTCAAACGAAGTTTGAACCACCACAAATAGAGTTGCTTATTTAGCTGATGTCGTCGCCTTAACAAGCTCCGATATTCACTGTTTTAGACTTTCATGGTTTTTCACTACACTTAACGATACTGTGAGTGCGTTCTGTCGTGAGTTACAATCGAGTTCCAGTAGTGCGCGTAATAAATGACTAAGGAGCAGACAAATCTGTCTACCCTCTTGGTAGACAGATTTGTCTGCTCATAATTAATAATTTTCGTCCCACCCGCACACCTCTTCAGTATTCCCGCGATCATGATGCTTGCACCAGCGTCAAAATATCGGGTGCTCGAAAAACTTAAGGAAAATCACGGATATAATCCCGTAAGTACTTTAAGCTCCGATATTATACGCGAATGTGTTTAAATTCTTTGCCAGCCAAAATCTATTACGAAAAGCATTATAAAGCAATGTATAAAGCTTTAACACCCACGGTTGGAAATTGTGGAACTATTTTTACCCGAAATTACGACAAAATTATCTTCTGTACGTTCTGACGTCAGATCAAACGTAGTTGTACTGCAAGTGCTTGTATAATATGAGAACCATGCATACAAACTGACGTTGAATTTGCTGAATCTTTGGTACTTTGACCTTTTACGTAACGATAAGGTTCTCAGGAATGATCCTTAACAAAAGAACAATATCGCAATGAACCATGCACACTCGTATATAAAGTCACAACACACGCACAAGCACACACTCTCGTTTTTTTTTTTTTAATGGGACTATGCAGAAACTAATGAACACGAACGACACCTGAATCTTAGATACTCGTAGTTTTGGTTCGTCCTTGGTTATGAAGACAGGCGAACCACTTATTTTTTTAACCCCCGACGCAAAAACGACGGGGTATTATAAGTTTGACGTGTGTGTGTGTGTGTGCATGTCTGTGGCATCGTACCTCCAGAACGGATGACATGATTTTGATTTTGTTTATTTTTGTTTGAAATATGAATTAGACGGGAGTGTTCTTAGCTATATTTATAAAAATCCATCAAAGATGACCGCCGCCATGAAATTTCTTCAACAACTCCCTCAATTTGGGTATCAAATGAAAGGGTTTGACGAGCTATAAGGATATAAGGTGTATCGTTTCATACATTTAAAAAAATCTGCTGTTCTGTACATTTTGACGAGATAAGCGAACATACATAATTTATTATACGGGGTGTAAACCACCTCATCACAAAGCCGTTAACCAAGCATTCTGTACATCAAACTAAGTAACTTTACGCAAAAATTATTGCTGGGATGGATGTAACGCTCTTAAAACATTGTGCTGGTGGATGGCTTGAATAGTACGGGGCCCGTGGAGGTGATAAAAGTCAAAGTCTTACAAAAAGTATTTACAAAAAAAAACTTGTCAAAAAGTTGTAATTTTGATCTCCGTAACTAGAAGGTTCCCAGGTATGATGTAGAACAAAAAAATAATCGCAATGATGGGGAGAACAAGTGCCTTTCGTGTTTGTGAAGAGGTGTTTCACACCCTTTATAGGGTACAATACAGCAGATTTTTCGCGATTCAGTGTTTAGTTCCATAGTAAAACGTAGTGAAGAAAAAATAGTGTTAATTAATAGAAAGAAAAAAATAGTAATGATGAGTACAATGAACCCCTACCCTTAAGAGATTATGTGTTTGAATAGATATACCTTATAATTTTGTTAAGGCGACTACAAGATCAAACGCGTGTTTTATAATGCCTGAAAGTATATGATTCACTGCAACAAACAAAACCAGAAAAATATATGATATTTTTCAGGTTAGATGCTAGTATGATAGCGTTTTTTTGAGTGTAGTTTGAAAACATAATACAATTAATTTTACTTGATGAAAAAAAATCACGAACTTATTTAAAAAAAAAAATCTTTTAGCTACTAAAAACCTTACTAAAATACATGCGATAATTCTAAAAACAACATATTAGCATCTTAGTATTTTATTTTTTTAGTCCAATCAATAGATTTTTTGTGAATCGAACGAAACTACTGATTTCGCACTATTTGACCCGCAGTGACTGACGTAACAACCACTTTGTAGTTGCAAGCTGATTAGAACTTTATTCTAACAGTATTTCAGACGAAGTTTGAACCACCACAAATAGAGTTGCTAAGTTAGCTCCTTCAGTCACCTTAATAAGAATAGGATACTTTTTATCCCGGGTAGTAAAAACCCGTGGGACAATAAAGGGTGTAAAACACCTCTTCACGAAGCCGAAATGCACTTGTTCTCCCCATCATTGCGAGCATTGTTTTGTTCTTCACCATACCTGGGAACCTTCTAGTTACGGAGATATAGAGGGTCAAAGTTACAACTTTTTGACAAGTTGTTTCTTAAATACAAGATTTTTTTGTAAACTTTTGACTTTTAGCACCTCCACGACCCCCGTACTATTCAATCCATCCATCAGCACAATGTTTTAAGTTACACTGAGTTCTACCACAAAACATGATTTATAACCTCAAAAAAAAAAATTTGTTTCCCAGCAATAATTTTTGCGTAAAGTTACTTGTTAGATGTACAGAATGCTTGGTTAACGGCTTTGTGATGAGGTGGTTTACACCCTGTATAATAGGCATGTTAACTGAAAGAATTTGTTCGTCAATTAGATTATCAAAAAATATTTCACCCGTATTTTTTCTTTTGTTACATAAACCAAAATTGACGAAGATATGACGCTTTTAAAATTCTCAATACGTCACTGTTCGGTATCATTCTTAGTGAGTTCTGACGTCACCACCCCCACTCCCGAGTTATGATGCGTCTCATCTTTGTCAATATTCGTTGATTTACAAAAACAAAAAATACGTGTCCATTATTTTGCAATACTCTAACTGACGGACTAAATAGATTTGCAATTTATTGATGGTGGAAAGTAGCCTATTCCCTCCACAAATACACGGGCATAAGCTAGCAACAAAATTATAAGTAAACATGTTTTCTTAGCAAGATTTTTTACCTACCTTCGTAAATAATTTAACAAAATATGTAGGTACATACAATATGAAGACTTACATGTATATGTATTACTAGCTGACCCACGCAACTTCAAACTGAAAAAAAATGCCCGTTTTTGCAACATTTTTCATTCCTGCTCCGCTCCTCATGGTCGTAGCGTGATGTTGTATAGCCTATAGTCTTCTTCGATAAACGGACTATCTAACACAAAACGATTTTTTCAATTCGAACCAGTAGATCCTGAGATGTGCGCGTTCAACCAAACAAACCAACAAACTTTTCTGCTTTATAATATTATATAATATTATATTATATTAGTATAGATGACGTGTATACGTGTTTTTGCTATGTTTTCCGGTTATGTCTAGTCCATTATATTTTTTGATTAGTTAAATAGTTTTTAGCATAAATTCTGGTTTTGATACAAAAACTCGGCCGAGGTTCAAGGGCCTCAGTTATTATTTGACTTCAGACATTATTTTCTGGTTTTTACCGATAATCTCAATTATCATCATCATTTCAGCCGAAACACGTCCACTGCTGGACATAGGCCTCCATAAATGCTGCCAGATTGACTGGTCCCGTGCGACTCGCATCCAGCAAATGTAATTCTTAGAATCAAACTTATCCCACTTGGTATATTTGAAAATATTAGATTTTTAAAAAGGACTTTGATCCCCCATACATAGTCCGGTCAATTTAGACATAAAAATAGTGGTCAAATAACAAAAATTTCCGGAGAGCCAAATATTAGTGGAGAGCTGGGGTTTCGCATTATAAATAAAGTTTAAAAAATCCCCATCGATCCTATCTGTGTGTGCAACAAAATTTATTCGGAGTCAAACCTCAAAACTTGAGGTTTTATGGATTTTTTCTCGAAAACGGTAAGTTTTATAAAAAAAACCACGAACCAAAGTTGAAGATCTTAATTTTTTCTACAAAAACGGTCTTGATGTTTTTTTCCTAAGAGTTACCATTCCTGAGATATCGCGATTCTAAGAGTCACATTATACATGACTAGCTGACCCACGCAACTTAGTCTGCGTGTCACATAAGAGGGAAAAACGAAAGGAAAAAAAAATGTTCCCGTTTTTGCAACATTTTTCATTCCTGCTCCGCTCCTAATGATTGCAGCGTGATGTTATATAGCCTAAATCCTTCCTCGATTAATGGACTATCCAACACAATAATAATTTTTCAATCGAGCCGGTAGTTCCTGAGATTAGCGCGTTCAACCAAACAAACAAACAAACTCTTCTGCTTACTAATATTATAATATTAGTATAGATATGCACACATTTCCACACCACCTGTGAGGTAGTGTGTATGTTTTAATCAGCTTCATACTCTTGAATGTCTACTTCGACAGTCATGTCTTCTTCGTTTTCTTCTTCTTCCTCTTCATCTTGTTGGATGTTTGTAAATTGTTCAAATGTGGCTGAGTCATTGGTCTCTTCATTAGAATCCAACCTACAACTAAAAATAGTGTTGAGGAGTTTTTCTGGAGCAGGGATTACAGTTTGAATCGGTTCCAGAGTATTAACTAACAATTTCCAACCCCAGTTTCTGTTTATTTCAGTTGATGCCTAGCCATATTTGAACTGGATAGTATACTCGATACAAGTGTTGAATCCCCACCCACCAGTTATAGGGAAATATTTCCCTAGAAACAAGAATTTTCAAAAATCAAAATCAAAATATTTTATTTCACATAGGCCTGGATGTGCACTTATAAAACGTCGAAAAAGGTGCACGGTTCGCGTTGGTAGATTCCATGGAGAAGAACCGGCAAGAAACTCCATGGTTATATATATACTCTTTTCAAATCATTTGGTATTACAATATTATTATGTTTCATTACAACATTAGTACTAAAGTATGGGGGGACAGCATAGGCCCGACAATAGGTCGTTGCTTGCTATACAAAAAATGTAAAACAAAAGGAATATTTAACATAATCTGAAATCATGAATCTAAAAGGCCTTCAAGTTCACTCATTCACAAATAATAGGTAAAAAAGCATCTATACAAAGGTAAGTAAATAAAAAAAAAAAAAATTAAAGAACTAATTTTAAAACTTATTACATTCTTTAAACATGCCTTTAAAAGTCAAAGTAAAAAATATTTATTTAGATAGATACATAGAAAAATCATTTATTTAGTGCACACAAAACACGAAGGACAACACACAGAAATACAATTAAATGAAACAGTTCACTTAAAACAAAAGAAAAACATATTTACAAAAATAAATAATTTGCAATAAGTGTGGTATAAAAGATGGTAAAATAATATGTAGTGCAATGACACATTTCGCCATAAAATTGTCATGCATATGTTATGGACCAGGTGATTAATGCGGGCATTATACATAATGTTCAAGCATTATGAATAATGGCTATCTCTATCGGGCTAAGTGATTAATACTATCTTAACTTCATTATTTTTCACATTGCACGGTCATTATTATATTGCTAAATAATAATTGGACAATTTGATAATAAAGCTAAATTTGACGCGGTGTGAGGGCGGGGAGCATGCATAGCGTAACATGCTTGCCTGGGTTCGTCTGTGGATGGGTGACCACCCTTTTTTTTTTTTTTTTTTTTTTAAGGATGGGAAATCATCAAATGACCCCCCCCACTCTGGGCGGAGCGGGAGGGAGTGTCAGACTCTTACTGACTAAAAACCATCCATGTTCCTTCCTCGCCTTTTACGTTCCGGGGCCGCGGTATCTCTTTCGAACAGGCCCGCAACCCCGGCAGGCTTCGGCCCTTGCGGGCCCCTCTCCTTTTGCTGACATCTCTTTGAGGCGCGCGTGGAACACGAACGCGCCGTCGACACGGCCTGTCGTCGTCGTTAGACGGCCGGACGGCTAGCTAGCCCATAGCCAGCCGTCCACAGGCCCGCATCTACGGTGGCCGGTAGCCACCTCGTGGCCCCCGACGCCCGTTGCGTCTCCCGCGGCGGCCGGGAAGAGAGGATATGGGTGACCACCCTTACATACCAAGTTTCTTTGTGCCTCGGAAAGTACGTTAAGCCGTTGGTCCCGACTGTCATATGTCCATCTTTGACAGTCGTTACAGGTAGTCAGTGGCCCCAAAAGTCTGACACCAGTCTTACCAAGTGGTATTGTTTTCCTAGAATTAACTGGGTTGTGGAGGTCAGATAGGCAGTCGCTCCATGTAAAATGCTGGTATTCAGCTGCATCCGGTTAGACTGGAAGCCGACCCCAACATAGTTGGGAAAAGGCTAGGCAGATGATGATGATGAGTAGGATAAGTAGGATATACAACCTTATTTTTTGTTTATACTAAACCCGAAAAGGGGTCATTGTACTGACCACGTTTACAATATTAAACAAGTTCAGGTATTTAAAATTGTCTCAATGGTTGTTTGTACCTCTTTGCTGATGTTGCAACTTGATACATACACCGCTTTACATACATATGACATTGGCATTGCATTAAACCATTCCGGAAGTTTTGTTATCTGCGATAATAATATCTAATATCGTGTTGAATATTGTATTGAAAAAGGCGGTGGTCACTTCGAGCACCTACTAAAATAAATTAAAGTATGTGGAAACAATGCATTTTATTCATTTTAGATATCATGTTTCATACAGACATTTACTGCTTAAGACCTACACAATCGATATCTAAATAGAAATAGGTTTTTTTTTCAAAATAACCGGGTTCGATTCCCAAACGGAGTACAGATGATTTTTAAAATGTATGAATGCAGTTTTTCTTGTTATTAAAATCAATGACATGGTTCCTCAGAACAGATCTTGGTATGTCTTATAGTTTCAGACTTTCCCATACTGACCGATTTGAATGAGACACCCTGTATAGTAGGATAATAATAAGTAATTCTATAAACCAATATTAGACATAGACATGTTGTAAAAAAAAAATTTTTTTATTGTTTTATGTTATATTTTTAATATGATTTGATTAATCCTAATAATGAGTCTGATTATTTCAATGGTTCAATATTTATGACCATAACAATAAAGAAATAGTAATTAAATATATTTGTATTACTCTGCCCAAAAGGTGATGGACAATATTTATAATGCCCGGTCAATTTGATTATTTGAATAATTCTTATCAAATTGCACTCTTATATTGGCCATTTTTCATAATGACCGGGCATTATATATAATGCCAATTCATCACTTCGTCCATAACACATACATTAAAGTAAAAATAAATGCTCATTTCAAAATACATTGATAACGAAATGTAAAACATACCTCCAAATTAGATACTTAGGATCAGTGTATTTAAAGTTACTCTCAATACAAAACAAATAAAAGCAGACAAAGAAATTGTTTTCAGAAGGAAAACAAAATATTTTTTAATACACAAACACAACATAACTAGGACCTGTTTTAAAATGACTCAACACAAAACAACAAAAAATGGAAAAAAACAAACAAACAAAAAAAAATTAAAAGAACGAAAATGAAATATTTCTTAAACACAAATATAACCTATTATTATAATTTATGTTATTATCTGCAATACATTCCGGTTATGGTAAATTTGACAATTGAATTTTTTGAGAAATTCAGGTATGGAATAAAAGCTATGTGAAATAAGATTTTTTTTCAGAACTATGCAGGATTTTCTGTACGGAAGATTAGTAATAAAGTAAGGTAGAGAGTTAAAAATGAGTGGAGGCATATATTTATGTCACCGTAAAATTATCAAACACGTTGGATTGTAATCTCTCTAGCGAGGTTGTCAACTGAACATACTGCTTACAATATAACGCATTATTTTTTGGTAGATTGTAATCTATCGAAGTGAAACCGTAATATTCTGAAATGCATGCGATGGTAGTCAACTCGCGCGATGTGGAGGAGAGGACAATTTAATATTTTATGTAGCGTGTTTTTGGTGAAACGGAACGCAAATTCAAAACCATCGCTGCATCGTCGCCGGTAGTAACGCCAAACGCTTTGTGTCAAAGAAACACCTGTACAATCATTAATATTGTTATTGCAATATTTTGTTCGAATAAGGACATACATTCAGTAAAATTATTGTATTAAGGCGCCGGCGGCGGAGAGAACAGAACCTATATATTATGTTTTTTTTATTTTTATTTTTTTATACAGGTAATGTTAATTTTGTACCATTAAACCAGACATGGTTTGAATTGGTACTCACATTCGCTAAAAACATCACTGCTTAGTCAATACTAAACTATAACTAACATATAAGTAAAAACAAAAAAAAAATGTAGGCACAAGAAAAAATATTATAGCCGTAAACATCCATCAGTAAGTGTCACGTACTACTTTAAATACAATCGAAATATATATGTCACCGTAAAATTGTCAAACACGTTATATTACAATATAACGTGTTTCTCTCTAGCAATATTGTAATATCTCGATTTATTGTCAACTGAACATACGGAAGTATCTCTGCCCCCATAATCGGGACTTGGGGCACCCCCCCGTTAGGTTAGTTAGGTTCCTTTAAACCCTGCACTCGGGAATAGGGGCCCCGCGAAGTTTGGCTCCGTCGACTACGCTTTTTAGGGGAATATAAAGTGTTTTAAGGTTAGGTTATATTAATTGATATTTCTCAGGAATGGTACAGTATCTTTTATGAGAGTGGTACCATTGGGCAAGGGGGACCCCTCCTTCTCTCCACACCGCGCTAGTTGACTACCATCGCATGCATTTCACGAAAAATAATGCGTTTTGTTGTTAGCAGTATGTTCATTTGACAATATTTCGAAATTTTACAATATCGCTAGAGATATTACAATATAACGTATTTGACAATTTTACGGTGACATATACACTCCTTTAAGAATATGTTTGATTTACAAATTATTTTGGTATTACGTTTGTACGAAATTCGAATGCTCCGCAGGCCTCTTAAAGATAAATAAAAAAGATCTAAACAAGAGAGCGAAATGACGTCAACTGCTTGACGGGAATGGCCGCCAAAGTCACGGACGTTTGAACTGTCGTAGAAAATTGTAGAAGTTTATTTTTTTATTGAGCGATCGGCAGTCGTTGTACTTAACTTTTAATTATTTTCTTGGTTTGACAGTACTGTACGATATTGATTTAAGTGGAGAAACGAATACATGCATATATACCTTATTGCGGCCAAATCAAACGCAAAGCCAAAGCTCCCTGTTTTTTAGAAGTCAGGGGAAAATATAAGTACTAGACTACTGCCTTTTTTAGACGCTGTCTTTGAGTCGATTCCATGCTCTATAAATATCGCTGGACATTAACACACAGCGCCACCTAGTGCCACACTAAGCAAAGCTTGTGTCGTGGACACTAGATAGTTGATATACTACATATATACTTTTTTGTTTGTAAATACATACTTATTATACATATAAACATCCATGACTCGTCGGAAACAAATGTCCGTGCTCATCACACAAACATTTGCTCCTACCGGGATTCGAACCCAGGACCCTAAGAACGTAAGGCAGCGTCACTACCACTACGCCAATCGGGTCGTCAATCGTCGTCAGTCGTCTATCGGATACACCATTGTTTTGTAAAATGCCAGTAAGCTGATGCACAATTTGTTTGTCTTTACACATAATGGAAATACTTGACACTCCTCAGTGCTATGGCACTGAGGAATAAAAAGGAAAAAATATAATTAAAACACCATGACTCACATGGTCTGAGAACACAGAGACTTTCACCACCATCTGCCTACTTTTTCCCAACTAAGTAGGTGTCGGCTTCCAGTCCAACCAGATGCAGCTGAATTCCAGTATTTTACACTAGCTGACCCACGCAACTTCGTCTGCGTCACTTAAGAGAGAAAGAGCTCACAAAGGGAATACAATTTCCCACGTTCTTGCAACATTACTTATTGCTGCTCCGCTCCTATTGGTCATAGCGTGACGTTATATAGCCTATAGCCCTCCTCGATAAATGGACTATCCAACACAAAAATAATTATTCAATTCGAGCTGGTAGTTCCTGAGATTAGCGCGTTCAACCAACCAAACAAACTCTTCTGCTTTATAATATTAGTATAGATACTATGTACTATAGACTATAGATAAAGCGACTGTCGATCTGGCCTCTAGAACCCAGTTAGTACTGAGTCATATGATACCCTTTGGTAAGATTGGCCCGCGGCATTGCTAGCGTTAGTTATGAATTTTGCTAGTAAATTCTTTGTATACAACTAACTTTTCTATAATAATGTAATTTAATTATGATTCCAAAGACACGTGCTGCCATTTATTATCTTAAGAACGTTAAATTGTTGTTTTTCTCGGGAATAGAATACTTTTATCGGGATAATAAGCCATAGGGTTACCCATGTCCGTTTTTGTTCTCCCAGGTAATAAATGTCCTGCCGCGGCTGCGGGCCTGTTCAAAGGAGATACCGCGGCCCCGGAACATAAAGGGCAAGGAAGGAACATGGATGGGTTTTAGTCAGTAAGAGTCTGACACTCCCTCCCGCTCCGCCCAGAGTGGGAGAAGTCATTTGATGATTTCCAATCCTAAAAAAAAAAAAAAAGGGTAGTAAATGTCAGCATAATGGAGGGGCCCGCAAAGGCCGAAACCTGCCGGGGCTGCGGGACTGTTCGAAACAAATACCGTGGCCCCAAAACATAAAGGGCGAGGTAGGAACATGGATGGGTTTTAGTCAGTAAAAGTCTGTCACAAAACAGAACAGTCCCGCAGCCCAAGTTAGGATACCTACGGTTCATCCATACAGTTGGGTCACTCTACCAACCCTGTTATTTACATGGCCACACGTAAAATCGACGAAGCTATAATTTCCTTACATTAGCTCATCAGCCAACAGATTACACGGCCGAAGGTTATTGTGCTCGATTTTATTTAATCGCCCAGTATTACTTGATCTATACCTACGTAGCGAAAAACTAAAGCGGCTTTGTTAAAGCTAAAAAATAACACTACGCCTGCATTGCTCCGAAGGGATGGGGCAGGGATGAACAATGTACCTATGGTACATACAAGAGGGGTGAGACTACTGCCCAAACCCAGGTTCCGGGTTACTGCAAGCTGGGGTCCACGTGGTGGCCCCAGGCCACCATATGCGCGGGCCTGGGGACGGTGATCTATGGGCTAGCTCGCCGTCCGTCCGTCTTATGACGACAGGCCGTGTCGACAGCGCGTTCGTGTTCCACGAGCGTCTCAAAGAGATGTCAGCAAAAAGGAAGGGCCGAAGCCTGCCGGCTGCGGGACTGTTCGAAAGAGATACCGTGGCCCCGAAACATAAAGGGCGAGGATAGAACATGGATGGGCTTTAGTCAGTAACAGTCTGACACTACCTCCCGCTCCACCCAGAGTGGGAGGAGTCATTTGATGATTACCCATCCGAAAAAAAGGCTACTGTAAGCTACCAACATATTTTTATTCAATACAACGACTCGTTTTCTTTTTCTAGCCTTCTCTGTCCCGCACCTGGGCAAAATGCCTCTCTCCACTCCATTTCTCGCGAACCAGCGCGTCCTCCTACCAGTTCTGACGGAACTTGTCCGGTTCATCCCGCCATCTCCTTTGTGGTCTGCCGCGACCCCGCCTCACTGTGTCAGGGCACCAGTTTCCTACTATTTTGGCCCACAGTTTGTCATGTGGCGGACATGTAACGCCCGTCATTAGGCATATAAAATTGTCCCAATTTCGTTGTTTATCTTGAAGTGAATTATTATCAAAGTGATCGTTCCTAATTACTCGAAATTGGTTCAAACAAATAATCATTTTATAAAATAGGCAATCGAATTAGAGATCCTACCCACCATTTTCTCTTCTCAACATCTGCCTAGCCTTTTCCTAACTATGTTGGGGTCGGCTTCCAGTCTAACCGGATGCAGCTGAATACCAATATTATTCATGGAGCGACTGCCTATTTGACCTCCACAACTCAGTTAATACTGGGAAATACGATACCACTTGGTAAGACTGGTGTCAGACTTTTGGGGCCGCTGACTACCTGTAACGACTGTCAAAGATGGACAAATGACAGCCGGGACCAACGGCTTAACGCGCTTTCCGAGGCACGGAGGAAACTCGGTGTGTAAGGATGGTCACCCATCCACAGACCAACCTAGGCAAGCATAGCTTAACCTAAAGATCGACCCGAGCGGCTGATATTATTTAGCAACGAGCTATTTTCTCTTCTGTTTGAGTTTATTGAGTACCTATTTCCGTAAAACGTGATTTTTCACCCCAATAAAAAGTCGTTTTCCATCAAAAAATTGCGTGGAGTTACTAAGTTTGATGTATAGAATGATTGGTTGACCTTAGACTTTGTGAAAAGTCCGTTTATACCTTACTAGCTGACCCACGCAACTTTGTCTGCGTCACATAAGAGAGAAAGAGCTCACAAAGGGAATACAATTTCCCCCGTTTTTGCAAAATTTCTTATTACTGCTCCGCTCCTGTTGGTTATAGCGTGATGTTATATAGCCTATAGCCTTCCTCGATAAATGGACTATCCAACACAAAAAGATTTTTTCAATTCGAACCAGTAGTTCCTGAGATTAGCGCGTTCAACCAAACAAACAAACAAACTCTTCTGCTTTATAATATTAGTACAGATATCAACCGCACGGAAAAACCGGCATGTAATTACGAAACTTCATTAGATACAAAACATTAAACCCAAAGTTCAACTAAAACCGGTTTAATAAACCATTCAGTCACGCAACTCAGTACAGCTATTAAAGGCATACGTGAGAATAAACTGTACCTACATACATCCATTGTGTGGGTTTTAGTGTGTGTGGGGTAAGTTTTTTTTAGATAATTGAGGAAAGTAGAGGCAGAATAAACAAGTTCTACCTTGTCTCGGCAGTTATTATTTTGTCCAGCTCGTGGCTAAAATAATAACTGCCGCTCGGGTCGATCTTTAGGTTAAGCCGTGCTTGCCTAGGTTGGTCTGTGGATCGGTGACCACCCATTAGATTGAGTGTCCTCCGTGCCTCGGAAAGCACGTTAAGCCGTTGGTCCCGGCTGTCATTTGTAGATCTTTGACAGTCGTTACAGAAAGTCGAAAGTCTGGCAACCAGTCTTACTAAGGGACATCGTATTACTCAGTACTAACTGGGTTGTGCATGTGGAGGTCAGATAAGCAGTCGCTCCATGTGAAACTCTGGTATCCAGCTGCATCCGGTTAGACTGGAAGCCGATCCCGACAAAGTTTGGAAAAGGCTAGGCAGATGATGATTTGGCTTCAAAAACCGGCCATAAGTATTTATTGGTAGGAGCTGTACCTACGTAATACGTAATATCCAGCCCGATGACCCCATCACTCTCTTGCAGGAAAGTCGTAGGGAAACCAGCACACTTAGAAAGCACACAAGACGACACACATACAAACCGCGAATCCGGTCTCGCCGCCGCCGAGGCACACCGCGACCTCGCAGTAATATCATTACTCCCCGACCCTTGCTCGACGAGCCAGCCCGCGACGCTGAGCATGTATCGATGTTAAACTCTCCAAATAATATTCCGACCCAGCCTGTCCCTTGCTGCCCTCCCGACAATGACGCACTAAGTCGAGGCCCGAACCCCACAGGGGGTGCCCTTAGTGATCGTCATTTAAATGTAAATATTTTTAGTTTGTAAGCCCTGGCTGGGGGCCTTAAAGTAATTTTTGGCCACCCACAGAATAGTTCGGTTAAGTAGTTAAGCTACCTTATCGAGTTGCAACCACGAGTGGTAATAACTAAAAAAAAAAAAACTTACGTAATATTTTTACACACGGCTAACCGAATCTAACGTTTTCAGATGAAATGCGTTTAATTTTGTTATCAATGTAGAAGTTTTTGATTTCGAATCGGTCCGATAAACAGTAATTGCTATGAAATACGTGTGCGTATTCCATCGCTGTAATTTCGATTCTATTTCAGTAAAATTATGGTCATTTCACAATCGATATTGGGGGGTGGAAGAGAAGGGACACTAACGCGATAACAGTAGTTTATTCTAAACTGAACCCGGTGGTTATGTTAAGGCGCTTAGACAAGCTAAATTAGCAACTCTATTTGTGGTGGTTCAAACTTCGTTTGAAATGCTGTTAGAATAAAGTTCTAATCAGATTGCAGTAAAAAGTGGTGGTTACGTCAGCCACCTGCGGGCCAAATACCGCGAAATGAGTGGTTTCGATCGATTTACAAAAAAACTGTTGATTAGATTGAAAAACTGAAAAACACTTTCATGCTAATATATTGCTTGTAGAATTATTTGGCAAAAAATGATAATGATCGCATGCATATTAGTATGATTTTTATTGTTTGAAAAATATTTTTAGAGATAAGTTCGTGGTTTCTTTTTATCGAGCCAAATTAATTGTATTATGTTTTCAAAACAGTATCATGCTAGCATATATCCTGAAGAATATCATATATTTTTCTGGTCTTGTTTAAAGCAGTAAATCATATACTTTTGGTAATTATAAAACTCGCGTTTAGCTCAGGCAATAGCCTTAAGAACATGAAAACAAAAAATAACCATAATGGCGTACTGGTAGTGAGACTGCCTTACGTTCTTACGGTCCTGGGTTGGAATCCCGGTAGGAGCAAATGTTCGTGTGATGAGCATGGACATTTGTTTCCGAGTCTTGGATGTTTATATGTATAATAAGTATGTATTTACAAACAAAAAAGTATACATTATGTAGTACTAACTGACCCACGCAACTTCGTCTGCGTCACATTAGAGAGAAAAACGAAAGTAAAACAAAATCCCCGTTTTCGCAACATTTTTCATTCCTGCTCCTAATGGCCGTAACGTGATGTTATATAGCCTAAAGCCTTCTTCGATAAATCGACTATTTATTTATTTATTTATTTATTTATTTATTTATTTATTTATTTATTTATTTATTTATTTATTTATTTATTTATTTATTTATTTATTTATTTATTTATTTATTTATTTATTTATTTATTTATTTATTTATTTATTTATTTATTTATTTATTTATTTATTTATTTATTTATTTATTTATTTATTTATTTATTTATTTATTTATTTATTTATTTATTTATTTATTTATTTATTTATTTATTTATTTATTTATTTATTACAAAATCCACAGCTCTTTACAATTTTAATCTAAACTATTTAAACTAATCTTACAGCCAATTAAGGATTTACAATTTAATATCTATACTTAGCTAAGAATACAGCGTGTGAAAGTGTGTGTGCCTGAGGAGTTAAAGTGGGTGTGTGAGTATGTTATAGCGGTGTGTGTGTGTGTGGTGATTTTACTATCCAACACAAATAGAATTTTTCAATTTGAACCCGTAGTTCCTAAGATTAGCAAGTTCAACCAAACAAACAAACAAATTCTTCTGCTTCATAATATTATAGTATAGATATCAACTATTTGGTGTCCACGACACAAACCTTGCTTAGTGTGGCACTAGATGGCGCTGTGTGTTAATGTCCAGCGATATTATTTACTTTATTCCTAACCTGCAGCACAAGTACGTTGGATTCGATAGGACTCGATAAGATAAATTTGACAGTTATTCTCGATAAAATGAGTTTTTGACTCCATTAAAACTCATTTTATCGAGAATAACTGTCAAATTTATCTTATCGAGTCCTATCAAGTTCTACGTACTTGCACTGCTGTCCCGACATATCGTTCCTAACCTAACCCGCAGTACAAGTACGTAGGAATCGATAGGACTCGATAAGATAAATTTGACAGTCATTCTCGATGAAATGAGTTTTTGACTCCATAAAAACTCATTTTATCGAGAATAACTGTCAAATTTGACCGATGACCTGGACCGATGACCTGGTGAAGGTTGCCGGAATCCGGTGGATGCGAGTAGCAAGGGACCGGTCAATGTGGCGACACTTGGGGGAGGCCTATGTCCAGCCGTGGACGTCTTTCGGCTTTGATGAACTGTCAAATTTATCTTATCGAGTCCTGTCGATTCCTATGTACTTGTACTGCCGAATTGTGTAATAACGCAACTTTTGGAGATTTTGGACCCCTCCCTCTCCCCATGTAACGCATCGTAACGTAAACCTAGTAAAACCACCAACCAAGACTGAAATCACCAATCCAGCTTGAGCAAGCGTGGTGATCGATGCTCGTGCTTTCTTGTATGAGAATACTGCATACGGCATTAGAATAGAATAGAATAGCATAATCATTTATTCGCTAATGGACAGCACAACACAAAGAGCAGCACATACATATAGATTATAACAACAAACAGCTTAACAATTAATTAAAACAGCTCAACTGCGCTCAGCATGCCCATAACGAAAGGGTAGCCAACTCAGCATATGCTGGGTGTAAAACACTTAGGGGGTGGTAAATAAATAATGTTATTATATTAAAAGGGCATTTATAAGTGTACGTAACGCATTACTGTCCTATACATACTTATGCGTTGTTTTCTTAGTTTTTATTTAACAATATTTACATGCTGATTAGTTTATAAGTCATTTACTGTTACTTTATTTTAATTTTATTTTATTTTTGTTAATTTAATTTTTAGTCTTTTTTGTAATAACTTGTGCATTATAGTCTCAATATTGTTAATATTAAGGGAAAGAGCGAGATACCCCCAACACAGGTATTATTAATTACCTACTGGGGATGTCTCATTTATATGTACTCTGTAACTGTTTTGAGACAAATAAATATTTTTCTTTTTTTTTTCTTTTTTTTTTCATGCTAAGTTTATAGTAAGCGGGATATGTGAAACCTATTTATCTTTAACACCTCAATGTGCCATATTTCACGTAAATAAAGATATTCTATTCTATATTATATTAAGAGGGAACAATTAGTGTTGCGATTCTCCATACAAAAGTATTCCCTTTTTTAGGGTTCCCTAGCCCCGTAGCCAAATGGCAAAAAATGGAACCCTTATAGATTCGTCATGTCTGTCTGTCTGTCTGTCCGTCCGTATGTCACAGCCATTTTTTTCCGAAACTATAAGAACTTTGCTGTTGAAACTTGGTAAGTAGATGTATTCTGTAAACCGCATTAAGATTTTCATACAAAATTAGAAAAAAAAAACAATACATTTTGGGGGTTCCCCATACTTAAACCTGAAACTCAAAAAATGTTTTTCATCAAACCCATATGTGTGGGGTACTTATCTATGGGGATAGGTCTTCCAAAATGATATTGAGGTTACTAAAATATTTTTTTTCTGAACTGAATAGTTTCCGCAAGAGACATTTCCAAAGTGGAAAAATGTCCCCGTCCCCCCCGTAACTTGTAAAATAAGAGACTGATAAATTTAAAAAAATATATGATGTACGGTCGAACAAGCAAATTGGTTTACAGTTTAACCCACAAATTACATTGTAAGGTGTAAACCAAATAGCTTCATCGACCGTACCATGTAAACTTCTACTGAAAATTGGTTTGAACGAGATATAGTAAGTAGTTTTTTTTAAATGTCTTAAATCATAAACCGCACAAAGTTGCAACGAACGACATAAACTTTTATATTATGTTACTTGCTGCTACGGAACCCTTTATGGGCGAGTCCGACTCGCACTTTGCCGCTTTCTTCTTCCTGAATAATGCCGCTAGAGCGTTCTTTTTGTTTTCATCACGTTCCTATACGAGTATTATCCCATCATTTGCTATTTTTCAGCAACTATTAAGTGAAGGATGTAGGACCATCTTAAATGACAAAAATTGCCCCATTTTAACCGACTTCTAAAAAAGGAGGAGGTTCTCAATTCTGATGTTTCTATTTTTTTTTTATGTTTGTTCGGGCATAACTCCGTCGCTTGCCAACCGATTTGGAAAATTCTTTTTGTTGTAAAGGGTATTCTTTCTAAATGGTCCCATAGCCACCAAGTCGGGATCTGATGATGATATCTTGGCGAAATCGAGGGAACTCTTCAAATGTTATATGAAAACGTGTTGCGATTTTGGTATTTTCTACAACAAGTGAAGCATTTGCGTTTGATAAGAACCATTCTACCATCAGATCTGATGATGAAGCCAAGAGTCACGGAACTCCATAATGAGACAATGTACGTCGTAGTCGTGTTTGGGCTTGTTGTAATTGTAACGGTATGCACTTTCCATGTATATCAAGCACATGTGAACCACAAAAAAGTGAAAAATAAAAACTTTTTTGCCAAAAATAAAACCGACTTAAAAAAAGAACAAAAAAGTGAAAAATAACTTTAGCTTCTGAAGTCGGTGACCTTTGTTTGATTGATTTAGTTTTTTTGTCACCGACTTAGAAAATTTTTTTTTACGGCCGCAATTAGAGGATTACGAGACAAACTCGAAACTTTTTAACGAAAACATAAAAAAAAAACAAAAGAAAATATTACAAGTGAGTTAAAAACGACCTATTTTCAAAGATAACAAAGTTTTTTCCCCGACTGATCTATTTTAGTTAACACAAAACATACGCAGACAATAAACTAGAGCATTGTTTGTGATTCAAACTAGTTTGTGTTGGAGTGATTGATTTGTATGACAGTATGTTATTGACCGATGGAGCTGAAAAGTTCTGGAGTGGAGACCGCGAACTAGAAGAGGTTGCGTTGGAAAGTCTCCCAATAAGTGGACCGATGATCTGGTGAAGGTTGCGGGGATACGATGGATGCGTTTTATGCCGGAAACACACTTCGTGGCGTGGCGTGGCGTGGCGTGGCGCGCCACAAGCATATCGGTTTCATACAGACTGTTATCTCCTCGGTGAACATCGACCTAAGTTCCATTATAACCAAAAAGATACGAGTAACCGTCTGATTACCTAAAACAGCTGTTTAAAACGCATTTTTGTATGGGAACATGTCACAGTGACAGCTGTTTTTAGATAATCAGACGGTTATCTTTTTGGTTATAATGGAACTTAAGTATGGTTAGCGACATATTTGTAGGTCGTGTCGTGTCGTGGCGCATTCTGGTGTGGGTTGACTGCTCACCACCAATTGGCCAGAGCTGTGGTGGGGTTATGGCGCGACACGTCACACCACGTAATTGTGTTTCCGACTTTACACGGGACCGGTCAATGTGGCGACACTTCGGGAAGGCCTATGTCTAGCAGTGGACGTCTTTCAGCTGAAATAATGATGATGATGACGTTACTGAGGAGGTCGATCTTCAAGGTTAGGTGCGATTATGTGAGCTAAACGCGAGTGATATAATTACTAAAAGTATATGATTCACTGCAATAAACAAAAATATATGAAATTCTTCTGGATATATGCTAGTATGATAGTGTTTTGAAAAAATAATACAATTAATTTGACTAGATAAAAAAAAATCACGAACTTATCTCTAAAAATTTCTTTCAACCAAAAAAAACATACTAATATACATGCGATAATTCAGATTTTTTGGCAAATAATTCTAAAAGGAATATATATTCGTTTTTTAGTCCCCAATCAATAGAATTTTTGTAAATCGATCGAAACCACTCATTTCGCACTATTTGGCTCGCAGTGACTGACGTAACAAACACTTTGTAGTGCAAGCTGATTAGAACTTTAATGCAACAACATTTCAAACGAAGTTGGAACCACCACATAGAGTTGCTAATTTAGCTCATCTAGTCGCCTTAAGGTCGATCTGGGAATGGGTGACCGTCCATTAGGCCTGAATTCTTGTCACGCTGCGCGCTGATGTCGGTTGCGTACGGTCGCTCGTAACAAAATACGACTGTCCGTCATCGTTGCAGTATGGTGCTATATAGAACACAATGCATTCTCCTACGCGACCGACCGTTAGTGCGACAAGAATTCAGGCCTTACAAAACGAGTCTCCGCTCCAGCATGTGCCTTCCCCCCTTAGACTGAGGGTCTTCTTCATCTTCTTTGTGTGTAGGTGTCGATAGACTCAAATAATACCCGACTAGTATATTGGCTATTGTAGTGGCTTGCGTAGCTTTTAAATTCTAGTAAGTGCAGGTAGTGTTTGTACAGAATAGTTGTGCAGGATGGGCAAAGAATATGTTTGACGACCCGAATGGCGTAGTGGTAGTGACGCTGCCTTACATTCTTAGGGTCCTGGGTTCGAATCCCGGTAGGAGCATATGTTTGTGTGATAAGCATGGACATTTGTTTCCGAGTCATGGATGTTTATATGTATAATAAGTATGTATATACAAACAATAAAGTATATATGTAGTATATCAACTATCTAGTGTCCACGACACAAGCTTTGCTTAGTGTGGCACTAGGTGGCGCTGTGTGTTAATGTCCAGCGATATTTATTATTTATTATTAATAAGGGGCATATCCTGCAGGGGGGCTCCACACTACCGTTGTATTTGGGACGGGTCAATGATAACCCTTTAGGCCAGATTATTTCTACAGCGGCCAACCTGGGCCCGCAAAAGATTGAGAGATTTTCAGAGACTGAAGGGAGATTGAACCTATTCATGAGGATTTCGCGTTACAAAAAAAAAATAAAAATAGAAGGTGATCTTCTTTTGAAATCTGCAACTTCATATTATGTTGTACTTTTTTCAAATTGCCGTTGATAAATCTATGTATGGTTCGAAATGATGAACTGAAAACGTGGAAATCGTTTGTCCATCGATGTATTCCACCCTCTATAATACGTATCGATCTAGCAAAATAATATGCATTAAATTGAAAGGGTGGTTGAGGGTGGCTTTTCACTTTAAAGAAATGCTCCATTAAGGTTAAATAGAACCCCCTTCGTGCGCGTGTAAGTATCGGAAAGTCCAGCTGGTCAATTCTCCTTATTATATAGTAGGTACTAAAGCTAGAAAGATTGATTTTGATTACGGCCGATCGGATCGAATCGGGCATAAGAACGGCAGAAACAAAGTCGTACTATTTCAATTTGATAATTTGTGTTTTTTCGTTATGGTTTCCAAATGTCAGGCTTGTTATTCCGGAAGGGCAGGCGTGATACAATTAGGGCACGCCACGATAGTGGCGATAAGTCCCCTCTTTGAGGAGAGGCTCGAGAGACGCCACGGCGTCCTCACCGTCCGCTTGACGTAGGTCCTCACCGGACACAGCTGTTTCGGGAGGTTCCTGCATCGCATCGGGCGGGGAGGAAACGCACGGGTGTTTCCACTGCGAGGATCGACCGGAGGACACGGTGGAGCACACGGTGGAGGTGGTGACGCGCGTGGGCGGAGCACCGCCGTGTCCTCGTAGCGGCGATCGGCGGCGGCGACCTCTCGCGTCCGGCCCTGGTTCAATTCATGGTCCGGAACTAGACGGATTGGGAAGCCGTCACCTCTGGAATGGTACATTTTCTTTTCATAAGAGTTGTACCACTGGGCAAGGGGGACCCCTCACACCGAGTGAGTTGATTACCAGCGCATGCATTTCACGAAAAATAATGCGTTTTGTTTGTAAGTAATATGTTCGTTTCACAATATTTCGAGAGTTTATAATATCGCTAGAGATATTACAATATAACGTGTTTGTCCATTTTACGGTTACATATACATACCTATAGTACCATCCTGCGACGCTGACATCAGTGGCAACCGACAGCCGTTTTTTTTTTCGCTGACGTCACGAGTGAAGACCGACCGTACGCGACTGACATCAGCGTGGCAGGAATTAGGGCCTAAATAACTGTATGCAAAAATTATTGCTGGGAAACAACTTGTTTTTTTTTTATACAGGTGGATGCATTTAATAATACAGAACTATGGACGTATTTAAAGTGAAATTATAACACAAAAAAAAACAAAAATCTAATGAAGTTGGATACTCAGGTACTTCCTGAACCAAAAAAAAATATCGCATTGACGGTGAGGACTAGTATGGAATGGATGTCAATGATAATTCGTATACGAATAAACTTGCTTAGAGGACATAAGATACTGTTTTCCGTTGTAGGAGTCCAAATTATCCAATGGGATTCCATTGGATAATTTAACAAAACCGCAGGCACAATATAGTAAAATATACAGGATGTAACAGACTCATCGCGAAGCCGTCAACCAAGCATTCTGTTCATGAAACTGAATAACTTTACGCAAAATTATTGCCGGGAAACTACTTCTTTTTTGGGATGAAAAATCATGTTTTGTGGTAGAACACAGTGTAACGCAATCAAAACATTGTGCTGATGAATGGATTGAAGTAAAAATATTACATTAAAACACGTATTAAAAAAAAAACTTGTCTAAAAGTTGTAACTTTGACCCCCAATATTTTCGTAACTAGGAGGTTCCCAGGGCCTCGATTCTGCTATTACGATAGTGTCAGAATAGGCGATCATTGAAGTCACAATGATCAAGTTCTGTCAAGTTTTGACAAGTATATTAATCTACTAATATAATGGCGTCATTATTACTTCTCAATGAACAACCACTGACACTCCATTGAAAGAAATGTAAAAATAGAATACTAATCTCGTATATGAAATCTGGCATGAATAAATGTTCGCATTTAGTAGTAGATTTCGAAAACCGTTTGTACGAATGTATTTATAATAATGGCAATACGAAAATGCCATTAAAACACAATTTTATTACGAGACCATCGACCGATCATTGTGAATTTAGCAGATTACGAACTTTAAGCAAAATGACAATGGGATGAGAATGGAATCGTGTTGCGAGTGACGAATTTATTAAAATAGCAGAATAAGGCCCCAAGTATGGTGTAGAACAAAAAAAATGATCGCAATGACGGGGAGAACAAGTCCATTTCGGCTTCGTTATGAGATTTTTACACTATTTTGCGTGTTTATGTTAATTTTAATATTAAATACCTGCACAGCTTCGTGAAAATACAATTTTCAGTACAAAAGAGTGTTAGGTTAGGCACACATTTTCCTTGAATTTCTGCACATTCACTCTCACACCTCATACGTAAATATTGAATTATGAAACAGTATTTTCCGTCCCAATAGGGGATAATCCAAAAAAAAAAACAAATGAGTAAATAAAAAACGGGCCAAGTGCGAGTCGGACTCGCCAATGAAGGGTTCCGTAGCAGATTGAATGAAAGGTAAATTGCTGTTTACGATTTAAGACGTATTAAAAAAAACTACTTACTAGATCTCATTCAAACCAATTTTCGGTGGAAGTTTACATGGTAATGTACATCATAATATATTTTTTTAGTTTTATCATTCTCTTATTTTAGAAGTTACAGAGGGGACACACATTTTAGCACTTTGGAAGTGTCTCTTGCGCAAACTATTCAGATTTGACGAAAAAAAAAAAGATTTTTAGTTCTAAGTTTGGGGAACCCCCAGTTTTTTTTGTTTTTTTCTATTTTTGTGTGAAAATCTTAATGCGGTTTACAGAATACATATCTACTTACCAAGTCTCAACAACATAGTTCTCATAGTTTCGGAAAAAAGTGGCTGTGACATACGGACGGACAGACAGACAGACACGACGAATCTATGAGGGTTCCGTTTTTGCCCTTTGGCTACCGAACCATAAAAATGAAGACGATGGAGTGGGGTAAACTTTGTACCAGTTTTTACCCATAAGTGACGTCATAAGCTCCCTCACACTCATGGTCTTTGATCCATTTTATCCTCGTAAATTTTTATTGATGCGATAAAACAAAAATATGTATCCAATAGTCTTACCGGATACAGCTGAATACCAGTATTTAACATGGAGATACTGCCTATCTGACCTCGAAAACCCCTTGGTGAGACTGACCGTTAGACTTCCAAATATTTTTTTATAATCAATATGACTTATTAGAATTTTTGATATCGTGTACCCTATTTACCCCAAATAGTAGATTGTAACACGAGGGTCAAAAGGAACGACGTATTTAGACGCCCGAGTGCAGCGAGGGCGGCTATAGTTCGAGTAGGAATTGATATCTCTCACCCGAGTTAAGCATTCTACTTTTCCCAGCAAAAAACTTTGTATGTTTTTGATGTACAGAATGCTTGGTTGACGGCTTTGTGAGAAATCCGTTTATACCTTGTATTAACGAATGGCAGCAGATAACCGTTTATCGTGCTTACCCAGATACATGGGCCCTATCGGTATTTTAGCAACCATAGCTTAACCTTATTATGTGTTACTTAGCCACGATACCCCTCTTTAAAATTAAAATAATAATAATGTAATATAATATCGCTGGACATTAACACACAGCGCCATCTAGTGCCACACTAAGCAAGGCTTGTGCCGTGGACACCAGATAGTTGATACTTGATATACTACATATAATTATACTTTTTTATTTGTAAATACATAGGTACTTATTATACATACAAACATCCATGACTCGGAAACAAATGTCCATGCTCATCACACAAACATTTGCTCCTACCGGGATTCGAACCCAGGACCCTATGAACGCAAGGCAGCTTCACTACCACTACGCCATTCGAGTTGTCAATGAGAGGGTATGGGCTATAATCTACCACGCGGGCTCAGTGCGGATTGGTAGATGTCACGTGTCTTCGATTTTCTGGTTCTAGGACATGCCGGTTTCCTCACGATGTTTTCCTTCACCGTTTTGAAATTAGTAGATTTATGTGTAATATATACTAATATACTAATCCTACTATAATATTATAAATGCGAAAGTTTGTGAGGATGTATGTTTGTTACTCTTTCACGCAAAAACGACTGAACGGATTTGGATTAAATTTAGCACACAGATAGTTTATTACCTGGATTAACACATAGGGTACTTTTTATCCCGGTAATAAGATCCCGTGGGATAATTTCAAACTTCACGCGGGCGAAGCCGCTGGCAGAAGCTAGTAATATTATAAAGCAGAAGAGTTTGTTTGTTTGGTTGAACGCGCTAATCTCAGGAACCACTGGTTCAAATTGAAAAATTATGTGTTGGATAGTCCATTTATCGAGGAATTTATCAAGGACATCACGCTACGGCCATTAGGAGCGGAGCAGGAATGAAAAATGTTGCAAAACGGGGATTTTTTTTACTTTCCTTTTTCTCTCTTATCACATAAGAGAGAAAACGAAAGTAAGACGACAGACGCAGACGAAGTTGCGTGGGGCAGCTAGTCCTATCTAATTCACTTGGCCTTGGAAATATAATCATAAACCTCTAAAGTGACCATGAATTTGTACACTATAATTTGACGTATTTATGTACAGAATACGTAAAACATAATACGAATCTTCTAATATATAGAATTAACTTGCAGGCCAAGTAATTTCAAGGTGGAATCACCATGATCTCTTAAGCATAATAAGTGAGAGAATCTTTGGAATTCTTTATTTAGTGGCTACACTGTATAACATTAGTTACTCATTAGGGTTCCTTAACCGAAGTGTAACGATCGGGACTCTTATACTAATCCTCCGCCATCGAGCATAATTATAAAATTAACCTATACAACATTATTTTTTGTTTATACTAAACCCGAAAAGGGGTCATTGTACTCATCATGTTGAATAACTTTTTCTATGAAAAAAAAATCTGCCGTTCCCTACATTTAGATATGTTCGCATAACTCGTCAAAATGTAGGGAACAGCTAATTTTTTTTTCGCGATTTCATGGTTCGTCCCATAGAAAAAGTTGTTCAAAATGATGAGCACAATGACCCCTTTTCGGGTTTAGTATAAACAAAAAATAATGTTGTATAGAGTAGAAATTTATTTATTTATTTCAATTTTAGGAAATCTTACAGCTAAACAGACAGCGAGTAATAGCTTAAACAAATATGGCCAATTACAAGTAAATAAAAAAAAAATAAAAAAAATTGATGCTAGTTATTTTGTTTCAAAACAATTCCGCTAACTGATAGCTAGTCACATCTGCGTTCCCTGTGCTCTGATTGGCTGGCCGAATGTCAAAAATAACACTCTAGAGATGGGGGTAGTACGCATCGCACTTGGGGATAGTGCGATGTGTACTACCCCCATCTCTAGAGTGTTATTTTTAGGGTTTTCAAGTTTTATCGATATCGATAACCAATGCATCAGTAAAGTAGTAATAGTGAACAAAAGTTGCTTGTTTTTTATGGAATTAAGTATCAATTATAAATATAATATGATCATCATCAGCTTATTAATGTTCCCACAGCTGGGACACAGGCCTCCTCTGTATAAAGGGTGTAAAACACCTCTTAACGAAAACGAAAGACACTTGTTCTCCTCGTCATTCTGATCATTGCTTTATTCTATACTATACCTGGGAACCTTCTAGTTACGGAGTTATTGGGGGTCAAAGTGCAAGATTTTGACCAGTTTTTGTTTTAAATACCACTGTTTTTACTTTAAATATCTCTGCAACCCTCGTACTATTCAATCCATCCATTCGCAAAATGTTTTGAGTGCGTTACATTGAATTATACCACAAAACATGATTTATAACCTCAAAAAAAAAAGAAGTTGTTTCCCAGCAATATTTTTTGCGTAAAGTTACTTAGGTCCATGTTCACCGAAAAGATGACAGCCTGATTATATAAAACAGCTGTTTAAAACACATTTTTGTATGGTAATATGTCACAGTGACAGCTGTTTTTAGATAATCAGACTGTTATATTTTCGGTGAACATGGGCCTTAGTTTGATATACAGAATGCTTGGTTAACGGCTTTGTGATGAGGTGAAATACACCCTGTATAATACGCATGTATTAAATCACTAGCTTCTGCCAGCGGCTTCGCCCGCGTGAAGTTTCAAAATTGTCCCATGGGATCTTACTACCGGGATAAAAAGTATCCTATGTGTTAATCCAGGTTATAATCTGTCTGTGTGCAAAATTTCGTCCAAATCCGTTCGATAGTTTTTACGTGAAAGAGTAACAAACATACATCCATCCTCACAAACTTTCGCATTTATAATATTACTAGCTTCTGCCAGCGGCTTCGCCCGCGTGATGTTTGAAATTGTCCCACGGGATCTTACTACCGGGATAAAAAGTATCCTATGTGTTAATCCAGGTTATAAACCATCTGTGTGCAAAATTTCATCCAAATCCGTTCAGTAGTTTTTGCGTGAAAGAGTAACAAACATCCATACATACATCCATACAAACAAACTTTCGCATTTATAATATTAGTAGGAAGTAGGATTATTATTATAGTAGGAAGTAGGATAGGATTAGTAGGAAGTAGGATTAGTAGGAAGTAGGAAGTAGGATTAGTAGGATTATCTGTCAAGCCTATCCATCTGGCTCCTATTTAACATGGAATGACTGCCTATCTAAACTTCACAACCCATTTAATACTGGGTAATACGATACCGCTTGGTAAGACTGGTTGTTAGACTTTGGGCCGCAGACTACCTGTAACGACTGTCAAAGATAGACAAATGACAGCCGGAACCAACAGCTTAAGGCGATTACATGAGCTAAACGCGAGTTTTATAATTACTAAAAGTATACGATTCACTGCTATAAACAAGACCAGTAAAATATATGATATTTTTCAGGATACGAGTATATGCTAGCATGATACTGTTTTGAAAACATAATACAATTAATTTGGCTCGATAAAAAGAAATCACGAACTTATCTCTAAAAATATCTTTCAAACAATAAAAAACATACTAATATACATGCGATCATTCTGATTTTTTGGCAAATAATTCTACAAGCAATATATATTAGCATAAAACTGTTTAAGTTTTTTAATCCAATCAATTGTTTTTTTGTAAATCGATCGAAACCACTCATTTCGCGCTATTTGGCCCGCAGTGGCTGATGTAACAACCACTTTGTAGTGCCAGCTGATTAGAACTTTATTCTAACAGCATTTCAAACGAAGTTTGAACCACCACAAATAGAGTTGCTAATTTAGCTCGTCTAAGCGCCTTAACGTGCTTTTCGAGGCACGGAAGAAACTCTGTGCACGGTTCCTGTGGTAGGACCATGTAAGAGTGGTCACCCATCCACAGACCAACCTAGGCAAGCACGGCTTAACCTAACGATTGTCCCAAGCAGCTTTTATTATTTTGCCCACGAGCTCCTTACTTAAGTAAGTAAATACAATCATCTTTCTTAGGTCCATGTTCACCGAGAAGATAACAGTCTCATTGTCTAAAAACAGCTGTCACTGTGACATGTTCCCATACAAAAACGTGTTTTAAACAGCTGTTTTTAGATAAACATCCTACTCGTACTTCCTACTAATATTATAATGCGAAAGTTTGTAAGTATGGATGTTTGTTACTCTTTCACGCCAAAACGACTGTACGGATTTGGATGAAATTTGGCACACAGATAGTTTATAACCTGGATACTTTTTATCCCGGTAGTAAGATACATGGGACAATTATATTAAACTTCACGCGGGCGAAGCCGCTGGCAGAAGCTAGTGTAGTATATTTCTATCTATGTATATTGTAGTCTGAATGGTTATAGGTATTTGTACAAGACATCTGCCGCCGTAGGTATTCACAACGCTTCGATTCGCTTCCGATTCGGTAAGTCGTATGTCTGTCTATCTCTGTCGTTTTCGCAATGCCAGAAGAAGACAGATATACGAGTTGTCGAATCGGAAACGAGTCGAACGTTTGTGAATACGGGGTCTGGTCTACATGTAGCGACCTTGAAATTATATGAAGTAAGTACCGGTTTATTCGAAATTGTAATCATATTTTATTTATCTACATTTTATATTTATTTATCGTCAATTTTCCGCATTGTACACAATGCAAGTGGTTAAACTAGTATCTTTTGTAATAGGAATTCAGCAAAGAACACTATTATTATAAAGGCGATAGTTAGAATATCTTTTGTGTATATGTGTATTTTGTAACCCCTTCACTCTCAAACGGCTAAACGGATTTGGATGAAATTTAGTATCAAAATAGCTTAAATTCTGGTATACTTTTTATCCAGGTAGTATGATCATGTGGATCAATTATTGAACTATACGTGGGAGAAGCTGCGGGCGTAAAATATAGTAAAAAAATACAACTTGTACCAAAAAGGGTGTAGTCATATGAAATGGTGTGCTATAGACCATCAAACAGAACAACTTTCTCTAAGGGAAATCTCTCTCCCATAGAGAAAGTGGTCCAGTTTGATGGTCTGTAGCACACCCTTCCATTTGACTATACCCTTTCTGTTACACGCTGTATCATCATCATCATCTGCCTAGCCTTTTCCCAACTATGTTGGGGTCGGCTTCCAGTCTAACGGGATACAGCTGAATACCAGTATTTTACATGGAGCGACTGCCTATCTGACCTCCACAACCCAGTTAATACTAGGAAATACGATACCACTTGGTAAGACTGGTGTCAGACTTTTGGGGCCACTGACTACCTATAACGACTGTCAAAGATGGACAAATGACAGCCGGGCCGGGACCAACAGCTTAACGTGCTTTCCGAGGCACGGAGGAAACTCGGTATGTAAGGGTGGTCACCCATCCACAGACCAACCTAGGCAAGCATGACTTAACCGACGAAGTTACACGTTGTATACGATAGGCTAATTGGATTGTTTTAAAGGAAGGACAGGGACGTAGTCCTCGCAACCGGCGTGCTTACGACCAGCCGCAGCCCCCGCATTTTAAACGCTCGGAATGAATTATTTAGATTCGACAAGTCGTAAGTATGTCTATCCTTTTTTGGCATGAAGAAAACAAGCGATATAGATGTCACCGTAAAATTGTCAAACACGTTATATTACAATATAACGTGTTTCTTTCTAGCGATATTGTGAACTCTCGAATTATTGTCAACTGAACATACAGAAGTATCTCTGCCCCCATAATCAGGACTTGGGGCACCCTCCCGTTAGGTTAGTTAGGTTCCTTTAAACCCTGCACTGGCTTCCGTCGACTACGCATTTTAGGGGAATATAAAGTATTATAAGGTTAGGTTATATTAATCGATATTTCTCAGAAATGGTACAGTATCTTTTCATGAGAGTGGTACCACTAGGTAAGGGGGACCCCTCCTTCCCACCACACCGCGTGAGTTGACTACCATCGCATGCATTTCACGAAAAATAATGCGTTTTATTTTAAGCAGTATGTTCGTTTGACAATAATTCGAGAGTTTACAATATCGCTAGAGATATTACAATATAACGTATTTGACAATTTTACGGTGACATAGACATACGACTTGCCGAATCAAAATCCACAAATGAAGACCTCCACAACCTACACAAATGAAGACATTTGTAAATGGTTTAGAAAAAACTAAACTACACATAATTTTTAGCGCAATTTTCCGGCCGACGTTATTATAAACAGTTTTTTTTTCTAACGCGGAAACTACATACCTACCTACTTTTTATACAATAAATGATGGGCCGGTCAGTTGAACCGGTTATAATTATAGAATCTTACAGAAGAATATCTGACATTATAATTATTGTAGAAGAGCTCTATTAACAGCCACTCGGGTTGATATTCTAAGTTTAAACCGCGCTTGCCTAGGTTGGTCTGTGGATGGGTGATCACCCTTACATACCGAGTTTACTCCGTGCCTCAGAAAGCACGTTAAGCTGTTGGTCCCGGCTGTCATTTGTAGATCTTTGACAGTCGTTACAAGGGCCTAATTCTGCTATTTTAAATTCGTCACTCCAACACGATTCCATTCTCATCCCATTGTCATTTTGCTTAAAGTTCGTAATCTGCTAAATTCACAATGGTCGGTCAATGGTCTCGTAATAAAATTGTGTTTTAATGGCATTGTCGTATTGTCATTATTATAAAACCCTTAGTACAAATGTTTTCGAAATCTACTACTAAATGCGAACATTTATTCATGCCAGATTTCATGTACGAGATTAATATTCTATGACATTTCTTTCAATGGAGTGTCAGTGGTTGTTCATTGAGTAGTCATAATGGCGCCGTTATGATAGTAGAATTAACAAACTTGTCAAAATTTGACAGAACTTGATCATTATGAAATCAATGATCGAATACTCTGACACTTTTGTAATAGCAGAATCGAGGCCCAGGTAGTCAGTGGCCCAAAATGTTTGACAACATGTTAACAAAGGCGTACCTATCGTATTACCCGGTACTAACTGGGAAGTAAGATAGGCAGTCGCTCCATGTAAAATACTGTTATTCAGCTGCATCCAGTTATACTGGAAGCCATACCCAAAGATAATTGAGAAATGCATAGCTAGTTGGTAACCTAAAGGGTGAAAATAGCCCCTTATCGATATGGAAAGGCACTTGTTCTCCCCGTCATTGCGATAATGTTTTTGTTCTACACCATACCTGGGAACCTTCTAGTTACGGAGATGTTGGAGGTCAAAGTTCATCCAACTCTTTAACAATTTTTTTTTTTCAAATGTTGCTGACTTATTAGTTCTAAGGTCATAACTTTACTGTAAATACTTCCTTCTTCATCATCAGCACAATATTTTGTGTGTGTTACATAAGTCCTATAGTAAAACGTTATTTTTCGACCCAAAAAAAGTCGTTTGTTTGCCAGCAAAAAAAAGCGTAGAGTTACTTAGTTTGATGTTTGGGCCATGGGGTTCGAGTGCCCACCTAGTATTTCGGAAAATCGCCAAACGGTTGGTCGACTCTTCACGTAACCAGAGGGCGGGACTATTTTTTGGCCAAAGAATCAGCATTGCCATCCAACGTGATAATGCTGCCAGCCTTCTGTAGGTACATATTTTTTCTTTCTATTATAATGTTAGTGTGTATTATATATTGTAAATAATGATTATTTCCATAATAAACGGTTTGATGTACAGAATGCTAAGTTGGCAGCTTCGTGTGTTTAAACCTTGTATTAAATGCATGGATGCAATGATATATTCTATACCAATATTATAAAGCAGACGAATTTGTTTGTTTGTTTGGTTGACCACGCTAATCTCAGGAACTTCTGGTTCAAATTGAAAAAATATTGTTGTGTTGGATAGTCCATTTATCAAGGAACGTTTTAGGCTCTATAACATCACGCTACAACCATTAGGAGCAGAGCAGGAATGAAAAATGTTACAAAAACGGGTCTTTTTTTCCTTTGGTTTTCTCTCTTATGTGACGCAGACGAAGTTGCGTGGGTCAGCTAGTTATAAATAGTATATTTTATAACGAGGGACTAAACGAAGAAAATTCTGAAATGAGTCGTCAGTTTTTTCTTCTATCAGGTCAGTCACAGATTAACCATTGAAAACACAACACAAACTCTCAACATTTTCGCAATGAAGATGATCCACACTCCACAGATAATAATTAGTACCTACATTACTGCAGCGGCTAGCAACTGAGGCATTGCTTTTCAAAATCAACGATGCACACAAACAACCATATTTTTTTCTCGCGTTGAAGAGTTCATTTGTTTTTCTTTTTTAATAAACCGCTTTCTATTTGCAATTCGAAATTTAAATAAAACCTTTGTCAAGTTACTCTTTTGTGATCATGTTTCAGAGTAAAAGATCGTTCCATTTTTAAATTACTTTTTACTCCCTAGGGAATAAACGGTCACTTTAATCCCGCTTCGCAGGGCTATAACGGCGTACTTTTAGAGCATGAGAAGTGAAAATAAAATCATTGCATGGCATGGGTGTCTTATTCAATCGCGCCTTTTATTCATTGTTTTTAAAACAAAAGAGGTTCTTATCAAGCCGCAATAGTATCTGGCTGATATAGCACGTTTTTCATTGAAGACTTTTTTTCTTATTGGGCATTGCTGTCCAAATGATGTTGATCCTCATACACGTTACAATAAGGGTGCTTTTCGGTTCGTATGACTAGCAAGTCTGTCAAGTAATGGTAGTCTTTATTTCAAGAACCGTAAAGTTGTTGTTGGGTTGCTTCTGTCAAAAGTAAACCTACAGAACTGTACTGTGCAATATGATTGTTTTGAAAGCACTCACTGTTTGTTTAAACATTTGTAAAATTGCACTTCTGCTATTGTTCGGGTTACGGCGGTGACCTTGGTTCCCTTGCGGATGTCTTCATTTCTGATTCGATCACGCAAGGAAGAAATTACACAGAATGACCTATTTATCTCTCTATAAATAACTTAATAGGTCATCAGTGTGCAAACTGTCATAACACTTTGACATTTAATAGATTACGCTGTTAAGTGTGATGATTTTAATGATAAAAGTTAACACTTGCTTATGCCCACGGTTTCACCCGTATGGAAATCAGTGATTGGTCCATAAGATCGGATTATAAGGACACAAATTATACATCATCATCATCATCATCTCAGCCGAAAGACGTCCACTGCTGAACATAGCTGGCCTCCCCCAACTGTCGCCACATTGACCGGTCCCTTGCTACTCGCATCCACCGGATTCCCGCAACCTTCACCAGGTCATCGGTCCACATAGTGGGAGGACTTCCAACGCATCGTCTTCCGGTTCGCGGTCGCCACTCCAGGACTTTTCGGCCCCATCGGCCATCCGTTCTGCGAGCAATGTGCCCTGCCCACTGCCACTTAAGTTTAGCAATTCTTCGGGCTACGTCGGTGACCTTGGTTCTCTTGCGGATGTCTTCATTTCTGATTCGATCACGCAAGGAAACTCCGAGCATAGCCCTCTCCATTGCCCTATGGGTGACTTTAAGCCTTTTGATAAGGCCCATTGTGAGCGACCACGTTTCGCTCCCGTATGTAATCACTGGCAACACGCACTGGTCATAGACACGGGTTATACATAACCGTGAAACTCAAACTCAAATCATTTATTTTAATTAGACCATGACGGCACTTTTGAATGTCAGGCAAACATAAGAAAGCGATGGCTTTATTATATCTATGGATAGTACAGTCACAGTCACATGGCATAATAACTGGAGAAAGTACTGTGGTTGCCAATTCCAAAGCGTAGATCTAGATCTAGTTACACTCGCGAGTGTGGCGACCACAACCCCACCACCGCTCTGGCCAATCAGTGGTGAGCAGTCAGCGCCACTCCAGAACGCGCCACGACACGACACGACCTACAAAATATGTCTCTAACCATACTAAATGTATGAAACCGATATGATTCTGGCGCGCCACGCCACACCACGCCACGTAAATGTGTTTCCGCCATAAGGCACAGGTGAACCTGATAGGACACCCATGTTTCAACAGTTATTTTTAAGTTCCATCTAATAGTAAGCGACCTTATTCTTATTCTTTATTGCTTTGTAGTTAACATTTTTTTATAAATAAACGAAAATGATTATCAGACTTGTCATTATTTGCGTGCCCTACTCCCGACTGACGACTGCACGAATAAAATCGTGTCGTGTATACGTTCCGATTGGTCTTGTCTGCGGAAGACACGAATAGTTTTCGTGTGTAGAACAGACAAAATTCTTGTCATGTACACGGATAATTTGTCTCGTTTGCGGCAGACACGGTCAATTTTCTTACCATGTACAAGCGCCCTTATTCTTTTCTTGAACACATCTAACGAAGGGCTATCCCGCAAGGAGTATGGAAGCGAATTCCAAAGGCGCACAGCAACAACAGTAAAAGAACTATCATACCGACTTGAGGAGTGGAGAGGGAAACGAAGGGGAAGAGATGAACATGACCGACAATGTTTACCTCTAGGAACTAGAAATTCGAAGTGCTCCCAAAGATACGAAGAAGCTTTAGAGTTATTAAGAAGTGCCTATTGCAATCGACCGGGCACAAAACCAGACTCCGTTGGCTGCTACAGAGTAATATAAAATACCAATAAAAGACCAATAGCACTCTTATAGACCGGTTGTCAGATCTTTGACGGTCGTTACACGTAGTTAGGGGTCCGAAAGTTTGATAATCAGTCTCATCAAAGGAGGGTACTATATCACGCTCCCAATAACTAGGTTCTGGTAAGATAGGCAGGGCTTACGGTAAGACTGGAAGCCGACCCAAACATAGTTGGGAACAGAGTAGGCAGATGATGATGATTCTAATTTGTAGTTTTTCTTTAGAGACAAGCCCGCCACACTATTCCCAAGCCATTCGTTTCTCCTGAAATCCAGAATGGATGAAATCAGAAACAGTGGCGGATCAACACTACCAGAAAAGTGCTGAGACAATGAAGCTCGAAGTCCCAGAGATACAAATTAACTGGCTTGAATCACACATCGAAATTAATAAAAATATATAGCGGAGGAGTAGGAAAACAGTATTAATAGATTAGCAGACTCGGCCACTAACGTTCCAATTGAATTACAGTCCCTCCTCTATGTAGGAGGGAGAGGGTCGTCGTCCAACACGCGGGCCCAGCGCTTATTGGTAAATGTCAGATGTAATAACTTCGATTTTTTGATACGGTACTAGAATATTCTAGTGCCCTCACGATAGTTTTGCTGCTTGTAACTGCTTGTACAAATAAAATTCTAACTTAACTAGCTGACCCACGCAACTTCGTCTGCGTCACATAAGAGAGAAAAACGAAAGGAAAAAAACGTCCCCGTTTTTGCAACATTTTTCATTCCTGCTCCGCTCCTAGTGATTGTAGCGTGATGTTATATAGCCTAAAGCCTTCCTCGATAAATGGACTATCCAACACAAAAAGATTTTTCAATTCGAGCCGGTAGTTCCTGAGATTAGCGCGTTCAACCAAACAAAAAACTCTTCTGCTTTATAATATTATAGTATAGATACGAGTAGTATAGATTCGAAAGACACATGGCGTCATCTTTTATTTTAAGAACGTTATTGTTATTTTCTTGGGAGCAATACTTTTTTTCGGGATGAAATTCCGCACTGAGGGTCTGCCAGCGAGCCATAGAACGAGAGGGAGTCATTTCTGACCGTATACGGAACAGTGTACAGATGCAGACGTTTGCAACACTGCCGCCAAACTTAAATGGAACTGGGCAGCACATTTATTCACAAACTCTCAATTCGATTTCGATTCCGAAAGTCGTATGTCTATCTCGCTTGCTTTCGTAATGCCAAAAAGAGACAGACATACGACTTTGTCGAATCGGAATCGAATCGAGCGTTTGTGAATAACTATGCAGGTCACATCTGCCACATGACTCATCAAAATTGTGCGTAAATGGCAACAGATTTGGTTTCGGACAACAGAACCCAACGACGCGGTAATTCCAGAAGGAGATGGAACTGTCGAAGTTCAGTTATGACACTCGGCCCTCTCTCTCACTTGGCCGGCTGTCAAAGGTATGTTCTGTCGAAATAGGACCCACCGAATAAGTGCATATCGCAGAAGGGATTTGTCAAAGTAGTGTTTTTCGAAAGTGTGTTCTCGAAGAATGTTCTGTCGATGCAATGAGTAGTCGAACTATTGTAATTCGAAATTGAGACCGTGTTGAAATAATTAATTGTCGAAGTTCAGTATGATACTCCTCCATCAGGTTCAAAATGATCAAATAAACAATTCAAATATCTAGATCTGGCTCGCGAGGTTGTCGACATGTGGGACGTGAGTACAGCAATCATTGTATCTATAGTCGTGTCGGCCAATGGCTTAATAGCAAAGAGCCTCGACCAACATCTAAGGAGGCTCTCGCTTGGCAGCTGGATCAAGGGCTTGATTCAGAAAGCAGTACTTCTGCGTGCGTCAGCGTGGTTCTGGACACGGCGCGTATTGTTAGCAAGTTTCTCTATCAAGAGCCCTGACCACCAGCAGCTCGAACCCTGTTCCCAGCTCTGCCAGTGGTGGGGTAACATATTTTTAACCGACTTTCAAAAGGAGGAGGTTCTCAATTCGTCGGAATCTTTTTGTTTTTATGCATGTTCCCCGAATACTGAAAAATGGCTTGACCGATTTGGATTATTTTTATTTTGTTTGAAAGAGCATGCTTTACAGATAGTCCCATAATCACGAAGTCAGGATCTGATGATGGGATCCTGGAGAAATAGAGAGAAGTCTTCAAACTTTATAGGCACACATGAAACGATTTGGATAGTTTTCGAAAGCGTACTTTTTCGGAGTGGTCCTCCAATTTGGTGAAGATTTAATGAAGAACTTCGGAGATAGGTAACGGAACTCCTCAATAAATAATAGCAAATGGACTAGGATTGCTGAAATCTCATGTCTGTTTATTGTTTACATCAGCTCATGTCATAACATCACGCCAGTACGCTGTAAAGGGGTAAGCGCATGTGAAACACTAAAAAGTGAAAAATAAAAACTTTTTTTGCAAAGAATAAAACCGACTTCTAAAAACACAAAAAAGTGAAAAAATAATTCAGAAGTCGGTGGCAAAAAAATTAAATAAACAAGCAAAGACCACCGACTTCTGAAGATAAAGTTATTTTTTTATTTTTTTGTGTTTTACATATTTTTATTTAAAAATATTCATTATGATTGAATGGTGATTAATGCTCGTGCCTTTTCTGTTGAGAAGAGATCTTTGCCCAGGAGTGGGACAACGCTGGTATAAATAAAACAAAAAGAATATTAATTAAAAATGTAAATAAATATATATTGTTCAAAAATTAATAAACGAAATAATTATCAAAAAAAATACGTTTGTTGTATGGGAGCCCCACTTAGATACTTATTTTATTGTTTTTATTATGTTTTTTATAATAGCGGCCATAGAAACATATCATCTGTGAAAATTTCAACGTCTAGTTAGCACTGTTCATGAGACATATCCTGCTGACAAACGGAAAGTGGAATCTTAAATCCCGTTCATTATGGAAGACGCATGACTACAGTATCAAAAAATTACAAATCTATTCATTCCGTCAGTTAGAGTATTGGAAAATAATGGACACGTATTTTTTGATTTTGTAAATCAATGTATATTGACAAAGATAAAACACAACAAAACTCGGGAATGAGGGCTCGTGACGTCAGTACGCTCTAAGAATTATACCTAGGCATGACGTATTGAGAATCCTCTCTCCTACTAAATCTATGCTGTGCCCGACAGGGTCCATAATTGTGACTATATTTTTTCTTCCATCTTTATACATTACTAGCGGACGTCACGCGGTTTCACACGCGTAATTCCCGTTCCCGTGGGAGTACGGGGATAAAATATATCCTATGTTACTCGTGGATAATGTAGCTTTCGAATGGTGGAAGAATTTTTAAAAACGGTCCAGTAGTTTTTAAGCCTATTCATTACAACCAAACAAACAAACAAACAAAGTTTTCCTCTTTATAATATTAGTGTAGATGGTACGCAATAAAGAATTGAGAATTGAGAATTTTCAATTTTTTTAAACGTAACAAAAGAAAAAATACGTTTCAAATATTTTTTGCCCAACTGATGGAGTAATTAGATTTTTTTTAGTCGTCTACCCTATTTTAAGAAACATTATCAATCAAAATTTCCCCCTAACGCAAGAAACCATTTCATCATTTAAAATGCAAAATACCAGTCTACATATTCATGTCACGAACTCACAAACCTCTGTCTTTAAAGTCAACCTTCGAAGTTACGATTAGAATTTAAAAATAAACATGTACGTGGAAATCTGCCCACCCCCAATACGGTACGTTTACCGAGGGACAGTTGGTGTGGTCACACGGACGTCCGAGTGAATTATTGACGAGAAATCGATCGCCAGTAACCTTAGCGGACGTTTAAACATTTAATAGGAACAGAGAGTAAGGATAGAGAAGCGACAGTCTTGATTGGTGTTATCGGACTCTCCATGAACCAATTATATTGTGCAACGGGCTGGTGTCCGCTCTACGTCAAAGCGCGTATTTTACGTATCTGTCACCATAAAATTGTCAAATACGTTATATTGTAATATCTCTAGCGATATTGTAAAATCTCGAATTATTGTCAAATGAACATACTGCTTACAATAAAACGCATTATTTTTCGTGAAATGCATGCGATGGTAGTCAACTTTGTTGCGGGCCTGTTCGAAAGAGATACCGCGGCCCCGGAACGTAAAAGGCGAGGAAGGAACATGGATGGTTTTTAGTCAGTAAGAGTCTGACACTCCCTCCCGCTCCGCCCAGAGTGGGGGGGGTCATTTGATGATTTCCCATCCTTAAAAAAAAAAAAAAAAATGGTAGTCAACTTACGCGGTGTGGAGGGAAGGAGGGGTCCCCCTTGCCCAGTGGCACAACTCTCATGAAAAGATAATGCACCGTTCCTGAGAAATACCGATTAATATAACCTTAAAACACTTTATATTTCCCCTAAAAAGTGTAGTCCCTATTTCCGAGTGCAGGGTTTAAAGCAGAGGTTCTCAAACATTTTTTCCTGGTAGACCACTTTGAATTTGTTTTGGTGTCGGTGGACCCCCTGTAGCATTTTCTTTCAAGCCCGTGAACTAAAAAAGAAAAACAAAACAATATTTTTTTCGCACTATCTGTTAGGATTGCATGAGGATCGTTGTTCCCAAGATATTTTTTTGGCAAAAATCCGTAAATTGTAATCTTCTGGCTTCGAAATGTGTTTTTTTATGACTTAACACGACCTTTTTCACCGAAATACAACCTGTCATCACCGGAACATTTGATCTTTATTACTCTTTCTAGTACCTAGCTTAATATCTGGCTACATCGATCAAGTTAAGCCAACATTTGTGTTCTTTGGCATCGAACCCAGGTAAAATTTCGTGGACCTCCACTTACAGCTTGTGAACCCCCCCATTTTCTTCAAGCCAATGTAGACCCCCGATGGGTCTCCCGTAGACCCCTGGGGGTCCACCTGGACCACTTTGGGAATCACTGGTTTAAAGGAACCTAACGAACCTAACGGGGGGGTGCCCCAAGTCCCGATTAAGGGGGCAAAGATACTTCCGTATGGTCAGTTGACAATAATTCGAGACATTACAATATCGCGAGAAAAAACACGTTACATTGTAATATAACGTGTTTGACAATTTTACGGTGACATATCCACTATAGATAAAAATACACTATGTAATTCAAAATAGATGCGCAACTCTGGTTTTCGTTTTTAAAACTGTGTACCTCAACTGTTAGATGGCGCTGTTAGTTTCTGTTCAACCAAATAAACACAAAAAGTAACTCTTGACTGCGGATTCGACCTTGGGAGCTATTATTCACAAGGCAACCGCTGTCACCGCTTGGCTATCTACTTCACTGACAAGTTGTTTAAAATAGCTATTTTAAACAACTTTATGACAGTTGTAAAACAGTCAAACAGTTGAAAAGTTTGTGTCTTTAAACACACAGATGGCAGCACTATCTATGAAAATTTTATTGGACACCAATGTATGGAAGTTTTACCCCCCTGGTATCCACCCCGCGGGCCCAGTGCGAATTGGTAGATGTCACATGTCTTCGAATTTTTGGTTCTAGGGCATGCCGGTTTCCTCACGATGTTTTCCTTCACCGTTTTGAGAGCAGCGGTGATGAAATAAATTACACAAAGTAATGCGCCTGTCTGGGTTCGAACCCAAGACTGCACCGCCACCGCTGCTCTGGGAGCCGTCAATCAAGCAGAACGTTAAATCAACAGTGATAACCTAGTGGTGTGAAAACGAAAAAAAACTAAATCTACTTTAATTAAATTAGACGAATTTGTTTCAGACCAAGTTTAATAAAAATGAGTAGGTATGCTTCAGACGCGATCATGTCACGTTTGTTTCAAGCTGGAATCGATGAATTTACTTAAAAGGTTAACCGATTAGACCTATAACCCATTTGTTTAATTAATTAAACACACGTTTTAACCCTTATAATAATTCAACTAGTTTTTGCTCGAGGCTTCTCTCGAGATTGTTTAGAATTTGACAATCAATTCGGGTAAGTCCTTCAATTCAATCATGATATCATATTTTTTCAGTTCGAACCAGGAGTTCCTGAGATTAGCGCGTTCAACCAAACAAACTCTTCAGCTTTATGATATAAGTAGAGATTAACCTGTTCCTTAATTAAACGTAATTATATTATTTTATTGCTTAGCGAAGCTAATAAAAATTTCGATGTACATATCATGTTGTATCATGTTGTAATTAAGATCAGTTTTCCACGTATATTGAAATGGAGGGTCGTGGAGGTGTTTTAGTATAAAGACATAACATAAAAAAACTTGTATAAAAAAAACACTTCTAAATAAGTTTGAACTTTGACCCATAGTATCTCCGTAACTACTTCTAGTTACTATGCATTGTCTCGAGCAAAAAGAATTTCTTTTCCAACTCTTCCTTAGTCGCTGGATAGATGGCGCTGATCTCGGTATGTTACTGCAAGGAACAGAACGTCACATAAATTCACTTGGACCTAATGGTTATATTCGGAAGCTTATGCAAACGAAAGTGTCAGTCAACGAGCGTATGTGACGTGTGGTTTTTCAAGCGTTTTGGCTTTGGCACCTAGTAACGTAGTCAGTTCAACGCCATCTACCGAGTTTTTGGAAACTATTTTTTTTATTCTCAAAATAAAACCTCTCATGACAGAGAGAACAAGAGTGTATCAGAAAGGTGATATTAAGGGCGAAAAAGTAATCTGTTGCCCCATGTTTTAGAGTCGAGTATTGACTGAAGATTTGTACTGAATAGCTGCTTTTTTCGCGAATATGATGTTAGTCTCATTGAGAATGTTGCATAGTTTTATGATCTGTTTGTACTAAACATAAAACATGGAGTAATCTACAGTATCTTACATGAAGCGGCTGCCTATCTGACCTCCACAACCCAGTAGTACGGACTAACACGATACTACTACACTGCTGCACTGCTATACTTATTTCTTATATATATGTTTTTCCTCTATCCGAACTCGTAAATACACATTCAATTAATTTACTCGTTATCTATTTATTCTTATTAACCATTTGTTTATTTGTTTATATATGTTTGAAACCGTTTATTCTGTATCGTACCCTCTCAAGGTTCATTGGAAGACCAGCGTCAGACGGTTTCATCACCTGTCTGGCATGAATGCTGAAATAGACCTTTTTGGCGCAGCCGTGAGGCACACAGCACATTTCTACTATGTCCTACTCATTGTTTTGTATCTTTTTTATTTATTATTGTGTGTGCTTTATTAACTGACGTCAAATAAATATTATTCTTTCTTCCTTTTTTTGCTTGGTAAGACTGGTTGTAAGACTTTCGGGCCTGCACTGACCACCTGTTATGATTGTCAAAGATCTACAAATGACAGCCGGGACCAACGGCTTAACGTCCTTCCGAAGCAGGCAGCAAACTTGGTATTTATTTAATTACAAAGGTTATATAGAACCAATTCTAGTAACTAAAACTATAAATACAAGAGTTTTAGAGAATAAAATTAAACTATCTGGTGTTCACGACTCAAGCTTTGCTTAGTGTGGCACTAGATGGCACTGTGTGTAATATCCAGCGAGATTTATTATTATTTAATTAAAATAATAATAGTCAAAATCAAAATCAAAATCTTTTATATTACATAGGCCTGGATGGGCACTTATAAAACGTCGAGAAAAGGTGCACGGTTCGCGTTGGTCCATTCCATGGAGAAGAACCGGCAAGAAACTCCATGGTTACTCTTTTCAAATCATTTGGTATTGATATTATTGTTTCATTACAGCATTAGTACGAAAGTATGGGGGGACAGCGTAGTATGTTGTGTTGGTCACCCATCCACAAACCAACCTATACAAGTACAATAAAGGCTATTATTATTTAGACACACCTTCCTGCACAAACTGTAGAATAATATAATTTCAATGAGTATCGCCTCTACACCGAATTCTTACTCTCTGGTAATATGTATGTATGAATGAAACATTCCACTGCTTGTGGTGATTGTTTCCTTAGGTTTGAATTGAAAAGTTGGTGAACTAATATTCTTTTTATATTTATTCAGCGAGTAGGTTTTCACAAACACGTCATTTTTTCTTTTTTTAAATAAATGGGGCTGGTGTTTCGTGCTTGACTACTGTGAGAATTAAACAGCCGAAAAAAGCTCTTGAAGTCTTTTGAAGTCCAGACAATCTTGCTTAATTCACATGAGGACTATATAGATTAGTATTTGAAAACCATTCCAGAACCAAACCAGGATTAGAAAGACCATTTCTGACAAATGGTCTTTTGAAGAATTGAGTGGGCCTGCCCAGTCAGTGCAAGCATTTGTCAGTTATCGTGTAGCTCGACTTATAACACAAGGAGCTCAACGAAACGACGAACAATACCAAAGAAAGGACCTTTGGGTAGGTCGCTTATAGTTCTCAAACTGATGCCAGACAGTCGTGGGAAAAAAACAAAATGTGACCCACATGGTCCTCACATTCACAACAATAAAATAATAGTACATTATGGTACAAGTGTGTAATGTTGGTGATTACCGCTGAGGCGCTATTGAGACCCGAGCCGTTAGGCGAGGGTCTTAAGAGAGCCGAGGACGGTAATCATCAACACACACGTGTATCATACGACGTTTTTCAACACACTTGAGAATAAAATAATACTAAAATAGATATTTGTCCTTGTAGTTTTCAGGTAGTAAACTTTCCATAACGTTAAGGGCTGCACATCTTATATCGGGCGGTGTACAAAATAAATCATTTTCTTCATAACTAGTACTTGTAGACATTTGAATGAATAAATAACTAAAATTTCAACAGTGAAAACGAGTTGTGAATTTTTTTTCGCAATGGCGGGAATAATTAATCAGTTTTCCTATGCGCGCATCTAACAATGGCGATCGGCCATAGACTAAAAGAATGAGTTTTCTTTTTTTTGGCTTTTCGCGGATAGCGTTTTAGCCACGTACGTAATGGGAAATTCAAATTTTTTTTTAATACAGAGAAAACAAAAGTTACATTTGAGTGAAAGTTTTATTTATTAAAAACTTATAAGTTGAAATTATCTATGTAGATACGAAGTTGCATGAAATGAGCAAGCAATAGGTACATTAATTTATTTGTACTATTGAACACGATCTTTTTTGGATCGAAACTTTTTTAAGAACAAAGCAATTCAACCAACAAAATTAAAAAAAAAACCCTATAACTCACTTGTGAATAATAGCAATTAAAAAGTCACAGTTTGATTACAGGTGTCATTATGTGCCTTATTGCGGTGAAATTAGAGCCACTTTATGAGCAAGTGTGTTGAAAAATAAATAATAATTTCTAACTTACTTTGTGAAATTGGCACTTATATGATTTTAATCATACAGGGTGTAAACCACCTCATCACAAAGCCGTTAACCAAGCATTCTGTACATCAAACTAAGTAGGTAGGTAACTTTACGCAAAAATTATTGCCGGGAAACAACTTTTTTTTTTGTTTTGTGGTAGAACTTAAAACATAGTGCTGTTTGGGTCGTGGAGGTGTTAAAAGTCAAAATATTACACAGACACTTATATTTTAAAAAAAAATTGTCAAAAACTTATAACGTTGACCCCATATCTCCGTAACAAGAAGGTTCCCAGGTTTGGTGTACAACAAAAAAATTATCGCAAAGACGGAGAGAGTGTGTGCCTTTCGGCTTCGTTTAGAGGTGTTTAATACCCTATAATTGAACGACTATGATCTCTCTTTTTAAGAAATTGACTAAAGCAGTTATAGTCACGACCGACCGACGACCGTACACAATCGATGTCAGCGTGGCAGGAATTAAGGCCTTAAGCAAACTAAACTTTATGTGTTCACGACAAAGTAGTTTTTCCGGAAATAACATTTATTTGCTTACGTGCTAGACTGTGTACATAACTAACGATCTGTTTTTTATATTTCAGGAACCAAACCATGGACGATGGCCGCTTCGAGGAAGCACCGATTAAAAAAATAACGATCCGTGTTATAAGCCGCGCTCCTAAAAGAATTGAGCAAATTGACCAAAACCTGGATTTATTGGGCAAAAAAGTTGGCCAAAGGTTTGAGACCAAAGCTGGGACCAATACGTTGGATACTATTAGTTATGAGAGTGAGAGGCTGAAAACTAGTCATAGTGAGAATTCTTCTAGAAGGAACAGTGACAATGGTTGCAGACCTGCTAGGGAAGGGCTTAGAGCAGGTAAGACTTTTACTAACTATTTATTAAACTTGCAATAATCAGGACGTTGACTAGTCGTTTCACTTTCAAAATGAAGGCTCGAGAGCTTATTCCCAAGGAGTTGACAGATTCGTCTCAAAACTAGGTTATTGTCGTTTTTCTTATCTCTCCTAGCTTTATATATTTTGCTTTAGGTATGTATGTATGTATGATGTATGTATTTATTTTATTCTTATTTATATTTGAGTTATAAATAATTTCTAGTCTTTTTTTCCATTATTGCACCTACTGTGTATTATCTCTGCATCACCCTAAGGTAGACTGGCAGAAAATGCCTTAGGCATTAAGTCCGCCTTTGTACAGTTTTAATTGTGCATAAAGTTATAATTAACTAGCTTCGCGGCTTCGCCCGCGTGAAGTTTGATAATTGTCAAATGGGATCTTCTACCGGGATAAAAAGTACCCTATGTGTTAATCCAGGTTATAAACTATCCTTGTGCAAAATTTCATCCAAATCCGTTCAGTAGATTTTGCGTGAAAGAGTAACAAACATACATCCATCCTCACAAACTTTCGCATTTATAATATTAGTAGGATAAAAAAAAATAAAAAATAAAAAAATATCGCTGTACTTTATACACAGCGCCATCTAGTACCGCACTAAGCAACGAGGCTTGTGTCGTGAACTCCAGATAGTTGATATTATACTTCATAGGTACTTTTAGTAGTCAGTGGTCCAAAAAGTCTGACAATCAGTCTTACCAAGAGCTATCGTATTGCCTAGTACTGTGTTATGGAGGTCAGATAGGCAGTCGCTCCATGTAAAATACTGATCTTCTGCATTCGATATTTATTTATTTATTTAGGTTAACCAACAATTGTTTACACTGTACATTTCTGACTTAATGACTAGAGTAACATTTACAAGTGCAACAATTAATTACAGGTTAACACAACATGCACAAAAACGGTTTAACATAACATAATTTTATATGTTATTGACATTGGAACTTATACATGCAAAGAAATAATTAAAACTATAATAAATAATAAGCTATCAAATCATTCATTCAATGCTGTATATAATACTGATAAAAAATATAATATAATTGTTTGGATTTTAAAAACGAATTAACAAAAAAGAAGAAACGCAATTGAAAACAGGTTTGAGATAAAAACGAAATCAAAATTAAAATCCAAGTCAAAATAAATTAACATCAAAATTTAAATCATAATAAAATAAATTATAATCAAAATTAAAGTCAAAATTAAAATTAGAAATAAAATATATGGCTGGAACCCGTCCCCAAGATATGTGGAAAAAGGCTCAACAAATGATGCTATATTTGACATTAGCACTTCATCCATGAATAATTGTTATGGCTCGGCTTATTTTCATGATATCAATGTAAATTATAGCCTACGTTCCTTGGTAAAGATGTAGCTTTATAATGGTTTTAGTGTTTTTAGGGTTCCGTTTTTTGCCATTTGGCAACGGAACCCTAAAAACACTATGACCTTATGGATTCGTCATGTCTGTCTGTCTGGTAAGTAGATGTAGGTATTCTGTGAACCGCATTAAGATTTTCACACAAGAATATAACAAAAACAATAAATTTTGGGGGTCCCCATACTTAGAACTGAAATTCAATATCTTTTTATTCATCAAACCTATACGTGTGGGGTATCTATGGATAGACACTGTTTAGGCTTTCACGGCTTAAAACTAAACTAATGGACAATAACGATAAGATATCCCGTAAGTGACAGTATAAGTTTATCTATGGATAGGTCTTCCAAAATGATATTGAGGTTTCTAAAATCATTTTTTTCTAAACTGAATAGTTTGACCAAGAGACCTTTCCAAAGTGGAAAAATGTGTGTTTTAGAAGTTACAGGGCTCCTTGTAACTTCAAAAATACGAGAATGATAAAATTAAAAAATATATATGATGTATATTTAATTACCATATAAACTCCCACCGAAAATTGGTTTGAACGAAATCTAGTGACTAGTTTTTTTTAATACGTCATCTTTTACATTATGTTACTCGCTGCTGCGGAACCCTTCATGTGCGAGTCCGACTCGCACTTGGCCGCTTTTTAAAATCGGTACAGTAGTTGTCTTTTTTAAACTTTCACGATCAGAACACATTATAAAAATTAAAGGTAAATTCGCGATAAATTACCATATTCATAAGTTTTATAATCGGTACAGTAGTTTTTGAGTTAAATCGTAATAAACAAAAAAAAACTTTCCTCTTTGTAGTATTAGCTCAGATATAAACACTGTTCTTAGCTATCACGGTTCTCAACATAACGTAAAATCCGTGATTGTTATTTATTAGCTCCCGATATTTCGATACAGAAACCCTACTCTCTAACGCTTCGTCCGTCCGTCTCTCTCACTCGCACTCATCTACAGACGTGCGCGATAGAGACGGATAGATCCGAATAAACGGACGAAGTGTTAGGGAGTAGGGCCTCTGTTGCAAGTACCATGATCGAGGGTTGATTGAATAATGCGGGAGGATGTGAAGGCGATTACATGAGCTAAACGCGAGTTTTATAATGACTAAAAGTATATGATTCACTGCTATAAACAAGACCAGAAAAATCCTATCCTACTTCCTACTAATATTATAAATGCGAAAGTTTGTGAGGATGTATGTTTGTTACTCTTTCACGCAAAAACTACTGAACGGATTTGGATCAAATTTAGCACACAGATAGTTTATTACCTGGATTAACACATAGGATACTTTTTATCCCGGTAATAAGATCCCGTGGGATAATTTCAAACTTCACGCGGGCGAAGCCGCTGGCAGAAGTTAGTATATGATATTCTTCAGGATATATTTGATGACTCGAATGGCGTACTGGTAGAGACGCTGCCTTACGTTCTTAGGGTCCTGGGTTCGAATCTCGGTAGGAGCAAATGTTTGTGTGATGAGCATGGACATTTGTTTCCGAGTCATGGATGTTTATATGTATAATAAGTATGTATTTACAAACAAAAAAGTATATATGTAGTATATCAACTATCTAGTGTCCACGACACAAGCTTTGCTTAGTGTGGTACTAGGTGGCGCTGTGTGTTAATGTCCAGTGATATATATATGTATATATGTATATATATATATACTAGCATGATAGTGTTTTGTAAACATAATATATACAATTAATTTGACTGGATAAAAAAAAATCACGAACTTATCTCTTTAAATATTTTTCAAACAAAAAAAAACATACTAATATGCATGCGATCATTCTGATGTTTTGGCAAATAATTCTCTACAAGCAATATATTAGCATGATAGTGTTTTAGTTTTTTAATACAATCAATAGTTTTTTTTGTAAATCGATCGAAACCACTAATTTCGCGCTATTTGGCCCGCAGTGATTGACGTAACAACCACTTTATAGTGTAAGCTGATTAGAACTTTATTCTAACAGCATTTCAAACGAAATTTGAATCACCACAAATAGAGTTGCTAATTTAGCTCGTCTAATCGCCTGAAATATCGGGAGCTAAATAACAATCTCGGAAGATATTCCGTAAGTGGCATTTTAAGTCATATAAAGTTTTATGCCACCTCACAGCTTGAATGAATAATAATAAATAAATAATAAATCTTTATTGACAAATTATTTCTCAAACATCAGTGTAGCTCTGGCTCTTGTACTAGGAGTTCCTGTATCACAAGAGCCAGACCTCTCAATTAACAGAGAATTATGTAAAAAGACGATAGACTAAAAAAATAGGTACATTATAAGATTTGGCATGCATTAGAAGTATTTACAAACATAAAAATAAAAAAGTAATAAAAAAATAAAAAAATGTCTACGTGGTATCAAGTAGGTATGTACATTAAAAGGATATGCAATTTGGAGGAAGAATGAAAGAAAGGAATGAAGGAATGAATGAATGAATGATTTATTTACATAAAAAAACTTAAAACTAAATACATTGCCCCACAAAACTGCTTACGCAGTTTAACTGTGAGATCACTGAGTCTCTTTTACAATAAACTTTATATCAAGTAGGAGGTACATCAATAACACATTTCACATTCTTAATACCTACCTACACTTACATTATTATCTAATAAATATTTTTTATTCTGCTATCTCCATGTTCCAGATGGCACCAGTTCAGAGCCTCCTACGGCCACGGTAACGAGCTACAACGCGTGGGAAGAGCTGGACAGCTCCATTTCAACCACGAGGACGGAGCTCAGCCTGTCTGACGGAGGAGAAGAACAGGTACCTATTCTTATTTTGGTCGATTTAGGACCAATACTCTGTATTGATCCTTCCTTTTTTATCGCTTTTAACCCCCGACGCAAAAACGACGGGGTGTTATTTAAAGTGTGACGTGTCTGTGTGTGTGTGTGTGTCTGTGGCATCGTTGCTCCCAAGCGCATGAACCGATTTCGATTTTGTTTTTTTTCTGTTTGAAAGGTGTATTTGTCGGGAGTGTTGTGTTGATGTTTGATAAAAATCAGAACAAGATGGCCGCCGTCACAAAATGGCGGATTATATATTTATTTAACAACGCCCTCAATATGGGTATCGAATGAAAGGACTTGACAGTAGAATATTATAACTATGCAAGTACGATAAATTAAAAATCCAAGATGGTCGCCACCACAAAATGGCGAATTAACGAATTATTTTCTATTTAACTTTGAGTACTTTAAATTTTATTTTATCCTTAAAAATTTAAAAACCCCCAACACAATTGTCGGGGGTTGTTATTTTTTTAAATTTAATTTTACTTGTTTTAGTTACCTACATTTCTTTATTTAAAATTTTAAATGCACAATTATATTCTCTGTACACAGCACTCCATTTATGTAAATAATACGGCCAAAATAAATACCGCCTCGCGCTTGCTGTTTGCCACGTGCGTTTTGACACGGTTACGATACATTGCGTATGAGGAAATATAAAACAAATCAAATTGATTGAATTCCCATAGCGTTCCTGAAATAGTTACTTGTACCGGTCATCTTGGTATACGAGTTTATATCAGCGTCACATTGTAAAAACCGTTAGATTGTAATATAACTAGCGTGCTCCTGCCGGGGTTCGGATCACGACTTACTGTTCGTAAGTCGAGGCCGCCACCACTGGACCACTGCTGCTCTAGGAATGGATTACATAGCCTGAAGAAGTATTGCTAAACTTTGGCACCTGTCCCGCGAAAGAGACAGCCGGTAGGAGTTGATGGGGTGAATTCAGTATAAATCATGTATATATGTCACCGTTAAATTGAAAAACCCGTTATATTGTAACCTATCTAGCGAGATTGTAAACTCTCGAAAGATTGTCAAACGAACATACTGGTTACAATATAACGCATTATTTTTCGGTAGATTACAACCTATCGAAGTGAAACTGTAATATTGTGAAATGTATGGGCCCCTATTTTCGAGTGCAGGGTTTAAAGGAACCTAACTAACCTAACGGGGGGGTGCCCCAAGTCCCGATTATGGGGGCTGAGATACTTCCGTATGTTCAGTTGACAATAATTCGAGACATTACAATATCGCGAGAAAAAACACGTTATATTGTAATATAACGTGTTTGACAATTTTACGGTGACATATATATAGCATATCAACTATCTGGTGTCCACGACACAAGCCTTACTTAGTGTGGCACTAGGTGGCGCTGTGTGTTAATGTCCAGTGATATTATTATTATTTATTTATAATTAACTCGACAAAATGTATGGAACTGCTGATTTATTTTTTGCGATTCAGGGTTTGGTCCCATGGTAAAAGTTTTTCATAATGATGAGTACAATGACCGGTCAAAGTTAATGGATACCGTCCGGAAACACGATGTATATGCTGATAATGCATGTTATTCATCACTGAATGCTGAATGAGAATTTATTTCCACCTTCTCCAGACATCGAAGGCGCGTCGTCGAAGCCACGAGTCGGCGTTACCAGGGACTCCGATGCATCCGAAGGCACCATGGAAATCTGCTGATAGTCTCGCTCCGGAATCAGCTTTCGGGACATCCCTAGCTGATATCATGGAAAGTCCTGCTAATAAGGTGAGGTTCAAGATCGGGCTGGAGTTCTAACATCACGTCTTAAGGTGAAAGTGTCAGGGTGGACCGCGAAATTCAATTTTTCTTACGTTTTTTGGAAATTGCAGGCCAGTGCTAGGTTGTATTTTGATGAAAATATTGTTCGACACCACGCCACGTGGCCGAGCGTACAGTACAGGGTCTAAATCACCTTATCAAGAAGCCGTTAACCAAGCATTCTGTACATCAAACTAAGTAACTTTGCGCAAAAAATATTGCTGGAAAACGGGTTTTTGGGGTGAAAAAATCTGGTTTTGTGGTAGAACTCAACGTCACGTGTTAGAACATTGTGCCGATGAATGAATTATCGCATAGTATAGGGACCGTAGAGCTGTTAAAAGTAAAAATCTTACAATAAAAACTTGCATTTACACCAACCCCCACCAAACACCTCTTCACGAAGCCGAAATGCACTTGTTCTGTTTCCATACCTGGGAAACTTCTAGTTACGGAGATATGGGGGGTCAAAGTTACAACTTTTTGACAAGTTTTTTTTTAAATACAAGTTTTTTTGCGAGATTTTGACTTTTGACATCACCACGACCCACAAACTATTCAATCCATCCATCGGCACAATGTTTTAAGTGCGCAACATTGAGCCCAACCACAAAACATGATTTATAACCTCGATGAAACATGATTTTTGCGTAAACTTACTTGTACAAAATGTGATGACTTTTAAACGAATAAACGCGTAAATTAGTATTTACGCGTTTATTTGTTTAAAAGTCAGGATAGGTATCAAACATATATTTAAACGAATAAGAACTATAAATAAATAATAATAAGAGCCAAATAATTAATAATAAAATCTTTTTATATTGTATTTTTTTGTCAGGTTTTTTTTTTATTTAGTTAAAGGAAATAATAATGTTTTTAAATAATATAACTTTTAGACTAATAAGATCAACATTCATATTATTTTCTGTATCTCTCTCTCTCTCTCTCTGTTCTTCTTCAACCCTTGACCACACAATGCTGAGTGTAGTTCTCTTCCAAATCTCTCCACTTTTGGCGGTTTTGTGTCATGGCTATTTGGCAGTTTCTTCCGGCCACTTTAATGAGATCGTCTGTAGCGACACTACAAAAAGTACTTCAGCTACATTGAACAAAAAGTACTACAGCGCCATCTATGAGAAAGATGATGAATCAACAAGCGAACACGTCAGAATTCCTACATCGCGCAAGCAACATTTTCCGCGACTTAAGAGCATATACGAAAACCCGACAACAACCGTCGAGCAGTAGCCCACCAGACATAACACCCGTCTGGTTAGAGGATCCTCCCTTTTCTACGGGGGATGAAGAGCTTTGAACCCTGTTCTTCATACCCCAAACGTCTGCCCACCATGTTGTTATAGGCCCGTCTCGTATAACTACATACTTACGTATCACTTTCAGTTATTAAGGCGCTTAGACGAGCTAAATAAGCAACTCTATTTGTGGTGGTTCAAACTTCGTTTGAAATGCTGTTAGAATAAAGTTCTAATCAGCTTGCACTACGAAGTGGTGGGTACGTCAGTCACTACGGGCTAAATAGCGCGAAATGAGAGGTTTCGATCGATTTACAAAAAAACAATTAATTGGATTAAAAAACTAAAACAGTATCATGCTAATATATTGCTTGTAGAATTATTTGCCAAAAAATCAAACAAAGTTAGCTTGAAATTTTCTATCCATGTCATATACTCGTACCTCTCGCTTGATTCATAGACATGTTAAAATTAAATTTCAAATGCCTCAACTCATCTATACTAATATTATATAGCAGAAGAGTTTGTTTGTATGTTTGTTTGTTTGGTTGAACGCGCTAATCTCAGGATCTACTGGTTCGAATTAAAAAAATCTTTTTGTGTAAGATAGTCCGTTTATCGAGGAAGGCTATAGGCTATATAACATCACGCTACGACCATTAGGAGCGGAGCAGGAATGAAAAATGTTGCAAAAACGGGGATTATTTTTCCTTTCGTTTTTCTCTCATATGTGACGCAGACGAAGTTGCGCGGGTCAGCTAGTAATACAAGAAAATAATTCGTTAATCTTTAGGTCCTAGGTACCAGTCATCACTCCAATTTCCTCATCTCATTTCGTTAGTTAATTTAATATTCCTCATTCCATATCAATGAAGTAAGTATACTTTATTGTACTAGTCTAATTTCATTTAATACCCATAATTATATTGAAGGAGTTTTTTCATATATTATTATCTTGCAATCAGTTTTATAACTATGAGCAGATGATTTGTATGAGGAGCTGACAACTATTGAAGGAGTTGTGAAAAAAATGTAATTATTTTTTTTCTGGTGGCGGCCATCTTGGATTTGAAATTTATCATAGCAAACAGTATTCTACTACTCAAGCCCTTTCATTTGATAATCATATTGAGGGAGTTGTTGAATAAATATTTAATCCGCCATTTTGTGGCGGCGGCCATCTTGTCACCTTTGAAACAAAAATAAAAAAAAATCAAACTCGGTTCATCCGTTGGGGAGCTAAGATGATATAATCGTTTTTGCGTCGTGGGTTAAAAAATCAAAGAAAGACTGTGACGATTTGTTTCTAACCACCTGTAAGCAAAATGTCAGCCAGACAGGGATACCAACCTACCGAAACCGAACAGTAATTTATTGATATGGCCGATAGATAGTCTGCCCTCTAATTTGCTTATTTTTTCATATTTTCAGAGCATGCCGCCATATGCTAACTGCGATGAGAAAAAGGTACTTTTGCATACCATGTTTATTCCGAGCATGTGCTTAAAGAAAATCGTGCTAGTACCGATTTTTTCTCGCTCCGCTATTCAATGTATAACCACTTTAGGCCCTGAGTGTTGCAAAAAAACCGTTTTTTTTCTAATGTGAAAAAAAAACCTTGAAAAAAAACCTGATAAAAAACTGTTTTTTTTCTGGGCCTTGTTTTTTTTTCAAGAGTATAACAACTCTAAAATTGTTCGGGCATTTACCGTTAAAGATTAATACTTAAGATTACATAATAGAGTCTTAGGTTTATTCTTGAATCTACGGTACTTTTCTGATAAAATAGTACCAAAATTTCATAAAAATATTGGCAACCATATTGGCAACCTACCGTAATTCAATCTGTAGAGGAAATTGATGAAGATGAAGAGACAGACGAAAATTCTGACTCTGACAAGACCAATGTAAGCACTGAAACTGATACAG